>JAGWCC010000108.1:0-2400000 GCA_022651775.1 Drusus annulatus | reverse complement strand
TGCCGGTGGGGGAGGGTGCCGCCAAAAGAGGAAGGACTAGTAGCTTAGTAGCTGAGTGGATAAACGCGTGGGGTTTCCCACCCAAGTGTCGTAACAACTTTAAATTATATAAAATAAAAATCGTTAAAATACTTCTATTTTCGTAGATTCATCAAACGAATACTGGTATTTGCGCTGAACAGATAATCCTTAGAAGTGTGATTTATACCGATTTACACTAAAACTGATTTCGCCAATTTACTTAATTTATTTTTTATAATTTACGTGCGCCCAAAACACAATATATGGGTATATAATTTTATTGGGTATTTGCAGATGTCGCGGGCCGTGAAAGGGTTAAACATCAACATTCAAGAATTAAAATTTGAAAAAGGCAAAGAAGATCAAAATATATTTACAAATATAGGTAAAGCATTGTATTTTCGGATTAAGGCAAGCACTGAAATACTGGTTTCAACTTATCTTTATTTATTTGAAGATATTCTGTTCAAATGGTGGCGATAAGGTTGAAATTGCCACTTGACCCCAACTGCCTGATTAGATTTTTGAAAAAAAAAACATCGTCAAAAAGCATGTTGTATTTTATTTTGTGAAGCTCGGGAACAAATATAAAAATATTTTCCGATCAGAGTACAAAAAAACCTAATTTTCCGCACTAAACAATTAAAAGAAAATTTGAAAACATGTTCGTAAGTAGAAGATTTTTCACATCAAAAAATTTTTACAGCACTAAGTTTTTTCCAGAATGCCTCGTTAAAGCAAAGGCCAAAATGTGTTCTATTCACACACACTCACAGTATTATTATAATAAAAGCATCTATAATATTTCTAGACAATCAAATTTTCAAACCACCAAGAAAAGATTGTGCTTTATTTTGAATTTCATCGCCTTAGGGCCTGATTCTCAGAAATCTCCTCAAGCTTAGTATCTTAGTTGTTTTAGCTAACAATGCAAATGATTAGGATTCACAATATATCCACTTTCTTTCAGAGACACAGAAGTATAAAATAGTGGATTTCTCGCCTCGAAAATAAAAATAATTCAATAATCAAACATTTTTAATTTAAAAATAAATAAAAACGGTTCGACAGCCCTGACGTAATAATTGCTTTTTGCGGTCGCTACCCTGATCCTCTGGCAGGCTAAACCATACTCAATATAGTATTATTTTTTTCGTTTCTTAACACTGAATCTATAAATTCTTAGATTTGTAGGATACCTTTACACTAAACATAATCTGTGCTGAAAGAAGAACGTATTCATCTATCCGACTGCCATCCAAACGATTACCCCCTGTACTTGGATTCAAACGTGATTTATACCTGTTATTTATTTGCTAAAATATAAAAAAAATACATGGGTATGGTTCATGTCTGTCTCACTAGGAGATTCCTGTGTCGAGACAGACGTAGTGTACATAGATTTCTGTGTCGAGACAGACGTTATGTTTACATTCGACTAGTAAATGTGTTTAATATATTTTCGTGCACCTGTTTTTTTGTCTATAAAACCAGGTTTTGTAATCATTTTATTTATTTTAATAATCTAACTTTAGAAGTTAGAATTTGAGAAAAATGAAGAAAAGTCGCCACAGGTAAGCCCCCTGTTTGGTACTGAAATATTAGTGAACTAGTTGGGATTATCTATGAAACTAACTACACAGGTCTTATAAATTTTATATTTCATAAAAAAATGAAGTCGTCGGTATGGGCATGATTTATGCCACAATAAACGCTAAAATATGGTATGCTAACATTTTTCATAACGATTAATAACGTATATACAAAATCATCGTGAATCACCTCATATCTTACTTTAATTACTACTAACCATCACGCCGTTTCGCCACAGGGGTAGGTTGAGAGGATGGACCGCCACGAAACTCTTTGTTGGCACACAATCCTTGCTTCATTCACATTCGTGTATAGTTGCATACACTACTCTTTTATTCTTCTTCCTCTTGATATGAGCCGACTCTAGTATTGGATTCACTTGATCGTGGATCGTAATCTTGATCTTCCTCGATCGTCCCCAACTTCTTCTATCATTCACTTTCGTGGCATATGTTTTCCTATCCCAACACCATCCATTATAAATAATAATATAATACCAATGACATTTAACGATACGAACACTTAAAATCAACGTCCAATCTACGAGCCCGGTTGCCAATCCCGCTTATACGGTGTGCGGTTTCCCGGCGAGCGTAGAATGCTACCGCAGTTACGCAAAACGGGTCGACTCCATTAATAATATTTAATGTGCACAATTTAAATGTTTATTTTTAATTCGGTTAAATAGTTTTCTTATTGATGTTGTGTGATTTTGTTTCTTTATATTATAATCAACATTATCTTTTTTTATTATTTTCGTTTCACTGATTTGTGGCCGGGTGGTCATATGCGTCGGGCTCGCGTGTTCTAACCTCTGCAAGCTCAGTCCTCCACCATATCGGTATGTTTTTGAGATGAGCGAAATTCTAACCTAACCTGATGAAAATAACAAACTTGGATCCCCTTTTATGCAAACGCCCCACTAGAATCCCAACTGCCCAGAGCTGGTAGGAATATGGCATCTTCAATTTGAGGTATGTTGTGAGGCTGAAAAAAGTAAAAGGAAGGTTGAGAAGTACCTGTCTATCTGATCTGGTCACTAAGCATGATTAAAGCCATTTCAAGAAATAATAATAATAATAACATTTGGACGACTTGTATAGCGCCGTTTTTGTGAAAAATCACCTCAAGGGCGCTATGTTACGATTCTGAATAGTGATCTCTCACCAGGGTGATACTGATAGTATCTACCACTCTTGAACGTGCAGCAAATATTCTATATATGTATTTTTTATGTTGCTTATATATATATATATATACATGGCCTGTTCAAAAGAAAAGTTGAATTTTATATTTTCGCGGGCTGTGTACATTCGATTATCGTTTTTTTTGTTGTTATGTTGGTACACATATGTTTATCATATGTTAGCATTATCAGCCATTTTGGATTAGTGGTTTGTTTTTGACAACTGGAAAGGTTAGTCACGTTTTTGTGTGTTCTTCGATTTTTTACTTTTGAAAAAAATGGATCAATGGTAAACTTTAATGTACAAGTAACTAAATAAAATAAATAAAACTAAATTTTAAACCTTTTATGTTTGCATTGTTCAACAATGAAAACTAAAAGTACTTTCTCTGTTTTTTATACCATTCACTCACTGGAGTCATTTTAAATTCCCATTAGAAAGAAAAGACCTTTAAATTTAGAATATTCTGGTTCCCGCCATTATATTCTGGCGGACGGCCAATAAAATCGCCGCAGACTCGAGTAAACAATATTTTGTTTGGCCGTGGGTCGTTCCTATTGAGCTACTTAGTAAGCTGTAATATCATGAAGGTTTTAAGTGAGATTGAAGGTTATCGCCCTGTTGAAGATGTTATCCATTGGTGCGAAGTCCTCCAATCCTATTTAAAGGATTGAATCCGATATCACAATCAAAATTTTCAAACGAATATTAAACTAGGTTTTAAAATTAAATTAAACTTATTAAAATCATTAATGAAGGACTGAACGCTGTTGGCGCAAATAAAAAAAATGCCCAAAGAAGCGAAGCTAGCAGTCCACAATTAAGTGGTTATACCGACCCTGATGTATGGCAGTGGGGCATGGAACTGGCAGAGGAAGGATGAATGTAGACTGAATGCTGTAGAAATTAGATCGCTGAGGCGTATGTGCGCTAAAACCATGTGTGACCGTTTTAAAAATGTGGATGTCTGGAAAGAATGCAAGGCTGATGTAAGCGTAATGAATAGGATTAAGAAAATAACGCTTTGATGGTTTGGAAATGTAGAGCGAATAAACGTAGAAAGGAGTGTGAAAAGAACGTATGATGCGAAAGTGAATGGAAGAAGAAGTCGGGGACGCCCGAGGTCAAGAGTCAGAATAACAAAATACTATGTATGAATGTGAATACAGCAAGGAGTGTGTGCCAAGACAGAGTTGTATGGCGGTCCATTCTGTCTGCCGTCTGCTGTGAAAAGGCGTGATGGTTAATTAGTTAGTTTATCAAAACTTGACGCTTTATTATAGTATTGATTATTGAAAGAATATTGACAATCTTCAAGGGCTATGAAATCAGAAAAATACACATAAAATAAGCTTTGCTGAGAACCTAACTGATTCCAACTAGCGTGACTTTGGATTTCTGGCATGCATTCCAATAATATAATATACTAACCTAAAGTCATGGAAATTAGCCATGGCACCACGCCAAGCCAAGCCAAACAAATCGGGAGAGGCTTGAACCGTACACATGACGAATTATTATCACTCGAATCCATTCAACTATAGATGATGCGGAATAAATTTAGACTTTTCCCGCCCGTTTTCTGCTCGGACGCCATTATTATTTCTGTCTGACGCATGCGCGGTTCTTTTATTATTAGTTCGCATTTTCCCCGCGTGGCTCTGGTTATGTTTTGTGCCACGTGCCGTGTCGACTTCCCGCCTTTTTGCTTGGCAACCATTGTTATCATGTAAGGTTATACGACTTTTAGGATGATGATCCATCGATTGGTCGTTGGGATGATCTTATAGAATACCCAGTGTCAACATGTAGTTCAAAGTGTGTACTTGAATCTATTCACCTCCCACGTGATGCTAGTAAAATAAATAATTTTACCGCTTTTTTTCTTATAGGACTCTATTATTATTTATCTTCTAGTTCGTAATTTCTCCGCTTGGTGCTGATTATGTTTCGTGCCACGCGGCAAGTGGACTTCCCGCCTTTTTGCTTGGCAACCATTGTTATCATGTAAGGTTATGCAACTTTTAGGATGATGATCCGTCGATTGGTCGATGTGATGATCTTATAGAATGGACTCAGTCTCGCCATTTAGTTCAAACTGTGTACTTGAATCCATTCACCTCCCACGTGATGCTGGTAAACTAGATCATTTTCCCGCTCTTTTTCTTACAGGACGCCATTATTATTTATCTTATATTTTGCATTTTATCCGCTTGGCGCTGGTTATGTTTTGTGCCACGTGCCATGTCAACTACCCGCCCATTTTGCTTGGCAACCATTGTTATTATTTATTATACGAAATTAAAATAATAATAAATAATAATCATAATTTTAAGTTCATAATTGTGTCTATCTGATGGGACCTGCCAGGTAAGTATGTTCCATATTTTCGAAATTAATATAAATATATATAACGATAGAAAGTAAGATCTGTTCAGCGCCCTTGAGGATCGTATACAAATCGTCCAAATAATATTATTATTATTATTAGGATGATGATCCATCGATTGGTCGATGTGATGATCTTATAGAATGGACTCAGTCTCGGCATTTAGTTCAAATTGTGTACTTGAATCCATTCACCTCCCACGTGTTGCTGATAAAATAAATATTTTTCCCGCTCTTTTCTTATAGGACTACATTGTTATTCCTCTTCTAGTTCGTATTTTCTCCGCTTGGCGCTAATTTCTAACGCCACAGATGTCAAATTACAACTTGCCTCTTTACTTGGCCACGATTTCAGTATTATGTAAAGTTATGCCACTTTCAGACTTACGAATGCTGATCTTAGAGTTCTGCCACTGAGAGCTGCTTTGCGACATCTCTTTCTAGTACATGCGTCGTTTATGAGAAATGGGAAGAGGTTAGAGTGGATTATGTAAAGGTATTAATATAATATATACCTAGTGAAGTGTTCATAATTTCCCGCGTTTTGAGTCTAGTGTCGAGCGGCCATCGCTGTATCTTAGTTCTGATTTTCTCCGCTTGGCGCTCTCGTACGGCTGAAAGCTTGTCTATTGTTACTCTAAGGCTGAAAGTGAGATTCCCGCGTTTCTAACGTAGCATTTTGGATGATTTTATAGACATATTTATATGAAAGTATTTATAAAAAGTTGTCCAAAGAAGTGAGGCTCGAAGCAAGGAGTATGTACCAAGACAGAGATGTGTGACGGTCTATACTCTCTGCCTACCACTCTGTACTTAACGGGTCTCGTAAAACATTTTTTTTACTTCCTTTGTGAGTACGTACGAGTGTGAACTTTTCAAATTTAGAACTGATATCAATTGAAATGATCAAATTGTACAAATAATCTTTTAAAATCCTTACCTACCTATGTTTTCTAGCAGACATTATTCTATATTTGAAATGTGTTGATTAAAGCAACATTTTGTTTTGTTGGCAATTCAAATTACATTCCGTGATTTTATTTACGACTAGTAATATTAACATAAAGGTTTTATTTTACTTATTATGTACTGCTGATGTGATCATTCAACGAGTTATTGGCCATTATTATCAAAGCTGTTTTACGTCTGGGTTTGTCAGTAGTGCATTCCAATTACCACATACCTACATTACCTACAGAAATATGTTCTTATGAACAGGTAATGTATAATATCGTTTGTGATATTAGTGTTATGTAATTTCGAGAGGTAGAAATGAACATGTAATATTTATTTAATCTTCGCAGTACTTTGCTAAGGGACAAAACAATAGTGTCGCTATTCAAAAACTATATCCAAAAAAATAATAATGTTTAGATAATTAGAATAGCGAAGTTTTTGTGAAAAATCACCTACAGGACGCCTTACAAATCTAGGCTATGTCTTATTACTGACTACATATAATCTGTGATATATTAATATTTATTTATATTATTTATAATCAGTATTTACTACTTTTCAACCAGAATCAACACTCTTTTTTTCCTAATTGAAAATATAGAACAATTAATATTGCGCCCTGTGTTTTTTTACATTCATAATTCCTAGGTCTTTAGCTCATGATGAAAATGATGACGCGATATGATATTGCGTTGCATAGTGCCTATCAATCTGATAAAGCTGTGCACATTTAATGATGTCAGAGCTCATTATTCGTGAGTTTTTACTGCTCAGACAGTCAGATGTCCTGCTTAAAAGCCGACTTAAAAATTCGTACGTCTCGTATTTCTTAGCTTATTGTGGAATTGACGTAAAGCTGAAAATAGTTGCGTTTTCCGAGAAATTATAGACAGAAAAACTGTGCAAATTTCCTGACGTCAGAACTCGCCGATCGAGAGTTATTTTGATTTAAAGTTCTGAAAAAAATACTTCCACGACTGCACGTACTTAAAGTAGCTAGTTAGAATCAATGACGTTACATATATATAGACACGTTGTAGCGCTCTCAAAGTGGCAAGCAATAATCACGCTAGTTGGTGTGATCGGTGTTTAAGCCGATTTAGTATTAAACGGTCACGCGTCGCTTGAGGTCGTTTCAACAGTACAAGCAAGCATGGAACGCGGTCCGAACTTCGGATCTGTTTAGTTCATACACATATATTCTATGAATGTCTGTCTTTGTCATACGTGACCGATATTTGAATGATGAATTTACTGGTAACGTATGTGTTTTGCTTGCCACATTTTGTGTTAATATTCTAAGGCTATAACGTGTCTATATGTGTAACGTCATTGGTTAGAATTAGGTATAGTTCCCTTATGTTAATTTAAAATTCCTCTTTCGATACGCCATCTGTCCAACTTATTAGCAAGCAGCGGGTAATGTACAAGAAATGCTAATAAAACCCAAGGGGCTAAAAAGGATTCACCCCCATTAACCCATAGTCCCCACACCGAACTTTACAAGTCCTATCATATATTTTATGCACGCGGTAATTTGTGGCATTTCCGGTTATGTTCCACTATCTAATTGCGATCCGGAGTTATGCCTTGTGACCGCCGCTCCGATGTGTTTCCGCGGGAAATGCAGACAAGACTGGCGGTTTCACCAATCAAAATTGAGCGAACGCTAAGTTTCGTGAGAAGTTCTTCTCAACGGAAGACTTGCGAAAGCGGCAGTTTTATTTCGCCTGGTGTCTCTGATAGCTCCGTTGCAACCTCGGAGTAAGAATCTAATGGAGGGATAGCTAATTTGTTTTACCCAACCCATCCGAAATTGTAATAAATCACTTTCTCCGAGTTTTTACGTCGTACACCATGAGAGAGAAAGAGACAACAAATTTCATGGACCGCTTCTATATTCTGTCGCAATGATCTTAAGGTCCTGGTTCACGGCGGGACTCTGCCCACATTTTTTACTATGCCACTAAACTTGACACAACTAAACCGGTTTTTTTGGGTTATGTGCCATATTTTTGTTGATAAAAATACTGTGAAAAAGTGGCTATACGAATAAACAAAAACATTATGTCGATATAAGCTATGAATGGATGTATAAATACCGTAGCCTTAGTCTTAGCCACGCCCAGGTGCGCCGAGTCATGTTAAAATCATCAAAAACAAGTCCAAAACTGACTTCACTGCCTTGGATAGATACTAATCTACCAACTCTATGGTAAGGACAATCTTGGTCTCCCGCATCTCCAGTGACTCCGCCCACATGTTTTTATGTGCGACTAACGACACAACTAAACGGTTTTTAGGTTATATGCTATATTTTTGTTGATAACAATACTGTGAAAAAGTAGTTACATGAATAAACTAAAACATTATGTCCACATATGCTATGAATGGATGTAAGCCCTCGTCCTAGCCACGCCCAGGTCTGCCGAGTCCGGTAAAAATCATCAAAAACTAACTACACTGCCTTGGATAGGTCCCACTCTATCTACTCTAAGGTTGCAACCTATCTCCCGACTCCTTTCACCACCGACTCCTACAACAATTGTAATAAACTTTACATAATTTAGGATTTTATAAATAGTAAAGTACTCTATGGTCGAGTGGTAAGACGCTCGACTACGAATCCAAAGGTCACGGGTTCAAATCCGGTGCGCCAATAACTTGTATTTAATTAATATGTGTCATAAGCCATGACACATTTAATTAATATAGAATAATATAAAGTTATTTGCGGCACGTTATAGAGTGGTAGATACTCTGAGTATCGCCCTGGTGAAAGACCACCATTCAGAATCGAAACGTTACTTGAAACGACTTTAGCCGTGTTTGGTGACCAGATCTGAATAGCCAGGTACGTCCCAACCTTCCTCTTCCCTATCTCTTTCCCCTCCCCACTACCTTCAGCCTCACAACATACCCCAATTGGGGATGCCGTAGTCTCACTGGCTCTAGACGGTTGGGACTCTTGTGCGGTATTCACTTTATTTTTTAAAGCAGAGAAGCTCGAGCGAAAAAAAACTCTAATCTGTCTGAAATTATATGCATTTCTATCAATGACGTTACATAAATATAGATACGTCGTAGCGCTCTCAAAGTGGCAAGCAATAATCACGCTAGTTGGTGTGATCGGTGTTTAAACCGATTTAGTACTACCATAAACGGTCACGCGTCGCTTAAGGTCGTTTCAAGCAAGTATGGAACGCGGTCCGAACTTCGGATCTGTTTCGTTCATACCCATATATTTTATGAATGTCTATCTTTGTCATACATGACCGATATTTGAATGATGAATTCACTGGTAACGTGTGTGTTTTGCTTGACACATTTTGTGTTGATATTCTAAGGCTATAACGTGTCTATATATGTAACGTCATTGATTTCTACCGATAGAGGCGCTGTCATCAGGCGCTGTGGCTTGGAATAACTCTCTATGACTGCAATTTTTCAACTCATCTCCGGGTAGGTACTATATATATTTCAGGGCCTGTAACTTGCAACTAGCAAGGGCCTATCAAATAAAGCCCAATGGCTGATCTTATATAGATTGCGCAAGATTCTCAACACCTTTGAGCAGATGCTTAGCGAATTCCCGCAGCTGGTGAAAACACCAACAAGAGGTAGCTGTAAGTAAACACTATGCAAACAACGATATTAATTATTCATGACATAGTGTAGTGTTGTATTGACAGTGCGTAGCCATTAGCATATTGGGGTACAGTAACTAGCGGTTTATGTTTTATGTTGGTCGTGACATCTTGTGTTTTAAATACTTATTCAGGCTAAACCACGTCACGCACACTTTATTACTCATACAAATACAATGAAATTGTTTTTTTTTTCAATTGTATCTAATTTCCTCTTCCCCATCTCCTGATTCCTCTCCCCACTACCTTCAGCCTCGTAACATACGTCAATTAGCCATAAAACAAAACCTAAGTCCATTCCGGACCCAATAGTATATATGCCATGGACTTTCTTAAAATTGTACCAGTCTGAAGATGCCTGTGATAAAGTGAAACCGGTCAGGTCTTAAATAAATAAAAAATATATGTATGAATATATGTTTGAATTTATATATATATATATAGTGGAATAAAGTTGAAAAGTAAGGAGTGTGAAAAGAATATATGGTGCAAAAGTGAATGGAAGAAGAAGTCGAGAACGCCCGAGAAAGACATGGCACGATCAAGTAAATATAAATACTTGAATCGGGTCATGTGATGAGTCAGAATAACAGAAGGGTATGTATGAGACGATGTATGAATGTAAATGAAGCAAGGAGTGTGTCCAAGACAGAGTTATATGGCGGTCCGTCCTCTTTGCCTACCCCTGTGGGGAAACGGCGTGATGGTTAGTTAGTTAAGTTAAAAAAATGGTATTATTAAAATCATTAAAATGAAGTTCCACCAAAAATTAACAGTTTCAAAATTAGAAATAATAATTAGGTATCCGTATGTCATAGTCCCATTGGCTTCAGGCATTTGGAACTCTTGTGCGGTGTTCACATAAAAATAAAAACCATAACAGACACATGCATTAAGTAGTATTTTATAAGTGGTTATGTTGTTTACTGCTCTATTAAACCATGAATCTGGAATTCTTATTGTGGGTATGTGTCATAAAAGTTGATTATTATTTTAAAATTGATGTTGGAAACGCTGCCAGAGTCTTCTTCTACTCAATGACAACTTTCATGGGAGAAATGAGGTCCATTTTCGATACCTTTCGAGGCTGTCATTGGCTAGAAAAAAACACTGCCCCAACTGCCAGTATGAAATCAATTGCAAAACTTTTTATTATTTCTAATTTTGTAAATTCATGGTGGAATTCCATTTTAATGATTAAATAAAAACAAATTTTATAACTTTATTCCACTTTTTAATTTTTTGACTGGACCGGTTTCAGCTTATAACCAGTCTGAAGATGGCCGTTATAGGCTGAAACCGGTCCAGTCAAAAAATAAAAAAGTGGAATAAAATTATAAATTTGTTTTTATTTAATCAATTGTAAAACTGGATGACCCAAAGCAAAGAAATCTTCGTTCGAGGAAAATGTTTGCCACGTTCGCCATTTCGATGATCGTCCATGTTCTTCCCCTCTTAGTAAGTTTGTAATTTAACGGGTTTTTTTCTTTTAATTTCAGATTACTGGAGGTCCCGAAAATTCTCCGAATCGTCATCTTGCAGCGACAAGGAAAACTGAAGAAGGCCGGAGTTCCTTAACTTTACCCAATTATATCTCAACTTATCGACGAGTTTCTTGTAGGGCCCCTTCACTCGCCATGGATACTATAGTATAATAATTTTATATCAATGGCTGTTTTATCTACAAGAATGACTAGATGTTATTATTTAATCAGGCACGCGCAGGACGTAGAGTTTATTATTTTTTCGTTAATGTCCTGCCCCTGATATCTCGATTGTAACCTCTCTTTCTGTAACATGCCTTGTTTATGAGAAAGAGAGAGAGGTTGCAATGGAGCTCTCTGCGGTATGCCGCCCTGAATATATTAGGGTCAGCTTACTTTTTCTTTTTTCGTAATGCCTGCTCTGCGCTATCTGCGCTACTACCCGGGGGAGATCTTGTCGACGCTCCATCCCGTGTCGGTTTTATGTTCCGTGTTAAGGATGCGAAGCAAAACCATCACCGTGGAGGGGGTATTAGATAATGGACGAATGCAGCCAATACTCAACTCGAATTAATCCAAACAACAACTGCGCTAAACAAGATTTAAGAGTTAGTAATTTGCTCCTTCACCTCGGGAAGAGATACGTAGTGTAGAGAAGGCATTATAGATCCATTGTAAAGAATGCAAACCGGTTTCTCGAGAAATTAACGTTTGAGGTTAAGTGAAAAAGTGAAAGATTGAATGTGCAATGGTGTGATTGTAATAAACAATGTTGTGGTTTTTTAATCATTTCTTAGTTTTGTATTGTTATTGTGTTGCAGTAAAAGGACGCTTAGACTCTGTTAATAATTAGATCATTAAGAGTCATTTTCAAAATTTTCTTTAAAAAAACTATTCAACGAAAGTTTGCGAAGACTACGGCCCTTGCTTGTCGTCGTTAACATAATATCTTAACAACAACTGCTGATATTAGTTTTCAAACTTTAGTATACCCTCTTAACCTAACCTAACCCAACAGATAGAGCCCAAATGAGGTACTAAAAGGAAGAGGAACGCTGTTGGGTTAGGTTAAGAGGGGCATATACAATGCGATCAAAAATATGTCGATACAGGAACGCAAAACCTTTAAGTTTTATTTTGCGTGTATAACTGTCAATTACCTAAACTTGCAGATGGTATCCAATTTTTTTTATATTTGAAACCAAAACCAGATATTTTTTAGTTTAAAAAAGGTTTTTTTTATCAGAGTTAAGGTGGTAGCTAAAATAAAAATAACAAAGCGCTTTTCTATGGTAAGGGAAATTATTTATTTATAAATCTTTCAGAAACCGTACATTTCCAAAGATTGGTTTACTGTAATTTAATTAAATTTGTATTTAAAAATGAGTTAATTCGTAAATTACAAATGCAATCCTAATTATTCGATGTTGGGAGTTATTATAGGTGTTTTGATTATTGGTTTGTTAGAGTCGTACCAATAAATATTGTAAAAAATAAAGCGATGCAATATTTTAGCAATATTTTGCTGTTCTATTGTGTGAAACAAAAGAAAATATGAATAACAGTATTTTTTTTTTTAAAAATCAGTATTCACTAACAAGTTTGTATTTTTTTTTAAATCCACCAAAACGGCCCGATTTGTACCGGTGAGTGGCGGGAGTAGCTTAGCGTCAAGTAATTGCTCACTCAACTGTCGTTGCTAGTGGCGTGGGTGGTTCCGATGACGTCAGAGCTCCACCGTTCAATCATAAAGTGTTTGATTGTGTTGGTTATTAAATCATTTTTCACTAGGATTCCTTATTATGGACGGTACCTACTAATGAGGTGTATAGAAACGTATACGGCAATGTTAAAAAGGACCGGTCAGAACGTTAAATTCGCATTTTTCAAGATGGCGGATCCAAATATATATTGGGTACTGGCTATGTTTTACAATTCAAAAAATAAAAGTATTTTGTTTCTATACGCCTCATATTATTGTAGTTAGTACCCGTTTAATGCAATTTTATCCTAAACCGCCACTAAACAAAATACAATGGTGATTTAAGATAGACTTGCATTGAAAATTATATTGTAAACGATTTTTATGTCGTTAGGTTCGGTTTCACGCAGCTCGCTTCAAAAAAATGTTGGTGAAACCGACCCTAATGTTACTTGCAGATATTGCCAACTGCCCGCACTATTATTTTGCATATTTTTTGGTTTTCTATTGTAAAAACTGTGCATTAGGCCTTTAGTATGATTATATTAGAAATGAGAAGATAATATTATTGTAACACAAAGAAAATATCATATTTTATACTTGGTTAATAAATTCTAGTCTATATAAAATATTTAAATTGTTTTATTTCACTTTATTTTTATATCATTAAATGTGAACTTGTTGTAGGAGGGAGAAAACACAAAAGCTGGCGATTCTTTAATAAGTGAATACCACGTAAGGGTTCCAACTGCTCCTAACCGTTTGGAGCCAGTGTGACTATGGCATCCCCAATTAAGGTATGTTGTGAGACTGAAGGAAATGGGGAGGGGAAAGGTTGGTAAGTACCTGGCTATTGCAATCTGGTCCTCAAACACGGCTAAAGCCATTTCAAGCAACGTTACGATTTTTTTACATTGATTTTCATCAAAATCTACACTAGCCGCGCCATCGACTGCAAAGTTAAGCGTGTCAAGAAGTACCTTCATGCATTCATAACCTTATGAACTTACCTTGGAGTAACAATGTATGGAGAGAGAGCTAATTATTTTTACCCAACCTAAACAAACTTGCGATAAATCACTTCCTCCTGGTTTTTACGTCGTACACCATGAGAGTGAAAGAGACAGCAAATATAATACACCGCCTCTATGTACTGTCACGACGATCTTGGGCTCCTGGGTCACCGCGGGACTCCGCCCACATTTTTTATTATGCCACTTAACTTGACACAACTAAACGGTTTTTTAGGTTATTTGCTATATTGTTGTTGATAACAATACTGTGAAAAAGTGGTTATACGAATAAAGAAAAACATTATGTCGGTATGTGATATGAATGGATGTATAAATACCCTAGCCTTAGTCTTAGCCACGCCCAGGTCCTCCGAGTCCGGTAAAAATCATCAAAAACTGACTACACTGCCTTGGATAGATACCACTCTATATACTCTAAGGAACCTACCTAGGTTCGTAACAAAAAAGTGGTCGTTAAACATGAATTGAAACAAATTGAATTGTTTGAGCGTTTTTTCTTTGGGCTGACGCTTGACTCAATGTAAATATGATGGTATTAAGTTTGAGGGGGTTAATAACATTTGATTTCTTTGTGACGAGTTGTCCCCTAAATCGAACTGAATGGCCCCGTATGATCGATGACCTAGGTAAGTACTGTAAAACATAATAAGAGTTAGGTGCGGGGTTGTCGCAAACCGTTGGAATACACTTTTTATTATTATAGGGGTATGTCTTAATCAAAGGTTTCATTCGGGGGTTAGTCGTGCGTCCTCTTCTAGATTGATATCAGCTGAAGACATATTTGATTGTTTGATTATTATTTATTTGTTTCTATTGTCTATGGTTTAGGTTAGGCGAGGCTCTGAGCCGACCGGCGACTGGCGCAAGTAAGATTTTTGGCGCCCATCTCAAAACCTATGTTAAAACACCAACATTTTTTGTACGTCTTATAAAATAGTGTATTCTGTATTTGGACGTAGTTATGCGTCCAACCCATATGCGTCCAACCCAATAATTTTGAATTTTCGCCGGCTAAAATTGAGTTTTTGACAACTGGCCTTTTTGTGTTCAAAAGAAATGGAGGTAAAATTTTGAATTTTTTTTCCACAACTCCAGGACGCTCATCGTCATTAACATCTTCTCGGCCTTCTGTAAAGCGCTTGTACCACTTATAAACACTTTTTTGAGACAAAGTAGACTCGCCGAATGCCACAGTCAACATTTTAAGTGCGTTGGAACACTTTATTCCATCTTTAATGCAAAATTTGATCCATTTTTATCAAAAGCAAAAAATCGAAGAACACTTAAAAACGTGACTAACCTTTCCAGTTGTCAAAAACAAACCACCAATCCAAAATGGCTGATAATGCTAACATATGTGTAGCAACATAAAAAAAAACGATAATCGAATGTACACAGCCCGCGAAAATTCAAAATTCACCTTTTCTTTTGAACAGGCCTCGTACATGTTTTCCCATGGATGATTACGAGATTTCTATCTGCTAAAACATCCAAGCTCCAAATTCAATAGATTTTTGGTAAAAAAAAATTACTAACGCACATTGCTGATATTTGTCTTAAATTGAAGTATAAAAACATTTAAATCTAGGATAACATAGGAATGAATTGATAGATTATAAATTAACTATTTATAATAATTCTCATAAATAAATTTAAAAAAACCATTGATATTTTTACTTTACAAATGCCGAATACGTATATTCATGCTTTTGTATCGTCATATTTTTTTAACATTATGTCGACATGTGCCTGAAATGTATGTAAAAAGGTGTATCCATGAAAACCCTAGCCACGCCCGAGTCAGAAAAAAACCCCTGACTACACTGTTTCGCAAAGCTATCCCTCGTGGTATATTATTGCTCTGAGTTTAGGCCTCATTTGTGCATCATATTCGCACAGCGGCTGCAGTTCAGTGAGGCCCACGTCTTCCGAGGTAGAGAGAACCCTGGCAGTTTAGTCATTAGGTCCATAACTAATGCATGTTTTCTACCTTTCAAGTCTGCCACTGAGTTCATCATCTTGATGTGGATTGTTACTGTGTTGCCAAATTCGAGTGTTTATTTACAACCCCTGGAACAACTTCTGTTACAAAGCAACTAAATGTTTATAATTGATATTGAATCAACGTTATTTTAGTACCTACGGTATTGGAAGATATTTGTGTCGGAAACCCGTTATTACGGAAATCAGATATCACTACTGGGTGGGAATAAGTCGGTGGCATCGCTATTGTAGATACTTTAGCTTTGAAAAGGCTGCGGATTCTTTAATTACCCGATGATCCGACTGTTCCTCTTTTATCCACCTACAAAGTTAAGTGTGTCAAGCTCTAAGAATTATTTTTTGTTAGAAAAAACCGCAAGTTAATTATTGCATTTTGCTTGACAGATCCGGGTTTCCTCCTTTACCGACGTTTTCCAACCTTTATTAGAGCAGGATTACCTATAGTCCCACGTGATTGATGTTGTCATGCTTAATAGACATTAGGGTAATAATATTATTAATGTAAGAAGTAGGTAGGTACCTTTAATTTAAAAAAAAACAACATTCCCTAGAAGAGGTAAACGGCAATGACAAATGGGTGCAATCTATCATGACACAATGGCTGATGGGCCGAGAATTAGGCATTAATTGTTGTATCAAACATCTGCCTGATCCTTGCCGGAATAAGAAAATAGGTTCGAATCACTATCCTGCTCTATTAGGTACCTACATTGTGGCAGATCTAAAAACTTACCTGTATAGGTAATCAGAAGAGAATAGCTAGAAAACAAAAATCAATGAATATAATAATAATATTCACAAGAAACGTTTTGTGTACTAAACAAAAACTATTGAATAGTAAGCCCAATTCAGACTCTCATTCCTTAAATTCATTAGAAGATTATCACCATTATCTGTTCTTCACTACGAAAAATTAAAAATATCTACGATATACTTTATTTTAAATTTGCCCTCATGCCCTAAAAATGAAAAATAATAATAAAGAAATATAAAAAAAAAAGAAACAAAATAAAAATAAATAAAAATTTAAGTTATTCTAAATTTTAAGTTATTATGATATGGTGATTGTGTCCTGCCAGAAGTGACCTGCCAGGTAAGTATGATGCTGTATATTTATATAAACTAAGAATTAATATTAAGTAGAAATTAAGATTTGTACAGCGCCCTTGAGGTGATTTTTCACAAAAACGGCGCTATACAAATTATCTAAATATTATTATTATTAGTTCTGAGGTCGTGAAATTTGCAAAACTTTGAAATATTAATCTCTAAAAATATAGACAAGACGCCATATTGTTTTTTTTTTAAGTTCATTAATCAAATATTTCTATAAAAGAGTAAAACTATGGCTGATTTTTTTTTGATTTTATGGATTCTTTCGTAATCCTCTACTAACTAGCTGGGGCTTATACAAATACCCCTCATAATGTCTATCTAACTAGTACTGCGGCTCATTAGGCCTTATTACTATCACCATCTGATGGTTGTATTTAATTGACTGAATTTAAGTTTACATTAGTGAGTTCTTAGGGAAAAGTTCTTTACTGGATAAAAAACCCTAAGCAATTACAAGATAAAAAGTGTACAAAAGTTCTGAACTTGTTACTGATGGAAAAAAATTTACTTGACTGAAGTTAAATATTTCATGTTTTTTTCATCCTTTGGCTGCATCCTTTTTCATTTGCTAAGCCGAGCAGTAACATCTAAAAATATATGATGGATATTTTATTTAATATTTTGTTACCAATTACAGATTACAAGAACATTTGAAAAAGTTGTAACTGATAGGCTGCATTGTGTAGTGAAGTATTAATTTCCTTCGAAATATTATGAAATAAATTATTGATGTCACCTTTTTCTAAAGACTTCTTGGAATGGGCTTAGTAATGTCATTTTAAAAAGCTAACGCATTAGTAATTATGTCGTATAATATGTATTGACAAACAATAATAAGTAAAGATCGAACACTAACTAACTAACCATCACGCCGTTTCCCCGCAGAGGTAGGCAGAGAGGACGGACCGCCATATAACTCTGTCTTGGCACACACTTCTTGCTTCATTTACATTCATACATCGTCTCATACATACTCTTCTGTTATTCTGATTCTTCACATGACCCGATTCAAGTATTTGATTTACTTGATCGTGCCATGTCTTTCTCGGGCGTCCTCGACTTCTTCTTCCATTCACTTTCGCATCATATATTCTTTTCACACTCCTTTCTTCGTTCATTCGCTCTACATGCCCAAACCATCTAAGCGTCCCTTTCTTGATCCTATCCATTACGCTCACATCAGCCTTGCATTCTTTCCGGATATCCACATTTGTAAGACGGTCATACATGGTTTTACGCACATCCGTCTCAAAGATCTCATTTCCACAGCATTCAGTCTACTTTCATCCTTCCTTTGCCAGTTCCATGCCTCACTGCCATACATCAGGGTTGGTATAAGCACTCCATTGTGGACTGCTAGCTTCGCTTCTTTGGACAATTTCTTATTTGCCCCAACAGCGTTCAGTCCTCCATTAATGGAGTTTCCTGCATTCACCCTTCTTTCAATATCCTTATTAGCCTTTCCGTTTCTTGTAAACATACTTCCTAAATACACAAACTCATCCACTTGCTCCAAGTATTCATCAACACTAACTAGTTGCATAATATTCAATTTTCCCTCCATTTTCTAGCAGGGAAACCGTCTAGCAACAAGTTCGTAAAATCAAACGCAGCCCAACTTGTTTCAGTCTGCTTCGGTGAAGATTTTCACGGAGTAACGGAGACTGCAATATAAAACTTATTGTTTATCCTATACGGATTGTGTGCTTGAGGAGAGCCGCTATAGATTTGAATGTTCGTCGATTTGGTTACAGCAACTTGACGAAGTAAAATAAGCAGGCAAAAAAAAGCAGATACGCAGAAATGTAATATAATTTTTAGCTTGTGAATCTTGATTTTAAAACATATAGTATGTTTTTTTACTAGTTGGCTTTTTTCGTTAGCGATAGAGCCTCGTAGAATTACCACCGATGGCAGCACTTGCCGGGCGAGTACCAGTGACACCTCGTGGCCAACATTGAGAATTGTTTGAGTCATGCGGGTGCCATTTTACTATCATTTTACGCTTTCAATTTGTTCATCCAGAGGGCTAATTTGTTACATACTTATACTTTCTTGTTTGTTAACTAAATCCTTTTAAGCAGATTATTAAAATTATAAATGCTAATTCAATGGTCAATTTGTTACTGAGGATTTCGTTGAAAATCAAATATTGGGGATGTAAAACGTAAAAAGATTTGCTAAAACCGTTGTTGGTTTATTTTATTTTTTTACATATTTTGATGAAAAATATAGCTAATGCCTATAAGGTATTTTATATAATTTTAGCACATCCGTGTCATAAGAGAAAACAATTTTGAGGGGATTGTTTTTTTTTTTAATTCACAAACACCAAATAAAAATTAATTCAAATCAATCGTAAAAAACTAATACAAAAAAATGTTTTGAAAGTTTCTCTAATTAGTAAAGGTAATAATTTGTAAATAAAACAGATAAACTTAACTCTTTAAACTTGTTTTAACTTTTAAATTGTTTAAAACCACTTTTATTTTTAACATTTTGTTGACCGGTTTCGGAAGCACCCTTCCATCTTCAGGACAATATTAAAATTAAACTAAAATACAGAATACTGAGATATGTATACATACTTAGGTGTTGGAATGGGAGGGAGAAAGGGTAATTGAGTTTAATTTTAAAATTGTCCTAAAGATGGAAGGGTGCTTCCGAAACCGGTCGACAAATATTGAAAATAAAAATGGATTTAACAAAGTTTATCTGTTTTATTTATAGATATGGCAAGCCACAAAGTTAATGCTTTTTACGAAAATGTAATAATTTGCATTAATTTAAAATACGCCATTTCGCCAGACGTAACCTAGAGGGCGCTTTTTAAAATAAATGAAAACAAATATAGATCGTAGTAAAATAAATAACTTTGAACAAAATAAAAATAAGAAACCAAGTGATTTTTTTCTCAAAACAGCGCATTTCGGAAATCTAACAAAGGAGACGTCATTTTTTTACATGACTGCTTACCGATTTATTTGGAAAATCTACGGATAAGTTAATATTTCCCCTCAAACATTTTTAAAGTAGTTTCTTTGAAGAAAATTCCACTCAGTTAAAAATGTAATAATATTTTGGTTTTACAAAAAAATTACCAAACCCTAATCAATATTATTTATTTTAACATTTTGTACACAGAGTTTTTTGTACCTAGTTCAAATTGTAGCAGGTTTTTCCTATTTTACTGACTCAAACTTTTACATAAAATATATATTACAGGCGGGCTTATTATCTGGTGGCAATTTCTATCAACCGACCCGTTTTCGAGTCCACAAGCATAAAGTCCATTATCCTCTTTACCACTCCGTCTGAGACAAGTATTATAATTAGGTGGAAAATTAAGAAAAGATCATTTTTCCGCAGTAACGGAAAACTCATAAATATCAGAGATATTATTTATTTAATCCTTATTAGAGGACCTTAACACGAAAATCTTGGTAATATAAATTTATATTATATAGCTAATATTTGCTTTCTTTTGGATTATATTCTGCAAAAAATAAATCTGTTGTCACAAATATTGCTGTTAATGATTTTTTTTTTTATTTATTTACGCCCATAATATTGGGCTTTTAGAAAAATATATTTTTTTATTTATTCATAATTAATTTCAGGAACTTGTTCCTTGCTTAATTTACTTTATATGTACCAACTTAATTTAATGCCTTGGCATTAAATTAAGTTGGTACATATAAAGTAAATTAACAGAAGTACATAATATATATATTAAAAAAAAACAATATTTCGCTGTGCTAGTTCAATACTTTAACAAGTAAAAAAAAGCTTATGGGTGTGATTCCTTATTCCTTTTGATACCTTATGTTATAAAGAATCAGAAAACACCAAAAGTAAAAAAAAATAGTATTGAACTAGCACAGCGGTATAATAATATGATTTTTTCAAATCAGAAACTTTTTGTAGTATCGTCATCGATGTTTTTTTAAACATGTGAAAGATAAAATTTGTTCGAATTCTGTTTTTCAAGTGAAAAATGAACGGTCATTTTTTTATAGAATACGAGCCTGCACTGATATTTCTGTTTGTAACGCTCACGTCGCTAGTTGTCGCTAGTTGTCGCTAGTAGCCACTTCCATCTTCGTTACTTCGTCGCGTTAGTGGCTCCCGAGTATCGTTGCCTGCGGATGTGTCGCGCGCTCCGCCAGCTATTTCTTGGGCGAATCCATTTTAAAATTGTACTCATCAACAAATACAAAAAACCAAAGACCGCGAAATATATTTACATGTCATGATTGAAATATCGCAAATATTTCTAATATATGGTGTCGTTACTTAATCTGTACTTCGTTATTCAGTGTATAAATAAACCTATGTGATTTTTATTTAAGTTTGTGCTGGTGTTGAAAAATATTGCCTTGTGGACTTGTCACTTTCTACAAAACTCAAGAAAGACCAAAGATTGTTATTATCGTGTATTTTTCTGAACATTTGTTTTAAATCTGCAAGACTAGGACATGTATGTCTGATTTTCGCTATAAAGTGACGCGAGCCAAACACGCCACAAATCTGGTAGACGCATATAACTACACGTATGTATAAGTGACTCGTACTCTCATAGTGTGCGTTACTATCACATTAGAATAGTGGCAACTATCGTAGCAATAGTGGCAATATCGTGGTAGTTTTGAAAGTTTGATAAAACATTGAACATGTCTACAATGAGTGCTCGGGTTTTGAGTCCTGCGCTGTTGAGGAGGCTGAGGGCTTCGAAGGGCGGCAATGGCAGGGCGGTAGCCGTCGCAGGGGTCAAGAAGAATCTGTTCGGTAGCCCCGGCGCGGCGGCCAAGGCTCTGGCAGACGTAGAGCTCAACAGGGCGACTGACGAGGGCTGCAGGAAATGGGGGTTCGACTTCAGGGCCGAGCGTCCGCTGGCGGGCAATAACAGGTTCGAGTGGATGAAGACGAGCCCGCGGCAGACGATTCTTCGCCCCGTCGTGATCAGCAGCACGCCCGCCATCATCACACCGCTGGTCACCCCTATGGAAGTGGAGCTGCATCCCACGCAGAAGATCGAAGAAAAGACGAAACCGGACTCACCCAAGATCCAGTCAAGAATTACAGGTAGGAACTATCTCCATTATTTCTTGTGCAATTTTTTAACTGGGTTTTTGTAATATGTAGCACATATTGTGATAATGGAAACGAAATGAAATTGATTCGTAGAGATAACAATAGTATATTATTATGAACTACCATAGATTCTTACGTGAATCGGACACGAAATATTATGATTTCAATACCTGTACGTTTCTTAACAATCCTAGTATTACTGAAGGTTTCATACGATTAAACTCCCTTTCAAAAATAATCTAGGATACGTACTTCAGAGTACTTAGTACATTAACCATACCCTTAAACTGTTACGCAATATTTATTAACATTATCGTTTTACGGCAATAATTTATGATGAATGTTATCCATTGATATCCGCTCTTTATTATTTATGTACATCATTAAAGCATGTATTTACAAAGAATTGATTCATTTTAATGCTACCTTTATCTGTTAGAACTCGATAGTTACAACAGATTTGCAGTTTGCACAGCTCTTTTAGATTACTATTGCACAACAAAAATAATGGCTTCTCCTGCAACCTACATAAAGAATATCCAGCACTAATCCAAGGCTATTAACACAATTATTAAAATGAATTCAATCAGTAAAACCCAACGGCACCATCGATAAACCAGTGAAAGTTGCCTACGAATATCAAAACAACATTATAAATACAAAATAACATTTGCAAATTGCTCTATGATGAAAAGTTTTTGTTTCCCGCTTCAAAAAATGGCGGAAAAATTCGTTCTTGATTCTGAACTTTTTTTTAAATTTTTTAAATTGGGTTCTTGCTCATCCTTTAGCTTTATTTATCGCCACGTACTCACGCAGACGCATTGCTCGCATACAGCATGTTTCAAACTTGGTTTCCTATCCATAGGTACTTATCCCTTTTTCGTTCATAATAATAAGTAGGAGTAAGCAAGACAAAAGGCTGATTCTCAGTGACTTCTCAAGGACATCTCTGCTGAAAGTGTATTCCATACATATTAGGAATGTACGATACAGATATCGATATATTATCGTAATCGCCGATAAAAGTTCATTTTTTCTAACATAATGTTTGAAATTACGATGTTCAAAGTTCGTTTTTTTCGTGTGTATGTTTAAATTAAACTAATAAATAAAATGACAACGTTCTTGTTTATTTTACGTCGATTTTGTTTGAGACTATTTATATTTTTCTAAGTTTAAAATAGCAGGGAAACGGAAGCAAGATAAACTAAACTAAAGTATTTTTTAAACATACATTGAAAGCTTTCGAAGAAATATTCTTAATTTTCTATTTTTTTTTACCGAGCTATCACCGGCATGCCTTTACAATATAAAGCTATGCATAAAGTATATTAATGAGAGACATCAATCATAATATTTAATGAATAATATAATACCTATACGTTGGAATCATTTGCCGTGAGTCCCTCTATTTCAAAATGTCTGTCGTTCATACCTACTTGCCTTAAGTTCTGTATATATACCTACATACCTACTTAGGCCGTATGCACACGGAGATACTCAAAAGAAACTGTGATTGAAATACTAGCCGGTTACCAATTCTTTAGTTAGGCAGCTCCGCGCACATGCGTTACGTTTTCCGTGTGGTGTCCAAGGTGGTGAAGTTATATAAAACGGGATATTTTTCTACTTCCACTAATTTTGTATGCACTTGTGGATCGTTGATTTTCGTGAATAAAAATGAAATAAATACGATAAAATGATGTGACATGAAACGTCGATTTATTCAATCGGACGAGAAACTAGGTGACTCAAGTCAAAAACTAGTCGAGTTTGCTACCAACTGGTTACTACAATTATATACAAACACTTTAGTGGAAACCTATAAATGGTCATATTAATACTACTTATATAATATTTTACCTAGTATGTATGTAAACTGTTGGTAAAAAAATAAAGCGTTAGTGACTGATTACCGACGGTAGCGCCGTATGCGGTGTCTCATTCAATTACAAAAGTTCAAACTCATCGCGGACTGGTTAGTAATTTGCGTCCGGGATCAGTTTATTTTGAGTATCTCCGTGTGCAGAGGGCCTTATAGGTCTCACAATTAGAGTTGAGGCGACCTACATGTACTAGAATTGTGTGTATTGGTGCATATGTATACACTTCCGACAGTGATGTTCTAGCGAAACCTCACCGAGAAACAACCTTTAGTCTTCTACTTATTGTTTTTAGTGAAAATGGGACAACAAGCGTAATACGTTGTTCAAATTTGAGCATTCGAAAAGTTTTACAGTGTGTTTTTTTTATCACATTGTCACTGGAAAGGCAAAAGGGCGTAAGCGACACTTTCGTTATAAAATGAGTTAAATATGCAGTTTTGATCAGGTTTTTTCTCCATCGAATGCGTTTGATTCTGAAGATTTTTGTGGCCCTTCAGCCATCTGAAATATATTTACCATTTGGGAGAAGGCTCGACTCAAGCGACACAAGTTTAGGACTTTTTGTATAGCTTTTGTCACTTCAGGTAATAATAATAATAATAACTCAATGAGTAATAATTAATTTATTTTTTTTTTAAATCCAACTAGGTACTGGAAAACAAACAAAACACTTTAAAATGCTCTGGTGTAAATTTCTCAAAATGGCGCTGCCTTTTTTCCAATGTCACTGTTATTTTCTTTTCCAAAGTCTAATAACAAGATTAAAGCATGCTGTATACAAGCAATGCATCTGTGCGAGCACTGTGTTCGCACCACCATTCGCCCGGATATCAATCCGTAAAATTCTGCAAATACCTTATATGTACGTAATTTTTAAAAAATTGTCCCATCTCATCTATAATATTAATAAATATTATTATCTAAGTCTTAGTTCGTCTTCGCGAGTCGGAGAATCGCTCCGGCCAAGAAGAGATAGGTACCTACCCGAGTTGTAACGGTATCTTAGCGGCACAGCATTTTATTTGGCACTCGAGCCGTAGTTTAGCTTCGCGTAGGCAATTCACGTCCGTTAGTCGCGGCTTACTACTATTTTTTAATTTACAACAAGAGACGCAGCGACATTCCTCTGCCACTACTACTACGCGTCGTCCTACTTTCGCGACATTTTGTTTACCAACAAAATAATATAAATATTATGTGTTTTATAAGAAGACTTTCTGCCGCCGAGAGATCCGTTTTAACCCCGTTTTCTGTTATACACGTTGTTTATGGGAAAGAGAGGCAGAGGATTTATAAGCGATATGCCTTTGGTAGTACAACTCTTATTTCGAAATCTTTTACCCGAGCAATATATTTAATTTTATGGTTAGTTGGATATTTTAAGCTTAAGGATCAGCACCCAAAAATACACACTTTCGGCTTTCTAGTACAAGCAATACTACAAATGATTCATCTGTCAATTCTATACGGGTAGTTAGAAAAATATCTAAGGTTTCCAGTGAATAAAACTCTTAAACACTAGTCTTTTAAATTCTTTGAGAAATGCATATTAGAATTTTAAACCATGTATGACCGTATTACAAATGTGGATATCCGGAATGAATGCATGGCTGATATGAGCATAATGGATAGGATCAAGAAAGGGACGCTTAGATGGTTTGGGCATGTAGAGCGAATGAACGAAGAAAGGAGTGTGAAAAGAATATATGATGCAAAAGTGAATGGAAGAAGAAGTCGAGGACGCCCGAGAAAGACATGGCACGATCAAGTAAATCAAATACTTGAATCGGGTCATGTGAAGAGTCAGAATAACAGAAGAGTATGTATGAGACGATGTATGAATGTAAATGAAGCAAGAAGTGTGTGCCAAGACAGAGTTGTATGGCGGTCCGTCCTCTCTGCCTACCCCTGCGGAAACGGCGTGATGGTTAGTTAGTTTTAGGTAAATCGTTCAAAAAGGTCTTTGCTGGTTTTCAAACTGCACCTTTTACCGACATTTTAGTATGTTCTTCATAGAATTTAAACGATTACAGTTGAAAATTTGTATTCACTGGAAACCTCGGTCATTTTTATAACTAATGAAATTTGCAGATAAATAATTTGAGGCTTGTAGAAACAAACACGGCAAAGTCCACCGATAATGGAAAATGAGTTAAATATGAGGTTCGAAAGAGTAAAAAAAATGCTTCATGATGCAATGTTGCTTTCTTAACAAACACGGCTCTAAACCATTTATTTTTACGGATTAAAATTGAGTTCCATAACAAACTCGGCAAAGTCCACTTCTTTCCAAATCAAAGACGGCAGTTTTCAAACGGACCAATAGGAGCGTTGTAAATAGCTGTTTTCAAGATGGCGGTTTGTTGTTGTAAAAAATTGTTTTTGTAAAAGTTGAGATATTGACAATTTCGCAAATTACCGAAAATGTCCGCTGACGTGCATGTTGAACTTTTTGTTTCTTGTTATTTTTTATGGACATAATTTTTTTAGTTACTAAACAGCATAGTGGTAAAATAAATGAGTTTTTACTTACGATTTAGAGTTTTATTGAATAATATGATTACTTTATTAGTAGTTATTGTTATGTCATTAATATTGTAGAAATCATTGCTGTATGAAAAACAAAAATGAATCAATGATAATTCCAAGCAACATAGAACCCGGAAAAGTTGTTTTGAAATCGTTAAAAGTAAGAGATGTCAACTATCTTTTGACCAAGCATTTCGGTGATAACTGGAGAAATCTTCCTGCTCTTGAATATTATTCCGCATTCATATCTTATTAAATCTTTAAAACAAATTTATATAAAAAAATATCAGAATAATAGTTATTATTCTTTTCTAATTTTTCTTTCGATTTTTTAGTTTTTTTTTTTTTTAATTATTAATTAGGTCACCATAACTTACAAACTTTTTCAAAATATTTTGTGAGATATTATTGTTTTGTATTTCTATCAAAATAAATAATTTTTTAAATGTAAAACTATTTTGTTACTGACTTTGACTGCAACCTTGTGAAAAAACGTGTCCATTTCAAAACTGGCAAAGTCCAGTTGTGTTGATAACAAAAGCGGCAGTTGTCAAATGTGAATAACAAACACGGCAAAGTCCACTAATAATTTGAATATATTTTTTGTTTCGCACCAGTTAAACTAATGTATCAAGAAGAAAATTAATGTTTTTAGTAGGTACTATTTGTCGAATTTATTTTAGTGACAGTATCACAAGTAATTTTTAAATTAAACGTTTTTTGTTCTTCCTCGAAAACTGTAGTCAATGGACTTAGCCGTGTTTGTTTCTACAGGCCTCATTTGTAGTCTTGCTTATATTAGAATGCTACTAGCTAACGTTTTTCGTCATTTTTGAGTGCTGACCCTTAATAATTACTCCTGGTGGGAATTACGTTGAGAGCTGAAAATAGTTGCGTTGATTTAGGAATTCGACACAAAAAGTCGTACAAAATTCATGACCTCAGAGCTCACCGTTCGAGAGTTTTTAGAGCACGTAACAAAGAAGCTCTCACGGACAGGACCACATATATAATTGTAAGTAAATTGATGTTAAATTTGTAATTATATCAAAGCAATAGTCAGTCGAAGTGGTTATTAAAGGTCATACAATATCTAAAATTCCTTTCCTATCGGAGGTTGGACATCATCTGAGCAATCTTCATACTGCGTAATGCAGTCCGAAACAATTGCAGCGGAACTGCACTCGCACCTGTCATGTTAGTATATTAGCTATAAAATACAGCAAAAAGAACAGATTATGAAAGATAACACCTTTCATCAATTGGCTTCTTCAATTTATTGTAACATCATCATTTTCTGACCGATATGCCCTCATCCCGCGATTGTCAGCTTATTATACCGTAATAATAAAGCAATTATAAAACAGCTCAAGTTCCTTACCCCCTATAAAAAGTTAATATTCCCCTATGAATGTAAAAATCTTACCTTCATTAGGGCACTTTTCTGGTGGCATTACACTTTTACGCTTAGATGCGCAGACCCGAATCGGGGTCGTTAGAGCGTGCCATGCGCATCTGCCACAAAGGCCAGATGCAAAATGTAATGAATTATTGTCGTACCATTTTGGTTCGTCATTGTTGATAGGCTATGTTTACATTACCAATAGCTTTGGGTTCGTAACCCAATAGAACGTAAGGTGTATATACAACCTTATATTGTTGTTTGACAATATAAATCTTAGATCACATGTGAATTGCACCTTTTACAAGGGCCTTAAGTGCCTTGTTTTTTATCCTTCTGCCCACCCTTGTGATATTTAACTACTTATTTAGTTAAATAATTATTTCGAAGTGTAAAAATACTTACAACGGAGTTTTTTTTTTTTTTAACCATTTTTTTTTATCACTAAATAATATTTTTAATAATCAATAATTAATAAAAATATTATTTAGTGATAAAAAATGGTTTTTGATAAAAAAATCTGCGATGTTAGTATTTTTACAATTCAAAATAATTATTTAACCAACTAAGTAGTTAAATATCACAAGGGTGGGTAGAAGGATATTCTGCCACACAACTTTGTCTTGGCACATACTCCTTGATCGATATTCATACCATATCAATAAGCTCTCATGCGGAACAATATCGGCCCTGAGCGGATCCGGACGTTGGTGTGAATCAGCCATTATAGTTATAAGATTAGTCGATTAATTTCTTCTTCTGATGACCTCAGCTATGTGAGGTTGGCTCTCATCAGGGCAATCTTCTCCCCGCAGGCTGCAGATAGGCACAACATTGCGGATCTGCACTCGCACCGGTCATGTAGATTTCGAAATTGATTGATTAGTAATATCAAAAGGTCTCAATCCAATCATAGTAATTTGATGGAAATACCTCAAAATGCGTGACGGTATTTCACGAGAGATTGAAGCGTAGATAGGTAAATAAGACGAATAATTAAAAGTTTTTTCTAGTTGAGCTTAATCAATTTGCCCAGTTTACACAACCTTCAGTTTACTTGCGCTTTCAATAGCATTCATCGTCAACACTCGATTGATTTACAGCCTTTATTGATCGCTCCTATAATGATTGCTGTCGTCATTAGAGATAAATGTCCAACTGCCGCGGCTGGATTGACACAAGTCCACTTAGCATAATATTAATAAATAATTTATGTTTACTTAGCGTGCGGAATTTAGGCCGTGGAAAAGCTTTCTAAAAGTGGTTTTTGATTTAGGTGATTTATAAATGTTTACAATTATAATAATAATTTATGTAGCACAAGTTTGTGATTTGGGAGCTTTATTCGGATCTAAGGACGCTTAGATGGTTTGGACGAATGATGTGGAGCGAATAAACAAGCGCAAGAGGGTCGCCTCAGGAAGACATTGCACGTTCGGGTGAATTTATTTCATTAAAGTTATTTTGTACTAATTTTGTGACGTAATAATAATATTAATTTGATTATATAGCGCCGTTTTTGGGAAAAATTACATCAAGGGCGCTACTACATAAACTACTTGCTTAAATTACTCCCAAAATTGGTGTTTACATAATATAGCAGTTATAAAATTACTATTTAACACACAGTATTACTTATACTTATGGAAGAAGAAGTCGAGGACGCCCGAGAAAGACATGGCACGATCATGTAAATCAAATACTTGAATCGGGTCATGTGAAGAGTCAGAATAACAGAAGAGTATGTATGAGACGATGTATGAATGTAAATGAAGCAAGAAGTGTGTGCCAAGACAGAGTTGTATGGTGGTCCGTCCTCTCTGCCTACCCCTGCGGGGAAACGGCGTGATGGTTAGTTAGTTAGTATTACTTATACATATAAAAAACCTTTTGTAAACAAAGTAAATTATTTCAAGCCACAAAAAATCTTAACATTTGTTAACAATGTGTGCGAATCTCAATACACAGAAGATGTGTCATAAATAGATTACTGTATTTATTTTGAGTATTGAATGAAAAATTATATAGATTCACGACTCTTTACAAGAAAAGTCTCGCTATCACAATACTGCTTGTGTACGTGTTTAATGTGGACTTCCCTTGTTGACAGAGAAGAATATATTAAGATTATGAGAAAATATATTTACAACATCAAAAATGCGTTTTATATGTGCATCGTGTAAGACCGGCAGCTTCGTTTGCCCAAGAGAAGATCCCTCTTATTGTGAATTGTTGTAATAACAATAATGGCGATCTGTTTGCGTTATCTCTGTTTGCGCGGCCGACTCCCGCGAGCATACGTGGTCGAGACGAAAATAACATCACACGCGCGCCATTACACTCTCTGACCGAAAGAAATCACATTACGAAAATAATATATACCTACATCATATATGTACGATGATATCACGCGACCTGCCGCGCTGTCATACAAAACCACACACACTAGCCTAACAAGGGCCAATTCCCTCAAAAGACAAAAATACTTATAAAATACAAATTGCTGCGTTCTTTTTACTCGTGCGTATTCCACGAATTTGTGGTGTTTTACACGCACGTACGTTCATCTCTCGTTCATTCATCGCAAATGCAATCTCTGCATGTTAGGAAGAGATACGTATATTCACCGCCGTGGGCGCTCGATTCCTCGCTTGTTTGCACTTACAGAAATACACGCGGCGCTGTTTGTGGAATGGATTCATTTGAAATTTGAATTTTTCTCAACGGACCTCCGCGCGATCGCGGGGACATCTGGCGGCAAGCTTGCGAAGCAATAACGGCGGGAGTTTTGAAAATACTATTTCTACGCTAGTGTTATTGTTTTTTTCGACGAAATGCCAACGCGTTGACGTTTTATACTTTTTTTTTTACGGGGTTACTACTTAAGATAACAGCGCACTATTAGTATTGAGATTAACGCTTCTGCGGAAGGTTTAAATGAATAATGTAATGTTTACAGAAGGCGATTGGGGGCGATTAATTCGGTTAAAATCAAACAATCTGATAAATTGTATTATTCAATATTTTTAATTTCATAGGAATGGTAAAATAATGTGAGTTATTTGGGGATTTTATTTTTATCATAATAACTTCTAGTTACTACCCGATTTCGCCCGAGATTTCAGCACTATTTCTTGTTATTAAATAATATAATACAAACAACATCAGGCATCTTGTTTTTTTATGTTCAAGCATCAGCACCCAAAATGGTTCAAAACGTCACTTTGTAGCATCCTAATACAAGCAATACTACAACTGTTTTATCTATAAATTCTACATGGGTAGTTAGAAAAATGTCTGAGGTTGCCAGTGAATACCATTTTTTAACTGTCTTTCTTTAAATTCTATGAGAAACATACAAAAAATTCGGTATAAGGCGCAGTTTGAAAACCAGCAAAGGCATTTTTTTTAACGTTCTACCTAAAATTCCAGTATGCATATGCATTTTATAAGGAATTCAAAAGATTACTGTTTAAGAGTTGTATTCACTGGAAACCTTAGACATTTTTCTAATTACGTAGAATTAACAGACAGATAATTTGTACTTTTGCTTATATTAGAAAACCGAAGAGCGTGTATTTTTGAGTGCTGACGCTTTCAATGGATATTTAAAAGCTTCATAAAGTACCGATGTAAATGACTTCAAGCCCTTAAATCAGTTGCGATGATCCCGACATTTTTTGACATAAGAGACCGAGGTGTTAAATGTATCCAAATAAACATAAAAAAACATCGATTGTTATTATTTTAAAATACGATCACGCAATAACATCGCACCGTCTCACCGCAGGGTTAAGCGGAGGAGACGGTACAGATTTCGGATGAAACAATATTACTATAAAAGTAGCATCAGTAACCGGTTAGCTACTACGACCAGCTGTTAGTATACCCCCGGCCTCTGACGTGCGGGGGTAGCTCTCCAAACTGGTTTATCCAAAATAGGGGTGGGTTATTGGATATGACATCAAACTTGGAATTTTTTTTACATTAACTCTACACAGGAGGCCGAAAAATGGCATTTGCTTAGTTTCTATGGTCCTACCGCTGAGAGCTCCCCTGTAAACTCTATTTTTGTTAAATGTGTCGTTGAGACGGATTTACGCTGAACCATCAGCGGGATGCCTTCATGTGCAATGAATCCACAAGATGTCTCATTCGAACATTACGAAACAGATTTTTTTTTAAATGTTGTAAGTATAAGGAAAAAAATTGTTTTTTTGAAACAGCCAAAAACTACCGGACGGTAAGCTCTTGCGTTATGAAATTTACGCAGACTTTTCTCTCCGGAATTTCTTGGTCAACGCAACTATTTTAAGTTCACAGCGTCAATTCTACTATAAGCTATGGAACTTTAAAGTTTATTTTTTTATTTGAAACATACAAAAGCCATCATGTATTATTATTTCATATTCTAAAATTTGTTAAATAACAATAAACAAGTATAAACTAGTTATTTTGTATAATGTAATAAATACATTATGTTTGGAATGCGTAGTAAATTCAATTTGGTTAAGCAATGTTGTATTTTTGTTACGATATTATATAATATATGCAAATTTACTCAAGGACTCTAGTTTAATGCTCCAATTTATATGACCCCTTTGAAATGCGAATGACCCCGTTCTTATCATCGGCTTTTCAATTTAAAACACATTTCTTTAAAGACGTGTTTATAAAACTGAATTCAATAGGTCGCACCAGTTATAGTACCCACACCACCACAAAATGAAGACGTAGGTTTATTATTACTATTCTTTAGGATTTACTCCTCAACCCTTCAGCGGAAGTGGTATTACCCAGCACACATACGCACTCAACTCTACTTTATGTACGTAAAGGTTTTTAAGTGTGAATACCACGCAGTAGTTCCAACTGACCAGAGTCTATGACATCCCCAAGTTGGGTATGCTGTGAGACTGAAGGGAGTGGGGAGGGGAAGATGAAGGTTAGGAAATACTTGTCACCAAACACGGCTAAAGCCATTTCAAGCAACATTTAAATTCTGAATTGTTGTCAGGGCGAATTCTCCCGTGAGCGACCCGAACTTGTTTTTTGACTTTATAAAATAAAGTTGCATTGAAATTCAAAAATATATTTATTATTTAAAAATAAATTTATTATTTAAAAATATATTTATTATTTAAAAATAAAAAATAAACTAGGAAACTTTTCGAAAATTGTTATTTTGAACTTTACACTCGTTGACACTTCACTAGCGGGCTGCAATGGGCTTTAGTTTAGATCTTTGGAACAAGCAGTGAAGATTGAATAAAACGAAACCACGAATATTACCTAAATTTGCACAATAGTGCAAGAAGAAAATTGAGTTTTGGTTCATACAGTAGTTTATTACCAACTCTATGGTTGATATCGAACTCCACATTTAGAATGCATTTTAGTTTCTTCAACCTTTTTTATTTATTTTTTAGAAGAAAGACTAACATTCCTGGATTACGCTTGTGCAATGATGGAGGACTTGGCCAGCAGAGGAACCCACGACGCCTGGGTGGGAATCCAACGCGTTTGTCCACTCAGCTATAGACCGGTCAAAACCTTCCGATAGCTGATGATTATTTGCTGATAAAGACTGTGTATTACAGTTATAGTGATGTTCCGACACGATCTTTGCTATCATTACGATCTGCACGCACGTATCTCGTATCTCACGTCTGTCGCGAACAATTAACGCACCATTTCGATGTGTTTTCGTCAGTATAGAGTTAGGTAATCTCGCGTTCCATCTCTGCGGCGCGCACGGGGGCGCGGGCGCCGAGGGGTGCGCGCGGGTCGATAGGTGCTACGCACATCTGCCTGTCGGGGGCGCCGCCCGGCCCTCGCCATATAGCACTGTTCCGATGCAGAGTCCGGGAGGGTGGCGAAAACCGTTACTGTTTTGAATGATGTCCTCCCCGCCCGGCCGTTGAGTCGCGCGTGCGCGCGTGCATCCGTCACCCCTATTGTTTCAGCCAGAGCGGGGTGGGTCGTATTATCATATTGTGAATGTAGATGACGGAATTATCATGTTTTGAAGAACTTCAGGCCATTTCTTCATGGTAACACCTTTAGGAGTAATTTATTCAAAGCTTGTTAAAGTTGCAGTTTAACATGACCAGTATTTGACGGCTTTGGATATGTTTAGTGACTAGATCCGAATAGACGGGACTTACCCCTTCCCTACCCCAATTGCTTCAGCCTCACAACATTCCACAAAAAGGGGCATTCCGTAGTTCTACGGGCTCCTGGATGGTGAAACTTTTGTGCAGTATCATATTTAAAAAAAACTACGAAAATAAATAGGTTTATAGTTACAATTTGTCATACCGGATTTGGTCAATATGTATTTATTTATTTATAAACCAACTATACATAACACGAAATGGGAAAAAAAGCAACATAGAAAGAACAGCACATTTATAATATTATAATGAAGCAATGACAAAAATAGGACAAAATATACATAAGAAAGGACATTCAAATCAAAGCCAAGGTCAAGTCAAAGTTTTGGTAGTCGTAAAAAATGACAAAAATCATTTAGACTGCTACCAAAAATTTGAAGACCATGGCTTGAGTTAACAAGACATTTTGGACAGTGGAGAATGATACCCATAATTAGTAGAGTGATGATTGAGGAACAGAATTTCATTGTTTCTGAGTCTACAGCAAGGCATGTTGAACTGGATGAGTTGCAACAAAGAAGGTGATTCAATAATACAATTAATTATTTTGAAAACACAAATTAAATCATTATTCGTAATCAAAAGGTATGTCATTATTCGTTACTCACTAGTTGTAAGTTAAGTGTAGGTTAGTTTTTAAGTTTTTTTTAATATTATTTAACTTATTGATAAGCGCCCTTAGGTGAATTAAATTAAAAACGGTGCTAAAATAATGTAAGTACGTATACAACCAGTGCAGACTTCAATGCAGTTCATCTCAGTGATTGTGTCCTGCTAGAAGTGACCTGCCAGGTGCTAGAAGTGACCTGCCAGGTGCTAGAAGTGACCTGCCAGGTAAGTATGTTGCTGTATATTTATGTAAACTAGGACTTAATATTAAGTAGAAATAAGGATTTGTACAGCGCCCTTGAGGTGATTTTTCACAAAAACGGCGCTGTACAAATTATCCTAATATTATTATCTCAATAATTCGCGAGCAAAGGAATCAATGATTCGATAGAAAGGTTCAAAACGCGAATAGATATCATTCTCTTCAATTCTCTGTAGTATCTGACCAGCTGGCATCTCTATCCCATTCAATCAATACTATTGCCACCATCAATCAATAAGGCTTCCATGGGAAACGCATTGTCGATTAACGAGCCCTCTCCCTGTGCGTTACCGCCGTTGCCCATAAACGGCTGTTATCGCTGCACCCCTGTTACCGTGCGAAACGTTTTCGATAATATGATATCGTTACCGCCTCCTACACAGGAGCGATGTAACTATCATAATATCGTATCGCCAATAAACCGTTAACTGCCCCATGCACCTGAAACTCACCGTGATAATCACCATGGGAAACATATTAGTTATTCGATAGTGTATCGATTGTTAATGGGATTCATGGGAATTAGTTGTCGAATGGACTGTTGATGTAATTAATTATGTTTCGTGTAATATTATCCTCCAACAAATTAATCTTAGCGAAGAACGAACGTTGTTTGACCAAACATCCACATTTTGACATGCGATATTTTTTATAGCGCAATTTTAGTTAAATGATTACTTCAAGGGCGCTTTACGAAAGTATGGTCCAGTTTCTACACCTTTTTTCTCATTGAATAATTGAATAAAATAGAACAAATGGCATCTCGTTTTATTTTATGACAGTTAAATAATATTTGATAGATCCATATCTCACAATGAAAATAACGTTGCATGTTGAAAATATTTTGTATTGACCTAAAAATTGCATACAGAAAAACTGTGCAAATGTCCTGAGGCCAGTGCTCTATGTTCAAGAGTTTTGCGGCTTCGTACTAAGGAAATATAATTTTCAGAAGATAACATTAAGGGTCAGCACTCAAAAATGACACTAAACGTTACCATCTAGCATTCTAAGACAAGCAGTCCAACAAATGATGTATTTGAAATTTTTATATAAGTAGTTAAAAAAGTGTCTGAAGTTTTCAGTGAATATAATTTTACAACTGTATTTTTTAAAATCCCATGAAAATACTAAAATGTCAGTAAAGGGTGCAGTTTTGAAACCAGAAAAGGCATTTTTGAAGGTTTTACCTAAAATTCTAGTATGCTTTTCATAAAGAATCCAAAAGATTACTGTTAATGGGAATCTCAGACATTTTTCTAACTACCCAATATTCAATTAACAGATAAATCATTTGCAGTATTGCTAGTACTAGAAAGCCAAAAAGGGTCTATTTTTGGGTGCTGACCCTTGAAACTAGGTACTTAGATTTAACGAGATTTAATGTAAACGAAAATTATTTAATATTTACAGATGTCGTAGGACGTAGACTTTGAAAAGGTTTAGATTTGTAAGATAAATTGTGAAGTGAGAAATAAATCTATTAAAATTCTGCTCTCTTGAATGTTCACTAAATTAATCACGTAAGAAGTAGTCACATTAATTCAGTGCGATTCAGCTTTCAACGCATTATAATGAAGCCATTAATTAAAACACGAACATCTGTCCATGAAATATGCCTTAGCTAGCTGTTATTTTTTCAAATTAATAATACAATTTAACAATGATTTATTGATCGATAATCCAATCCCCCTACAACAACGGTATTAGTTAAATATTACCATCTGCTGGCCGGTTCTTGACATGCAGATGTGTCGGGATCACAGCATACCCTGGCGGGTTATTCATGCCAATTACCGTTTCATTCGACCGTCATCATCCACTGTTCCCCGCTCTTAATTAAATAGCGTCATCACATTGTATCCCTCCTGTACACAAAACGATATCTACTGGCCACTGAATAACAGCTTTCATTTAACTGAATTAATTGCTAATAACCATAAAACTAAAATCGTGTCCAAAGGGGTTTGGTTATAGTTATAAGTTATCAGGTTGACCATTTCTTACAGCTTACCTTACATATGATGTAATAGTGGTTAGGTCAATATTTATTTACCTTTTGTCACCGATAATAATTTTTGACTACCACAAGTTGGACTGCAATATGTGAGTCGTAGATTCCCTGTAAATATGATTCGTTCATGTCACGCCCTGTGACTTAGTTGAATTTTGTCGAATAGAAGGATTTTGCAACCAAAAATAATACAACAAAATGTATAGTAAAAGGTTAGGCTAGTAGTTGAGTGGACAAACGCGTCAAATGGGTTCAATTCCTCAGCTAGCTAAGTCCTTCATCATTGCACAAGCAACATCTTTCGAGAAATAAAGAGTTTTTCATCATATCAACACTACCTTAACATATTTAAAGAAGAAGCCTTCCTTCGTCAGGACGATAGTTTTTATACTTTATAAAATAGAACTAACCTTTGTCCTTATAAGAGAAGGATTCTTTCACGAAACCGGTCGACAGGGGAAATGTATTTGTTTAAATTTGATAATCAAAGTATAGTACCTGGATAAAAGTACAATTAATATGTGAGGTAATCGTCGACTCCCTCTATTAAACTGCATTCCTCTTTCAATGAAAGGCTTCTACTCAATCGGTCTCGTTGGGTAGATATCCCGCTCATAAGCTGTGGGAACTTCTACCTCCTAAATTATGTACATAATTTCCTAATTGATTACTGTACTGCCTCTTCCGAATTCGTACTCGTCGAATAGTAACACGATGATTGCACAGGAAGTGGTGTCCATACCTCCATACGGAAATTGACATCATGGTCTACGGTTGGGTTTTTTTGGTTTGGCGGTCGCTTTTTAGAATCGTTTGACCAAATAAAAATAATTGTAAAAGTGCGTTCCGTTTATCACGAGTGCGATTATACTGATTACTTGATTACGTTCATGATCGTGCCTTCGTTAGCATTGTCAATTAAGTAAAGTGTTCAAAGTAATCTAGTAATCTGGTAAAACCTGTTAATCAACGATAATTTATTATTATGTATTTGCTATTCCTTCTCTGTTGCTCTTTTTTTCCATTTCGTGTTTTATGTCTTTTTTGTAATTAGACTTTAGTCCGTTAATTTATAAATAATAAGTTGATATTTATATAAGTCTGGAACGAATTAAAAACCTTGATAAATGTTGTAAGAGTGATAAATATGCACTTATACTGCCATGAAATATACACGAAAACTATATCGAGCGTCATTATTTTTAGTTATGGTTATTGTTCTTTAGAGTTAGTGGACGTGTGGTCCCATGCGTCGCTGGTTCTATCCTCCTCAAATCACCTCGCTTATATTTATGGTAGGAGGAATTCAAATATTAAAATGTGTGTAAAAATTTTACAACAACTTAAAATCAGTTTTTCTTCTTACGCTTTATGTGACTGAACAGTATTTGAACGTGGGCACATGTGTTAGCAAATAGCCCCCCAAATTACTTGATACTTGGGTTAGATGCAATAATACCTTGTTTCCACTTCCACAAGTTCGCCATTTGTGTAAAATATGCTCTTATTATAGAAACACTTGAAACTATGCACTTACGAGTAAATATACTCGTATGCACATTCAAAATTAGCCGAGTATTAATATTGTATTAACAGCGTTTTCTGGTTCCCTGTGGTAACACGTTGTATTCAAGAATAGTTCTGGATGCATTCTTAGATCTTAAGTGGTTAAGTGACTCTTAACATACTGTATTCTTAAGAAGTCCCGCCAAAGCTCTTAAGCGTTATCAAATAATGTGAAACTTATTCAATAAAAGACATTCTGTGCAAAGCGTCGTTAGTTGTATCATGTGGTATGGAAAGACACGCCTAAAATGAGAGTCAATCATTTGAATATTCTTTTTCTAATTATGGCATACAGAGCTCCGGGCCAATAAGGCCCCTTTCTCTTTCATCATGATATTAAGTTTATGGTTGTTGAAATAGGAATTTTGGTGAAGTATTTAAAATAATTTATGCTAAAAATGGCTGCATGTTGAGAAGGTTAATCCTTCCGAAGAATTTGTTTTGGTTTTCTATGTTTTGTACGAATGTTTTCGTCGATTTTGAACATTGTTTTGCATAGCTTATGTGGAGTTTATCTGAGATTTTAACGGCACGATTTGCATACGAATAATGCTTGCGTACGGAATCAGAGTTATTGCAAATTCTACTTTCTATTTGAAGCCCGAGGTGGCCGCCAACCTCGCTCTATTGGCGGTACCACGTAACTGTGCACGCTTTGGAGGAGAACGGCACGACACAGATTTCACGGATTTATTGCAGTTCGTCGCGCTATCTCTGTCTTGAGCGCGTAGAGAGGATGGAACGTCACACATATCTGTCCTGGCAAACACAAAACACTCCTAGCCTTATTCACATTCATTTATTCTCCTGACTGTAATATTTGTTTCACTCAATCGTGCCATGTCTTCCTAGAACGTATCAGACTTTCATATACTTGCACCTCATATTTTGACACCTCATCAATTTTAAATATAAGAATTTTGTGATTGAAAATTGTCAAATGAAACACTTAAACGTTGTGTAGGTACATCACTTTATTTTATAACGTCACGCCGGCTGGTTTCGGTACAACTGTGCCTTCGTCATGGCTGATGATATAAAAAGTCCAATTACACAAAATTTGTTTTTCTTTCAACTCTTTCTCCGACCATTCCTGAATGTTGCTCATTGTCATTATGCTTACATCGATATTTTTCGAATTTCATTGATAGTTAAGCTAGTATTTTTATTACATAGATATATTTAAATCAGTCATTAAAAGGAGCACTGTATTCATTTTCAAAGAAACATAACTCTATCGGATCGACTTACTTAGATCAATGGTTTAGTAACATTTCCTCATAAAGAGATGTGTTCCTTGTTCCATATGCTTCCGACCTGTACTGTACCGCACCGAATGTCTATTCCGTATTGTCCGTTGTTCAAGCTTCTGCCTGCAATTAAACATTCCGAATTTAAATATAAACGGTAATGTTCCGGTGGGTGGTCACGTGTCCCCTCATTTATATCCCTCCACTATCAAACTCACTTCAAACCAACCCAGTTCATACCACGCATTGAGATAGGGTGCAATATCGCTTATGTTACATTCATCGTGTATCCCTTCACTATTATCAAATTCACTTCGAACCGAACCACTCCTTATGATGAACTGAGATAGGGTGCAATATTGCTCAGGTTAGTCCCGTGATGGCTCGTGCCCTATTGTTTCCGACAGCTGGTATGTCTGGTCGGCTGAAGTCTATTCGGAAAGAGTAAAGTATAGGATAATGTTGCTTCAGTTGTTAACAAATCATAGTTTATTTGTTTTGTCGCCCGCTTTCGTTTGTTTGTGCTGTTTCAATGTATGACTACAATTGAACTGCCTCACTGAAATTCTATACTCTGTTCAACAACAAAAAAAAGCTTACGATAGTACTGCAAGTTTGAATGGTTAAATCGTGCGACGTGTTATTGTAGATATTCTTCGAGTCATCTGAATTTTGTAATTTTTGTTTGGTTACGTAGGTACGCCAGTCACAAGCCAATTAAATAAATAATAGTTGTGGGTGAAACATCTCAGAGAGCGCTGTATGTGAACCGAGTGCAACGACTCTTCAAATGTTATTTATGGTTTTTTTTTCTTAAATTTATATCCTTGTAGGATTTTCATGTAAACAATAACTTTGTTTTAATTTTTATTTTTCATTAAAGTGTCAGGAATATATATCGTCGTCAAAGGGGCTTAAGCGACACTTTGGTTCAAAATGAGTTAAACAAGCAGTTTTGACCAGTTTTTTTTTCTGCATCGAAAGCTTGATTCAAAACTGTTCTAACATTATTATCGTTTGTTGATATTTTATATGTTAGAAACAGCAGAAAACATTCAAACCACATGGACGTAATGCAATGTGGGTTGATAAAAAATTGTATTACAAAAATCTATTCCATTTAGAGCTTAGATGTTTTCAGCAGATATAAATCTAATATTTATCTATAGGAAACCATGTAAAACTCGATTTTTGCAAATTGTGGGTTGGACGCTTCTGCATAACTACGTCCATTTGACACCGGCTCGGCCTTACGCATTGTTTAGTGTTTGCTTAGAGTAACAATATAAAGAGACCGTACTAATTTGTGACAAATCGTTGACAAACTCGCAAAATATAGCTCTCTCTTTATGCTCGGTTCTATACGCATATGAGAAAAAGAGACAAACAATTGTTGAAACCAATACACGATTTGGGGCGGGCTAAATACTATGTCCGCGATATTTGATCTGTACGCACTTCATTCACGTTTGGAGTGTCAGGCGAACGGACTGTCAAAAGTGCGTAAATAGTTAAAAACTTGAGTTATTTTTTGTCCGATATCTAGCAAAACATCATGGCCATATGTGCTATACTTGGTTGCTTCAATCGAAGTACAAAAGGACCAAAAACAAACAGTTTTCACACGTATGTACCATAAAAATCGTCTTTTTTAGTTAGATCTCAAATATTTAACATTCTAACCTACAAAACAACTAGTAACTTACACCAATATGTAATTAATCTTTGGACTATTCGTTCCAATATAATAAACTTCCGTTTGAAATGAGTTTTAGTGGATTCGTAATATTTTTAACTTAGAGATATTTACTAGCTGTCACATAAGAAACCATTACAGTGGGGAATACCCATATTGTACGGCTTCTGAAAGTATCCCGGTCTCTTTCTTTCTCATGATACTAACGCTAAATTGTTGGCAAACAGATAAAGACAGAATAGTGTTTATCTCTTAGTTATATTTATAATTTCGGTTACGTCCTCAGATTCAGGGCTATGCCAAAATTGGAATATTATTATTTATTTAATTATTTTTAGAATTCCAAAGGATGAAAAAAAGACGAGAAAAATCTAATTTATTTTTCTTTGATTTAACAAATATGTTAATATGAATTCATACGTTTCATCTGGATTTTTATACCCTTAGCTTCTAGTTAATTGTTTTTTTTTAAATCTATTGATGTGCACATGCACTATTGTACCCATTTCTGAACCTGTTCTCTGATGATTTATGATAACGATATGCATCTAGATAGTTTTAATTTTGTATACATATTATATATTATTTTCTCCTTGTTAGTTAGAATTATTAGCTTAATTAATTAAGTATGAAGCGCACTTGACGTGAAATATCACAAAACTGTGCTATATAAGTTCACTGTTATTATTATCTGCATTCGAAATTTCCTTACAAAATAACGCGGGACGGAAAACATCCCTACAATACTTAAAAGCGGTGTCATGTTTTGAGAATTTTTTGTGTCTCTTTCTCTCTCATGGTGTACGACGTAAAAACGCAGAGAAAGTGATTTATCGCAAATTTATATAGGTAAAAAAAAATTGATCTCTCTCCATATATTCTTACTCCAAGGTTAAGAAAATGATTTAACATCTGTTATCACCGTACATTTTTTTTATTTTACTTTTGTTTGTAAACTATTTTGTTGATGGAGACTGAAGTTCATTTTATAATATGTATTATAAAATGTTCTGTACTAATAATTTAATTCGTTTATATTTTTATCTATAAATAAGATTTTAATAATCTTATTGATTAATGTATATTTGAATAAACAAAAAAATATACAACATTCATTCTTTTTAATGATTTACAACTACCTACTCACAACAAAATACCTAATTTACTTAATTTGTGACAACCCTGTTAGTGATTTTACTCCGAGTTTAGGCCACACCCTTTGGTCATTGCTTGGTCAAAAAGTGCGGACAAAATTTCGCAAAGTTAGGTCTCTTGATATTGTTACTCTAAGAGTGTTTGGGTTTGTTGGCTTGCGAATGAAGCCATTCCCCCGAGCGCCGGTTGGCTTGGTCGGTCGGTTGGTTGGTGTTTGTTGGTCTCGCGCCGCCAGCCATAGCGGCGCTGGCTTTGCGGACCGACCCACATTGCGAGCTAATACTACTGCAAACTGAGCTAACGGAATTTCACGCGGAAATATTCCGAGCTAAAACTACCGAGAGCGAATAGCGTAATCATTAAACAAGATTTGAAAAAAAACCTCACAATACAAAAAGGATTATCTTCTAAAGTTGAACTCGTTACGTGGCTTCTTCCACCTTAATACTTAGACATACTATTCTATTATTTCAAATATTGACATGACTCGACTCAAATATTTAATTCACTTGACTGAGCCTTAATAATAATAATATTTGGATGAATTGTATAGCGGCGTTGTTTTGAAAAATCACCTCAAGGGCGCTGTACAGATCTTTCTATTATTAGATATTAATTCCTAGTTAAAATAAGAAAATATACAGGAACATACTTACCTGGCAGGACCCATCAGATAGACACACTTATTAAATTATAATTATTATTTATTTATTTTATCCGATTTAAGGCATGAGAGCGAAATTAAAACACGGACTTTCTGAATTTGTCGTTCAGTACAGGATTTGGTTAAAATTTGTATATCTAAAGGTGATTCGTCGAGAGACAAATTATGTTGAGATTCTTTTAAGGATATGAGAGTCTGAAAAGGTAAGTTTTCAGTTAGGGCTGAAATTCTATTGGGCTCGTTATACATCTTAGTTCCGGAGGGAGTTTATTCCAAGCCTTCGGCTCTGAAACTCCGAAAGCGCAATCTCCGAACTTAGTATTTGCCTTCCTTATTTATATGTCGTCGCCGGAAAGGCAAAAGGTCTGCGCCATTTTGCAAGTTTTACACTAGAGCACTTCAAAGTTTTTTGTTTTACAGTTAAATTCGTCAAGTAAGTCTTCAGTACCCGATTAAATTAAAAAAAAAAAATTAACTCAGGTAACTCAATGCTCTCACTGAGTTACCTGATGCGAAAAAAGCAAAAAAAAATGGCCCAAGCTTGTGTCGCTTGAGTCAAGCCTTCTCCCAAATGGTAAATATATTTTGTCAAGGGCCACAAAAATCATCAGAATCAAACGAGAGTCAGAGTATTCGATGCAGAAAAAAAACCTGACCAAAACTGCATATTCAATTATTTTTTTACCTAAGTGTCGCTTACGCCTTTTTGCCTTTCCAGCGACGATATGTAAAAAAGACGTCAATCTGAGACCGATCAAATTGCGAACAATGTTTCTTTCTTTTATATTCTATAGCTAGGCACACCTATACAACATGACTAAATCTGAACAATGGTGATCTTTGTATTGTGTGATGATGTTACACACGCACATCGCCTAGTCGGGCCTTCTTTCCCTTACTTTAAATAAACAACAATATAATAGACTGGTAGAACGATGGGAAGAAACTGTTGATACCCTTTCAAGAACCTCCCCGCCTTCTGCCTCGTGTATGGTGTATTGATTGATGTAGCTTGTCGTGATGTGATCTGCTACCGATTCTGGATAGTGTTGGATTTGGACCACAAGCCGAGAATGTAGAGTCACAACACTTCACCTATTTAAAAGGCCCACACTGATAGCCAAGATGGCCGCCAATCCTAGTTCTTATCGGAGAATTCAACGGAAACCTGAAAGTACCAAAAACCTTGTTCCTTTTTTTGTAAATTTCCGTCGCAATTCGACACACGTATTACATATTGATTTTATATATTGACAACCCTGAACAAGTTTGCTATACTATTAAATGCATGTAAATTTGATTGCCTGTTAAATAATTTGAACAATGTGCCGCTAGAGGCGCTACTCCTAGACCGGCATTTTAAATAGGCAGCACTGGTTCAAACCCCAAATTGTTGCGTTATCTGCTAAATCTCCTATTCCATCACAAGTGAAGTCATCCTTCATAATGAAATTCGGTTCCGAGAACTTCGGTGTGTGTGTGTTTTTTTTATGGGGAACCATTTTTTTCTCCTCAAATCTCGTGCCTTCTGTGTGTATTTACAAAACCTAGCCATAATTATTATATGGATGGTGGCATTTAACATGCCACACCTTCGTATTTTTTATTACTACAAATGGCCCTTTGATATTTGATTTGGGTAATATAATTTTGAATTGCCCACGGTAAATATTTATCATTGATTGACCTATGTCGTTAATTATCATAATGATATATTAATCTTGAAATTAGAATTAACCTTAAAGCATTAATGCTTATTTTAAAAAACTATTTAAATGATGGCAGCCAAATCAAAGGAAAATTGAAAAAAATAATATCAATAATCTTTAGTGAAAAGTATGAGATTAATTAAAAATGTCGGTTTCTAATAAGGTCCCAATGGCCGAATTGGTTGAAGCGTTACTCCCGGATAGAGTAGAGGATTCGAGTTCGAGTCTCGGTTGTGACCATTGTCTTTTTATTTTCTTACTTTTTCTGTTTCATATTTGCGTTGTTCATTATTGGTACTATTTAAATATTTAAAAAGATATATTAATCATTTTTAAATTATTGTTTTTGTGAAAAGACACCTCAAGGGCGTTTTACAATTAAATATTTAGGCCTTATTTGTATACATTTATTTGTGATATTTTATACTATATGATACGTCATTATCCATATTGTATAGAAATAGATAATCTAAGCACACATATTTACAACTTAGCAGGTAATTTTAGAATAAGAAAGCTAATTCAACATAATATTAGATAACAGTGTATTTATAACGTTACTGTTAATATATTTATGTTGGCATAATACCACTGTCAATGATAAAGGTATGTAAGTTTTATTGATAACTATTGAAAATTGACAAAAACAGAATTAAGTATGCGATAAGAAAGATACCATTTTAAAATTGATGCTTTTCCATGTAAATTTGACTGTTTGACTTTTGATTAATCACCTTTCTCTATAATAAAATAAATACGTTATATTATGTCCAATTAACACTTAACTTGTATAATATTTCAACTTAAACGGTATAAATAACCAACTATAATTTTGCCAATATCACGTCCTCTGAATGAAAACTGTATTTTTCTCTAAACTAGAAATAACTAAAATAATTTTAAAAATCTGATGTGATCTGCCAGGTAAGTATGCTTCTGTTTATTATCTATACATAATACAAATCAATATGCCATAGGTTATATGTAGTTAGTGATAAGATAGACAGTCAACCCTTAGATCGGCAATGTCATCGGCTATCGGAAGGTTGAAAGAACCAAAGCGCACACCAGACACTAAGTTCGGAGAGCGTGCTGCAGGAGTGTCAGGTCCTAAAGCCTGGAATAGACTACCACATGATCTGAGTATAATAAAAGACTCGACAGAGTTTAGAGTTAAATTCAAAACTGATCTCTTCAGAAAATCTTATCCTTAAATAAACAGAATTGCCCTAATTTACATAGCTAGGCTAACCCGTTAACATCTAATCTCACCAGTATAATAATATATTTTCATGTAATAATCCGAGATCCTCAATCCTCGATCTACTGCCAAACAAAAATAAGAGAACATTGTGTTATTATATAGAGCCTAGGAATTAAGATTTGTACCACGGCCTTCAGGTGATTTTTCACAAAACAATGTGCAAATTATCCAAAAATTATTATCATGTATTATTGTATTGTATACATTTTATTCAACTTTTTAAATGTTTTGATGTGACCCAATTTTTTTTAGAAATCCGCTGCAGTAATCGTTCCTCTTCAATTTCCGCCATTTTCAAATTTTGCCCCAGTAAAAAGGGTTACGCTTGAGGTATATGGAATACGGCTATTGAGTAATGATAGATCAAGGGTTAGTCGGGGTCTTTTTGACCCATGTATACCAGTTAAGGGTTAAAATAGCTAACAATTGTAATTTGTTGATACCTTCTCAAACATTAACCTTTTATCTCCAAAAATATTTCTTTTATCAATTCTCCGAAAAATATTTTGATAATCTCGATATTGGGATATCTTGTTTTCGTATCAGTTTAATTTGAGTTTGTTATTGGTAAAAAATAATTTGCTCATTTATATAATAAGATTACTCAAATTGTCGTTATTTTATACGTCGGAGCTCATTGTAATTGCCATTGAGGTGTATATACCTCAATGGTAATTGCCCATTTAAATTAGTAAGTAAAAAGCCAACCAGCAACAACTCTCAGTTTTACTGTCTTGCTCAGGCATGTATAAACCTGACTCCGGCTTTGTTCTAAGAAAAGCCACGCTTCGGTCCCACTCCGCGCCTCTACCTCAAGAGGAACAAAAAATACCGAAATCCAAGCGAGCCTGTTATATCGTCCTTAGCGTGACGTCAGCTCGGTATCCAGCATTTGTGGGTCATTACACCCTGGGCTCCTCGACACCCGTAAGGTCGCGCGTCACATCCCTATGCGCAGGCGATTCCCACCTTATTTCCTATGATTAAAGCGGTCGAAAGGAACTGTTTCCCTCGACGGGACTCCTAATCGAAGGCGTCATTAGAGACCGCACGAAGAAAGGCCACGACGATCGTTTGTCCTGTTCACACCAGCACGTGCGTAGTTTGTGGGAAAGGGAACAAAAATCCTGTTGTATTATGAACACGAAGAAGGCACAACGCACTCGGTAGAAAATAATAATATTATATTGTAGTGTTTTTCATATGTTTTCGTGCTGTCTCTTTCGGTCTTGTAGAGCTTTTCATATTTTTTCTCACCTTGGCTTCCCACTGAAATGCGGTCTTCATTCACATAGGTTTTCCTTTACTATCGTAACCACTACAGGCCAGAAGAAAGAGACAGGTGTAGCTGAATATTGCTATACAATGAATATCTACGCACCTGAATTATTTTTCCTGTTCTACGGACCCGTTCGGAACAACGTTAAAGTCTATGGACGCCAACAGTTCCCGTAGTTTTTTTATGTTACAACCTACCTACAAGCGTATTAGTTGCGTACATCATGACGTGATTAATATTAAAATGTTAATGTTACGCCCATATCGCAGGTTTGATGAACTCGGTGTCACGTGGAACATCGCACAAACGGTAAAAACAAATACACTATGTTTATTTATTTTAATTCGTTCGTATCTTCATATATTTACTTGGAACTGGTGTATGGCATGGAACTGGCAGAGGTGGGATGCAAGTAGACTGATTGATGTAAAAATTAGATGCCCGAGGCGTATGTGTGGTGGAACCATACACGATCGTATTACGAATACGGAGATCCGAAAAAACAAGAAAGTTCTTATTGTGATTGGTTAGATTCGAGATAAATTTAAGCTATCATAAATTAATGTAATTAAATCGGAAGAAAGTAACAAAGAACGTTTGAAAGTAGGTGTGTTTTTTATTACTAATTTGTTGCATTCACAATATGGTAACAGAAAAAACCTCAATGTTGGTTTTTCTTTATCAAATAAAACATTTCGATAGAGTTCAGTACAAACAGAAAATCTGAATTATAAGATTAAAAATATTTTAGATGAGAATAAAATATTAGTACACAATCTTCGATTTTAACGATGAATAAGTTTACTTATATCCAGGTAAACGTAAAACATTCAGAACTGTCAAAATAATATCTGACATATCGATAATAATGTGTAATCTTATCACGAAGATAGTCCATATCACAGAAAATACAATATTATGTTCAAATAAACATGCATTTTGGAATGCATATCATATTGATCGTAAAAAAACAATATATTTACATTAAATCTACGCGTGACCGATAGGGGAAAGAAAAGCATGTTGAAGATTGTAATGCGTAATAATAACTACAAGTCATTTATGTATAGTGTACTTATACACACCATTTTGAATGGTAAGTTTCCTATTCATTTGGATCATTTGTATAGCGTCGTTTTTGTGAAAAATCACCTCAAGGGCGCTGTACGTATATGTACGTCAACAACGTTTGATCTCGTAGCAACTCTTGGAAAGTACACCAAGAACAGTTCTCTAATGCTTTATATATCCTAGCGAAAGTATCACGTGTAGTGCCATGACTAAAAAATCACCTGTAACCGTAACGTTATATTTCATACAGAATTAACGGCCTGCATGGTCGAGTGGTAAGACGCTCGACTACGAATCCAGAGGTCGCGGGTTCGAACCCGGCGTGCGCAAATAAATTTTATTTAATCAATATGTGTCATAACACATTTAATTGATATAAAATAAAACATAGTATACTCGTATTTGCGGCACGTTCCAGAGTGGTAGATACTCCAAGTATCGCCCTGGTGAAAGACCACCATTCAGAATTGAAACGTTGCTTGAAACGGCTTTAGCCGTGTTTGGTGACCAGATCTGAATAGCCAGGTACTTTCCTACCTTGCCCTTCCTCATCTCCTTCCTCTCTCTACTACCTTCAGCCTCACAACATACCCCTATTGGGGATGTCATAGTCTCACTGGCTCTAGACGGTTGGGAGCAGTTGAGACTCTTGTGCGGTATTCATGTAAAAAAAAAAAAAATTAAAAAGATTGTAATAAAATAATATTATTCACTGGAAACCTTTGAGCATTTTCCTAACTACACACATGATATTTACAAATAAATCATGTATAGTATTGCTTATATTAGAAAGCCAAAATAGGTGTATTTTTGGGTGCTGACCCTTAACTTAATTATTACAACAATTGGCTTAGAATTTATAAGCAAATAAGTACTAAGTAAATCACACAAATCACAACACAGTCTAAAACCTTATTTAATATCTACAAAGTGACTCGAACGCGCAGCTTCCAATGGACCGCAGATCAGGATTGAAGCCACACACTTCAGAAAGGTCAAATTTGTATTTTTTATCAGAATAACGACGTTCGTTAGGAACACGAGGTGATAGGAGCGCATAAGTCGTTCGCATTAGCCAACCGTCTTTGTGAGCATTTACTAGAGCACGATGCATTCGAAACGCATCTCTCGTGTGCATTTAGTGCCGGACACCAATCCCGATTTGGGATAAAAGGGTCGTGTTTTGGGTTAAGCTTTTTTACACGAGTTTTGAAACATTTCTCGAAGGATTATCGTGGCTGGCTTTCGTACAAATCACGACTTATGTCAGTTTTTTTAAACAGTCTCAAAACAAAATAAATAAAACAGATTTTATTTTCTTGTATTGAGATATTGTTATTCATAAAATATTGTGTTCTATATTAAAACCGCTGATAGCTCCGTTGTAACCTCTCCCCTAATAATGATTTTAACGGATTTCTCGGCGGCTTGACTTTACTATTATTATTATCATCAATGATGTGAAAGTAAAATAATAATAATAATAATAATAATATTTGGATAATTTGTATAGCGCCGTTTTTGTGAAAAATCACCTCAAGGGCGCTGTACAAATCTTAATTTCTACTTAATATTAATTCTTAGTTTATATAAATATACAGCAACATACTTACCTGGTAGGTCACTTCTGGCAGGACACAATCACCATATTATAATAACCATTATATAATTATCTAACCAAGTATGCTGAGAGGAAAGAAAGCCACACAACCCTTTTTGGCACTCCTTGTTTCATTCAAATTCATACATTTTCTTCTGTCTTGCCGACTCTTGCCAAAAAAAAATATATTTGGTGTACCATGTCTTCCTGGGGCGTCCCTGACTTATTCTACTCGCGCGTAACACATTCTCGTGACTCTTTTATCCGTCCACCTCCCCTGGCATGTCCAAACCATCAAAGCGTCACTTTCTTAATCTTGTGCATAACTCTTACTTTGATTATCATGCCACTTAAGACAATCTTATAGGCGATAATACAACCAGGAAAGCTTAACTAAGACATTTGAAACACACAATGTGCTGGCAGATGAAAATAATTCAACCACAAAAATCATCTGCGATCAAATGTTAAAGGACACGATATAAATGAGAACAAGACACGGGCGAAGCCGGTACGAAAGCTTGTAAAGGCATTCCACCGATAAGGTCCGTTGTAACCTCTCCATCTTTCTCGTAAACAACGCATGTAACAGAGCTTAGAACGAAGCTCTCAGTGGCAGAATATAATATTATTCATAATGCTGATGTCCATTTACAATCTTTGTCATCCGACTTACAATAAACCCTTTGCTAGAAGAATTCTTCTATTTTCAATGACCGGAGGAAAATGTAAATGCAAACCTCTTATTGACAAATCGCGTAACAGAAAGAAAAGGTTCCAACCCTAAATCAATAATATACAAGAGAGAGCGCTGCTGTAGTCAGTTTTTATGAGGTTTGCCGGACTCGGCTAGACCTGGGCGTGGCTAGGACTGGGGTATTTATACATCCATTCTTAGCACATGTCGACATAATGTTTTTGTTTATTTATATAACCACTTTTTCACAGTATTGTTGTAAACAAAATTTTTGCATAAACTTAAAAAACCGTTAAGTTATGTTCATTTATTTCGCGTATCAAAACGTGTGGGCGGAGTCAACGGAGACGCGGGACAAGAAGAACATTCTAACAATACTGTAAAGCGGTGTGATAATTTGGGAGATTTCAATGTCTCTTTCTTTCTCATGGTGTTCGACGTAAAAACCCGGAGAAAAAATCCCAAATTTGTATAGGTTGGGTGAAAATAATTAGCTCTCTCTCTATATATTGTTACTTCAAGATTCGATCTCAGCGGCAGGACGTAAAGTAGTCATATTTATAAATCTGATGCCCATTTAAAATCTCTGTCATCTTACAAGAAACCCTCTGCTAGAAGAATTCTTTTATCTTTAATGACTGGAGGAAAATGTAAAAGCATACCTCTTATTGACAAATCGCGTAACAGGAAGAAAAGGTTCCAACAGAGCTCTCAGCGGCAGGACGTAAGGTAGTAATATTTATAAATCTGATGCCCATTTTGTCATCTTACAAGAAACCTTTTGCTAGGAGAATTCCTCGGCAGAAGAATTCTGTAATGACCCGGGGATAAATGCATCGCTCGCTCGGTGGTCCGCGCCAGCGACTAGGGATGCTAGCCGGATGATCCCCTCCGCCTCCAGCCGCAGCCTCCCGGTCCAGGGTGGACCATTCTTTCCTCCGTGGGTAGATCAGTCCTCCCGGCTACCGGTTTTACGCGGCGCGATCCGAGCCGATCATTGTATGTTAGAAAAAAAACACATTTGTAAGGTTAATAATGATTCGGAAAGGGTATTATAGGGCGTGGTTGCCGGGTTTAATATGGTGGTATTCGAAACGACTACATAATACGTATTCAGTTTGTATCTCAAGGTAGACAGACAATAATAATAAAATGTCACGCGTTTATGTTTCCTAAAAGAATATCTAAACACATGCGGGTGGGTAGGTACTCTCTTTTTTACCGAGCAAAAGAATCATGCTGTTTTTATTTGGATTTAAATTCTCTGTGTGATATTGTCCTTCCCGGAATGAGTTTATTCAAACTCATTGGGCAGTATTGCATTATGCTATGGGTTTCTTCTGTAATATATTTTATTGGACAAATGGAACTCCCGCAACTACACTGCCATAAGTCAAAATATGTCAAACCGCAATAATTCAAGAAATAAAAAAAAAAAAACTTTTTATAAAACCACGGATATTATTTTAATTTTTATGACCGACCGGTTTCGCTCAGCCTAAGCATCATCATGGTACAAAAATAAACTAAACACAAAATACAAAGTGTGCGGTTAAATATACATAAAGAGGGAGAACAAAATATAAAATAAAATAACAGAACAATGAGAAAAAAACAGAATAACATTTAAATTATAACAAAAGAAGAGAGAGAAAGAGACGGATAATATTAATTGAAAGAGACATTTTTCATTTCTTTAAATATGTCAAACCACAAATTGATTGCTTTCTACGAAAATACGAAATAATTAACTTTGAAGTGCACTTTTACTATCAATTAATTTGAAAGTATGAATTATAATATCTGGTGTTTAAAGCTGTGGCAGTTTAGCGCAATTCAAACAACAAAAAATGCGTCATAAAATACATCGTTTTTTATTGTAGTAACCATGTGAGTTTGAGATGTGGTACTTTTGAACACCAGATTTCTTTTAACTTATGACAGTAGTTGTGGGAAAGTGTGAGATATTTTTATTTGTCTTAAATCCCCTCACGCAGAATTTAAAAATAATGTTCAAATGATATTTAGAAGCCCGATTGCTGAGTATTGTATTTTGATACGTTATTTTGTTTTTGGATTTAATTTTATAACATAATACGTTAATACGACAGAATATTCTACAAAGACTTTATATGATATAATTATAAGAGATATTCAATAGTCTGCAAATTAAAAAAAAAACTAATATTCGTAGATTTAATTTTATAACATAATACGTTAATACGACAGAATATTCTACGAAGACTTTATATGATATAATTATAAGAGATATTCAATAGTCTGCAAATTAAAAAAAAAACTAATATTCGTACCTTTTTGTATACTAAACACCAGTTACGTGATTAATAATGATTATAATGAATATACTGCTTCCCTTTCTTATCCTACTATTTTTGCTCACAAAATTAAAGAACGCATGCACTTGAATTCCGTTCAGCATAAACCATTAAAATCGAAAGCAAATCTGACAAATTAATGTATTCCAAGTCGTGATCCGCGAGTGCCCGATTGAACGAAGCAAACACTTCACAATACGAAATATAAATAATACAGGGTTACTTTGCTAAGCAATGCAGCAAGCAATCTGTGAACCATAATGCACATTATACCGTTCAGGTGTACATTGAACTGTATGATAGGTGTGGCTGTCAAAGTAATTTTTAAAGAATATGAATTATTCTGGAGTCTCAAAAGTTGCGCAATCAAATGCTGATTATGATAACGTTAAAAATATTTTTTATATCTTTTCTTTGCTACCTTTGACCCAACTTCTATAATTATTTACTGACAAAACTACATTTATAACAAATCTTACATTCTCCACAACTTTTTGAGTATGTGTACTTTAGAATGCATTTTTTAATTGTGACTTTTGTTAGCAGTAGATAAGAGATTTTAAGCAGAAACGAGGAAAACCTGTTGCTTGTCACACTCGACTCATTAATAATAAATAATAATAAATGGATTACTTTTATAGCGCCGTTTTTGTGGGAAGATCACCTCAAGGGCGCTTTACAAATTAATTCATCTAACCTATAATCTATCACTTAAGCTTATAACTAATAACTTACAGTTAAGATTTATTACTAATGGCTTACAACTAATATTTTCAACTAGTGACTTACAATAAGGACTTATGGCTTGTAACTTACTACTGAGTATAGCTTATAACTAGTAACTTACATCTAAGATTTCATTATTATTACTTCATCACCTCTTCATTATTGCTCCACATTTGCATTACTGTTCAACTATTCTTTTCTTGTGTAACGACATATAATAGAACAAGTTTCAAATTCTCAACAAAAATAAAAAATAAAGAGGAATGAGAATTATACATGGCAAAATAGATTTTAAAAAGTAGTAACATATAATACGTTCTGCTATTTCGGTAAGGTTCGCGAGCGTCGTTCGACTGTCCATCGCAAGAGTCCCCGCACTCCGCACCACATACCTCCCCGAACTAAATGGAACACTGTTTCAAGTCTACGTCTCTATAGGCTGCCTACTCTATTTTTTATACCTCGAGTAAAATCACTCAAAATGAAGATATCTGGTCAAATCTACTTTTGAATCTGAAAATTTAAATTTCGGTTTTAAGACTAATAAGATCCATAAGAGAACGATAGGTAAATAAATACAACCTCCACACATCGGCCCAGCCTTCTGTGCAATTTGTAAAGTACAGTCTGTATTGTACTGTACTGCATTTTGTATTGTTGCCCGCACGCGAGTGCTATTACTCATATGACCAGTTAATTCGCCCATCTTCTTGCGGACCGCTTTTCCTTTGTTATCTCGACGGTAACGACCTTATAATTGGAGCTTCTCCGTTTCTCTTTGTCCGATCCCGGATTCGACCGACGGCAACTGTTTGCGCTCTTGTTGTGCGGTTTTGTTCTGACGTTCTGCTGCTTGTTTCATCTTGTATGAACCTCGCAGCGGTGGTCAACAGTTGGCTCAAACATAACATGCTTACCATGTGAACAACGTGAACTCACGTACGTTTCAATTTTACATGCTCCACATAGCAATGTAATATTAAATGATCCTGCCACCGAGAGCTCCGTTGGAACCCCTCTTTGTGCTACTTACGACGTTTATGAGAAAGAAGGGTAGTGGTTAAAACGGATCTATCAGCGGTAGTCTACCATTTTTTTAATAAGATTATTTTATATACCATTTAGTAGTTTTAGTTTAACCCTAGCTTCCAACCATATTTTTAAATTTATTCAGTAAGGCATCTTATTTTTTTTACATTTAAATCAGCGCGTGGTGTAAAGTTGCGAGCTGAAAGTAGTAGACTTAGATATTTCAGGCGCAAATTTCATGACGTCAGAGCTCACCGTTTGAGACGATTAGTTTAATCTACCGATTTTCTGATTTACAGTAAAGTCCAGCTTGAAAATTGAGAACACAAAGTTGCTAATGAGTCACGCATGAAAAAAGGTAACAACCCTGTTTAAAGTGCGTTTTATGTAGGCATCTGTACAATTGTACAGTATTATATTCGCGATTTCGTTAATTTGTAAAGCCGGGTTCACACGTATCCGATGTCCACCAGCAACTAACTTTCCGGACATTGTCTTTGGGCATCAGACCGTGAAGGCTGACGGCTAAGGACCTGCTGATTAAAATGACCGTTCCTCGGACAGAACGCACCTTTATATAGTACCCATCACAATCGTGGGGTGGTAATTAGAATAAAGTATTATGAACATGACTATACGCATACGTTTTACCTATAAGGAGTTTCTTGATTAAGTCGAATGCAATGGGCGTGAAGTTCGCACGTTTTTATGTTCCTTATGCGTTTCTTTCTACGTACAATGTCCTACGGATTGCGAATGTTGCCCTAATTATGATGCCTTTTACGCATGACAAGTTTATACAAATGCGTTTTTCTTATTTCCCATCATTATGCGACAGGCAACATTACATCATTCTTTTATTTGCGTAGTTTTTATTATTCTTCACCCGGTGCCGCCTTCATAAAAGGCCCAAACGACGGATGATCGCCGATCTTCTTCAAACATAATTTCTTACATGTTTAGTTTTTTCAACTCGCATAGCTGCCAACTATGAAAATAAATCAAAATTCAATTCATTTCTGAAAAACTATTGCAATGATTCGAGAGATATAATGCCATGGAAAAGTGACCGTATTTTACGGGATCTAAAGCGAAACAATACACGAATCTTTATTTTTCTGTCGCTGGGTTGGCCTATTAAACAGGCGGTGCTTCATCGTATTCGACTTTTACATATTACCACAGTGCGACTTTTGAACTCTAGGAGTCGGGACTGTCGGCAGATGTCCATAAAATGACCTAATTTATATTAAAAGATTGGTCCCATCAATCAACGCAGCTTGACAACTGAATAAATTGCCCCTGTCCGCGGCTGTCCCATATAAAAATAAAAATAATAACTGTACCTACTCAAATCGTAGCAAATAGTTACACAGAAAATACAGACACGTGTCGATCGTTGCGAAATTAAATAACACGCAATAGATGTTTTTTCCCTGATCAAGGAGTGTGAAAAGAATATATGATGCGAAAGTGAATGGAAGAAGAAGTCGAGAACGCCTGAAAAAGACATGGCACGATCAAGTAAATCAAATACTTGAATCGGGTCATGTGTAGTCAGAATAACAGAATAGTATGTATAAGACGATGTATGAATGTGAATCAAGCAAGGAGTGTGTGCAAAGACAGAGTTATGGCGGTCCGTCCTCTCTGCCTACCCCTGCGGTGAAACGGCGTGATGGTTACGTAGTTATTTCCTGATCGAAGCTTTTAATTAGTTAATTGACGTAGATAACATTCCATTGTTCTGCCGATCATTGTATTTTTGTGTTATTAATTTATGCAACATTTTTCTTTGTGCCGAGCAGTAATTATCGAATGTTCTCCTTTTTTATCTAAATATTTCGGAAATGAAGACTGATTCCTACTTATTAAATCTAATTAAAATGTTTAAATTTATCGTTTTTTAATGGATATTGGTGTCTCAACTAGCTCGAGATATCGTTGCCGGAAAGGCAAAAGGGCTGAAGCGCCATTATGGGATGTTTACACCAGAACACTTAATAGTTTTTTTGTTTCAAAATGAAATTCATAAGTCTTCACAGTACCTGGTTGGATTTTGAAAAAAAAAAGTTAACTCAGGTAACTCAATGCTTTCACTGAGTTACTAGAAGCGATAAAAAACTTTAAAAATTCCCAAACTTGTGTCGCTCGAGTCAAGCCTTCTCCCAAATGGTAAATATATTTTAGATAGCTGAAGGGTCACAAAAGTCTTCAGAATCAAACTAGATTCAGAACATTCGATGCAAAAAAAAAACTGATCAAAACTGCATATTTAACTCATTTTTGACCAAAGTGTCGCCCCTTAAGCCCCCTTTGTCTCCCCAGTGACGATATATTGAATTACCTCGCTAGTCTATGCAATCCATCTGCCATATAAAATTACCTGCAATATAATTCTGCAAGCCAACTATATTACCCACATAACCGCGTAGCAATTTATTCATCCTTAATTCCTGGTGTTTTTCACCAGACACAATCATTTTCTTCGACATGCCTTCGCGGTATGTTTTCATTTTCACTGCCTTACTTCAGTTCTTACGGTCAGTAGGAGAGTGGAATGCAGAAGATGAAGGTCGCCGATGCGCTGGAATGATCAAGTCTCTCGGGCGTCTGGAGCATCGGTGTCCAGTATCCACGTTTCTCCTTGCAGCGCAGGACCAGTAGGTCTAAGTCCTCAAACGACTAAAGTTGAGCTAAGCTCCTAAAAATCACACTCGCCGTTTTTTACATCAATTTTAGGGCTGCATATTTATTTAGTGCAGAAAAAACATTACAAGTTTTGAATATTTCAAGCATTATTTAGATTGACCAACTGCAGGGTTCCTCAAACTGTGTTGTGCTTCAAGCAACCCAAAATTGTAAATATCTAATCTGAACTCGTTCACGATTGTATCTGAAGTATGGAAAGCTATTCGGCGGTACACACCATCCTGCTGTGCTGTAGAAGATCGAGGACTAGAACCAGGCCGTTGACCCGCCCGAGAGGGATGCTCCCATTGTCTATCCTAGCTAGAGGGAGACGGGGAGGCGGACGTCAATCGATCTGCGAGGAGTGCGTACGGACGCGTAGATCTCCGCCCGCCTCCCCCTCCGCCGCTCCTCTGCTCCACTCCCCCTATAATACCCCACTGTGGCTATTATGTTCACTCCGAGTACTTGAGGTCGCATTACAAGAACTTACTCACGCATGGAACGCTTTATTATTAATTTGGTACAAATATTTAGAACATAACCTGAATACATTCCGAATGCCCGGAGCCAGTTGTAAGGCCAAATGGAGGGGGAGGGGAAGAGGAAAATCGGTAAGTCGGTAATGGCTGATTCACACCAACGTCCGGTTCCGCTCAGTGCCGATATTGTTCCGCAAGAAAACTTATTGATATGGTATGAATATCAATCAAGGAGTATGTGCCAAGACAAATTTGTGTGGCAGTATATCCTTCTGCCCACCCTTGTGATATTTAACTACTTATTTAGTTAAATAATTATTTTGAAGTGTAAAAATACTTACAACGCAGATTTTTTTTTTTAAACCATTTTTTTATCACTAAATAATATTTTTAATAATTAATATAAGTAGTTAAATATCACAAGGGTGGGCAGAAGGATATACTACCACACAAATTTGTCTTGGCACATACTCCTTGATTGATATTCATACTATATCAATAAGTTTTCTTGCGGAACAATATTCAGAGTCGAAACGTTTCTTTTTTTTTAATAGCCTGGTAGATACTTTCCAACCATTCTCTTCCCCGGCTCCTTCTCCTCCCCACTCTCTTTAGCCTCATCACATACCCCGATTGGAAATGGTTCCGGGCAGTTGAGACTCTTGTGCGTTATTCACATTTTATAAAAATCTATGAATGCGAATAAATCATGTAGATAGTGTATATGACAAGACGGAATTGCATGGCGTTTCATTATCTGTGCTGCTCACACTTCACATAAATGTTGCGATGGGTGGGTAAATAGAAAATTACAAAATATGGCAATATTTTACAAACCATTGTTAACACAACTAATATGTTCAACTACATCGTTGCTTCTATCGTGATTCCTAAATCAAACTCTATCGAATCGTCCTTTCATGTCCCCTTCGTCCTTTTCGGCGTTTCACGCGTCGATGTCTCTTTGAGTGGAGTCCTCTCGCCGCTCGTTCGGGCTTGTTCTGCTACGTCGATCGTGGAAGTGATTACGCACAAAATTGGGGGAGAAATTCGACACGGCTGAGGTAGTTCCACCGTTTTGCGTTGTATCCGCCGAGCTAACCACCGAGTCGTGTTTTGTTTTAACGCGTTTTGTCGGTTACAACTCCTACGAACTGCGACGACTCGAAACGTATTAGAGTTGATGTGATCTTGGGTACCGTACTAACGATACCCCCAGCAAATCAGGTCACATGAAATGTCCCACCGTCATCACATGATGTCGTTCACTAAATTTAATGAATGTACTTAATTTTTTTAAAGGGTTGTGTGAATTTAGGGTATGATTTTGTAATGCATAGATCAGTATGTTTTTGCTACAAACAGGATTAAAACGCTGGGATATGCGGCTGCTCTAAACCCTCAAGATACCACGGCAACGTTCAGGGGCCCTAGCACGAAATATCGATATCGATTTTATCGATATGAGATATAGATTTATGTCGATAAAACGACAACTCACGTCGAGCAAACATGCTTGATTTAGTCGATGCTGTCGTTTTGTTTTCGTTTTTTCGTTGGAAATTTGCAGTCGGGCTCGAAAAAGATTCCAAATTACCGACATTGTCGATAAAATCTATATCGATGTCTCGTGCTAGGGCCCCTGATTAGCCGTGATCATCCGATACACATAGTTTTTTTTTCACTTCACATAATTAAGCTTTGGAAGATCACCTTAGATTAGAATGTTGCCGCGATATCTCAGTGGTCAGAGCAATCAGCCGGTTAGCCGACGATCCAGACATACAAATCCTAGTCTTGACACCGCTTCCACCTCTGTGTGATTTTTTAATTTGTTTACAAAACGTAGTAATTTATGTGACATTTGAAAAATTGTTGTTCAGGAGATGAATAAATCAATTATGGATTTAACAGAAATGTAAAAATTGTATGCAAAGCACCCATAACAGAAATCACCGAACAATGACCTAAAAATTTCTAAAATTTATTTCCCAAAAAACTATGTTTTCGAGAAGGCGTCACTTAATAGATGTTGCTGATGATGTATGAATGTGAATGAAGCAAGGAGCGTGTGCCAAGACAGAGTTATATGGCGGTCCGTCTCCTCTGCCTACCCCTGCGGAGAAAAGGCGTGATGGTTAGTTACTGACGAGGTAACGACGAAATGCTAATATATCTTTATAAAGGGCATATAAAAGTTTTTTTAAAGGTTTATTTTGTAGAACTCCTTTTTAGTTTTTTTTATTTTTATAAAAAGTCATTTTTTTAAATTAAAATAATTATAATTATAAAAAAGTAAGGTATATTAAAATAGCTGCTTAACTAAAACGTTTTAAATTCACTTTCGTTCAGCAAATTGCATATCTGCGTCGTAACGTCTACAACATTAATGTATGCCATCAACTACATACTACAGTATACAAAACCATCCCGTCTGACCGACTACAAACGTCCGTTGATGAATTTCTCGCACATAAATCCATTCAACGCGGTAGGTTTTTTTGTTGCACATCCAAGCGAGGAGCATTACTGTTTTCTAGTCATCATTCTTATGCTATCCTGGTAGTTTTTTCAAACTCTTAGTACCCCGCATTCGGCTGAAGATCTTAGTCTTTAACTAATTTCCTTTATCCGTGGCATGTCCTCATGTTTTTTTGTTACATACTATACAATAATCCTTCGAACCTCGTCGACCGCGTGAAATCGGGTCTGAACAAATCGGGAATCGATTCAAGATCAGTATCCGGAACCAACCGGGTTCGTTGATGAGCATTTTTAATTCCTCACGCCCCAGATTTGTAGAATTCTTCCAGCTTTCTTTTGTGCTCCCGGTCGATAAAGATGCACTATTTCTGTGAAAACACGTCTAATTCAGTAATTCAATTTTTTATCATGTTAAGGATCAGCACCCAAAAATACACACTTTTTGGTTTTCTAGTACACGCAAAACTAAAAATTCTTTATCTGTCAATTCTAAACGGGTATTTAGAAAAATATCTAAGGTTTCCGGTGAATACAGTTCTTAAACAGTAATATTTTTAATTATTCATTAAATGCATACAAACGTTCCAAAATGCCTTAACCAGTTTTAAAAATGCACCTTTTACTGATATTTCAATATGTTTCTAATAGAATTTAAAGGATTACAATTTAAAAAATGTATTTACTGGAAACCTCACATTTTTCTAACTACCCATAAAAATTGCAGATAAATCATTTATAGTTTTGCTTGTATCATGCTACAAAGTGACGTTTAGCGTTATTCTTGAGTGCTGGCCCTTAAAAGGCAGTACTTTCATTCAGCTGGTTTCCAAAGGTTTCCAGAAACCTGTTAAAAAACTTTCGCTTGCAAGCAATGTTTAATAGATTTGTTGTTAATGGAATTTGTGAGTGATTGTTGATACTTTAACGATACATTAACTCCCGAATGCACTCAGGTCCACTGTGCTATCTTCCATATTTCCTTATTTATTTGACAGTAGCTCAGTCCTTTTTAATGAAATCGCCTGGGTTGTCATTGGGTGTTTGGCTATGTCCCCTGGCTCCACAGCGTGACTCCCCAAGCAGGTATTCATGCAGAGCCTTCATATACATTGCCACCATGGATGTGAAAGCGCATCTCTTCACCCTCTTATGTAACTATGTGCTTGAAATATTTATAGTTAAGCAAATTAGATGACACCACTGCGTTTAGGAGTGGAAATACTAAAGCTATATACGAGTAAATCGGTTATTTAAGTATTCAAGTGCATTCGTGTGAAAGAATTGTAGATTATTAAAACAATGCACGAAGGTTCTTAAAGAGAGTGTAGGCGTCACATAAATCTAACGAACCTGCTTGTGAAAGTAATGTAAAGAGTAGAGGTCGTAATAATATCAGGAACCTTGCACAAGGCGTGAGTCAGAAAGTGAATGGACCTCATTGCATAGCGATAAAATTATACAATAACCTACCACAAATTTCAAACACATAAATTAACCCATCAAGATTACAACATCGTTAAAAAGGCACTCTAAACAAATGCCACCACAATATATAAATAATATCCATTTTGTTTCAACCACTTTTTTTTTATAAAAATGTGCCACAATAGAATTCTGCAATTATTGAAGAAGTAAATAAAACTTGTCACTTTTTATTATTTCTAATTTTGAAATTGATAATTCGTGGTGGAATTCCATGTTAATTTGAATTAGAGATTTTAAAACCTTTGTAACTTATTTCTATTTATAATACAAAGGTTTTTTTTTTAAATCATAAATTGTTTAATTTGTCCTTTTTTCTTTTTAGGTTATTGTGTGTTTTTAGGTAGAGAAATAAAAATATCCTAAACCCTTTGTTCATAACAAATTTAGTTGCCCTCCTAGTATTCAAGGGTGACAAATTTCGTAGTATTTTTGCTAAATTATGTAATATTTTGCATTGCAACGGCATTATAATATTATTTTTTGTTTGTTTCAGGTATGTTTACCCCTCAACCCTTCATACATTGGATACAGGTAAACTGTTTAAATTAAAATACAAAAGACTCAAATTCACACAGTGATAATCAACTATTATAGAAATACGGTATCACTTACGATTAGAATGTAAGCCAAATCCACCCCAATTAGATTAAGAATTCACTGTTAAACGTGAGTGTTTGTGTTGCTCTGCCACATTCCGTGTCGAGTCCGAAGGTGTATAATGCCATAGAGTTACCCTTCGCTCGATCTGCGACCCGGGTCAGTTCGCTATTCGGGAGGTCGCACAATAGATCTTTATCCGCAGCTTCCCTAACAATGGACCACATTACACAGTCGTGTGACATCTCAATCCCCCGGCATCTTAATAGCGCAATTACCCGAAGCAGTCTCCCTCCTAGCTACAATAGATTCATATTTTCTCGTCTATTTTCACTAATAAACGCCGCAATTTATTCCTAGAGAAAGGACCGCTCAACAATCGCCGCGGAATTTGAATCACAAAGCGGCGTGCACATGAGACGGGCCGCAGGAGGGGAGTCACTAATTTATGTACTGATTTCATTATTGTAATGTGATTTTATTAAAACGGAATGTTTGTTGTTTTTTCTCTACTTTGTTGAGAAAAACTCTTTGTAATTAAAAGGCCTTTCTTATTCTAAGTTCTGTATAGAATAGAGTGGATGTGTGAACATTATTTGAATATATCTAGAAGAAGGTTGACCGAATGCGTCAAGTTGATTTATTACATGTTGGATTGTTCCTGCCGGTGCAGCCAGTGGCGAAGGCTTTATCTTATCCTTCTGATAGTCTGTACTTCTGACTACTTTGGCAAAATAGACATAAATAGATGTATCAGAGTTTCATGTGATGGAAATGACATTACGAACTGAATATAGCTCGCATAAAAGTCTACTCGTGACGCCGCTGTCAAAGTTCACAATTCGAGATATTTTACCATTTTTTATCATATTAACTTAAAAGTTGAGCGTTATTATCTTTTTAGAGTTTAGATTTTAATTAAATTCCGGGTGCCGACATTTCAACGACAAAAAATGCAAGGGTCCAATGAATAATTAGATTTCTAATATTAGATCATTTTATGGGCTCGCTTTCCGATCAAAGGGTCACGAATTCGAATCCAATCGACCGCAGCTGACCCGTGTATTTCTGCTGTCACAATGGCAATAGCCTATTATTTGTGAAGCCATTGTTCGAATAGAAAAAAAAGGCAGAATCCTGAACAGTTGTAGCGAGACGTATCTTTTGTTAAATAAAATACATTCATTTAGTAAATGGGATCACACATATTCTGAAGGAAACACGTTGATATAATTCAAACAGGTATTAAGAAATACTTAGTTAATGTAACAAAGAAATCCAAACAATGAAACCTGATGTATTTAACGAACCCGCAATTATTAACAAAGTGAAGAATCACTGGACTTACCAAGAAAAGAATATTAGTTGCTTTTATCCACCCATTTCAAATATAGAATAGTGTTTGCTAAAATACACAATAGGTAGGTTACTTTATTAGGTGAGTAGGGATTTGAAAAGATTATTTTTTAATTTGATAATTTTCTGATCACATTCGTCAGTTCCAAATTCAAAAAAGTTTATACTCGTACTTACTCACAAAGGAAATTATTTATTATTAATAGCCCGCCTCGGGCAATAAATACATGTAACAATATTGATTCAACGCGCAGTGTTCCCCAAGAAATAGCCCTTCGCTAGACAAAAATAATAATATAACAATATGAACATTGTTCTAAGGCAGTAATTACAGCTATTGTTATGATTCTGATCGACGGCCATGGCACGTAGCGTCGCCGCTCAGTGGAATGAAGGAACCTGCTATGGCGTTCATTAGTGACGAATTCCTAACGGCTTTTATGAGCCACGATTTTTATATTATATTTGAGGTATTATAGGTTAAGGATTATGACTAGGACCCGGATTCTTGTCGCAAAACAGGACCTCGCCTTTAAAGATTTTTTTATTTATTATTTCATAAAATAATATTTTCATATCAAACCCTTTTTAGATTGCCTTTAAAGATTTTTTTATTTATTATTTCATAAAATAATATTTTCATATCAAACCCTTTTTAGATTAGTATATTTTAATTTAAGGGTCAGCAATTAAAAAATGACACTAAAAGTTACTTTCGAACATTCTAATTTATTTCATTCTTCCAAGCAATGCTTCACATGATGTTTCTGAAAATTTTCTATGGTTAATATGAAAAATGTCTGCGGTTTCCAGTGAATATAATTTTACAACTGAAATCCTTTTAATTATATGAAAAACATAAGGGGGAAAATGTCACCAAAAGGTGCAGTTTTGAAACCAGAAAAGGCATATTTGAACGTTTTACCTAAAATTCTATTATGCTTTTCATAAAGAATTTAAAAGATTACTGTTTAATAATTGTATTCACTGGAAATCTCAGACATTTTTCTAACTACCCATATAGAATTAACAGATGAATCATTTGTAGTATTGCTTGTACTAGAAAGCCAAAAAGTGTCTATTTTTGGGTGCTGATCCTTAATTTTAAAAATAAGCTATAAATCCCAAAATCGAAACTCTTAAAGGCAACTATTTTAAAATAAGTGTTTGACAAGTAGTATTTTTTTATATTTAAAAATGAAAATATTTTTCTCTAAAGGTGAGTCCTTGTTTTTTTGACAAGAATCCGAATATTTGTTATGAAATAATTAGGTAGTATACTCTAGTCTTCGTATTATATATCACTCGTGAAATACAAACTTTTAATCATAAAATCTGATTGTTTAGTATCTGAAGAAGTAGAAACTAGAACGGTTACCGTCAAATTTTATTTTCCGTCTGGAAAGACGACGCATCTTTTTTTCAGCTCGCAACTTTATTTCTAACGTAAGATATAAGGCTTTCAATTATCCTTTAAAAAAATGAGACAAAATACCATGTTGTATATTTTTCTATTGTTAAAAAAAACGTTTTCCTAAAAATAGTCTTGAAACTCATGCCAAACTGGGTGGTAGGTAAATTTTAGTTTATAATTAAGTTAACCCGTAGTATTTTTTGTTTTTACTTCAAATTTGGATCTTTTATGTTTATTGTTTTTGTTTTTTTGTCCCACAAATCTGAACCCTTTTACAGTTCACAGCATCTTCAAATATGTAAATAATCGCTAAAAGCTAAGCATAGGATTAATTTAAGCTATTTTCTAGCTTTGTACAACTCCCTTAACTTGATACTTCACTACATAACGCTATAAAAACCAGCCAAGCATTATTATTTTTAATGATCGGAATAACGGTCTTGCAAAATGTAACATCATTACACAATAAATTACACGAAGATCTGGGTCTCGCTAGCATCACACCACCTGTTGTTCCATGACCCGTGCATTCTATACTTGCACGCACAATGTACAGTGCACACCAATTGTTATGAATGTAGCCCGCAACCCTTGACCCCGGCTCTAACTAAAATCGGGACAATTCACAGTTTAAACGCTTCCCAATCTAAAACGGGAGGTCCACAACCCCTAAGGCCGGTTGCATCACAATAAATGCATAATAATTCAGGTCGTTGGTGCAGCGTTTACTCGAGTGAGCAGCTATGCATTGTTGGCTGCAGATCGCATGACCCCAGCCTCTCATCTCATCACGTCTCATCTCGTGCTAGCTTAAACAGTCGTAGACCGGTTAACGTGTGAACGGAGCAATAGACGTTTTCTAATTATGGGGTTGGGCCATTTTGATTCTCCCTTGTCTTATACGAATAATATTAGATTATTTTAGTTCAATCTTAGAAAGTAGCAACGATTTTGCATATAGGGAGATTATATTTATTTAAGGTGAAAGTCTCATTGGTTGAAAAGCCTTTTTTTCAAAGCTAGTCGCATATTACCTACCAAAGTTCAATAATATTGTATTTAATTTTTACACTTTTGTGAAAATTTGGATCTTGTTTGTCTTTTTAATTTTGACAGGTTTTTCCCGCAAGTCCGAATCTTTCACAACCTCAGAAATTAAAATGTTAATACCAATTATGGTACAAGTGGAATGCAGTATTTTATTTCAGCGGCCTTGAGGTAATTTTTCACAAAAACGGCGCTATACAAATTATCCAAATAATAATATTAATATTTTCGTAGAAAGCAGTCACTTTGTGGTTTGACATATTTAATGAAAATTATATAATAACTTTGTACAAGACCACATATTTAATTTACATTTTTATGACCGACTGGTTTCGCTTAGCCTAAACATCATCAGGGTACAAAATTAAACTGAAACCGGTCGGTCATAAAAATAAAATATTAAAATTATTTTAATCATATTATATCAAAAGTTTTTTCTAGCTTTGTTGAGCCCCCTTGCAGTGAGGTAAGATTATGTTTAAAGTTTCTGATGAGTACGCATTACTTTAAGATGCATTAACATTTGTTTAGTAAGAATGTTTTAAATTTAATAGGATTATGTGTATCATCACATGCACTAAAAAATCGTACAAAGCTGTTTTTGAATTGGAATATAATAAAACATAAGAAACCAAACCAAGGGATCGCTGTAAGATTAAGTTTAGTAGGGTATAGTAGAGTTCAAATCTGACTTATTCATATCATTGTATTATACTAGCTGGCCAGAGGTCTTAGGGTCGCATTGCCCGGGGCATATTGGACGGGTTGACACATTAATGACGGACAGGGCCCACGGCTGACCTCAGTATGGAACCTTATTTGTGCGCAGAATTTGTAATTATACATTCACAACCGGATTTTCCACCAAAGGGTCGCTCCATGAGAACTTTTTCGTGTATTTTTAATTTGTAATTTTATGCAAACGTATTATTTATTCGCGCAGTTTGGTCAGTCGGACGTATACGTCGACGTTTAAGAATGGAGCGAATCGATTTTTCCTCCCTTAATTTCAACTTTAAAACAGCCTACCTATTTTCAGAATCAGCAAAAACACTCGAACGTTGTGAAATTCGCATAGCTTTTTTATCTGGATTTTTTTTTGTGAAAAATCTTCCCAGGGACACTTCTCAGTGAATTACCTAAAGAAACTTAAAACTAAGAAATTAAATCCAAACTTAATATAACTTAAAACCTCCCGCCTACAACTAAGAACTAGTGACTTAAAACTAATGAGCCATTCGTTTTAAGCCACGTAATGACTAACTTGTAAAATAAATAATAACTACTAGCATATTCCTTAACTTAATTTAATTGATTAACAGGTTTTTTTTTAAACCTGATGGTAACTTATAGTAAAACTCGTGTAAAGCCGACTTGTAAAAGTTAATGGCTTTATTTGTATATCGAAATAGTAGAACTTCTCTGTTAATTAAAACCAAGATATGATAAAAGCATATGTAGTACCCACGTAGCTATGGTTCCATTTCATTTTTACACGTGCATGATGTTCATGACTACATTATTTTAAAAGAAAATCAGCACTTACCTATTCCATTGCTTTCTCCCTGATATCGACGCGATCTATTTCTTAGGCACACCGCTGATAACCCCGTTGTAACCTCTCCCTCTTTCCCATAAACGACATACGTAACAGAAAAAGAAGTGACGACGTAGCTCGCAATGGCAGCAGCATAGGTCTCACAAGATCGCGCCCTCCAATGTATTGCGTCACATTCATATTCATAGGCTTGCGCCCATTCTTCTCCGATCCACCCTGTCATCAGGCATTGCACCAATATCCTCGCCGAAGGGTCGTCGACCCCCTATTTCCCCCATTGTGGCAGGGAGCTGTGAACGTTGAACCCTGACTTCCATTGTCACAGTTCATCACTCAAACCACTCTGCTCCTCGGTCGCAAGGCACCATTGTCCCCATCCTAGTCAAGAAAGACAATGGGAGAGTATGATGGATGCTTTTTCGGTGGATCCAATCTGATATTACATTAACCTACCTAACCTCTCTCAGATGACAGTATCACAGCATTAGTTTGATCGATTGCCTTTGAATTACGAGTTCATTAGAATTTATGAAGTGATCCGTGTATTCGATTTTTTTTTAACGTTAACATGTAGAAAAGATGCGTTTTCTTCGTGCGTCGTGTTTAGTAAAGACAGATGAGGCGGAGAATAAATGGCAGAAAATACCCTTTAATAACTACCATGAAAATACCATGTTCATGAAGTGATTCGTGTGTTATTTGTTTGACCTTTGCACGTAGAAAAGCTAGTTTTTTTCTCCTTCAATCGACGTATTTGCTAGACAATGACAGCAATTTTTATTCCCTTTGAACACAATTACGAATTTACTGGTGTTTATGTGAAGCTATCCGTCTATAATAATTACATGTGTATTCGAGTTCTTTAACGTTTAAATCAAGAAAAAATGTGAGGTTGACGTTCGTTCGTCGTAATTTGGTGGAATATTACAGCAAATCCCGTTATCTTTCATTGTTGTGTTTTTACGACTTCACGTATGTTCAAACGTTGACCTTCATTATTCTCACGCCAGCGAGCACAGTCCTGTTATTTCCGAAATCAAAACGCCTCGAATAAACCATCAAAATTCTCGGATAATGTCCGATATTTCCCAAATAACCCGATTAGTCCGAGCAGTTTTATTGTTTTCGGGACATTAAATGTGTCGTTTAATAAAAAAGTCAGTATTTTTTTACAACCGAATTAAAATTGGTTTGACGAACCGAAGATATAAAAAAGGGTAGAAGCACACCGACCCCCCCGTTTCTTGTCTTTGTATATTTTTAATGCTTTCCTTTGTCGCGCGATCTTAACACTTGAAGCATGAAAATAATGACTTTAATAACTGCAGTGAATTCACACAACAACCCTCGTGGAGTGGCTTTTTTCTCCAAGCGATTACGACCCTCCTCCATTTTTTTTGCTTTTATTTACACTGTTACCCAAATACCTTTACGAGATTTAGCAATGCCGCCTTTGTAGAAGGCCCAGACATCGATATCCAAGATGGCCGCTGATCTTGTTCCAACGTAGCTTCTTACATATTATATGTTGATTTATTTTATACATACACACAAGCTCAGCTTTTTATGAGGATACATCTTTTTAATGAGAATTTAGATATTTATTTATTTTATTTTATTACAACACTTTACAATATAATGTATTATCTCTGTTTTGTATTATTGAGTAACTCGAAACCTCTACTCATCCGAATAACAAAGTAACGTGTACAAATATGGTAGCCATATCGGAAGAAAAAATGAACAAATGAAATTAATAATTTTCAAATGAAGAATGAGATCGATTAAAAATGCCGGTTTCTTATAAGTTATCGGTGGCTCAATTGGCAGAAGCGTTACTCCCGGACAAAGTATAGGTCTCGAGTTCGAGTCTCGGTCACGACCGTTATTTTTTCTGTTTCATATTTACTATTTCTATACATCATTTTCGTCATCCAAAACCGTGAATCTTTTGTCCATTTGAAAAATTTCTCTCACAATTCGGCACACAGTGGGTATAACCATTATAAAAATATTTGAAAAACTATTACAATGATTTGAGTTACATTGTATTATGAGAAGAACTGTCTTGAAGAGTTAAAAAATCGAAAAAACAAAGGAAGTTAAGCGAAACAAGACGCAAATCAGTATGTAATTGTATGCAAATTGTAATGGCTGTTTACGAAATTCAAACAAGATGCCTATGCGTCTACATAGGCTGGCCTTTTTTACAGACGGCATTGAATTATTTATCTGCAAAAAAGCCCACTTTAATTAGATTGTCGATCGAACGATAACCATGGTTCATTGTAAGAATGCTACGAACTCTAATAATTGTATTGCCAAACTGGCTGAATGAATTCATTTCTACATTAGATTATGAATAGAAACGTAATCAGTCGCTGATCTTTTCTATTATTTGAAACCATTTTGAACATACGAGTAGTTGAATACGAATGGCTAATTTATATTGTCCGCTTTGTTTGAATTGTAATACGAAAAGCGTTTATTAAAATCGCTTGGTTGCATTTGGCCGATTTAGAGTTCAGTGATATTGCAGCATAAGCAAGCGAGCGATAGAAGACGAGTAGGCGGAAATTATTATTGCCTAAGTAGGTCATAAACTATCATTCTCAAAATCATTAGTAATTTTCCAACACAAGTAATTCTGAACGCATTCAAAAATAATACTTGGTATTTTTTGTGGAATATGACCTCAAGCGCGCTTTACAAAGCTAGATATAACTTATAACTATAGTTAAAAACACGTATTTACAGATTTCGCGGACTGTTAAAGTTTTGTGGGAAATTGTTATGAATATGAGATATTATAAATATTAGGTAATGCGTTTTAGAATATAATACTAACTATCTCTGATGTGAAATCATAGGTAAGGTTATTTGTATACTCGTATACGATAATGATTTGTTGGGGAGCTTTGTTATGAACTTGAATCTGAAATTGAGTTTATTCCAAAGTTTAGGACCTGATACTCCAAAAGTGCGATTTTAGAACTTAGGATCTAAGCTGCGATTTGGTTCCTTCAACCTTCTGATGGCTGATGCCTTGCTGATCTAATGTAGCGTATATTTGTATAGTTAGAATGATACCCCGACACACTTATAACATCACCATAATTCTGTGTTCGGAAGGAAGAGAGGGGTTAGTCAATAAACGCAGATGTTCATAAAAGTCAAAACAAAATTGCGGAATTTTGTTTTTTGTGTGTAATTATGTCACATGTCGTTTTTCAAGAGAATAATAGTAAATTATTTTATTTTCTAACTCGCCTATTTTTTTCTTGGTAGATATGAATATAAGGAACAACTCTGCATACTTAACTCAAAACTCGATTTTATTGACTTACCCCTCTCTTCTTTCGCACACAGAATTATATGCACCCATAGAGGTCTATCGCTCAGTATAGTATCTGACAATTCTTTTGGACAAGCAAGTACTTTTCCTCTTCTCAATAACCCACAGCATCTGTGTGTTATAATGTGAATGTATGATGCGTGTTTAATATAATATAGTTCAGTTTGTGCAAGTCGTTGCCCTTTGCGTTGTTATAGTAAACACATTACGATACGTCGCGCGCCGCAACCTTGCGCGTCAACGACCGCCTCCACCAATATTCCGCACTTCTCTCCGTGTACGCGTGTACTCGTATTGTGTGTGGCAGAATCGGCGATAGCAGGGATTAATGTATTATTTCACTCGCTTTTATCAACGATAACGGTTACTTTATCACCATTCTCTCACGCGTTCAAATACGAAAACGTCTAATAATGAAAAAAATGTTTTTATTTTATTTATTTTTACATATTGTTATTTCGCAGTAAATCGCGATTTTCTAACAAATAAACCATACTGAGTTAAAAGTTGTCTAGCATATATGTATCTGACACAAATGTTATAAATTAATATCCTTGCACAGTTTCACACACAGCTTCTAGTAAATTATTTTTTAATCTGTTTATGTACGTGTACTGTTATACCCTTAGAGTATACAAGAGGTAGCCCAAGCCAAAGCCAGTGAAGTCAGTATTGGACTTGTTTTTGATGATTTTAACATGACTCGGCGCAAATGGGCGTGGCTAAGACCAAGGCTACGGTATTTATACATCCATTCATATCACATATCGACATAATGTTTTTGTGTATTCGTATAGCCACTTTTTCACAGTATTTTTATCAACAAAAATATAGCATCTAACCTAAAAAACCGTTTAGTTGTGTCAAGTTTAGTGGCAAAATATAAAATGTGGGCGGAGTCCTGCCGTTAACCAGCGAAAATAACCAGCTTAAGAACATTACGACAGTATTTAGAAGCCGTCCAAGAAATTTGTTGTCTCTTTCTCTCTCATGGTGTACGATGTAAAAACACGGAAACAGTGATTTATTACAATTTCGGATGGGTTGGGTAAAACAAATTAGCTATCCCTCCATATATTGTTCCTTCAAGGTTATACCCATATCTGAATCTTTTCCTCTCATGATTTATGATAACGATCATGATTTTAGATAGTTTTAATTTGTATACATATTATTTTCTCCTTGTTAGTTAGTCTTGCTAATATAAGTTTTGCTAGCGTCGTTACGTCAAAAATCACGACAAGGGCGCTTTACGCCGAATAAAAAATTATAGAAACGTTAAGAAACCCCTATTATACAAATAAAATATTATTAATACTAGGTTTATTTAACAAATTGCAGCATCCAACCCATTAATGAGGTAGATACTCTTAAGTATCGTCCTGGTGAAAGACCACCATTCAGAACTGAAACGTAGCTTGAAATAACTTAAGCCGTGTTTGGTGACCAGATCGGAATAGGTAGGTACTTCTTAACCATCCTCTTACTCATCTCCTTTTCCCACTACCTTCAACCTTATTATATACCGCAATTGGGGATACCACAGTTTCACTGGCTCCTAACGGTCGGGAGCAGATGTGCGGTATTCACTTTAAAAAAGCATTTATTATTTTCTAATGTACCGTGGGACGTAGTAGTTGATTAATGAGAATGGGTGTGAATATTATATCCAGTATGACGCATTGTTTTATTAGATATCGTTAACAGATACGTAGATTATCTACATAGTTAACATTAAGCTTTATTAACAATCGTGAATATAACTTGTTACTCTTAAAAAATCACGGGATGTAACTTGACTTACCAAGAAAAAAAATGTTAGTTGCTTTAATCCACCCATTTCAAATATGGAATAATGTCTGCTAAAATACATTATAGGTAGGTAGGGATTAGATAACTTCAATTCACATCAGTTCCAAATTTGAAAAGTGCACACTCGTTCGGTCGTACGTACCCATAAAGGAAATAATTATACTGTCTAATACGCAGATATATCTAATAATATGACGAGTTTGTAGAAGATTTTTATAATTTTGTTAACAGAGGATATGATACAGATCACACTAGACAGATAAATGGATACACTCTAATTTAAAAATAATTCTCTAATGTCAAGACTTGTTAACTCAAGCCATGGTCTTGAAATTTTTGGTAGCAGTCTAAATGATTTTTGTCATTCTTTACGACTCTACCAAAACTTTGACTAGACCATGGCTTGATGTTCTCTCTTATGTTTATTTTGCTCTATTTTTGTCATCGCTTCATTTATTATTATGTATATACTATTCCTTCTCTGTTGCTCTTTTTTTTCCATTTCGTGTTTTATGTCTTCTTTGTAATTAGACTTTAGTCCGTTAATTTATAAATAAATAAAATGCACTAGTTTGAAGATGCCCGTAGCAATTTATAAATAAGATTTTTTAGAGGGAATACTTTATTTAAATAAGTACATGTTATAATGCACCTTTCTTATAAAGTTGGAAGTTTCCGTATCGATTCTTGATTATTCTCCTGTTAGGTTGTAGATAACCTTACTAGTCAGATATCGAGTCGGGCCGGTCACAATCCCGACCTTTTCAAGTTCAAGAATATGAAACAGCCATTTCGGTACTTACTGTATACTGAATGTTGTTTTATGTGTATGCAAGTGCCACTCGTATTATCACGTGTGTGACGCAATGGTCCCGATAATAATATTGGCCATTCAAAAGCCCGCCTTACTATCAAAGTTTAACTTGCGGCTTAGACTTTAGACATTTCACAAATAAATAACGCGACGTGAATCATAATACCTAGCATATTTCAATGTTTTCCTTTGTCTCGAATTTTACACAGCCTGATATTTTTTTGTAGGTCAACGCAACGATTTTCAGCTCGCAACGTGATTTTATGCGGCTTGCTCAATCTTAAAAAAAAACTTACGGTATGCTCTGGCGTTATGAAATTTGCGCAGCTGTTTGTCTGGAATTTTTGGGTCAACTCAACTCGAGTTGTTTTCAACTCGCGACGTTACTTCCATAGTGAGCTATGTAGCTTTTAAATACCCGTTCAATTCAATAGACCGGTTAGTGGCTGAGTGGACAAAAGCGTCGGATTCCCATCCGGGCGTCGTGGGTTCTATTCCTCTGCTAGCTAAGTCTTGCATCATTGCTCAACCAACATCTTCTGCTTATTCTGATGGTAGTAGGAGTTTTTCAAATAGTATCAGGTTATTCTTAACCCAGGAATGTTCGTCTTTCTTTTATTTAAAAGAATATATCTAAAAGGAAAACAAAACGTCATATTGTATATTTCCATTGAAGAAATAATCCGGTGGAAGTGTGCTGAGGTCGTGTCTGGTGTGCCTAAAGTAAGGTTAACTTCCCTTACTTCGAGTAAAATTGATGAAACTATCAAATATTGAAATTCTTGAACGGATAATCAATTTCATTTGCTGTCTGTGGAGCCTAGCAGTCGAAAGGTCTTATGTGAATTCACTTCAGCTTTATTTCATATCGGTGTAGTTGTAGACGTACAAACAAATATTGCTGAAACTAGGGCGAAGCTGGGTAGTAACCACTAGTGATATAATAATGAAACAGCAAAAAATCATATTTTTTCTAAGAACTTTCAGTGATGTAACATTTTTTTGTACGGCGATGTTGATGTAGTATTTCGTAAGAGATTTGGGTCAGCAATCTGCCGGCAGCGATCAACGCTCCCTAACACATGTGCCAGGGTTCGACTACCGACTCTAGAAAAGGCAATACATAGTTACAAATGAAGATTGATGGATTGGAATGATTCGGTAATAAAACTCTCCCTACTGTCTACGTGGCTAAATCATCTGACATCATCTAATATCATCTAACATGAACAATGTCTAACACTGACCGAACCATGGTTTAGAAACCAAATTACTTTCAATTAGTTACCCTAAAACTTTGTTGGACGGCGCATGGGAAATACCACAATATAGTGCCAAGAAATTATTTCTCCGAGCTGCATTCAAATATGTTACGGTGAATTCAGCATTTAGGTAGTGCTACTATAAAATTCATCGTAGCGTTTTGTGAAATAATATTTAACAAAATTACCTTGTTAATTAAAATAATACTTACTGCTCATTTTTTATGGCGTAATTTAATTTTATTTCATCCCAAGTGTGTATACTCTTCATTGATTTATTATTATCCTTTATTCCTAACTATTGTTACAATTTATTTATAAACTAACGGACTATTGTCTAATTACAAAAAAATACACAACACGAAATGGGAGAAAAGAGCAACAGAGAAAGAACAGCACATACATAATATTATAATGAAGCAATGACAAAAAATAGGACAAAAAATACATAAGAAAGAACATTCAAATCAAAGCCAAGGTCAAGTCAAAGTTTCGGTAGAGTCGTAAAGAATGACAAAAATCATTTAGACTAACAAGTTTTGTAACAAGTCTCGACATTCTGAACAGTGGAGAATGGTACCCATAATTAGTAGAGTGATGATTAAGGAACAGAAATTCATTTGACGTCTGTCTTGTCTATTGTTTTGATATTTCAAAATCCATGGAAATTACATTACGAACTGAAAACCAGACGCTTTACCTTGAAATGTCAAACCGAAAAGGGTATGCAAATTTCATGATATTAGAGATCGCCGTTCTAGAGTTTCTCCTGCTTCAGGTATCACAAATAGACTTTTTGCTATTTAGTAAAGATTTAAAGATAATTACTGGAAGACATCACCTTACTGTATAAAGCCAAAATGAAGAATATAACAGCTTTTAGAAGTCCTACTTTTTCTTTCCATTTGGAAAACGAATTAAGCATCGAGCTTTACGTTCCGGTCGGTGACATTTTTTTAAATCCGAGCTCTGCTTTAAAACAGACGTCACGATTAGTTATCCGGATGATTTGTTTAAATTTAAAAGTCGTAATAATAAATGCCCCCCTCAGTCTAAAGTGCAGTTATTGGTGCACTGCCAACAGCCAGGTCCCTTCCCACGAGTGGGCAATACATGTTACTAGGCGTACCGCTGATAGCTCCGTCGAAACCTCTCCCTCTTTCTCATAAGCGTCGCATGTATCGGAATAAGCGGTACGTATGCCTTCATCAACTCGTATCGCTCCCCACCTAAACAGACTACAGTTGGCAAGCGATGTTCCTAAACCGGGTTAGTCTTATATGTCCTATCGACAGTATCTTAGATGGTTTGAACATGTACAGCAGATTGACGAAGAAAGGAGTGTCAATAGTGTATGACGTGCAAGTTAATATAAGAAGACGGCGGGGACGCTCCAGGAAAACACTGCACGATCAAGTTAATGAAAAAGACCGGCTAGTAGCTGAGTGGATAAACGCGTCGGATTCCCATCGGGTGTCGTGGGTTTAATTCCCCTGTTAGCTAAGTTCTCCATCATTGCACAAGCAACATCTTCCGCTTATTAAGATGGTAGTAGGAGTTTTTCAAATATTGTTAGGTTATTCTTAACCCGGGAATGCTTATCTTTCTTTTATTAAAAAAAAATGTCCAAAAGGAGGACAAGACGCCATATTGTTTATTTCCACTGAAGAAATAGACCGGTGGAAGTGTGCTGTGATCGTGTCTGGTGTGCATGAAGTAAGGATAACTTCCCTTACGTCCTTCCATCATTGCACAAGAAACATTTTCCGCTTATTATGATGGTAGTAGAAGGAATTCAAATATTGTCAGGTTATTCGTAACCCCGGAATGTTTGTCTTTCTTTAAAAAATAAACTCGGACTCGGACTCGGGTCATGTCAAGAGTTGGTATAACGAGGAGCATGTATGAATGTGAATGAAGGAAGAGTGTGTGGTTATGCGACGTTCCATCCTCAGTCTACCCCTGCGGAGAAATGGCGTGATGGTTGGTTAATTAAATGTTAGACCAGCATCATTTCCACTTTCCTAGCAACGCATCCACTAAAAAGTTACCCCGATCCTGGTTCGGAAGTTTCAATATTTACTTAAAAAACTTTAATATTATATGACTTGTGAATTTCAGAACTCGTCCATTAAGGCTGATTCACACCAACGTCCGGATCCGCTCAGTGTCGATATTGTTCCGCATGAGAGCTTATTGATATGGTATGAATATCGATCAAAGAGTATGTGCCAAGACAAAGTTGTGTGGCAGTATATCCTTCTGCCCACCCTTGTGATATTTAACTACTTAGTAAGTCAAATAATTATTTTGAATTGTAAAAATACTGACATTGCAGATTTTTTTAATCAAAAACCGTTTTTTTATCACTAAATAATATTTTTATTAATTATTAAAAATATTATTTTGTGATAAAAAGATGGTTTTAAAAAAAAATCTACGTTGTAAGTATTTTTACACTTCAAAATAATTATTTAACTAAATAAGTAGTTAAATATAACAAGGGTGGGCAGAAGCATATACTGCCATACAACTTTGTCTTAGCACATACTCCTTGATTGATATTCATACCATATCAATAAGCTCTCTTGCGGAACAATATCGGCACTGAGCGGATCCGGACGTTGTTGTGAATCAGCCTTTAGAATAAGATAATGACATAACACGGCGTTATTTTCGTCATTAAATTGGTCTCTCTTAAAGTCTGATCGTAAATCCTAATTCCTGTCTTTTTTTACCTTCTAATTCTTCATTGTCGATGTGATTCGACACCGATGTAATTATTTCTCATTTCAAAAATAAAATAGATTGCATTTTAAGCAGTATTTAAGTGGAAATCTCTCGTGTACCGGAATAAGCGTGCTTACTTTTGTCGAAATTAGTCACGGTTTAGGGAGATAAGAATGGTTACTGAGATAAAAATGGTTAGTTTTTTTTTTATTCAACAATAATTTGCGAGGAATTTCTTGTAATACCATATATGGTTCTCGTTACATTATTCCGTTTTTTGCTGCATTTTTTTTCCACCGTCATTATCTTCGTACTGTCGTTAAAAAATAATTCTAATAAAAATAATGCGCACAAGCATTTTAAATATAAAACAGAAAATATTTTTGTGTTTTCCACTTAAAGCTCTCAAACGGTGAGCCCTGTGGCGTCATGATATTTGTACTAGAATTTACAGTTTAACCCAACTGTTTTCAGCTTTCAATGTAACTTCCATCATTTTAATATGCCTTTAACTGTCTTTCTTGACGGAACGCCTCATTTCAAAATGAAAGTGACGAAATTCGGGTAGTAAAAAATATTTAAAAATATATACATACGAGTATATTAAAAAAGAAAGACAAACATTCCCGGATTACGAATAACCTGACTATATTTGAAAAACTCCTACTGCCATCATAAGAAGCGGAAGATGTTGCTTGTGCAACGATGGAGGACTTAGCCAGCAGAGGAATTGAACCCAAGACGCCCGAGTGAGAATTCGACGCGTCTGTCCACTCAGCTACCGACCGGTCAAAAAAAAATGGTATTCATTTTCTAGAATTCTCCAGTTGACAGTTAAACTATTAAATTAACCTTTATTTGAATATTTGATTCGATCTCCAATTCAAAACATATTCAAATAAGCTTCGTCAGTGAATACATTTGGTCTCATAATAATATACATTCGTAGATATGCCTAGTCGAGCCTGCGTCGGACAGGCAGGTTGCTCGGTCACATTGTGTATTCAGCCGTCTCACATTTCACGGCGTAATGCACTGCGAGCCATGACGAATGCCTGTTGTGTCCGAGATAGTATTAATACGACGATAATGAATGGGAATAATGCTTTGGCACCATTTCATAACTTCTATATTTCGGCTTTGTTCCCATTGTCGGAGGCTGCTCACACATTATCTCGTAAACTGGTCCAGGACTAGATGACAGCCTCCCCTCGCCGTAATGATGTGTGAAAAGTTGTTTCCCTCTTCCCTATGGGCATACCCCTTAAATGTCTCTTCCGACCTCTTCTTCTTTCTCATTAACAACGCGTGTAGCAGAAAGAGAGGTAACAGCGGAGCTTTAACCGGCAGGACCTTATCTCGTGGTATCTGGGGCAAGTTGGACAGTTGGATCGTATTACGAATTATTACGATTGCACTTTTTGTTGCGTTTTGTAATGGGGTATATTTTTACCGATCCCGAAATGTCATATTTTTGATATGCAGATATTTTAATTATTTCTAACGGACATTCAGATGATTTTAAAATGAATATCCCAATGCAATGATTTGGTGGCAAACCCATATGAATGCTCGGCTAATTTTTATGTCCTCGTTATTTTGAAGGTGCTCTTCGAAGTTATACAATAACAAAACTAATTTATTTAGATTGAATAAGGCTTTATAAAATAAGCTAACATTGTTATTTACAGACGTCGCACACTGTGAAAGGGTTCATGTTTGTGGGATAAATTCACGAATAAACACGACTGGAAATATCACAATTTGCGCTACAGTACAAAAAAATACTCTTTAAAATTATTTCTTTATAGTGAATACCGCACTAGAGTCCCAACTGCTCCCAATCGTCTAGAGCCAGTGACATTACGGCATCCCCAATTGGGGTATGTTGTGAGGCTGAAGGTAGTGGGCAGGGGAAGAGGAAGGTTGTGAAGTACCTGGCTATTCAGATCTGGTCTCCAAACACGGCTGAAACCCATTTCAAGCAACGTTTCGATTCTGAATGGTTATCTTTCACCAGGGCGATGAGTATCTACCACTCTGGAAAGTGCCGCAAATAAACTTTTTATTATTTTATATGAATTAAATGTGTTGACACATATTAATTAAACAGAAGATATTGGCGCACGCCGTGTTTGAACCCGCGACCTTTGAATTCGTAGTATGGGTCAGTTGTGATACATGTATTACTTTAATTTGCAAGACTGAAAGGAGAGTGTATCGGGGCTCCTGAATGCGACTCTCTTGATTTTATCGAGATTGTGTTATGTTTGCGAAATGCACTGCTCTCGCATTAATGCAACTCTTTAAAAGCGGGTCACGAATGCATTAATGCCGGTCCATTCACAAGCCGAAGCATTTAGCCGACGAGAGGGCTGACTCCATTCACAAAGCAAGGGGTCCGCTCCCTAGAGATTAGGAAACTAGGAATGGTCCACACAAAGGAACACTCCTTGCATCCTCTCACGAAACGCGATCTGCAGTGGACCAGTACGCCGCGACAGGTTTTTCCCGATTAACCGAATAAAATAACTGAACTCGTCAGGTATTGTATTGTATCTACAACCGGGAACATGTCCCGGGTCAGCTACCGAAATTGCAGACAATGCATCTCCTTGTAAACAAGCTTACTCTGCCCATTGGCGCTGTTCATATCTACTATCGGGTGAAATCTCAACTGGCGGTTGATGCTGCACAAATAATGGTCTTTCACGATGATGACCCCGCGATTGTCTCAAGGTCAGCTACTGCAGTTTAGTACATGTTTACCATTGTGTCTTTTGTCTGAGGCAGATATCAATAAATCTATGGATTCCTCCAGTGGGATTAAGTGAACAGGTTTTGTTTATTTTAGTTTAACGGTTATGGGAAGCTGTTAAGTAGACTTCAATGGATCCTAGTTATTCTCATACGTTCTAAGTCTTCTTTCTAGTTTCTTTTCACTGATCCAATTTCTATTCATTGGAGATGAAACGACTCTTTTCTTATGTTACAAACTCCCAGCTACATAGGCAGAGAAACGGTTCACCGTGAAACAAAGTCCAAAGTAAAAACTTACCTTTCAGACTCAAAAAATTTCAACACAATACAAATTTTAACCAACAAATTCAGAAAGTCCATTTTTAAATTTGCTCCCATGCTCTAAAATCAGAAAAAATAAAATCATAATTTTAATTTAATAAAGCGATTGTGTCTATCTGATGGGACCTGCCAGGTAAGTATGTTCCTGTATATTTTCTTCGTACCTCATTTAAATAAATATTAACTAGAAATTAAGATCTGTATAGCCCCAAATATTATTATTACTGAAGTGGCATTATTTAACATTTTCGCGTATGAGGCTTACACCCATGCGACCATAAACATAAATAATACTCGGATCTGACTCTCGAGCTGTATGCATCTGCTACGGGAGCCACCGCAGACGACCGCCGATTTTTCGCATTTGGTTATAATCAGTAACAGCACTATGGTCCTACCTATGAGAGCGCCATCGTAACCTCTCTTTTTATTGCATGCCGCTTTAATGAGAAAGAAGGAGATGTTACAACAGAGCTATCAACGGTATTCCTTGAACAACCCTCTGGCGGTCACATCCTGAGTGGTAGAAATATAACGGATATTCAAATTTAGGCAAGTTTTTTCGAAGTTCACGGATATTATTTGTTTATTTGGGTCGCCCGACTGCCGCAGGATCCGCACGACTTTGGTCCGCAGCTGGGAGCGGTTTTTTTTTTGGCCACCAACCACCGCCTTCGAGTGTCAAGTTTCTGTTATGAAATCTGAGCAAACGCCACCCATCTTTTCAGCAAGGGTGAACCTCTTGAGTTCGGTTCTGCCCCATTCCATGTAGGTACGTACAATCGAGCTTAATTTGTAGAAACGTTGATCGATCGCGAATGTGACATCTTTATGATTGATGGCAAATTCCTGATTAGGACATCAAAAGAAGAGTAGATGGAGGGAACTCTGTCAACGGAGGACAGAATGCGAGGCTTGCAGTCCACAATGGTGTGCTGATACCAACCCTGATGTTTGGCAGAGGAAGGATGAAAGTAAACTAAATTCTGTAGAAATGAGATCTCTGAGGTCTATCTGGTAAAACCATGTATGACCGTGTCACAAATATGGAAATCTGGAAAGAATGCTGATGTGAGCGTAATAAATAAGATGGAGAAAGTGATGCTTAGATGGTTTGGACATGTGGAGCGGATGAACGAAGAAAGGATTACAAGAGAATATATGACGCCAAAGGGAATGGCAGAAGTCGGGGACGCCCGCGGAAGAGATCAAGTGAATCATATACTTAAGTTGGGTCACGTCGAGAATCACAACAACAGAAGAGTATGCATGAGACGATGTATGAATGCGAATGAAGTTTAAAGTGTCTGCCAAGTTAGAGTTATTAGGGGTCCATCCTCTGCCTACCCCTGCGGGGAAACGGCGTGATGGTTAGTTAGTTTTTTTGTTTTGATATGTTGCCACATCACGTACAATGCATTATGGTTATTGAAATTCCAACTCCGATGGGAGGATTTTTGCGATACTCTTTAACTTTTTATTTTTTCTATTAACTCCAAACGGGAGATTATTTCCCTCAGGGCCTATTTCATTTTTAGGAATGCTGTGTAGAGGGTCTTTTCGAGGAAAGTGAACACAGGAAGAGTCCCATGTTGTAGAAGGAAGGAAACACAAACCGGAAAATCTTAGTATCCAAATTTCACTTTGGTTCCCCGTTCCTTCAATTTTTCGTCTTTTTTCAGAATGATAATTCAACATTTATCTATTTATAGTTAGATTATTTATTGCTCGTTACGGGAAAATTAATACTTATAATTTATAATTATATAATATTCTCAGAACAAGAATATATATATGGAGAGAGAGCTAAATATTTTCTACCCAACCTATACAAATTTACGACAAATCACTTTCTCCGGGTTTTTACTTCGTAAACCGTGAGAGAGAAAGTGATAAGACAAGTTGTCACATAATATCTCACCACTTTTCTGTATGTAAGCGTGTTTTCTCCGTCTCTCGCGTCCTGGCGACTCCGCCTACTACGTTTTGTAGGTTATATCCATTTTTTTGTCGATAACCATAATGTGAAAAAGTCTTAATACAAATAAACAAAACATGTCGACACGCCCGAGTCAGAAAAAAATCAACTATCCTGACTGCACAAGATATCCCTCCTGGTATATTATTGCTCTGAGATTATATTCATAATATTTCAAAACGCCATCAAATAACATTAGAGAGAACGAAGAGCCTACGAGAAGGGAGAAGCGAGAAACAAGAAGCCATGTGTGAGAGTCGTGGTCCACGCGCTCGCAGACCCGTCCGTAACACTGGGGGCAGAGAGCGGTAGCGAATTACACCTGCATCCATCATCCCGAGTCGTTTTACACAACCAACCTCGCCCTCGGCTAATCGCGAAAGGATGCTGCGGTCCAGCGCGCTGTACTTACTCTTATACACGTGTCTTTTGTGAGAAAGAAGTAGAAGTTACATCTGAGCGGTATGCCAACTAACTAACTAATTATCCATCCATCACGCCGTTTCCCCGCAGGGGTAGGCAGAGAGGACAGACCGCCATATAACTCTGTCTTGGCACACACTCCTTGCTTCATTTACATTCATACATCGTCTCATACATACTCTTCTGTTATTCTGACCCGATTCAAGTATTTGATTTACTTGATCGTGCCATGTCTTTCTCAGGCGTCCTCGACTTCTTCCATTCACTTTCGCATCATATATTCTTGTCACACTCCTTGCATTCTTTCCGGATATCCACATTTTTAATACGGTCAAAAAAGTACATACATTGTCCTCCACGCTAGGAGTTCACCTGTGATGTGGATTTCTATTCACACTATATTCTTTTTATATTCTTTTCACACTTCTTTCTTCGTTCATTCGCTCTACATGCCCAAACCATCTAAGCGTCCCTTTCTTGATCCTATTCATTACGCTCACATCAGCCTTGCATTCTTTCCGGATATCCACATTTTGAATACGATCATACATAGTTTTACCGCACATACGTCTCAAAGATCTCATTTCCACAGCATTCCGTCTACTTTCATCCTTCCTCTGCCAGTTCCATGCCTCACTGCCATACATCAGGGTTGGTATAAGTACTCCATTGTGGACTGCTAGCTTCGCTTCTTTGGACAATTTCTTATTTGCCCCAACAGCGTTCAGTCCTCCATTAATGGAGTTTCCTGCATTCACCCTTCTTTCAATATCCTTATCAGCCTTTCCGTCTCTCGTAAATATACTTCCTAACTACACAAACTCATCCACTTGCTCCAAGTATTCATCATTCACAACTATATTGCACGCTGTTCTCGTACTCTCTCTTTCAAACACCATGACTTTGGACTTACTTACATTTATCATCAACTCATTTTGCATACATACTTTGCTAATAATAATAAAAATATATTCCAGAAGGTATGCATTAGTAGTACAATGCAATACATTCCATAATTGATAATAATACATAAAATAAAGTTGTAATACATATAAACAGAATAATATAGGAAAAAATAATAAATGTAAAAATTGTTGATGGAGGATATTAGGAGGTCACATTTATTTATTTATTTATTTATTTATTTATTTATTTATTTTATATTTGCAAAAACAGTTTTACACCAAGACATTGCAAAAAACACAAAAATGGTAATCAGAATTACACAAAAATTAAAGTAAAAAAGAAGTTTAAAAACAAAAAAATAGTTTTCAAGAAGTACATAATATAGTTATAACTTAATAGCTAGTTCTTGCTTAAACTTGTTGTAGCTCGTGTGAAAAATATCCAAATTTCCTGCGAGGCAGTTAATTAACCTAGTTAGTCTTCCCAGGGGCATCACCATTGGTAAGTTAGTTCTGCACCTGGGAAGAAACAGAAGCCTGTGTTGGCGGCCACGCGTGAAATTATCAGGGACATAAAATCCAATTTCCGCAAGGATGTCAGGTATTAATAATACACCGTTCAGGAGTTTATGAGCAAAAAGCAGTAATGCTATATCCCTCCTCGAACTAAGGCTGCAGATACCCAGCATTCCCGAGATAAACGCTGTTGGAAACAGCCATGGGTAAAAACCAAACTCTCTCATGTAGAGAAACCGTAAAAATTTCTTTTGAATTTTCTCGACCATTAGTACATAGGCGGTGTCCTCTGGCCCCCATACCTGAGATCCACTCTCGAGAATGCTACGCACTAAGCTAAAAGTAAAAGCAGCCTTATCACTGCAAGATTTGTCAACTCCCTTGAATTGTGAAGGACAAAACCCAACATTTTTTGTGGCTGATTTGCAGATCTTTTTCGATGTGATTATGAAACGTCAAACGAGCGTCAAATACTGTTCCCAAAAGTCCTTACAAGTAGCCGTATGCTTCAGAGACGTATCTTTCATTTTGTAATTGAAATATACGGTCTTGTGTGACCTCGTGAAGCACATAACGGAACATTTTGGAAGTTAAAACTGAGTTTGTTAGCAATACTCCAGTCAATAATTGTATTAATATCTTCCTGAAGATGCCTACAGTCTTCAATGATCTTATTTGAATAAATAATTTTATGTCATCAGCAAAAGTAAAAAACGAGCGTATTTAATATTATTTTAATGTTATTTATAAAGATTAAAAATAATAAGGGTCCTAAATTGGATCCTTGTGGCACACCAGAGTTTGTAGGATACGCGTCGGAGTTGTATGAACCGTAAGATACGAATTGTTCTCTTCCGTTCAAATAGTTACAAAAAGTTTCATTAAATTTACAGATAATCCAATTTCCTCAAGTCTACTTAGGAGAACTAGGTGATCAACCTTATCGAAAGCTTTCGCAAAATCGTGGTATGATGTGTCAACTTGCTCGTTATTATCTAGTGCTCTAGATACGTAATCTGTAAATATCATCAAATTTGTAGTGGTTGATCGGCCACGTCTAAATCCGTGTTGCTGTTCGATCAAAAACGGTTCGACTTTGGCGTATAAATATTTATGCAAAATTATTTCCAGTAATTTTGCAGGTGCGGAAAAAGTATTGCTACAGGCCTGTAGTTATTAGCGTGACACTTGTCGCCATCTTTGTGTAAAGGTGTGACTTTTGACAGTTTCCACAGCTTAGGAAAAATTCCATTTTGAATCGTGGTATTATATATATGCAACAGTGGTTTAGACAATGGTTCGGAACATCCCTTGATAACAAAGGGTGGAATTAAGTCAGGACCAAACGATGTTTTTTGGTTTCAGTATTTTAACTCCTAAACAGAAATCCGCGGTATCGATGTTATCAATCGAAATGTTTTGCGCAAATGTTGATCCAGCCAACCCCGGTACGTAAGATTCAAAATCAACCTTTTCCTGATTATATACAGATTTAAAGTATTTTTGCGAAAGCTTCCGGTATGTCGGCTCCTTCGTATGTGCAATCATTGAAGTTAATGTGATTTAAAAACCTCCATTACATTTTTTGTCAGAAATATATTTCCAGAAGGATTTAGGATCATGTTTGACATTGTTTTCTACGTTCAAGATATAGTTTTTTATGTGCAATTGAAATGTTACGTTTAATTTTGTACGATAAAATTTGAACAATTCGTGTTCACTTTCCAAAGCTGATCGTTTCCACCGCCGATGATGTATGAATTTCATCTTTATGTCCTTGATAATATCACGTGTAAACCATCTAGGATAGTTTTTCGTTTCGCGGCGCTTTTTTCCTTGGAAAACATTGATCAAAGTACGCGTATAAAGTGTCGTATAAGTATTTAACTGCCTCGTCGACATCGGAAAGCTCCAAGATAGCCTGCCAATTGTGGTCACGCAGTTGGCTGTATAGCTTTTTAAAGTCTCCTTTGCTGAAATTCCAACCGCGGAAATTGTTTTCAGAATGGAGATGAAGATTTTTCAACGGCCTAACAAGTTTAAGGCTGATTTCTGACAATAGTGTTGGATGATAATTATCTTCGAACCAGACAGAAATCTGATTTTTTCTACAATCATATTAAAGTTACTTAAAACTAGATCTAAAGTACGATTAAAAGAATTTAGCACTGTATTCAGTTGTTTCAGTTGAAATAGTTCCATAACATATAAGAGTTCAGTGTTCACTGCACGAGGATTTTGCGATGAATGAATATTGAAATCACCAATCACTAAAATTTTTCTTGTCAGCAAAAAGCTTAAGTTACTAATAAACATTTCAAAAAATATCTTATAAACATTTGTTTTTAGATTTAGGTGGGATGTAAACAGCACAGATAAATACACATATGTCTCGAACAATAACTTTAACCCATAGATTGTCATCTCCCGTTTCCAAATGGGAAAGTCGCTCTGCTCGCATGTCTTGCTCATTTAGCAACGCCAACAGTAGACCGCCGCCTCGGGTTTGAGCAGTGCTTCTGTCTTTTCGGAAAACGATATATCTACTGTCGATAATCTGCGCGTTGAATATAGACTCGTTTAGCCAAGTCTCAGAAATTACAATGACATTGTGGTTTTGATTAAGAAAATTTTCCGAAAATAATGTCATCTTAGATCTGAGTCCTCGCACGTTTTGGTACAAAAAGTAGTCATTGTGTTTCTGCCACCCTGGTTCTAATAAGGCCTATAATAATAACATTGCATTTAAATAGCATAGTTTTGTCATATTTCACCTCAAGTGCGCAACTGAATGTAAATAATTTTAAAATTAAACCATGCATCAAATTGAATTCACAAAATAGGAACGTGATCCTCCTGCCGCCGAGAGCTCCTTTGTAACCCCTCTTTCTGTAACGTGTGTGGTTTGTACGAAAGGGGGGTAGGTTACAACGGAGCTATCAGCGGTACGTCTACAGCCCGCCACTTTATGCTGACACCCACCCCCTTAATGTTAGACGTATTTAATGGACAGCCAAAATGTATAATACGAATATAACTGGTATGTATATTATGATCGGTTAGTAGCTGAGTGGACAAACGCGTCGGATTCACACCAGGGCGTCGTGGGTTCAATTCCTCTGCTAGCTAAGTCCTCCATCATTGCACAAGCAACATTTTGCGCTTATTATGATGGTAGTAGGGGTTTTTCAAATATTGTCAGGTTTTTCGTAACCCGGGAATGTTTGTCTTTCTTTAAAAAAAAAACAACTTGGATTCGGCGTTAATTCAGGAGGCTTTGCAAATTAGCGCTGATCTCGACAGGCAGAACGTATTTATTGCTAACCGACAACTGTAATCACCCCATCCCCCTCAAAGCGGTTCAGCGCCAATTTATCGCGCACCTCGTATCCAGGGGCAGCAAGTTGAGATCGACGATGTTTTCATAATAGCGTCCACCTTCGGGAGAGAACTTGCAAAATGAAGAAAAAAAATACACACGCAAAAACTCAAACAGAAAAAAGCCAAGGCTGCGGCATATAGGATGGTCAGAGCTTAAGGCGTACTGCTGATAGCCCGACGTAACCTCTCTCCCTTTCTCGTAAACGATGCATGCAGCGGAAAGAGAGGTTACAACGGAGCTCTCAGCGGCAAGACCATAGGTACCGGTTGCAAGTTCGGACCAGTGCTGTGGACAGACCAATAATTATTGCGGGTAACTAATTATTTGCACTGTTTAGATCATATTCACTTTATCAAAAATGGTATCCACATGGTTAACTTTCTTGTACAAGTTCGTAGAAAGTTAAATTAGCTGAATAAAACAAATGCACGAAATGTTCTTGCGAAACCGATCGACAATGGAAAATAATAATTATTTTTTAAGTCTTAACTTATTCCCCCTTACTTATAAATGAGACGTAAATGTTACGCATGGTGTAAAGTCAGAATAGCGAAAAACTTGCCCTAAAGTTAAAACCACCGTTTATGCGTCTAATTTCATGGCCTACGTCCGGTGTAACTAAACCAACCACGAACCGGCGCGTAAAAGTCAGCAAGACGGATTGTACTCAAATAATATTATAGTAAATATAAGTGGCAAATAACTCCAGCTACCGATGCTTCAAGATAAGGGGTGGTTAATGGAGTTTAGCCTCTGTACGACTCCCGGGCACGTCGCGCAACAACACGGGTACGCAGCACGGCACACCGTAGAGATAAATCTACCGATTAGCCCCTGGCTGCTGTGGTCCACCCAGCATCTCCATTAAAACGTTATCTTGTTGTATTCTACCTGTAAACAAACAAAAAAACACAAAAAGTATACCTATATCTCTTACTTATTTTACTTATCTCTTTCATATTACGTAATAACTTTGTTTTTCTACAAACTTTTTTATTATTTTCACCTATAAGTTGAATAGATGCTGCCTAAATTGTGTTATACATAATTGGAATATTTATTTTTTAAATTGGACACATTTAACTGTATATCGTCGCCGGAATAGCAAAAGGGTTGAAGTGCCATTTTGGGAAGGTTACAACAGAGCACTTTAAAGTTTTTTGTTTTACAATAAAATTCAAAAGACTTCAGTACCTGGTTAATTTCGAAAAAAAAGTTAACTCAATGCTCTCACCCAAAGCGACAAAAAGCTAAAAAAAAGTCCCAAACTTGCGTCGCTCGAGTCAAGCCTTCTTCCAAATGGAAAATATATTTTAGGTGGCTGAAAGGCGGCCACAAGTCTTCAAAATCAAACGAGAGTCAGAGCATTTGATGCAGAAAAGAAAACTGATCAAAACTGCACATTTAACTCATTTTTGACCAAAGTGTCGCTTAAGCCCTACCTTTCCAGCCACGATATATTTTTCAAACATTATATCCATTATACTACCCCGAAAAAGCAACGGTCATGTCCGACACTAGTGTTAACATTTAACTCAAATATAGTTACGTACACAAAGATGTGTTTTGAATATAAATTATTTTTTTTATCACAGCATTTTATGATCACAATATTTAGCTTCCAGTAGCATCATTTCTAAACTTACTGGTTATTTTGAAGGTTATCTAATCACACACTTCACGTCACGACTTTTTTCTACCTTATCGATATGGGTACAAGTTTAAACTTGGTAATACTTGAACCAATCTGGAATGGCGTCATGCTTTTATTTATTCATATACAGTGATTGTTTTTGTTGTGTTCGACTGTTTTTACATATTTGCATAATGATTTTGGGTTTTGGGAAGTAATAAGCTCCTGGCGTATTTTTCTATCTAATCTGTTATCAAAAAGTTATTGATTATAATTGATAATGTTATGCACGAGATTTGACATATTGTTTATGGTCGTCTTTTACTCTGGAACCCAATACGACATAAGGCTTTGGGAATAGTGAATTGACGCCCTCAGAGAAAGGTGGTGGAAACTTGGTGGCCTAAGTTAGAATTGGAATGTAGTGTCATCTAACGTTGTTGTAAATTATTATATATTAAATACATTTACTAATAATCTGTTTTCTTTTGTTACAGGTAAGATGCTGCTTCAGCTTCACACAAAGCATTCTTCGCATTTAGTCACCTACTTCTGTGTTACAACGCTACCTATCGGCGATCCACTGAAAAGGTAGTACTATAATAAACTGTTCAAAACGGGAAGGCGATACAAGTTCTGACATAACCTATAAATTCGGAAGTGCCCACGAACACCTTGCACTGAGCGCGGTACGGTTCTAATTGATTCGACCGCCTTTTGAGAATTACGCGGAAATCAATCAGCGTATTTTATCGTATTTTGTGAAGCTCATACTCAAATATCCAAGAACTGAATTTATCACATAATATAATATCGAAACAAACTACAATATCCTGTTTGAGAAGTGGAAAATTCAAAAGTTCAATCATTTCTACAGGGAATGGTTATTTTTTCTAATCTTATAGAGCAATGTTAGAGCGGTAGGTACTCTCAGTATCGCCCTGGCGAAAGACGACCATACAGAACCGAAACGTTGCTTGAAATGGTTTTACCCGCATTTGGTGACTAGATGTGAATAGTCGAGTACTTTCCCACCTTCCTCTTTCATATCCCCACTCCCTTCAGTCTCACAACATACCCCGATTGGGGATGCCATACTCCCACTGGCTCCGGACAGTTGGGGGTCTTGTGCGGTATTCGCATAAAAAATGTTATCTTTCAGAATTTACGCCAATATGTGTTCTACTAAAAATATTTATTAACTGGTGTATTGTCAGGCATTATTTCGGAATTAATTCAAAATCATAATTTTGATCCTTTAAAAAAATTGATCTGCTCAATCCACCGAGACAGTTGTCCCAAAAAAAAACCACCTATGTACAAACCTTAAAGCTAATTTGTGCTGCAGATGTTAATTCTCTGTTCTAAATATGTATTACTTTAACCTCAAGCTGTTTTCGACCATCTGCTCGGACAGTAAAAATATCAAAGATGCCCAATCGCTTCTCGATCTTCAAACGAAAGCTGCACGAGCTACTACGCTCAATTGAATCCTTAATTTTCCATTAAAAGGGGCTACAAATCGCTCTCACTCGCCACATCAAGGCAGAGTGATGGAGCAGAAAGTTGAAAACTGATTTACAACCCTTCGGTGAATAGTGTAATTATAATTAACCTTAGTAGCTTACTCCTGGCAGATGTAAACTGTATCGAATGCTTATTGTGTAAAAAAGTTAACTACGGTAGTTAATTTACGACTCGTTATTTTTTTCAAATCATATTGCAGCTTGACACGCTCCACTTTGCAGTCAGAGGCGCCGCCACCGTAGATATTGAGAAAAATAATAACATTTGGATATTGGCGCTTTAGAACTTTATTATTTATCAAATCTAGTGCAAAATAAATCGCTGAATTTTGGCTGGAAGCTGACAACACAGTCTAAACTGGCGACTACTCGCTCTAATACTGATATTTAGAGGAATTTTAATACTATATTTTCAAAGCCAATGAAGTCCAACACTAATCTTATCTTCTAATCTTTCGTGCATCGCTTTTCATAACTTTTCCCATTAAAAATATTATGACAACCGTATAACAAATAGCTGCCTAGTTTTTTTTATATTGATCTTAACTATTAATGAAGGCTGTTTATCGCTAGGCATAATCATCTAAAACTAAACAAAAGGAACGTGATATTTTGTTTGTAAGCCCCATTCGGTTGACTGTTTCTTGACCTGGGGGCGATATGTTTTTTCTTTGTTTATTCTTACTTTCAGTTCATTGAATTGATTGGAATCTTTGCAGCTGCTCTATCTTAACGTACTTAAAAGAATGGATCTTCACGGCTTCGTCCGGTGGTGAGGTAGTGTCGGTTAATGGATATGCCCGTACATGCTCACAATATACCCCAATTGGGGATGCCATTGTCGTACTGGCTCCGAGCACTTAGAACTCTTGTTCGGTATTTACATAAATAATAATTAAAATTAAAAAAAACGATAGTTTAAAGAACTGTTTGTATGAAGGAGTAAATACTCTCTAAAAGGTCTGGTATCATGAAATTAACATTTATTTTTCTATCGAGAATTTTTAGATGAACGTAATATTTTTCAGCTCGTATATTTGTCCATCATGCGAAATGGAGCTTTGAAATATCAATAAAACTTATTTTTAGGATTGAAAAAACTGCAAATTTCGTGACATCAATACTCACCGCTCGACATTTTTGCTGCTTCACAAAAGAGATTTCTGCTTTGCTTTAAATTTAATATTAAATATAAATCTCTTTAGTCCGAGATAAGTATTCCTGTAGATGAGCGTCGGTTGTAAGTTATAATCTAATTTATCAAAAAGTGCGTGTCTTTGACCTCTGCAATGTCCTAAACCGGTTTAGACTCATCGATGGTATTTCTTCACCACTGGCCCATGGTGCCTGGTGGCTGTACCACCATTACTCTATTATTAATAGTAAATCTCTGTCCGAGTTCAGATCGGTTCAGCTACACCATGGGTCGCCATCTTGACCATTTTTTTAAAGCACGCAGGGCATTTACCTTTGATTTGAAAAACCATGGCAGGAATTCAACGGTGATATCATAGCGAATTTATTGTGGATTAAATTCTCTAAATAGTTTTTAATAAATCTTCACGTATTTCGAATATATTATTTTTCTTACATGGAATAAGGGATAATACATAATAATTGAATAAAAAATGAGTAAATAAGTTTAATATTCTAAATTGGGATATATGGATATAAAATGGTTTTTTTTTCGATTTTATGGATTCTTTCGTAATCCTCTACTAACTAGCTGGGGCTTCAAATACCCCTCATAATGTCTATCTAACTAGTACTGCGGCTCATTAGGCCTTATTACTATCACCATCTGATGGTTGTATTTAATTGACTGAATTTAAGTTTACATTAGTGAGTTCTTAGGGAAAAGGTCTTAACTGGATAAAAAACCCTAAGTGGATATTAAATTCGTCAATGCTTGAAGTATGTTCGTTTGCCAGCGTACCTACGTAAGCGTGTAGTAGGCGCATACGAGCGATAATTCGTTCTGAATTATTACTACAAAACAATACATATTATCGTGCAGTACACGCTATCATCTTGATGTACTCCATTCTAACTATTAACCAAAGTCAACCGATCAATGCCTCTTGAGAAAAATACTAAAAACCATTTCCATTTATGGAAAATTTTAAAATCTTTTTCGCATCGCCATAGTGTGATACTAAAACAAAAATAAATCATTCAAATTAGAATAAATTAACATTAAAAGTCTATGTATGAAGTAGGTATGTTCGTTTTCCAATGTATACAATAAGCGTGGAATAGACGTATGCGATAGTTGGTCTCATTATTATTGCTATAAAATTATCAATGCATATAAGAAATAAGATATGGTCGCCGGAAAGGCAAAGGGGCTTAAGCGACACTTTGGCCAAAAATGAGTTAAACATGTAGTTTTGATCAGTTTTTTTTTCTGCATCGGTTGCTCTGACTCGTGTTTGTTTCTGAAGATTTTTGGGGCCCTTCAGCCATCTAAAATATATTTACCATTTGGGAGAAGGCTGATTCGAGCGACACGAGTTTTGTACTTTTTTTTTAGCTTTTTGTCGCTTCAGGTAACAGATGAATTTTATTGTAAAAAAAGCAGTGCTCTGGTGTAAACTTTCAAAAATGGCGCTTCAGCCTTTTGCCTTTCCGGCAACGATATAACAATTTTAAAGGTTCACAAAGATTTTCATGCTGCAGTGAGATCGCGTAGATGAGTAGAGATTCTTTCATAAATCTTGTTAAAGTAGCGGGTTGATAGCCTGCTTTTCCACAGGCACCAAATATAAAATGACGAAGAACTCGTGGGTCTCATAGAAGCCACTTACCTTTAAAATGCCCTTCCGGTAGCTCTAGCGGTTAGAACGGGTTTTTCGTGTTTGAAATTCGTGGTCGTTCCCCTGCCACTTTTTGGCTTTTCAGGGATGCCAATAGACAAAAAATACCGTAATTAATAGATTTTAACCAACGCGAAAATTCAAAATCGCAGTTGATCGAATTTATCGTGCTACATAACAATCTATAGGATTTCCCTTTTGATTATCTCGTCACATATCAATTTCATACGCGATTTTATCCAGCAACATACCCCCTCCCCACCGGCAGAATTATTGTCAGCTAGGAAGATAGAACAGTCTGTTGACGCTGTCTTCAGGAAAATGGGACTTATGCTCTCTAAAAGAGCAGAGTATGCAAAAGTTAAATATCGCGTCGCCATAATGCTATTATGCGGGAATTATTCATCGGTGGTAATACAGAACTGCTGTGCGCCCATTATTATACTAGGGCGGCCGGCAGTCGGCAGTCAGCACTGCAGCGATGATTGTCATTCAATGTCAAATGAAATGGTACCCGAGGCAATAAATTTACGTCTATTATCATAAATCACGCCGCCGTCGTCGCAACCAGCCGGCCGGACCTTGAGTTTTGGTTATATCATACATTATGCAGCGGGTCGCGATATTTAGCATCCCCGGTGAGACCATTTCGGATGTTTTTTTACTCCCGCAGATTTATCGGCCGACGTCAACGAGGGGTTTCTTTTTACTTATTTATTCTGTATGTAATGCGAGGTCACTGCCTTTCCAACGATACATTGATATATTACCGTCTGAGCAAATGAAAAAAAAAACGACTGCATATCAATAATATCATGAATAAAAAAAGCTATGTTTTTCTATCAATATTAAATCAAGTCTATCCAATTTTACATACTAGGCGATATTATCTACCCCTAGCATTTCAAATTGTAGTTTTGATACCAAGCTTAAAAGTCAGGCATGAAACTTGGAGGAAGGACGAAAGTTAACTACATAGTTGCAATTGAAATACAAGTGGGTGAAAGTAGTAGGAAGACAAAAAACAGTCAAATGAATCAAATACTTGCATCGGATTATGTAAAGAGTTGAAGTAACATAACGATACGATGTTTGCACGTGGATGAAGCAAGGAGTGTGTGTGTGGTAGTTATATGGTGGGCAGGTCAGGTTTCATCCACACTAGTAATGCAGATCTTTCATAATGATCTCTCCAGTATCATCCATATCTCAGAGAGCTCGTGTCCTGTTAATTAAACAGATCCTAACCCCATTGAATCGATCTACCTGCCGGGAGAGGTGCGGGTGAAGAGGTTAACAGTCACTCCAGGGTGAGCCACCTGGTTTCCCCGCCAGGAACAGATTTCAGAGAAGGGCACGAACCGCCAAAAAAGATCATAACCATCTCCGAGAACTGGATTTCCGCAAGGCCCAACCCTCGGACCTCTTTTGCTTCGTGCTCCACCAAATTCAATCTTACTCGAGCTGTGATGGTATCGAGTATGTCTAACAAAGGATATCAAAATCTGCGTTTGATGGAAGTGGTAATTTTATTATTATTAAGAATATCAGTTTGGACTCGTTGTTGTATCGGAGAGCGTCAGTACTTTATCGAGGCGGGGACGAGATTCAGCACGCGTTTTCTTTCACGTGCCGGCCTCTGCCATTTTAGTTTTTGCCTGTACAGCGTACACAGTTTGGGCTACCGACCTGCGGCGACCCACCGGTTCAGCCCGCTGCCGTTAGCGCGTGGCCCTCCCCGTTTGCCTCGCTACTCGCCACTCGCTGATCTCGTCATCGCGTTTAGCTACTTCACGATTCGCTTGTTGCGGACTCGCTGCCGACTGCACCGCCCGGGCACCTTAGGCGACGTGCTCAATTCAACCTGTGATCAAAGTGGTCTGCGAACGTAACACGAATCTGATCATATTTGCTTCTTGAAAAAACTAGATCGCAGCAATCATATCTTAGATAAGCAACGTCATCATCTATCGGAAGGTTATAAGTATAACAAAGCGTAGTCCACATCGCGCTTTTTAGAGTAGCAGACTCAAACATCTTGAAATAAGCTCCCACGTGAATTAAGACGATTAAATCAGAACTCAAGTCGAAACTCGAATGGTAGATACTCTTGAATATCGCCCTTCAGAATCGAATAGATGCTTTAAATGGTTTTAGTCGTGTTTGGTGACCGGATCTGAATAGCCAGGTACTTCCTAACCTTCCTCTTACCCATCTCCTTCCCCTTATCACTCTCAACATATTCTAAATGGAGATGCCATAGTCTCACTGACTCCGGACAGTTGAGAGCAGTTAGAACTCGTATTCACTTAGAAAAACTTGTTTCAGAGATAGCCCACGGTACCAAATTTATATGGTGCGCTATTGTGCAACTTTGGACGTTGTTTGTCTTTTTAATTCTTGATAGCATAGTCTATCCTAAAAATACATACCCATTCACAGCCTGCGAAACCCGTGAATAGGTAAATCAGTTTTCGTATGTAATCTACGTGAAAAAACAGTACGTTAAGATAATTTAATCATAGGTTTAAAAATAATAATAATTAGGTTTTTTAGCTATGTACAGCGCCCGTCATATTTCTATTATTATGACAGTAAAAAAAAACAATAAAATACCCTCTGATAGATGTGCCAATTAGCATATTTCATATGAAAATCTGATAGAATCTATGCACACATGTCAGATCTGATACGCGCTTCGTAAACAGTTGCGAACAGAGCCTAACGATCTTTGATTTCAATATAATCATAGCATTATAAATCACCATAATCTACGGAGGCGCTGCTGCGGGGAAATTGCAGAGCAGTTGCCTTCGAATACGACCCTTTTGTGGCGACCTCAATTTCACACCCAGCAGACTATTGCCGGAGAAAATCTTTAATGCCCATCTGATTGCTCACGGTGGCTTTATAATCCACGTTGACTCGGGGACATTGCCGATGCAAAATTGTTATTAATAATAGTTATAGTTCGCCGTTGAATAAATATTTAAATATTTCAAAAGTCATCATGCTACAGCAGCCGGAGCACAGAAGCTTTGCGAGATAAACTGCCCACGCGTCAATTAACTACTGTACAGTTCAGCCTTGTGTCATCAGGCCGTGTGGACATTGCCTTTTTAACTACTTGCATGTTTGCACTAACTAAATATACATATTATCGAGATAATGAATTCGTCGATGCACTTATATGCGCGCTGTAGAATAGCAGACAAATAATCTTTGTTATCATTACAACCACGACTTATTTATTTACCAACTAACGGACTATTGTCCATTTACAAAAAAATACATAACAAGAAATGGGAAAAAGAGCAACAGAGAAAGAACAGCTCATACATAATATTATAATGAAGCAATAACAAAAATAGGACAAAATATACATAAGAAAGAATATTCAAATCAAAGCCAAGGTCAAGTCAAAGTTTTGGTAGAGTTGTAAAGAATGACAAAAAAACATTTAGACTGGTACCAAAATTTTCAAGATCATGGCTTGAGTTGACAAGTCTGGACATTCTGGACAGTGGAGAATGATACCCATAATTAATAGAGTGATAATCGAGGAACATCAATTAATACTGATTAATATGGCTTTTTGTCTTGGTATTTGACAGTCAAGTAGATATTTCTAAGCTCAATAGCTCATGGTGGAAATGACAGGGCGAGTTAACGATAGTTCTATTGACCTAGAAATTCCAGACAGCTGAATGCTAATTTCATGACAGTAGATCTCACCGTTCGCTAGTTTTTGCTGCTTCGTAAAATCAGATTTCTGTTTTGTAGTTGAGATGCGCATGTGTATGACAAATAATAGTTTTAGCTCAATTTATAAGGCCGCCAATAATAATGTATGTAATTGTTTTATCAGCAGCGTCTGTCTGTCTACCGCAATAAGCAGCGATCAATCCTGCTTCAAATAATGTTACTCGTATCTCACTCGAACTATACACCGCGGTAGTTGAGGTGACTGAATCGCATTCTGTTTATTAAGATCCCTCTCGAGTTTACTCTCGATTCCATAATGTCACAACATGTTAGAGAAACAGAAATTCTCAAAGACAAAGGAAAACTTTGGTAATCAATACAAAAATGTATACTATGAACGAAACAGACTCGGAATTCGAAGAGAGAGAAAAAGAAGGTGTGTGGAAAAAGGGAAAGATTAAGAGAAGCCTTTTTGTGACCGCACCAGAGTCCCTACTGCCCGGAGCCAGTGGGACCATGGCATCTCCAATTTGGGGAATATCGTAAGGCTGAAGAGATGGGAAGGAGGTAATGACTAGGAAGGTTAGGAAGTACCTAGCTATTCATATCTCTTCACTGAGGCCATTTCGGGTAACGTTTTGACTTTGAATTCTGGTTACCAAGGCGATACTACCACAAATATAAACACAAAAATAAAACACTAAATATCTGCAAAATAATATTATATATAATGTAAATATTCACAATTATCCTACGAGAAGTTGTCATGATTTTAGGCTTCCCAAAACGAATCTTGTGTGTACTCAAAACAGCGTGTTTTATAAAGGCCAAAAACTTTTTAATAGTCTTCCAAATGCCTTAAAAGAAGCCTCAAGCCTTGGCACTTTTCGGAGGATTTGTGCTGAATATGTAAAAAAAACCTATGATTATATGCTTTGTTCTATAATTGTGAAATGTAAAAATGTTTTTTCTTACTAGATATGTGAAAAAAATATTTGCATACATCTAAATAAAAATATAAAAACAAAAAACAAACAAATAAGAAAGAAAGTAAAGGAAAAAGGCAAATGAAAGAAGAGTGCTCACCCAATGCTTAACATTTGATCATGTCTTTCCTGCTAGTAGTAGTGAAATTACATCTGTATAGCCCAATTTAGTGATATTTCACCTCAAGCGCACTAACGTTCCCGTATATTAGCTCTATCACGATTAAACTCCCACCTCCTTCCATCCTCAGGGCAGATGTTCCCCTGGTATACCGGTCGCACTGGGGCAGGAGTACTCCTCACAAGGGTGGTACAATCGTATCGATTCCATACTGTCACAATAGTTTGTCATGAAATCGATACACCGGGAAAGCAGACTGGATGCGGGGAGTCCTTCGCATGCCAGTTTTTTGGCTTCCGATACAGAATATCCTGTTTCCTAATATTTGCTCATGTTTTATGGCCGGTGGACCGATTGGCGTGATCGACCAGCGACGGTTAATCGAATCGCTCGCGGTTAGTTGGACTCAAAACGTCAGCTGGACAACGCGAATCAAGAGTGACAGCTGTTGTGTCGGATAGTCGACCACCCTTTGCGTCAGATCATTCCTTAGAACGTTTGATAGATTTCCAAACAGTATTCAGTGTCCGTTGCACGAGACGATGTGCGGATACGAATGAAGCAAGGAGTGTGTGCTAAGACGTAGAAGTTGTATGACTCCATCATCTGCCGGAAGCTCAGGGAAGCTGCGTGGTTAATTACTTACTCGGTCTTCCATTGTATAGGGGTATTTTTAGAATATACCTGACCGGAGTGGCAGAGTATGTTGGCTTTGGACCCCAGAGGTTGCCGGTTCATACAACAAGATAGTTTAAAAAAAAACAGTTATAAAAAATAAAATTAGAGTTGGGTAGTAAAGACATTATAGAAAAAATACAGCAAAGTTGAATCCGAAAGTAAACAATTCAAGGAGGCTTTTAATACACATGAAATTATGTAAGTTCTATAAACAATTGGATTTTATAAATAATTTGCTTTTTAACACCCGTTTGAATTATTTTACCTTTCTCCTACAGTCGTTAATTTTAATAAGACAACAACCGTTCCTACTTACTTCCTGTTCTATGTTTAAAGGTCTATTGTCAATCTGACACGATTTTACCACATACCTTACAACAAACACACCTTGCGACACAATGTCACAGCCTACTATTAGACCTTTGATTTGTCTTAGCAATTAAAACTATTAATATTCCCGCAGCTTGCCTCGTTTCTATGTGAGCATCCATTGTTTCACTACCGGGAGCATTGTTGACTCCTGAAGGAGAATGAAATCGCCGCTTTGTCGCTGAGTTGAAAGGATATCAAACAATAGTGGAAAATACTCTTAGCATCGCCTTGGTGAGAGTCTTATCACTCCGAATCGAAAAGTCGTTAGTAGTGTTTGGTTTGTCCGAAGTACGATCAATTTTCCCTTATTTCGGGTGAAAAAGATTAATATTGAAATTGGAAATAACTTCAAAGCGTTAATGTTTATTTTTTTTTTTAAATAATATCTATAATCTAAAACACAAATAATAAAATCATAACAAAGATGGCTACCAAAAATCGGAAGAAATTAAACATAATATTTAACGAAAATATGACATCGATTAAAATGCCACTTTCTAATAAGGTCCCAATGGCCGAATTGGTTAAGGCGTTACTCCCGGATAGAGTAGAGGATCCGTGCTCGAGTCTCGGTTGTGACCATTGTCTTTTTATTTTCTGGCTTTTCTGTTTCATATTTGAGTTTAAGATGATTGATATTATTTAAAATATTTGAAAAAGATTAAACTCTAAATACCAAAATTCTTTCGTTAATAGATGCTCGATTTCATTGGCCTGTCCGGGACCTAGGAGTCGAACGGTGTGTAAATTGGCGACATCAGTTTTATTTCAAATCGGTATGGATAACTCTTCTAACGATTTTCTGTTCAGTGCGTCTAATACCCCACTCCCTTCAGTCTAGCCACATAACATATGGGAAAGAGGGGTTACATGTTCCACTGGCTCCAGACAGCGAGAATGTACATTAATTCACATTCAAGATTAATTACTTGAGTTTGGGAGTTCCCACTTCACACGTTTATTCATTTTTACCGTCATCTTTGAACTATTAGATTATAAATTGTCGTCTTCCTGCTTAGAATGCCAACATCCACGCCACAAAGGGTGATTAACTAATTTTATTAAAATTCTTTACTCGTCTTTAAAAAAGAACCACCATATATCTGAGGATGTTACTACGACTATATATATACTACCCCCTTTGGGCATGTTTAAAACTTGTACTATTTTCGGTAAGCATGATAATAATATGTTAAACGTTATTCGTGTAAAATATAAACACCTCAGTTTCGTGACTTCCAACCTCGCCTTAGTATATTTGCACACGCTTTCAAATTCTATATTTGGATCCCCATCCGTTTCTCTTCTTTGGCAGTTTATGTTATCTTTCCAAACTAAGAAATGAACTCGGTTCAAGTTGACGTAAAGGAACGCGATGTTCGCAAAAGGTTTACCTACTTCTAGTGATGGGAAAAGCTTCACAGATTTGTGAATGCTTCATGAATTGCTAGTTCTTCAAAATGAACCCTTCACGGTGAACAGTTCAATCGAAGTAATAGATCAATCGCAGAATTCCCCGTCGGGGGGGGGTTGCTAGCGATATATGTACCAAATAATAGTCACGTTTTTTTCTTAATAGTTTTATTCGGGACAGCTCTCCCTACCACATAACACACTCCTCCTTTATTATATAGCAAAAATTATACCGTGTAGAAAAACTACTTTTTTCTTTCTTCTATGTGTGTGTTGATGAATTGTCTATTACTAGTTTCTTGTCTATTGTTTCTATATGACAGCTGCCCATCTGTTTGAATTGTTGGCGGTATCATGCCTTAAAAGGAATGATGTACAGCAAAGCAAAATGTAATAATGTAAAGCAAATGTAGTAATTCCGAAATTTCCAGTTTCTGTAAGAGCGATGTGAACGTTTTTCAGGGCTTGAGGTACAATTTGAATATTTCTTACTGTACACAGTTTGACAGTTTGGTTAGCAATAGGGTGAATATTGCGCAAATGACGATTCATATTACAGGCATTGCCTCCCTTTATGGATATAACTTTAGAACAAAAGTTGAATTGGCCTGGTAAACCCCAACTTCCTTAAAATAAGCCCAGATTTCACTTTTCTTTCTCGTTGAACGGCCATCCATTTTACCACAATTTTAGGTAGAGATTATATAGTCCTATAGACAAAACAAGCACAGAAATCATAAGCAACTATCACGGGTACGTGCGAGGGAACGGATAACTAAAAAGATACTTCATTGCTTCATTCATTCTTCGAACTAAAATCGAAGGAAGAAGGGAATGAACAATTGAACTGTGGATGATACAATATTTCAGTCTTTCGAACGAATGAAAAATTGAAGTTCGAAGTAGATGCCATAGATCGTTCAATCGGAAGTACCAACTTAACCAACTTCAATTGAAGTATTTGTTCAATGAAAAATGAATGAAGTTGGGACTGCTGTCAAAAGAAGTACTTCTTTGAAACAGTTCTTTCAAAACTGTCACAACGCTACCTACTTCTCAGTGTGATTTTCTTTTCGCTGTTAGAACTTCGGCATTTTTTGCTCCGTGGCCAATATTCTCAATGGGAAGTGTGACAGTAAGAAGGTAGTGATGGTAGCTGTCAGATTTCAACACCTCAATACTTTAAACCGAGCGTTAGATTTATTACTTCGCAGTTAAAGTGTGAGGAACATTGAACAAGAGCCCGGATCGCCATTTTGTTTCAGCTGTCAAATTATAAAGTTAATAAATTACAACTAATTTAATACTTACCTTTCGGATATCAGATCGCAGATATTTTAATTTACAATTATAATTTTTGGCATTATTCAAATTTTATTACATGAACCGTAATTCGTAATAATACTTTCAATGAATATGGAATTTTAATGCGGTTTGAAAGAACGCTCCTTAAATATCAGGTGAGTTATTTATTTTAGTGTGCTATTATTTACGTGAGTACCTACTCGAATAACGAACTTGTGTATCAGAAATGTACTTGGAATTAATGAAGGCTCGATAGAAACTTGTGGCGCTCTTGTTTTTTAGTAAAATCTATAATTATAGACGTTGCGGACTGTGAAAGCGTTCAGATATTTGGTGAAAAAATGTTAAGATTGAAAAAAATCTAGAAAGAACAAAATATTCTTAAGTATATCAATTTTAACAACAGTTTTTTTCCGTTTTAATTCATATGCGAGGTTATGTTCCATGCTTCAAAATATAATATTCCGTAAACGCGATTAGTATCTGTAGTGCGCTTTGATTTGCAAAAAGCCAATTGTGTAAGGTACGTTAATTCACATCACAGTACCTAAACCTGGCATTCAATTTCGAATTTCTGCTGCGCGGAAATCGAACTAACATCTTCCTGGCTGAAAGCCAACGCGTATACCACGACTCAAAAAACAGTAAAAAATTACTTACTCCTACTTATGTGTGACGTGTCAGAGTGTAGGTACAAACTTATTTCGTGCTTTGAATTGTGTATTCCCTCGGAGTTCTGTAGTGCCTATACCGCGTAGGCTATTAGTTATACGGTTGGTGAGAGTGAACGGGGCCACTGTCGCTAAGCGGAAGTTTCGCCTCATATTTCACCTCGGCTGTCATAACACACAACACACTCCTTTCACACGCGTATTATTGTTCTTGGAATCGTAAATATTGAAGTATCGACACTCGACAAGTCAACCAACCAACCGACCGACCATTGTGATTTAAAGCCGAAACACTGCAATCAATCAACTATAAACAATGACTCGGTGATAGCAATACGAATTCAATTATATTTATTTCGTCATATTGAAGTGTTCGCCAGTGATTGGTTCGTGATTGACACTATTAATAGTTCTCGAAATATTTCCAACGGCTTTTTCAACCTATTACGAGGGGGAGGAAATATTAGTCGCCTGAACGATTTCCCGTTGTCCTTGTTTCCTTGTCAGGAGTTTTATTTTCATGTGATTCCGCGCTGCCCGGAGTCAGTGGGACTCTGGCATCCTCAATCTGTGGAATTTTTTTTGTCAGGTTGGAGGAAGTGAGAATAAAATCACTTTACAATCTTAACATGCCTCGAGTCATATCAAGCAACGTTTTAATTTTCAATGTCCTCTCAGCGTTGAAGTGTCAATGCGAAATTAGCGTAGGTTTTTTGCTGGTAAACCACACTGATTAAGTATGAGTCAAAATCACAACATTAAGTGAACGCAGTTATGCAGAAAGTGTCCAATCCACAATTTGCCAATATCAAGTTTTGCATGTTTTCCTATAGATAAATACGAGATTTCTATCTGCTGAAAAAATCAAGCTCCAAATGCAATAAATTTTTGGTAATTCATTTTTTACTAACGCACATTGTACATATTTGATTTAAATTGAAGTTTAAAAACATTAAAATATATGGTAACTTAGGAAATACATTTTTTTAATAAATACATTGATAGACTGTAAATTACCTATTTATAATAATTCTCAAAAAGAAAAAAAAAACAATGATATTCTCTTTACAAAAACAGAGAAAAAGAATTGGAAATGACCTTATCATGGAATCCCGTCAGATCCCGAATTCAAGCATATGGTAGAAGCTCCTTGGAGTAAGTCAATCAATCTTAACGCTACCAGGATGGACTCCCTCTTGATGGATGGCCTTCTGTAGCCATGAGACTTAAAATCCTCCATTGACAATTTTTTATTTTTCCTATAAATTAAAATTTTTCTTTATTATTGTGTACATATGTATAACAACTTTATTTTATGTATTATTATCAATTATGGAATGTATTGCATTGCACTACTTATGTATACCTTCTGGAATAAAAACTTTATTATTATTATTTACAAATGCCGATTACGCAAATTAAAGTATTTGTATCGTCATATTACAAAACGCCCTTTTTCTCGGTTTCATATTTTTGGGGTTGGATGCTTTCTGCATAACTACGTCCAATTACGGATGCCGGATAAAAAACGATATATATTTACGCAATCTAAAATGTAAAAAAATATTTCACTTTCACATTTCTACTTGACTTAGAGTTCGCTCAGTTTCGAGTGGCGAAAGCGTCCGTTAGTACATAATATAGCATTTACGAAGTCACAATTCGCCTGGCGACTTGTCAACGCATCCGACCAAGTGGTCGTCGGCTGCCTATTATTCTATTACAACCGACTCTCTTCCGGCCCGTATTATTATTTTTTTTTAAAACATTTCAATTGTCTTAATGGACAACGCGTTATTTTTTTTACAAACAAAGTGTTCATTTTAACTGACTCTGTAAGTCACGCTCTGCCTGGCCGGGCAGGTAACCCCCGGTCTAGTGGGTCAACAAATACCAGATTGACTCGCACGGAACGTAATATTATCCCTCTCCCACTTTTTTCCAGACAGATTAAAAGATGGATAAATCCCTATGGCAGACTAACCCCTAGTAATTATCTATACTTGCCTTCTTCTTCAGCTCGTTATTTTGATTTGCAAGATGAGTTATTAGTTTAGACCAGGGTTTCCACAAACTTTGTAGTAATGCTAAACACATCGTAGACCAATAAACGTGATAGAAAGGGGGTAGATTTAAAAAAAAGATGTGTTTTCGTTATTTATTTATTTACGCCGGTCAAAAGCTTTTTACGCAAATATTAACATTTTTTAAAAACAATAAACTCAATAAAAAATTGTAAAAGAAAATTTTTTTTTTTTTTTAATTGAATAGCAGGTTCATCCAGAGTTAAATAGTTTCAACAATAAATTTAGCAATACTATATTTAAAAAAAAAACTACTAAGGTAAAAAAAAACTGTGCTTTGACCGGTCGGTTGCTGAGTGGACAAACGCGTCGGATTCCCACCCGGGCGTCGTGCGTTCAATTCCTCTGCTGGCTAAGTCATCCATCATTGCACAAGCAACATCTTCCGCTTCTTATGATGGCAGTAGGAGTTTTTCAAATATTGTCAGGTTTTGTTCGTAACCCGGGAATGTTTGTCTTTCTTTTTAACAAAAAAAATATTCATATTGTAATATTGAAGTACTAAATATATCAACAACATCGGAGTATATTATTATTGAAAAATGTTTTTAATTATCAAACGGAAACGCGTCCTGGAAAATACCTAGTATGTTTTCTTAGTCACGTGCATCTATATTAGATCCAAAAAGGACGACAATTTCATAATCGTCCCACTTGACAAATTTTTACAATACTAAAAACTAAAACTCTAGCTACAATAATTACCATTAAACGTATCCCATCTCTCTATCATGATGGTAAATATAAAGATATTATGAATATTTAGAAAAAAAAACCTACTTTTCACATCTTTAAGAATTGATTTTATACAGATTTGGACAGTTTACAGTCCATCATCAGATTGATTTTACTTTTGACAATACGACGGCATGAACACGTCGACAATGTTTCAAAACCGTTATAGTTTTCATTATATAGTAAAAACAGTTTTGAAACCTTTGTTGTAGACCAGTGGTCTCAAACTCTAATTCCCTCTACCCGTAGGCGTTAACCAAGCAAACTAACTTCTTTTTGCAAGTCAGATAGCTCAGGTGACAGGTACAAATCAGAAATTGAGTAGGTTCCTACCGCGATCCCACCGCTGAGAGCGCCGTTGCGGTCTTTCTTTTTGTCACATGCGTCTTTATGAAAAATACGAAAAGGTTACAGCGGAGCTAACAGCAGCGCGCCCTCAGAGCAATACGAGAGAGAGCTGTAGTCAGTTTTCACAAGGTTTGCCGGACTCGACTAGTCCCGGGGGTGGCTAGGACTAGGGCTAGGGTATTTATACATCCATTCATAGCACATGTCGACATCATGTTTTTCTGTATTCGTATAACCTCTTTTTAACAGTATTGTTTTAAAAAAAATATATAACATGTAACCTAATAAACCGTTGAGTTATGTCAATTTATTTCGCGTACCAAAACTTGTGGACGGAGTCAATGGAGACGCGGGACACGAAGAACATTCTAATAATACTTTAAACCGGTGTGATAATTCTGGGAAATTTTATTGTCTCTTTCTTTCTTATGGTGTACGACGTAAAAATCCGGAGAAAGTGACTTATCTTAAATTTGTATAGGTTGGGTAAAAAGAATTAGCTCTCTCTCCATATATTGTGACTTCAAGAGCGCGCCTTTATGGTGATTTGACTATCATTCGTATTATGGTGAAACCAGCGTGAGAAAAAAGGTTTAATTTTATAGGTAGGCACTTACAACCAAAATCCGTTTTCAATTGTTTACATGTGTTTTCCTTTAACCCTTACGTTTAATTAACAACACTATTAATATTCAATATATTTTGTGCGTTTTACGTTACATTTTTACGGTCCGGTACTTTGGGACCCCTGCAGTGAACGCGGGATCCCGCTTCTCACGGGGTAGGTGGGCCCATGCGTGACTTACCGTCGTTCTCTTTATAACGTGGTCCTGCCGCCGAGAGCTCCGTTGCGACATATCCCTCTTTCACACAAGCGACGCATGTAACAGAAAGTGAGGTTACAACGGAGCTGTCGGCGGTATGCGTTTATTCTTCACTCCACAGTAACCGTCTCCGGGCTACCTTCACTGGAGTGGGCGGAATATGTAGGTAATTTTCTTAATGGCTTTTTACTGCGTTTCTAACCCTTTCTTCGGATTCTCAAAAAAGTCGTGCCGTTCCATAAAAAGCGGAACGTAGTACCTTGAAGCGAAGGAGTTTTTATTTTAAGTTCGATTTGTTTATTTTTTTATCGCTATTTTTATTTATTTGTTTATTGTACTGGGTTTATCGTCGATCATCTTCTTCTGCTGGTGTCCTCTCTTCTCGGAGGTTGGCTGTCATCACACCAATCATCACCCCGCAGGTCGCAGTCCGGATATCTTGGCGAACACTCAGAATACCATATATTCACCTCTTATATCGTCTATGTGACGGCCTGCATGGTCGAGTGGTAAGACGCTCGACTATAAATCCAGAGATCGCGGGCTTGACCCGGCGTGCACAAATAAATTTTATTTATTAAAATTGGAAATAACTTTAAAGTATTAATGCTGCTACAATGGTCACAACCGATTCAAATGCCACTTTCTAATAAGGTCCCAGTGGCCGAATTGGTTAAGGCATTACTCCCGGATAGAGAAAGGGATCCGAGTTCGAGTTGCGGTTTTGACCATTGTCTTTTTTTATATTCTGGCCTTTTCTGTTTCTTATTTGTGTTTTAGACTATTGATATTATTAAAATTTTATTTAATTAATATGTGTCGTAATTCCTGTAATTCATTAAAAATATATACATAGTATATTTGCGGCACGTTCTAGAGTGGTAGATACTGCAAGTATCGCCCTGGTAAAAGACCACCATTCAGAATCGAAACGTTGCTTGAAATGACTTTAGCCGTGTTTGGTGACCAGATCTGAATATCCAGGTGCTTCCTAACCTTCCTCATTTTGTTTCGCTCCCAACTACCTTTAGCCTCACAACATACACCGATGGGGGATGCCATAGTTTCACTGGCTCTAGACGGTTGGGAGCACTTGGGACTCTTAGTCAGGAACTGATAGTCAAAATAATACTGGCATTACCAACATATTTGTTGGAAGGGGATAAACGAATTGCTTTAGTTTAATTCTATCTTTTTTCTGTTGGCTGTAAAAGAACGCAGTACAAATGATTCCCCACCAGTCGCACGCTCTCGGAATGCCCTCGGCAATGGTAAACGTTAAATAATGGGTCCAGTTGGGATGTCACTGTAATTCGAAGGACTTAGCTGGGAATGCTGCCCCGAGCGAGGCGCCGCGAGGAACACTTTTCTCTGCATCGCCGCGTGTACCAGAATGCGTACACCTAGTTGCATTCCTCTTAATAATAATAATAATAATAATAATATTTGGATAATTTGTATAGCGCCGTTTTGTGTACAAAATCTTAATTTCTACTTAATATTAATTCTTAGTTTATATAAATATACAGCATCATACTTACCTGGCAGGTCACTTCTGGCAGGACACAATCACCATATCATAATAACTTAAAATTTAGAATAACTTAAATTTTTATTTATTTTTTTTATTTTGTTTCTTTTTTTTTAATATTTCTATTTTCACGATTCAGAAAGCTTCCACGAACGAAGTTACTGGCAGAGACAATTTGCAAACTAAATTACATTTTGATAAGGCTCGGTACTTATTTATTTTGTTAATATTCAATTTGGAAATTAACAAAAAAATATATTAAATAATATTAATCTAAAACACAAATATGAAACAGAAAAAAAGTCAGAAATTAAAAATAACAATGGTCATGATCGAGAATCGAACTGGGATCCTCTACTCTATCATCAAAAAGTTGGCAGTCTAAAATCGGAAGAAATTTAAATATGAAATTATTTTCAATAGAAGTATGAGATCGTTTAAAAATGCCGCTTTCTAATAAGATATTGATGGCTAAATTTACTGAGTTTTACTACCGGATAGAGTAGACGTTCCGAGTTCGAGTTCTCGGTCATGACCATTGTTCTTTTTAGTTTCTGTTTCATATTTGTGTTTTAGATTATTAATATTATTTATTTATTTAGTGTTAAAAAAGAATCTCAATCTTATCCGAGTATTCAGGCTATGATGTAAAAAGCCTTAAAATCAGTTTACTTATCTGTGTATTCCTGAAAATGCCGATGCACCTACAATAATTGCTCTTAAATCAGTGACGTCGTCAAACCCGTCAGCTATCGTAAGATTGATTAAATTAAAGCGCCGTCTCGATAATTAATAATAAATTTAATAAGAAAAGCGCTTACTTGAAGTAAGACTGTTAAAAATACTCATTTCTAAACCTAGCTAAAAACCCTTCCTTCACGGATAATACCGTAAAACCTAAAATGTTATAACAATTTAAACACATAACTTTGTTTTAAGCGCTCGAGTTAATTAGCATTATTTATTTATTTATAAATATAGTATAATGATGTCAATCTACTAAACCCGTAAAATGAATTGACACAGATAGTATTTGCTTTTTCGATTTTTTCTGATACCAAGTCCCGATGTTGCCAAACCACCGGTAGTAATTTCACTTTCCTTGACTTCTTGCTACAAGAACTCGGGCCAGCCAGCGGCGGCAAGGAACTCCCACGCTTGTTTGTATTTTGATTGATGGAGATATTGGGTGCCGGACCCTATCCCGAATGACCCAAGTTCCGGAAAAAAAAAACATTTTCTCCAGGTAAAGGGCATTGATTAAACGTGAAGGTTAAGTCGGAACTTTGAAATTGGTTAGATTATTTTTAAAATCCCAGTAACTTTATTGCAATTTAAATATGAATTTATGATTAAAAAACCCATGTAATTTATTTCCACTTATTTATTATTGCAACTGGGTAGGGAACTTGTTTTTGGTAATTCTGAATTTCCACTTTCTAGCGTTCCAGAATAATTACTCAAACCCGGAAATAACATGACTATTGTTTCATCAAATTTAGACGTATAATCACAATGTTTATATTTCCTGTGAAATTCGTGATTAATTTAATGATTTCTTCCCGTTCTTGATATGCATTTAGGTTGATTCTAAATGGGACAAGGCCACACACAGCTTCCTGCTTCCAACATACTCGTACATTGCTTACCATGTTACAAATAATATGCTCGATCAATATACATAATTATATTTTACAGATTCAAATTCAATTGTATATTTCTATATCTTAAGATATGTTTGAAGTGGATATGTTGGTTATACTTAACTGCTCATTAGTTCGCCCTCATCTAGAATATGCCAGGTCATTTGGTCCCCTTTCTATACCGTTCATATTCATCATATTGAATCCGTACAACATCGCTTCTTACGCGGAATTGCATGGAGATTAGGGCGAGAAAGAGGCGATTATTCACATGATGAAATTGAACAATCGTTGAAAATTTCTTCACTATAAAAGCGCAGGAAAGACTTTGATTTAATTTGCATTTTCAAAATTATTAATTGTTTTATAGATTCACCTACCCTGTTGCAACTTATCCGGTTCAATATTCCTTGTCATAGACTCAGAAACAATGAATTGCTGTTCCTCAATCATCACTATACTAATTATGGGTATCATTCTTCAATGTCCAGAATGTCGAGACGAGACTTGTTAACTCAAACCATGCTCTTGAAATTTTTGGTAGCAGTCTAAATGATTTTTGTCATTCTTTACGACTCTACCAAAACTTTGACTAGACCTTGGCTTAAATGCTCTTTCTTATGTATATTTTGTCCTATTTTTGCCATCGCTTCATTTAATATTATGTATGTGCTGTTCTTTCTCTGTTGCTCTTTTTTTCCCATTTCGTGTTTTGTAATTGTACTGATTAGTCCGTTAATTTATAAATAAATAAATATCAGATTTCGCTGTTTAGCAAGCACTGGGTACCTAATGGCATACCACCGATAGATCCGTTGTTACCTCTCCCACTTTCTCATAAACGTAGCATGTAACAGAAAGAGCGGGACCATTGCTACCTTTCTCATCACCGCACACCTTCAGTTTTGCATATTGCGGTATTCGTGTCGGTGATTCCTGACGTTTGTTTGTGAGTCCGCTAGCTCTGTTCTGCTTTATGTGCAGAATACAAGCGGCACTCAAAGGTCGCTCACGCACACAAATGGTAACTGTGTCTTGTGAACCTCATTACATTACTAATTACTTATTAACCTGTACTTACCTCTAAGGCGAACGAACTTAAAAAAAAGTCTAACTCAACTCGCGTGACAAAAGTACATTCATGCAAAAATTCTATATGTAAACACAACAATGTCAGTCCTCTACCTGTAGACAATTAGCTATTCAAATATGTGGTCTTAGGTCAGCATATGAAAAGTGTTACATTTTTAAGGAGAACAGTTAGAAGCTTTCCCTATTAATTATTGGTTTGTTTTGGTCTGTGGACCATTTGTGTGTGTCAGATAGTTACAGCATACGAAAGAGAACACAAATCTTTATTTACTTACATATTTATTACCACTTTTGCACTGATAATATACTGACCTAAGGACCGCAGATACAAAACGACTGTTAGTGCCTAGCTTCTCGTTTCGGGAGCACGCACCTTAAAACACGTTCTAAGACTGAAGCTCTGCAAATCATAGCCGTGACATAGACTCGGGTTGGGTGCTCATAATTATGTTGATCAGGGTTGACTCGATTCAAAAAAATCTAACCATTAGTTCTCTGTCAACTAGTGAGAACAACCTACTAATGTTAGAAATACTGAAAATATGGAGTAATTTCCTGTAACCTACCAAATTAAAGTATCATAAGATAAATCCTCCAAATATGTTTGGATATCTAACTAATTAATTGATCATCACGCCGTTTCTCGCAGGGGTAGGCAGAGAGGACGGACCACCATACAACTCTGTCTTGGTACGCACTCTTTGTTTTATTCACATTCATACATCGTCTCATACATATTCTTCTGTTATTCTGACTTTTTACATGGCCCGATTGTCTTCATCGGGCGTCCCCGACGTCTTCTTCCATTCACTTTCGCATCATATATGTTTTTCACACTCCTTTCTTCGTTCATTCGCTCTACATGCCCAAACCATCTAAGCGTCCATTTTTTGATCCTATTCATTACGCTTACATCAGCCTTGCATTCTTTCCGGATATCCACATTTTTTAATACATGGTTTTACCATATAAGTCTCAGGGATCTTATTTCCACAGCATTCAGTCTACTTTTATTCTTCCTCTGCCAGTTCCAAACCTCACTTCCATATATCAGGGTTGGTATAAGCCCTCCACTGTGGACTGCTAGCTTCGTTTCTTTGGACATTTTTTTATTTATTTGCACCAACAGCGTTCAGTCCTCCATTAGTGGAGTTTTAGGATATCTGTATTATTTATTAGGAGTGAAGAAAATTAGCAACTGCTTGAGCTCGTTAACCATTATTGATGTGATATTTCACAAAAAACGACGCTATATAAATTAAACAAGTATTATTATTGATAAGAACATGTTCATTACATCAGCGAGTCAGTATTTTAGCCAGTGGCCAGTAGCCAGTAGCAGTAGTTGAACTGGCTCATGCCCACTCGTCATAATCACACACACTTGAATAAATAGCACGGAGCGCGTGTACTAGCTAATATAATCTTGTATTCTCAATTAGCTACGATGTGAGATTCTCGCATGGTTCAGTGAATGGAATGAACAGTTCGTTCAATACACAGTACCAGTACAACTGTACACTGTCTTTCTAAACCTCGGATCGTGTTTGGCGTATATCTTAACCATATATCTTCGCAACAATCATGATAGGCCTTCATGGTAAATAACCATCCCTTTCTTCTTGTATGAACAAGTTGTCTAGTAATGATACTAGACAACGGATTATATGCAGTTCGAGTCTCGCGTGTGACCATTGTCTTTTTATTTTCTGGCTTTTTCTGTTTCATATTAGTGTTGTTGATTATTGACATTATTTAAATATATATTTTATTATTGATAATGCCATTTTGATAGTGCATATAATCCGATGTTTATTCTTAAACTTACATCCATCCACCTCACATTATTTTCGGATCTCCTCATTCGTAATACGGTCGTACATGGTTTTACCACGCCACGTAGATCTTATTTCTAATGCGCACTTCTTCTTACCCCTCATACATTAGGGTAGATTCAGAACTCTATTATGGACTGCTAGCGCTTCCTAACACAACTTTTTTTTATTATTTTCTAATCCGAATAATACCCGACGACTTACAAAAATTATACACGCCACTCATCTACAAGTATTGGTAGTGTGATCATTGACCAAGTAGAATCTGTATGTATATTATAGAAATTGCGTTGCAAATAAACATCGTGACGGCATTCAGCCTCGTGGTGTCAAAAAAAACCGCGAGAATTTGGCGCAATTTTATTTTACTATCGTGACAGGTCCTTCATTGAGGCACGCCACTAGTATTATAGTAGTAGAACTCGCTATCTACGTCACGTCGCGATAATAGTGTCGCTCAGTATCCACCTACTTAGTGTGTTAGTTTGCGTAGCTTGCGGCATCGGCGTCATTTTGACAGATGTGTCCCACATTTTTTAGTGTTTCGCACGGTGGAATGTTTCGCGCAAAAAAACATAACCTAACCCGACTTTTAACATTCAAACCAACCGGAGAAACGAAAGGTGATGAAATTATTGAGAATATAAATTAGAAAATCTGTTTCTTCCACTGCAAACTCTCGAACGGTGATATCTGACTTTATAAGATTTTCACAGCTTTTCTATCAGGAATTTCTATGGCAACTCGACTTTTTTTAGCAACATCATTTCAAAGTTCTGTTTACAGTTACATAAATATTACAATGTTAAATTTCTTTTCTAGCTGAAACTAAATAGTGGAACACAAACTGCGATATGAATTTCTAGGTTACTTACCGACCCGTAGAATGTTAGACTAATAGCTCAAACGTAATTAAAATACAATTCGGTTTCGTATTATTATTTTCAGTCGCACAAAGTGACAGTCAAATACGCGAGCAATAACACGATAACAGGCAAATAACGTTTATTATCGCGTCCCATTGATATTATTCGCTGTCATTATCTTTTTTTTTATCTTATCATTATTGTAAGAAGTTTGATAAGCAGAAAAGAAAGTAACCTATTTTTCATCATTCAAGTTTTATTGATTACCAGTTTTACTATCCGGCTTCGTCCGTGATTTGGATTCTTGCATATTAATTACTATTTATTTCACAAAATCACTAATAAAATTGAAAAAAGCCACAACAAAAGTCAAACCTTGTCAATCACGTTCTTAGTATAGGTATATTAACTTTATTTTTTTTTTTTCGAAATTTTTCTTCTTATTTAAACAAGTAGTTGTTACCCTGTTACCCGTGAAAAGTCACGGAATGAAACTTAACTTGAAAGTTGTGCCTCATAAATAAACTCAAAATAATGAAATTCTATACTTTTCCCGCCAATTTTTGCAACGCTGCTTTTTATGTCAATTTATATTGATGTTGGTATTGGAATTTACTTTAGAATCTGGGTTGAATTCCCCGAGCGCTTTTGTGAAGATCTCTATGTCCTGCTTGCAACCTGTATGCAGCTAGTACGTACGGGTCGCGAGGCTGCCTGTTGGGAGGGTATACAAATGTCACCCGATGCAAGGTCACCGCATTTGCACCGCGTTTTAGAAATTGATTACATCTCGATGACCTTGTAGCTTTTGGGCAACTTTTTCTAACAGACTGATGAAAAAACCTGTCGCGTACCTATTGGATGTTGTTGTGCATTCGTTGAGTAGGTAGGTTAGCTAGGCATCGACCTTCGAATGCGTCTACCTAGACACCAACTGTTTAGGCGGGAAAATATTCAGATCTCTCCCGAGTTAAGTTTAGTCTCTGGGTTGGTTGGAAGAAATTGCTCCCTGGCAACCTTTGTGAAGTGTTTATAGATACATCCATCAAAATGGTAGAAGGAATGTGAGTGCACTAGAAATGTTTCAGAAATTCAATTATTTGTTTATGCATGCTCAAATAATATGATAAACGTGAGACCGTCTTCAACATGATTGGGTGCCAATCAACACGGATAGTTGATCTACCTGGGTTTAAATCCTTTACAGTACAGCAAGTCACATTTTCATCCTCGATGAGCTGGGAAAGTGCGATCTTACAAAGATGCTCCCAGCGGCCGAAATATATACGCGTAATCAGCTATATGAATTTAATTTACGTAATAATATAGTTTGGGAAGAATCTAAATAAAAGGTGATTAAAACTCCTGTCTGATGTTTTCTTTCCACTTGTGTGTCAAGGCAGCACGCGTTAGTGCACTAATCACCACCACTCGGTTGAATTGCATGCACGTATGTAGAGTACGAGTACACAATGTACAGAATGTGACGGGTCGAGTTTCGCGCGTAATTCGGTCGGCCTGGATTTCGCGCGCTTTCCCCGCCCGCACATTGGCCGACGGAATATCGCGGCCTTGCCGTGTTTATTACGGACGGCCACAACCGTCTCGGCTTTATCGCACTCGTGCAATACGCCGTACACCACGCTCCCGGAGGTGCAGCAAATAGCCAGACCTGCTACCCGGCTTTACTGACGCGTCATCGTGGCTCCGTGCCGGGCACGACAAGTCCGCCAACCCGCCGAATGAGCGCGCCGTTTTTTCGATTTGGTTCCGAATTCGCGACCTTCATTTTTGGCGCCAAGAACAAGTGTCAGCTTGTGTTGATTCGTGGCTCAGGCTACCTGGAGAGCAGTGGACTAACTGTAGGGCAAGCGCAATGGCCAATTAGAAACCTTGAAAATGATGTCCAGTTTATTACATATAGTTTGCATCTTCTGGATATTCACGAGCACTTAGTATTGTTGCTGATTCTATCAAAACCCACATACGTGGCTAAGATATACTGGCGTGAAAACGGTCTCCGGTCGGACGGAAGTTTGCTTGTTCGTAGAAAATAAGAGTATCAATATTTAAGTCCTGCCATTAAGAGCTCCGTTCTTATTTCATTATCAGAAATTATTATTATGCGTCGCTTATTAAAATGAGATGAATGTTTAAATGAATCTTATTAGCGGTATGCCTTATGGACCAAAACATGATGTGATCCTATGAAAAGGTTTCTTGTTTTATCACGTATAACTCAATTCTTGATTTAATAAATGCCCTATTTACATTGCGAGTACAAAAGCTCCTGAAAGTGTTATTCTAGCTTCAAAATGTGATGACACTGCAGTAGTATTTGCATGGAAAAATACGCCGAGAGCTTTAATACAGGAGAAACTTAAGGATTTATCGCTCTACCTCTTATATTAATGGAAGGCAAATGGTACAAAGTTATTGCTTAATTCCATAAAATGAGTTGGATGGAAACTCATAGCGGATTGAAGTTACATGACACGATAAGTCCATCTATAATAAATACTATGTATTACATGTATTTTGAAGAGTAAATAAATAAATAAAAAAGATATACAAATTCATGACCAATTTGTTGTCAATCGCGTTTTCACCTTAGAAATGCGATTCCGTACTTTGAAGGAAACTAGTATCGGTTTCCCACGCGTTTCGAACTCCGGACAGGGGGGTCATTGCTCAACTTTCACACGACTGTACAAACATCTCTAATTCGAACAGCTCCTCGGCGGATATGGTGTCCTGGGGGTGCTGGGCCGGATGTCGAGCCGTCGACTTCACACAAAAACTGGCCATGCATTAACCGCCGTATTCGTACGCACATTGTCGCTTTTACCCTACTAGGCTTTCTTAACTCCGCTGGTTAGGTAACACCCTCCGTATGGAATTAACCTACGGATCGTGAAGATAAATCTCGGTAAAACCTTCACGCATCAACTACCCACCACTGTTAGTTAATTTGAAGCCGCTGCAACCTTCGCGCTTACCTTGACCGAGTTCTAGACTCATTTCTATTGTTATAATGATAACACTCAGTTCATTTGGCGCAACTTTGTGACATTTCACGACAAGTGCGTTTTGTTGAGACTCGAACTCGGAACCTACTCTATCCGGGAGTAACACTCTGCCAATTGAGCCATCAAAACCTTATTAGAAAGCGGTATTTTTAAAAGATCTCATCCTTCTATTGAATATTATTTAATATTTCAATTTCTTCCGATTTTAGGCTGCCATCTGTAAAAATGCCTCAAAATCAGTTTCTGGCTTTTTTCTGTTTCATATTTTAGATTATCGATATTATTTAATAACAAATAAGCATTAATGCTTTAAAGTTAATTCCAATTTTAAAAGTGTTAGAGCATTTTCATTTTTGTTGGCATTTTCGATTTTCTCGCGATTTATAGCTTAGATCTTCGATTAAATCTCAGGTTTCGTAATACTTTTACAAGAATTTGGTCTTTGGTGCGGAGGGCCGTTAATAAAGACGTAATTTTACAACATTATGCGCAGGAATTGCTATAAAAAAGCTCGTTATTGATGACCGTACCAACTACTTCACGGTAATAAAATCGTATTGTGTTATTATTCCTAGCACGTGTTCTCAAGGTCTGTTTTTTAACTAATGCTTTTCGTGATGATCATCCATTCTCAAACATCTTTAATTTTGGGTGTTTATTGTGTAGAACTTAAAATGCGTAAGCACCTAACCTAATCCACTCACATACGATAATGCCATGTTCAACTAACTAAAATTAATCGTGGGTAACATTCAAACTGTTATTAGGACCAACGCAAGAACGTCAGATAGCATTTGGATAATTAAACAATCGAAGTAAAACAGATAAGAAATAAAATCAGTTTATAATTTTATACTTGCCCTAACCTTAGATTAGGTTAGGTTATTAGTTCATTTTGCGAAAGATCGATAGCTCAACTGAGTTAGAGCAAAACTAAAGACTCTCCTTTTTAAATTATCATACCCAAAATAACGTACATCTGTTTTACTTTAGCTTTACTATTTAAGTACTATTGCTTATTCTTTTTTTCTACTCTAGCTTTTGACAGCACGGCCAATAACCATTACGTATATTTTCAAATGTAAATATGTTAGTTGTAAGTCACCAGTTTGTATTAGGCATACGTCAATATTAATACGTCTTAGTTGTAAGTCTAAATTGATTCACTATTCAATAATACAATCATGTAAGTCCATAGTAGTTATAACTTATTATGTATACGCCACTAGTTATTAGCTTAGTGATTAAGTTGTAGGTTATGTTAATTAAGTCGTAAAGCGCCCCTGAGGTGATATTCTTTCGCAAAAACTGCGCTATGGAAATTAGCCAATTATTATTATTGTTCATTAAATGCTGCCTTGTGGAAGCTATAAATAAGGGAGTTATAAGTGAAACCGTCCGTTGTTTTATTTCATATTATTCCCAAAGTACTGGAGCTTAACGGCCCTCTTCACTAGCGGTGTTATTCATGGAAAATTATTGCGAAATATATGATTTTATCGTAGATTTAGGCTTTAAATTTACACTCATCCCAATATATTTTTCTATCGATGTCTATTTTTTAATTTCTAATTAATATTTACCAATTATCATTATTAAATGAATAAAATGAATTTATTGGGAAAATGAATACATGTGTGCCTCGTTAACTCGATACTCCGAGCTTCTGAGCTTGCGGAGAAGTTGTGAGTTCTGAACAATCGGCTTCAAGGGCGACGCAGGTAGTAAATAGGCGCCTACTTGGAGAAGTAGGCACTCGGTACCTGCACCTAGTGGTACCTACGCGGTACACGTGTGGAGTGTGTAGCAGTAGCGAGTGCCTCTTTGTTGTCGGACGAGTTTAGTGGTCAGAGCTAGTCGTTGAACTCTCGCAGCAAACTAACCTAGCCTACACTACCTATACAGGTACAGTGTGGGATGACTTCTATCTCCTCTCCTCTCTCCTCTCGAGCAGTTAGCTCTAACTCTAGCCCAGGCCGGAGGCAGGAAACCTGACTGGTTCTCCAAGCCGATTCTTTGGACAGGACCCGAGAGTAGGCTTACCGCTCTTTCTGTTACGCTCGTCGTTTGTGAGAAGGGGGAGAGGTTACAATGGACCTCTCGGTGACTGGATCACACAGAGTACATAAAACTGATGATTGGATTATGAGAGGATGCATTATCACTTTCTAGTGAGAATGTACATTACTAATCTACACTGAGTTCCTGTTTTCTGCTTGGTTCTTGTCAATTTCATGTTTCTGGCAATTATACCATGACAATGATTACTATAATAAACTAGACTTAGGTTAGGATATATAGGCATTACTCGGCTTTCTACTTATCATAGTAGACAGCTAGACTTGAAATCGATAAGTACCATGTTATGGGTTTTAGTTTGATATTGTTACGTATTATGCTGTCGGTTTTAAACACAGCCCCTGTAATGTTGGTGATTGCATCACCATCCCCAGCACACAGGTACCGAAATAAACCAAACAAATGCCGAACACTTATGCAGTAATCTAGTCCGGCAATAAAGAAAACTTAGATAAGCAACAACAAAGATTCCGCGCACGCGCCATGCCTGCAAACAAACGTAAACATCGCACTGTGGGTAAAGTTGGCGCCGCGGCCGTATCGCGATTCATAGTCAACACTGGGCACGTCGCGTCGTTCCGGCCAAATCTAAAGCCGACCTAACCGTAACACCAGTGTTTCCCAAACTACTTGGCGTCTTTTTCTTCACCCCCTCCGTGTGTTGTCCCGTTTCATCCATAACAATGAATACAATATTATCTTAAAATTGGAATCAACTTTAAACCATTATTGCTTATTTATTATCAAATATTTATGTAATAAATAATCTAAAACACATATATGAAAAAGAAAAAAGCTAGAAACTATTTAAACAATGGTCATGACCGATGGCAGCCTAAAATCGGAAGAAAATTCTAATATTAATAATTTCGAATAGAAGTACGAGATTGTTTAAAAATACCGCATTCTAATGAGGTCTTGATGGCTTAGTTGGCAGATTGTTACTCCCGGATAGAGTAAGAGGTCCGAGTTCGAGTTTCGGTCATAACCATTGTTCTTTTTAGTTTCTTGCTTTTTCTGTTTCATATTTGTGTTTTAGATTATTATTAATGTTTTATAATATTATCTTTTAATTTCAAAATTTCTGTCTTTTTTTGGACCCTTTGTCTGTGCAGGGCTCTATTTCTGCACACGTTTAGATTAAAAATATAGTGGTTCAAAGCGTCGGGTTCCCACCTTGGCGTCGCGGGTCCAATCCTCTGCTAGTTAAGTCCTCTATCATTGCTCAAGCAACATTTTCCGCTTAATGATGGAATAAAAATATTGCCAAGTTATTCGTAACACGGGAATGTCTGTCTTTCTAAAAAAACTCTTTCCCACAATATGTTATTTAATATGATTTGTTAAATCGCCACGACAGATTACACCTCTTTTCTTACGTGACAATACGATGAAATTTAAATATATGCACTGTGGGACTGAGAGAAAAGAATTCTAATTTCCGCGGTCAACTCTGTACCACCTCGACACGATCTTTTCAGCCCTCTTGTTCTCCATAATGATAGATTTTTGCTCTTGACAGATATTAATAAATTTTACGCATCATGTAGTGCACTTTTTATCATCTTACAACAGGCCCGAGTAACCCAGCTAGTAAACGGTTCATATTCCCACTTTGAGAATCCCTGCGATGCACAATACTAAGACTAGTCTTATATCCAACATCTACCACCGTATCGGATTACGGTCATCCCGGGAGCCATGCAGTTGGGAACTGTTGGGAATAGTCATATACACTCATACTAATAAAAAACCGCACTATTATTATTTTTAAAATTATTTTGCATGGATTTTGAAGAAAGTAGAACAATTATTTGTCCTTTTTTTGATATGCTTGATTTAATAATAATGCATTTTTGTCAAGTGGCGGCACCCTCACAGTTACATTGTCGTAAGATGGCTGTTCCTCAATCACCACTCTACTAATTATGGGTATAATCCTCCACTGTCCAGAATGTCGAGACTTGTTAACTCAAGCCATGGCTTGGAGAAACAATGTATGGAGAGAGAGCTAATTATTTTTACCCAACCGATACAAACTTGCGATAAATCACTTTCTACAGGTTTTTACGTCGTACACCATGAGAGAGAAAGAGACAGCAAATATAATACTCCCCTTCTATGTACTGTCACAATGATCTTGGGCTCCTGGGTCACCGCGGGACTCCGCCCACATTTTTTATTATGCCACTAAACTTGACACAACTAAACGGTTTTTTTAGGTTAGATGCTATATTTTTGTTGATATCAATACTGTGAAAAAGTGGTTATACGAATGAACAAAAACATTATGTCGATATGTGATATGAATGGATGTATAAATACCCTAGCCTTAGTCTTAGCCACGCCCAGGTCCGCCGAGTCAGTTAAAAATTATCAAAAACTGACTGCACTGCCTTGGACAGATACCACTCTATACACTCTAAGAGCCGTGGTCTTGAAATTTTTGGTACCAGTCTAAATGATTTTTGTCTTTCTTTACGACTCTACCAAAACATTGACTTGACCTGGCTTTGATTTAAATGTTCTTTCTCATGTATATTTTGTCCTATTTTTGTAATTACTTCATTATGTATGTATGTGCTGTTCTTTCTCTGTTGCTCTTTTTTCCCATTTCGTGTTTTTTTTTGTAATTGGACAATAATCCGTTAGTGTATAAATAAGTAAGATAAAATATGTCAAACTGATGCGCTCTTTGAAGTTTTACATATTTTCCTTGTGGATGTAATATAAACAAACGTTTGAGTAATAATGTTATCCAGTGTTTAAATCTCTAGATAACTGTGTCAGTACACACTGTAAGAGTACACTGTAGTACACTGCAAGAGTACACTGTAGTACACTGTAAGAGTTCACCAGAATTCAAACTACTAAAAGTTCCTTTTAAAATATTTACATTTATCAATTGTGGTAACTGTCTTAGTTTGAGATGTTCTACTTCGCTTGTTCTTTCAAAATTATACTATACATACTTGCGGGTGTGCGAAGTATCGCCTCAAGGGCGCTTTACATAAAACTAGTTACATACCTTCAAAGTACTTAGAGATAACATACTCAAATAGATTTGTCGGACAAACTGTCAAGAATGAAGCCAAAGATAAATAAAGAACATCTAGATTTGCACAAAAGCATACAGATAAAATATTATACTATGCTGGTTGACTTTTTTATTAGACTTAATAATATACATTCATAAGTACGAACTTAAAAATCCTAATGCATCTGGTGGACAATAGCAATAAGATAATAAATAATTAGGCGGTGGATGGTGCCAATATTATTGCATTATTGTTGTGATCGGGGGACTTGGACGGGATTTCCAGATGAGAAGATGATGTCCCTTATTCTTGCCGCCCTTAAGTCGTAGGCACTCTCCTCAGAGCAATAATATACAAGAGAGAGAGCGCTGCTATAGTCAGCTTTGATGAGTTTTGCCGGACTCAGATAGACTTGGGCGTGGCTAGGAATAGGGCTAGGGTATTTATACATCCATTCATAGCACATTTCGACATAATGTTTTTGTTTATTCGTATAACCACTTATTCACAGTATTGTTATAAACTAAAATATAGCATATATCCTAAAAAACCGTTGACTTATGTCCATTTATGCCGCATGTCAAAACGTGTGGGCGTAGTAAACGGAGACGGGGGAGACGAAGAACATCCTTACAATACTTTGAAGCGGTGTGATAATTTGGGGATTTTTGCTGTCTCTTTCTTTCTCATGGTGAACGACGTAAAAACCCGGAGAAAGTGATTTATCCCAAATTTGTATAAGTAGGTATGTGTCGGACGTACATGGTCCACGATAATGTGTAGCATTAAGATTATTTTATATTATTTAGAAATGTTAATTAATCATTTTAAATGTATATTTCTCCCGGCTTGATAAATCTTGAATGACGCAAAGCAATCGCCCCTTCGGGCTAGGTCGGCCAGACTAGGGGAATAACGAACGGGATGACGAGCGCGTAGCGCGGACCGATCCCGGCTGGCCTAACGATTCTTGCGTGAGCGGGTCCGGGAGAAAATTAACCTGTCTAACCCTTTCACGGGGGCCAGGTTAATCACCCGGCCAAATAAAATATACCGGTGTGATAACTCGGCCCCCAGCTACACAACTGTTATAATATTATGTATGTAAATATTAGGATAAGTTAGTTATTAAGCATCAAGCCCCAAAAAACCGGGCATTATTTGTAATTTGAATATTTGTACTTCTTTTGTGAACTTAATAAAAATGATAGAGGGGCGAAGTAAAGTTGAGGTGAAAGCTGGTGGAAAGGAGAAGGGGATAGGTTATTAAAATCTATCCCACAAAATTGCCAGCCGGCCGGGGAGAAAGAGAAAGAGGAAGCTAAATCCTCCCATACAACGCTCTCCCGCCCCGGCTGTGCGCTCCCGTGGCGATTATATATTGCGCAAAAACGGGAGAAAAGGCAGATCACCAGTATCCTCCGCCAGTACCACACAACTTGACTTCTCTTCGACATCGCCTTCAAACTTGACTCCCGACTTTTCTCTGACCATCGCCTGCCCCCCTGGACCGTCTGACTACAGCTCTCTCTGGACCAGACCCCCAGCATCTTCACTAGGAAGCCGAGGCCCTACAAGTTTGATCCCGTCGTCTCCTATACATCAGGACCGACTGCTTGGAGCACTTCATAGATTGGGACCGCTACCCTATACAGTTTACTTGTGTGCCCTGTTACGTCGGGTACAAGGTACTACTCGACTAGGCGAACATTGAAGAAGCGCTACATCCAAAAATATCGTTTTTTCGATATTTTTTTAGGAACACTACATATTCAAATGAAGCACTTAAATATTGTATGCACTGCCTTTATTCAAAATTCAAGGTAATTGAATAGTATTAGCTATGCAATAGAATAAAGTATGACCTTTGTTGTCGCGACCGCTAACAGAATTATAGGCTGCACCTATTTGCACTCGGTGCATTGATATCTCAGGGTCAGCGTTATCAACTGCCGCCGTTGGGTATTGATTTCATTGTCTCCGGCCGCGCATGACTGACTGTGGCTGGTGCGCATTTCCTGTGGGAAAGTAACGCAAAGGCCTACCGCCGATAGTTCCGCTGTAACGTACAGGTATCCCTCTTTATCATTAACGATATACCTAACGCAAAGAGAGGTTACAACGGTAGGAACACACAACAGATCCAAAGGTCGCGGGTTCAAACCCGGCGTGCGCAAATAACTTTTATTTAATTAATGTCAAAACATATTTAACTCGTATAAAATAATATATTGTGTATTTGCGGCACCTTCCAGAGGGGTAGATACTATAAGTATCGCTCTGGTGAAAGACCACCATTCAGAATCGAAACGTTGCTTGAAATAGCTTTAGCCGTATTTGGTGACCAGATATGAATAGCTAGGTACTTCCCAACCTTCCTCTTTCCCATCTCCTTCCCCTCCCCACCAGTGGCGGCTCGTGACTTTTTAGTGTGCTAGAGTGGTAAGATTGAAAAAAACGTCATCATTGATGTTGTTGTAGCCGAAAACATTTATTATTTTTTTTTCGAAATTTCAATTTTTCGTATGAAGATTTTTCAGAAATCCGTGCAGTGCACCACCAAAACTGAAAAATCCTGAAAATCTTCATACAAAAAATAAAAATCATTTTCGGCTACAACACACTAACAATGTCGTATTTTTCAATCTTAGCAGCTCTAGCACACTAAAAACTCACGAGCCGCCACTGCTCCCCACTACCTTAAGCCTCACAAAATACCCCAATTGGGGATGCCATAGTCTCACTGGCTCTGAGCATTTTGGGCTCTTGTGCGGTATTCACTAAAATAAAAAAACCTCTTTTGTCTGTAGACAAAATTCTGTGGGCAAAAACAGTTGAGTAGTTATTTTTGCGAAGGTAAAAGGAGACGTCTTGTCTCATAACATAATAATATGTCATTTCCTTCAATGAAATTCTATATTATTATATATCAAATGCGTAATCAAATCGTCGCATCAAATGTTTTTGGGCGCATTGTTATTTTTTATGTCATTGTTATTTTTTATGTCACTGTTATTTTATTTTATACCTATGTTATGTAAAAGCCCATGAGGGCGTATAAAAATAAATAAATAAATATCATAACTCATCTAACTAATTTTTACTTTCAAGATATGTACGTACTTAAATCAATGATTTACGTTTAAAATCGTCCCCTTTCTTTCGCACACAGATTTGTGTGATTCGCCCTTAATAAAACGCTAATTTTATAATAAAATATTTCAAACACCATTGCAAATTATAGACCTTAGACAGTACTCCTCACTTCTGCAATTTTATATACCAATAAAGTGGCTTCATGTTGAATTGTAAAAACACAAAGCCAGAAGAGAGAGAATTTTTTATTATCCCTTCACGTCTTAAAATAACAATACAGTAACATTATTTATCACAAGATCATCATCCCCAGCGCATAAAAATCACACCCTTAGCTGGCAAACCGACGATGTACACTCTAAAGATTTAACAACCATATTTAAAAATAAAAAAATCGATGTAACCACAGCTAGCGGTCTCGCGGAAGTGGTGGCTGGTTAGGCAAATGAAATGGTTGCTCCGTCGTAACTTCTCCCTCTTTTTCATAAGCGACGCTTGTAACAGAAATAGAGGGTTGCAGCCTTAGAGTATATAGAGTGGTATCAATCCAAGGCAGTGTAGTCAGTTTTTGATGTTTTTTACCTGACTCGGCGGACCTGGGCGTGGCTAAGACCAAAGCTAGGGTATTTATACATCTATTCATATCACATATCGACATAATGTTTTTGTTTATTCGTATAACCACTTTTTCACTGTATTGATGTCAACAAAAATATAGCATCTAACCTAAAAAACCGTTTAGTTGTGTCAAGTTTAGTGGAATAAAAAAACATGTGGGCGGAGTCCCGCGGTGACCCAGGAGCCCAAGATCATTGTGACAGTACGTAGAAGCGGAGTATCATATTTGTTGTCTCTTTCTCTCTCATGGTGTACGACGTAAAAACCCGGAGAAAGTTATTTATCGCAAGTTTGTATCGGTTGGGTAAAAATAATTAGCTCCCTCTCCATACATTGTTTCTCCAAGGTTGCAGCGAAGTTCTCAGTGGCAGGACCGACAGCTCTAACCTTCAAGTAACAATATATGGAGGGAGAGCTAATTATTTTTACCCAACCTACACAAACTTGCGATAAATCACTTTCTCCGGGTTTTTACGTCGTACACCATGAGAGAGAAAGAGACAACAAATTTCATAGACCGCTTCTATATACTGTAAGGATGATCTTAAGGTCCTGGTTCACCGCGGGACTCCGCTCACATATTTTATTATGCCACTAAACTTGACACAATTTAACGGTTTTTTAGGTTATATGCTATATTTTTGTTGATAAAAATACTGTGAAAAAGTGGCTATACGAATAAACAAAAACATTATGTCGATATGTGATATGAATGGATGTATAAATACCGTAGCCTTAGTCTTAGCCACGCCCAGGTGCGCCGAGTCAGTTTAAAATCATCAAAAACAAGTCAAAAACTGACTTCACTGCCTTGAATAGATACTACTCTACCAATTCTATGGCTCTAACTAACGGCGTACCGCTGAAAGCTCCGTTGTTAGCCTTTTATCACGAGCGCCACATGTAACATAAACATAGGTTACGACGGAGCTCTCGACGGCATGGATGAGCCCCGACGACTTCCTCCCATAAAAACAGTCGTTATTAATTATTTTCGACGTCGAGGGTGCAACACATCGCGCACAGTTCCATTCTAGGATTCTGCGTTCTCCCCGCTGCATATAGAATACGGATGAGGAGGTGCGGTTGTATAGCTCTTCAGAACAGTAGAACATTGCGCATAGCAACTATTTTTTTTTATGTGACTGCATCTTTCCATAAAACAAACTTCCGTACCCAATATCATCAATACAGTGAAAACTCGGTAATTCGAGCTCTGCCGAAGAACATTGCATAAATAAAGGGGGGGTATTATCATTTTCAAAATTTACGCACGATCTAGACAAAATTAATTTGAGAAATTATCTATGTATTATTTTCCCGAAATGTCAAGCAATTTTTTTTTTAAATCTTTAAAACAATTGAAAAATATTTTACAAACAATGGTGGTATCTTGTCTCATTTTTGACAGTTATGAAACGAATATTTCAAAATTCCATAGATCCTAATGAAAATGACGTTTCGCGCTGAAAAATAATGATGTTGACCTTAAAATTCCAGACAGAAAAAGTTTTGAAAATTTCATGACGCCAGACTTTCAATATGACAAACAGTTTTTTTCTGATTTTATTCCAATAATGCGACACCTCCAGTGCGTCAGATATCATCAGGTTGTGTCTGATTATCGAGCTAGTACTGTGTTGACTTGTGTTGCTAGGGGCCCGCGTTTCCATCTTCCTCTGTGTGCGGAGCGCGCACGTGGGGCAGGACACGTGTCCAGGAGTTCTGCTTGTTTGTCGTTGGGGGACGCTGTAGACAGAGACAGTGGCAGCTTCCCGACCACTGTTGACGCTTCCTGCCCCTCACACGTCTCGCTCCCGGGGCATTGTCTATAACAGCGATACCCAACCCGTGGCCCGATTGGCTAGGTGCCTTAGCACACACTCTTTGCTTCATTCACATTTATACGTCATGTCATCCATACTCTTCTGTTGTAATAATAATAATACTTGACTAATTAAAAAAAAAAAACTATTACTCAATTTACCACAAAACTATCGAAATATATAAAACTGAGTTAGAATTACCTTTCATTTGTATTCTTTGGGCGACTCCGACTTCTTCTTCCATTCAGCTTCGTCATGTAATTCTGCTGACGCTTTACATGTCTAAACCATTTAAGCGCCCCTTTCTTAATCTTGTCCATTACGCTTACATTATTTCTTGGTCACCACATTTGTAATACGGTCATACGTGGTTTTATATGCATACGCCTCAGGGATCTCATTTTTACAGCATTCGGTCTACTATGACAATATTTTAATTTTCCCAACATCCATAATTTAAATCAATTGTAGCTTGTGCTATGATGGAGGACTTAGTTTGCTGAGGGTTGAAAACGCGTCCTCTGAGACGGATCTCAACGCTTTGAACTACTCGGCCACAAACCGTAGAATTGATCAATGCATATTTTTCGCACTTTGTGAAATTAGCCGTACTTGCAGCGCAGGTTTTTTTTTTAGATCATTTTTTTCAACATTTTACGTATGTTAGTTTTCCCCTTTAGCTCGCCGCTACATCACAATGTCCCCAAATAAATATTAAAGAGGGAATAAAACAAACAGATTACGATCAATGACGTTCAACACGTGGTCAACAATGGAGATAGTTGTGTTGTCTAAAATAATAAGTACTTTGCAGTAATTTGTGAGTACTTGGAAATGAAATGTTATTCCTTGGCTTTTAGTAGTGTAATTGGAACACTTTCTCATGACACACGAGGGCATTTTGGCACTTTTTTGTAATTTGATTGGATATAGTAAACGACCTCATACGACGCGTGACAGTTTAGTACTAAATCGGCTTAAACACCGAGCACACCAACTAGCGTGGTTTTTGCTTGCCACTTTGAGAGCGCTACAACGTGTATATATATTTGTAACGTGATTGATTACGATAAATATATTATGCGGTTCAAACAAACGTTTTAATCGTCAATGAATCTTTTGAACTAAGCCGCCATTATACTGAGAATTTCGTGTGTTGGTCCGTAGAATATGTTTTTCTTAGAGCACTGTTGCCTTTCGTTCATTGTATTCATATTAGAAGATGGAAGAAGAAGAAGGCTAGAGCCTAACTGGCGGAATAGTCAGAAATCGAGATATATTTTCCCCAAAAACAAACATACCCTAACCTTAAATGACTTAACCTAATATTTCCTTACCTAATTTTATCTAACCTTACTTGACCTTATCTAACCCTACCTAACCTCACCTAATTTCACCTAACATCATTCAACCTTACCTAACATTGAAAAACCGATCATTACCACCCGTTTCGTTGAAACTTCAACTAAATCCTCAATGACATTTTGTTCTTTATTAACTACTACTTTTACTACTCGGTTTCGCCCGATATTGACAATTATTGTAAAATTTGGAACGAATCTTGTCTTATTTTCAAAAGTTAAAATTATATTTCAAAGCTCTATAGCTCTTGGTTGAATTGACGTTACGAGTTGAAAATAGTTACTAGAAATTCCAGACAGAAAAACTGTTAATTTCATGATGCCTTTTCGTTCTAGATTATTTTTGTTGCTTCATGCAAAGAAACAGTTTACTAGATTAGACGTACAAATGCACTTTTTGAAAATCACCAGAATAAATATTAATAGATATCTTTCGTATTGTTATCCTTTCCCGAATTTTATAAATTCAAAATTAATTATTCATTTTATAGGAACTAATTGTGTTTGAAGATATATTTTTTTGTCCACGCAGCACCATCTGTTGGCCGAAGTAGAGAATTATTTTCGGAAGTTTTATTTTAGTCGCAAGAGGCGCTATTTAAAATGTTAGTATGCTTAGTATTAACTGGAATGGAACGGAGTTTGAAATAATATATTGTTTCGGCTAATAAACGGTTTTAGCTATACTACGGGTGAAACAACCTATCCTAAGCGCCCCCGAGGTATTTTTTAATGTAATTTAGTGAAAATTGGGGATTAAAATTTGTCAGCTTTTGATGTTTTTTAAAATCAAAACTAACCTTTTATTTTTGTTTGTTGCAGATTTCATGAAGCCCCGCAAGCGCCCCTCCTCCGAGGACTCTGCGCCCCCCGCCAAGATGGCGCGCCCCTCCCTCCCCGCCGCCCCCCTCGAGAATCGCCCCTCCAGCTGAGGGACTTCGGCCCCAGAGGCAGAGCGCTGGCGACACTGTCCGAGGTGTTTCAACATTACCAAAATTAATAAATCCGTACTTCTTTTATTGCATCATTTTATATGAAAAGACGGTGGGAGAGTTTGAGTTAAAGAAAACAAAAAGTTGTATATTTTAGACGTCTCCCACTCTAAATTGTATATTTCTACGTTTAAAAATGATTGCAATCTACCATTTCTAAATCATCTCTAGTGGAATCACTCGCTCTAAATGTGCCTTTTAACGGCCCTCCGCGCTGGCGACTAAATTCTTGTAAAAGTATTGCACTATCTAAGATTTAAGCTATAAATGCAACTCTGCTACCGTAACACAAAACATTTTTCTATATATTTCCATGTTTTCATTTCTAATTTATATTCGTTAAATACCTTAGTCGAATGATTTAATAAAACAAATTAACAGTTTCAAAATTAGAAACCTTAGTCGAACATCTTAATATGTATCTAATTCTTAGTATAAGGTATTTAGCGAATATAAACTACATATTAAAACGTATAAATCTATTGAAAAATGTGTTTTTGTTGAGGTAGCAGATTTGCATTTTCCACTTTTTGGCGATTTATTATAGCTTACATGTTCGATTGAATAATCATATACCTATCATGCAATACTTGAATTTGATCGCTAGTGCAGAGGGCCCTTGAGAGAGCGCCAGTCGCCTGTAATCAGACATCACAGAGTCTTTCTCTCATTCTGTTTCGGTGGTATAGATCAGATATTCCGATTTCTGCTTATAATGGTCAAATTATATTCATTTTAAAACTTTGATATTTGACTTTTGATGGTTGTAAATTCTGTAAATTGTGCAATTATTATTTATTTATCTACTCTACCATTAATAATTGACAATAATTAAGATTACCTATGAACTAGATTCTTGACTCGAAATCAACTATAACATAATAACAATATGATCATAAACGGTTCTATGGTACCTAAGTACCGTGTATTTGGCTCACTCGCAAGGCACTATTTCTTCATCTTCTATTTTAACTCCATTTATTTTAACGCCCCTTCAAACTCGGGATGGGTTTATAAGATAAAGTGTATTTTTTACAAATTGCCATAAGCATGTGTCACTCTATTTAGTATCACTCGCAGGACACTATTTGTTTATCTTGTATTTAAACTCCGTTTATAAAACCGCCCCCTTAAAGCTTGGGACGGGTTAATAAAACTGGAATAAAATCATAAATTGCTTTACATTTTTTTCTATTTGTCTTGATTAAAATTTGTTTTCGCATTTCTATTCTTTATAAAACATTTTGGTACAAAATTTAATAGATTTAATGTAGTTTTTAAGTTAGCGTATAGAGAGTATATTTTTATGTTTTCCTTTAAATGATGATATGATTTATTAACTGAGATGAATGACGCGTCATAAAATCAATAATTAATTCGTATCGAAATCAGTATTTCACATATATTGAGATTGATGCGGTGTCTGTGCCTGTGCGAGTATAGATAGTACCTAGATATATTTAATTTACCTTGATAATATTATGAATGTGGGATATCGGTGATTTTCGTGAAGTCACCCTTTCATCATTGACAATTATTGACAATAATTCAAATTAAAAACGAATCGATTCCCAACTACAAATTCGCCCACGTGATTACATTTGACAAGCGAACGCTGTTGTGTGAAGTGTAGTCCCATAGGTTATGGTTATCCTTAGCACGTATCGGATTGAAGTAATGTACAAATTCACCCAGTCCTCTATAGTGAAATAAGCTTCGCAAGGCTCCCAGGGATCGGAGGAAAGCACCACAAGACTCCGTTGGGTTCCGTGTAGAGAGCTGCGAAGCTGTTTTATTATAGCGACAGTATTGATCTCTGTGAACGGGTACACAAGAAATTGACCATTTCTTTGTATCACAAAGCGCTTAGGTACAAAATTAATTGTATTTAATTATATTTTCGTTTTATGTGCAAAACGCTTTTTGTAAATGATCTCTCCATCCATTTCTGGAAAATTATTTACCGTCGAGAATGTTGGCGCATTTCGGGCTGAAATCATTTTAATATCAAGTTTTACGTTTCTAGGGCATTTTTCTAGGTTCATTCCTGTATTACACTATTCTTATATGCTAAATAACACCACTCAACTCACTAACGTCTATGCATATCGACAGCTTAGAACACAAACATTGTATCTCCACTTGCTTTAAGAAAATGTGCTATTTCTTAGGTCCGGTTGTTTATCCATGGTTAAACTAATGCGGTGTCTAAAATCTATGGTGTTTGATCAAAAATGTCGCAATTTTATCTCCGTTCTAACATTTAATCCCTTCAATTAAAATTACCCCGTTACTAACTCACTAACTCTCGATCAAGCGATTGAATGACACCATTGGTTTTAACCACGGATTTAGCTATTCCATAAATTTAAAAGAAAAACAAACAGGCCCAAGGAGAACCTATATTTGTTAAAATTTGGCATCTCAAAATCAAATTTTCCTTGTTTTAAATTATTTTATAAAAATGTAAGTTTATGGAGATACAATATCCGTATTTTAAGCCATCGATAAAATACTTTTGCAACCTGGACAGCAAGTAAAGAATCATTAATTATATATGTACCAGTTTCTTATAATATTTTATATGCCATTTGTTTATAAAACGCGAAGAAATTCTCGTGCACACACACTTCACGTTATTTTAATTTTGAGAGATAAACTTATTTGCAGCGAGATGTTTTTATAAAATTTGTTTATAGATTTTTTTTTCTTTGTTATTGGGTCTTTTTTCTCCCAGTTGTGCAAACAAAATTAAGGTTTTAAATATAGTGGTGATCGAATAATTACAATGGCTTAGTGCACACATGTGTAAAGTAAATCAAAAAAAAACTTAATAGGCTAATATTAGTGATTAAAGCAACAAAATTAATGCATTCTGGCTGATTTAATCCGGGATGCATTCGAGGCTCGCCCAAATTTATACTTAGCCAACAAACGTCATATTTTAAAGTCTGTTTTAACTATTTATTTTACTCAGAGTGAAATGATCCAGCCTTATAATAAATTACACACCAAACATTTATTTCCTTAATAAACCATCTTGAAAGGAGCGTTACAGACGCAGACGCAGACGCAGACGCTGTAATAATTGTATTTGCATAAAATTTCACACATTTGTGCACTACGCGTTTGTGTAACAACGATCGTTGTTGTCTTATTATTTATTGTAAAGTTGTCTAACGCCCTTCACTTTGTTTGCATAACGAATAGCGGTGTTTTCTAAATGCGGTTTATGTTAATCAACAGTAAAGCATAGTATAGCTAAAGTACAGTAAATATGAACGATGGTCTGTTTGTGTATAATATATATGTTATAGATTTAGGGCCAAGAAGGGTACGAGTAAGATCTCAAATTACATTTTATGTTTCTATAAGTTGCCGTTTTTTTTAAATATTATTAAATTATCGTTAGTATAAATAAATTTAATTTAAATTGAGGTTCAAATATAATAGATACCTCGCAAATAAATGAATTCCATTCCACTCTTTTGTATTTGGCATTTCATAGATTTGATGTATCAACGTTCGTTTCCTTGGGAAACATGTTTTGTGTAATTTAATCGACTAACTAACTACCGACTAACCTTAGGATAGCAGCAAACACTATCTTAACTCGCTATTTTTTCAATATCTATAGAAGTTTAATAAAGCAAATTTAAATTCACATTCAAACAAACACATTTACAAAAATTAAGCCAACAAATAATAATATTCGATATTTATAACAGAAAATCCACATTTGGGCAGAAAGGTGTTGTTTTATAATCAATACCACTTTTTATCCTTTTTTACAATGATAGTGCTAGCAAATTTACTTCGTAATTTTTTTTTTTTTTTTTACTTCTGTGATGTATTAAATATGATCTCATTACATAATTTTACGATTTGCAATTGTCATATTTAATAACAAAATATATATTATTGGTTAGTTTACTTTTAAAGATGTGTTTTTAATAATAATATATAAATAGGAATGTTGAGGCAAACCTTCGCTGAAGTAGCAAACATTCGATATTTTGATTAATTTCAAGTTTAACCAATTTGAGTGTCACCAAAACCTTCCTATATAAAAGGCCCAGAAACTGACGGCCAAGATGGCCGCCGATCCTGTTCAGACATTATTTCTTACCTGGTAATAACAGCGCTGTCAGTCTCGAGAGCCATTCATATTGGAAGATTTTGGTTACACCCGTTGGAATCAAGGTATTTTCTCTCAATGGTTGGTTGGTACAAACCTTTCACAAAAGAAGGCAAGTGCATGATAGGCAATAATAAGAAAATGCCCCAACCAACCATTGACGGAAACTATCAACTAAGTGGTAAGGCACTTGCAAGCACTTGCCGAGCCATCGCCGTTGGATACCAATCTCCCACGAGAGATGTTTGCTAAACAATCTGTAAAAAAAATCTTTTGTATTGTACAACATCAAAATTAGAACTATCTTTCGACCACTTGGGATCGCAAAGTTCCACCCGACAGCAATAATAGGCTCTAAAGTACCCTTTTTAGAGTCCATTATCGTATTACTTTGATGCGTCAGATATAATAATTATCTAGTTATCCCAAAGGGCCGATTTATGGAATTAATGAATTTACAGTAATTAATGAAAAACGTTCCAAATTTAGATTTACTCAAATAAAGATAAACGTTTTTCGCGAATTGCTATAAATCTATGAATTCTAGATAGTTCTACTTTTAAGAATACACAACTTATCTTTTCATTGCACGTAAGTGTACAGCACATACATTAATTTAATATCACTGTCCCTGTGACAACAACAATTGAAATGTAAAAGAACAATTTGTATTTAGGTATGTCATAATTTATTTGGCATTCATTATTTTTTCACTGCACGTAAATGTACAGCACATACATTAATTTAATATTACTGTCCCTGTGACAGCAAGAATTGAAATGTAAAAGAACAATTTGTATTTAGGTATGTCATAATTTATTTGGCATTCATTATGGAGAAGTGGTGTTGTTGGGGGAGCCTTGTGTAATATAATATTATATGTATGTACATTATAGTATATGTGGACCTGTTCTCTCGGAACAACATGAATCAAACAGATAATATCGTTTATGTCACATAAATTATAATAACATTATTTTATTATAAGAGGCAGTACGAGTTATAGTTTAAATAAACCGGCTTCTTTTGTTAGTAAAACATACTCTTTTCTTTTTCCTATCCCCATTTCCAATTTTGCAAAACAACTATACATAACTAAGCAAGAACTAGCGTAATTCGTTCGTAAGTATTCACAAGGTTGGACCTATTTAGCACCCCGGTACACAAAGTATAAATTACGAGATATGACCGAGTCGTCGATCATTTATTTTCAAGATCTACAAACTCATCTGTGAAGGCAGCAAAAAGATGAATAACTAATGAAAAAACGAGTGACTCTAAAACTATCTACATTAGCGACGCCCTCAACTTATGGAAAAAGTAATGTATGCCGATCTATAAAGTCCTTCGTGCAGAAGGAGTTTAATAACATAAACCAATGGATAAAGGAAACATATTTTTACGATAAATATTCACATGAGTATTTTTTTTAAATGGCCTACACCCCCGTTAATATTGGTTCATTGTCCGGATTCTACCAGGAGCACAAAGCGTGCGAGAAGGTTGACGCATATTTTCAATAATTCACCTCTCGGTACCAGGAGCGCAGAAGTCAGCAGAGTTATTTCACAATATTTCGTAATTTAAATCAAATTATTTACCTCTCGGTACCAGGAGCACAGAAATCAGCGGAGTATTTCACAATATTTCGTAATTTAGTTAGAAATTTAAATCAAATTCACGTTATCTTACCCCGCAGTTTTCTGCGCTCCGGGTACCCCAACGCAAAAACAGTTCACGAAAATGTGGGGTGTACGGTTATAATTTCTTATTATTTATTGCTCGTTGTTTTTTTAATCATATTATAACGCCTATTTAGGCGTATTATGTATTTACATGGCCAGCAACGGGGCGCATCCAACAGCCTAGCAGAGAAAGATGTTTCTAGCGGGAAAGGAGGAATTTGCCCGCTGACACTTCGGTTTACCTTTCGTGACGGAAGACACCTCTTCGTAAATAAACGTGATCTACCTAACCTTAAAGACTATCATTTGACTATTACCTACTACGTTTATTCATTATAGTTCCTTAGTTCTACAATATTATTACCAACATTATAATGTACTGCAGCAAGCGATACGATTATTATGTATCTGATGACCGATGAAGAGTACATACGAGACGATGTATGCATGTGAATGAAGCAAGGAGTGTGTGCCAAGACAGAGTTGTGTGTCGGTCCATCCTCTCTGCCTACCCTTGCGGAGAAACGGCGTGATGGTTAGTTAGTTGATTACCAATTTTGTAATCGCACACTTATTATCCGCACACACGTTACAGGTAAAGTACTAAGTATTCAATTAGGGTAGGGTGGAAAAAGAGCGCGCAGTTTTGGGTTTCAGAATTTGTGCAAATAAAACTACATTTTAGGAAAACAAAAATAAGATAAATTCAACTCTTGGTTATGTCTAGCTGTTACAAGAATGAAATACAAATCGTAATCAACAAATCATCTGCGCTTTTTTCCAATGTCAATATGATTCAATGTATATACGGCGACAGGCATACAGATGCTGATGCTTTATGAATGACTCACCGAACCATATTGTATGTTCGTGCAATTAATTAGGATGTACTTTAACGATTAGAAGGACCAATGAACACTTTTCATTCTGTTGATATCATCATTAATGAACAAGGAGATTTAGATGATAATGAGCAACTTCATTTTCCTGTTGAATTATTAAATTCTATGGGAGAGAGAGAAAGCATTTTCTCTTTCATTAATTACTAAGAAAATACAATGTATTCTTTGCGTTGTCATGGATTAACGAGATTTATGTTGGAGTGAAGGGTGTTCCTCTCATTGTCCGCGGTGTTCAAAATAATGCATTTAGAATATTAATTGCAAGAATTTTTTTTTATATGCTTAAATATTTGAAGTAAGCATGCTATACCGTGCATAATAATAATAATATTTGGATAATTTGTATAGCGCCGTTTTTGTGAAAAATCACCTCAAGGGTGCATTGACAGTAGTTACTGTTGTAGTTGTTATTGTTTCACAATAGGGCTAAACCTTATAAATGGTCGCCAACACTTGAATTGGGCGCAGCCCAAACAAAGCGGCAGCGGGTTTTTATCTGCTAGTATATATAAATATATTATGAAACACAAACAAAATATTTACATAAAAGCATTGAACAAAATATATCATATACAATCGGCGTGTAAAATCTCTAATAAATGTGTTTACAACATCATGCATGGTGTACTCAATACAGCTTAGATTTTTTTGGTTACAAACAACAATGTTTATATGGTGGGATAATCAGTAACAAGGATCACAAATATAATCTCCAGATCCCAAATAACCAGTACATCCTCTCGTGCCACCACTCCTGGATTGTTTTGCCCCGAATCCAGTCCTCCACCATTGGCTTCAGGTTATTGTTAAATGGACTCCAAACCTTTCGGTCACTCCAAACCTTTCGGTAGCATTAGCCGTCGTAGCTGCTCTGGCATATGGTGGTGTTAATATTATTGCGATTTGATGAGTTGTGACTAGAGATGGTCGATATCAGAATTAGGTGTACCTGCGGTTCCAGTTACCGGTTATTTATCCAGTTCTTTTTGGAACCGGTTCCCGGTGCCAGAAAAGTTCCACGAAGGAGATTTTTTCGAAAAGTACTAGCAAATCGACAAAAGTTTCTCACCAAAAAAAAGTACTAGTCAGTAGAGATTTGAAAACGAAAAGAACTGGAGCTGGTTGGAACTCGCCAAAAAAAACACGAAATGAACGGAGAAAGGATACCGATATTTTTATTTGCGAAAATTTGGGACCGGTTCCTCGGATAAATAATATCGACGGTTCCAGTGACCGGCTAGGAACCGGTTCCTTTTAACCGGGACAGGAATATCGACCATCTCTAGTTGTGACCACTCTCTCGAGGATGATTTCTCAACTAATTTTCACATTCTACGGCGTAAATTTTATTTAGTGGGGCGAAAAAGCATGTGTCCAGTGGCTGGAGTTCGTGAATGCTGTGTGGGGGGGATTGAGTGGAGGAATTTGTTATTTTCACGACAACAGTTAGCAGCGGTCAAATCGCAATGGGTAGAATGACCAGTTGGACTTGATGTTCTTTAGCTGTGGCTTCACATGGTCCTTGAAATGCGAACGCCAGTCTGTAAACAGTTGGGTAGTTATACAGCTGTTGTCCGAAACCGTGCCAATGACGATGGTGGTGCTCCTACTAGAAGATCGGGATTCATTCGTTTGCGCTCGAAAGCGGGTGGAACAACGTGTTCACCAGTACTCATTGCGCAGACCCAAGTCACGCGATGTCCTCTTTCAGCGCTCGAAATCTTATCTACGCATCGCTTGTCTTTGGTTGACAGGACAACTTTAGTGGTTTATTGGGCACAATAGAAAATCCCGACTCGTTCATATTGCAGAAATTATGCTGAGGAAACTGGTATTTGTCGATGAATGCTGCCAGGTTTCTGCAGAATCGGTCCACCCGGGGTTTATTCAAGCCCATGGCTCTGGTTGATGTGGGTTGTCTAAGTGATAAGGTGGGATGCCTCTTCAGATACCCCCTAAGCCAGTATTTTCCAGCCAGTTTAGCATCATTAGAAAATTGGTGAGAATGATTGCTTTTTTCTGCAAATTCATAGCCTAAATAAAGATAGCAAGTTCTTAGCTGTTATTCCAAAAAACATTCCACCAAGAAGTTGGAAATGGTCGAATAGCTCATTTTCCGTGTTTACGTTAAAAGTACATTTGAACCGACCCAGGGATTGTGGTACTTTCTTTTTAAGTCTCTTCCTTAGGGTTGATTCTGTCACCCCCAACAACTTCGCGACGACTCTTTCTTTCTTGTAGGAGTCTTCTGACTTCCTCCGTGATAGTAGGATCGACATTATTCCTCTCTGTTTTCTTCGGCCGTCTGGACATTCTGAAATCAAAACAGTAAATAATAATAGTAGTAATTAGTGTATCGCGCGTACTCTTGTATCGTGCACATTTGGTCCCTGCGCACTCGTGCACAGCAGACGAACATTTAGTCTAAAACCCACTACTGCCGCAACACAGGGCAACCTGTCAAACTTCTGTCGTGTGACAGCTAACTGAGCAGATTTGTAATACAAATAATAACACTCAATCGCAATAAACCTCCACTTGAGAGAGTTTCCCGAACAGATGAATATTTTAACAAACAAGCGAAACAACGATTTTCTTACCTGGAATCGTACATGATCGCCTAGACACAGCTCGCGACAACGGCACGCCGAACGTCGACACTTCCCGGTGGCATCTAGCGCTAATTCTAGCGACTGAATTTGTCAGCTAATAATCTCAAATGCGGGAAGTTCAAATCGAATTCGTACTCTCGCACATTGCGCCGCGCTTTGTGCCACCTACCCGCTACGTTGGCAATCATTGAAGAGTTTCTCATTAAAAAAAAATACAATTTACTCAATGAGGGGTATGCGCCGGTTGAGTTTACATCCGTAGATCATTGATTAGAAAATGTATCAAAGATTTCAATGATGTGTGAAGAAGTAGATAGGTTTTTTTTTTTTTTTTACGTGAATACCGCACAAGAGTCTCAACTGCTCCCAACCGTCTAGAGCCAGTGAGACTATGGCATTCCCAAATATGATATGTTGTGAGGCTGAAGGTAGTGGGGAGGGGAAGGAGATTGGGAAGGGGAAGGTTGGGAAGTACCTGGCTATTCAGATCTGGTCACCAAACACGACTAAAGCCATTTCAAGCAACGTTTCGATTCTGAATGGTGGTCTTTCACCAGGGCGATACTATCGATAGTATCTACCACTCTAAGTATTGCCCTATCGGTTCCGTATGATATGTCCGCAACTCTGAAGGTTGGTTTCCCCTGCACTGTCGGCGCCCTTTGTCGGCGAGATCAAACGAAACTCCCTACGATAATGTAGGTACTAGGTACGGAGATATCGGAAAACCCTCAAAAGGATACATTCTTGCTCCGTTCGACTACTAGCTAAAAGATGGCTTCGTCTTTTAGCGCAAAGGGGCCTTTCATTTGGTGAGGTGCCTTTCGATTGTGTAAGAACGCATTTACGCTTTTTATACGGTTGTATAAAATACCTTAACGTTTTTATTATCTTGTGGTACATTTCAATACCGTAGCATCTTTCTCACAATCAGCATTATTGGGAAAGGAATGGGTAAAGTCAAAACTATCTTAAATATTTACACAAATAGTTTCAATTATTTTAAGAAAGGGGGTACTTACCAATTTATTTGTTTTGTATTATTATTATTTATTATTATTTTACCATTCAAGGGTATCCAATCATTTTTTTATATTCAGAGTGGTGTGGGTAATTTTGGGAACTCACGTCGACTATACATGCTTAGTACAATATTATTGTTCTGTTAATCTTCTGTGAATCTTCAGGGCAGCATCCCATCGTGTTACAAGTGTCGGACACTGGACATGCAGTCTAGGCGTAATGAAATAAAAGACAAGCGATGTTATTGATTACAACATCATGAACAATGATTTGTTAATTTATTTTTTTGAATTGTTTTCACATTTTCTCACCTAAGTTGGCCACAGTTGCCAGACGTTGGGTATTGCACACAACAAAATATTATTTTTCTAAAAAAATATGTATCTAGGCCGTTAACTTTGCGTTACAATAATTATGAATAGAACATTTATTATTTTGGCTATAAGAAAACACACACTGTGCTAAATTTTATAAATTTGTGAAACACTTAAGCTTCCTCCAATGTGGATAATTTGAAATATGAAAAAAAATAAAATTATTATATTAAAAATTTGATACAAAATTTTATGCTCGATTTTCACTAATAGTGAGCAACGTAATGACATCATTTTATTACCTACTCTTGCTTGCACTGGTTTCTTAAGGCGCGTGAATAAGTGTGTTCACATAATGTTCTCTGGAACACCCAGAACTGTCCCACACCAAACTCAGCGTGGCCCAGTTCTGGGAGATTCTAAACAGCAATAAATTCAATTTATACATTTCACAAATATCAAGCAGTCTTTCCAAAATTTTTAAACATTGACACACTAAAAAAAACAATCACATATTTTTGTTTCTATTTAACCCTTTGAAACGTAATGTCTTGATCAATAATATCACTCGATCCCCTTTTGTAAGATACTCCGTGAAATAAATAGCTAAAATCAATATTCTAAATAATTATGTTGTGTTTTCTGTAAAAGAAAATGTACAACAGTGAAAATAAGTGAGGTTAAGGGTGTTACATTATATTTAATAATATTATCTGTGGCCTTCGGTCAATATATTGTTAAGGATGCAAAAGTTATTGTTTTGTGATAAGTGTGTTGTTAAAATAAGGTTTGTGTCCCCTATCGTCTGATATAACTATGTAAACTCTATCTTATATAGAAATGATCCACCAAACCAATAAAACAGTAGTACCAAATAAAAAGTTATTTTAAGTTTCAAACTGTTCTCAAACTGTTCTCCTGAGAAATGTCTTTTTTGCAATTATCTTATTTTAACCTAAGACCACAGATATTTTTGTGTCAAAGGGTTAATATTATACAAAAAAATTAATGAAGACAAAAAAACAAAGTTAATTAGAGAAAAAGTTTTCAGCTTTAAAAACGTTTTTTATTATTTTTTTATCAAAGACTGCCCATTGAAATAGATAACATTTTCGTAATTCAAATTCCATTTTGATTTCTGTAAAATTATTTCTATTAAATGTATTATTATTATCAACAAAACAAATCACTTTTCAATAATTATAGATTTTTTAGTGTAATATTGTAGCATCTTTCTTGCATTTCAACATTAGAAGTTAGATTTGCAAGTAAGAAAGGCGCCTCCGCAGAAGTGAGAGGGTCGAGAAGTGCCATTACGCTGAGTAGAAGCCAGAAGGAAGCGAAGGTCCGGAAGGAGTTCAGTCCACAGATATATCCAATACAAAAATTAGATGAAAAAGTGACTAACAATATGATTTGTTTGTTCCGAGGTTTAACTCGGGAGTGTAACTTTAATATGTATAACAACTATTCGTATTCTCTAATATAAAAATTCTATGGAGAGCATTGTATGAAAATTAGATTATAAATCTACCGAACTATGTATATAATATATAATATTTTGTATTCATTATTTTAATATGTATTACAATAAAAAACTACACATTCCTTTTTATAAACAATAATTGCAAATTCTATTTTTATAGTACAACTCTACGATCACTAGTTACACACAATGAGCTTGGTAAGTAATGAGATATTTATTCATCGAAATCTTTCGCTCTATTCCTTACTTTAACAGCCTTTGCCGGCAAGCTTCGACGTCTACCGAGCCCTCCCACCCGAGACTGGAAATACTGACTGCCGTGATATTACCTAACCCTCCTGTCGTGTTACAGTGGAACTCAATATTCCACTGACGCCAACCTATCATTTCTCTATCTAACCAGAGCTCAAAATATTGACTACTATGATATTACCGTGGATCTCAACCAACCATTCCTCTACCTAACCCTCCAATCAGAGGATTGCAAAAATGACTAACAATAATAGCGTGGAACTAAATCCATTGCCAGCAGACACCGACTGTAAACAAACCATTTCTCTAGCTAGCCCCGATGAATTTAATTCTTTTCCAACTATTTCTCTATCTAACCTTTCAACCGGAGGCTTGAAAAAATCACTTCCACAATATTAGTGTGGAACTTAATCCTTTGCCTGAGTGCCAATCAACCATTTCTCCACCTAACCTCCAACTTTGGTTGAACTTGAAATAAGAAACCTAAACACGAGTGTGGAACTGGATGATTTCATCTGTCAGGCCTCCACGGGGCAGCTGCTTTAGCTCATCAGACAGCTGAGATTATGGAGAGTGTAGAGTCCAACTTCCAAATAATTCCTAATACAGGCGAGGATTAATAAAGAGAAAAAAGGCGAAACGAACACGAAACCTACGCGATCAACATTAACTCATTGTACATAGTTCTACCGACTACAATATTATCACTAACATCTATTTTCATTGGACACGTTTTCCGTAATATAAGTTTGTCTTAATAATATAGGTGTAATGATTTCCAATAATTAATTACAATAATTTTTATTAATATTACAGATAATCCAGTGATACGTTAGGCACATCGATTGTAAGACAATACATAATAAGTGAAACACTAGCAGAGACTGCCCAGTAAACCCATAGAGATCCTTCACGGAGGCAGAAGCAGCAGCCATTATTGTCATAATAATATCAGCCGTACGGTTCCAAGGCCAGCCGGGATATTACATGACGTGACATGATAGGTTAGTACTACTGAAGCTGGTGCCCTTGAAACCATATGCCTCGCACAAATGAAACATTTCTAAAGTACAATCACTAGTTCTAGAGTATTTTATCACAAGTTTGTATTATTTAAATAAGGAGGCTGCATTGCGACAGAGCTGGCACGTGGCGCTGGAACCTAACCGCGTGGGTGAGGTGAGTGGCTGTCCGTGAGGCGAGCAGTAGAGCATGGTGAGCGATGTCTCCAGGCGGCGGCGGCAGGGACTCCTCAATGGCTGCGATTGCGTAATGGTAGAAATCAGACTTTTATAAACATTTCCTTGAGCTAGTTCTAATAGACATTAGTAGCAAACGTTGTTGAGATGACTAAAGTCAGATTGAGCGAAACCCTAGCAGTTGCCTCTCTACGGGATTACTTCTACTCTCGTATCCCTATCCCTACCTCTCTCCCACTTCTCCTAACATACATACGTACATATTCTACTATAGTAATCTTAAGAAACATTCAGTACAATTTTAACAATTATAAAAATATCATTTTAAAGACACCAAATGCAAATATTTCACACCTTAATAAAACACCAAGGCTAAGGAGTTTGACAGCGGCCCATCTAGCTACAGTATTATTGGATAAAATGGCTACTGTGTAATAGTTTGACATCTACAACAATGAGACAGTAAAGGTGGACCTCCGGCAGATGGCCATGTGAGCCGATGAGCCGATGAGCCGATGAGCCGATGATCCGATGATCCGATGAGCCGATGAGCCAACAAGCCAACGAGCCAATAAGCCAATGAGCCTAACGCAAGTGGCCTATGAATAAAGAGATGCAAAGTAGAGACTACTACACGAGTGATAACATTGAGATTTGCAAGGTTGAGGAACATCAAAGACACAGAGATGTGACAAAGTTTCATCTAACATTTAGGACACTTACCTTAATAATATAATATTCAATTAGGTACTTGTGGAAGTTATCATAGACAGCAATATTAAGCTCTTTGTTAATAATAACGTCTAGGGAGTGCCCATACACCGAAACAGTCCGACGGAAACCTATTCCTAATTAGACACAATGGCTACAATCGTATCCGTAAAATATGTAAAATATGTTTCCCTGTTCCTAGCCAAGAGTGTGCTCCGATAAGACAGGACTGAGTGCTAAGCGGGATGAATAGTTCTTACTATACATATACAAGATGGATTGTTTGTTTGTTAAAGCTTGGCCAGTAATGGTGATGCACTCTGCTTGGTGGATAACACAACAGGAACACTACATGAAGCTACGAGGTACACCATATACAATTATTCAAACAGCGTATTATTAAAAACTACATTTAACACCTTATGACCGATGGATCACTAATAAATTGATATAAAAACAGTCCCCTGTATAGTATGTGTTATGTGTAAGCTAAACCTTATAAACAGGTGAAGTATGATTATCTTACCTTAATTATATCATCTTTAGAAAAATTTATCGTACCAAATTGTAAAACTGCCCCGATTAAAACAACCTCCTTCTACGTAATATATTATTAGTTGGATGTATTAGTAACAGCGCCTACCTAACCAAGCAACAGACCAGACAACGTCACATCCACTCTGCGGTTAAAATTTATTTGTACCAAAGAGAAACAAACACACGTAGTATTACAATACGAATATACTCCTAGTGCTTAAACATTTGTATGAAGATTATGGAAGGAGTTTAGTTTTGTGAAAAGTTTACGACATGAAGATTCCCAATTGAAGAGAAACAGCTCGGCCGATGGCAAGATAGCTAATGCCAACAATGTTTACTAACAAATTTGTACACTCGCACATTAATACAAAAGACAAAAGTTAATAATAAAACCAATCATATATCAAATATCCCTACAAGCTCCATTATAAAAAAATAGATGAATTTATAAAATTGGCAAACGTTTTATTATATTTAGAATTATCCTTATCTATTGAAAGTATTTGGTCAAATAATTTTATATCTAAGTGAAGATATATTTTAAGAAAATTTTAAAAAGCTATTATTAATGTGATATTTTGTTGCATAAAATTTTAATTCTATTCTTTAAATTCCATGAACCTTTTCTCGGTTTATGACTACATAATTAAGTAAATCAGATGACCTACTGTGGTCGCTCGTACCGCACTAAATGAGCGGGGCAATACTCACAAGACTGTTTAACCAAATTAACAAGTGTTACCATTCGCAACTTACCTCTGCGTCTAACTCTTTTATCTCCATTTCAGCACTGGATTGGCACGCAACCATCACCCCTCCCACGGAACATAACAGTTAAAGATGAACTTAATTCCTGCGATGGTAGATCCTGATTTCTATAGCTATGCTAGCATTATATTTTCTATTATATATTTACAGGGTTTAACTGTATGTGCTGCCTCGGATGAATGCAGTTTGAGCGTTTCAGAGTGAATTTAGAAGTGGTGTATAATTGTTGATGTGATAACCGTAAACAAGAAGTAACAATCATTGCATCACCAGTATACATTGAGTTATCGGAGAGATGGTTTAGTCTTCCTTCATGCGCTTACTTAAAAGCACTTTGACGAAAGAGTTGAACCTTGTAACAATATTATTTCTCAATCATAAATTAAAATGGCGATCCTTTGCATTTGGACAGCCTTGTTGCCAAAATAAAAATAGAACAAAACTGAAAGAAAAAACATAAAAGAGTAAATAAAAGAAATGATAAAATAAAAAAATCAAATTATAGTAGTTAATAAGAATTTTATTTACAACCATAATTAATTAAAATAATATAATAAATGCGCATGCATCTAGTTATCCCTGAATTCCCAACTTTAGATTTCATTTAAAATATTATTGTAAAAAACATCATACTGAACAAACAGATTTGTCAAATGTTGCGCAACCTTACCTTAACAGCGAGGTTACATCCCATCCGGCCTACGACGCACATGGTTATCCATACAGACACAAGATACACACATGCACTATCTAACTCTAACCTCACTGGACATGCAACAAACTATATATATCCACAAAAACAGCCTTTCGTAACGCAGGTTGGAGGAGCGCGCCGCCATTCACCGAGCGCATACAGATTTATAATTATTTATTTGATTCATTCTCAAAGAAATATTATGAAATCGCTTTTGGAACCGGTTGTTGGTGGTGAATGAATGGTAGCGCGACGACGTCTAGCCTCCAACTGCAATACGTATCACACTCTCCACAACACACACTAAGTCTATTTCCGTGCACAAGTTTATCGCAAAGACAAAACATCTAAACCAACAGAGCCTTTAAAACAGTTTGTTAACACCGACACCGAGCAGGTGGTGTGTTGCATTCGTTCCTCGTAGCGAGGTTAGACGTATCACGGTCCAGTATGATCTGCGGGAGGCCTGAAGCGTACAAATGAACACCTAACACCGTTTGTAATTCAATAGTAAAGCGACATTCAACTATAAAACCTTCTCACCACTATGACTATGTTGATATTCTGCAAGTATTACAACTTAAACACCATACATTCACTTGACAAGGGTCACTTCAATACGACCCGGATCAAATAGCAAGTCTTCCTCTTTTCCTTCCCAACAAACAGTGACCTACTTTTAAAACAAATATTAGAGTTAACCCAACTAAAGCGATATCTCCACCTAACTAACTAACTAACCACCAAAGCTAAAGTACTTTTTTGTGTTTTACCGTAGTAGTGTACCTACGCAAAGATCAAGAGAATCTAAAATTAATAAAAAAAAACTAAAAGTGACAAACTGCGAAATACGTTATTATTATAATAATAATTTGCAAAACTTATAAGATAAAATGGATTCAATTTAAACAAAAAGGACACAGGCAAAACAGAAGAGGTTATTTTCAGTTGGGCTCCGAGGTCATAATGATTAATGATGCACCCCAATGATTACATGATCACCTAGAACCTATACATACACGGATCACAGAAGTACTTTTATTTCAGTTTTTACATTATTAACACGTTTAAATATATGTTACAACGATCCCGAACAATGAATCGTCGTGGTTGGTTTGCAGTCCAATGCTCCCACTGCCGAGAAGCCAGAGAATGTACACTATTTAGCCGTGTGTCATCTATCTGTGTATTGTTTTTATCAAAACTAAATATGGCAGTTAGGTTCTATTAATACACTCGCAACCTTCTTTTAGTCTCCACTAACAATATTCAAAATTTTAACGAACCCAATTTTACAAAATTTTATGCCATCATTTTCATTGAATCTTATTTTAAAATAATCCATGTCGATTCATTATAATTCCTATTTACAAACATTTCATTAATATGTTCTACTATTAGACATTAGACATGAGTTATTTGCCGATTTTGAAAATATTATGATAAAATCAAATAATTATTTTAAATTAATTAATTCATAAAATATAAAATTATTTGATGCACGACTTGGAAATCTTGTACAAAGATACAAAATTCCATATAAAATGTGTCAATAAAAAAAACTATTATTACATAAAAAAAAGTTAGATTATTCTTTAGTCCATATTATTATTTAGGATAATAATAATTCCACACAAATATACATAAATATACACACACTGTGTAAAAATCTAATTCATATGATGTACCTTTCTAACGGTAAGATGGACTAACAGTACATATTATATACAAAAGAGCAAATAGTAAGTGCAACAGCGTATACAATTCCACGCAACTTGGAATAAACTTACCCTTCATTATGAAGAACATAAAATATACAAGAAAATGCCTATCTTTGGTTTGCATTTTAAAAATTAAATTAAAAACATTAGCAATTAATTAGTTCATGTTTGTAAAAAGCAGTTATATTGTGGCTTGCCATAATTATATGAAATTAAAATAAATACTTTGCTAAACCAGAGTATTTATTTAAACTGTCGTCGGTTACTGAAAAGCACTTCTTTCGTCGAGACAAATGTGAAATGGCCTTGCAAAACCGATAGCAATTAAAATTCATGTAGTGGTTGAAAGCAAAGTATTTGTGTAATTTAATCTTCATTATCGTTTGAATATCTGCGAAGGTGCAATGCACAAGCTAGGCAATGCTGTAACATAAATTAAAAACTAAAAGGAATTTCATTCAAACAAACAAACAGAACGCCAAAACAAATTAAGTTTACAACAATCAAATAAAATATTAGCTAGTTGATTGAATATGATTAAAAATACAAACATCTTAAGTTTGCAGAAATGCATACATAATTCATTAACTTATAAACATACTAGAATAATAAGAGTTTACCAAAATGTTTAGTGGTAATTTCACAATGTACAACATAATAATAACAACAATCTCAACTACGGCATCTTCCTCTGCCTCCGAGCGAATTGTTCCCCCGAGGCTCAGATTAATATACAAATATCCTCTGCAGAAAAATCATAATAACGCACTTTGATTTCAATATTTTGAACACTTTCTCGCATATTTCTCCCATCACGGCGAAGTATTGATTAAAAAAAACATTCTTTGTCGATTATCCCTTTTCTTGTTACATTTTCTTTACACTTTCTATTTTCTCTTCACTATGTCGTCATATGGAGGAAGATCCATCACCATAAGTTCTCTTTTTTTGTTCGTCCGTGATTTACGAAATATACAAAATAATACCGATTTTACACAAAATAAGTAGAACTTGGGAAGATAAAACCAGGAGAATTTTCACCCAATGTGCACTTGCAAAATTTGAACAATGTCTAGTCACAGAAAAATTATAGTCAAGTATTTTATTTCTTTCGTATCTTTGATGTGCGGAGAGGGGAGCTTCAAGGTGGTCCGTAATTCACTTCTAGTATTGCACTGGCCAATCTGAACCTAAACGTTCATTTCAGTTCTCTACATCGGCTTCTTGCCAGCGTGTGTCAAGACTCCTCACCGGGTTGAGACTCTCATTACGAAGGACACACTCAATGTTATCTCACGTTACCGAGGACACAGTTAGAGTAACCTCTCATTACGTAGGACAGTCAAAGTTATCTCCCATTACGAAAGACACCAAGCTATCTCCTGACGCAAAGGACACGGTCGATGTTATCTCACGTTACCGAGGCCACAGTAACCTACCATTATGAAGAATACTATTAAAGTTATCTCCCGTTACGAAAGATGTGGTCGATGTTATCTCACGTTACCGAGGATGCAGTTAAAGTAACCTCTCATTATGAAGGACACAATCAATGTTATCTCTCATTACGAAGGACACCATCAAAGTTATCTCCCGTTAGCGAGGACACAGTTAAAGTAATCTCTCATTACGAAGGACACGGTCAATGTTATTTCCCATTACGAAGGACACCAAGCAATCTCCTGTCGTGAAGGACGTGGTCGATGTTCTCTGGCTCGGGTAGCCGGATGACACAATGCACACGTCGTTTCCCAGTGTAAGTTACGGCATGACGACTGACTGCAGAGTTTGACTGACTGTCTGACTGTCTACAGCCCGTCCAGTCGGCAGAGGAAGGCGCGCGCCGGCCGTCAGTCGGTGAACCATAGTTGGGGGGGCGGCTGGTAGTGCGCAGGGGGTGAGGCGTAGGCCGCAAGCGGGTGGTGGTGATGTGGGTGTGGCGGTGCGGCACCCCCGTGATGTGGCGGCGGGGGCAGGTGCGCCGGCGGAGGGGCGCGCGCCTGATGCGCTGGTGGGGGTACTGCTCCGCCACTGGAAACACAACATAGTATTAGTTACAGGAAATCAGGAGCAGATGTGGGTAGTACATTCATCCGAGAGTTTCCGGAAAGCAACATTTAAAATGTCTAATGTATGAAACCGGTTGTTGAATGACTTCATGAGTAAACTTGCTGGCAATCTATTTTGATTTTTGGCACATTTATAAATCTTTGTCGCTGTATAGTATGAGCATTGTTAACATATCTTAGGCGTAATCTGCCAATGTGAATAAGTTTTGTCTGTATGTCTAAATCGTGCAATCAGATTTCTGCTTTATTTAATGTGTACATTACAAACATCTGCAGCCACTTGCCACTGATTGCTCCAAGTGTTGTGAGAAAATGAGAGAGGTTACAACAGAGTCATAATTAATAAATTAAATGAAAACATCAACAAGTGGATTATAATGGAGCTCAATGAAAACACTTTTCTTACCCGTGATGGTAGTGGTAGGAAGGCGGCACCACTCCCACATACAAGGGGGCCCGGTGGGGCACAGGGGCCGGGGCATAGCCTGGGGACACTCCGCCGGCTGGGCTTCCTACTACTGCGCCAGTGCCTCCAGTTCTGAAACAAGGAAGATGTATTAATACATTGGACAAATGAATCATCATTTCGCAATAACCAATAACCCAATAGCAACGTCATATCAGATTATTTCACCATTAATACATTGCCATTGAAGATTGCCCAGCCAAACAGAATAAAGTAACTCTGTCATCAGATTAGAATACAGTTCCATGCTACAAGTTGGATGATGTATGTATTGGCAAGTTTAACACTAATGATCCGCCAGGAATAAAAGCATGGTAAATTCAAACTTTGCACAGTATGTACTCCTACTTTATTAGGTAGGTAGGGATTTGAAGATTCTTTTTAAAATTTGATAATTTTAATTGACACTCAAGTACATACTCACAAAAGACATTATTTGTAGTTAATAGGAGAGAGAAGCATTTACCTATAGGAAGGGGCCCAGCCGGTCTTGAGATGGGCGGCGGGAGGCTGGTAATCCCGCATGCTGCTCATCTGCAAACAGAAGATAAAATGGCGTCAGCGAGGGGAGCAGCTGGGAATGAAGGAGACAAGGGCACACTGATACGAAGTTGGATGCTTACACTGTCCCTCTTGCTGTGGTGCATGGGCGCGTAGTGTGCGCACTGGTACTCCTGCTGGCCCGCCGAGCGCACTGACTGCGAACTCTGCAACGAGAGGCTCTGTTACATAAACTCAATCACACTAACGGCCCACCACTTTTATCCAACCAACCTTAGACCCAACCAATTTACAGGAGATGCTTACAGGATGATTTCATAGTCTTTCAAACACCTTTCAGTATGTTTAGTAAACGAGTCTGTACTTGAATACTTTGCACTGTCCCTTCCTGGCAATGTTGTAGGAAAAGGTTCCAGCCATGTTCTTACCAGTGGCAATTTGTGAATTATTTTTTTTTTTTAACACAAATTTTGCCAAAGGCCAAAATGGTATTCACCTTTTTAATCCAATTAAGTTAAGGAATGGCTGGTTAAAGTCCGTTGGGTACGTACTGTTACAGCCTGTATGTCAGTGGCCAAACGGTTGATCGTGGAGGTTTGTATATAATTTCAGATATCCATAATATCAACACTTATGTCTGCACCTTATCAAAGTACTTCAGCGGGCAACTCAGCAAAACATATTATTCTGTCACAATAATTTATTTAAACTAACTATATCATGCATGCCCCCTTTCCTCGCCTACATACACTCGGAAACGAACACACCTCAAATATTGACATCTTTCTCGTAAATTTGTCAAAATTTAAAAGACCCTTAAATGACATATTTATTTGTCACTAATGTATGGAAACTATTATTTTTATTTTTATTTGCTATCCATATTTCCAAACGTTTTTCTTTTTTGTTATTATTTTCTGTACTCATGCACTTGCTTTATGTCAATTTAATATGTAAAAGCTCATCAGGGCGTCAATAAAAAAATAAACATACAAATGTTTGCCCAAAAATATTTCTCAAATAGCTTGCAGGGTGTTAGTCAAGCATTTCACAGTCAATAATAAGAAGGTGAAAAAGGGTATAGTATTTGTACTCCCTCATTTAAGTAACAATAATAATTACAACAGTTCAAACGTGTTTTTAAACGCTCCTGAATAAAATGTCTACACGATCCCAATCGCTAGACCTTATTAACCAAACCGTAGTAGAATTAGTGAAGAAGATCGAGCTTCTTACCTCCAAGGTGTCGGACCTGCAGCAAGTGATAGGTGAGCAAAAACAACTCATTCATTTACAAGATACCTCCATTGCCAAGCTGTGCGCGAAGGTAGTTTCGCTCGAAGCGGCCGTCCGTACGACACCGGCGACACTGGAGGGCCAGGGATCCGAAACCAAACAAACACCAACTACAAGCGCGGTTAAACCGCAAAAAAAAAAAGAAGTTCGGAAAAATAAAAAGAAGAAGTTCAACCTCAAATCAAAATATTGTCTCAAGCAGGCATAACTGAGCCTGAAGACGACAAAAGTGGCTGGGTCACGAAAACCCGGAAACCACGGATTCGAAAGCCTGTCCCTATCGTCAAAGGGACCAAGGCCGACTTCGGCACTGCCGCTGCAGTAGCCCGTAAGTTTTACGTTCACGCCTGGCCTTTCTGTCCAGAAACAGAAGTACAAAGCATTGCGGATTTGATCGTTTGCCAGGGCATCAGCCGAAACCAAGTAGAAGTTGTTAAGCTGCAAGCCCGCGGCAACTACAGCTCCTTTAAAATTGGGGTACCCGAAGAATCTAAGGACAAACTTCTTAATCCAGAAGTCTGGCCCGCCGGAATTTCTTTAAATAAATTTAGATTTCCGTATTCGAACCGGCAACAAACAAATACTACCCTGGCATAATGGCTAGATTAAGACTCACCTACCAAAACATTAGAGGTGTAAACTCGAAAATGAATGAGTTTACAACGAACTTATTAGCTCAAAATGAGGACATTATTGCACTGACAGAGACATGGTTGAACGCCTCTGTCCAAGACGCCGAGCTATTCGACAGTAGGTACGAAGTACATCGGCGGGACCGAGCCAACCCGAGTGCGAATGCACTGGCGGCCGGTGGCGGGCAGTGCCCAGCTACTCGAGGCGGCGGCGTATGTATAGCTGTACGTAAGCCGTGCGTGTCACAACGTATTTACGACTTAGAAACCGAAGGCGAAAATATTTGGATAAAAATTACCACTGCGAACAACTTCACTGCGCTTATCTGTGTAGTATATTTCTACTGCACAGATGACAGAGACACTCGTATTAAATTTTATGAACATATCGATAATAAAGCAAGTTTCCTGGCCAACAAAAACATTATAATTATGGGAGATTTTAATCTGCATAACAAACCAGAAGATGTTTTGTTAAACCACATTTGTTTTATTAACTCCAATGGACTGCAGCAACACAATTCAGTGCTAAACAAACACAATAATATGCTGGATTTAGTGTTAAGCAACATAAATATTTGTAATGTGACATACAGTGATGAACCATTAGTTAAAGAAGATCCCCACCATCCTACATTAGCCATCTCGGCAACCTTGTCAAGGACGCGAGGCAGCAGGCGTGGGACGCGTTCAAACCATTACCGAACGCCACTACCTTTAATATCGAATAGGATCCACTTCAACAAATTTAATTTCAGACGAATCAACATAAATATGTGTCAAAATATATTGTCTCACTTTGATTGGGATCATCTATATATAATGAAATCGGTAAACGAGGCTGTAGACTATTTTTATACTGTCCTAATGATTGTATTTGATTTATGTGTACCCTTAAAAAAACCATTAAAAACTAATGTTGACTATCCGGTATGGTTCGACAAAAGTATAATTGATAAAATTAAATGTAAAGAATCACTTCGCAGAAAATTCAAGGTTACTAAAAGTAAATCAGATTACTTGTTATTCTCTGCGAAGAGATCCGAATTAAAAAAAGAGATGTCTTTAAAAAAGAAATTGTACATGTGTAATATTGAAGATGGGATCAAAGACGACTCCAAAATTTTCTGGCAATATATTAGATCACAAAAAGCGGGCGGGGGTTCTCCAATTGGACTCATGAACGCTGATGAAATCATACAATGCCCCCTATTAGTTTCGGAAAAATTTGCGGAATATTTCAAGTCAGTATATAATCAAATGTCCCCAAACCTAGATGTCGAGAGTCTCCGGCAAGAGGTTCCCAGGAACACAGGTTCAATTTCTCTAAGCTTAATTAATCCTGAGGAAACGAAAACTTGCATCCGGAAACAAAAGCCCGACAAGGCCACGGGACCAGACGGCATTCCACCATATATTTTTATTAATCTGGGAGATCAGTTGTATAAACCTATTTCATTTTTATTTAACATTAGTATTTTAAATTCAACCTTTCCCCGATCTTGGAAACTTACTAGGGTAAGCCCAATACACAAATCGGGCAGTAAAACAGATTCGCAAAACTATAGGCCAGTGGCGGTATTGTCATTACTTCCAAAGGTCTTTGAATCTATCATTTGTGAAAAATTAAAATACCAGGTAAATCCGTTTCTTGGCGGAAATCAACATGGTTTTTTGCCAAAGAAATCGACGGTGTCTAACCTACTTGAGCTCTCACAAAGAGTGGCAAGAGGACTAGATGCGAAATACCAAACAGATGTGATCTACACAGATTTTGCTAAGGCATTTGACCGAGTCGATCACGATATACTTATAAAGAAGATGCACAAAATCGGGTTTGACGAACCTCTCATATATTTTTTGTGTCCTATTTAAGAAACAGACGACAATATGTTTGCATCGACGGTTATGAGTCTAGAGAATTTACTGCATTCTCCGGAATACCACAGGGATCAAATCTAGGGCCTCTTCTGTTCTTGATATTAATCGATGACCTACAAGAATGCATTGAACATGCCACTTGCATGCTTTTTGCCGACGATCTGAAGTTGCTCATGAGGATTTGCACCGGCGAAGATTGTATTAAATTACAACTAGACTTAGATGCAATAACTGCGTGGGCTGACGAAAATAAATTATATTTTAACACAAAAAAATGTGTATCTATGACATATACGGCGCTCAAAAAACCCTATCAAATTTAATTATAAAATAGGGAATGATTTATTGTCATCTATAAGGTCGATCAAAGACCTAGGAGTAGTCTTTGATCCCAAACTTACGTTTTCAGACCATATATTGCAGTTATCCACATCGTGCTACAGACTGTTAGGGTTTGTTATAAGGTCTAGCAAACAATTTACCAAGCCTGCAGCGATGACTTCTATGTTCAACTGCATTGTAAGGTCCAAACTAGAGTACGCCTCTGCTGTATGGGCCCCATACCAAAATAAATATATACAATTATTGGAACAGATCCAAACAAAGTTTCTCAGATATTTGTATATGAGAATCCACGGCGTCTATCCAAAATTTATGCATCATAAAGATTTGCTCTCCGATACGCTTTATCAAAGTCTCCAGTCGAGAAGGAGTGGGGCCCTTGCAGTAACAACGTACAAAATATTGAATAATTTGATTGACAATCCATACCTCCTGGAATGTTATAAGTTGTTTGTGCCAAATAACTACTGCCAGGGGCGACATCACGATCTGCTGTGCATTCCACATGGCAGAACAGACGTGTTGGCTCAGCACAGCATGACACGGGGTATGGTACTATTAAATAACATGTCTTTTGATATCTTCAACGTAAACCTTGAAGATTTCAAGAGACATGTTAAAAATATCTCTTAATTTAATTTAATATTGTTACTTCTTGTGTTTTGTAAATGGATATATAGTCTGTAAAACACAAAAAAAAAAAAAAAAAAAAATAATAATTGTTGTTTCTTAAAAATGTCACAACTGTCATTGTTAAAATCAGTGGTCATCTCACCTGTGGCGTGATCACATAATCATTTGAAGGTGGCTCTTGCTTGGCTTGGCACTCGGACTGCGCCATGGCGAGCAGCCTCTTTTTCTGGTGCTGCTGCTGGAGTGGCTGCTGTTGAGGCTGCGCTTGCTGGGAGGAGCCGCCGCTGTTGCCCCCGCCGCTATTGTTGGTCTGCTGGCCGCCGCCACCGTTGTTGCCGTGGCCGCTGTGGCTGGTGCTGTTGTTGCTGCCGTTGCTATGGTTACTGTTGTTGCCGGAGCTGCCCTGGGGGGCGACCGACGAGTGGCTGCAGGACACCTGCCCGCAGGGTTCGTGTTTTATCGTCTGTGAGGAGAGCAATATATTAAATATATACATAAAAAGTTAACCAAATAAAAAAAACATTACAAAAATAAAGATTATATTGAAAAAAGAATACAATGTTGTGGCTGCAGGACACCTGCCCGCAGGGTTCGTGTTTTATCGTCTGTGAGGAGAGCAATATATTAAATATATAAATAAAAAGTTAACCAAATAAAAAAAACATTACTAAAATAAAGATTATATTGAAAAAAGAATACAATGTTATCATCAAATAACATGTCTTAGAAAATCACAACAGTAAAAAACTTATTGCTGCAATCGGAATTTGACAGCATCTTGATTTTGAGCAACTGTGGTTTTTTGTAAAAAAAAACTTGATAAATTTTAAAACTTTCAACTGTCACTGTAAATTGAAAATTAAAAAGTTTGATTTAGTGGACCATTTGTGTATATTAAAATATATCACCATGGTGCGCAAATCTTGACTATGACATAGAAAATCTGTATGCTGAACTAGCAAAAACTCACAAACTAAGCATTGGTGCTAAAAAAATTACTTTACAATTTGGAATTTCTAAGTCAATGCAACTGTTTTTAGCTCGCAACATCATTTTCATCATGAGGTATGAAGCTTTGAAATAGCCATTTAACCACCAAATAATAAGATACTAATATTTATTCCATATTTTTCAATTTTATTGTTCGATAAGTTCCAAGTTACAGAAGCAACATCTTCCGCTTCTTATGATGGTAGTAGGAGTTTTTCAAATATTGTCCGGTTATTCGTAACCCAGGAATGTTTGCCTTTCTTTTAAAAAAAATAAGATTTAAAAATATGTAAATAAAATGCCGCAAGTTTGTACTAAACTGACTGTTCTAAATTCATACCTGTGAAGTGTGATGGTGGTAGTGATTCTGCGGGTGTGACTGTTGGTGGTGCTGCAGATTCCCCTGCTGTTGCTGTGGCTGAGCCTGCTGTTGCTGCTGCTGTTGTTGATGTTGTTGCTGGTGTTGTTGCTGCTGATGCTGTTGCTGCTGATGCTGTTGATGCTGCTGCTGCTGCTGTTGTTGCTGCTGTTGCTGCTGCTGCTGTTGCTGCTGTTGTTGCTGCTGCTGCTGTTGCTGCTGTTGTTGCTGTTGTTGTTGTTGTTGTTGCTGCTGCTGCTGCTGCTGCTGTTGTTGATGCTGATGCTGTTGTTGGTGGTGGTGGTGCAATGAAGCGGGCTTGGAGCGGGGCGAAGCCGGTTCAACGGGACCGTTGGCCATACAGTTTCCTCCACTGCATTCACTGCCGGCTACATAAACATTTTGCTTGTGATTATTGTTGAATTTTGATATGCCTCTATTGTTTTCCGTCATATACGAGTATATGAAGTTCAGTTTGAATATAAAAAATATATTTTTTAAATTCATATTTATAGGGCTTAGTTCGAAGAGTAATGCTGGTTATTGGAAGTTCCAAATATTTTAACAATAATTGAGCAATGATAGAAGAATAAAGCGAACTAACCTTGCTGCGGCAGAGGCTTAGCCTTAACCGTGGCCTCATCCTCTGAATCGGAGATGGTGATGACAGAGAAGGTGGGCGAGGGGGTATCGTCGTGGATGGTAATAGTCTGCTGTCCCTGGAGGAGAGGCGCAGGGGGGACTCCTGCGGCCGCCAGTAACGGGACCGGCGGGGCTCCGTGCTGCGGACGGGAGCAGCCCCCATCCCAGCCTGACACCGAGGGGGGTTTTCTGCCAGATCTGGAAAGAGAAATGCGGTTAATACCAAACATAAAATCAGATATGCTCCACTTATTTATTTATTTTAGAACCGGTTTCCCTTGCTAAGGGCATCTTCAGACTGGTTCAGTTTTAATAAGCACGCGGAAGAAAGTTATAAAGTTTTTAATCATAATATTACAATGGAATTCTACCACGAATTAAAAGTTTCAAAAATGAATTATTTCATCTGTCGACTGCTTGACACAAATTAGGGAAAAAAATAAAATATTGTGAATAAGAACTTAAATTGCCAGATTATACAGATGGCGGTAAGAACCTAACATAATATAATTTTGAATTCAATAGAAGTACTCAAAAAACTCAATGGCTTTAACAGATAGTTTATCGTTGGCTAGAAGTGTTCCTTACGGGGCTTGTTCTGGCCAGTGACTGTTGTGATGGTTGTTTCGCCTGTTGGGCGGAGTGCCCTCCTTCACACGCTTTTTCACCGGACTCAGCTGGGTGGTCTCCTTCTTGTCCGCGCCCACCCTGCAAAGATAAACAAGAATTAGCACGAGCCCACATACTGGTGATTGGTTTACTATTTGATAGAACCTGTGTTAGCCACTTGCCAGTTCATCTGGAGCACTGCCTGCTCTGGCGGCGCCTGTTCATACAGTTCATCGCGTGCACTGCACGTCGGTAATCTTTGTAACACAAAGAAAATACAGTTATTGAATTGCACCATGTTGCTGGGATTGACTTAAACTATGTTGCGGTGGCCACAGAAAACAGGCTTCGAAATTCCTCGACAATTTATTGAATTTGCCCATAAATTATCACAAAAAAATTTAAATAAAACTACCTTCAGTGACGCTTGCCGGGATTGTATGGCGGGTAAATAATGGCCTCTGCCGTGCACATGACAGGGCACATGTTGGAACGCAATGCGTTAATGCATTGCTTATTAAAATTGTATGTATATCTAATGTTTATTTTATTCTTCATAATCTGTAATTATTATATGGGTATCTACTTTTATTCTTTAATGGAAATTAATTGGTCTAAAATATGTTTAATTGTTACTATATTTACACTTGTATGACTGTTTGTATCTTAAATAATAAAAAAATAAAAACACTAATTACTGAAGGAGAATTAACATTGAAATTAATTAACCTTGAAATTTTTGGTACCAACCTAAATGATTTTTGTCATTCATAACGAAAATAATCTTCGAAAAATATAACTTATTATGTCTCTACTAACATCATGGACTCTACCAACAACCTTGTTCAGACTTTGACTTGAATGTTCTCTCAAATGTATATTTTTGTCATTGTTTCAATCATATATTATGTATGTGCTGTTCTTTTTCTGTTGCTCTTGTGTTTCTCATTTTGTGTTGTGTATTTTATATAATGGAACAATGATCCGTTAATATATAAATAAATTAATTGAATACTCTGATAGATATTGTAAAAAAATTGCGACAACCATTACAATTCCCATTTATCCTGGTCTGTGGCCACCTGATATAGATCTGTATGGCCTTAATTAAAACATGCACGGAACATTGGAGCAAATGGTAAGATGACGCTTTCACTGCATGAGTGAAAAGGGTTTAGGGAAAGCATGACATGTGTAGTGGTGTACCTGTAGTGGTGCTGGTGCTGCGAGGGGTGCTGCGGGTGGTGCTGTTGCGGGTGGTGCTGCTGCTGCTGAGGGTGGTGCTGTTGCTGCTGTTGCTGCTGCTGGTGGTGCGCCAACTGCTGCTGGGGCGGCTGTTGATGCACCTTGCTCGACCTGGAAGAACATCAATTTTTATATGTATAGGCCTCTTATGGAGCTATCGGTGTAAGTTATCAGTGCAAGGTAAGAACCATTCAAAATATCTGACAAAATATGTTAGCCATGCTTCATTTAATCAAGTTTTGAACAACGTAGGCCCCAACCGGAGACCTTGAGGAATGCCAAAAAGAGAAAATTGAAAAAGTATAATGAGATAGCGATTTATCTCTTACCTCTTGGGTTGAGCGTGATGATGGTGCTGAGTCGGCCAGGAGGCGTGCTCCAGGGCTCCATAAACTTCTCCAACTTCCACACCAAACACAGGACGGCCATCCTAAAAGAATATTAACCATTATATGAATATACTAGGAATGCAACCCTCCCTAAGCACGAGAATTTTCTAAATTAGGAAGGAAATTTATCATAAACTAAACCAAACTAGAAATACGAATAGAAGTGATTTCTCTACTGAATTCGGTAGTTTTTTGTTAAAAAAAAAACCTTCATGTAATTGAATAGCTTTAAGAAATGTCTGTATTTTTAAATATTTTGTATTATTTTTATTGTAAGTCTATTGTATTATTTATATTATATTTAAATTAAAAAAACAAAAAGGGTCTCAGAAACAATGATAATAAGCATACTTAATTTCTAGATTGTAAAACTTATATTACCAGTATTGCGCAAAATAAAAGTGATTGCAGCATAAGATAATAATTTATGAGTAAAATCATAGAGATAATAAATGCAGAAGCAAATCTAATTGTCCCTTCTCCCTAAAGTGACACAAACTCCATAAAGTGGAGTCTGTGTGCGGAATGTTTGCGAGTGAATGGTTATGCATGGAATGATTGTGTCAGACAGTGTGGTGTGTGCGTGTGTTACCTGAACTGGCAGGATGGCCGTGGAGTCCACGGCGATGAGCTGAGCCAGCGGGGGCCAGTCAGGCTCTAGCTGCAGGTGGTGCGGGGGCGCTGGGTGCTGGGGCTGCGCTGGCAGACCGGGAGGTGCGGGCGGGGCCCTCCAGCCCAGCACCACGCCGCGGCCGCCCGCCTCCACCACCGACACGGGTACGTAACCCGCTCCGCCACCCAGTGCTCCGCCTGGAGACGCGCCCATGCTCTACACACAAACACACGTCAGTACAGGATGTTACAAAACACTAGAGTGAATATCTAGATCTGGATAGTCCATTCCGTTTGCACATAACGTATTGGGGTAAACATTTGTGGTCTTGGTAAAGAATACACATTTCTCAATAGAACTGTATGAAACTTTCAATTGTTTGTTTCACTGTTTTTGTAGAGCACTTGTGTTATCTTAATCAAACGATAGAGGTTCTAAAACCTAATTTAGTGATACAGTACTCTCAATTTACCCGGATAGATGGTGAGAAAATATTTTCGGTTAAACTGGTTTCCCAGTAAATCCAGATACATATGTGTATAAAAAAAGAAATTTCCATAAGATAGGTAAGTTTAAAGGTTTTCTTAAACCTTTAAACTTTCTTAGTAAACAAAAATCGTTATACCAATAAAACGAGAAGAGACAAACTGTTGATCTATTTAATATTATCTTCAAAACATTCTAGTTATGCGACTTCCCGGTTAAGTGGAACCTGATTAATCAACAGTCTGCTGTATTCTTATTAAAAAACAAAGTGTTTCCACGCATCATAAAATATAGAACATCGAGCACAGGAAGTATGTAATATATAATGAACGTCAACTATAGTAGAGTAGTTAAGTGACCTGGTAGGTAGGCTGGCAGAGGATAGATGACACCAGTTGATGCTGGAAGGGATCCGGTCTCGCAGCCGCTGTGTATTGCCTTCCCACCGCTCCGCCCACGGCTCTACCACCTCCGTACAGCTGGTACTGTGAATTAAAACATGGCCAGGTCAGTGTTAGTCAAATGATTTAATGAAATTATGAGTACTTTTTTATTGATTAAAAAAATGACTTCTTCTGTCGAAGAAAAATCCCTTCCTCACAACGATAGTACCCTTTGTGACTGTATGTTTGATGAAACGAACACAAACTTTGCAATTTTTTTTTCCCAAACTAAGTAGAATAATAAAGTCATGTTTTTGTTTTCAAATAACTGACAATAGTGCGCCCTTGAGGTGATATTTTTTTCACGAAAACGGCACTATAGAATAGTACTGTATCAAAATATATCTAGCTGTTAGAAATAACAGCTAGATGCCGCCAACGCCTAACGCTATTGACGAAAATTTGCGCTAACAGTTTGATATCATGTATTATTAAAAATATTAGTACCTACATACGAATATTATTCGACGCAATAAAATCTCCATACTAGCTATTGTATTAGCGTTAGCGCCAAGTAAACAAAAAGGAGTAAGAGTTTATGCATCGTAAGCGACATTGTGTGTGTCTTTTTATACTTTCTTACTAGACGTTTTTGTGGAATATCTTATCCGAAACGCGCGATACATAGCTCCAAGAGTCAAGTGAATAAAATAATGGCTAGGTAAAAAACGACGGCACCTAAAATGTAACTGTTATGTTAAATAATTCTCCGAATGTCACCAAAATATCTAACAGCTAGATATTTTATAACGACGCATCGCATTGTCATGTACCTATTATTTTAGTCTTTAAAAAAGGTGTAAAGAGTGTGTGCGTCGTGCACAATATGATACGTAGTTTGGAATAATCTTTTGGTTATACTTCTTCTTACTAGACATCTCTGTGGACTTTCCTATCCGAAACAGCCGATACGTAGCGCCTAGAATCAAGCGACGAAAATAATGACAAGTAAAACATATCTAACAGCTAGATATATTATAACGACAATGTCTTTTCATCGAGCTGTTATTTTTCAACAGGGGATTATTATTATTAAAACCAATAGGCTCGTTATTCATTATTTTTGCTAGTTGGTTTTATGTCAATCTCTTACTCGTTTAGTTTGGCGCGTTTTCACTCGTCGCGCGTGCATTCGATGTGTTTATGTGAATTGAAGAATACGATTAATGGTGTAGTTGTCTAATGTTTATGTTTTGTTTCACGGCCAAAGTGCAAATACCTAGTAAGCAAATAAATTGAGTTTTAGTAGACAATACGACGCAATATATTATTTTACTTTTTTACTATTGCATTTGCATTATTAGCTCATATAATTCAACGTCTAGACTTAATAATAATAATTGGATAAATTTTATGGCGCCGTTTTCGTGGGAAAATCACCTCAAGGACGCTTTGTGTACTTATATGTAATTTAGAAAATATAGTATATTGGTAGTTTACCAAAAATAGTCAACGTCGGCGTTATTTTCAACAGTCATATTTAATAGTTAACAATCGCCAACGATAACGGCGTTGGCATTGTTTCGAATTATAGTTAACGCCCAGTACTACTATAGAAATCAGCCAGTTATTATTGTAGTTTTGTTTGTTTGTTTTTGTATTTTTATTTAGATGAATGCAAATTATTTTTTCACACATCTAGTAAGAAAAAAATTAATACATTTCACAATAGTAGAACGAAACACATAAGGTTACTATACACGTATATATATAAGTAGGTATAAATTTCAGCACAAATCCTACGAAAAGTCCCAAGACTTGAGGCTTCTTTAAGGGCTTTTGGAAGGCTATTAAAAACTTTTTGATCTTTGTAAAACATGCTGTTTTGAGTACACGCAAGTTTTGTTGGATAATTGTGAACATTTACAATAGTGTCATTTTCCAGCTTGAATAGTGGTACTTTAAACAGGAGAATAGGAGAGAGAGTAAGATAGGTAGGTGTTTACCAGATTGTCGTAGGGCGCGGTGCGCAGACGCTGCTGGTTGATAGTGAAGGTGAGGTGCGTGTGGGTGCTGGCCGAGGAGGCGGGCACGAAGTTGCCGATGAGGGCGGCGGCGGGCGCGGCCGGCCCCACCCCCACCCCGTAGTCCACAGCGCTCGAGCGACGGCATACCTGCCACCAAACAAACAAGCAGAGTTAATCAACAAGACCCTGCAACACATCATGTCATATTTTGGATGTAATTTTTTCTTCTATTCTGATCTAGAATACATCCGTGGACACATGTAATTTTTTCTTCTATTCTGATCTAGAATACATCCGTGGACACATATACAAATACCGCTGAAGAGAAAAGCCGACAGATATTTGCTGCGGGCATGTCAATATGCCCAGAGTAAGGTCAATTTAATCTTACTTCGGATGAAATTGATTAAACAATTTCAATCTATCTTTATCTCTAGGCATATAGAATTCTATTTTTATTTTCTATATTTAGCTTTACCTAGATCATAAAACATCCAAAAACTGTTTGCCAGGGACGTCTAATGGGATTTAACCTCCTTGTAAGTTTGATGAATCACACGCTAAAGGCGTTACACCTGGGGTAAGTACTGACCTCCATCATCTGCACGCTAGCCTTGACGTTGTTGCAGTGTGCATAGTCCACCAGATGCGCGAGGGTCACAAAGGCGTGGTTCAGCGCCTCCCCGGGAGTTATGCGGCGCCCCTGATCCATCGTCAGCATCCTCTTCAGCAGGTCGATGAACTCGCGGCGGTCGGCTTTCTCCGCCAACAGCTGACCGCCTTCCAAGTCTGTCGGCACGTTCACCTGAAAAATAGAAAATAATTATGAAACGGTGTATTTATTCAGGACACACAATCATCATTATTGGAGCTTTAAGCCCTTCGACGATCCTGGCCGCATCTAGGAAACACTTCTGCCTGTCTCCTGCTGTGTCCTGTCAGTTCCCAAAGCCTAAGGATGCGGTATTCACCTCCACACCACCCAGCCATCAAGTCCCAACACCCGCTCATTGTGTAAGCTTATTGCAGAAAATCCTTGTTAATCACACGAGAACTCATTATTAAGTTGTGGGTGTTTGTTTATAGCATTGCTTGTTACGTGACAGTCGTTTCGGCCTCCGAAACCATTGGCCAAAACTGTGCTTAGGCCGCAAATTATAAAAAACAGAATACAAAGTTCTACAAACGAATCACAAAGTTAGAATTAGTCTCACCTGTCCGATATCATCCAAGCAATTGAAGATATACTTCCGGGCCTCCTTGGACTTGATGCCCGTCTCCAGTTCGTGCTCCTCGGGAGTCTTCAGCCTCCAAAAGGGATAAGTGCTGTCCATGTCCCGGTAGAAGAACTTGGTGGTCTTGGAGGCGTTGTTGAGCATGTGCTCCGTGGGCAGGCCCTGCGTCTGGCTGATGTAGCGTATCTGGTCGTACTCGGAGCTGCCGGGATACAGTGGCCAGCCGAGGAAGAGCTCGGCCACCACGCAGCCCAGGGACCACATGTCGATGGCCTCGCAAAAGGCCAGGCCGAGGATGATCTCCGGAGCGCGGTAGTAGCGGCTCTGCAGGTACGTGTTGCACACCGCCTTGCTGACGTGGGAGGCGCTGCCGAAGTCGATCACCTTCACTCGGTAGGGCTGGCGAGCCGGCTCCACCAGCATGATGTTCTCGGGTTTCAAGTCGGCGTGGATCAAGCCCAGTTGCTGGAATGTAACAAAAGTTGATTAGAAAAAGTTTTTCTAATTTTTTTTAGCTCTGTGTCAGAATCGAATGAAATACATATTGGAATTGTACTAAGAATGTTGAAGTCTGAAGACTTATGAATATCAATTATATATGGATAAAACAAATGCTAACTTGAACACTAGTTAGTTCAAGGTTAACTATTACAAGTCAATTTTTTACTCGTGTCATGTTATCAATGTATTGTATGACTGATAGACACCATTATACATGTGAGTGCTTCCTATGCAATATCTACATACATAACGGGTGGTCGCTTAGCAAAGTTTGGGAAGTACACCAAGAAGTTTCATTTTCTGTCATACTTTAGAATTATGAAATTTTTTTTTAACTCTAAACCAATCTCTTTAGGAACATTATAATTTTTTTAAATCGTAATATCTAACAAAAGCATCGCCTGTGGCTGGACTGTCATTCCAAAACAATCGACATGTGGATATTTAATTTTGTCTAGCTGAATGGGTTCGGATTCTACAGATTATCTTCATAAAAATTGAAATATTTTCAAGTCAGACAAAATGCTAAGATGGATTAGGTTGGGTTGGGTTTGAATCAGACGAAGAGTTGGGAGAAGTAAGATGGGTATACCTTGAGCTTGAGCAGGGCCGTCAGAACTTGCTGCAGGATGGGCCGGATGTACTTGAGCGGCAGCGGCGAGAACTTATTCTGCTTGAGGAAATCGTACAGGTTCTGCTCCAGCATCTCAAACACCAGGCAGGTGTGAGACTTGTGCTGGAAGCACTCGTACCCGCGCACAAAGTTGAACTCGTCCGCATTTTCCTGCGACAGCCGCGACAGGATGGACACCTGCGATAACAAAAATAAAGGTTAATAATAATAATTTCTTTAAACATGTATAATTTTTTTTTTACCTACTTTTTTAATATTATCATGATGAATTTTAGGGTTATTATGCCGCATTGTGCTTTCTTCTACTTTAGCCAACGTTTCGGACAGCCTTGCAGTTTCCATCATCAGGGCAGATGTGAAGATTGTGGTGAAGAGCGTGTTTATGTATGTAGAAATGATATTGTGTTGGGCGCATTAATATATATTTTTTTAAATCTTTATGAAATTTAAATTCCACAATGTGGTTTTCGGTGCTTAGTTTTGGTATAGCCGTCTTATACCGGATACCACGAACTGTTGTGTTTAGTTGCGTCATCGTTGTTGATATGGATTTGGTTTTAATAAAATTCTATAACCTCCATAATGAGGCGTGTTCCCCAGCACTTTAGGCACAAATTCAAAATGATGGCCAGTTTCAATCGAGTGATAGCTGAGTTTGTTGTTTACCACGTTTCAAAATGTTCAGATATCCTTTTTGAGATGATCCGTTCTCTACGTAAACTTTGTCCCATCATGGAGTAGCTGAGTATATAACTCCATCTGTGTCAAGAGGAAATTTGGTTTACGCAGACCTCAGAAGGCCTAAGACCTTCGTCGGGGTTCCGAAGACAGTCTTGATGCTTTCTTTTCTTAGTACCCTGGCAATTCTGTCGGGAACATCGAGAATATATGGTGAAAAAGCGCAGCCTTTAGACTCTTGTTCAATTTTGTATTCGTTTGGGGTAGATTTGGCTCTTATGACCTGCTTTATGTCTTGCGGGGTTATCGTTTCGTTCTAATGCATCGGTTACCGTTATAAGCTCGGGTTCAATTTTGGTCTCTTTATATATTCTAGTAGCTCGAGTCACTGACCTATTTGATCGATTCTCTTCTCTGTGCTGGATGGTGATGCAAATGAGCGTGTAGATACTAATTTGTGTGGGTTGATTTTCTATACATGGTGTGCCCCAGGCTACTTCTATCTTCTTTTATAATTTCAATACAATCAAACTGTCATTTTAGTCCGCCATAAAATAGGGACACCTTAGCATAGAGGGTGAAAAAATATTTCAAAAGATTGTTACAACATTATTTGCATGTAAGAAATAAATTTCAAAAGATTGGAATATTTAGATATTCTGATGATTATTAGTTAGAGTTACTGAAGTTTATTATCAAAGACATTCCATTTTTATCTAATGTAAATCAATCGGATCAAGAAAAATAATTGTAGAGATGTTTTTATGACTCTAGAGATCTAGAGTCCACAGCCAATGTAATGTGATTTTATTATGTACATTGGTAGCAGCCACAAAAGAAACCACAGGGCAACAAAATAAGAACTGGTTTCAGAAACAGGTTGTGGTCTGAAGGAAGTGGTGAGATGGTCACTTATTCTTATTTTCATCAACCAAAACATTTCCTTTCTAATCTGTGTCTTTTAATAGACAATAAGGTAAAATGTTACATTTCAACCAATAGTTAATAATAATAATAATAAATGGATAACTTTTAGAATCACCTCAAGGGCGCTTAGTTGTTTATCTATCAAGTATTGTTGTGAGAATAAAAATCACAAAACATTTAAAAACTTAATTAATAGAGTGTTGAACACTAATAACACAGTGAACACAAAATGAATATAAAGCTACCTCTATCTGTCCCTGCCTGGCGTAGGAAGGGTGGTTCTTGAGTATCTTGATGGCCACAATCTCGTTGGTGCCTTTCTTCCAGCACTTGACCACCTGGCCGAAGGTGCCCCGGCCCAGGAACTCCAGCACCTCGTACTGGTTGGCCGAGGAGTACAGCACCTCGTGCTGCACCAGCTGGTAGTCGCCATCTCCGCCGCCGGATCCTGGCTCATGCGGTAGCACACGCGCGCAGTGGGCAGATGAAGGGGCGGCCGGCGGTGAAGGTATGTGGAGGAAGGGGAAACAGCGTTAGCGCATCTATGTCACTTACACTTACTTACTTATTTATGAAACACCACTATTTGCTACTTTACCCTTTGAGACCCAATGTTAATCCAAATTAACACATCCTGTGAGGATATTCATTCACGTATCAGATGGTTAAAACCTAATATTATATTGCGGAGTTAAAGCCTATAATTTTAAATAAGTAATTTTCATCGCTTTAAAGTTGAATGCTACTTTGTGGGTTTATTTATTAGTTGTTAACCGTGAAAAATCAAAGGATATAACTTAACTTGCCAAGAAAAAAAATGTTGCTTTAATCCACCCATTTTAAATATAGAGTAATGTCTGCTAAAATACATTATAGATACTTGTATAGATTTGAAAAGTCGTTTCGGATGTACGTACGTACTCCCAAAGAAATTTATTTATAGTTAATTTCGGGAATAACTTTCAAACACATAATAAGATTGAGTTTAAACCAGTTCACTAAATTTAAAAAAAAAAACAAATAATCCCCAGTAAAAATATCAGAAATTAAAATTTAGTTCATATCACAAGTTTCCAGATACCGCGCATCTAACTCGATCAGAATTGTAAATCACAAAAAAGGAGAAAGAGTAGGTAAGAAATTACAAAAAATTAAGTACTAAAAATTTTATGGAATTAAATTGAATAAAATAAAATGTAGATCGCCTCGGCACAAAAAAAAGCACAATAATCAAATAATTTACTTTAATAAATAAATACGAGTATAGGTAGCACAATTAGAGTTTAGATGTACAGCACATACTTAGGATTGTGTGTATTTGTGCATATGTATACACTTCCGACAGTGATGTCCTTTCTAAACGTCACTGAGAAACAGAATTTTGTCTTGCTTACGCCTACTACTACATATATTTATGTTAGGGTTATATCGTTTTTTTCGATTTATAGCTTAAATCTTCGATTGCCCGACAACTTTACAAGTATTTGGTCGCTAGTGTGGAGGGCCGTCAATTAGTAAACTATCTCGCCACTATCGTCATCGTAACAAGCGTAACAAGCCCGTAACACAACGTAACATCGTAACATCGTAACATCGTAACCGTAACATCGTAACATCGTAACAAGCCCAATAGAACCAAGAAAACTTTTCAGACTCTCATTCCTTAAATTCATTAGAAGATTATCACCATTATCTGTTCTTCACTACGAAAAGTTAAAAATACCTCCGATATACTTTATCTTAAATTTGCCTTCATGCCCTAAAAAAAAAAAAAAATAAAAATAAAAAAATAATAAAAAAATAAAAATAAATAAAAAATAAATAAACAAAATAAAATAAAATAAAAATAAAAATTTAAGTTATTCTAAATTTTAGGTTATTATGATATGGTGATTGTGTCCTGACAGAAGTGACCTGCCAGGTAAGGTAATGTTGCTGTATATTTATATGAACTAAGAATTAATATTAAGTAGAAATTAAGATTTGTACAGCGCCCTTGAGGTGATTTTTCACAAAAACGGCGCTATACAAATTATCCAAATATTATTATTATTATTATTATCGTCATTATCAGCACTAACGAAGCCTATTTTACGATTGCTGAAATGACATACAAGAGCGCGGAGGTGAGACGTTGAAAGGGCGCCGCAGAACGAAGCGAGCTGAGCGGCGCCGTGAGAATTGGGTTTCTTCATTACGCCCGCTCAAATTCGGCACTCGTCAAACAATACCTGCGAGAATCTACCGACTGTTGGGATTCTTTACTCAGTACGAAAACGGGAGATGACAAACTGATCATTGAAATTATTTCATTCGGTAGAGTTGCAAATAGCATAGTTAGTAATATCAAAATTAAATCTCCCCAGCGCGGGCTAACCTAGCTAGATAATATAATAATAATTTTTGATATGTTATTATTATAATTATTTGTTTTTTTAAATGGTGTACTCATAATCGGCATCGGTTCGGACATAATTACAATACATTGTTTGGTTGCATTGCATAGTCATCTATTTAAGGTTGAGTTCTGACCCCGTAAACATAAAACAATAAACCTTTAACCTTCCGAATGCCTGGTAGGGTCTGTGGGACCCAGCGATACTAAATCGTTTTTTTTTTTTAAATTATCAGTATAAATTCATGTTTATTATTATTATTTTTTTAAATATACATAACCTGTTTAAAAGAAAAGGTTAATTTTGAATTTTCGCGGGCTGTGTACATTCGATTATCGTTTTTTTGTTGTTGTTATGTTGGTACACGTATGTTTATCATATGTTAACATTACCAGCCATTTTGGAATAGTGGTTTGTTTTTGACAACTGGAAAGGTTAGTCACGTTTTTGTGTGTTCTTCGATTATTTACTTTTGAAAAAAATGGATCAAAGAATATGTATTAAATTTTGCGTTAAAAATGGAATAAAGTGCTCCAACGAACTTAAAATGTTAACTGTGGCATTCGGCGAGTCTACTTTGTCTCAAAAACGTGTTTATAAGTGGTACAAGCGCTTTACAGAAGGCCGAGAAGATGTTAATGACGATGAGCGTCCTGGAGTTGTGGAAAAACAAATCGTGGATTTTATTCTTTGATCCATTTTTTTCAAAAGTAAAAAATCGAAGAACACACAAAAACGTGACTAACCTTTCCAGTTGTCAAAAACAAACCACTAATCCGAAATGGCTGATAATGCTAACATATGATAAACATACGTGTACCAACATAACAAAAAAAAACGATAGTCGAATGTACACAGCCCGCGAATATTCAAAATTCACCTTTTCTTTTAAACAGACCTCGTATGTTCTAATAAATAAATACTAAACATTTCAGAAATTAAAACTCCTTTATTCACACATTCAACATTCACGCGCAATCTGAAATAGTTACAGCTGTTTTAAATTGCCCCGGGTCTGTCAGACCCCATTAGGCATGGGGGTTAAACCATACTTATTGTTTCAAAACAGTAAGGGCTGGTTGTATAATCCGTGGTATAGCTAAATCGGTGGTTAAAACCCACGGTAATTTATTTTGATCGCGAGTTTTACCACCGTCCGTCAATTTGGAACCTATGTTAAAAATTACAAACCATTACAATCGAAAGTTTTAAATGTTACAACGGAATTAAATCTAATATGGAGATTTGGCTACAATATCATAGTTTTTGATTACCGTTTTAGCTATACCACGAATGAAACAACCGGCCCAAAAAGGTTATATCTAAATACTACAAAACTACGTGAAACTAAACTAAAGGAAATAAAAGGAAGGTATTATGTTAGTCACGGAGTGGAAGTGTAAGGTGTGAGGGGCTTTAGCCCAATTTAAATGAGTCTGTATACTTGAATGTAAAACAAAAATGCCGATCTTAACGTAAGTTCTTATGTGTGTAAAAAAAAACGATTTCGACAGATAACGAATTGGCAAGCCGGTATAATTTGGGCATTATATCTGTGGCAAAAAAATGTGGTTTATACTTTTTGCTAGCATGATATGAGTTTTTTCTGCTGAAAACGGGTCGTGTTAAGCCAAGACTTTGGTAAATGTTCACAATTGTAAGTATGTGTATGTTTTCTGGATTTCAAGTCTTGGCCAAATCCCAAGAATGTTGAAAGGGTCAGATAGGAATTTGCTACTAACCGACGAGTCCAAAATAAGAGTCAAGAAAGACAAAAAGCTGGCAATTGCGCCGAATCGAGATTATTCAGTTGGACACACCACCGAGGAGACTTCAAAATACATCAAATCAATTTGTTCATGTTTTATCGTAAATGTTCTATTAAATAGAGGATAAATACAATAAACCTTTATTTACAGAAAAGTGACGTCAAAATTTAAAAAAAGAAGATTTCTCTAAGAATTCGTCAATATAAATTAATAATTCACGTTAATAATCGGCACAAGTCTGACGTCTCTATCCGCCGACTCTGCAGCGGCGACTGGGCCAAAAACGGTATAAGTCACAAAGGCGGGAAGAAAAAACTATTGTTCGCCGCAACATAGGGTCGATTTTTGTATAGCAGACCTAGAAGGATGTTCTGCCCGAGTGTTCATTTGAATTAATTCTGATGAATATATTACTTTGATATCGAATGTTTTCCGAGAAATATCTCTAGATCCATACCGCTTATGTAGCTGAAAAACGATTTGTAAATTTTAGAAATCGTTTTACGGCAAGAGAAGATGTGAGTGATAAGGGTCAGTCCTTATTAATCTAAAATATAAATGACTTACATCTTAGATCCCGAGTGCGTTCTCGGAAAACATTTGATATTTTTGTTGCAGATTAATCAGAATTAATTCAAATGTGCATCTCGGGCAAACCCCCGTAGAATCCAATTAGTAAAAAATATTTAAAAAATTCGCCAAAACAATGTACGGAAGGTAAAATCATCGATTTCATTGCTTTAATATGTCAAAGGCTGATTCACTATAAGAGCACAAGATGATATGTTTGTGTGTAGTGTTAATATAATCAGGTAGGTATAGGTATACAGGTAGGTATTGATGGTTCTATTACGTTTGGCGTTACCTTGCGGCTGGGGCGGGTGGTTGGCGCCGCCCGCCGCCAGCTGCTTGCTGTGCGAGGCCGTGGTGGGGCCTGCGTGGCGCGCGCAGCACGGCGCCCCGCCCTGTGCCTGTCCCTGTCCGCTGGCGTGCTGCACGGCGTGCGTGGCGTGCGCGTGCTGGGGGGGGAGCGCGCCCCGCTCACCATCTCCCGCGCGCCGCGACCTGCACCGCTGCGGCGTCTGCGCTGCCTGCTGCGCCCCCGGCTGCGCCCCTTGCTGCGCCCCCTGCGGCAACGTCACGCCGCACGAGCAAGAGCACGAGCAGCAGGCTCTCTGGAACAAACAACAGACACTCCATTAGTATCGGGCTTCATGGGTGGACATTAGGGTGAAAGGGTGCTGCATCCCGAGTGCCAAATATAACAGGACCTACAGATGGAAGACGGATCCGATTTTGTTCGTCCAATTTAAAGGGAACATCGGAAAATGGGCGTAAAAGTAAGAATATATATGGAGAGAGAGCTAAATATTTTTACCCAACCTATACAAATTTACGATAAATCACTTTTTTCGGGTTTTTACGTCGTAAACCGTGAGAGAGAAAGTGATAAGACAAGTTCTCACACGATATAGCTCCGCATTTAGGTATGTAAGCATGTTCTCCGTCTCCCGCGTCTCCGCCTTCTACGTTTAGTTATAATAATATTTTAATATGTAGTATAGCGCCGTTTTTGTGAAAAATCACAAAAGTTTATATGCGACCTAGAAGGACAGAACTCAACGGTTTTTAAGGTTACATCTTACATATTTGTTTATAAATATACTGTGAAAAAGTTGTTGTGCGAATAAACAAAAACATTATGTCGACATGTGCTATGAATGGATGTATAAATACCCAAGCCCTAGTCCTAGCCACGCCCAAGTCTGCCGAGTCCGGCAAAAATCTTCAAAAACTGACTACACCGCCTTGGATAGGTAACACTCTACGTACTCTAAGATTGAGATAATAAAATATTTTCTTGTTAGACATTAACGCCTTTTTGTAGTCCAATTAAAATGAAAGTAGTCGAGTGGCTTCCTTGCACTAGAACCAGCAGTTCCCAGCCCAACTCCACTAGCTCCCGGATCGGCACAAACTCGTTTAGTGTTTAGCAAAGAGCGCGGGGTCCGTGTCTCTGTTGACCGGCGATGTGTCTACCTCAATAAACTATGGTGCAGCTGGTCCGCGTTACTAAAGTGGATCAAGTTGAATCGGAGGCGATCTCACGACCAGTTGTACAGATACGCAGGGCGTTTTTACAACAAAGATATAGCATTTAACCCAAAAAACCGTTTAGTTGGGTCGAGTTTAGTCGCATATGAAAACATGTGGGCCGAGTCCCCGGAGTCGCGGGAGACCAAAATCATCTTTACAGTACATAAAAGCGGTGAGTTATTTTTGTTGTCTCTTTCTCTCTCATGGTGTATGACGTAAAATACCAGGAGAAAATGATTTATCGTAAGTTGGTATAGGTTGGGTAAAAAGAATTAGCTCTCTCTCCATACATTGTTTCTTCAAGATCCCAATATACCAAAACTTGGGAACTAGGGTTAGCGGCAAATTAAAAGAATAATATCTTTTTGTAGAAAGCAATCACTTTGTGGTTTGACATATTTAAAGAAATTAAATTTAAAGGTTGAAAATGTGGCGTTTCGTTTTATTTTTTTACATTTAAATGGATTTTTCAAAGCTGAATAAATTGTATGATACCGGAGCTCACCGTTTGTGGGTTTTTACTGCTTCACCACACCGATTTTCTGGTGTATAGATTAGACGATGACAATTAAAAAATAAATTACAAAATAACTTTGTATAAAACCAAGGATATTATTATTATTTTTATGACCGACCGGTTTCGCTTAGCCTAAGCATCATCATCATGTAAGGTTACCACAATGGAGAACCTCTATGATAGTCTTTCTATCTGTTAGCTGGCCAGTACATTTCAAGGATGTACGACTCCCTTTCCAAAAGCTGATTTTTCCCGTGTCCCGTGGTTTATTGTCCAGGTTTCCATGTCATACAGAAGAATAGACAAAACGTGACTAGGAACCATTATCTTTCAAAAATGTATCCTAGTTCAGGAGGATAGCTAGGATTATCCTCCTCACCGCAAACACCATTTTCTTAAAGAAATTAAAAAATAAGTTTGTATAAAACCAAGGATATTATTTTAATTTTTATGACCGACCGGTTTCGCTTAGCCTAAGCATCGTCGGAGTACAAAATTAAACTGATCAAAAATACAAAGTGTGCGGTTATATACACATATAGAGGGAGAACAAAATATAAAATTAAAAGAACAATGAGAAAATAACAGAATAACATTTAAATAATATAAATTGAATGAACGTCAACTGAGAAGGTGATTAAAAAATAATGATGACATATCTGGGTAAAAATAACCTGACAATATTTGAATTCCTCCCACTTTCATCGCTTAAGCGGAAAATGTTGTCGGGGTCTTAAAAGCTAGCAAATTGGGCCCGCGATGCCTGGATTAAGGACCACTCAGCCACTAACCGGTAAAAAAATTGAACAAAGAATCTTTTTCCATATATATATATATATTTATAATATATTATTATGCAGTTTTTCTGAATCATCTCTCAAAGCACCCTATATACACAAAAATTGATACAGTATAATATATTTTCACGATAAAACTGCGTAAGTTCGTTACCTGCCAGAATCAAAGAACACACGCGCGTAATACAGTGTGCGTGTGTGTGTGTGTAAACCAAATGAAAACAAATAAGCCAAAAAGAAAAACAAGAAACACAGGCGGGATCGGTACAAGCCTATAGGTGTATAAAACATCACACATTAATTACATACAGCCAGCTGCCGAAGTTATCAGACAAGACAGCCTTGCGCTCAATTTCTAGTGCAGCCACTTGTTTTTGTCGTTTTCCAACGTAAGGCCGGTGCTGTGGCCCAGAGCTGCCCAAACCCTGGCGACAGCCGGTCCGCGGTCAAACGGTTTCGCTTAGGCCAAGCTTCGTCGGGGCAATTGCAATAATTGACGAAGATTGGTCTGAGCGAAAACGGTTGGCGTCAAAATGTTATAAATTCGTGGTTTATAACAGTGATTCTTATTTAATATAATGTCGAATCACGAAATGATTGCTTCTGATGAAAAAAAATGTAGTTAAAAATAAGAATACCATACTGTTAACACGTAAAGCGCGGAGGGTCAAAACACACCAAGTTCAGCGGGATTGATCTGGCTAGACCTCGGAGCAAGAATATATATATGGAGAGCTAAACATTTTTACCCAACCTATACAAATTTACGATAAATCACTTTCTTCTGGTTCTTACGTCGTAAACCGTGAGAGAGAAAGAGATAAGACAAGTTCTCATATAATACAGCGCCACTTTTAGGTATGTAAGCATGTTCTCCGTCTCTCGCGATCCGGCGACTCCGCCCACTACGTTTTGTTATGCGACATAACAAGACAGAACTCAACGGTTTTTGAGGTTATATCCTACATTTTTGTTTATAACAATACTGTGAAAAAGTAATAGTACAAATAAACAAAAGCATTATGTCGACATGTGCTATGAATGGATGTATAACCTTGGAGTAACAATTTATGGAGAGAGAGCTAATTATTTTTACCCAGCCTGTACAAAATTGGGATAAATCACTTTCTCCGGTTTTTTACGTGGTACACCATGAGAAAGAAAGAGACAACAAAATTTCCCAAATTATCACACCGCAAGTATTGTCAGGAGTGTTCTTCGTGTCCCGCGTCTTCGTTGACTCCGCTCACACTTTTTGATATTCGACATAAATTGACATAACCCTTTTTAGGTTATATGGTATATTTTTGTTTATAATAATACTGTGAAAAAGTGGTTATACGAATAAATAAAAACATTATGTCGACATGTGCTATGAATGGATATATAAATACCCTAGCCCTAGTCCTAGCTGAGTCCGGTAAAGCTCATTAAAACTGACTACAGCAGCGTTCTCTCTTGTGTATTATTGCTCTGAGATAAATATCATAGCCCTAGCCACGCCTTAGTCAGGTAAAAATCATCAATACTGACTACACTAGCGCTCCCTCCTGTTGTATTATTGCTCTGAGGGCTAGACCTTTATTCCGTGAATGTTACGGATCATCGGTGTGCATCGGCACATTCGCACTCAGCCGCAGCAAATCGTGGACATGGACTGACTGCGGGTCCCAAGATAACACTGAAAAATGTGCAACATACTGGTACGCACACCGAAAATTTTGAGTAGCACTGCTGAAACCTATACTAAAGCATATCGGCGGTGGTGTTCAAATATCACTACGCAGGTACTGTACTGTGCATTGCGCAAACTCTGCTCCAGTATTGGTTTAATTTAATTTAAACAAATAATAAGTAAGAACTCGTTGTTATGAATTATTCATATTGCACTGGCGTGATCAATGCGATCAATTGAGATTAATTCGTATTTATTCAATTTACAAAACAAATATTTTATTTTTATTATTCATGCGATTCTGCCGACCGCCCGGAGCCAGTGGGATTACGGCATTCTGAAGAGGCTGAAGTGAAGTGGGTGACTAAAAATGTATCGACAATTTGGGAAAGCTTTCTACACTACACAAATTGCGCAGTTCATACCATAAAACAGGGTTGACTAAAACGTGAGAATAAAAAATGCTCCTATCGCAATTAATTCTTAGTTTCAGCAAGGGTTTGAGCACCTCTAGATAGTGAAATTTATATAATTAAAATTAAAACTTAGCAAGTTTATTGCCAAATAAATATCTATTAAATTTACTAGAATTAGCAACGACAGGCGTGTTTTAAAATTAAATGTATCACGTAGGAAAAACGTTCCACAAACGATCCAAAATAAATAAAATCATATAATTTTACTAGTCAAATCAAAAACAGGAAAAAACTTATAAGCTAAACAATTTATTCAGGATTATTTTACGTAAAAGCTAAAAATAATTATCTAATAATTTGGGTGCGGCCCTCATTCGAAATATTTTATAACGTGAATATATTGGACTAATAAAAAAATACATTAAAAATCCATTAAAAAATCATATTACGATATATTGTACAGAAGCAACGCTGCGAACCTGATTAGTTTGTAAAGGGGGATGAAAGTGAATGATTACATCCATTAATCTACATCACTACAATATTCTGTACTCGTTATTTACTGCGGGGAAAGTTAGCAAGGATGGATAAGGATTATAGATGGATTCATTATTCACATCTTCATAAAATATCATAAGCACGTCAATATGTATTATGCTTGGAGTAACAATATATGGAGAGAGAGCTAATTATTTTTACCTAACCTATACAAATTTGGGATAAATCACTTTCTCCGGGTTTTTACGTCGTACACCTTGAGAAAAAAAGAGACAACAAAATTTTCCAAATTATCACACCGCTTTAAAGTATCGTCAGGATGTTCTTAGTGTCCCGCGTCTCCGTTGACTCCACCCACACGTTTTGACACGCGAAATAAATGAACTTAACTCAACGGTTTATTAGGTTACATGCTTTATTTTTGTGTATAAGAATACTGTGAAAAAGTGGTTGTACGAATAAACAATAACATTATGTCGACATGTGCTATGAATGGATGTATAAATACCCTAGCCACGCCCAGGTCTAGCCGAGTCCGGCAAACCTCATAAAAACTGACTACAGCAGCGCTCTCTCTTGTATATTATTGCTCTGAGTCCCCGGCAGAGTTGCGCAGTGGGGCTAATAACCCGTTCGGGCCTACGACTGGGGACTGGAGGTCTGCAGGTCTAGAGGACAAGAGGACAAGGGGACATGGAGACAAGGAGACAAGGGGGCGAAAGCAGAGAGATTCTACGAAGGGACTTTTAATGTCCCCGAGAGGACAAAGTACAAATTTTATATAGCGCGGTCCAACATAGCGTGCTTTAATTGGGGTGGTAAAAATTATAACGTTTAGTTCATTTTCATTTTGATAAAAATAATTTTCACAAATAACAAAAAAAATTATGATTTTATTTTAATTTTATATATTTATTCCAGATCTCAGGGAGAGTGGTGCAATCCCATGAGTTCCATTTAATACATAGAAAAAATACAAAGATAATAAATAAATAAAATAAAAAACAAAATAATATAGTAATAAGTAATGCAGAAATTAAATTTAAATTAAGCTTCGTTTCAAGACATCATGAAATGACTCCATTGTTTATAAACGGAGCCCTGCAAGAAATTAATGTTTTGCACGAAAATATTATTTTTATCCATCTGCACATCCCCGTGGCAAAAGCTCTAGAACTGTGAGCTCTGCCGCCATGAAATTTGCACAAAAAAGTGTTTCGTCTGAAATTTCTGGTTAAATGCAACTGTTAACATTTTCATAACGAATGACCATTATATTAGTATTATTTTATCAAATCGTTCAATAAAAAGTCGGACGAAACCGGGTAGTATTATAATGTACTTGTGCGCAGTTCTAGCATTTATAATCTCATGAATAAAAAGATAAGATTTTAAAGAAATAAAATACACAGTTGTTAAACGAGATCACCTGGCACGACAAAGTTAAATGACAACACTAGACATTTAAAAAAAAAAAAAACGGGTGTTTTGAGTTACGTACTACGATTTGAAAGAAGACCTAGCAAAATGTGCCACATCTCCAACTTTTTTTTTTTTACATAACACTCCAATATTTATTTATTTTTACGTGAATACCGCACAAGAGTCTCAACTGCTCCCAACCGTCTAGAGCCAGTGAGACTATGGCATTCCTAAATAGGATATGTTGTGAGGCTGAAGGTAGTGGGGATGGGAAGGAGATTGTGAAGGGGAAGATTGGGAAGTACCTGGCTATTCAGATCTGGTCACCAAACACGGCTAAAGCCATTTCAAGCAACGTTTCGATTCTGAATGGTGGTCTTTCACCAGGGCGATACTTGGAGTATCTACCACTCTGGAACGTGCCGCAAATATACTTTTTATTATTTTTACATGATTTAAATGTGTTATGACACATATTAATTAAATAAAAGTAATTGGCGCACGCCGGGTTTGAACCCGCGACCTTTGGATTCGTAGTCGAGCGTCTTACCACTCGACCATGGAGGCCGTAACATAGTTACAACTAACTAACATAGTTACACTACAATAAACAAATATAAATCTTTTTTGACGATTTTTTTAAATTCTAATAAACTATCATTAAGGGCTCTAAATACTAGGTAACATTAATATTCATATTTTGAATTGTAATACATTTAAAAAAATGATTCATGTTAATACATAGTGAAGATACAAAACTTCAAAGTCCAATATCTAAATTTGACTTCGGCAGTGTAGTTGCGGGGGTGCGATATAATTGCATGACCAAAAATGTTTCAGACAAGTTCAAAAATCCGATAAATTAAGGCGAATCCAATCGAACTAACTCGAATAAAATCAAGCACTCCTTACGCTGGTGGCGATCAGGTTAAAATTGCCATTTGAAAAAAACATCGCAAAAAAGCATATTATATCTTATTTAAAGAAGTTAAAAAATAACTTTGTACAAGACCACGAATATTATTTTATTTTTTTACGATATATATATATAGAGATTTCGCTTAGCCTAAGTATCATCAGGGTACAAAATTAAACTGAAAACAAAAATACAAAGTGTGCGGTTATATATACATACAGAGCAAGAACAAATTATAAAATAAAATAACAAAACAACGAGAAAACAATTGAAAATTTTTTATGTTATTATTTTGGTTTCTCATTGTTTTGTTATTTTATTTTATATTTTTTCTTCCTCTGTATGTATATATAAAAGCACACTTTGTATTTTATGTTTAGTTTGATTTTGTACCCTGGTGATGCTTAGACCAAGCGATACCGGTCGGTCGTAAAAAATAAAATAATATTCGTGATCTTATACAAAGTTATTTTTTAATTTCTTTAAATATGTCAAACCACAAAGTTTCTACGAAAATATGTATTCTTTTTTGAGCCTCACACGTATTAAAATAATTTCCGGTCAGAGTCTAAAAAACTTACCACATTATACAATAAAAGCAAATTCCAAAAAAGGTTGGGAAGTAAAGAATTTTGTTAATATTTCTAGGCAATCAAATTTTCAAACCAAAAACATATGATTCAGCATTATTTAACATTAAATCGCCTTAAGGATGAGGTGAGGGGTCGGGTCTACGCTCCCATCACTGTCTTCCCGAGACAAGGTCGGACTTTTGCGTTCCTAGACCGCCAATGTCACAGCACAATGACCGAGAAGGGACACAGCACAGTCGAATAAATATTTAAAAGCTCCATAGCTCATGAAAATGGATGAAATTATGCTGCAGACTTGAAAATAGTTGCATTGACCTAGAAAGCCTAAACTAAACTATAGTAAAGTTCTGGCGTTATAATTTTTTTAAAGATTTTGGTTTGAATTTTTTAGGACAACGCAACTATCAGCTCGCAACGTCATTTTTATCATAAGCTTTTAAGTTATGAAATATCTATTTAGTTAGAAAAAAATAAGACGTCACATTGTTTGTTCCATATTATTGAATTCAAAACACGGACGAAGTCGCGTAATAAAGCTGTTAAAATAATTAATTTGTAACATAATAACAAATAATATAACAATGTTAGCAGAAGAAAATTCATTAACCGAGTATTTCAGCGACCAACAAGTATTTTGAAAGGCTCTAACTTTCAGGAGACGATTCTGCGCGGTAGATTCACCCCGACGTAGTAAAATAGCGCGCAATAGCGTCTCCAACAGGCTAAATCCATCCTTTCCGCCCTCGCTAAGGACACCCGCCAAGGTCCTCCCGGATAGCCGCCCTGGCCGCCCAAGCCGCTCTCCCGCCCCGGCCGTCCAGCCGCCCTCAGAGCCGGGGAAATGTCAAAGGTTAAATTAACTCCTACGCCATACCCCAAGCGAGCAAGTACCCCGGGAAACTGTAAGGAATTTTTTACCAACGACTAAAAGGGCAGCTACTATATTGCTACGAACATCTACAGAATAAGGGATTCATTTACACCTTTGGCAGATACGTAGCCCGGAAAACTGACAGCCAATGTTTGCCCACGATTGAAAAGGTAGCGTCGATATTATTACTACGCGCATTTGTACAATAAGGGACCCATGTACACCTTTTGACGAATGTTACATTACATTCACAACTTTTGACGAATGTTACATTACATTCATATATTTTGACGAATGTTACATTACATTCACATCTTTTGATGACAGTAACATTGTGATGCATTGTGCGTCCTCGACAAGAATAATACTTCTTTGCGAACAAATTTTATTCATCGGTACAAAAGAAAACTCATTTCAATGTATTACAATTCTGGAATTAAAGGTTAGTCAGGACCTTTTTAGAGGGTGCCACGTTGATAGGGTGGTTGTTAGGGTGGTTGCCAAGGAAAGGTTACTGCGCATAATATTTTCTACCCCTACACGAAGTAAACAAAATAATTCCTACTAAGAATAGATCTCATTCATTTTAAATACACAGTGATTCAACGATTCTTATTTTGATGTTTCAATGAATTTTAGCAGAGAAAACAAAAAATATTTTAAAATAGAAATAATTTGACATTAGTTTATTTGCTTTGTTGATCGTTACAATCATTTAAAAAAAAAAAAGTGAATACCGCACAAGTGTCTCAACTGCTCCTAAACGTCTGGAGCCAGTGGGACTATGGCAACCCCAGTTGGGGTATGTTGCGAGGCTGAAGGTAGCGGGAAGGGAAAGAAGATGGGGAAGAGGAAGGTTGGGAAGCATCTGGCTATTCAGATCTGGTCATCAAACCTTTTCAGTCACGTTTATTCGAATCTGAATGGTGGTCTTTCCCAAGGGCGATACTTAGTATCAACCACTCTGGAGCGTGCCTCAAATATACAATATGTTATTTCATATTAATTAAAATGTAAGATAATACATATTGATAAAATAGAATTTACTTGCGCAGGCTGGGATTTGAACCGCGACCTCTGCTATTCATAGTCGGGCGTCTCAATCACTCGACCACGGAGGCCGTCAAATAAAATAAATGAGGGAAAAGCTAGTCTTTTTAGAGGTAAAAAGCATTCTTTGGACATAAACCTTAAAATGTCTCCGAAAAAGTTTTGTCGTTTCTTGATCCATCCGAAGCCGACAGTTTTCTTTGCATTCTGCCACCGGAAAATCCCCTGTAGCCTCTATTTCTGCGCTACACGTGCTATTCGTAAGAAAACAGAGGGAGAGGTTTCCACCTTGGAGTAAGAATATATATTGAGAGAGAGAGCTAAATATTTTACCCAACCTATATAAATTTACGATAAATCACTTTCTCCGGGTTTTTACGCCGTAAACCGTGAGAGAGAACGAGACAATACAAGTTGTCACATAATATCGCACCACTTGTAGGTACGTAAGCATGTTTTCCGTCTCCGGAGAGGTTCACCCAATACATTTTGTTATGCGACATAACTCAACAATTTTTGAGGTTATATCCTATATTTTTGTTGATAACAATACTGCTAAAAAGTGTTTATACAAATTTATACACAAAACATTATGTCGACATGTGCTATGAATGGATGTAAAAAGGTGTGTCCATGAAAACCCTAGCCACGCCCGAGTAAGAAAAAATCAACAATCTTGACTGCGCTGTTTCCCGAAGCTATCCTTCCTGGTGTATCATTGCTCCGAGGTTTCAACGGATCTATCAGCGGTATGCCTTCAGCATGGCTGTTTCCATGGGTTTTTGTGTGGTGGCCATTTTACTAGGAAGCATGGAGTATAATAAGTTAATGCGTGGTGGCTTACTGCGCATTTGACACGGGTAACGCTAACGGGGAGGTGGATACTTTATGTAAGTAGTAAAATCTACGAAAGCGTGTAGCTTAAAAGATAAAAATAATAATGAAGTACCGCGGTCGTCAGCTACAGAGGGTGATAAAATAGCACTTCCACGGTGCTTCGTTGACCCGTCCAGTAATGAGTGTATGTTTTATGTTTCTTGGGAATCTGGTAAAACACTGGTCTTTGGAAAATAATGTAAAAGGGTATTTTTTGATTTAAAAAAATAAATTATAAATAAAACACATAAACTTTGTTCATAACCATTTTATTATTTAATATCACGTCTACCGGTTTCGAAAGTACCCTTTCATCATCAGGACAATGTTAAAATTAACATAAAATATAAAATGCTGAGATATATATACATATTTAGGAGTTGGAATGGGAAGGAGAAAGGGTAATTGAGGGGATTATGGGAATAACCTGATGATGAAAGGGTACTTTAGAAACCGGTAGACGTGATATTAAATAATAAAGTGGTTATAAACAAAGTTTATGTGTTTTATTTATAAATATGGCAAGCCACAAAGTAAATGCTTTTTGTGAATATGTAAAAAAAAAAAAACTTTCTCGTGCACACGTGTCAGCGGTGTGCAGTATAACAACTCGATTCGTTATTGTATTGTCGAAAAAATGTCCAGTCCTCAGAGCAATAATATACAAGAGAGAGCGCTGTAGAGAGTGCTATGGTCAGTTTTTACAAGGTTAGCCGGACTCAGCTAGACCTGGGCGTGGCTAGGACTAGGGCTAGGGTATTTGTACATTTATTCATAGCACATGTCGATATAATGTTTTCTTTTATTCGTATAACTACTTTTTCACAGTTTTGATAAAAAATAAAAATAACATGTAACCTAATAAACCGTTGAGTTATGTCCATTTATTTCGCGTATCATAACGTGTGGGCGGAGTCAACTGAGACGCGGGACACGAAGAACACTCTAACAATACTTTTAAGCGGTGTGATCATTTGGGAAATTTTTTTATCTCTTTCTTTCCTCACGGTGTACGACGTAAAAACCCGGAGAAAGTGATTTATCCCAAATCTGTATAGGTTAGGTAAAAAGAATTAGCTCTCTCTCCATATATTGTTACTTCAAGGTCCAGTCTTTAAAAGCTCTTTGAAGCTATCTTAAAGTTTTGCTTACATCGAATTAATTAAAATTTAAACGTTAGGTTGTTTGTTTTTCTGAAGCTGCTACAGCAAACCCAACCGTATGCCCAATCGACGAAACATTTGTTTTTCCATCTGGAGTTTTTGCTCTTTTTGTTCGCATCTTTCATTTGCAAATATTTATATCAACTAGAAAATAAGATGTGCACAGCGCCCTTGAGATGATTTTTCACAAAAACGGCGCTATACAAATCATCCAAATATTATTATTATTATTATTATTCACCGCGCGACAGCCGATCAGTACAGACGTGTACGGTAATAATTTTTGACGATTTTTCAGTGAAATCTTATGTTTTTTTAACATTTTTACTTCACCTACTTGTAATTAAAGCGTTATTATATTTTTCACAATTTAATAGAATATGTTTGATAGAAAACAAACATTTAAGATTAAGCTCATTTTTTGGGAACGCCTCTTAGTAATTTCCAGATACTATGTCCTCTTATGATCAGAATTTCTGATGGTCATTTTGCTATTCTTAGCTTTGCCACGACCCATGTTATGTCCATCAGTTTATCCTTACCAGAAATTATATATTATAGTCTTAGAGTCATTTAACTATTTTTAGATTTGCCATGTTCCTTCATTTATGTTAAGCTTCCACGTGTTCCCGCCGTATCTCTTCCATTCAACACATTTGCCCTGCCTCATCCTTTTGGATCTCTTTCGATACAAGCGTACATCTTTCTATCCCACATATCATCGCTATATTGATTTGTTAGAATTATTTCCGCACCAACATAATAATCTACGCCGAGACGAACTCGGGATGGAGTTATAATTTCCGTGAACTGAAGTGAGGCGGCGAGAACACGGCAAGTAAATTAACGAACAAAGGACAACAATACGTGTTCGGATGTGCCACACAACAGTTTGATAGAGTTCATAGTTCCGCCACGCCTATCTTGTCTACTGACTTAATGTGTTGATGGCTATATACTCGTATATACACATTGCGCTGGAGAACTTTCCCCAGATAAATAGGTTACGTTAATTACTGGATACCGAATACAAACAACGAAGATTACTGCGGGAATATGAGATGAGGAATTAGAAGTAGGATGGAAAACTTTAGTCTGGGTTTAACTAAACAGCAATCACGCCGTGTCCCCCTGCAGCGGTAGCCAGAGAGAATGGACTACCATACAGCTATCTTAGCACACACTCCTGCTTAATTCGCATTCATACGTCTTTACTCTTACATACATACTTTTATGTTATTCTGATTCACTTGCGGGGGGGGGAAGTAGTGGAGGAAGGAGTGAGGGAAGGAAGGCTGGGTAGGTAGACAATTCAGATCTGGTCACTAAACATGACTGGAGCCATTTTAAGCGACGTTTCGATACTGAATGGTGCACTTTCACCAGGACGCTTCCGAGAGTATACGAGTGTACCGCTCTATCTCTCGGCCATGCAGCCAACTAACTGCCTGCCGACCAAATGCGAGCGAGTGTTTGCGAGGTATTTCTGGAAATAGCGAATGGTAAGATACATTACAGAAAGCAGACTCTAAAGTACTTAATATATTACCAAAGACTCCCGTGTAGCGGTTAATGATCATAAATTTCAAATCATTTCAAGATTCTATTGTATGTATAATTGTATTATTTATCCAAAGGTATTTACAACATTTCTATATAATTAAGTTTATCACTACTACGTATCCTTACTCTTATTCTACTTTGCCATTGTCACGTATAACTATATATTGTACTACTAAGCTTATTGTTTACTCTAATATAATATTTAATTTAAATATGTAGTGGCGTTGACGAGAGTTGATTTCTCTCCCGAGTTGGGAAGTTCGATTAAAAAAATAAATTGTTTGTAAATAGCATTACGAATCATATGTTTTGCTTTTAATTCAATAAATAAATAAAATCAATTTCACATTATCTATTTGTGTACATATTAATACTGTAGGAGGGTTTTTTTCAGTTTTTTTAAATGTTTTTCGCGCATTTTAAAAGTTACCTGTATCCATAACAGCACCTCAAAAAAAGTTTTACTAAAATACACATAGATATATGTATGTTTTATACCAGCAAGTATATAAAATATATTTTCTTACTTTATAACTCTTTATAAAAGAGCTGTTTTCAATTAATCGTCAATCGACGTCCAAATGTTTTTCTTCTGTGGTGAAATGCAAATAATAAAAAAAATATTTTGTAATAGAACATCTTTATAATCGTTTAGATCTATCTTTTGATCTTTACCACGAAATATTTTTTAAATTTTATAAATGACTAAATAACGATAAATATTTTATATTTTTAAATACGTAAATCAATGAACTTTGAACATGTGCCAAAAAACTGTAAAGTAAGTAAATAAAAATACAGTTAAATATATCAGTATTTTTACTACTTAAATTGAAGAATTTTTATTTTATTGGTGATTTGCGATTTATCTAACTAACTAACCATCACGCCGTTTCCCGGGTCACGCGGGTTTACTTGGGGAAAAATCTGATTATTCCTATATGCATATATTCAGTATTCTTTTATACGTGAAATAAACCACCACGCGTCTAATCTTCATTTCATATTGAGAGTTGCAGATTTTTATGTAACTTTGTTAACTTTTATTGAGATATATATATATATATATATATATATATATATATATATATATATATATATATATATATATATATATATATATATATATATATATTAAATTAAACATTAACATATGCGCCCTTGAGGTGATTTTCCCACAAAAACGGCGCTATAAAAGTTATCCATTTATTATTATTATATATTTTAGTGTTAATTCCATTAAAAAAAAAAAACATCACAACTTACCTCCCCAATCAAACTCTGAAGCATATAATTTATCCACCTGTTCTATAGCAGTTAATATAAAATTTTTATAAATACATGTTTTCCTCAAAATAAGGAATCTCAAGGGAAATTCCCCCAAATTGTAGGGAAAAATCAAAATCTAGTGAAACACGAAGTGGGTCAATATTTGTTCGGGAATGTTCGTTTGCAAGTTCGGGTCTACGAGCGGATACCAGGAACAAATCCATTTTAAGTAACAATCTACAATAAACTTTTGGCGGAATTGTTTTCAAAATGCGACGAGGGTGACACATACGACCAAAATTATAACTATTTTAGCAAATCTTGATATTATCGTCAGCTGTCTCCCCCTCTTAACAGCGAATATAAAAGCATTTAAAACTGTTTACAACAACAAATTCTAAATGCAATAACCGGTCTGCATTGTTGTGGAGTGCGAGGTAATCGTGCGAATGAATTACTGTAAATGTGTATTTATGTCATGTTAAATTAACCTACCTATTATTGTCTACCAGAAAAGCGCGGGAAGCTTTGGAGACGTTCCGTTCCCGCTATTATATTCACATTTCCTTTTAGAAATTCCAATAATAAAAAAGCTCGTTTACGAATGCTCTTTAAAGCTTTTTGTGTACAATCCCCTCCCGGTAGTGGCGCCGGATATAGGAGTGGAGTGCCGCCAGTTAGCATAGCTTTTCCAATACATATTATTATTTCTGTTGGGCCAAATAGCCCACCGCATAAAACCTCCTAGTCAGATCGCTTTTGAACACGAGGGTATAGTCCTTCCACTGAGAGTTCCGTTATTACCTCTCTCTTACACGCCTCGTTTGTATAAAAATGGAAATGTTACAACACAGATTTTTATGTGAACACCGTACGAGAGCATCAAATGAACGAATCTCATTCATTCTAAACACACAGTGATGCAACAATTCTTATATTGACGTTTGAATGAATTTTAACAGAGAAAACGACAAAAAAAGCATTTTAAAATATAAATATTTAGAAATTACTTTATTTGCATTGTTAATCATTACATTCGCACGAGTTCTAACTGCTCCCAACCGTCTGAGAAGAAGAAGAAGGTCCTAATTGTGAAGGAAATAATTTCGAACACGACAAACCCCTCTATCCGCTAGAGCTACCAGGAGGGCAATCAAAAGGTAAGTAGATCTGTAAGAACCACAAGTCTTCTGTTATTATTTTTGGCGCAAGTTTTAAGTTGACGGGACTTTTCCGTAATTCTAGCACTGGCGCTTTCCAACGTGAGGCTAGATTATAAGAGAATCTTATTTTTCTTTAGTGTAAACACATGTCTGTAAACTATTAATTGAATGTAAGCTGTAATTTTGTAGGGTGCTTTTAGGGGTGGACACGTTATCGATTGGCATCGTTGGTTGCAAAACCATTTCAATAGACATTTAAAACACCTAAAGTGAAGTGGACGTGAAGTGTTCTGTTGATACGAGGCACTTACAGAGAATCTTGATTTTAAGTTTAAGTTATGTATATTATATTTAGTGTAATTGTCCCTGAGAATGTATCTTTATGTTTTATTTAATGGCTTGGACTGAAATCCCAAAGTTCCAAGGGATGTGAATATAAAAAGCGGTTTGAATGACGTATAGTTGGTGCAATCTAAATGGCATATTATTATCTATCTTTTGTTTCCTTGTTGTTTTGATCTTCGTTCTAACATATTGACTATATTTCCCTATCTTACGTTTGTAACCTAATATCTTTTAAGTGTAAGATACTATCAGTATTGCCCTGGTGAAAGACCACTATTCAAACGGTATTTTTTTCTGTAGTCGAATAATAAGTTTGAAACATGCTGTATGCGAGCAATGCACCCGTGTGAGTACTGTGCAACTCTGGTTGCGATACCTATTTACACATTGATAATTGATTACGAATGAAAGGTGTAACGTTATTTTTCTGCAGTTGACGTCAGCGAGCGGTAAATAAAACCACCGACTACAACTATCTTGTGGCTGCACATGTATGATGGACATCGCAGCTACTGGCTGCATTTATTTATAAACTAACGGACTATTGTCCAATTAAAAAAAAATACATAACACGAAATGGGAAAAAAGAGCAACAGAGAAAGAACAGCTCATAAATAATATTAAATGAAGTAATGACAAAAATAGGAAAAAAATATACATAAGAAAGAACATTCAAATCAAAGCCAAGGTCAAGCCAAAGTTTTGGTAGAGTCGTAAAAAATGACAAAAATTATTTAGACTGGTACCAAAAATTTCAAGACCATGGTGAGTTAACAAGTCTCGACATAATCGACAGTGATATAATTAGTAGAATAATGATTGAGGGACAGCAATTAATTGTTTCCGAGTCTACGGCAAGGATTGTTGAACTGAATGAGTTGCAATAAAGAAATAACTAAGTTTAATTCGTTATAGGGTGAAATAACACCAAATAACATGTTATCTATCACATGCGTGGAAGAACTAATACATCTCTGCAAATCTTCCATTCGGTAAACAGATTGAGTAGGTACTCAAATGAATAGTGCAGCGTTATTTGCTGCAATTGACGTCAGCGGGTGGTAAATAAAACCACCGTTACTATGCGTGTTGGGACTGGACATATTAAATGTCACTGGAAAGTCAAAAGAGCTGAAGCGATACTTTGGTAAAAAAAATGAGCTAAATATGCAGTTTTAATCAGTTTCTGAATCGAATGCTCCGACTCTCATTTGATTCTGAAGACTTTTGGGACCCTTCAGCCATCCAAAATATTTTTACCATTTGGGAGAAGACTTCACTCAAGCGACACTAGTTCGGAACTTTTTTTTAGCTTTTTGTCGTTTCAGGTAACTCAATGCTTTCACCGAGTAAACTTCCGTAAACTTCCCAAAATGGCGCTTCAGCCCTTTTGCCTTACCGGCGACGATATGTTGGCTGCACTTAATTCGATGTCCTCTGAAGTCTGAAGGCTCTGAGGGGTACCGGAGCATACGGTGATTATTCAAGTCGGTCAGATGACCAAGAAAGTAGGTTCTATAATAATATGGATTATTAACTATTGTCTTATATTGTATATTTCAAAGCTTCACAGTTTATGATGTAAATAAAATTAAAGTTCACATAGAGGATGTAAAGTTGTGCATTATTCAATAAAAGTAGAATATAAATAAAGTTTTTTTTTCGAAGGAAGCAAAAACTTGGAGGACATTGTATATTAAATAAAACAATAAAAGTGGCGTTTTACAAAGTTTATTGTATTATTTAATAAAAATAAAGTGTATCATGAAAAGCATATAAATTTTCCATGCAAGAAATTTTATTATATGTAGGATAATTCTATACATGACGCCATCTATGTGTTCAGATGAACTGTGCTAACGATTATAAGATGAGACCAAATATCTGAAAAATTAAAATTGTACTACGAATATTAACAACCTTCAAAGAATATGAAAACAGAACAAGACGCAGAAAAAAATAATAATATAAGACTGAGTCTAGAACTCGGGACCTCTACTCTATCCGGGAGAAGCGGAATAACCAACTTTTCTATCCCAACCAATTCATTCACCGTCAATTTTACCAATCTAACACTTCTTGAAAACTATAAATATTTCAATTTTCCGATATTTGATATCTCTAATCTCGGGCAAGTAGTAATGCTATTAAAGTATACATTTTGTCGAGCGATTAATTATTTTTTTACATCGGTCCAACGAAAATTGTAGTGAACTAGCTTTATTACCCGGTTTCGCCTAAGATTTAACTATTCAATCTTATTAAAAAGTACGTCAGAAATAATAATATATGGCACCCTGACTTATTTATTGACAGTTAAATGGATATTTCAAAGTTTCATGGATCTTGCTGGAAATGACGTTACCAGCTAAGTAATTCCTGACAGATAAAGCTATGGAAATTTCATGACCCCAGAACTCACCGTTCGAGAAATTAAATTTGCAGCTTTAAAAAAACAGATTTCCACTTTTTATTCAAGATTGAAGACACAATTCATTTAACGAGAAAATAACACTGATTTTAGGTTAGAAATCCAATCCGCCCCATCTGCATTAATCCCTCCTTATTAAAACAGCCTTGCGGAAATCGGAAAAGAACACCCGGGGTCGCCCGGGGCGGAGGGCGAAACACATTCCTTCATTAACTCCGCCGCAATTAGCGAGAGAGCCTCCACGGTATGGTTGGAAGTTGGAAGGCGGCCGGAAATGGAAAATTTAGGGCAGCCATAATTGCTTTCATATATTATATATGAAAACTTCTGACCCTACATAGTACGAACATTTCGAGTTTAAAATAAACAGTGAGTATTTTTCAACCCCCAAAAGCTGCTGAAAAGAGGAAAGTTATTTATATTGGGTTAACTAGCATTACTATCCAGTTTAGCTTAGCTTCGCCCGAGTTTGAACACTTTTGTTTTTTAAATATTGAACAATTGAAAAACATATTTTTAAAAGCGGCGCTAATTTTATGACGCCAAACTCACTGTTTGAGAGTTTTTGTTGATTTATAAATTTTTGAACAATCACTGATTGTCTGGTTTATGTATGGTTAGGTTAATTAGCGTGTGAAGAGTCAGAATAACAGAAGAGTATGTATGAGACGATGTATGAATGTAAATGAAGCAAGAAGTGTGTGCCAAGACAGAGTTGTATGGCGGTCCGTCCTCTCTGCCTACCCTTGCGGGGAAACGGCGTGATGGTTAGTTAGTTAGTTTTAGGTTAATTAAACTTTTCATATGGAAACGTTTATTTTTATAAGACTTGCACAGTGCAATATACCGAAATCGTGTATACATGAAGTTTGTAGATTTTCCTTCCTGGAATTTCCAGGTCAACGCAACTGTTTTCAGACAGTCAATTCTTGAGCTACAGAGCTTCATAAGACACAATTGCAAAATAAATCTCATTTTAGGACGATGTTTGAAGTCAGTTTCTGCCCTCCAGAACTAGTAAACGGAGCTAACAACCGTTTACATAAATATGTTTTTCTGTTTAGAAATTGAAGCCACGGATTTATACATAATCAATATAAACTTATCAATGTTATTACTGAAATTAAATTCTTCCAAAATTTAATATTTAAAGAATATCAGCTCCACCATTCTTTTCTGCGGTATGATAGACGTTAGTGTATAATGCTTTAATGATAATTATAAAATAATAATAATCTGAGGATTGTTGTTCGTATAACGTTTTAATGTCACGAACAAAGTTTTAAAAATAAACTCACTATCTCTGCGGCTGGAGATAAGGCCGAGCATTATTACATAAAACAAAACTATAAATTGATAAGAAACCTGACGGAAAACCGATTATTACTCGCAAAGGTAAAAAAATAAATAAAAATCCATATTTATTTATCTATTTTGAATTTCATTTTTTAAATTTGATCACATCTCTGAATGCCTAACACGACACTCCGCTGTTTCCCATCAAAACACGAAGCTAAATCTACTCACTTTCCTTTTTGGACAACATTCTTAACACTGTCAATTCACCTAATTATTTTAAGGTGAGTCTCCATTATTATATATTATACAGACTTTTGACATGACTCAACTCAAGTATTGACTTCTTCGGGCGTCCCCAACTTCTTTCATTCACTTGCGCGTAATAAATTCCTTTCTCCGTCCATTCTCATTACATATAAGCGTATTTTTCATTAATAATCTTGTTCATTAAGCTTAGATCGGCATTGAACTCGGATCTCCACAATCGTCCATGGTTTCACACACATACGCCTCAGGGATGTAATTTCTACCGCATTCAGTCTACTGAGTAGTTAGGTAGGAAGCATAAGATAAATAGCTTGACAAAAAAATAAACGTTAATATATCGCCAATTGGCAAGAACTTTGGGTCAACCCATTTGTACCACGTGGTACGCACCGTCTCGTTTCTGCAGCATTGGACAGAAATGAATGGTAAACAGGGGGGGGAGCTTTGTGTCGACGTGTGAAAGCCTTTCTTTGTTTTAAATTGAAAAAAAAATCACCGGTGAGCAAAATGACATCTACATTTTTTATTCGCGTCTTTTTACACCGCGTGCGACAGAGTGGAGTAGCTACCCGAGTAAGTAAGTAAGTAGGTAAGCATCTAGGGGTGGAACAGTGGCGATGCTGATGATATCCATTTGCAAAGTTCTCAGTTCTCGGAACTGTTAGTTTATTCGGTCTTGACACGCCAAACAACGAGGTTTGCCGGCGAAGCTAATGAACCAGCATTATTAAAGCCTCCGCAAGGAATGAAGCCCGAAAGAACCGCACTTGTTGGGTTGGCGGGTTCACACTAGTATAGCAAGGCGTGGGCGAAATTAATTGAATTTCTATTTTTCACGGAAAAGGTGGGATATTAGTAAAAAATAATCCTTAGATTGTGAAATGCTTTCGTGATAATGCTAATGGAAGAAACGGGTTGGGAAGATAATATGTTAATCTGATTTTAATGTATTTTGTGCGTTTCACACGAGCTGGAGAGATATTTTATTTTCCTTCATTGCTTTAGCATAGTATCTACACATCAACTAAATTACTTAAATTAAAACCTTCTACGGCTTGACATGCTTATCTCTGTTACTCGTTATCTCTGACGACCTAATAAACTATAAATATTTTTGTATCCACTCCGTTAAGCATATCGTCACTGAAAAGGCAAAAGCGCTTCAGCGACACTTTGGTCAAAAATGAATTAAATATGCAGTTTTGATCAGTTTTTTTTTTCTGCATCGAAATTTCTGACTGTCGTTTGATTGTGAATAATTTTGTGACCCTTCAGCCATCTAAAATGTATTTGCCATTTGGAAGAGGCTTGACTCAAACGATACAAATTTGGGACTTTTTTAGCTTTCTGTCGCTTTAGGTAACTTAGCGAGAGCATTAACTTACCTGAGTTAACTGTTTTTCAAAATACAACTAGCTATTTATTTTATTGTATACGCCCAAGAGGGCTTTTACATTAAAGGTTTACAATTGACAGTGAACAAAATGAGAATTATATGCACAAACAAAATAAGGAATAATTGTAGAGTAGTAAAAAATAATGTTAAAATACATAAAAATATTATTGATTAAAGATATATGATGTTATAGCCTTCTCGTATCCTACACTCCGTGCAGGTAAATACATCAGCCACCTCTGCGTACGTATTACCAACTACATGCAATCTAGGTACAAGCGAGTATCTAAAAGACTCAGTCCTGATGTTATTGTTACAACTAAATAAAATTTTGGATCGAGTAGTTCTCGTTGGTATGTGAAAGGAAATAAGGTACAATAACTCAGGGCTGTCTATAGTACCATTGACAATTTTAAAAATAAATAAATATTATTGAAGACTTATGAATTTTCTTATAAAACAAAAAAAAACTCTAAAAGACAAAATTCTCTCTTAAAAAGAACCTGTAATCTTTACAATAAAAATATATACATTTTTGCCGATATCTCATCTTACACCTTAAGATCCTTTCAACATGTTGTTCATAAAGCCATATAATTTTATTGACTTATATTAGGTTCACATTCACAATGATAATTTGCTATGTACGAGTATACTGATACATTGTACCAATAGTGCATTATGTCAGCACATTGTGTGTTACATAAATTGTAACATTAAAAAAAAAATCATAATTAAAATTTTAAGTTAATAATTGCGTATATCTGATAGGACCAGGTAAGTATGTTCCTGTATATTTTCTTATTTAAACTAGGAATTAATATGTATTAATAGAAAATAAGATCTGTACAGCGCCCTTGAGGTGATTTTTCACAAAAACGGCGCTATACAAATCATCCAAATATTATTATTATTATATCTTATTTGCGGTAAATATTATTTAAACTCATTTTCTTAATCTTATTATTTCTTGTATTAGATTTTTTAAATTATTATTATTTGTCTTTTTTATGTTTATTTTCAAGCAGATGAAGAAGATGCTGATGAACTTACGACATTGACCCTTCGGCACTTGTGCATAGTCGGAAAACTCGCCAAACGCGCGCCCAATATCTGTACACGGTTGACACTCAATACATGAGAACGGGTCGCTTTTACGACTTGTTCTTATGTTCAACAGCTCGGCTATGGAACGATTTGCTGGCCTCTGTGTTTCCTCCCTCCTTCAACATGGACCTCTTCAAGACCCAGGTTCACTCGGTCCTTTCCTCAAAAAGACCCTCCACACAGCATCCTTAAAAATGGGAAATTATTACCCTCAAGGCCTCCTGTGTGGAGTTATTGTAAAAAAAAGAAATACAATTTACAAACTGTATTGTTTAATATCATTTATTCTTGCACGTGGTTGCAATTGATTATTGGGTTTGCAACCTAAGTATTATTTATTATTCTGCAATGAATGCTGTGTTATCAACCTGTGAATGCTCCGAATAAAATTAACATATCTACCTGGTAACAGTTCTGACAAAGCAAAGCGATCAGTCACAAAATTCTGAATACAAGTTTTTTTGTGAATACCGCACCAGAGTCTTAACTGCTCCCAGCCGTCTGGAGCCAGTGGGAAAATGGCATCCCCAATCAGTGTATGTTTTAAGGCTAAAGGTATTGGATAAGGGGAGTGAGATGGGGAAGTACCTGGTTGTTCAGATCTGTACACCAAACACGGTTAAAGCCATTTCGAGCAACGTTTCGGTTCTTTAATGGCGATCTTTCACCAGGGCGATACTTACAGTGTCTACCACTCTGGTTTATGCTAGTTTTCGCTAAAACAATACCTGTTTGATCCGAAGTGGAATTATTTATCAGTGAGAAGAATCAGTTTTTTAATCGCTAATGGATATTATGATAAAATTATATTAATCATCACAATATTTAGAAGCCGAATCACACATTCACGGAATGATTTCTGACAATTAATTATCTTATCGTCACAGAAAAAAACAGTTTCTAGGAATTTCAGTGATTTTTCAGGGAAAGAGAATTTCCAAGGAGGATTTTCACAAAAAAACAGCGCTATAAAAATTTTTCATTATTAAAAGTAAAACATGAAAAAAGAAAATTAAGAAAAAATGATAAAATATAATGTAATATATGATTGTAATAAATAAATATTTGATATAATATAATACATATTTCAATTTGTTTATCTTCATATCGCTGTGCTAGTTCAATACTGTAACAAGTATTTTTTTTAATTTTTTTTTTTACTTATTGCTGTTTTTTGATTCCTTATAACGTAATGAATATATCTACCATAAGAAAGATTTTTTTTTTACTTATTATAGTATTGAACTAGCACAGCGATATGTACTCCCTTTTTCTTACCAGGTGTGGACGTAAGTGGCATATTTATTTATTTTAATTTTTCTTTATTTTTTATCAGATTTTTTGGTTTGTCTAGCCCCTCAATTATTATTACCCTCCTCAAATATTCTGCGCTCCGTTTACAAAAACCATGAAAATTCGAGAAAAAAAAAACACACACACCCAGTTAACTAAAATGTCGTAAATAAATTAATAATAATAATTTAATCAAACACCGATTATTTATAACAGGCAAATTGAATTTAATCTCAACGAAAACCAAATCCGTTTAAAATGATCTGTTGCTATAACAATAATTACTGACAAGGTTGCCGAATTTAGTTCGAACGTAGTAGAGGCTGAAAGCTGTAACCCTGGAAAGATAAGTTGAAGTGGTTGAACAGATATAATAATAGTATATTTATATAGCGGGTTTAAGTCACACTTCACCCCAAAAGCGCTTTCCTTTAATAGGTTAACCTATAAATACTATACATTTACTTAGGATATCTTCAGGATATTAAAGTTACTTCAACAGTTGAGATATAACATAATATAAACAGCCTAACTTAAAGCTAAGTTATTAAAATTAATTAAACAACGCAACGTGTAGGTACTAAAGATTTACGATAGACATTGCAAACATTAAGAGCATAAACTTAATACCTACTCACTTAATATTTCTAGTTTACATAATTAGTTCATATTTTGGCACTTTACAGCATTCAAGACATAATAAATATACAAAATAATAACCGAAAAAAATACGAGAACAATATGAATAATACAAGAAACAGTACACAATAATAATTGTATGGATACGAGTAGGAAGTAAGGACACAATAGAGAAAAAATATGGCAATGGAAAAAGGTTAATACGAATAATTATATTGTTCGCGTTGTATTCACGGTGGTTTAACGAAATTTTGGCTCATTATTTAAACGAAGCTTCGATTTAATATGATTTTAAGCTTTCATATGAAGCAAACACTTTGTGGTGTGACAGTATAATTTAAAAATAAGTCAATTACTTTGCATTACGCCACTTTAATTTATACTAATGCCGACCAGGTTTCGCTACCACCGCATATACATCAGGGCAGTATGTGTAGTACTAACTATGTATAATAAGGATTATAATGGTTTATAGACATTTACTAGATAATTATTAATATAGGCTAGATAATTTATAAGTACTAGAGATAAGGAAAGCTATAAATAATAACAGTGAAGTAATTGACAGTAAAATTAATTTAAACAACGCCCTATACTAAAGATGGTATTAGTCTAAATTAAGTGGTGTAATATTAATTGTTTTAGTTTAAAGTTGATGTAATTTTATTTTAAAAAATACTTCTAAGACTCCAACTAAATATAATAAAATCAATTAATTACAGAGTTTAAGCTGACTTGCCTTAATTTTAGTATATTTATTGTGTTCACATATTATTGGAATAAATTCACACGGGAAACGCTACAATATTATTATTTCTCATTTTTTCCCCAACATGAACGGGCTATAAGTAGAGTAAATAAATAAATAAAAGCTAATGAACAAAGGTGAATCAATTTATAGGAGTTTTCGCATTGTTATTTGCCTGAACTATTTGTATTGGAAAACAGAAGAGTTCGAGAGCACAGCATCGGTAGAGAAGCTACGTATGCTATATCCACGGATGGACCAGCTATAATTATGATTTGTTTATCTTTATCCCCCACGAACGATTCCGCGCTTAGCTAAACAGGAATCGGAAAATATTGTTTCTAAACTACTATATTTATGGTTTTGATCGCATTGGTCCGAGTAAAAAAAAAAACTAGAATGCTATAAATGTATTATATTTATAAGAGGTATTAAATTTACATATTTACTGGGAAAATGTCGAATATTTTTTATGAGGGGAACCCGGACAGCCACTGGATGCGTAAATACCTTTATAAGGTAATAATATTAGTTTTCAAATTTAGAATAATGTCTGCTAAAATACATTATAGGTAGCTTGGAGAAACAATGTATGGAGAGAGAGCTAATTATTTTTATCCAACCGATACAAACTTGCGATAAATCACTTTCTCCGGGTTTTTACGTCGTACACCATGAGAGAGAAAGAGACAACAAATATAATACTCCGCTTCTACGTACTGTCACAATGATCTTAGGCTCCTGGGTCACCGCGGGACTCCGCCCACATTTTTTATTATGCCACTAAACTTGACACAACTAAACGGTTTTTTAGGTTAGATGCTATATTTTTGTTGATATCAATACTGTGATAAAGTGGTTATACGAATAAACAAAAACATTATGTCGATATGTGATATGAATGGATGTATAAATACCCTAGCCTTGGTCTTAGCCACGCCCAGGTCCGCCGAGTCAGGTAAAAATCATCGAAAACTGACTACACTGCCTTGGATTGATACCACTCTATATACTCTAAGATAGGTAGGTACTTTATTAAGTAGGTAGGAATTTAAAAATATTATTTTTTAAATTTGATCATTTCAATCAGTTCCAAATGTTTTTAAGTTCACAATCGTACGCTCTTACGTACTCTCAGAGGAAATATACTTAGCTAAAACAGGAGAGTATAAAAATAAACAGAAGACGATATTTACATATATTGCAAACTATCACGTTGTGAAAATGTTCGATTTGTGAGCCAAACTGCCAAGAATGCAACACAGGCCTGTTCAAAGTAGTGATGGGCATAATGGAGACAATCATCACGATAACATCGATTATTTTAATAATCGAAGTAAATCGGCGGTGAAGGGATTAAGAACGGGACAGTAAGAAACCAGGTAGATCCCCCCATAACGAGATTTGCATTTTCTTAAATTCACAGATTGCCACTTATTATTCGACTGTTCAAATATTCTCTCGATTATCCAGCCCGCCACTACCTCAAAGTTAGAATTAGCCTCGTGTTTGCATAAGCTCTTTCATGCATGTGGTAGATGTGAACAGGTAAAAATAGACCATTATTTGCAATAAAAGAACTCCGAAAGTAGGCGCCAGAAAAGTAAGAATCGCCTTGGCGCATAAATGTGTTGTAAATAAAGATAAGTATGTATGTACGTTACCCAATATACTCGACACATTATGTGCAATAGGGTGGACTATCAAAGTATGGAGGAATATTTTTAATGTGAATACTGCACTAGAGTTACCACTGCTCGAAGCCATCGGCATCCTCAACCGGGGTGTGTTGTGAGGCGGGGATGGGAAGGTTGGGAAGTGAGAAGGGTTGATTGTTGTCTCAGGGGTTTCAAAAGTTACATATCTAATTTCAACTTATTTTAGATAAGTATATCATTAAATTAGAATTAACTTTAAAGCTTTTATGCTTATTATTTTTATATTAATTATTGAAATAATATCAATAATCTTCAACGAAAATATGAAACAGAATATGAATATGGCAGGCAAATCGGAATAAAAATCGAAAAAAAAACGATATTAATAATTTTCAAATGAAGAATGAGATCGATTAAAAATGCCGGTTTCTTATAAGCTCTCAGTGGATGGATTGGCAGCAGCGTTACTCCCGGATAGAGTAGATGTTCCGAGTTCGAGTCTCGGTCGCGACCGTTATTTTTTCTGTTTCATATTTACGTTGAAGATTATTGATATTATTTCAATAATTAGTATAAATATATCATGTTTGAGCTACCCACCAATAATAGTTTTGATTTTATATTGTAAATCTTACGGTTTATAGCTTATTTTTAATGTGATTTTAAAACACCATGTACATTTTTTTTAAGTGTTTGTGATGAAACAAAAAAAAACTGTTTTTGAGACAATATTCCGGGTCCTGGTTATCAGTATTCGAATGCGCAACTTTTGAGACCTCTGAGGTTTGCCGGCCCAACCTAGCGAACATTGTAATGTACATTACACAGTAGGCATCAGTAATTCACAAGCTGTAGGACGTAACTTCTATCTCGTACGAGAGAAAAACACTACTGCGTGGGCCGACATAAAAAAAGCGAGAACTAGTTTTTCGAGATGTGGTCTCGAGTCATTAAACAAAACCTTGGCTCTCTCTCAGAGACTGCTCAGGCAGGACCAAGAACAAACACTGCACAAAAACTACCTAATGCATGATATAGAGCTGGTTTATAGAGCACTCGATTTGGCCTGGAATGCTAGCCTAGAGGTTTCCGCTTCAGTGTGCACTCATAGAATGGTGATCAGATCAGGCAGGTACAAATTTAAGACATTGTTTTAAAACAAAATATCTCCCGGGTGTTGTTATTCAAATAAAATCTTGATTGAAATGGCTATAGCTATGTTCAGGTTCACCAGATCTGAATAGCTAAGAAATTCCCAACCTTCGTCTGCCTCTTCTCATTTCCTCTCCCGCATACTTTAGTTTAACCAAACAGTTTACTTTATAAAGGGATGAAATGTCACAATGCGCTGCCGGAAACCATGAAAATTATACCAATAATAAAGCACCATATGAAATACATAAGTAATATCAAGTAGTATATAAGTTTTATTATTAAGTCAAAAAGTATATGAATTATAATTAGTTACTTTTTAAACATTGATTTACAAGTAACTAAAATAAAATAAATAAAACTAAAAACCACTCATTTTTTAAAGGAATATGCTATAAGCTATATTTATTGCTTTAAGTTTATTTTGTAGAACTACAGATAACATTTTTTATTTATTTACATAATATCTATAATTATTTAAAAAAAACATATATGGATATATATTGCATAATAAAAATGCTATAGCTGCATTGGTTTCTCGCAATTAAAACTCTGTTTCACATAAAAAATATGTTCTGAATATGGTATATTTCATAGAATGTTGATGATATACATATCTTTAAAACGTACGTACATGCTATAAAATTATAGGCGAATGCGGCGAATTCAATTGCCAGCGGTTTTCGCTCTATGTGTCAATTATTCGAGACTTACGCAATACTTCGAAAATCTGTTAGTATCTATCTATCTGTTCGTAACAAGCAGCTACATTGTGATATCACTTTTTGGAACAATATTCATTATATTCACAATATGCATTCCAAGAATATGAAAAAGAAAGAAACACAATATAAAAATATTAGGTTGCGACCGAGCCTCGAACTCGGGACCTCTACTCTATCCGGGAATAACGCCTAATCTATTCCGAAACCCATTTAAATACTGCCATTTTTGATTATTGATATTATTTTTATTCAATTTTGCATCCATCTTTATATTTGTAAAGTTGCACTGTGACTGCAACTAGTAAGAGGTGAAGGTTATAACGGAACTGTCGGCGGTATGCCTTTATATACGGATTATAACGCCGAACAATCAGTCCAATTAGAAAATGTTGAAATCCAGTCTTAATTTTATTTGTTTCAACACAATATTGATAAGATTAAAAAGACCAGATGTTTTTTTCGTGCAGTTTTTAATACAGTACTAAAATCAGTACCAGCCGCGGTAAACCGACCCATTCACAGCAACAATGCGAAAATATATAATTAGCAGCCAGTACATCTCCAGACGACAAACAAGGCCACCAGAATGCACATACATTTAAGCAATTGGAAAGCGGAGCATTTTGGATCAGTTAAGAACAAAATTAAGTCAAGTGCGAACTTAGTCGAATAAAAGAAGAATTGATATATTTATTTTATTTATATGGAAAAAGAGAGACAATTGATAAATGATGAATATTATGCAGGTTAACTCACTCGATAAAATAGTCTACTTAAGAAGGGTCAGCATCCAAACACACTTTTTGGCTTTCTAGTACAAGCAATACTACAAATGATTCATCTGACAATTCTATACGGATAGTTAGAGAAATGTCCAAGGTTTCCAGTGAATACAATTCTTAAACAGCAATCTTTTTAATTCTTTATGAAATGCATACTACAATTTTAGGTAAAACGTTAAAAATGCCGTTGCTGGTTTTCTAACTGCACCTTTTACCGAAATTTTAGTGAATTTAATAAAATACAGTTAAAAAACTGTATTTATTGGAAACCTCAGACATTTTTCTAACTACCCGTAGAAAATTTACAGGTAAATAATTTGTAGTATTGCTTGTATTAGAATGCTAGAAAGTAGTGTTTAGCGTCATTCTCGAGTGCTGACCCTTAAGTGCTTACATTTATAGTATAAGAAAGAAAAACTAAACCATTTTAATTATGTACCCAGCGCTTAGTCTACGAAAGGTGGGTAGTATAGGTACCAACGTTTTATTATGTTTTCTTTTTAATTTACCCATTGAATATTTGTATACCGCACAAGACCACCCCAACTACCCAGAGGCGTTAAAACTATGGCATCCCTATTTGGGGAAATGTTATGACGCTAAAGGGAGTGAAGATGAAGAACCTGGCTTTTCAGACCTGATCAATAAACGTCCCTAGAGTAATTTCAGAGAGTATTTATATTCTGAATAGTGTTCTCTCAGTATGTTGGAGAGTAAGAGAATCTTCCATCTGTAACGTGGTCAAATATACTGCATTTTGATTATTTACATTACCATTTTATTTTATCTCCGGGATTTGAACCCGCGACCTTTGGTGAGTAAATTCGGAATGACCTATCATATATATAGATCATTAAACGAAGCCTAACCGAAATTATTTAATTTTATAGATATTTAATAAAAAAAATTACGAGATGTAACTGACATGCCAAGAAAAAATGTTAGTTGCTTTAATACACCCATTCAAATGTAGAATAATGTCTGCCAAAATATATTATAGGTAGATACTTTATTAGGTAGATAGGGATTTGAAAATATAATTGTTCAATTTGACAATTTCAATATACGTCAGTTCCAAATTTGAAAATGTCACCCTCTCCACAAAGGAAATTATTTGTAGTTAATAATTAAGGATTAGATAAGTGCCAGGAAGAAAAAGGCAAACTAGGGTAGAAATGAAAGCCTTGTAGCATCGCTGACACAAAAAAAATACTATTTAAAAATGAAGAATTGAGGGTAAATGAATGAATGAAGCGAAAAAACTATACGTAACAGGACATGATAATAATTTAGGAATGAATGTTGCAAGACCGGAGAATGAAGTGTATGTATGAATGTGAGTAATTAACGATTCAATCTAAAGTAACCGATTGACCTATCCGGACCGCTGCATAAGAACAATGGAATTGTTTATTCGGGCTTCGTTCATCTACCGAATGAATCGACAAATTGAACTTAGTTAGAATCAGCGGAATTCCTATATCATACGTACAACCAGATTCCAATAAACCTTAACTCAACCTAACCTAACCTATAGCAGAAATCTCATTGTATGAAGCAGCAAAAAATCTCGAACGGTGAGCTCTGGCGTCATGAAATATGCGAATAATTCCAGAATTAAATATATTGTTCAAAGCAATCATTTTCACCCCGCAATTACATTTCCAGCGTGAGCTACGGAACTTTGAAATATTTATCATTTAAATGTCAATAAAGCATCAATCCTTATTTTGCAATTCTTCAGTAAGAAAAACGGGTATTGAAACTCGGACGAAACCGGGTAGCAACTACTAATTTTATTGTATTTAAACAGGAGCCTCGGCGGAGTGCGCGTGAGAATTAGTTTCAATATAAATAGGTGATGGTTATGATCGCTGAACATAAAATCCCTGGAAGTGTGATCAATACTGATTTGAAAGACGACTAATGTCGCCAATTTATCTAAGGCCTTTCGAAACCAAGTCCTAGACAGATGAGCGAAGTTAATTATCTGTTCAAGAAAGAATTTCGATATTTAAAAAGGTTTCATCAAGTGCACCCAAAGTAAGGTGAAATTGACATTACTTCGGGCACACAGGCACGCCCACAGCACAATTCTATCGGTTTAAATGATAGCAGAAGTAGGAATCTTATATGTGGCCTACTATCAATGTGAAAACTAGAAGGGAGCACTGCCCGCATGCATACAGTACGCTGGGTTTAAGTGCAACTGTACCGATACAATTAACAATCAACCACTCGCATTCATTTTAATTGGCCTAAACAAATCATGTGAAAAGATTTTTCTAACTAGATGATAGAAATGCCAGTTTTTTATACATACAAAAGTTATAAATTAAATGAATACGTGTTTGTGCTCGTGTTGTCACCACATGAAAATATTTGAGTCATTCTCTCTTTTTTTATAAAACTCAAAACTGTTTTTTTTTTATATTACAAAACGGATGGGCCTTTAAAATTTGAAGCTTGGTATTTTAAAACGAACATTAAAATAGACGATTTTAGCTCGCGCACGTTGTTTTGTCAAAATCGTAAAGTAAACTTAATGACTAACGTAATTTTAGATTTTAGTTACGTCTTTTGACAGTTCATTGGCAGCAGTATAAACGTCAATAAAGCTTTTTCAATTTTGTATTGGCACTGAATATTATACTTGTAAATTACATAATGTTATTTTTCAGGCGGGCTTATTACCAAGATGGCGATTTCTTCCAACCAACAGTGGTGAGAAATAAATTAGAAGTAATAATATTGTAGCGTTTTCCACAAAGGTGTAAAATTAAAAATAAAAAAATCTTTAAAAAAGTGTTAATCATAGCAACTATAAATATTGATAAATGTCTTCAAGCAGGAAAGAGAAGAGAGGGTTTACTCTCCGTTCTATAAAAAAATGGTTAAATTTTAAGAAAACATACCATATATCAAAAAAAATGTTGCGGATACGAAAACATAATTAAAAACAGAAATATATTGAATGCCGTAAAAATCATTCTAGTTAAAAAAAAACATCATGCAAGTGACTCATTGTTTATCAAGTTTCACTAAATTAGACTAAGGACAAGCGATACAATAAACGAAACACTAAAAGTGAACATGAAAAACGAGCGGTTTCATTGCTTTCAAGGCAGAATGCATCGATATTGAATGCTCAATTCAATAATCAATATTGTACGTTCTCAGGTACACGGCAGGTTTATTCTCGAGAATGTGATATCATGCCGGAGAGGCTATTACACTTTATTTAATTTTAAAAATTATTTGTTATCTGAGTTTTAACAGATTGTTCACATGTTAGTGAGAAGAATCCAATTACAAAATTGCTCTTTGAAAGATACATAATATAAAAGAGATACAAAAGAGATTTAAAAATATATTGTGAAGAATACAAAAGAAAAAAAAGAGAGATAAAAAGAAAACAGCAAGAGTGAATGTAAGCAAATATGAAGATATAAATTTATCAAGTTTAGTGTAAAAAAAGTGGTAGAATTATTTTTTGTACACAATTTCAAAACAATTTTTGAAACTATTATTTTATTTATTATTACACATCTATGGATTATCTGTTCCGCGGTGGAATCCAATTGTTTTCCTTAATCAAAATACTAATCTTCAACGAATGATTGCTTTCGAACCATAAAGGCAGCAATAGCCTCGCTTTTAAAATGATTACAAGTGCACACCTGACAATCAAAGATTTGCCGTTGCAATCACCTTGCTTTTTATATTGATCCGTCCATTATAAATAAAGGTAATGTTCTTAATAGGTAATTACGTTTGCCATTTATAGACTACGGCAGAGATAACAAAGAACCGTTACAAAGTACAATGCATAGCAGTACCTTGCACTAACATGTTTTGATATTAATAAAATGAAGGCGGATTTAAAGCGGGTGCCTGGCACGACTCTTACGTCACGTGAATAGTCTTGTTCGTTGCGCCAGAACTATCCAGATCTAGTCTAGTATAAATGTCTCAGTGTTCGGTTTAATTACTACTAAACGAGCTGAATTAATCCGCTGTCTCCGTGGGAGAGATCTCTCTCGGGTATGAAGAGATTCATTATTTGGTGTGCCACTGAAAAGTTTATGCAATAAACAGATGTATTTGATAGAAATCCAATAAAACAGCAATGAAATGTGCTAAATGTCGATGCCATTTTTATTTATTGGTACACAGACGGTTTGTTGAACTCTCCTCAACACTCACAGGCCTATGTGCTATATTCCATGTTTCGCCTTATTCCTTGGACAGAATAGTCCGGTCTCTTTAACTCTTATGTGACTAAAGAAAACTACACCTTTATAAAATTGATATGAAGGTTTCTTTTACAGTATATAATTTGCTGAAGTTTACTGGAACATTTCGATGTAATACATTCTGACGTTCAAGACTTAGGGAAGTTAATAGGAATTTCACCCAGGACCATCTTTTCTTGGAGGTTTTAATTTAGTAGGTGATTAAAAATAGTATTAAGAATACTGGTGATGTACTTTAAACACAACAGTACATCATATTTATCATTTCAAAATAAGATAAAATGATTAATAAATATGGACAAGTTTCAAATTACAAATAAAACACATGAGGGTGGTACCCGGGTACCCTTTCAGTCATCAGAAGGTGTATGTTTTACTTAAGCGTTTTCCGCTCACATATCACCGTCCACATATCCAACGGTTATGTTTAATTGTTCATTTTCACTATTGTGGTGAAGTCAGGAAGTTTCAGCCAGTTAGACTTGCTGGAACATTAAAAAATCTATGTTTAAAACCGAAAAGAGTACCCGGGTACTTGCTGGAACATTTAAAAATCTATGTTGAAAACCGAAAAAAGTCCCGCATGGTTTCAGTCATTGGGTCCAGCATGGTTGTCATTGGGTTTTTGGCGATGTCTCCTAGTCGTCCGGCATCTGAGCGTTCTTCTTATCAAGGAAAGACATTGGCAACATATGAATCTTCTTCACATTCCCTACAGCAGTTCGAACCTTTTGAACAGTTACAAGTAACGCTTTGAGATTTTAAAAAGCTTAAAATTCGCCAGTTATCGAACCCCAACTATCACGAATCAAAAGTTTAATTTATTTTATTTTAGTAACTCATACATCAATGTTTACAAAGTATCTAAATATAATTCATATTCTTTTTGACTTAATAATAATATAACTAACTAACCATCACGCCGTTTCCCCGCAGGGGTAGTAGGCAGCGAGTACGGACCGCCATATTACTCTGTCTTGGCACACACTCCTTGCTTCATTCAAATTCATACATCGTCTCATACATACTCTCCTGTTTTTCTTTCTAACTCTTAACATGAGCCGATTCAAGTATTTGATTTACTTAATCGTGCCATGTCTTTTTCGGGCGTCCTCGACTTCTTCTTCCATTCACTTTCGCGTCATATATTCTTTTCACACTCTTTCTTCGTTTATTCGCTCTACATGCCCAAACCATCTTTGATATTAGTAATGTATTTTAAATGTTTTTTACAGGCTATTTTAAATTAATTAATTGGTATAATTTGGATGGTTTTCGGTAAGGCATTAAAACATTTCATCCCTTTATAAAGTAAGCTGTGTTTTTGGTTTTATTATTTTAGTGAGAGCCCATCCAACGGCACAATCTACATCTACGTGTATATATATATTATTTTATTTTTCATTTGTACTAGTGATGTGGTTAATTACAAAACAAAAGTCCATACGAAAGGTCAAACGCTGACCAGGCTACACTCTATTCAGATCTCGTTCTGTTGAAGTAGTGTACAGACGGAGGTGGTGCCGCGAGTCGCAGGTAACGGATCAGCTGACGAGGTGAGGTGGGACCAAGACGTAGGAGAGAACATTCGCTGAATAATAACGACCATTAAATGCAACAGAATCGGTGAATCGTGTTGCGGCAACCAGATATTACAGCTTATTAACTTCGTGGCTAAATCGAACGAATGGAGGATAGGAAAAATGTAATATGACTTAGCTGTATTAAAAAAAAACGATTATTTCCCTTCGTTTTAAATTGGAAAACAACGCTAAACGTAATCGTGATGCGTTTTTGTGTTATTATACCGTGTTGCCCTTTCTTCTCCTTAAGCCAACGTTTCGGACAGCCATGCAGTGTCTATCTTCAGGGTAGATATCGCTAAACATGAACATCTAAAATTTAGAACATGTCAGATGCTTTAAAAAATACTTTGCGGTTTGACATATTTAATGAAAAAGAAATAATAACTTTGTATAAGACCACAGCTTTTATTTTATGACCGACCGGTTTCGCTTAGCCTAAGCATCATTAGAGTACAAAATGAAGCTAAACAAAAACCACATAGTGTTTTTTTTTTTTTACGTGAATACCGCACAAGAGTCTCAACTGCTCCCAACCATCTAGAGCCAGTGGGACTATGGCATCCCCAATTGGGGTATGTTGTGAGGCTGAAGGTAGTGGGGAGTGGAAGATGGGGAAGAGGAAGGTTGGGAAGTACCTGGATATTCAGATCTGGTCACCAAACACGGCTAAAGCCATTTCAAGCAACGTTTCAATTCCAAATGGTGGTCTTTCACCAGGGGAGTATCTACCACTCTGGAACGTGCCGCAAATATATTATATTTTATTTTATATGAATCAAATGTGTGACGACACATATTGATTAAATAAAATTTATTTGCGCACGCCGGGTTCAAACCCGCGACCTCTGGATTCTCGATGTGTGTGGTTATATATACTCTTGTCTCTTTCTCTCTGTTCGTTTTTTGTTTTCTTACTGTTCTATTTTTTTATTTTATATTAAGTTATCCCTCTGTATGTATGAGTAATGATTTTGAGTAAATTTAATAAAAAAATAGGTACGTCAATCTGCTAAACTTCGTAGTTTGATTCCATCTTGGCGTAGCGGGTAGCGCGGTGTGGGTACTGCGCTAGGGCGGGCTAACAACCCCGGGTCTCCGTGACCGCTGCGGCGCGTCCTCTGCCACCCCTCCCCCACCCTCTCGCTATCGGCACCCCTGGACCTCCCATTCTACACACTCGCCCTCGCTATCCACACAGCACAACTAGCGCCCATTGACAAAGTTTCTGCTCGGCGGCAATGTGATATGAAAACATTGTTGTTTAGGTTTGGAGAATCTATCGCTGTGTTGATATCGCTAACGGAATTGGCAAAAACAAGAGGTTTCTATTATCGAAACTGGTAATTCGTGGTGGAATATGGAAAAAAACCCAAAAATACACACATTTTGGCTTTCTAATACAAGCAATACTACGAATGATTTATTTGTAAATTCTATGTGTATAGTTAGGAAAATGTCGAAGGTTTACAGTGAATAAAATTATTTTCCTGTGATATTTTAAATTCTATATGAAATGTATACTGGAACTTTAGGTAAAACGTTCAAAAATGCCTTCACTGGATTTCAAACTATACCTTTCTTTTACTGACATTTTAGTATGTTTTTCATAGAATTTAAATGATTACACCTTAAAAAAATTATTCACTGGAAACCTTATGACATTTACTTAAGGGTCAGCACTCAAAAATGACCCTAAACTTAACTTTCTAGCATTCTAATACAAGCAATCCTACAAATAATGTATTTGAAAAATTCCTATGGGTAGTTATAAAAATGTTTGAGGTTTCTAGTGAATACAATTTTACAACTGTAATCCTTTCAATTCTATGAAAAACATACTAAAATGTCAGTAAAAGGTGCAGTTTTGAAACCATAAAAGGCATTTTTGAACGTTTTACCTACAATTCTAGTATGGTTTTCATAAGAATTTAAGAGATTACTGTTTAATAATTGTTTTCACTGGAAACGTCAGATATTTTTCTAACTACCCATAGAACATTTTGAGATACATCATTTGTAGGATTGCTTGTACTAGAAAGCCAAAAAGGGTCTATTTTTGGGTGCCGACCTTTAACTGCCCATGTAGAATTTACAAATGAGTCATGTGCAGAATTTATTGTATTATAATGCTACAAAGTGACGTTTAGCGCCATTATTGTGTGCTGAGCCTTAAGGTAGTATTTTTATGGTTCCACTTATTTATTTTACAGGGCTCATTCAGATAACCGCAGCAAACTGAAACCGATTTGGAAATTTTATTAGTTGAAACAAAGCTGTTTTTTTTTTTAAATTCTAATAATACTTGGGTAATTTTTGTAGCGCCATTTTTGTGAAATATCACCTCAAATGCACTTATTATTTATTAGGTCACGCAAATTTTTCAAAAACCTCGTCATTCCGTGACGCTTTCTTAGACCGGGAGATACAACTAACCAACACGCCGGGAGGATGAACCGTCACGCAACTCTGTCTTGACACACACTTCTTGCTTCATTCACATTCATACATTGTTTCACACATGCTCTTTTGTTATTCCTATGACTCTAAAATAAGCACAGGACGGGTGTTTATCTATTTGTCCTTGGTCCATGGATTTCAGATTGCTCTTGGAATGCAGAATAATTCATGATCGTGAGTAATAAGTCAAGTGACGTATTTTCAGCACGGTACAAGGAAGAAAAAAATATTTAGAAAATTTGTATAAATTCACAAATGTATACATAAAAAGGCACTAAATCCTCTTCTTCCGCGTGTTTTGCGATAAAAATGCCCTCCAATTTCAAAGGAAACGTTTTAAGAGTTCAGCACGATCCAACATATCATGACACGACCAAGTCAATGGAATCAGTCGTACCAAGTGCAGAAATAGAAAAAGACGTACTGCTGTTGGCTCCGTTGTAACCTCTCTCTCTCTGTAACAGGCAGAGACTACAGTTTACAGCAGAGCTCTTAACGCAGAAGACAAACATTTGCAAACGTGCCGCGAGTTCGGTAATTTAGTAAATTATTTATCGACCTTTAATCTCCTGGCGTGATGATGGCTACTTAATTAATTAAATAGCCAAATCCTTGAGAGATTAACTGTAGTTTGAAAGCGTGCTGTATTAATTAGAACTTAAAAGGCCATCGCGGTTGGCGTGCGGACCGTCATAAGCATAAGGCACAGCGAAAGAATTAAACTAAAACTGTAATAAAACTATGAAAGATGACTCCGATAAGACCATGCCACGATATATTGTTAAACTTACGCTAATGGATTGGGTTGTTTTAAGAGTAAATGAGAGGGGACTTGAAAATAGATCAAAATTAATTTGCATTCGTTTGTTATATCGTATATGTTCTATTAAATTGCGCAAAAATACAAATACCCTTTATTTACAAGTAGGTGAAGTCAAAATGTTAAGAAAACTTTAAACTAAATATTCATCAAAATAAATTAAGAATTAAAGCTGATAATAGGCGCAGATCCGATATCTCTCTCAGTCGACTCTTGAGGGGCGACTGAGTCAAAAACGGCCTAAATCAAAAAGGTGGGATGAAAAACGAATGTTCGCCGCTAGGCGTATAGGAGGGGCATAGGGGGTTGAGTATGAGTATAGAAGAGTCGAGTTTGCTATAGCAGACCTAGAAGGGTGTTCCGCCCGAAATGTTCATTTGAATTAGTTCTGACGAACATATTACTATAATCCAGGGGCGGCTCGTGAGTCGTGACCAAATGGTACTGGGCCGCGCAAAAACATTTTAAAAAATCTACATTCAATGTGACATCGCATCCCCTTCCCCCACCTTCAGCGGGCCACGGTAAAATTATCAGACGTTGACATGTCCGCGGCAGCGAAAAGGTTGGGGGCCACTGTGCTAGAGTACTGAGATTTAAAAAATACGATGTTATTGAAGTTGTTATTTAAAATATACATTTTTTAAATTCAGTCACTGACCCACCAAAAATGAATAATCACGAAAATCTTCATAATTTTTATTTAAAAAAACGCATTTTCGGCTACAACATCAATAACGTCGTATTTTTCAATCTCAGCACTCTAGCATACTAAAATGTCACGAGCCGCCCCTGCTATAATCTCAAATGTTGACGAGGAATATCTCAGGAAGACCCTAATAAATCGCATACAAAAATAAAATCTGGTCCTTACCGCAAATGTTATTTCTGAAAAAATATTAGGAATTAAAAAAAAATCGTTTTACGGTAAGATTGTAAATGGTAAAGGTCAGTTTATCTATTCCTTTCTTTTTCTTTTCTTCCCTTCCTACAGCCTCACAACATACCTCGAATTGGAGATTTTATAGCCCCATTAGCTTCGGGCAGTTGCGGACAGTACAGAATTCACATTAAAAAGGTGAAATTGCTTCGTAATTTCGAACACCGCCTGTCGCCAGAAAATCGACGAAAAACGTATTTCAATTTCTCGTATGTTTAGAAGCTAGAAACTTAATAACGAAATTTACCATAATATACAATAAAACAAACTGAATGTAGGAAATCCGACAGTTGAAAGCATTTAAGTGAAAAAAAATAATTCTTTAGCTTATGAAAAGATTTATGAAAAAAATTGCTACATTCAAATTTAGGCTTAGATGAGCCTCAGACGCAGACGATAAAAAATCATGTTTACGAATTTGAAGTTCTCGAAAAAATCAGCCATAATAATGGGTAAAAAAATAAGTTCATTATACTATAAAGATTATAGCATACAAATAATTAACGTAATAAGGTTGACATATTTAGCTTCTTGCGTGATGGATAGTCAGTCATTAATTAGTGAGGCACTAGAACTTTTGTCTGAAACCAATACCATAGAACTAATCCGTTTCCGAGAAATTTAATTATTCACCAGGGATTATTTCTAATTGAGATTGGTTGGTCTATACTTAGATCTTCTTCGAAATAATGGGAGATTTAAATAACAACAATTAATTCTCACCACCCCACCCCACCCCTGTTCGGTTATCAATGACTCTGCAGTATTTCAACCTGTTTTGTTTATTTATTTGTAATTATTATTTGCTTATGCGAATGAATACTTATACAATAGACAATTCACTTTATTTTTATATTCATGTTTTTCTAGTTTATTATTTTTTGTCTATGGACACTGTCAAACTTTATATGAACAAAAAAGTCAAGTCATTTTACTATCTCTTATCGCAGAACCTTCAAATTTACCATTCTATAAATAATTACCTTTGAAAGTACTTACGTACGAGTGTGAACTTTTAAAATTTGGAACTGATATTTTTTTCAATTGCCTACCTACCTAACAAAGTACCTACCTACAATGTATTTGAGCAGACATTATTTTATATTTGAAATGGGTAGATTAAAGCAACTAATGTTTTCTTGGCAAGTCAAGTTACATTACGTGATTTTTCACGGGTTAATAAGAACTCGTATAAAATGATAATATACCCAAAATTTTAAAATAACAGTAAATTTATTATCAACTAATAAAAGTTACAAAAAACGTATTGCCGTGGCCGGGACTCGAACTACGGGACCATCCATAAGGTGATATTTCACAAAAATGGCGATATATAAATTCGATAATCCAATAAAAGGAAAACGGCTTAAAACCATCGAGCTATGTAGGCAGGTAACCTATAGTCCAGCGTGTTTAACTAACATGAATATTTAAAAAAATAATTAGTAGTACTCGTATATCTGTAAGTTGATTCAGACAAACAGATTTCTGGTTCAGATATAGATTTTAAATTGCATATAATATATTATTAAAAAAGTGTTATTTCGAATAGGAACTTCTGGTAATCAATCATTCAATGTGAAGCACGCCGCGCCATTCTTGTAGTGCTTGACATTTGGAATGTCTGTAATCTGTTAAAATTAAAGCAAATAATCGTAAGCCTAAAGCTTTCAGGGCACGAAGCCAATGATAGTGAGTGATCCCTTTAAATTGGAGTTATGTGTCAATATGAATATTTATTAGTTTAATGAGCAACAGCAAACTACGATATAAGCCTACCCTGATCGTAATATCGATCCTTTAGAATTACAATGTTCCATCTGATACAGTGTCATTAGATAATAGCCTCTATGGAAAGCTTATTTAGAATTATTTAGGCTTAAATGTCCTGAACGGATCCAATTCAAACTATGCTGGATGATTTTTAAGGCGAAACATGACATGGCGCCGCCTTACTTGTCGGAACTGTGCATTCCTAACACGAGACAAGTTACTCTTCGATCAGCATCTTCAACGGCCATAGGTGGACTCACAGTGCCTAAACGCAATCCCAACACCAATTTCGGAGAGCGAGCTTTTGCCGTAGCAGGCCCCACAGCTTGGAATAACCTCCCTTCACATTTGCGAAAGATTGACAGCTCAATTGAGTTCAGAGCAAAACTAAAGAATCATCTTTTTAAAGTATCATACCCACAATAACGTCAATTTCCTTAACTAGAGTTTTGATCACTCAGTCCGAGTGCTTTACATAGTTTATATATATAGTTAAATATTACTTACCCCACTTTTTTTTCTACCCTAGGTCCGACAGCACGGGCAACAACCATTATAAATATGTGCTAATTTTAATATGTTAGTTGTAAGTCACTAGTTATAAGTATTGCATAAGTTAATATTAAGTCTTAGTTGTAATTTTATGTTAATTATGATGTAAAGCGTCCTTGAGGTGATATCTCTGTCACGAAAACGGCGCTATATAAATCAGCCAATTATTATTATTATTATTAATTCACTGTCGTATAACATTGCCGTATCAGATGACACCTTGTTATTCCAAGGTTTAAAACAAGAATTCTTAAAATTTAATTTTGTTCAATAAATAACAACGTGGTACCCGAACACGGCTGCCTCCCGTATAAATCTTTTCCTTTACCATATTCCCTTGGAATGACCGGCCACAAAATGTCATGTTTACTCCGTGTTAAAAAATATAGTGACTTTTTGAAAAAAAAGTGAAAATTCCATTTGAAATTTTTATTTTATTTTTTATTACATGAAAAATAAGGTTGTCACAATATTTTTTGTATTTTTTATTATTTTTATATTTATACTTACAATAGCAACAGAAAAGAAAAATATATTATATACCTATCGGAGGTTGGCTATCATCAGCGTGATTATCAACACGTAGACCTAAATAGTTCAGTAATAAACCGAACCTACGCAGGTTTCAGGAATCGCATACTTAATATAATTTATTCGTTTGTATGGCAAAGATATTTTCCTCCACTTTGCTCTCATACATCCGATTTGAACAGTTCATGACATTAAACACGAATTTGACTAAAAATTCAGTCAATAAAGATAATTTGGCGTATCAAGTTTTATCTACACTAGTTCCAGAACCGAAACAAGTTTCAAACTTTTTAAAAAGCTCAGCTCTGTCCCAGATTTAAAACAGTTTGGGAACTTAGATTTTAAAACTGTCCCGTTCTCCTAAAACTGCTTTTAAATCCAAATACAATCTGAGCCCATACCCAACCCACCATTCCTGAGTTAACTTTATCAACTTTTCCGTTTGATAGACTATATTTCCTAGAGTTTTCTGATGGAGAATTTAAATTTTAAAAAGAAAATTTAACTTTTCTTGCATGGAAAAATATGTTTTTTTGTCACAAGACTGTAAAGTCGCAGGGCATTACTTTCGCTGTGTTGGATTTCAAAGTGATAATTTGATAGGTTCTTACCTTCATGTTTTTTATTCAGTTCCTACATATCCCGCCATTTCGCGGTTCGATTTCCTTATTCAACAATACTCTGTTCGAAAATAATTAACAATCGAAACAGAAGAGAGTTATGTGAAAAAACATGTTCGTTCGTTGGTGTCTTGCTTGGTCGTCGTTTTGTTGTTGTTCTTCAAGTAAAATTAAGTGTTATGATTCGTTGTGTGTAAGAAGAATCAAGAACTCCCACTTCAACTACATCGGTGAGTGAATGGTTTCCCATTTTCCTTTCATCCAAATAATATATCCACGTCCATAATTAGACACTTCCATCAAGTAGTATAGTTTATCGTTTTACAGTCCACTATTTCCCGAATTCATCTGAAGCTGATAATATTAAAAGTTCCCAAAGCATGACGGAAAACAGCTGCTCACGGTATTTTCTAGTGCGAAGCGGTCATGTAACTTTGTCTCTTTCTCGCATAGAAAGCTCTCAGACACACCGACGTGTATCGGTACACAATACATTCATAACATGCCACGAGTAAAAAAATGACCTATAATAATATATTATGATCGTAATTTGAATACACGTAATATAATAGGAACTATGTGCAAAAAAAAAGTTAAGTATTCAGAAAATTTGTAAAACGTGTACACACACAGTTTTCTAAATACTTAAATTTTTTTTTTGGCACTTAGTTCCTATTTTATTATGTGTATTCATTTATCTTTAAATATCACTACTTCAATCCACGTATTTCATGGTATTCAACAGGCACGGAAAAAATCAAAATATTATTCCGAAAATAGTTTGTGAAAAGCTGCTACAGACGAACTCGATCAAATCAAAAATAGGACAGACGAAAGGTGTGTCATCGCGCCTTCAACCACCATCTGGTAAAATGTTGACGACGAAGTTTGCATATTTCCGACGAGTGACGGTCGAAGAGCAGGGGTGGCGAACGTATTTCATCAAATATATCCGAGAATTTTTCCCAATTACTTTTTATATCTTTGCGCGTCGTGGTCGCCTACAATGCAAGGGGTTTGGATTAAATTCGATGTATTTTAAATAAAATGGCAGATAAAAAAACCTTTTATTATCGCTCTCACATTATACCTGCACACACACTTGCAGGCCGTGCGATAGATAAAGAAAAAAATCACCGCATGCAATAGTAAACGACTAAAGGTCCACGATGGTTGGCTCGTGAGCAGAACGAAATATGAAAAGCGAGATGTTATTCGATATCCAAAACGTGGGCATATATGGGTGTACAGTAGGGTGGGCCGTGATAGCTTTTTTCGAATTTGAATACGTCAGGGGTCTCAAAAGTTGCGCATTTAAATATTTACATAAGTTCAATAAATAGAACTCATTATTAAGTATTACTTTTAATAATAGAATTTCCCTAATTTATACAGCTAGGCCAACCCGTTAGCATCTAAAATCGCCAGTATAATAATATATTTTGTATCATAAATAACCTATTGTTTACACGCTCAAGTTATTAACTGCCGAAACGTAAATTAAATTTGATTAATACACGTCCCGAATTCTAACTTCGGTAGAGGACCAAAAGGACTAAAGTACGGAAAAATGACGTAACAATCATACGCAACTTTTGAGACCCCTCCGTGAAAACGATGTGAGATGGTCCACCCTAGTGTACATTGTAACGCCGCGTGCCACATCTCTCCTCTCGCCTCGGAGCGCCAAACGAGCCGCCACGAAGTTGAACTCACTGAAAAATAAACGGCGATTCACGAAGTGTCAATAATGGCACAAGTCGGTGATGTTTATTAAATACACGTTCGAGAAGGCGGCGAACGGATCGAGGGAAACAATTCAGTTTCTGCATTTGGTGAAAGCGCTGACGGAGTGTTTTGCTTCGTTGCCTTTGAGAAATTGGCGAATTGCCTTTGAACAGATGCATGAGTCACCGCAGTATAACTGTTACAGAATGCCATGTATGCGGACGAGGACAGAATGTCTGTGGGTTATACAGGTAATACAAGAATTACTGCAGTCACTGGTAGACTTTAAAAATCCCTTAAAAATCAAGACAAATGTTCTTTGCATGACTACACAATTAATTCAGATAATATCATTTTTAGTAGTGGCATGGCAAGCCCGAGGTCTGAATTTGGGTGGAAAACGTAGATGACAAGATAACTAGCTACTAGGAATACATATTTATATAAAAATACATAAAATGAAACACGAACGCACGGGTTTTAATCCGCCTTTTCAAGATTATCTACTGGATGATCTCTAAAAAACAATTAGCAAAGTAATACTGAGCAAAAAAGCGGCCTCGATTCAATACGAATTCAATTGGTAGGAATTTTCATGTGTAGAATACTATTTTTTGTGATTTTTGGCACATAGAAGGCCCAGAAATGAGCCCTAAAACGATGTGAGTAAATCGAAAGTTTCCACGGGATATTTAAACGAAACCGCGAGCGCATACGCAGATGACCAACTTTCCGGGGACATTTGATATAAGCCCGGACATTTTATTCTCTCTATGAATTAAATGGAAGAAATTTAATTGCAAAACACAATATTGAGGCGATTTTAACATTCATATTTTAAGTATTTAAATTTGAGATTCGTTAAAAAATAGTTTAGGACCTTGCAGTAAGAATACATATAGAAAGAGAGCTAAATATTTTTACCCAACCTATACAAATTTACGATAAATCACTTTCTCCAGGTTTTTACGTCGTAAACCGTGAGAGAGAAAGAGACAAGACATGTTGTCCCATAATATCGCACCACTTTTAGGTATGTAAGCATGTTTTCCTTCTCCCGCGTCTCCGGCGACTCCGCCCACTACGTTTTGTTATGCGACATAACTCAACGGTTTTTTAGGTTTTTTCCTATGATTTTGTTAATAACAATACTGTGAAAGGGTGGTTATAAAAATAAACAAAACATCATATCGACATGTGCTATGAATGGATGTAACAAGGTGTGTCCATGAAAACCCTAGTCACGCCCGACTCAGGAAAAAATCAACAATCCTGACTACACTGTTTCGCAAAGCTATCCATTCTATACATTATTACTCTGAGGGTAGGGCACATTTCTCAAGTGCACTTCTTGAAAAACCTCGTCTATAATTTTGCAAGATTACCAACTGTATAGATTTTTTTTTGTGTATAATATCTTAAACCGCGGAAACATGGGAATGATATCAATCCAACGATAATAAGAATAATGTCCTCGTATGTGGGTAATTGAATGAACGGAGCATCGCACAGAATTGTCTGCCTGCGTCAATAACACCGGTAATTCGCCGGAATCGAGTGTGTTCGTTGTCCGTTTGTTTGTTACACAACAGTGGTCGGTGGTCAGCGTCCGCTGCGGTCGATGGGTCCACTATGGCGACTGTGATCTGCGATTTCCTCTCGCGGCGGTAAGAAAACAGTGCTAACAATTTTGATAAAATTGTACATAGTATCATACAAACGGCAATAATTCATACACTCGTAGGCATGAGACGCTGCGTATTAGATTAATAAGAGATGTATTCGAGTTGCTGAATTAGGACTGGACATGGAGCTAATATACTAGGATAAAAGTAGACTGAATGCTGTGGAAATGAGATAAAACCATATATAACCGTGGTAAACGTGTGGATATCCGGAAAGAATTCAAGGCTGATGTAAGCATAATGAATATGATCAAGAAAGGGACGCTAAGATGGTTTGGGCATGTAGAGCGAATGAACGAAGAGACGAGTGTGAAAAGAATATATGACGCAAAATTGAATGAAAAAAGAAAACGGGGATGCCCGAGGAAGACATGGCACGATCAAGTGAATCAAATACTTGAATCGGACCATGTCAAGGGTCAGAATAGTATTATGAGACGATGTATAAATGCGAATGAAGCAAGGAGTGTGTGACAAGACAGAGTTGTATGGCGGTCCGTCCTCTATGCCTACCCCTGCTGAGAAACAGCGTGATGCTCAGTTAGTTTACTGGGTCGATTAGGCTGGACGGTTAAATTAACTACTGATAAAAGAGATCTTCATTTATCTCAACATGTATCTGGAACCCCAGTTATACTTTCACAATTTAGTTCGCTAAGAATATTGCGCCCATCAAAAGGTTAAAGTTTGTTTTTTTTTTGAGTTCAACATAAATTAATTCATAATAATTTTAACGAAAAAAAAAATTTTACTGAACTTAAACATTTATTTTTTGATTTGTAGTAAATATTTAAATAAAAATGTTATTCTACATAACAAACAAAAAACGATAAATAAAAACTAACATAACCTTTTTCCTCTTATGTTTTTCTAACCTTATTACGATTTGACAAAATGAATATTGTTTCAGAATTATATAATAATATTTCGAATTTCCCGTGTTTGTGATTGAATTAGCGCCGGGGGGTGGTTTGAATGATTCGCTGAATCCGGGAACTGATGTCTCGCAACAGAATAAAGTGAATAAATCCCTACAAATATCCAATAACAGTGAGCCAGTGGCGCGTCACCCCTTGATTAAGCCGCGGGGGCTGAAAACTCAATTTAAAAACCTATTTCCTCGGCACAGACACGCCGTTTCCGCGTAGCAGTGGCTTGTGTCTGCCGAGGCCGGTAAGGCAGCTATTACTTTTAATCCCGGGCGAAATTACGCAACAAAGGCTCAATATAAAAGTTATTAACTACAACCTTTAACGAAGGTTATATGCTGCTTTGACGGCTTGTTGATTCATAGCACATAATAAAAGAATAGTACATTTATTTACAGATATATTTGTTTTAGACCCCCAACTGTCCGGAGTCAGCCTGCCTCGATAACATACAGTATGTTCATCAAAAATCACGTAGATTAAGAATCTTCGGCACACTTTTCGGCTTTCTAGTACAAGTAATACTACACATGATTCTTCTTTTAATTCTAAACGGGTAGTTAAAAAAATGTCTAAGGTTTCCAAAAATACAATTCTTAAACAGTAATCTTTTACATTCTATATAAAATGCATACTGAAATTTTAGGTAAAAAGTGGAAAAATGCCTTTGTGTTGGTTTTCTAACTGCATCTTTTACTGAAATTTTAGTATGTATTTCATAGAATTTAAAGGATTAAAGTTTAAAAAATTGTATTCACTGGAAACCTAACACATTTTTCTAAATACCTATGGAAAAATTACAGATAAATCATTTATAGTATTGCTTGTATTAGAATGCTAGAAAGTAACGTTTAGCGCCATTCTTAAGTGCTGACCTTTAAATCGAATATGTCCTACAACACCCTCGAATATATATATAGGGTCCGCGAAATAACTTTTTTTTTTTCAACTAGTGCTTATTTCGTGAATGGTAACACTTAGCTCATGTCTGATTTGACAGATAATTAGTTTTATCCTTCCGCTGAGCGAATATGGTTGTGTATACGCTTGAACAACATGGGAAATATTGCGACATTACTTTGAAAATCATGGTAATGTTGCAGAATGTGCGAAAATTGCGTACGGTTTTTGGAAGAAGAGAAGCACCGTCAGCTCCGTATGTTCGTTATCTTGTGAAAAAAGTGAAAGAAACTGGCATCCTCATCGATAAACCAAAGCGTGAAAAGCCAAAAAAAACAGTGCGTACACCGAGAATATCGATGCTGTGGCAGAAAGTGTGCGTGAAGCGCCATCAACATCAATTCACCGTCGTTCTCAACAATTGAACATTTCGGAGACATCATTGAGACGAATTTTGCATAAAGACCTTGGTATGACGCCATACAAAAGTCCAATTGGTTCAGGAGTTGAAGCCAACTGACCATCCAATGCGTTTCGCTTCGCTGAGGTCGACTTACAGAAGATGCCGATTTTGCCAAAAAAATCATCTTTTCGGATGAAGCTCATTTTGATCTTGGCGGGTATGTAAACAAGCAAAATTGTCGTATTTGGGGCACAGAAAACCCGCACGCATACATTGAAAGCCGGTACACCCAAAAACGAGTCACCAATTTTGTTCACAAAAATTGAAGGAGGATATTGGCAACATTTGGTTTCAACAGGACGGCGCTACGTGCCACACAGCCGAAGCTACACTCGATGTTTTGCGCCCTGTTTTCAAAAAAAAAAAGTTATTTGGCGGACCCTTTATATAAAAATGACTCTTATAAAATGTAGGTACTCGTATATACTTATTTAGGCTTGTGCCGAATTAATCCTACACTGGGGCTGTCAACATAATATAAGCTATAAATACTACTCGAGCAATAATTAATTAAATCAACATAAACATATTAGACAGATATTGTAAACATTAAGGAGGCCATATGAAATTAAAATAAAATCTACAAAAGTGAAAAATTATTAAAGGCAATATTATGTTTGTACAATAAAGAGCAATTATTTTCGATTTATTTAATAAATAAAGAATATACAAACAAGAGGACGCAAGAAAACAAACTACTGTAATAGTTGAAAGGTTGATTTGATTAAGAATAATAAAAAATATATAATTTACAATACTAATTATTAAATGCTTTTGAGCAGGCAGTTATGATTAGAGAAATTAAATATGGCAATGGAGATAACCGAACTTTACAATTAATTATTTAATACTATAACGTTAAATTAGGTACAAATAAATTGTTAGTTACTACCCAATTTTACAACACTATTTTTTTTTAAATCAATTGAAAAAGTATAAAAACAGACAACACGGGACATATCTTGTGTTGATTTTTTCGACAGTCGAATGGACATTTCAAAGCTGCGCGACAGAATTGACATCGACATTGCGAGCAGAAAATAGTTGAAACTTACCTCAAACAAAAAGGCAGAGGAAATAACGCCGTAAACTAACAGTTCGAGAGTTTTTGCTGCTTCGGAAAAGATTAGTTCAGTAACTAGGTTAGTTAAGTTGTTAAACAGAAGCAAATGGTGCATATTAAAAAAAAAAACTTACATATTGTCTGTGGTAATTAATTAAGCGAATTAACAGTATATATAGTTAATTGCGTCTGAATTATGGAGTGATCAGATAATGCAGTAGTATGTGTGACCTCGTGATAAAAGTACTATAGTCGATTTTTTTTCCAGTTGATAGACTAACGTTCTGAAAAAAGTATGTATTTTTATTATTAGCAAAACCAAACTGACTGAAAAACATACCAAAATCAAATTATGATCAGGTGTCGAGCATAACAGCGCGACCGTTATGTTCAGTAAGGCCTAAATTTCCTTGCAAAAAATATGCAATAACGCCTTTCATCTATACACAGTCGATATAGTACGCAGTATTTTACGTGAATTTCACCGCTGGTAAGGAGGGCCGTTTAAGCGTAGATAAGATGGAGTCGATCAACAATATTCCAGTTCCAGCCGACAATCTACCAGGCGAGAGCGACGCCCGAGCTAACTTGTGATAGACGTTTCACTGAGCAATCATTCTGTTTGCTGGCTTGCGATAGTTTTTGCCTTATGAACGGCTCGGGTTTGGTACGGAAGGTAAACAGAGCACGGGCCGAGACGATTGTAATGTTTAAGAGATTGAACAATCTAGACAGCATTTCTTTGATATCACACAAAACAAATATGGAAAAAATTGAAAACAACATACACTTGGAGGAAAAAAGGTTGGACAAAAGGCTCAGCACTCAAAACAGCGCTAAAAACATCACTTTGAAGCATTCTAATACAAGCAATACACTGCATATGATTTATCTGTAAATTTTAAATGGGCAATTAGGAAAATGTCTCAAGGTTTCCAGTGAATAATAAAATTTAAATGTCAGTAAAATGTGCAGTTTGAAAACCAGCGCAGCCATTTTCGAACGCTTTACCTAAAGTTCCAGTATGAATTTCATATAGAATTTAAAAGATAACATTAAAAAAAATGTATTTATTAGAAACCTTAGACGTTTCGATAACGACTTGTATAGAATTTACAGATAAATCTTTTGTAGTATTGCTTGTATTAGAAAGTCAAAAACGTGTGTATTTTGGGTGCTGACCCCACAACGAGTATTCATCCACCAAATTCTTTCAAAGAATATTACAAATTCTCAACTTCAATCGAAGATCTAAGCTATATAATGCAGCTCTGCTACCCTAACGAATATGCACGTCTGTATCACTAGTGGAAAAGATAACATTCAGAATCTAAACATTGCTTGAAACGCATTTTTCCGGGTTTAGTGACTAGATCTGAATATCCGGGTATTTCCCAACATTCTTTTCTCCATCGACTTTCCCTCCCCGTTCCCTTCAGTCTCACAATATACCCTCCTTGGAGATAACACACACCCACTGACTAAAAAAAAGGCTATCCCAAAAAATACTTCGGTGCTCATTTAACAGTTAAGGAAAAAGATGTAAGGATTTTATGAAGATATTTGAAACCATTTTGCAATCAGACACCTTTCAGCCAGTCAAAACATGGCAGATGATTGCCAATACGTCCGCTACGATTGGCTCAGCCTCATTTCGGCAACGTGACAAGCCGTCAGATCGGCTGATAGTTGATACACTCAATATTCAATCCGTTTGATAACCAAATCGGCTGCAGAGCTGTCGTAGGCACAACACTGCACAACGGCGGGGATTGGCCAACCGGGTCGCCGAACGTGGCCGGCGGAATAATTCGGAAATGCAATCATTATTCAAATACACTCACAGGCCGACAATTGTATTGCGGAGCCTCGATCGTTTGGAGATACGGGCGGACGCACAACGGTTCAGAAAAAAACAAAATACGAACATGATTATTAAAATATATGGTTATATACAGCCGCATATACACAAAGATTTATTTTTTTTCAATCACATCCATATCAGGACATCAAGAATGCATTAACATTAAGGCCACCAGGGGTGGGGCTTAGGGGAACCACTTAAGAATGACGCTAAACGTCACTTTCTAGCATTCTAATACAACCAATACTACAAACGATTTATCTGTAAATTTTCCATGAGTAGTTAGTAAAATGTCCGAGGTTTCCAGTGAATATATTTTTTTAACTGTTATCCCTTAAATTCTACAAAAAACACACTAAAATTTCGGTAAAAGGTGCAGTTTGAAAACCAGCAAAGGCATTTTTGAACGTTTTAGCATTTCATAAATAATTTTAAAAAATACTGGTAAAGTATTGTATTCACTGGAAACCTCAGACATTTTTCTAACTACCCGTACAGAATTAACAGATAATTTGTAGTTTGGTTTGTTTAAGAAAGCCAAAAAGTATGTATTTTTAGTGGAGACCCTGAATAAAGCAGTTCCAGAGATAAGATGTTCAGTCCAAGGGAAAGCAACACCATAGGCAGTGCGAGGGAATTCTGGGTCTGCAATGGACGGAGGCCACTGAAGTAGTCTAGGACATGGACGTCGATGTTAGAATCAATCACATGTGAAACAGAATCTTTATCGTCAAAAATAAACCTCGAGGACTGGTAGCCATAAAGAAAAAGTTACACCTAAAAAGGTGCTACATATGCACAAATGCTACCGGCTACCGACCGCGGAAACATGTATAAAGTGCTATGGAATTTTAGGTAAGTTTTTTTTTAAAATAATATACTTACCCTTTCGTGATATTCGACTATCCTTCAATCAATATAAAATTATTTTAATGAGATTTGGTTGCGGTCAAAAAATGTGTTTTTTTCGGCCACGTAATGTTGGGAATCGAAACTTCGCGGGACGTGAGTGAGCCGAAATAACGAGGAACGTGCCTGGCGGCACACTTCTCTTAGAGTTTAGACCCTGTGGGTAAGCCAAAGAGTTCGACGATATGAAACTAAAACTGCTTTCTGGGATAGAATCAAAGAACTGAAGGTTAGTTACTTAGCCAATATTGTGGTACGTGACAATCAAATTAAAGCGAGACGAATATGGAAATGATATTCATCAAACAGTTTAAAGGATTAAAATACAAGTCCAATGAGGAATTTCTGTCAATTTAATTTTCAATTTATTTTTTATATTCGCTCTCCAACGTTAAGTGCTGACACCGCGCGTCGTGCGTTGACAGACATGTTACCAGTATGCGCACAACGCGCGTGGCGCGTTGTGCCGCCTCTTCGCTTTGAACCAATCTAAAACAGACGCAGCCGTGTGAGTCGTTCCACAGGGGCCAGGGAAACCCGTCAGTTTGAATTGATCTGTCATTCATATGGCACTAACATGTACGAATTTGTACGTGTAAAATATTGGTATTGTATTTAAAGCACTTTTCCAACAACACACCTAACTTTACAAGCGCTAGTAGCGCTGTAGATTTTGTGAATTATAAAGAATTTGTGGATTTAAAAAATAGTTCGATCGTTAGTCCCTCTGTTGGTCGCCTGAAAAGATAAATATGTCAAGCAGCACCTATTAATAAATGTACTGTAATTGTTTAATCGACTTTTCAAACGGGAAAACCGGCGTAATCAAATATTTTTAAAATACCATGAAAAGTTGTCAAATATGTTTTCAGTACTAAATAAATAAATACAAATTAATTTAATAAAGTGGGAACGAATCTACCTTGAAATAGTTACTACACCTGATACTGTCAATATTTAAAAAATATTATGAATTTATTAAAATTGCGGGCACGTTCGTACACAACGCATCAAATTATTTACTCATAAACCCGTCCATTACTTTCAATAAAGTATAAAATATCGGCTAAACTTTCAACGAGCACGCGTGCCGTAGGCAGAGATTCAGAAAAATTGATTTTTCCCCAAACTTGGAAATTTTGATATTTTTAGGAAAAATACAGTTATACTGTGTGTGACATAAGCTACGTATCGGGCATTGCGCGAGCGCTCATTCAAAAATTATGGCATTGAGAAATTCTTCGCTAAGAACGCGGCTCCATTTTGATTGGTGAAAGCGGCCATTAATTTAGTAATTCAACAACGATCATAATTAGTTACATCAAAATTTAAGTTAAGTTTTGATATATGAGAACCAAAGATGAATATACCTGAACTTAAGCAACAACTACATACGAAATGAGATGTAAACGCAATGAGTGCGTAAAGTGCTTTAAAAAAACATATACATGTGCAACAAAATCGTCACTGGAAAGACAAAAGGGCTTAATCGACACTTTGGTAAAAAATGAGTTAATATGCAGTTTTGATCAAGTTTTTTTTCTGCATCGAATGATCTGACTCTCGTTTGATTCTGAAGACTTTTGTGGCCCTTCAGCCATCTAAAATTTATTTAAAGAAATGAAAAAATAACTTTGTATGAGACCACGAATATTATTTATTTTTTTATGACCGTCTAGTTTCGCTTAGCCTAAGCATCATCAGGGTACAAAATTAAACTGTTTTATTTTGTACCCTGATGAAGCTCAGGCTAAGCGAAATCGGTCGGTCATAAAAATAAAACAATATTCGCGGTCTTATACAGTTATTTTTTTATTTCTTTAAATATGTCAAACTACAGAGTGATTGCTTTCTACGAAAATTTATAAGTTTTAATTAGGAGAAGGCTTGACTCAAGCGACACAAGTTTGGGACTTTTTAGCTTTCTGTCGCTTCAGTTAACTCAGTGAGGGCATTGATTTACCCGAGTTAATTTTTTTTTCAAAATCCAACCATGAACTGAAGACTTATGAATTTTATAGTAAAACTAAAAAAACTTTAAAGTGTCATGGTGTAAGCTTCGCCAAAAGGCGCTTCAGACCTTTTGCCTTTCCGGCGACGATATTGTTATACGCTTTGCGATATTATTAAAAATGGTTAATTCTGTTGTGAGAAAAATCAAAATATGCGGCTAATGGTCACGGTAACGCTCGTTACGTTAGGCCCCCGAACGGAAGTAGTGACATTGATGTAAAAGGAATAAACAATAAAATAATGAAATTATATGAATTCTATGGTAGAAAAACGCTCGGAAGGTAGAATGGATTAGACCTTGAAACAAGGAAACAAAAGAATCTAACAACATTTTTTGACGATTGCTTGAGAGTTGGTTGATGTTGTTGACTTGAATAAGTAGATATTGAATGTTTTAAATATAATTTTTAAAGGTTAAATACGTTTTCTCTTGCTTACCTACTAGTTCACGTTGGTGTGCGATCTCCTCTTAAAGCTATGTTATGTAATGATCTGTTGAATTTATTACCTGAAACAAACAAAGCAAAAACACATTAGAAAAAATAATACGAATATGTTACAGTGATATGAAAACAATATGAAAAAAAAACATTGTTATTTGGATAAGATTCAAGTAAACCGCTACATCGGTTCCTTTTCGTCCTGCAGTCAATTAGGCAACTGCATTTTCCTGTCTTCTTTAAACCTCTTTTCTTATTTATGTTTGTAGCACACTGCTGCTGCACCTTGCTGAATAATTATTAGAATGAACAATCTGTTCCACTTATTTTAATCTTGTCTGGTGGTTATTTCCTTGTTTATATTAAGTATCATATAATTATGGTGGTATGTATGTCATTAGTCTCATGAGGTTTATTTTAAGCCGTGTATATTATATACAAAACCTATACGAAAGACATTAAATACGACATTAAATTTATTCCATAAATCTACATACCTTCTTTACCGTTCTATAATATTTAAAAAAATATTTTGAAAATACGCGTATTTCAAATTTCTTTCTTAAAGGGTCAGCACTCAAGAATGAAACTAAACGTTACTTGGTAGCATTCTAATACAAGCAATACTGCAAAAGATTTATCTGCAATTTTTCTATAGATAATAATAAAAATGTCTAAGTTTTCTAGTTTTAAACTCTAACCCTTTAAATTCTATGAAAAACATACTGAAATGTCAGTAAAAGGTGCAGTTTGAAAATCAGCAAAGGTATTTTTTTATCGTTTTACCTAAAATTCCAGTATGTATTTCACGAAGGATTTAAAATATTTATGTATAAGAATTGTATTCACTGGAAATCTTAGACATTTTCCTAACTACCCGAATAGAACTAACAGATAAATGAAAAAGCCAAAAAGTGTGTATTTTAGGATGCTGACCCTATCACAAAAATATTATATTGAAATAACTTTAAGGCTTATTTTTTTATATTTAAATAATATTAATAATCTAAAACACAAATATGAAACAGAAAAAAAAGACAATGGTCACAACCGAGACTCGAGCACGGATCCTCTACCCTATCCGGCAGTAACGCCTTAACCAATTCAGCCATTGGGACCTTATTAAAAAGTGGCATTTTAATCGATCTCATATTTTCATTGCTTTTTCTGTTTCATATTTGTGTTTAAGACTATTGATTTTATTTAAATATTTAAAAACTATTATAATTTCAAATTATTTTGCACGAAGAGATGCCGGTGCACCCTGTGGATGTTTAACCTGGATGTAAATAATTTAACGTCCCCAGTTAGCAAGGAATGGCGGGTTAATGAGCCGGCAATAATTTTCCGCATACCTGGCAGATCGCTATCCGTCGCCGAGGCAGAAAATCATATTATTCTTTGGGCAAAAGCTAAAAACGCCCGAGTTACGCCCTGCCACGCGATACTACGCTCGGAAATAGAACGGGTATTTATATATGTAGGTGGCGCATCGTCGGCCGCACCGTCTTACCGGCGACCCGAATCAACAGGGTTCACAAATTGATCCTAACAGACAAGACTGCATACGTTTCTCATTCGCTTCTCGCATGATCATGCCGCCGAGAGCTCCGTCGTATCCTTTTTTCCGGTTATGTGGCCGGCGCGTAATCAACAGGCAGCGTATTACCGTCGACCCGAACCAACAGGGTTTACAATGTGGTGGCGATCAGGACAGACAGACGGACAACATATACAATATATTGGGGATGGTTGATATCGGAAATTGGGTGTCACTGCGGTTCCGGTTACCGATAACTGGCGAGGAACAAAATTTTAGCCAAAAATAAAATTTCATGGAGGGGAGGGTTGCTAGCGATATTTAGAGACGAAAAGAACTGAAACCGGTTACCGGTTGGTTAAAAATATTTTTTTGAAAAATCGTCGTGACGTTAGACACAGAATGCACGTCCGTACCGAAGAATAAGTAAAGAGTCTCAAAACGCCAAACGGAAAAATGATGTTTGAAGCACAGCTTTAGGAATGGGCATATGGTTGAGTTGGCTGTATCAGGTTTAGAAAAGCAAACTATCTAAAGTTTGAATTTTAATTAATTCTAAAGAACATATTACTATAATCTCAATTTTTTTTAGCGGAATTTCTCGAGAAGTAACCAATTTATGGCAAAGAAGAATAACACCTGGTCCTTAGCGTTAATTTTATTGTAGAAAAACCTTTAGGAAATCGTTTTACGGTAAAGAGCATCCCAAGTGCATCAAAAAAAATATTTTTCATAGTATTGTTACAGATTCATCAGAATTAATTCAAATGCTAGCTTCGAGCAAACCCCTCGTTTTTGTGGTATTGTGGTGTGTCCTCGAGCAACAGAAAGATATGCTACAACGGAGCTCTCAGCGGCAGGACTCTACTTCTCTCGTATAGTCATGCCACTTAGAGCTTCATTGTATCATCTCTTTTTGATACATGTGTCATTTGTGAGAAAGAGAAGGGTAAACAACGGAGCTTTCAGCGATGCGCATATACGCAGTCATTAGAGAGGGATGGGAGGAAACAATCACGCCTCTTTGCAAGGTCGGCAAACAGTATTGAGGCAATGCCGTCTGTAAATGCCATCCTGCCAGCGTAAATGCATAGGAATTAGTACTGTTTCAAAATATAACTAGCCGTTGGAAATAACAGCTATATGCCGTCAACGTCCAACGCTATTGGCGAAATTTTGCGCCAACAGTTGGATATCAATAGCTACACACGAATATTATTCAATGCAACGCAGTCTCAACACTCACTGAGTATGTACTTATTGTTTTAGCTTTAGCGCCAAACACACAAGAGGTATAAGAATGTATGCTTCGTGAACAATATTATGCGTAATTTTGAATAATATTTTGCTTGTATACCTCACTACTAAAGGTATTTGTGGATTTTCTTTTCCGAAACGGCCGATACGTAGCGCCTAGCGTCAAGTGAATCTACCAATAAGCAAGTATTATATATAGCTGTTGTAAAATAACACCACCAACATATCGTCGCGTAAACGTCGGCGTTATTTCAAACAGTTATATTCAACAGTTGACAATTGCCAACGATAACGGCGGTGGCGTTGTTTAGAATTTTCGTCAACGCCCAGTACTAATAGGCATCTCTTCGAGTGAGCTAGACAAGTGCGCAATAGTTAGACAGAACATTAATGGAAAGGCCCGAATATATCACAATTGATTTTATACTTTATTTTGCCCTTTGACTGCAAAATTATTTATTAGTTGGTTGCTAACCGCGCGCTGTCTGGGCGAAGCTATTAATATTCATGCATCGCCTCACACACAGAATTATAAGTAAAATAAAGCGATACAGTTTTCCTGGAGGGAGCGGGAACGGGGGGGGGGGGTGAAGGAATAAATCAATCAAAAGAGAGGCGGCGAGCCAAATAAGTTTGGAAAAATCTGGTACACAGAGAATACCTGGCCTCTGCGTGACAGCCGGCCAACAAAGTCCGCAGCCCCGCCCAGCTCACACGACAAATGGAGGAATTTAGCTCCAGGCTCGAATACACGGATAGAATAAAGGTAAAACGCTCCGCTGCGGTGTTATGTAGCCTGTCTGTCTGTTGTGTAGCCAAATTGGCAAGCGCTCGCGAGTCGCGGTGGTGGAGCGGCTTTACGACTTTGCGGCGCCGGGGGGCGGAACGCTGAACGGTCGGTGAGTTAAACACGGTCGAGCATTTAGACGGCGGCGAACTACATTGTGTGGGCTTACTTGTGATGAGATTGACGAGAAGCGATCAACGTGTTATCGTCACTTCTCTACGTATAGATTTTAATTCATACGTTTGTAGGAATACACACATCTATATAGGAGAGTCCGGGGCATAAGGGTCAGCACACAAAAATGACGCTAAACTTCACTTTGTAGCATTCTATTACAAGCAATACTACAAATGATTTTTCTGATTTTTTTCTATAGGTAGTTAGGAAAATGTCTGAGGTTTCCAGTGAATACATTTTTTTTTACTGTTATCTTTTCAATTCTATGAAAAACATACTAAAATGTCAGTAAAAGGTGCAGTTTGAAAACCAGAAAAGGTATTTTTGAACATTTTACCTAGAATTCCAGTATGGATTTCATAAAGAATACTTTTAAGAATTGTATTCACTGGAAACCTTAGGCATATTTCTAACTACCAGTATATAATTAACAGATAAATAATTTTTTTTTTGGCTACTAGAGCATTCGGCCTTGTTTAAATATATTCCCCCTGCATTCAATACCCTGCCAGCACCGAAATTTCAGCTAAAATCTACCGAGATTTACAAAATCCCTGAAGAACGGGTTATTTTTGGAACTGGCTCCCATATTTTTCATAAACCTCACACATTCAGAATCTTGGAGTAACAATGTATGGAGAGAGAGAGCTAATTATTTTTGCCCAACCTATACAAGCTTGCGATAAATCACTTTCTTCGGGTTTTTACGTCGTACACCACGAGAGAGAAAGAGACAACAAATATAATACCCCGCTTCTATGTACTGTCACAATGATCTTGGTCTCCTGGGTCACCGCGGGACTCCGCCCACATTTTTTATTATGCCACTAAACTTGACACAACTAAACGGTTTTTTAGGTCATATGCTATACTTTTGTTGATAACAATACTGTGAAAAAGTGATTGTACGAATAAACAAAAATATAATGTCGTTATGTGCTATGAATGGATGTACCAATACCCTAACCTTAGTCTTAGCCACGCCCAGGTCCGCCGAGTCCGGTAAAAATCATCAAAAGCTGACTACACTGCCTTGGATAGATACCACTCTATATACTCTAAGTTCAGAATCGACGTTAGTTGTTCCATCTCAGATATGTACAACCTTTTTAGCCGGAGTGCCACTTTACCTATTTTTCAAACATTCGCGGGCCCCATAGAGTACAAATTCGCCGGAACAATATAAGCATCTATTTATTCATACCTTTGGTGAGAAATCTTTAAGAAGGCACTAAAACCACCACTTCAGAATTCGTTAGGACATGGGGTGTAGTTTAGAAAATAATCTTTACGAAATTAAAAATGTCACGCAAACATTTTTATTTTGTTTTCGCCAAGTGGGCCTCACGAAATGGGTCGCCGGCCGCACGAGATGGGCTCGAGGACCGCGGGTTGTATATCACTGTTATAGGTTTTTTTTTGTGTTAAAAATGTGCATATCCGGAAAGAATGCAAGGCTGATGTAAGCGTAATGAATAGAATCAAGAAAGGGACGCTTAGATGGTTTGGGCGTTTGAGGCGAATGAACGAAGAAAGGAATGTGAAAAGAATATATGGTGCGAAAGTGAATGGAAGAAGAAGTCGGGGACGCCCGAGGAAGACATGGCACGATCAAGTGAATCAAATGCTTGAATCGAGACATGTGAAGAGTCAGAATAACGGAAGAGTATGTATGAATGTGAACGAAGCAAGGAGTGTATGCCGAGACAGAGTTGTTTGGCGGTCCGTCCTCTCTGCCTACCCCTGCGGAGAAAGCGTGATGGTTAGTTGGTTAGTTTTTTATTACCTTATTATATTTTTCACGGGAGTTACATAGTGTGCGAGAAAATAAATATACGTTAAATTAGAATTTTTTACATTTTTCAATGGTCACTTGTACAATATTAGAGTATTTAAATCTCGTCGAAGCCGGATAGTTTAACTAGTAATGTATTAATACTAGAAAATAAAAGAAGTTAGATTAGGTTTTATTCTAAAGAAATGTTGTTTATAATCATTATTTTTAAAAGGTTTTATTAATTTTAATGTCCTTGAGTCGCTTCCGGAACCTTCTACTGAGATAATCCGATAACATGCTATAAAAAAAACCTATCTTATTGACTGCGCTTTCTTATATTCCCAATAATTAATGTAAAAATCCTTCATTTTAATAGTGACTCAAGCGGACACGGATATTGCCCTCCCAAAATATTTAAAAACTGAAAAAAATGAAAAAAAAACGTTTATTTCGATGTTAAAATACGAGCAGGTATTATATTTAAGATTAAATCTGCTTCCTTTGCACGATATTATTGTTCTATACTGTTCCGGGAAATAGAAATGTAAGCAAGAACCTGCACAATAGTGCAACACACAATAAAACGAAAACGTCGAATAATGACGAAATAAGAACTGCAAAATTCAAATAATAATGCACAGCAAAAAACAAGATAGTTAATGAGGTAACCCACAATTCACAAAGAAAGAAATAATCGAGCGTTGCGAGATTGGGCGAGTGGCAGTAGCGAGAACTATCGCAAAAGCGGCTGCAAACGAATCGCTTAAATGAAAAACACCGCTTGTCCGAATAAATGGCGAATCGACTTGTGAAATGTATGAATGTAAATGAAGCAAGGAGTGTGTGCCAAGACAGAGTTATACGGCGGTTCGTCCTCTCTGCCTACCCCTGAGGGGAAACGGCGTGATGGTTAGTTAGTTAGAGTTGTGAAAGCCAATTTTTCTTCACCCGACAACTGAACAGAAGATAGAAATCTAGAAATATGATCCAAACTGAAACTGAATAAAATAAAACTGTGTCGCCAATTCACATAAGACCTTTCGACTCCTAGGACCCACACAGTCAATGAAATTGATTATATCGTCGCTGGAAAGGCAAAAAAGCTTAAGCGACACTTTGGTCAAAAATGAGTTAAATATACAGTTTAGATCAGTTTTTTTTCTGCATCGAATGCTCTGACTCTCGTTTGATTCTGAAGACTTTTGGGGCCTTGGGGTTTGATCCCGCGACCTTTGGATACGTAGTCGAGCATCTAACCACTCGACCATGGAGGCCGTCAATATATTTATTTAAAATATATTTACCATTTGGACAAAAGACTTAACTCAAGCGACAAAAGTTTGGAACTTTTTTAGCTCTTGTAGCTTTGGTTAACTCAGTGAGAGCATTGAGTCACCTTTATTTAAAATCCAACCAGGTACTGAAGACTTATGAATTTTGTTGTAAAATAAAACAAATACTTTAAAGTGCTCTGGTGTAAACTTTCCAAAATGACGCTTCAACCCCTTTGCTTCTACGGCGACGATATGTTCAAGAAAGAATTTCGATATTTTAAAAAGTTTATCACATTTTACCTGAAGGGGAATTTTCCTTACTTCGGGCACACCAGACACGCTCACAACAAACATCTCTTCTCCCGATCGCCTTCTTTAATGCAAGGCAGCGTTGTGTGGCGGTCAATCCTTTCTGCCTACCCCAGCGGCTAAATGGGGTGACGGCCAGTCACTTAGCTATGCCTAAAATCGTTGTGTTGTTTGTCAAATGAACGCTAGGCGGCTGCCATATTGCTTTACGTCCCTCAAAATGGGAAATTAAGTTTGCATTATTGGCAGGCCGATTAAACTAAGATTAGGGATTAAAACACGAAATTCAAAATTAATGGGATAATTTTTTTAATAACTTAATGATAAATTATATTTTTATTGATTATCTAAAAACTATGCGAAGTTGGCTAGAGGTGTTTTGCACATAAACGATTCAATTATTATCGTTCAGATAATATTACAATATGTTTCTATAATTTAGCAGCACGAATACAGGAATTAGACGTACATAAACAATCGCTATTCCTTCTAAAGTCCACGCCAAAACAGAGAGAAAGTACTGGAAGGTGTGGGGGTTTCGGTAGCATAAGTTAACCATTTTGGCAACACTGTAGACTTTGGTAATTCGATAACAATGTTTTCCGGTACCAACAATGCAATCTATAGATCGAAAAAATATTGCAGTCATAGACATTAGAAACGTTTATTTTAACATTAGAAAACTAATGACTTAGACCGCAGAAGAGATAAACCGATAGATGTGCGTTGTGGGCGTGCCTGTGTGCCCAAAGTAAGGTCAATTTCATCTTACTTAAGAGTGAAATTGATCCAACATTTCCTGTCGATATTATTTCTTTAGCAAATGACCAATTACATTGGCCTGTCTGGGGCCTAGAAGTCGAAAGATCTTATGTAAATTGGCGACATGGTTTTCGTAATCGGTATAGATCACACTTCTATTCATTTTATGTTCAGTGAGACAGACTGATCTGATGTATACCGCAGGTATGAATTTTAAGCAAGAAACACTAGGGATAGATTTTTTTTAAAGTTAAGCATATTATCCATGTTGTTCCCTCCCACATTAGCCCTTGAAGGGAACAGCATCTTCAGGAGTTCCACGAAGGAACTCCTTCGGTTCACCTCCGTTCATTCGAGATTCTAAAATTATCAAGAAATATATTGTTTTAGAATACAAACGACTTTAATAAGAAAAGTATTTCTCTTCATTGGAAATTCTCCATATACATGTATATGATATCACAGATAAGTGACTGAAAGTAAGGCTGCTGACATAATAAGCTAATGGGTGTTTTAGGGGCACTGCGGCGGGCATATTTGGCAGCCGCCCTCGGCCCTTCCCGCCCAGCAGTCGGGCAGCCGGGCGGCGGGCCGCCCAAGCCCTGGCGACTCGGGTCTGGTCGCTAACTGCGCGGAATTCGTTATAGGTCACTTGATTACAGCCGCTGGCAGCGTTACCACCGCTAATGGACTGCCATTTGTATTTATACAGTCTGCTCTGTTGTGGATATCAGATGTTAAATGCAAGGGAATGGAATGATCAAAGAATCTGTGATGGAGAATCGATCGATTTATACAAATGGCATATAAATATATAGGTCTCGCCATTAGAGTTGACCTATTTTTTTATAGTCAATACCGCACAAGAACACGGCTAAGGCTATTTCAAGCAAAGTTTCAATTTTAAATGGTGGTCTTTCATCAGGACGATACTTAGAGTATCTACCACTCTGATTAACACACACTAAGGATTGTGTGTATTGGTACATATACACGACAGTGATGTCGTTGCCAAACGCCATTGAGAATGAGCCTTTTGTCTTGCTTACGCCTACTTACTGTTGAAAGCGAGACAGGAACAACAAGTGTTTACAATCATCAAATTTGAAATATCGAAAAGTTTTACAGTGTGTTTTTTTTTTTAAATTATACTAAAAAAATAAGTTTCACTCGAATTTTCTTTTCTTAAATAGAACAAGTTTGAAACATGCTGAATGCAAGCAATGCACCTCTACGGATACTGTGTTGATCAGTAGACTTACAGACTTATACGAATAGGTAGTTCGTTTAAAGAAAACATATGGAAAGGGATCAAAAAATGGGCTTTGCTTAAGGAAACGCACGACCTAGCCTTCTGACGTGGGTCCTTCAGCTAGTACCTACGGATGGAATCGGATGGTCTGTGGGCAACTTCAGATCAGCAAAATTCATTAGCTAGCGCAAGGTTGAAGGAACTAAAGCGCAGTCTAGATACTAAGTTCTAAGATTGCGAATTAAGACGGATGAAAAACTGCACAGAATTCATAGCGAAACTTAAAACACAACTTTTCGGAAAATTTTATCCATAGTTGAGAACTCCATTTCAGGGTTAGCCCCGGTGTAGATACTTAAATTTTATAATATTTTGTTGCGCTCTTACCTAAATTCGGATTTTGTTTCTGTTTACTTATCGACAGTTAATTCACAAAACCACGAGAATAACAAATTAAGGCGATGAAATTCGTAAAAAGTCTTTGAAACTCGATCGTAATCACGCACTCCTTACGCTGGTGGTGATAAGGTTGAAATTGCCACTTGACACCGGCCGCCTATTTAGATTTAAAAAAAAATCATCGCCAAATAGTATATTTTACATTATTTTGTGAAGCTCAGGCATAAATATTAAGATATGTTCCCTTCGTATATAAAACTTAATTTGCCACATTGCACAATAAAAGTAAATTCGAAAAAGTAGAAGATTTTACACTTCAAAGCACTTTACATGACTGAAAAATTATTTCGCTAAAAAAAACGGCCGGTTAAAGCAAAGGTCCAGATGTAATAGACCTATAATATTTCTAGGCCATCACATTTTTGAATAAAAAAACACATGATTCAGCATTATTTTGCAATGCATCACCTTACGGTAATTTAACACCAGTTTTTTTAAGTATTTTTCACCTTTGTACGGGGCCTTTGAGATAATTTTAAACAAAAATAGCGCTATAAAAATGGTTTAGACACCATCAATACACAATCTTCTGGAAAATTATTTTCTATCATAGCAATTTCTATCGTGGAATATGTATACTCGTATGTCGTACTGAGACTTTCTATCAAATTTTCTTGATAATTACTAGATTCATGAATTAGAATTTTTTGTGTATAAAACCATCAAACGAAACTTTTTTCTGGAAAATGTAAATCTAAAAATAAAGTCACGGCACGCCTTTACTGTCCCACGCGGTATCGGGCTCACTTCATTTTACTAAACAAACAGAAAGCCCCTCTAACATAGATCAATTTTTACTGTCTGAACTACCAAAATAAACGGCTTCGGTCGTCCGAGGTGTTTTCTGTTTACTCTCGCGATGGTCGTGAACATGATTGATGTCCGTACTCCCAGTATGGCGCTGGCACCTCACCTGCAGGCGAATTATAAACAGGCGCGCTTCGCAGCAGAGTAAACATCGTCCCGAAATAACGACAAAACAATCATGGTAGAAGCTGATCTCTTAGATATAAGAAAAATTTATTGTATACAGTGCCTAAAGTACATATTTTCGCGAAGTAAACTATTTGCAAAAAATGAAAATCGTTACAGCAACAGAATAAATAATGTACTGGAGGTACCTCTCTGCAAAACTAGACTTGCGCAGAGACATGCATACTTCATTGCTCCAAAAATGTATAATTCACTTTCATTAATATGGAATACTTTAAAGGAGATAGCCGTGTAGTTCTCACATGGCTGTGCAAACTTTTTAACCAGTGTTTAGAGGAGGGTTACACGCCATTAGATTGGAGAAGGGCTGTGATCATGCCTCTGTACAAAGGTAAAGGGTCACGCATGGAATGTGGGAACCATAGGGCTATAAGCTTACTAAGTTCAGTTGGCAAGCTGTATGGTAGAATATTGATTGAAAGGGTAAGAATGAAAACAAAAGACAAAATTTGGGACATTCAAGGTGCTTTCATGAGTGGAAGGGGGTGCATGGATCAAATTTTCTCATTGCGGATGCTTACAGAGAAGTTTTTGGCAAAAAACCAGAAACTTTTCTGTGCTTTTGTCGATTTGCAAAAGGCGTATGATCGAGTTGATAGGGACAAATTGTGGAAGGTATTATCCATGTATGGAGTTAACACAAATCTTATACAGGCAATCGCGTCCTTGTACGAGGGAAGCGTTGCATGTGTTAGAGTGAACGGTGATTTTACGAAGTGGTTTAACATCACAAAAGGTGTAAAACAAGGCTGTGTAATGTCACCGTGGTTGTTCAATTTGTACATGGATAATTGTATGCAAGAATTGAAAGGTGTGGGCTTGGGCGCGAAAATGAACAGTGTGAAAGTATGTTGCCTATTGTATGCGGATGATGCGGTGCTGATTGCTGACAATATGGAAGATCTACAGTTTCTCGTGTCTAGGATGAACCAAGTATGTATGCAAAATGAGTTGATGATGAATGTAAGTAAGTCCAAAGTGATGGTGTTTGAAAGAGAGAGTACGAGAACAGCGTGCAATATAGTTGTGAATGATGAATACTTGGAGCAAGTGGATGAGTTCGTGTATTTAGGAAGTATGTTTACAAGAGACGGAAAGGCTGATAAGGATATTGAAAGAAGGGTGAATGCAGGAAACTCCATTAATGGAGGACTGAACGCTGTTGGGGCAAATAAGAAATTGTCCAAAGAAGCGAAGCTAGCAGTCCACAATGGAGTGCTTATACCAACCCTGATGTATGGCAGTGAGGCATGGAACTGGCAGAGGAAGGATGAAAGTAGACTGAATGCTGTGGAAATGAGATCTTTGAGACGGATGTGCGGTAAAACCATGTATGACCGTATTACAAATGTGGATATCCGGAAAGAATGCAAGGCTGATGTGAGCGTAATGGATAGGATTAAGAAAGGGACGCTCAGATGGTTTGGGCATGTAGAGCGAATGAACGAAGAAAGGAGTGTGAAAAGAATATATGATGCGAAAGTGAATGGAAGAAGAAGTCGAGGACGCCCGAGAAAGACATGGCACGATCAAGTAAATCAAATACTTGAATCGGGTCGTGTGAAGAGTCAGAATAACAGAAGAGTATGTATGAGACGATGTATGAATGTAAATGAAGCAAGAAGTGTGTGCCAAGACAGAGTTGTATGGCGGTCCGTCCTCTCTGCCTACCCTTGCGGGGAAACGGCGTGATGGTTAGTTAGTTAGTTAGTTAGTTAGTCACTTTCATTACATTTTAAGTGTTCAAATTCAACTTCCTTAAATACATACAAAAATGTAATAAAAAACTGGATAAAAGCAAAAGATATCAGCCTCTTCATACTATAAGTGCTAAATTCTAAAAAATTAACTAACTTATCTGTTGTGATTTTGAATTTGAAAAAAAAAAAAAAAAGGAAAAATAATAATAACAATATTTTTTTTTTTATTTATTTATTTATTTATTTTTTTTTTTTTACTTAATTTGAAATGTACCTTATACTGTAAAACGTAACTATAGAGAGCTATAACTATGATTTGAATTAGTATACCCACGCACTGGCTTTTGCCTATGTGGGATTTTTTTTGTTATGTCTACATTATTTTTATTATTTCTGTAATTTTTAAATGTATGTAACAAAATAAATCAAATAAAAAAAAAAAAATAAAAAAATGGCGGCCAAACGGACTGAATAATGTCAGACGCATTCGTGAGTGGCTGTACAGCGTGTTTAATATTTAACGAAAAAATCATTGTAATCTTCATTACAAAAAACAACAAATAAAAAAGTAATTTGGACGTTTTTTAAATTGATATGGAATGTAATATCGTCACTGAAAAGGCACAAGGGCATAAGCGACACTTTGGTCAAAAATGAATTAAATATTCAATTTTGATCAGTTTCATTTTCTTCATCGAATGCTCTGACTCTCGTTTGATTCTAAAGACTTTTGTGGCTTTTCCCCCATCTAAAATATATTTACCATTTGGGCGACACAAGTTTGAGAATTTTTAAGCTTTTTTCGTTTCAGGTAACTCAGTAAGAAGAGAACATTGAATTACCCGATTTACTTTTTTTTTCAAAATCCAACCAGGTACGGAAGTTTTATAAATTTTATTGTAAAACAAACAAAAAAAATTAAGTGCTCTGGTGTTAACTTCCCAAAATGCTTCAGCCCTTTTGCCTTTCCGCATATGCAGTTTTTTTAGGGAACTTTTTAAAAACAATACACGGGCGTTATAAACTTAGTTAGAAAACAATCTTTCAGTGGAAAATGTGAACGAAGAAGTGTTTCGATTTCTATATTACATTTTTAAATAAAGGCGTTGCAAATTGAAATAAGATCTCTCTCTACGCTACCTCGACAACCTTCGCATTGAGAAGTAGGATAGGGCCAGCAAGGCGCAAGAGCTTCTTTTACTTTCTGATCACAACAACATGACATTTGATTCCCCAATATCTCTTAGGATTTAATAATCTCGAGGCCTTTTATATCTTAGTTGATTTTATGGGTGTTAAGCTTCCTACTTATTGAGCCAACATTTATCACAACCTTACAGTTGTCCACCATCATGACAGATGCAGACATCAATCAAATCAACAAACATAGAACAAACAAATATATAATCTTAATTCCAAACACTATCATCAATAAATATACTATGCACATGGCGTCACCAGTCGAGGTCAGCAATGTAGAATGCTATCAAAATATTTGGAATATACCTCAAGTTCGTAGTAATTTACTTGCATCGAGTAAAATCATCGTAGAATAATATCCTTTCATCCGAAACGAGACTCCGTGCTAGAAATACATCGTAATTTCCGGCTCCCTGATTGGCTAGGAGATTGAAGACGATCGACTATTGCTACGAGTTGATGGCGTGGGAACTTTTTAGCAATCTTACAAAAATAACCTCTATTTACATTTAAATAGATTTTAGGTTGAAATTGGTATTGACAGTAAATAATACTTCTAAATTTTACCCGAATGAAATAAACTATTATTATATGTTAATGTAAATTTCCACAGAAGTACATAGTGAAAGGGTATTTTTAAAATATTTATATTTATTGCGTTTACCGGGTATCTATGAGTTACTGTCAAGTACCGTGACAGGCTAATAAATTAAGGGTCTAGGGTAAAACCAATTTACAACACAAAATTAGATTTTGAGAAAAACGAATTTGCAAGTTTTTCAACATGTAAATGAATAAGAGGTTTATTAAAAACCTTCGGAGAAATTATATTTAGGTATTATTTTATATTATTTTTTATTATTTCTTATTTTGAAACTGTTTATTCGTAGTGGAACTCCATTTTAATAATACCAAATTGAAGATTCACTATGAATATCAATATCCATCCCTTCCGGACCTAATAGTATATATTCTATGGACTTGCTTAAAATTGTGCCAGTCTGAAAATGTCCGTCATAAGGTGAAACCGGTCAGGTCTTAAATAAAAAATAGTGGAATAATGTTAAAAAATTGATTTTTTTATTTAACTGAAATAGTAATAAAAAAAAATTGTTAAAAAAATATATCAAAGTATGATAGAATGCACGTGGTGATAGTACTCTATGGAAGTTAAAAAACAGCAGCATTATCTAATTTTCGGAGAAAAAATATGTTAAGTGGTTTTACCCCTGGACCCTTCAAATGGACTCATTTTTTAAAAGATTCATCTTTCAGGCATCCCATCATACATTTTTTTCTATATTAAATTAGAATTAACTTTGAAATTTTTATGCTTATTATTTTAATATGAATAATTTTCAAAATAAAGAATGAGATCGATTAAAATGTTGGTTTCCTATAAGGTCTCGGTGGCCAAATTGGCAGAAGCGCTACTCCCGGATAGAGTAGAGGTTTCAAGTTCGAGTCTCGGTCGCGAGCGTTATATTTTTTTCTGTTTCATATTTACGTTGGGGATTATTGATATTATTTCAATTATGAATATATTATTATTATATTCCGTTTTCATTTTTATGCTTTAATACACATGTTCATTTGCGCTTAGTAATAATAATATTTGGATAATTTGTATAGCGCCGTTTATGCGAAAAATCACCTCAAGGGCGCTGTACAAATCTTAATTTCTACTTAATATTAATTCTTAGTTTATATAAATATACAGCAACATACTTACCTGGCAGGTCACTTCTGGCAGGACACAATCACCATATCATAATAATTTAGAATTTAGCTGATATTTTTATTTCTGTTTGTTTTTTTAATTTTTTTGTTATTATTTTTTCATTTTTAGGGCATGAGCGCTTGTAATACAATTCCATTTATAAAATACTTGGCATTTGATTATTGAAAATTTTAAATATAAACGTGAACACATTCCAATATGAATACAGACGAATAACAAAATAACAAGATGGGTCAACGTTGCTCGTTAAAGCCACACAGTGACGTCAGTAAATAACAAGAATAGTGTTAAGTTGGTCGGCCGCGGAAAACACCGGTTGGAAATAAACAATTCCGCTCCCAAGGACTTGACATTCGCGAATGGAAAAAACAGGCAAGGTCTCCTCACGTAATCAAGTCGTCATGGAAAACGGTCCGCCAGCTAGACGAACCGTTAGTTAGCATAGAAGTGATGATTTGTTTGAAGTATTTGGTTAAATAGTAAAGGATTCCATTCAAGAACTGTTTTGTTTTAATGGGAATCCAAATTAATCAGATAAATATTAACTATAAAGCAAAAAATCTGAAGCATCCAGAATTGTCAACACAATTGTTATAATCATGAGCTATGAATCTAAGAAACATCCATTTCACTATCAAAAGATAAGATAAAACTCTTTATCGTGTGTTCCATATTTTTCAATGGCGTATTGTGTTATTTTTGAGGGGTAAAATGCTAATTGGTGGCGAAAAAAATGCATTAACCTAGCAAATCCATACAGAAAAATCTGTACAAATTTCATGATGCCAGAGCTCATTGCAAAAGAGGAATTTGGAAAAAAAAATAGATTTTCTACTATATAGTGCATACACATAAATATACCTTAAATATAAAATATACTTTGCGATGTTATATTATAGATACATACCATTGAAACTACGTCGAAAATAACTTTAGCCATTGTTATTCGTTTACTGAAAGAAAGGTTCTAATTCCTAGAGGGCGTAATGACTTATTGATCTGTTTACGTCCGGGGCAAGACACTGCCTTCACTGATGACTACAATTGCGTAAAAGCCTACATTCACAAAGAAAATCCCTACGTACATCGCTGTGAACAATTTTGATGCGATAGATACGATATTTTTTTAACAAGCTTTTAAAAATGTTGCGATAAAATATTTGTGGTGAGGAAATTAATGTTAGAACATCAAACTGGTGAATTTAAGCAATTTTTTTTTCGCAATTTATAAATTATATCTCCGATTGAATCTTTAGATTTTGTGATGGTTAAGGGTCAGCACCAAAAAAAAACCACATTTTTTGGCTTTCTAATACAAGCTATACTACACATGATTCATCTGTTAATTCTATACGGGTAGTTATAAAAATGTCTAAGGTTTCCAGTGAATACAATTATTAAACAGTAAACTTATAAACTTTTTATGAAATGCGTAGAATTTTAGGCAAAATTTAAAAAAAAATGCCTTTGCGGGGTTTTAAATTGCACCTTTTACTGACATTTTAGTATGTTTTGAATAAGATTTAAAAGGTTACAGATAAAAAAAAACCACTCAATGGAAACCTGGAACATTTACCCATAAAAAAATACAGATATCATTTGTAGTATTGCTGGTATTAGAATGCTAAAAGTAACATTTTGCATCATACTGAATAACTGAATAAATCATTCTTGAGTGCTGACCCTTAAGTAAGAATTTGTTCGCAGCGTGGAGGGCCGTTAACGAGAATCACCTTGATTTTATAGGTTTATAGGTATAGGTAGGTCTCTCGGATTTCCATTTGCCAAATTTAACTAATGTAAACCGTATCTATACATTATATTGTTTCTCGAGTGAATTAAACGTGCGAACTGACAAAGGAAAAAGTTACAAAATAAATGGTTTATCTTTTTACAATTTTGAAAGTTTGAATAATGAGGGCGGTTTAAAAACCTTACTCATTCATCACGGGTAATGTGATTCTCTTAGCTAAACAAAAAGAAGCATTAGCCGTTAAGGGTGGGTAGTGGGAGAAGGAAAGGGGAAGTTAGAAAGTGGGAGGAGGCGAGGTGCTAAAGTGTAGTTTAATTTAATATCTCGTCATTGTAGTACGAACGTGAAACTGTGCAAGATATGGATTACGTTAGCCGGGTGGCTGGCTTACTACATCTCGCCAGGCTAGGCTCGGAGACGGACCTACTATATTTTCTATGAAAAATAAATGTTGGGTTCATATTGTTATTTTCATTGGAAGGTGCTCTAAAAATATCAAAATTGATCTCTACGACACCGGAGTACAGCCGGCAGACACGTCAAACGAATGCCCTACGTTACGTGACCAAAACGGTTGATATTTCGTTGGTTGGAAGAAATTGCCACCTGGCAATAAGCCCGCCTATATTACACTATGTATTATAATAATAATAATAACAGTGAACTTATATAGCGCAGTTTTGTGATATTTCACCTCAAGTGCGCTTCATACTTAATTAATTATGCTAATAAGACTAACTAACAAGGAGAAAATAATACATAAGTACAATACAATAATACATAATATAGCGTGTCGTGGCGCTTTCGCAGCTGCCTGACGTGTTTTAGTCTTTCTCGTTATTTTTCGCCAAATAAGTAGGATATTTCACAAATTACTTCTTTAAAATTACACTAAAATTACTGTTGTTGTGTATATGTTAAGCGAATAAACTCTAAATAATTTTAAAGTGACTAGTTTCGACGTAATTTCGATTTTTAAGAAAATATTTTAATCTTTAAATATCAGTGTTTTAAATGCAGTGCAATAGCCCGAGAATGGTCACTTGCTTTGACCCTTGTCCAGATGTGTCCCTTCAACCGCCCGGGAACCAGCAGGGGGCGGGGGAGTGCCGATCTCGACCGACTGTTCCCGAACGCGAACCAGGCATCCAACAAATTACCCAAGTGACACCCTTACAGATGACAGCCAGATGACATTCGCCCACGTTGGTCTTAATCTGTTAGGGCGGCCGCATTCCATCTTACATAAACATTACAATTTGACAAGATCTGTACAGCGCCCTTGAGGTGATTTTTCACAAAAACGGCGCTATAAAAATCATCCAAATATTATTATTAATATAATATGTATACAAATTAAAACTATCTAAAATCATGAGCGTTATCATAAATCGTGAGAGAAAAAGGTTCAGATATGGGTATAACAGAGCATGTGTACATCAACAGACTAAAAAAACTAAATTTACCAGAAGCTAAGGGTATAAAAATTCAGATCAAACGTATGAATTCATATTAACATATTTGTCAAATCAAAGAAAAGGAAATTAGTTTGAGGACACTTAATATTTTGGTACTTAAAACATTAATATTCAAGTATTATAAGTAAACGATTCTAAAAATGCAAACAGTGTAAATATAACAAGTAACAAAAGAACAATAAATATATTATGACAATGAGTATATGGTTTTTAGTAAATAGTGAGGACATTGAGTTATAATGATAGACGTAAGGAGAAAACCGAAACAAAACAAATATAACTAGCGAGTACCCGGCATGCTTTGCAATGCCACTCAAAGAAAGATTTTTTAAAAACATTTTATTTAAAAAAATCTTAAGTAGGTACCAACTTATGTTTCCCATCTGTGGCTAACCAGAGCGGTATATCTATGGGCTAACCTAAATAGAAAATTGCTGGTTTAATGTTTTTCACATTCATTTTGAAACGTTATAGCAAAAGTTTTGAATATTTGATTTCATTGAAACTACTTTCTAAACCTTCAAGTCACTGATAGAAATAAACTGTGCTATTTTCAGCGAAATTGGTCGAGTAATTTTCGAGAAAATCGAAAACAGACGAACAGCCAAACATTCATTTTAATATATAGAGATTTGATTGAATATAAAGCTTAAAGATAAGTAAAGATATGTGCTTCGTGAAAACGGGTCTTTATACTTATAAAATACGACGCATTTGCATACATGTTCAGAATTCACAAGAGCATTAAATTTATTTTATTTTTGAAAAAAATTACGAAAATAATGGTATTTATATTTTATTTTTACGTTGACCTATCATTTTCGACAGCGATTTCAATTATGCGTATTTTCATTTGCCACTAAAACGCTATGTTCGTTTATGTTCATGCGGAAGGCGTCTGTGACGTCACACCGGTCAACGTTTGTATGCAGTTCCGGATTCTTGTGACAGTTGTTCTAGGTATCGAAGTCATAGTTAAATTCGGACCGTTAAGGGATTATAAAGCGTTTTTAAAATCGATTATTATTTTTGAAAAAAAAAAACATTTTTAGTGAGACGATCAAAATCAGAAAGATAATGTTTAAATATTCTACACATTTTTAACCGTATCGCTCTTTGTGCAGAATTCACAATTACTTGTAAATGCAAGGTATCGTCGGAACCAATTTACCCATATTTTTCTTACGAACATGTTGTATTAAGTTTTAAACAGATTACGTACGATATTTTTTTGTGTCTAGACGACGTGCGCCATTTCTGCCATTAGTGATAGATTGAATTGATAAACATAACAAACGTATTAAGTTGATACTGTGTGTCGTTGTATTAATATATTCTCGTATACAATAATGAACACAGAGAAAACAGAATGTATGAAATTTCTCGATTATTCTGGAAAATGTTAAACAATTTTCAGATCAACATTCCTTGCCGTAGACTTAGAAATAATGAATTGCTATTCCTCAATCATCACTCTACTAATTATGAGTATCATTCTCCACTGTCCAGAATGTCGAGACTTGTTAACTCAAGCCACGGTCTTAAAATTTTTGGTACCAGTCTAAATAATTTTTGTCATTATTTACGACTCTACCAAAATTTTGAGTTGACGTTAGTTTTACTTGAATTTTTTTTTTATTATGTATATTTTGTCCTATTTTTGTCATTGCTTCATTATAACATTACATGGATAATTGTATGCAAGAATTGAAAGGTGTGGGCTTGGGCGCGAAAATGAACAATGCGAAAGTATGTTGCCTATTGTATGCGGACGATGCGGTGCTGATTGCTGACAATATGGAAGATCTACAGTTTCTCGTGTCTAGGATGAACCAAGTATGTATGCAAAATGAGTTGATGATGAATGTAAGTAAGTCCAAAGTGATGGTGTTTGAAAGAGAGAGAGTACGAGAACAGCGTGCAATATAGTTGTGAATAATGAATACTTGGAGCAAGTGGATGAGTTTGTGTATTTAGGAAGTATGTTTACAAGAGACGGAAAGGCTGATAAGGATATTGAAAGAAGGGTGAATGCAGGAAACTCCATTAATGGAGGACTGAACGCTGTTGGGGCAAATAAGAAATTGTCCAAAGAAGCGAAGCTAGCAGTCCACAATGGAGTGCTTATACCAACCCTGATGTATGGCAGTGAGGCATGGAACTGGCAGAGGAAGGATGAAAGTAGACTGAATGCTGTGGAAATGAGATCTTTGAGACGTATGTGCGGTAAAACCATGTATGACCGTATTACAAATGTGGATATCCGGAAAGAATGCAAGGCTGATATGAGCGTAATGGATAGGATCAAGAAAGGGACGCTTAGATGGTTTGGGCATGTAGAGCGAATGAACGAAGAAAGGAGTGTGAAAAGAATATATGATGCGAAAGTGAATGGAAGAAGAAGTCGAGGACGCCCGAGAAAGACATGGCACGATCAAGTAAATCAAATACTTGAATCGGGTCATGTGAAGAGTCAGAATAACGGAAGAGTATGTATGAGACGATGTATGAATCTAAATGAAGCAAGAAGTGTGTGCCAAAACAGAGTTGTATGGCGGTCCGTCCTCTCTGCCTACCCCTGCGGGGAAACGGCGTGATGGTTAGTTAGTTAGTCAGCTTCATTATAATATTATATTTGTGCTGTTCTTTCTCTGTTGATCTTTTTTTCCAAGTCGTGTTGTGTATTTTTTGTTTGTAATTGGACAATAGTCCGTTAGTTTATAAATACATTCTTGCGTCTTTTACGATTTTACGCTTCGGTTACAAGTTTCATCTGCGCCCATGGTTGATCCGGCTCTGTTTGAACATTATATTATATTATAATGTTATACTCGTGCAGCCAACATTTATTTAATTTAAGTACACGGCAGTTTATCAAAACAAAGAGAAAACAAAAAGAATAATAAGTATGGGAAGCTGGCAAAGAAAGCGGGCTAAGTAAACATTAGTATATCCGATAAATCGTACTTCTTAAATGAACAAGGGAAAAGACTATAAACGTGAGTAATGCGAGAGCGAATGGAACGGGATATGGGGTAGTGTTGGAGTGAGTTAATAGGAATATTACGCTTTATTAGAAAAAAAACTTACAAATATTTACGCATTATTTTCCGAAAGAGTCAATAAAACTGTCCATATTGCTTTGTTTCCGCTGGGAAAACAAAGGCGCGAACTTCGAAGGTTTCACTGTTGTTTTTGGTGACGCAAATGAAATTGGTGCCAAAATAGCTCAACGCAATTTCTGTACTTTCTGAAACAGCAAAAACTCTCCAACGGTGAGCTCACTCGTCATGAAATTAGCACAGCTGATTGTGTCTCGAATTTCTGGGTCAATGCAACTATTTAACGGTTACTTAAAAATAAAATTATAGTGAATACCGCACAAGAGTCCCAACTGCACCCACCGTCTGGAGCCAGTGAGACTATGGCATCCCTAATTGAGGTATGTTTATGAAGCTGAAGGTAGTGGGGAGAGGAAGGAAATGGGGAAGAGGAAGGTTGGGACCTACCTGGCTATTCATATCTGGTCACCAAACACGGTTAAAGCCTGAATGGTGGTCTTTCACCAGGGCGATACTAAGAGTATCTACCACTCTGCAACGTTCCGAAATTGTACTGTATAGTATACTTACAGTATATACTTAGTTAAACGGTTAATTAGTTAACGTTATTATTTTGAAATCACCATTGTCCCCAAAAATAAGACGAGGTCTAATTATTATAACTAATTACAATAATTGCAAATTGCAACCAATAAAGTAATACAGGAAAAACACAGGTGTGAGCGATAAAAGCCTTGGATTTTTCCACTTAGACGCACGCAAAAATGTGTGTATGGGTCAAAACAGGAGATACGCGAGAGCACATTCATCTTGTTTGAAATGATTACAGCTTCCAACAGCCCATTTGTCAGCGCTGGACCATAACGGTGATTTTTCATTCCCTGGAATTTTACAGTCGCTGCTGGAAATATTCTTCCCACCCATAAATGCACGCATACATAGAAGTTAAATACTTTACATATTTTTATTTTTAGGTTTTTACTTTTATTTAAACAATAATTATTATTATTTTAATTTTTAAAAAACAGTTTTTAGTTAAAAGCTCTGCGATGTAATTATTATAATGACAGTTTGATAATGCCCTCAGAAGGCGAAACAGCTGTCACGCGTAAAATAATAATTACATCGCAGAGCTTTTGACTAAAAACTGTTTTTTTTTAAATTAAAATAATAATAATTATTGTTTAAATAAAAGTAAAAAACCTAAAATTAAAATGGAGTTCTACAAAATAAACTTTAAAACCATAAATACTATACATATATTATATACAGCCACCACCTTCGATTTTATCTTATCTCTATGGTTACTGAATAACAATAATGAGAATTATCTGTTGTGAAATTTTTTGTGATAATTTATCAACACCTACGATGTTTTTCTTCTTTATTTCGACTATTCCAACAAACAGAGACAGTCGAAATAGTAACGATTCCATTGGCGTTGAATGAGAAACAATCGCTCCCGACGAAACATAAACAAGAATCCAACTTATTTTGACACTTTCTACTTTATTTATTTTTATTCCACCGGCTCTTCGCTAAAATTGCATTAATTCTAGTAAGATTTTTTGTGTTAATTTTTTTGTTATCTGAAAACTTTTATTTTCAGAGTTATTGCATGATACTATATTATAATTCAACGCATTATGATGAGGCGTATTTGTCGGCCACATCGAAATTGGAGCGAAAAAGAGTTAAAGATAATCAAAATCAACAATTGCCCCACATAAAATCAATGTGATTATTACAAAGAATAATGTAATGTAAAAATCATTAATTAATAAATGGCTTCATAATAGGTCTTCTAGGAAGGAAGAGTCATTTCTTTTACTGCCGAGGAAGGCTTTCCAGGAAAACGCGAAAGTCTTGAATAACATCCCATCCCTCCCTACCAGTGCCGAAGGCTGCGTTCCGCAACTAACCCCCTGTCGTCTCATGCCACCCGCTACACAAAAAACACCCCCTCCTTTCCAGCGGGGCTGACGTCACGGCTAATCGTAACAAATTACGCATAGCTGACAAGCAGTGGAAACAAACAAAGAAGACATAACCAAAACAAATTATGTAAATCAATGTGGGTGTATTATTGTTTATAGAACATCGTAATATCTTAGATACAATCTTGTAGTTGGCATCTGCCAAAGGGATATTGTAGAAAAAACTCATTGAAATGTCGAAAAGACCGTGCTTCAAACAGCAAGATCAAAACGCCAGAAATATAATACATCCTACCAACACCTTATATATGAATGCCTACACACTGACAAGATGGCCGCCGATCACGTTCAAACATAGTGCATGTTTATTTATGTACTTATCCCAGATCACGTGCCAGTCAAATATGAAAAACCGGAAAGAGAAATAACATTGGCAACGAAATCCAAAAGTGTGAAAATAAGGGTCCATTTGATAAATTCTCGCCATAATTTGGCGCAATTCAAGTATAAAATAATCATTGTGAAAATATTCTAAAAACTGTGGCAAGGAGGTATAATGATATTTTGAATAATTCACTGTATACAGTGCGTTTTAAAACTCGGCACCCAAAATGGCGTTAAAGGTCACTTTGTAGCATTCTAATACAAGCAATACTGCACGTGATTTATCTGTAAATCTTACATGGGCAATTAGGAAAGTGTCTAAGGTTTCGAGTGAATAAAATATTTAAGCTGTAATCTTTTAAATTCTATAAAAAACATACTAAAATGACAGTAAAAGGTGCAGTTTGAAAACCAGCACAGCCATTTTCGAACGTTTTATCTAAAACTCCAGTATTCATTTCATGAATAATTTAAAATATTACTGTTTAAAAATTGTATTCACTGGAAACCTTAGACATTTGCCTAACTACCCGTATAGAATTATCAGATTAGATATTTTTGGGTGCTGACCCTTAATATAAATCATGAAAGCTGGAGCGAAGCAAGACTCTAATCTATACGTAATATAATGTATGTAAATTCGAGCAAGTAAAGATTTATGTATGTGCTACTTACGTTAATCCGTGAAAAATAATTAGGTTGCAGGCGAATTCTCCAGTAAATGTATACAATTTTAATAATTGCTTTTTGTATCTGTGTTTTCTCCTTAAATAAATAAAAATAAAAAAGATGCGTATTTATCTGGATATTTGTATAGAAGGGGTTGATTATCCAGTGAAACCTCGATTTACGAGAATAATTCGTTTTGTAAACGTGTTTGTAATCCAAAACAATTATATATCAAAGTAAATTTCCCCACAATAAATAATGGAAACTAGGATGATTCGTTTAGAAATGTGTAAATGTAATGTAATTAATTATACTTTTTTTAAATTACATTTATTATAAAGTATGTACATATATGTAATCGAATTTTTATTAATTATTCACATTATTTTGCGAAAATGAGACATTGGATTGTGGTTGAACAGATTCATGGCACGCACTGCTAAAGCCATACATGGCTGGTGCTTTACCAAGAATTTTTCACTGTTTCCCATAATTTACAGATAAATTGTTCGTATAGCAAGACACGCTCGTTTACCAAGTGATTTTTTTTAATAAATGCTCGTCTCGCGAAACACTCGCAAATACAGTTACTGGCAATCCGAGGTTCCACTGTACTCCCATTAGCATAACAGAACGTCGGAAAGTAGCGTCGGAAAAACACCATGAACACCATTTAAATTTTCGAAAGCAGAAGGAATCTAATTTTCTATATTCTTTTCCTGTTTATAGTACGTTTTAGCGGCAACGTGACCATACAACGAGGGGTGTGAGGGTGGGTATTTCCTCCCCCTCCCCCGGTTGAGTCACGTGGCCACGGAGCCCGACACGTGCTCTGTGGTGGGTTTGCCGCGTAACACCCCTAACGGTGACGTAATGACAGAGGATAGGATACAAACAGGGCAACTCCTGGAGGGTGGTTTCCGCCCCTTGCGTAGTGACGGTTCGGCTGACGTGCGCTTTCAGTTTCTGTTTTAGTGAAAATATTCAAATGTTTCAGTGAGTCAGAATTCTTGGAGCCGTCTGGCAGTCGAAATACGTTTTCTCTTGATTTTTTAGTGTATGGGCATTATTATTATTATCGAATAATTCTGTTATCTGAGAGTTCATAGATATCGTAACGAATGTTGAGTCAAACACAGTACTCATAGGTGCATTGCTTAAATGTAGCAAATTTAATACGTCTTGTTTTTTTTTTTATTTCAGAAATGAAAATTCTAACCAAATAAAAAAAATATTTTTACGAAAACTTTCAGTTTTTTTTAACTAATAAATAAAAAGAACACACGGTTAAAACTTTTCGAATATTAAAAAAATGAAAATACATCCACTTGCTGTCCCTTTTTTATTATAACGAGTAGGCGTAAGTAAGACAAAGGGTCGTTTCTTAGTGACGTTTGACAAGGATATCATTGTAGGAAGTGTATACATATGCAAGTACGTGTTGTTCGCATCAAGTCTAATTGTCCGAGACATAATATAGTTTCAATGTGTGAGTCTTTAAAAAACTTACACGATTTAATATCTATATTTAATTAATATCACTAATCTAAAATACAAATTTGAAACAGAAAAAGCCAGAAAAATAAAAAAGGACAATGATCACAACCGAGACTCGAACGCGGATCCTCTACTCTATCCGGGAGTAACGCCTCAACCAATTCGGCCATTGGGATCTTATTAGAAAATGGCATTTTGATCGATCTCACATTTTCATAAAAAATAAGAATATTATTTTTAATTTCTTCAGATTTTTGGCAGCCATCTTGGTAATGGATTCAAAGCTCAACCCGAGTTCATTGAATGAGATCGATTAAAAATGACGATTTCTAATAAGGTCCCAATGGCTGAATTGGTTGAAGTGTTACTCCCGGATAGAGTAGAGGATCCGAGTTCGAGTCTCGGTTGTGACCTTTGTCTTTTTTATTTTCTGGCTTTTTCTGTTTTAGATTATTGATATTATTTAAATAACATAAGCATAGATGCTTTTAAGTTATTTCCAATTTCAATATAGATTTGATAAAAACAATGTGCAAAATATTAAACAATCATAGCCTTGCAGACTGTAGCTTACTCAGCGGAACTGGATCGTACCAGTCGCCTAAGGTTCGAATTCGTGGGTTGCGACAACTTCCTCTACGACGTCTTTCTTTTGATTATCAATAGAGCTATCTTACATTTGTGAGTGTTCATTTAACATCGCATCACATCAGGCGCACTATAATTTATATCCTAAAGTTTAAAAGTATTTCCTTTTAAAATAATATATAATCATAAATAATGGATAAGTAATGAATTATTAGGTTATACACTTGGAGAAACAATGTATGGGGAGAGAGCTAATTATTTTTACCCAACCTATACAAACTTGCGATAAATCACTTTCTCCGGGTTTTTACATCGTACGCCATGAGAGAGAAAGAGGCAACAAATATAATACACCGCTTATATGTACTGTCACAATGATCTTGGGCTCCTAGGTCACTGCGGGACTCCGCCCACATTTTTTATTATGCCTCTAAACTTTGACACAACTAAACGGTTTTTTAGGTTATATGCTATATTTTTGTTGATAATAATACTGTGAAAAAGTGGTTTTACGAATAAACAAAAACATTATGTCCAAAAACGTTATGATAATCGGATGTATAAATACCTAAGCCCTAGTCCTAACCACGCCCAGGTCTGCCGAGTCCGGTAAAAATCATCAAAAACTGACTACACTGCCTTGGATAGGTACCACTCTAATCTACTCTAGGGTTATACATAAATAATAATTACACAATGCATAGTCTAGGTGTGAAACAAATATAATGACATGGTTTTTGGATTGATTTTGGCGATTTGAAGAATGTAGAACGTTTTCTCAATGCAATACATATTTTTGTGAACATGATCAACGCCGCACATTTTTAATGATATCATCTGTAAGCTGATGAGAACTATCTTACAGTAACTCGCTATAGCAAGCGTCAGTCAGACCAAGAATCGTTTCGTTAGGTAACTCCAGTCGTCATCCGACATCTAATAAGGAATGTTTGCCTATTTTGCTTCCACGGGCGAATTCATCGTCAATATCACGACTTGCGGCTGTTGCATGCATACATGGGCAGACAGTCAACATCGAATGACATCAAATGATCATCCATTATTGATTAGTAAAACAGATGCCCTTATTATATCTACTATGATCTCAAAGCTAACTACAAAAATATTATCACCGCCGTGTAATGCGCCATATGTACACAGGTGTACCTTCTCGCGGTACTGGGCAGATTGCATCGTATAATGCTCGCATGTCTAGAGAGGTAGGCACAGATCGATTCTAGATACGGCAGTGAACGAATGACTATTCAACTAAAGAAAGGAATGATCTAAATATGCACAATATCGAAAACGAAATCACCTAATAAACAAGTTTACTATTTTTTACTACAGCGGGCAAATTATTCGACGTAATTTTCGTATTCTGAAAGACCAATACAATTCAATCCGATACAACAAAGTTGTAAATATGTACTTCTTCACAAAACACAATATTTTGAGAGAGCAATTGCTTTGACTTTTTTCATAACTGTCTAGTAATTCACTCGGCCGCAGAAACGTTACTATCATATTTTCAGCTCATACAACTAACTCACACTGTTCTCTTGAATGTGTTGTGCGCGTAGTATCGCGATACGGAGATCAAAAAGGCAAAAAAAATCGCTTATTACCATACATATTCACTGATACTTTCGAACTGAAAATCACAACATAATGACAGCGATTATATATTTAACTATTCAAACCGGCCTGCATCCAGATACTTCGTGCATACTTGAATTCAGGCATTCAATCATATTAATAAAAAAGTCACATAGTAAATAATGCGTATATCTTTATTCGATATTTCCTATTCAAATAAATAGTCACTTAAATCCAGGCGGCTATCTCTTTTGGCAGAAAGAGGGCGCCTTTCAAAGACACAATGTATGGATTTAATTGGACCCCAGCCAAAGCCCACCCCTCTGGGATTTGCGAAATTATAATATATTAGTATGGAGACAGTGGATTTAAAATGTGCGATGTGCGGAGCGGTGTCACCTATCTCACTCTAAATCACGTTTACCCCAATTACCGAAATAATAGGAGCGTTTAAATAAAGGAAAAACACAACATAATAGGAATGGGTCAATCGTGATGTAAGAAGTGTAAAACTGAGTCATTTTGTGAGTCAACGTGGAACATCAAATGAGGAAATGAGCCTCAATAATAATAATAATATTTAGATACTTTGTATAGCGCCGTTTTTGTGAAAAATCACCTCAAGGGCGCTGTACAAATCTTAATTTCTACTTAATATTGATTCCTAGTTTATATAAATATACAGCAACATACTTACCTGGCAGGACACAATCACCAGATCATAATAACTTAAAATTTAGCTGGTTTTTACACATATTTCTGTTATTATTATTTTGTTATTTATTTTAAGGGCATGAGAGCAAATTTAAAATATAGTATATCGGAGGTATTTTTTTAGTTTTTCGTAGTGAGGAACAGATAATGATGAAAATTCGAAATGTAGTGAGAACTTATTGGTAAAATTATGTATATTTAAATATAAACCCTTGAGGTGATTTTCCCACGAAAACGGCGCTATAAAAGTTATCCATTTATTATTATTATTATTATTAAAAGTAGAGTAGTACGGCAGCCCATTCCACAAATCTAAACCGTTTCACAGTCATACATTTGTAAATACCATTATTTTGTTGATTCATATTTTTCAATAGCATTTTTAAGGCACGTTTATTATTTAGCTTTGTATAGCGCCCTTGAAGTAATATTTTACATACATGGCACTTTACAAATTATGTTATTAGGGCATTTTTTATTATTATCGTACATTTTAAGCAAAAGTTTTCATTCTGAACGGTGGTCGTTCGCAAGGACCATTCTTTCAGTCTGAAACGTGGTGCATGTACTCTAGATTTTAGTATATTTATATTTTGCGACTATTTTACTCGCCCCTGTCTACGAACCCGCGTCCTCTGGGTCAGAGCCAAGGAGCTCGCCGCTTATCTACGGAGGACGGAAAACTATGTTGAATCACGGCATGAATAGGGCGTGTTTCTAATTTGATTGGGATGCCTTTTGTGTGGCCACTTGTGCTTTTTTTTTTAAATGCGTGAACCTGTAGCACTGCGTATATGCGGTGTCTCTCCAGAACTACATATATTATAGCTTCCTCAGTATAGCTCTTTAATAGTAAGAGTCACGCGGCACCCACCGCGGCCACCACCCAAAAATAGGGTTTTTTTATAAAGAAAGTCAAACATTCCCGGGTTACGAATAACCTGACAATATTTGAAAAACTCCTACTGCAATCATAAGAAGCGGAAGATGTTCATTGTGCAATGATGGAGGACTTAGCCAGCAGAGGAATTGAACGCACGACGCCCTGGGAATCCGACGCGTTTGTCCACTCAGCTGCCGACCGGTCATCTACAATAATGTAACTAAAAATGGTATATACATTATTTCTAATTTTGAAACTGTTAATTCGTGGTGAAACTGCATTTTAATAATACCAAATTTTTAACTTTATTCCACTACTTTTTTATTTAAGACCTGACTGGTTTCACCGTGAAACCGATCAGGTCTTAAATAAAAAGTAGTGGAATAAAATTGAAAAATTGGTGGTATATAAATATATATATTTAAAAAGGCCCCGGGTTTAAAAACCCCGGTACTTCTTAATCATCATACAGCCAGTGTCTTTAGTCTGGCAACATTCCCCCATTTGGGGATTACCATGGGATTACATAGTTCCACGGACACCGGGCAGATTGAACTTGTATAACTCTAGTAAAAGGATAGATTAAGATCTCCTCTCAGATAATATATGGCGTTAACTAAGCAGAGCACATATTTTTTTCCAATTTGGGTGTACTATGGTTTACACTACCTCCGGGCAGTTGGAACTCTGGTGAAACTCTTATGATATGTGGATATAACAAACAAACAACAAGGAAGCTAGCCCTTAGAGTGCGACCAACTACAATAGTAGTCAAACGAAATTATGACTACCTCGAGGTGTACTGCAATTTGTAGTATGCAGCGCAAGGTTTTATAAATTTTAAACACATTTCGTTACTATCCACGAAAATTCCAAAGTAAAAATGTTAACATTGTATTTGTATCTGTGTTCTTTCAAATACAATTTTTAATTTCATATTCGTTTTTGAGATATTTTTTAAATATTACCTGACTCTTAAGGAACAGCTTAGTAGAATGCAACATTTTCCGATTTAGGAGGGGCCCTACAGTTGAATTGGCTAGTTTTCCTTGCTTTACTTTTTGATTGGCATTTTGTACCCGGACAACTAGGTTCCCCGTTATTTCAAATGGTGAAATAGTATTGGTTGTTGATTTTAGAAATCAAAGTTTTTGAAATGGGAATTTTTAAATTACATGTCTGGCTCGTGAAAGCATCGTGGGTTGGTAGTTAAGGCAAGCTCGATAAGAGTACACATAGAGAGAGTCAGAAGGTGTTACTAAGGCAGGACTTACAATCAGCCTCAGAGCAATAATATACAAGAGAGATCGCTGTAGAGAGAGCTGTAGTCAGTTTTTACGAGGTTTGCCGGACTCGGCTAGACCTGGGCGTAGTCGACATAATGTTTTTGTTTATTCGTATAACCACTTTTTCACAGTAATGTTAAAAAATAACATGTAACCTAATAAACCGTTGAGTTCTGTCAATTTATTTCTCGTATCATAACGTGTGGGCGGAGTAAACGGAGACGCGGGACACGAAGAACATTCTAACAATACTTTAAAGCGGTGTGATAATTCGGGAAAATTTGTTGTCTCTTTCATTCACATGGTGTACGACGTCAAAACCCGGAGAGTGATTTATCCCAAATCTGTATAGGTTGGGTAAAAAGAATTATCTCTCCATATATTGTTACTTCAAGCAATCAGCCATGTTCTGTTCATATTCCGGCTCTGACCGGGCGGCGCCTCTCCCCACCTGAGCCGGAATGAGCGCGTATGTATTCCCCAGTTTAAAAGCGTATGTCTATAAAAAGCGTAGCCGATACGCGGCGGCCTCTGGCGCATTCTTGGAATCCTCTCTACGCAACGGAAGAGATAGCGAGAGCTCATGGCGCAAAGGAGAATGCCTCAAACACACAAAAAACGAATTTTCTGGGAAGCTAATGGAGTTTTATTTATTTTTGGTATGCGGGCTTTTGCATACGTTTAAAAAATGCCCTTGCCCACAAGGAGGGTGGTAGAGCAAAGGGCTGGTCCATAAAATACGTTACGCGGTAGGGGGAGAGTTTATAGGAAAATGGAAGATAGGTTCCATTGTATAAAAATCACTCCAGGATGACAAACAATGAAACACGCTGTTGTTAATTCCTACCCACATCCCTGCGCAGGTACTGGCGGTGTATTTGCGGGGAATGGGAGTATTCTAAGAACTGATATTAACCATTACGCTTTGTTGATCGTGTTATATCAAAATCGTGTAAAAAAATACCGTGTAAAAACAGAATTGGCCGTATTCAAATTTAATTAATGGATATTATGAGACATATTAATTTTAAATAACAGTAATTTCATTAATAATCGTAAATATATCTACTGAATACAATCTTACTGATTCGAAAACAAATTAATTCGTCTAGTCTGTGCCATATTAGTTCATATCTGCTACATTTTTTATATCAATAATTCAAATATTTTTTATACCAGAATGCTGAGAACTTCAGAATAATACCATAAAATCATTATTAAACCTTGCAAAATAATCAAGAGTAAAATACAGTACATTAACTTGACGCATTCAAAAAAATACTCGTGATTACAATAATTTGATATGTTAGAACCTTAAAAGTATTATAAATAATTTGTATAGTTCAGTATAAGATTGTTTTTCAAGTGCTTGATGACTTTTCTTTGTTGATAATTTTAATGCATTTCTCGTCTAGTGTTCTTGTGGGTACTTCATAATGAATTTAATTGTCTTTTAAATTCGATCGAGTCAGTCTATTCTGTTTATTTATTGTACACTTTGTAATAATCAGTTTACTTGATGGTCACGAATTTTAGCTTTCTCAACATCGCAACGAGTTGACGACCTCCGTGGCCGAGCGGTTAAGATCCTCGGTTAATAATCCGGAGGTCGCAGGTCGCAGGAATGTCGGGTAAGTAAAATTTAAAAATACATATATCGTCGCCGGAAAGGGAAAAGGGCTGAAGTGTCATTTTGGGAAGTTTACACCGGGGCCCTTTAAAGTTTTTTGTTTGTTTTATAATACAATAAAATTCATAAGTCTTCAGTACCTGGTTGGATTTTAAAAGTTAACTTAAATAGCTCAATGCTCTCACTGAGTTACCTAAAGCGACAAAAAGCTAAAAAAAAAAAGCCCAAAATTTGTGTCGCTTTAGTCAAGCCTTCTCCCAAATGGTTAATATATTTAAGATGCTTGAAAAGAAGGCCAAAAAAGTCTTCAGAATCAAACGAGAGTCAGAGCATTCAAGGCAGAAAAAAACAGATTAAAACTGCATATTTGGCTCATGTTTGGCCAAAGTGTGGCTTAAGCCCTTTTGCCTTTCCAACGACGATTTAATATATTTGCAACACGTTCTAGAGTGGTAGATAATCTCAGTATCGCCTTAGTAAAAGACTACCGAAAGCCAGGTACTTCCCAACCTTTCTCTTTCCCTCTCCACTTCTTACACTTTCCACTCCCACAGCCTCACAACATACCCAATTAGGGGTGCCATAGTCCTACCGACAAAACAATAAATAATCAAATGAAACGGGCTCCGGACAGTTGGGACTCTAGTGCGGTATTCACACAAAGAGTTAATGTAAAAACTGTAGTAAATGATAAAAAAAACTACATTTATGATTATTTCTAATTTTGAAACTGTTAATTCGTGGTGGAATTCCATTTTAATGATTTAATAAAAAAAAATTATAACTTTATTCCACTTTTATTTTATGACTGGACCGGTTTCAGCCTATGACGTCATAGGCTGAAACCGGTCCAGTCATAAAATAAAAGTGGAATAAAGTTATAAATTTGTTTTATTAAATCATTACATTTATGACGTCAAAAATAGAAGTGGAAATTTACAAAATATAAAAAATACAAAAACTCGTACAGCTTAAATCTTAATCCTAGCATATAGTGTAATGACTAGTCTAATCTAGGTTAGATATCCCTAAAACATATAACACATGTAAACGTCTTAATAACTCCAATGTCTTCTGATTACCCAACTGAAAATACAGAGGAAGATTGATGGAAGACGTAATGGAGGAAGACGCCGTAAATAGGTTCGAAACCTACGTGACTGGTACGAATGCCGTTTTATTGATTTGTTCAGGTTTCACCAAAAGAAGGGAAACAATTTAAAGTAGGCACAATTCACGTACATTTTTCAACCACAAAGAACATACCAGTCGTTGAACATTAACATGAAATATATTATGTTTGCTTTACGGTTTACACTCAGCAATCAGTATGCGACATATCTCTTGCCCGTGTATAATACTAGAAATTATGTGAATTTTCACTTCTCACTGAATACGTTTTAAGTCACGGCACCTACAGAAAATGTACAACCTACGTTTGCATGTACGTACGTTATTTTCTAGTAAGCTTCTTCCGCTCTGTTAACCTTTCGACGTGGGTGATATAAACATAAAGTTTAAACCGATCATGTGGTCATAATGTAACCGAAGTTGAAACGTGACGTGCGATCACGTGTTCACTTTGCGGCTCGGTTGCGAGGCGCGACCTACTTGCTGGGCCTATGGTAGAAATTCAGCACAGCATCTATTATTTGTGCCGATCGTGTAGGTAGTAATCCTGATTTTCCTTTTGCCGGAGACAAAACTAGTGCTGGAAAAAAAAATTAGGCGCAACGCCTGAAGAGGGCACCATGTGAACCTTCGAGTAACAATGTATGGAGAGAGAGCTAATTATTTTTACCCAACCCATACAAACTTGCGATAAATCACTTTCTCCGGGTTTTCACGTCGTACACCATGAGAGAGAAAGAGACAACAAATATAATACACCGCTTCTGTGTACTGTCACAACGATCTTAGGCTCCTGGGTCACCGCGGAACTCCGCCCACATTTTTTATTATGCCACTAAACTTGACACAAAAAAACGGTTTTTTAGGTTATATGCTATATTTTTGTTGATAAAAATACTGTGAAAAAGTGGTTATACGAATAAACAAAAACATTACGACGATATGTGCTATGAATAAACATAATGCCCTAACCTTAGTCTTAGCTACGTCCAGGTCCGCCTAGTCCGGTAAAAATCATCAAAAACCGACTACACTGCCTTGGATAGATTCCACTCTATATACTCTAAGGTGTGAACATAGGTCGTATTTAAATTTAACCATAATATGCGATAATTATATCGTCGCCGGAAAGCCAAAACGCTGAAGCGCTATTTTGGGTTTTCAGTACCTGGTTGGATTTTGAAAAAAAAAAAGTTAATTATTTTTTAACTCAATGCTCTCACTGAATTACCTGAAGCAAAAAAAAATCTAAAAAAAGTCCCAAGCTTGTGTCGCTTGAGTCAAGCCTTCTTCAAAATGGTAAATATATTTTAGATGGCTGAAGGGTCACAAGAATCTTCAGAATCAAACGAGAGTCAAAGCATTCGATGCAGAAAAGAAAACTGATAAAAACTGCATATTTAACTCGTTTTTGACCAAAGTGTCGCTTAGGCCCTTTTGCCTTTCCAGCGACGATATGCTCTATTTACCCTGGACACATTTTACAATTTGAATGCTGAAGCGTCAGGGTAAACATTCAAGTGTAAAGAAATAAAGAATTATTCACGGCAAGTTTTTGCGATTCGCATGAATGTAAGCGGACGTAGAGTCTGTTTTTCTATGAATCTATTTAGTGTGCTTTACGTTTTTATTAATTTGGTTCCCCTAAAAGACCAATCATATGGCTTTATTTTGCCCGGTGATGGGTCGCCCGCAAGGTTCCAACTGACACACTTATGTTATACGATAATGAACTCTGGAGGAAGTTACTTTAGAGCTCATTATCTCATGGAATATTATTATTTAAAGAGGTCTTCTCAAGTCTCGCGCCGTACGACAGAAAATGACAGTACAAGGATGTAAAGCAGAGATTCCCAAACTTTTTTGTCTCGCAGACCACTTGCCAATTATTTCTGTTTTGTATAGACCCCCTGCTTTCCTAATATTGATTTTTTTTAGCGCTGGGAAAAACTTCAAAGTTTTGTGAACGCTTCAGGAACTACTAGTTCTTTGAAATGAACCCTTCGCGGTGAACACTTCAATTGAAGTTAGTCGGTGAGATTTGAAATCGAAAAGTACTAAAATCGATAAAATACCCTCCCCAAAAAAAATATTGATTAATATAATTAGAGAATAAATGTTTTATATAAAAGAATTTTATACATAGGTTATCTGTGAAGTAGTATTACATTTTCGGGAAGCCAATATTTTTCAAACGGAATCCACTCTCGTGGACCCCATTTACGTCCCACTATTTTTTCATTGACGTGGACCCCTTGCGGGTCGGAATCGACCCCTGCGGGTCGATATAGACTACTTTGGGAATGACTGATGTAAAGAATATGAGTGTCTTTTATGTAAGTAGTGTTCTCTTTATTTAATTTGTATTGATGGAATGTGTAATATGCGACGTATGTTATATATCGCGCCTTACGTATAACTTATATATCTATTTTTTGTAATCAGATAATATTAATAAATTATCAAAAATACTTTGCCGTTGTGTGCCTTTACGTTGGTGATGGTATTATTTTCAATATTTAAATTATTTCGTAGTGTTTTAGCGTTCAATTTTATGTTCCGTTTGGTTTCATGGTTTTACACGCAGTCGCGTTCACCATGTTTAAAGGTGATGTGAAATGCTATTGATTTAGATTTTCTAGCTATCATCGAAGAGTTTATCAGTTATCATGAATCACTTCTAAAAAAAACTTACATGAGCTTATGATTTAATGCGAAGACTAATATAACAAAACGATATTAAAATATCGTAGGAAAAAGCACTACGATCGTCAAGTCCAACTCGGGGTTCGACGGACAAAAACTGGTTTGGGAACTCGGTCAAACTGGTTGTTGTTTACCGCCGCCAGGGATCCCGGGACGGACTCGGAACGACTACCTCTTTACACCATCGTCTAGTCATTTCCAAAGTGGTCTATATGACCCCAGGGGTCGATTCGACCTGCAAGTCCACGTCAATGAAAAAATAATGGGGGTGCACGGGGCGTAAACGGGGTTCCACGAGTGGTTCCAAGAGGCCGTAAAATGAATAAACTTCAATTTTGCGGCAGTTGATAAAAAATTGAAATCGGACTTCAAAAAAAATACTTCAATGGATTCGACTTCAAAACTAAAAGAACTACAAAGATTTGACGAGGAACTGGTTTTTCCTAAGTTTCATCTTTTTCGATTTGCTAGTACTTTTTTTTGTTGATTTTGCTAGTAAATTTCGATTTCAAATCTTCACCGACTATGCTTTTTTCGGGTATTTTTGTTGATTTGCTAGTACAATTTGGAAGGATATTTTGTCGATTTGCTAGTATTTCGATTTCATATCTCTACCGACTAGTCCCTTTTTTTTCGGAGAGGAATTTTTGTTGATTTGCTAGTTAGCGATTTGAGATCTCTACTGACTAGTACTATTTTTTTTGGTGAGTTCGACTTCAATTGAAGTGTTCACCGCGAAGGGTTCATTTCAAGAACTAGCATTCCAGGCGTCCACAAAATTTAACAGGCTAAAAAAAACAATATTAGGAACGCACGGGGTCTATACAAAACAGAAAAAATCGCCAAGTGGTCTACGGGACAAAAAAGTTTGGGAACCTCTGGTCTAACTGTTGGGAGTTGGACGACCGTGTAGTGCTAGCATTAGATTGACTCAAGTCATGAACAGTTTTGATAGATACATTTGTTAAGAGGTAAGAATAATAATTGTTGATAAAAATAAATGTAAAAATATTGAAATTGGAAATAACTTTAAAGCATTAATGCTTGTTTTTTAAAAAATATTTAAATAAGATATCTTATTTCTGACAGTGGCATTTCTGGCCTACATCATCCAAAAAAGGTTGGCATCTACTAGGGTTGATAAATTCTGTTGGGGATCCTAGAACATGTTTCATCACACATACTGTGGGTGAATCGCCTTCGAAGGCCCGACTAACAAACGCGATTAGTCTCCAAAGGGCAGGCGGAACCTAAAGAGCAACGGGGGCATTAGGAATAAAGGTCAACAACAAACGTGTACAGATATTGCATATCGTGAAGGCAAATCTAGCTCTTATTATGCTGAAAACAAATAAATTATATTGCTTGAAAGACGGAGATACCTTTCAGTGATTCCACGTTATATTAATACCTCAACTAGTTTAGTCTTGATACACACGTCAAAAGAGACATAGTGGGTAAATCGTGAAGTAGCGTAGTCGGAATAAAATTTTAGACATTTTTACGTATGAGCGAAAATTACCAGTATTGTTTGTCCAGACATTAGCGCCCCACACGGCGATCCATCCAAATAATCATGTACAGAAGACGGCTTAGCGTATTAATACTATCAGATACCAGGAAGGATAGCTTTGCGAAACAGTGTAGTCAGGATTGTTGATTTTTCCTGACTCGGGCGTAGCTAGGGATTTCATGGACACACATTTTTAGATCCATCCCTATCTTCTTCTTGAAAGCTTTCTGGTACCAATAACCGGTTCCAAAAACAAAACTGGATAAATAACCGGTTCCTCGTCGGTAACTGGAACCGCTGTCACCATTTTCAGATATCAACCATCCCTACACTTTCATAGATGTGTATATAATTATCTATGACAATCGGTGCTCGAAGTGGCTTCACTGCAGTTGAACCCGTGGAAACCTCTGGTCGGCCGAGCTAAAGAATCGCTCACAAACAGCATTCGACGCATGACGTATTGCTAGCCAAACGAGTCTACCTTAAAGTGTTGATATTCTGCTAAAACCTGGGTAAAAACAAAAAGTTGTGCAAAGCCGACGGAGTTACATTCCTTAAAAAAATGTGTTTTTATATCATTAAAAGAAGTGCTAATTAAACGAGAATAAGTTTTTTTCCCCTATAATATGATGTTAACGCATATATAAATATCACGTCGCGAGACAATCTGACATGTTTCGGTGGTTGTCGTAAACTGCCGGATAGTGTGGAATCGAGCCGAACGCGAGAGTGGATGGGTGGGGTCGATGTCACACACTCGGTACGCTAGCAATCTACTATGGAGTTCTGACACCAACGATGAAGTAAGATAAAGAAATAACAATATTGTATACTGAATCCAGTAGAAGTGATATCTATGAGTTCGTGTAGTAAAATCAAGAAAGGGTTCCTCTGATTAATCTGGGCCTGAAAAGCACTGGAAACGATTCCTACTTTCTAAAATTCTAAAAAGCGCAGGTTGTCGGAAATCCTGGTCAGAAAGCACCGCAACCGAGTTCACCGTTCCAGTGAAAAAGCACCGGTTATTATTCACATTTAAGATTATACCTGCTCGACATTTCCATAAATAATATCGACGGTTCCAGTGACCGCCTTGTAACCGGGACAGGAAAATCAACCTGTCTCTGTCAAAGAGCCCTATCCAATCGTGAATCAGTCAATAAACGATCTTGATCACAAACAGACGTGATATACTTAATCCTTCTCCCGTGTATCTCCATGCATCAATTAAAATCTAAACTAGCCTCGCTTCCTTTGACAACTTTATACCAGTGACTACGTCATTCCGTCCTCCATTACTTAGAGAGCTATTAAATCATAATTATAAACATTTTCTAATGGCAAAACTGGCTAGTCTCTAGCCTATCATTATGAAATAATCTGATAAGGCAGTGAGACATGATTGCTATCAAAAGTAGTTCGGTAATTTAAATAAGTTCCACCCGGGCGTCGCGGGTTCAATTATCTGCTAGCTAAGTCCTCCATCATTGCATGAGTAATATTTTCCGCTTATTATGATGGCAGTAGGGGGAATTCAAATATTGTCAGGTTTATTCGTAATCCGGGAATGTATCTTTCCTAAAATATTACTTGACGGAGAATCCTAATGATGTAACGACAATGGCGTAGGTAGATAGGTATATTCAAGCCTAGTGGAAATTTACTTTTAATGATAATAATCATTCTTTTAGAGTTATTAAGTGGATTCATTCAATTTGAGTAAAATGGTCTTAAATTCAATTTCATCGAGTGTTTCACAGTTGAACAGAGAAGTGGATTTTAATTGTTATTGGATTTATAAATGGCGATGAAAGAAACATAAACGATATGCATATTTATGTAACAGTAGTTAAACCAGATGTGAAAATAAACATTGCAAGAAAAGTTAAAATGCAAAAGAAATAAAGGCCTACATGATAATAATCATAATGAAAAAATTGCAAGGAACTAGCTAACATTATAACACGTAGATAAAAAATGTTAATTCTATATTATAAGATGCATTTTTTCTTTTTTGATTGCAAATTTGAATAATGTATCGTTTAAATATTTTCCATTGTTTTTTTCATTGTTCTGTTATTTTATTTTATGTTTTGTTCTCCCTCTGTATGTACATATAACCGCACACTTGGTATTTTTATTTAGTTTAATTTTGTACCCTGCTGATGCTAAGGCTAAGCAAAACCAGTCGATCATAAAAAAAAATAATATCCGTGGTCTTATATAAAAATATAAGTTATTTTTTAAATTTCTTTAATTATTTTATTCTTGACAGTTTTTCTCACAATCCTGAAACCTTTCACAGTCCGCGACATCTGGTAAATACAATTTTTCGTCTGCTTAATCTAGCTTTGTACCATCGTATCTTTATATATCAATAATACTAGGTATCTTTCTTAGAGCATGACAATACCAAAATAATAAAATCGCAATCCGAACGAAGTAAAATAGCATCCTGCGTCTTTATTCTTAATTTCTAGCGACCGTCATTGGTTGAAAAAAGTCTCCCGGGTATCGTTAAGCCACGTCTGAATACGGCTAAGAAAAATGCTCCTCGTGAATGGGTGTATTTTTTTTACTCCCGTCTGAATGCGGCACAACTCCTTCCAAATTCTAGGCACAATGACGGAACACCAGACGACCTTGCCTGGGCCTTTCCTTCCCGCTCTAAGCACAATCGAGCCGCGAGACGGAACAGCGCGGGATATGGCTTAGTCGGGTGGAAGCGGGCGAGACCTCCAGCTGCAAACTGTCGAATTCCTCGAGAACACGCAAATAGAAGGCATCGCGCGGCGGCAGCGAGCCAACTCGTCTGCATCAGTCGGCCGGCCAAGTCGGGGCGCAGCGCGTTCTCAATACGGCACCGCATAGCTACCAGAAACTAGATACAGAAAGGTCGATTACACGAGGCGAGCAAGAGTTTACCTGCCAGCGAGTAACAAACAACTTGCAATGCTCAACACACTACGCTACCTAAGGGGGAGCCCGACAGTGTGACTGACGTGCTCGCCTTGCTTCACCGTTCCAGACAGATAAACCAGGGGAAAATTGATGGACAACCCCGCACTTAAAGCTACGAACTGCTTTGAGATGCTGCCTGTAAAATGAAGATTGCCCTGATGCTAGTCAGCCTCAGATAGGACAGGGCACCAAAATAAGACACTGACAGCCCCTATGGCGGCAGATACATGGACATCTTGATACGTTGGAATATCTTTTTTTGCAGTTCCGTTGAGTTGTTTCCGATGGCCAAACAACACTTAATACCAATAAACGAGATAAAATGGAATGTCCAGTAAAACGCAGAGTTTAAAAACCAACTGAAGCGATTAAACCTTTGAAATCCAGTGTTATTTCAAATTAACACAAAATTCGTGATTTTTCCCTCGTAACTATAACAATTATAAAAAGTCGGGTTTTTTATTTTCGAAAAGTTAGTAATCTTCTCTAAGACGTCTTTTTTTCCGCTGGGTTTCAATCCTTATTCCCGCTTCAAAATATTTTGACAGCTACCATTTCGGCGCTCATGCTGTCTGGAATCCAGTAAGATTTTTATTTTGTTTTATGTTATCTTTATATAACAGTTATTTGTATGTTATGTTTTTATTTTACTAATAAAAAATACTCTGAGCCCCAGTGTTAACTCAAACTAACTAAAATAATTTACGAACTATTAAAAATATGTATATGTACACATATTAATATCAAACATTCAATATTTTCTATACGTTGAAATAATAATCTTATCTCAAATATTTAAAGTTATGTACCGATGAATGTATTTCACTTTCTTCCGTTTCGTTCCGTACAACAATAGTATTCAAACTTCTTGGCCAAGGCACGTACTCGGTAATTTATCAAGTAGTGTTATGCAACACTGACCCGGTCAAGAGAAGAGGAGCCAAAAGAAAGGAGAGGCGATGAGAGACGAGAGGAAGTCAAGACAGCTGTGTACCAATAATGACTCAATCAGCAGCATAAAGTACATATTACGTACATTGTTCTCGTTATGTAGAAGTAGTCGAGGGCACCCGCCATCTTCGCGAATCGTTTTATAGGACGTAACCGGTAATCTTTATAAAAAGGGGGAGTGGCGAAACTAATTGACAAAGGACTTTATCCCTGTTTTTTTTTGCTTTTAATCTAAAGAAGAAAATCGGCGAATAAGAGCTAAACGGGCCTCTTCAAGACACGGATTAATACATCCCTCCCTACAGCCCCTTCCTTAACCGGTCTCAAAACGTTCACAGATATAACATTTTCTCCGCTTTTTGTGATGCCGCATGGGACTGCCCAGAGCCAGGTTGAAAAAAGTAGGGTTAGGGGAAGAGGAGAGAAAGTACGTGGATATTCAGATCTAGTCAATAAACATGGCTAAAACCAACCCACGATTTTATACAACATTTCTATTCTGAATAGTATATAATTATATTGTGTATCTTGTTTTTGTTTGTATTATTTATCATTGATTGAGTTTTTGTAATTTTATATTTGATGTATCCTTTGTAATTTTTTTTTTACAATTATCGTACAGTAACTGGGTTTTTATTACTGGATCGTTTTCGAGAATATCTGTTAAAACCCAGTATAAATAGTGTTCTCTCACCAGAGCGATACTGAGAATTTCTTCAACTCTGGAACGCGGTTCAATAATATAGATAGGTAAACAATATGATTTTTTCTATGAAAACTACATTCGATTTATTTTTTAATTCCCACAATTATTTAATACGGAGTCAAGTGCTCTTAATACGATTGATGCGTGTCACCTTAGTACTAACGTTAAAAGAAAAAATAGCCGCTCACATGAACTAGCTTTTGAAACATGCGGTCGAAAAATTCACCAAAAATGTTCAACAATGGATTGACATTACGAGTATTAACATAGAGTTTTTGGTATTCAAGTTACCTTAAGTCCCCGTTCCGGCTGACACGGGCTGGCGTGTGCTGCGCCTACAGACACAGGCAAAGGCTCCTGTCTCCTTCGCTTGCCCCCGACCTGGTGCTGCGCTGACTGGGGGGCGCACGGCTGAATGCGCTGGCGCGGACTGCTCGGGCTGCGGGCGCTCGGCGGCGGCGAGGGGCGCGTGGGGCTGCGGGGCGCGACGTCCACTTGGCGGTATGACGACCGATGGTCACTGAACATGTCATGCATTCCCTAAAAAACACACTGATTAATACTTTTGTCACTCGTCAACATGAAAAAACCGATTAAATCTTCGAACCCTTTGAGGTAGAAAACGGATCTTACTGAATTCAAATGAACTATTATCACTAGGTTTACGGCACACGTCAATTTGAAGGATTTCCAATCCAATTTTGCTTTGCAAATTTTACTAAACACTGTTTTTTTTTCTTTTTTTATAATTGAACAGTGTAAATATATTTACGTATTTTAATTTTCGGAAACTTCTTATTTTTTTAAATCTAGTCGCTACATACCTACCTCTACGGACACTCGTCAAATTGAAATAACGCCTTTGAATTTGTCCCATTTGTGAAATTATTACTTCTAAAACAAAATAATTATATATGGTGTAACAATTTGTGTGAAGCAATGAAGAAAGAATGTCATCGGTGTGAAGGATATTTTGTTTCAAACCCAAATTACAAATACACGTTCGTTGCGTAACACGTTCGGCGCATTATGATTTATGGGGCAATAAAAAGGTCTCTTCGAGGGTGGAAGTCTGGCGAAGTTGACCATACGGCTGCATTAGTGTAAGTAAATAAATATATCTTCAATTATAGAGTTGTAGTCAGTGTGTGGAGACGTGGAGTCTAATTTCAATCAAATAAAACATTTATTTAAACAGTATTTGTGTTTATTCGTCAATTTGACGGGTGCCCGTAGAAACATATATAAAAAATGCCCATAATCCTAGTGTTAACCTCTGGAATGCCGGATTCCAGCAATATACAATTTCAGTCGTACCTTGCTGACTGAAATTTCGTAATAACTCACTTGTGTTTCACGAAATGATGTTTTTGTCAATAATTATACTATCTTCTCAAACAATGTATTTGTTTATCGAAGGAAGCAATCACTTTGTAGCTTGACATTATAATTTAAATAAAAAATGTTTTAGTTTTAAGCCACTTTATTTATACACATATAACATTCGACCGGTTTCGGTTAAACTTAACCTTCTTCAGGAAAGTATATATATATATAAACTAAGATTATATATATACTTACCTAAATTAGAGTCAAAGAACACATTAGATGTTTAACAAGTATAGGTTTTTCCGAATTTGCCGAACATTTAATTAAAACTAACCATACTTTTAATAAAAATACAGGTGTACAAATAATACATAAAAACGGAATAGGTTTGCGCCTTAATAATCTAGAAGCATTAGAAATATCAAAATCAAATAAAAATAATAATTGCCAAATTTAAACAAACAATTAGAATTAACTAAAAGTCCGATTTTAAGAATGTTCCCCTTCTCCTCTTCCCATCCCCCTACCTCTCTACCTACTCCATTACCACCCCCTCTCTGATGCTTTGTCCTGTTTATACCAATGTTTTGTCTCTTTCACTAATTTCTTTGTCTACTGTATAACTCTATATTTTAATCTTAGTTTATATATATACTTTCCTGAAGAAGGTTAAGTTTAACCGAAACCGGTCGAATGTTACATGTGTATAAATAAAGTGGCTTAAAACTAAAACATTTTTTATTTAAATTACAATGTATTTGTGTATTTTTTCAAATTGTGTGTTAATAGTTCCGAGTGGTTTTTCTGGAATAACTACTTATATTTGGAGAATCGGTTTTTTCTCCCTCATGTCACTAAAAAAAGTTTGCTCAAGAAATGTGAAGAGTTTTTTGTTGTTATATTGTATTTTTGTGCAGCTGAATAAATTTCCTTCCAAATAAAAATAAGATTACATGAGGTTTTCCTGTAAATACAAACAGTAATGTCACTTTGAAAATCTTTTTTTTTTCTGCCGCACTGACGTAAGTAAACTTCAAATATTTATTACCCAATTTGACGGGTGTTCGTAGAGATAGGTATATAGCGACTAGATTTTCAAAAAGTTAAAAATATACTAAGAAAATAAAAATACAGTAAATATATTTCCACTGTTCAATTATAAAGTCATACAAAAAAAAAACAACCAAAAAAGACTGTCTGCTTAGTAAAATTTACAAAGCAAATCGGAAATCCGTCAATTTGACGGGTGCCGTAAACCTAGTGTTAATGTCTGTCCCGTTTCTTTGCATAATATTATAAATACATTTTGAAATGTAATCCGTGCTGGATGCGTTTCCTCAAAGGGCTCGCACTCGTTGTTTATGGCCTCAATTACGTCACTGTGTTTGACATTCAACGCACCTCCTTAAAAATACGACTGAATAAATTCGCGAATTCAGTGCGCAGTCACATTTGCAGAGAATACTCGGTATTTTGCGGTAAATGTTACCCGTTCCCCGAATGTAAATGTCACGTGATAAAGTCATGCTTCAAAGCCATCATTCTAAACGAAACGTGCTTTTAGCGCCTCGGGGCGGTACATTTAGGTGACTAATTGAATTACGGCGGTATTTGCAGACGATATTTAGTGGACCTAATAACACTATGCAACATGGAAATACACCAACGTTTTTTTAAAACGCCCGGGGTCAAGATTTTTTTTTCAGAATTTAGATAAATTAGGGGTCTCAAAAGTTGCGCATTCGAATCCTTATATCATAAAAAAATATTCCATACTACTTTTGGCACTGTACCGAGGCCAAAGTTTTCAAAATCACTTTTTTCTGTTATTGTTGACTTTCTCGAGTTCAATAATTATTTACGGACCAAAATACATTTATTTCGTATTATCGTTACATTATTCACAATACCACAACTAGAATGTATTTGTACTCGTATTTTTGACTAAATTAGAACCCATTTTTAAGTATGACTTTTGATAGCAGCCGGCGATGAGATTTTGAGCAGGAACGTGATTTTTTTCATTAACATGATAGTATGTATATAGTTTGAATAATAATAATAAAATGAAAATAAGCTTTGTTTCAAAATATGCGGAAAACCTATCGTTTGTCACACTCGACTCATCTAACCGTTGTGACGTGAATTTTATCTACAAATCGTAAATTAGGCGGAAAGTGGTATTTGATCCGATAAATAAAAAATGAGGTTATAATTTTAATAGACATACGTATTTTTCAGACCTCAGAAAGAATAAGATCCTCAGCACGCTGACAGCCCACCATATTGGAGATGGACGACTCTACTTTGGCCTGGGAAAATAATCGATAATCGACATATAAATAGAGTAGACCTTCGTACAGTTAGCTACAACCGCAACCGTTAGCTTTCAATTTTCCACAAAAAAACGAATAATAATCCATGGCGAACTAAACTATTTTCCAATGCCCATATACGTATACAATAAACAACCACCAAACATCGACACAAATGATTTCATCAAATATTAAACATTCGTATTAAACAAATCGAGTGTAAGAGAATGGGGCAGGACGGGCAAAAAGCGAGGGACCGCAGCCAGGGTAGAGCTTTTGTAGAGAAGGCTAAAGGCTGATTCACACCAACGTCCGGATCCGCTCAGTGCCGATATTGTTCCGCAAGAGAGCTTATTGATATGGTATGAATAACAATCAGGGAGTATGTGCCAAGACAAAGTTGTATGGCCGTATATCCTTCTGCCCACCCTTGTGATATTTAACTACTTATTTAGTTAAATAATTATTTTGAAGTGTAAAAATACTTACAACGCAGATTTTTTTTAACCATTTTTTTATCACTAAATAATATTTTTAATAATTAATAAAAATATTATTTAGTGATAAAAAAATGGTTTTTGATAAAAAAAATCTGCGATGTTGGTATTTTTACAATTCAAAATAATTATTTAACTAACTAAGTAGTTAAATATCACAAGGGTGGGCAGACTGCCACACAACTTTGTCTTGGCACATACTCCTTGATCGATATTCATACCATATCAATAAGCTCACATGCGGAACAATATCGGCACTGAGCGGATCCGGACGTTGGTGTGAATCAGCCTTTAATCTCACCCTAAGATGTAGCGCTGTAATGATGATGACTAAACAAATCGATGACCGTTTGGTGAACGTGTGGTTCAAAGCGCCGGGTTCCTACCCCGGTGTCGCGGGTTCAATTCTCAACAAGCTAAGTCCTCCACCATTGCACAAGCAGCATTCCGCAATTATTGGCAGGTTATTTGTAACCTGGGAATGTTTGTCTTTATTTAAAAAAAAAACAACAATATTGAGTATTCGCCTGTACGAGTACATAGTTTCTATATTTTAATAATTAACTTAATTAAAGACCTCACGGCAAGACCTGTTAACTAACATTTTTGACAAAAATAAGTTAGTATTCTCACTAAACTAATTCTGGTACGCTCTATCCAATGAACACACTCTCAGATCATAAAAATGGCACGAACATGGAAAATCAAATTTTGTTATAACTGAAATATTTTTTTTAATGGCAAAAACATGCTATCTACAATAATAACATGGTTTTACAGAAATGCATTAAAATGCTAAATTATTTATTAAATTTAGTATGTTGGCTATAACATTCATGAAAAATAGTTGCTAGCTGTAAAAAATCACAGGATGTAACTTGTATTGCCAAGATGAAAACTGAGAAATTTTATTTCTATAAAATAAAATTTAAAATAAAAACTTTACAAACATAGAATGAATATAATCGTCTGGTAAAATATATTATAGGTATTTATCGCCTGTCTGAACATGAAAAAAATATTTTTATGATTTTCTTAGTTCCAATTTTAAAATGTCAAACACGTACGTACGCACAAGGAAATTATATTGATTAATTAAGCTCTGTATAATCAGCTCAAAAACACTAACACACGACACCTTGCAATGCACAGCTGTGTGCGGGTTTAGTAGCGGCACGGCCGTGTTATGACAATCTCAAGTCGACCGAGAGGGGTCAACACGAGGTCAAACACATCAACAATACCACGTACCATCACATGCAGAAGTATCGATCTCTTCCTTTCCATGCAGAGAACTAACTACTGAATCGGGCAGGCGATAGTACAACAGAGTTATCTCAAGTAAAACTAAGATAGTAAAAGTATGATATAACTTTGTTCAAGTTGACCTCAGCGATAATATAATGCTCATTTATCGATATACATATTCATACAACTGTTATCTGACAGCCACTTTCACCAATCAAACTAAACGACCGCATGTTCAAATTTGTCCAAAATGCGTAGTATCACCGTGTTAACTTATTTGCATCCAGCCGTACAGCTGTTAAATATAAGTCCTTTATCCGTGTAATTTTTGTCGGAAAATCTAGCTTTATTCAAAAACGTACGATAAAAAACATGTTTTCCGGGATGTGAAATAAAATGTGTATTCACAATAAGTATTATAGTAAATCTAATTTAAAATCTGTACTTTGATCAAAATCGTTGACTCCCTACTGGCATTGAGCTAAAACGACAGTCAAAAGTGTTGGTGAAATAGAATTGATTAATCCTTCACTTAGGGTAAATTTAAAAAACTCAGCCATCGCTCTGTTCAGATTGGTGACTGTCAATAGGTATGGTAATCTCATCGATTGGCCATAGTGTAGATAAAACGTCACATCCCAATCTGCCTGACAAATGTACCACTTTCATAACTCAAAACATGAACAGCAATTGAATATTGTAATCTTATTTTATGAGGTGGCCGATAGCCCGATAAGTGGGCAGAACGCTCGGGTAGCAGTCTGGAGGATCGATTTAAATGCTTACAGCAGATTACTGAATTTTCAAAACACTGTATTCATGTCGTGGAAAGGTCTGAACTATAAATATATTTTATTCTGTAGACTTTATCATTATTATTTGATCTATTTAAAAACATTTCATAATAACACGTCACTGTAACTGAATTAAATGCAATTTATACACCATTAAGAACAAGTCGCGATAACCTGTGAATATTCCAATATTATTATGAATTGTCATCACTACCTATTGCATTCGCGAGATATTAATACGAGATGCTGCTTACACGGGGTTGGTATTGGTAATAGCAAACATCTAATTCCATTGAGCGCAACAAGCAAAGTTTTAGAATGGCCACCGCATCCCAATTTGGACCAATTGGCTATTTGTCTCTCATTACCGAAGTTTACCCTGTCCAATTGGTGTTCCCTCAGGATTGGCCAGACGGCGATGGAGACGAGACGAGATGAGATGAGAGGAGACAGAGAGATGTATTGGTATAAATGCACCGAGAGGACAAGCAGATAAAGAGGGTCAAAAAAAATGTTTACATTAAAAAAATAAATAACACAAAACCACACAACACAGACGAAACCTCTCGCCATATCGTTCGTATTTCATATTCAACGAAGAGAAACCGAACGAATACAGTTCCATTTAATTAACACAATGCATGAATAACACGTATATGCAAATAAAACAGTTGCATTGTAATACGAATGTAAACGTTTTCCCGTTATGATTGTTTTATGTAAACATTTCCTGAAGCAGCATTTTCTGATGTACGAAATTTGCAATTTGCCTTGCATTCTGTAATAATGAAAATAATTCTTATTTCGGATCTTCACATTTGTAATACGGTCATATTCGAGCTGCTCTAGTATTTGATTGAAATATTATATTGCTAATAATCCTCAGTCCGGTATTCAAGTATTGTAAGCCGAAATTCGAATTTATTGAAACGTTTGCTTGCGAATAGTAATAAAATAACATTATTGCGTGTGTAACTCTTTTCATTAAATTAAATGTATGTAAACCAAAACTGTTCGTCGGACTCATGAATTATTAATACAACACAATAATTATTGTATTTTGTTATACTCAAGTAACGCCATGTTACTACTAACTTACAATTTGTATTATTCATAGTGTCCAGTAGCGATAATTTATTTTACAATTTTGTGGATAACTTGGCCAATAACTCATATATTAGACTCAAATAAACTTGCAACTTAAACACATCTCCATCTATAAACATAATTCATTTTAGTTGGCTCATCAGGTATACAATTATAAATATCTCTTTCTCTATTATCTGCTGCCATCTATCAGTCAATCTAATATTAGACACGTATGATCTTATGACATAAGTATTATAAACTTTTTATTTCATGTCCTAAAACAATAGTTATTTAGTTCATCTCTTATCTCTACATATTTCCTCTCATTTTCACTATTATTTAAAAAAAAAGTTTACTACTTATAAATATTAAACTTTTCTTGTTTTAGTAATTACCTATGTTATTTTTTATACTATCTACAGTTAAGTTTATTTTGTATTGTTATCACAGTTTAATAATGGATTTGAACGCCGAAACAGCTGTCAAAGTAAAACTAAACTAAAAACTAGAAAACTTAACAATATCATTAAATTTGATTCAATTAAAATTATACCAACATTAATATGGAGTTCTACAAATTAAACACAAAACAATAAATAAATAGTCCCCTTATGGTTTTACTACAAATACGACTCAGGGATCTCATTTCTACAGCACTCTACTTTCATACTTTCTCTGCCATACATCAAGGTTAGTGTTAGTATCAGTAAACCATTACGGACTGCTAGTTTTGCCTCTTTTGACAACTTTTTATAAGCGTTTTTTTTATGGCGACTATTTATTTATTAAAAAGTTTTTATTTACATATTGTAATATTTTAACTTATTATAACATTCACGCCAAGCGGAAAGCGCTACTTAATTTTTTTGCTATTTCCATCATTAATCAGGTTTGGTTAAAAAAATATCCACTTAACCATCATACGTTGCCATCGATATTATGAAATGAATTTTATATAAAGCGATCATAATTTAAATTTAAAAAAACACGTAAAGTTTAATTAACTTATTTGACCTCACCTGACCGTAGGAGAGACGGCGAGAGAGGACGAAGTTATTGAGAAATAAATTTAGGTATTATTCGTTCAGTATCTCCATGTTATCGATGTTTATTAGTTCAGCATTAAAAGATCTTGTCTGAATTATGAATATGTTTATTTTAAAATACGGTTGAAAACACAACATGTTAAATTTTAAATATATTTTATTACGAAAATGCAGATATTCAACGAACCTACTATTTCTTGATGATAAACATAATTTTATCATACAAAAACGATAAATTTTAGTTTTTTTTTTAAAGTGAATACCGCACTAGAGTATAAACTGCTCCAAACCGTCTGGAGCGAGTGTGACTATGATATCCCCAATCGGGGCATGTTGTGAGGCTTGTGAAGAGGGAAATAAGATGAGGTAGAGTAATTTTAAGAAGTACCTGGCTATTCGGATCTGGTCACCAAACACGGCTAAAGTCATTTCAAGCAACGTTTCGATTCTGAATGGTGGTCTTTCACCAGTGCGATTCTTAGAATATATAAATACCACTCTGGAACGTGCCGCAAATAAACTATATCGTCGCTGGATAGGCAAAAAGACTAAAGCGATACTTTGGTCAAAAATAAGTTGAGCATGCAGTTTTGATTAGTTTTTTTGCATCGAATGCTCTGACTCTCGTTTGATTCTGAAGACTTTTGTGGCCCTTCAGCCATCTAAAATACATTTACCATTTGGGAAAAGGCTTGTCTCAAGCGACACCTGTTTGGGACTTTTTTTTAGCTTTTTGTCGCCTCCGGTAACTCAAGCATTAAGTTACCTGACTTAACTTTTTTTTCCAAATCCAACCAGGTACTGAAGATTTATGCATTTTATTGTAAAACAAAAAGAAAACTTTAAGTGCTCTGGTGTCAACTTCCCAAATTGGTGCTTCAGCCCTTTTGCCTGTCCGGCGTCGATTTATTATTTTATATTAATTAAATGTCTTTCACATCACAGATGAACTCCTAAGCGTGGAGGACCATGTATTTAAAATATTGTAAATTAACATGAAGTTAAGTAAATAAAATAAAATGTGAAATATCCCCTCCTTCTCAGTGGTTAGGTAAGAATGGTTAAAAAAAGCTTATAAAGCTTTTCGAACTTTTACAGTAACACATTTTACATTTATTTTCGTGGGAAAATTAAATGATTTCAATTTAGATTAATTGGAAACTGAGCATTTTATAGAAGTACTATTCTAGTCAGAATTCCGTTCTCAACACGATATCTTGTGAAATAGTCGACAAAACCCATAATTTGCATGTGCAATTGTGTTTTAATTGTTATTTAATTTATTGCAATTGAGCGATGAGTGTGAGAGGTGGGTTCGATGAACTTAGCGACTACCTTTATATCGCAGTGGCGTGCGATCTCATCCATTATTAATCATGCTATGGGATACATATTTTATTATTTATCTTCAAGTGTTACACACGAAAACAGAACAAAAAAATTACGCCAAAACCAAATTCAACCCAAAATAATTGTATTTGGTACGCCTGCCTCAATCATCCAATAGGATTCTGAGATATAAAAAAGACAATAGACCCTAACATTTTTTCTTACAAAAACGAATAGTTTTTTTCTGGGTAACATTAATACAATAGTTTTCGCTTTGCCTGTCTCATTGAGAGGAGTTCACGTGTCCAGACGGACGTATTATATACATAATTTAATATAAGGTTTAGAGAAATTTATAAAAAAAGGATTTGTAGTATAACAGTATAAATAGGGAAAAAGAAAATAATTAAATAAAATAAGAACGCTAAAAAAATGTTTGGCAAAAGCTAGGCCTAAAATGTGTTCTACTCGCAGTATTTAATTAAAGTATATAATATTTCTATGCGATTAATTTTTTAAACCGAGAGACAAAGATAGATTTAAAGTTAAGTAGACATATATACTATGTATGTTTGCAACCGAGGAACGACTTACTTTAAATATCTAATTACTTATTTCGTATTTAAATTTTGTCAGTGTTTCTATATGTCTAGTCGTAATTGTAAGTGTATTATGTAATTTACAAACTATGCATTTTTTTTTTTAAATTGTCCAAAATTAGTTTTAGTAAAAGGATTTTTCAGCAGTACGTTGTTTTCGACGCTGGATGCTAGAATGATTCCTTCAGTAATTTATTGTTTTTTTATGTCAATTAACCGGTGTGTTTCTCGCATAGAGCTGCCTTATGTCCATAATATAATATATTTTGCACTGTTCATGAGTTTATTGTTTAAAAAAAAACATATTTGTGTAAAAAGCCTTTAACGGGCGTAAATAAATAATATTGATGATTTCAAAGATCTCTTCGATACTTGCTTATTTTGATGATTAATGTTTGGACTTTAATGATCGGAACGTGGGCAGTAGTAGACGAATTACCACAACCTTTCATTATGTATTCAATAAAGAGTAATATGGTGTCAATCCTTAAGATTTTAGCAAGGATGACATGGACATATATTTTGAAAACAAAAAGAGAAGTCAAACTCACTATTGTAGGATTTTTTTTATGAAAAACTATTACCACACGAGGTGGAGAATGGCTCTAGTGTCTAAAATGCTGTGAAAATATATTAAGTGGAGGGTTTTACTGCATGGCCCAGAAGCTGTGACTTAGAAAATCATATTTATTTATTATTAACGCCCTGATGGGATTTTACATAGTAATATAACATAAGTAAGTGCATGAGTACAGTTTAAAAAGGATATACATGAAATAATACAGTAAAACGTTTTGAGAAATGAATAACAAAAAAAATAAAAATAATAATTAATAATAGTTCCAATACATTAATGATAAGTGAATATTTCGTTTAAAAGTCTTTTAAATTTTGGCAAATTCATATAAAAGATATCAATATTTGAGGTGTATTCATTCCCGAGTGTATGTAGGCGAGAAATGGGTGCATGTATGTGGTAGTTGGTAGTGACATTATTGTTGCAGAAAAGTATATTTTGCCGAGTTGCTCGTTGAGGTACTCTGAAGTTGATAAGGTGCAGGAGTTCACAACAGTCGAATTCGGATATATATAATCGGAGATATATATTATATGATATATAAATTTATTGTAATTGATATTTTCCCGTTAATAATACGAATCGAGCACATATGGTTTCGTTACTATTGACCCCAGCACTACACTGCCACATTGTATTACGAATGAGTCATTCGTTGAGAAGGTGTGGACGGCTGGGAGAATAAAGTGAATACGCCAAATCAAATTATCATTCGTGTTTATGTATGGAGAGACCCACAGCTGTTCGCGTCTAAATATGGACTGCGGAGAGGAAGACGAAGGATAAGTAGACCTTATGGTGCCTTCTCAAAGCCATGAAAAAAATACTAATTCGTTCGGTTAAACACTTGCGGGATTTAAAACTATAATTGTTAAAATATATCGTTGTTTGCCCTGGAACAGCTTGTTAGTTTGACACACTTTCTGAATTCAAACACCGGTTTAATGTTGTAGTACTTAGTTGAGGGGGCTACTTCGCAGAATGGGCCCACGCTCTCTGTATGTCTTAACTATAAAGTGAAAAATCTGTTCATATGAATAACATTGTTCAATTCAAATCTCGGACGAAGAATTGATGGTATAAAAAGTCGGGGACGTCCGAGGAAGACATGGCAAGACCGAGTGAATCAAATAGTTGAGTCGGGTCGTGTCAAACGTCAGAATAACAGAAGAGTATGTATGAAGACTATGCATGAATGTGAATGAAGCAAGGAGTGTGCCAAGACAGAGTTATGTGGCGGTCTATCCTCTGTGCATACCCCCGGGGAAACGACGTGATGGTTAGTAAAGCTAGATATTGTATAGATGACAAACGGTGGCGTATTTGAGAGTCGACCCATACACAGAACACAGGTTGTTACGAATGCTAATTAGTAATAAAATTGGTCAACAGAGGGCTGGTTGCCGCTTCTATATTATGATTCTGCCGATCAAAAGGTGAAGTAATTTCAGTTAGCTCGGGGATAAGCTTCAGAAGCGTATAGAGCCCAAAGCAGTGGGCGAGTGAAAGTCCGGCTTTCTTTGGGCGTAATCGTGTGGATTACTCGAATTGAATTATTGGATTGGCGTATGACACGTGTGGCCCGCCTAGACGTAACACCGAGCATACCGTACGATAATCTAATCCAATTACTATAACCTCTCCCTCTTCCTCATAAACGACGCTTTGTATGAGAAAAATAGGTTCCAACGGAGCTCTCAGCGGCCGGACCAAACATGGACATTTGGCGAGTAAAATCAGTGAAACTCGTACGAGAACATTCCTCGAGTAAACAACCGAATTAAATTGTAGCAAAAACGATTAAACATTAACTGGTGTACCCGGATTAACCATTTATTCATCATAACAATTCATCGACGATTATAAAACCAACTATCAGGCCCACAAACTTATAAATCGACTGCACAGTATTGGGAATATTGATGTATTTGGTGATTCTGAAACTTATCACTAAAATATACCAGTCTACCACACGGTAGCGAATATATTATTTTTCTCTTCTGTGATTTTATATGCATTATATTATTATTGATATTTTTTATACTGCATTTTGTCTCTACTACAATAAAAATAATTTGTTTTTTTTCAGAAGTGTGTACTTTTTGTTTTATTTTTTAATGTATCGTATATAATGCCCTACCTGTCAACATATTGTATAAATTTGTTGTAAAAGTAGTGGACTTTAAAAAATAAATACATAAATAAATAACTCATAACTCAATAACCGTTCGATAGCAGTTGCAAAGAAGCCTGCATAATTAAGCTAACATGCGTCAGGTGTCAATGGAAATTTTCGGAGTTCCGAGTGCCTAAGTTTTCTGTCGAGTCATCTCACTTTATCTGACATCGGGGTTCGGGTAGGAGCCTCTTAAGAAGTTGTATAAATATACCGTAATATCATTATTACTCGTCTCATTGAGCTCTCGGATGAAGGATTGAGGCAGATTCGTATGAAAAATATTTATGATTTTTTTTCTGATACGGAATGGAATATCAATGTAAGACAAGAGGAAGAATCCTACTTCGACTAATTGAAAAAGAAACTTAAGAGGCAGACAGAGCAGAAAATTATTACTCTCCACCTTGGAGTAAGAACATATATGGAGAGAGAGCTAAAAATGACACTATATAAATTATCCTAGCATTATTATTATAAAATCTACTAACTTCTTAATATTTCGCACTCAAAATGACTCTTTAACGTCACTTTGTAGTATTCTAATACAAGCGATACTACAAATTAATGATTTATTCGTAAATTTATATAAGTAGTAAGGAAAATGTCTAAGGTTTCCAGTGAATAAAGTTTTTAAATTGTAATCTTTAAAATTCTACGGAAAACATAACAAAATGTCACTAAAAGGTTCAGTTTGAAAACCAGCGAAGGCATTGTTGAATGTTTTACCTTAAGATTCCAGTATGCTTTTCGTAAATAATCTAAAAGATTACTGTTTAATAATTCACGACTCACTCAAATATTGTCAGCCAAAATTACTAAGGAATTAACGACTAGATAGATATAGTTGACACGATTTTATAATAACTATCACACAGATTTGAGGTTTTCGTAGTAATATACATTTCTTTTCAACGCTAAAATATGGCATTAAAATCTCAATTTGTGAAAAAATACATTATTTTTTTAAAGAAAGACAAACAGTCACGGATTACGAATAACCTGACAAAAACTCCTACTACCATCATAATAAGCGGAAAATGTTACTCGTGCAATGATGGAGGACTTAGCTAGCAGAGGAATTGAGACCACGCCGTTCATTAGCATTAATGAATAAACATAAATAATATAAGGCAATACGAGGAACTATTAAGTTTTTTTTTTTAAAACGCTCGTCAGCCAAACTCTTACGGCGAATGTTTGCACAAATAATTTCTTTCCCGTCAAGTCGACACCGCTAAATGCTTCTGCGTGTCATTTCGATGCTGGATGTTATTTTGGTAACGGTATTTTATTTTTATTGAGTTAGGTCATTTGGCCAGTCGGTTCGAGGAAAAAAACATTCGTCGCTTGTTTAGGCAAACACTCTAGACGTAGTATTATACGATTCGGTATAACTCAAACCTGTTACATGTTGCTATGTCGCTAGTTGCTACCCGGGCGAAATGTCCGTAGGAAACTCTGGATAAAAAAACTCGGAAACGTGACTTAAATATACTATACACGTAAAAATATTAATTAAATGCTAAGTAACATAATATCTATTTCTTATGTATTTATTTGCACACGCCGGGATTCAGACCCGCGACCTCCAGATTGGTAGCCGAAATAAATGTAAAGATGAAACTTTAAACAAGTCAAACGCAAAGTTACCAATTTGCACATTTGACGGCCTCCATGGTCGAGTGGTAAGACGCTCGAAAACGAATTCAAAGGTCGCGACTTCAAACCCGGCGTGCGCAAATAACTTAATAAGTGTCGTAACCATAGACATAAAATACAAGTTACGTCATATTCATACAAATATTACGAAAAATGTAGTAGCACCAGTAACGTCTTGTATTCCGTTTCACCCGCGTATGAAAAGGATAGCCATTCAAAGAATATGTGCGTACGGATGAGATTTCTATATGAACGTCCCACGCTACTGTTATAATCGGGTATTGATCTACTAGCTCTGGTTGTCTTTCACACACTTATGTTATTCTGCATTCGCTATCTCACACCGTTTTGATGAACCTTTAAACCTTGTGAATAATTGTACTTATTCAATTGAAATAATAAGTGATTTGTGAGTAAATTATGAATGGAAAGAAACTCCATGAGATATGTTTTTTACTCCCGAATGATTTTTACACCTCTTAATGCATTTTTTTTCTCAGAAAGGAGCCTACAGCGACGCGTTTGTGGCAGCTGGTGGTGACAGCTTGTCAGTCGAACGAATTTTGCGTGAAACTAAACGTAATAAATCGCGGACTCGGTTTAGTGCATCCACGTGCGTTATCTCAGTAACGTATCTACATTATTTAATTAATCTAAGGTCATAACACATTTAATTCATATAAAATAATATAAATTATATTCGCGGCACGTTCCAGAGCGGTAGATACTCTAAATATCGCCCTGGTGAAAGACCACCATTCAGAATCGAAACATTGCTTGAAATGGCTTTAGCCGTGTTTGGTGACCAGATCTGAATAGCCATGTACTTCCCAACCTTCCTCTTTCCCCTCCCCACTACCTTCAGCCCCACAACATACCCCGATTGGGGATGCCAGACTCACTGGCTCTAGACGGTTGGGAGCAGTTGGGACTCTTGTGCGGTATTCACTATTATATTTTTTTTATAAATCTGACATTGTTCGTCGAGGCCGCCGATACGGTCCTGCCGCCGAGAGCACCGTTGTAACCTTTCTGGTACATGTTTTATGGCGGTATCAGATAATAACAACTATATAATACACCGCCACATAGTATAGAATACAAACCGCATTCATGTTATCGAAAGATAAACACGTCTGTTCGTGATAAAATAATCAATTTTGTCGGTGGGAAAATGGCGATAACTTAATCGTGGGTATACAAGGTAAAGGGGTATTTTCACATCGCAATATGAAACCATTTTGTGAAAGCAGTATTCTTCCACTGTCAACGGAGCATTCATTATATCGCCTGGTCCGCTGCCTGACTGTTTATACGACTCTATATTTTCCAAGAATCCATTATTTACTCCCGATAAAATTTGAACACGCCAAAAATAAATATTTTGTCATAGCATTTTAGTAATGTCGAATCCATGTGTTCTGATATTTTTAAACTTGCATACGAGTAATATGTTGTATGTATTTTTTTTAAGTGAATCAGCTGAACATAAATACCTGGAAAATGTCGATTTGGTGTAGTTAACAATATTTTAATTTTATAATTGCCATTTATTTATCATTTCGTATGAAATTATCTACTTTTTCATTTTTATGTTTCCATGTTTATATTTTTACTATGCCATTTTCAATTGGAAGTTGATTATCGTGAGAAAGAATATTAATGTTGTAGGTATATGGCTTCATGTTGTTCTGTGTCATCGTTTCAATAGATGGGGAAATGGAAGATGAATTTATATTTTAATATTATTTAAATTGACATATCGCGAATTTAATTCAAAAGAACCACATGTGCAAAAATAGTGATATTGAGAAAACGGTGAGAAAACGAATTAAAAAAATATTTAACAAAAATCAAACAACTGCAATATACTGGTATTTTTTCTGTTATCAGTATAAAAGAGTGTATTGTTTTGATGATTAAAAATAACCGTATTGCTAATTAGTCTAATTACGTTGGTTTTACATCGAAAGTATATTAGATTTGACGACCTCCATGGTCGAGTGGTAAGATGCTCAACTACGAAACCAAAGGTCGCGGGTTCGAACCCGGCGTGCGCCAATAACTTTTATTTAATTAATATGTGAAATAACACATTTTGATTCGTATAAAAATAATAAAAAGTATTTTTGCGGCACGTTCCGGAGTGGTAGATACTCTAAGTATCGCCCTGGGAAAAGACCACCATTCAGAATCGAAACGTTGCTTGTAATTTTCTCCCCCTCCCCGCTACCTTCAGCCTCACAACATACCCTATTTGGGGATGCCATAGTGTCACTGGCTCTAGACGGTTGTGAAGCAGTTGAGACTCTCGTGCGGTATTCATATAAAAATAAAAGATTATGTTATAATTCAAAAGAAACATATCTAACAATAACACTGAAATTAGATAAATACAAGATTCTTTTAGTAGTAAAGTAAGTGAATTCACGGATATTTCTACATTTTAACTAAAAATCAGGATTTTTGCACATGCGGTTCTTTTGCATTACACGAGCGATATTTAAAAATAGTTTGGACAATCGGAGTGTAGTTAAGAATCGGAAGAAATAAATGCTAATGTTCTTAAATTCTAAAAAAATCTGAAAAAGAGCATTCAAATTTAAAATGTCATAATATTGGATTCATTCGAGGAAAACTCCCATACATGTCAAATAAGCTAAAAAGTATTCACGTCTAATTCTACTGGTGCCCTCTTCTATCGGAAGTTGGCTATCATCAAGGCAACATTTACTCTGCGTACTGCAAACCGGCACAAATACGCGAAACTGCTACTCATAATATCACCCAAGTTTCGGAAATGAGGTGGGGCGTCTTTCATAAACCTTCCCCTGGATTATTCGTTGGGAAATCTTGTACGTAACGCCCCTCAGAGCAATAAGTAGAGAGAGCTGTAGTCAGTTTTTATGAGGTTTGCCGGACGGTTTGTTCGGCTAGACCTTGGCGTGGCGTGGCTAGGACTAGGGTATTTATACATCCATTTGATTCGGATCCAATAACTATTATCAACTTTATTAATACTTTTTATACAAATATTGGAGCTAAATTAGCCAGTAAACTAATAGTTACCAACAATATCAACACAAGAAGCTCTCAACCAGATGAATATAAATCAAATAGCACATGTCGATATAATGCTGCCAGGATGGACTCCCTCTTGAAGGCGTTTTGTAGAAATGAGGCCTAATATACTGCATTAATATTTTCTTACTTATATTCTTTATTTATTTTTTTATCATCATTATTATTATTTTATTTTCATATATTTTTATTTTATTATTTACTTATTTATTTATTTATTATGAATTTCTGTCCATTTTTATTTTGTTACTATTATTATTACAATGTATTGATATCAATTATGGAAGGTATTGCATTGCACTACTCCTGCATACCTTCCGGAATAAACTTTTTATTATTTTATTATTATTAATGTTTTTGTTTATTCGTATAACCATTTTTTTTCACAGTATTGTTATATATATATAACAATACTGTGAAAAAATGGTTATACGAATAAACAAAAACATTAATAATAATAAAATAATATATATGCTATATATATATATATATATATATATATATATATATATATATATATATATATATATATATATATATATATATATATATATATATATAGCATATAACCTAATAAACCGTTGAGTTATGTCAATTTATTTCGAGTATCAAAACGTGTGGGCGGAGTCAACGGAGACGCGGGACACAAAGAACATTCTAACAATACTTTAAAGCGCTGCGATAATTCGGGAAAACTTGTTGTCTCTTTCTTCCTCATGGTGTACGAAGTAGAAACCCGGAGAAAGTGATTTATCCCAAACCTGTATAGGTTGGGTAAAAAGAACTAGCTCTATCTCCATATATTGTTACTTCAAGTAACGCCCTTAGTCACGAGACCGCGAAACAAAAAAATCATATTTTGATTTCTTATTCAATTATGCTAAGAATTAAAAACGTAATGTGGAAAAAAAATCTTAAAGAAGGAATTTAACGTGACTGGTCACTAGTATCCAAATGTCAGCTTTATGAGCTCATGCATTAATTTATATTACAGGTTTAAATGACATTTCGTAACATGCTAATCCGCATTTATTGACGGCGCCATTGCTAATAATTTATACTTTATCAATAATTAATTTATTGAGTTTAGATACATTAAACTAAACAAATCACACGTAGGCCATACATTACATTCTTGAGGGTAACCTTTGGTTTAGAAAAACGGTGTATAATGTAGATTACTAGTCATGAGTATATATAATATAACAAAATATATCGTTGCCGGAAAGGCAAAAGGACTGAAGTGCCATTTTGGGAAGTTTACACCAGAGCACTTTTTGAAAGAACAGTTTTTTGTTTGTTTTACAATAAAATTCATAAGTCTTCAGTAACTGGTTGGATTGTGAAAAAGAGTTAACCCGGGTAACTCAATGCTCTCACTGAGTTACCTGAAGTGACAAAAAGCTAAAAAAAAGTCCCAAACTTGTGTCGCTTGAGTCGAGCTTTCTCCCAAATAATAAATATATTTTAGATGACTGAAGGGCCACAAATGTCTTCAGAATCAAACGAAATTCAGAGCATTCGACACAGAATTAAAAACTGATCAAAACTGCATATTCAACTCATTTTTGATCAAAGTGTCGCCTAAGCCCTTTTGCCTTTCTAGCGACGATATATGTCATTGAGAGAGCAATATTATTTATCAGAAGTTGCATGCATGCGGAAGAAGTTGTATAGTATTTAATTATTGGCACGGAAGAGATAAATCGACACAAGTGTGTCGTGGGCGTGTCCGTGTGCCCGAAGTGAGATATTTTTTCCTTACTTTTGGTGAAATTGATCAAACATTTTCAATCACCGAAATTCTCTCTTGTACGAATCATAAATTTCATTGGCCTATCTGGGGCCCAAGAGTCGAAAGGTCTTGTGTAAAATGGCGACATCAGTTTTCGTGGCTTGCTGATTATGAATAGACGTCGGATTATATGCAATATCAATGCCGAAATATATGCTTTGGGTATACGATAAACGGAGGGGTAGCGAAATTCTGGGTAGGAAACCGATTTCAGTGACAGCAAAGTCACCAGGAACTGGGATAGCAATATCGACCATCTCTAATTCGAAGAATAAAATATGTATTAGTATCGACATAAAAGCCCAATATATTATTCTATGTCTAATTATCAATAAAAATTAATACATTTGTGGCCAGCTATAAAATAACTAACCGTCAAATGTATTTTAAATATTTGCTTTTAGGTGCTCCCTTATTATTTTTAGCATCCAAATATTATTAAGGTGACAGATTATTTTTCATTTCCATTTCCATTTTCCCGTAGGGGGTAGGCAGAAATGATGGACTGCTACACAGCTGTCTTGGAACATACTTCTTCCTTCATTCGCATTTATACATCGTCTCATACATACTCTTCTGTTATTCCGACTCTAGACATGACCCGACACAAGTATTTGATCCACTTGATAGTGCCATGTCTTTCTCGGACGTCCAAGACATTTTTTACCTTTCACGTTTTATATATTTACTCCTTTCTTCGTTTATCTGTTCTACACGTCGAAACCATCGAAGCGTCCCTTTTTTAGTCGTATTTATTATGGTTATACTAGTCTTGCATGCTTTCCGGATCTCCTCATTACAAATGTGATCACACATTGTTTTACCTTCAGAGCAAGAATATAACATATGGAGAGCTAAATATTTTTACCCAACTTATACAAATTTACGATAAATCACTTTCTCCGGGTGTTTACGTCGTAAACCGTGAGAGAGAGAGAAAGAGATAATATAAGTTGTCACATAAAATCGCACCACTTTTAGGTATGTAAGTATGTTTTCCGTCTCCAGCGTCTCCGGCGACTCCGTTCACCATGTTTTGTTATGCGACATAACATGACATAACTCAACGGTTTTTTAGGTTATATCCTATATTTTGGTTGATAACAAATACTGGGAAAAAGTGGTTATACAAATAAACAAACATTATGTCGACATGTGCTATGAATGGAAGTATAAATAGCTAAGCCCTAGCCATGCCCGAGTCAGGAAAAAATCAACAATCCTTACTACACTGTTACGCAAAGCTATCCCTCCTGGCAGATTATTTCTCCGAGGTTTTACCACATATACGGCTCAGTAATCTCATTTCTTGAATATTCTTCTTATATATTCTTTCGTAGCTTATAATATTAAACTTGAACAACACAAATACAAAGCACGTGTCTCGCTTGCGGCATACCTACTGTAGGTATACAGTTCGGATGTGTATAGGTTAGGCATAGTGTACCTAGTATATAGCTAGTTGCATCTGCTTCGCCCGACGCCCCCGCCCTGTGGAAGGGTTGACCTTGCGGGGTATGAGACACGTCTGAAGGGTCACCAGTACAACACGGCAGCTCTACATAACAACCTAATACCGTATAGGTCAACTGAACTAAAAAAGAGCTATAGTAACTCCGCATATTCTTTATCCACGGATTCATATGGAAAATGCGAAATACATTTGTGTGAATACCGCGCAAGAGTTCCAAATGCCTGGAGCCAGTGGGACCATGGCATTCCCGATTGAACTAGTACTGGGCGTTAATTATAATTCGAAAAAACGCCAACGCCGTTATCGTTGGCGATTGTTAACTGTTAAATATAACCGTTGAAAATAACGCCGACGTTGACTATTTTTGGGTAGACTACCAACATAATACTATATTTTCTAAATTACATATAAGTACACAAAGCGTCCTTGAGGTGATTTTCCCACGAAGACGGCGCTATAAAAGTTATCTATTTATTATTATTATTAAGTCTAGACGTTGAGTTATATGAGCTAATAAAGCAAATCCAATAGTAAAAAATAGTAAAAAAGTAAAATAATATATTGCGTCGTATTGTCTACTTAAACTTCATTTATTTGCTTACTAGGTATTTGCACTTTGGCCGTGAAACAAAACATAAACATTAGACAACTACACCATTAATCGTATTCTTCAACTCACAAAAAACACATCGAATGCACGCGCGACGAGTAAAAACGCGCCAAACTAAACAAGTAGGAGATTGACATAAAACCAACTAGCAAAAATAATTAATAACGAGCCTATTGGTTTTAGTAGTAATAATCCCCTGTTGGAAAATAACAGCTCGATGAAAAGACATTGGGAGATATTTAACACAACTGTTATGTTACCTGTCATATTTGTGTCGCTTGATTCTAGGCGCTACGTATCGGCCGTTTCGGATAGGAAAGTCCACAAAGATGTCTAGTAAGTAGATGTATAACCAAAAGATTATTCCAAACTACGCATAATATTGTGTTCGACGCACACACTCTTTACACCTTTTTAAAGACTAAAATAATAAGTACATGACAATGCGATGCGTCGTTATAATATATCTAGCTGTTAGATATTTTGGTGACATTCGGAGAATTATTTAACATAACAGTTACATTTTAGGTGCCGTCGTTATTTTACCTAGCCATTATTTTATTCGCTTGACTCTTGGAGCTATGTATCGCGCGTTTGGGATAGGATATTCCACAAAAACGTCTAGTAAGAAAGAATAAAAAGATACGCATAATTTCGTTTACGATGCATAAACTCTTACACCTTTTTGTTTACTTGGCGCCAACGCTAATACAATAGCTAGTATGGAGATTTTATTGCGTCGAATAATATTCGTATGTAGGTACTAATATTTTTACTAATAATATCTAACTGTTGGCGCAAATTTTCGTCAATAGCGTTAGACGTTGGCGACATCTAGCTGTTATTTCTAACAGCTAGATATATTTTGATACAGTACTAGATTTGACGTAGTTATGCAGAATGCGTCCAACCCACAATATGCCAAAATCGAGTTTTCTATCTGCTAAAACATCCAAGCTCCAAATGCAGTAGAGTTTTGGTAATTCATTTTTTTTTTATTAACGCATATTGCAGACATTTGACCCAAATTAAAGTTTAAAAACATTAACTTCTAGGATAACATAGGAAATACATTTAAATATATATACACGAGTTTATATATTAAATACATTGATAGATATATAAATGACCTATTTATTGTATACTTTTCAAATGCCGATTACGCATATTAATGCTTTTGTATCATCATATTTTCAAACGCCTTTTTCTCGGTTTCATCTTTTTGGGGTTGGATGCGTCCAATTGAGGTTAGTTGTAAGACTGGAGCTTAGAGTAACAATATAGAGAGACCGTCCTAATATGAATCAAATCGTTGACATACTCGCAAAATACATCTCTCTCTTTATGCTCGGTTCTATAAACGTATGAGAAAAAGAACCAAACAATTGCTGTTAAAAATGTACGATTTGGGGCGGGCTAAACGCCGTGTAAGCAGTTTTTTGTGAATAAACTTCAGACTGATTACTTATGTCAGTCGAGCCGACAGTAAAATGTGCGTAAAAATATCATAATTTAAGGGAATGTAGTTCAATCTTTAAAAAAAACGATATGGCTATATGTGCAGTTGATGGATGCTTCAACGTAAGTACAAAAAGACAAAAAAAAACAGTTTTCATAGGTATGTGTCAAAGAATTCGTCTTTTTTAGTTTGATCTCAAATATTTAACATCCTAACCTACAAAACATCTAGTAACTTCCACCAATATTTAATCGATCTTTGCACTATTCGTTTTAATATAATAAACTTCCGTTTGAAATGCGTTTTAATGAATTTTTAATATGTTTTACTTAGACAGATAAACGAGATTCTCATATATTATTTTAAAAACGGGAAACCCCCTTTTCGTTCGGCTTCTGATTGTATTCCGGTCTCTTTCTTTCTCATGGTACCAACGCTAAATTGTTGGCGAACAGATAAAGACGGAATAATGTTTATCTTTACGGTTTTCTTCGCCTTCCATTGGCCGGCAGTTTATAGGCCATACATCCGTGGTCAAGCTTGGTCATAAAGTTGATTCAACGTTTCGCAAAGTTAGGTCTCTAGGTTACTCTAAGGGCTGGTGGGAGTGAGGAGGGGTAGGAAATAGGAAAGGAAAAAATAATATCTGACTATTCACAACAAAAGCTAAAGTCATTTCAAGCAAAGTTTATATTCTTAATGGTGGTCTTTCACCGAGGCGATGCTTAGAATAACCCACTCTGAGTAGGTAACTAACACCCTCCTACCTAGCAATATGGTTTGTCGATGTACATTTCCATACCATAGGAAACGATTCATGTTATTTATAGACATCACTCATAGCTCATAAACACGATAACACATACGATGAAGGAAGTCATTTTAATGCTTATACCTATAGTGAAACGGGAATTTATGTACGACGAACTAATATTATGGCATCTTGTCGTTGTTCTCTTTTTTTTCTTAAAGAAAATGATATTTCAAAGCACCACAGCTCGATATGGAAATGAAGTCACGATCTTAAAGTAGCTACGTCAGCATATACATGCGAGAGACAAAGAGCTGTGCAAATTTCACGACTCCAGAGCACATCTCTTGATAGTTTTTGCTCCTTCATACACGCATATTGTTCACGGCGATACTGCATTTCATGATAAGTAAGCTGTATAAAGCTGGGTGGGTTGGACGAAATTGCCAACTGGCAATGAGCCCGACCTTATGTTATCACTATGTATATAAAATATCGATATACGAGTGTATATCAATAAATACATTCCGTCAGTCATTTCAGCCTACCATCAGTTTTTTTTTAATATATAAATGAAAAGAGTGCTCTATAGCTCATGATGGAAAATACATGATACGATACATTCAGGGTTATAGTTACAGTCTCAGAGTAACAATATAAAGAGACCATACTAATTTGTGACAAATCGTTGACAAACTCGCAAAATATAGCTCTCTCTTTATGCTCGGTTCTATAAGCATATGAGAAAAAGAGACAAACAATTGTTGAAACCTATACACGATTTGGGGCGGGCTAAATGAAATGTCTTCATTATTTAATCCGCACAAACTTCAGACACGTTTGCACTGTCAGGCGAACGGACTGTCAAAAGTACGTAAATAGTTAAAAACTTGAGTTATTTTTTGTGTAATATCTAGCAAAACATCATGGCCACATGTTCTATGCTTGTTTGCTTTAATCGAAGTACAAAAGGACCAAAAACAAACAGTTTTCACACGTATGTACCATAAAAATCGTCTTTTTTAGTTTGATCTCAAATATTTAACATCCTAACCTACAAAACAACTAGTAACTTACACCAATATGTAATTAATCTTTGGACTATTCGTTCCAATTTAATAAACTTCCGTTTGAAATGAGTTTTAATGGATTCGTAATATGTTTAACTTAAAAAATATTTACGAGAATGTCAAAAATTTTCAAGAACGGGGAATTTTTGTACGGCTTCTAAAAGTATCCCGGTCTCTTTCTTTCTCATGATACTAACGCAAAATTGTTCGCGAACAGATAAAGACGGAATAATGTTTATCTTTACGGTTTTCTTCGAATCCGATTGGTTGGAAGCATATACGTCATACCTCCCTTGGTCAATCCTTGGTCAAAAAGTGCGGACAAAATTTCGCAATGTTAGGTCTCTACGTTACCCTGAGGTTACAGTATAAGTTCAATCTTATAGATTTATATTCCGAAAAGTACGAATGTACCGTATTGAAGCAATGAAGCTCCATAGCTCATGATGGAAATGTCATTATTATAATATATACACACATGCAGGGTTCAAGTATAAGCTGCGAGGATTCACATACTAAGAGGTTATAACGAAAAATTATGAATTATTCACCAATGTTCTACCGGTCTTTTTAGAATGTCTATGCATATCTATAGCTAGGTTTATACCTCATGATGGAATTTTATATTATTATACGACGCATTCAGCGTTGCAGTACAATTCAATGGCCAGGATTCATATACCAAAAATTACGAAGAGCATAACGTATTAGGTTACATTCTTCCAATGATTTCAGAAGGCCACGAGTGTTTATTTACATTATACATGGCCTGTTCAAAAGAAAAGGTGAATTTTGAATTTTCGCGGGCTGTGTACATTCGATTATCGATTTTTTTGTTTTGTTATGTTGGTACACATATGTTTATCATATATTAGCAATTATCAGCCATTTTGGATTAGTGGTTTGTTTTTGACAACTGGAAAAGTTAGTCACGTTTTTGTGTGTTCTTCGATTTTTTACTTTTGAAAAAAAATGGATCAAAGAATAAAATCCATGATTTGTTTTTCCACAACTCCAGGACGCTCATCGTCATTAACATCTTCTCGGCCTTCTGTAAAGCGCTTATACCACTAATAAACACTTTTTTGAGACAAAGTAGACTCGCCGAATGTCACAGTCAACATTTTAAGTGCGTTGGAGCACTTCATTCCATTTTTAACGCAAAATTTAATACATATTCTTCGATTCGATTTTTTTCAAAAGTAAAAAATCGAAGAACACACAAAAACGTGACTAACCTTTCCAGTTGTCAAAAACAAACCACTAATCCAAAATGGCTGATAATGCTAACATATATGTACCAACATAACAAAAAAAAAATCGATAATCGAATGTACACAGCCCGCGAAAATTCAAAATTCACCTTTTCTTTTCAACAGGCGTCGTATGTAGCATTTAGGTGAGCTAGCTTAATAGCTCACGATAGAAAATACACTTCAGGTCGTAGCATAAGCTTCGAGGACTAGTGCACCAAAGAGTAGTAAGAACGTGACGTAACGAATTCATCTACATTCTGTCGGTAGTTTCAGCCTGCCACGAGAGTCTGTCTATAATTAGCAGGTGAAAGGTGTGCTAAAGCGAACACCACTACACCGGTGTTGCAGTCGGCAGTTGGGTGGGCACTGTTCACTGCTGTACCCACCACTGCTGGCAAGGCGCCATGGTGCATAATTTAGCAAAAAGGAGATTGGGTAACGGACTCTATTCGAAAGATTGGCAAAAAAAAGGCATGCGGCAAAAACGGATTTAGAATCATTTTTTATTTATTTATAAATCAACGGACTAAAATTCAATTACAAAAAATACATATAAAACACGAAATGGAAAAAAGAGCAGCAAAGAAGGAATAGCATATACATAATAATAAATGAAGCGATGACTAAAACAAGGCAAAATAAACATAAGAGAGAACATTCAAGCTATGGTCTAGTCGTAAAGAATGAAAAAAATCATTTAGACTGCTACCAAAAATTTCAAGACCATGGGCTTGAGTTAACAAGTCTTGACATTCTGGACATTGGAGAATTATACCCATAATTAGTATTGTGATGATTGAGGAACAGCAATTCATTGTTTCTGAGTCTACGGCAAGGAATTTTGAACTGGATAAGTTGCAACAGAGAAGGTGAGTCAATAAAACAATTGATAATTTTGTAAATGAAAATTAAATCAAAGTCTTTCCTGCGCTTTTCTAATGAAGACATTTTCATTCATTTTCAATAATTATTGATTGACAACTTCTTTACAACCCTTTTTTCAATTACAAAAAAAACTGTAAACTAAATTTAAAACAATGCAATATTGATGTAACCGTAATAAATGCTATTAAGAAAGGGACGCTTAAATAGTTTGGACATGCATAACGGACGAGCGAAGAAAGGAGTGAATATGACGTGAATGGGAGGAGAAATGATAGAAAATCAAATAAATTAAATAAAACCTTAGAGTAACGTAGAGACCTAACATTGCGAAATTTTGTCCGCGTTCTTTGACCAAGGATTGACCAAAATGACGTATATTTTCCAGAATCGGATGCGAAGAAAACCGTAAAGATAAACATTCCGTCTTTATCTGTTCGCGAACAATTTTGACGTATCATGAGAAATTGGAGACCGGGATACTTTTTAGCCATAATTAGTATTGTGTTCTTGAAAATTTTTTGACATTCTCGTAAATATTGTTTTTGGTTAAACATATTACGAATCCATTAAAACTCATTTCAAACGGAAGTTTAAAATTGAAACGAATAGTCAAAAAAAATTAATTGATAATTTTTTGTAAAATGAAAATTTGAATCTAACTAAAAAAGACGATTTTTATGGTACATACGTGTGAAAACTATTTTGTTTCATTTTCAATTTTTATTGATTGACAACTTCTTTACAACCCCATTTTTTGCTAGATTACAAAAAATAACTATTTAAACTAAATTTAAAACAATGCAATGAATTGATGTAACCGTAATAAATGCTATTAAGAAAGGGACGGTTTCAAATAGTTTGGACATGCATAACGGACGAGCGAAGAAAAGAGTGAATATGACGTGAATGGGAGGAGAAATGATAGAAAATCAAATAAATTAAATAAAACACATAAACTTTGTTTATAACCACTTTATTATTTAATATTACGTCTACCGGTTTCGAAAGTACCCTTTCATCATCAGGACAATATTAAAATTGATCAATTGATTGAAAATAATTTTAATATTGTCCTGATGATAGAAGGGTACTTTCGAAACCGGTAGACGTAATATTAAATAATAAAGTGGTTATAAACAAAGTTTATGTGTTTTATTTATAAATATGGCAAGCCACAAAGTAAATGCTTTTTACAAATATGTAAATAAAAAAATAAGTGTCGGGTCATTTTATATTTTATAGTTAATACCGCACAAGAGTCCCGATCGCTCCCAACCGTGAGACTATGGCATCCCCAATTGGGGCATGTTTCGCGATACTGATGGTAGTGAGGAGGAGAAGGAGATGGAGAAGAGCAAGGTCGGGAAGTACCTGGCTATTAAGATCTGGTCACCAAACACTAATAATGTCATTTCAAGCAACGTTTCGATTCTGAATGCTAGTCTTTCACCAGGACGATACTCAAGTTATCTAACACTCTGGAACGTTCTGCATATATACGATATTTTATTTTATATGAATTAAATGTGTTATGACACAAATTAATTAAATAAAATTTATTTGCGCACGCCGGGTTGGCACCCGCGACCTCTGACCACCCAGCGATGGCTGGTTAGTTAGCTGCGAACCTTACGATTTATAGTACAGATCTTTTCACTAAGCATAAGTCGGTATCCACTGTGGGTATAAAACTTCACGCATTTGCTAAAAATAAAGGTCGAATAAAATAGCTAAGCTATAAATATCACATAATTAATTATATCTGATATTGTCGACATTTTAATATGTACTCGTACATACTATAAATAATTTCCTTTGTGAGTACGTACATACACACCCGTACCAGTAGTGTGAACATTATAAAATTTAAAAAGGATCTTTTCAAATCTAGACAAGTACATATACTCGTATAATGTATATTAGCAGACATTATTCTATATTTGAAATGGGTGGATTAAAGCAACTATATTTTCATGGCAAGTCAAGTTGCATTTTATGAATTTTCACTGGTTACAACTAATACTATGTAAAAGCCGACAACATTAAGTTTAGTATCGCATTAACCTTTATACAAAAAAGTTGCAATTTTTTTTAAATAGTTTTAGTTTAAAAAATAAATTATATTTTAAAAATATGTAATTTATATTATTTAATTACATGTATGTTTATGCATATTAAACCAACAATCAACTAGCAGTTCCGGTTTTGCGTAAGATTTTTTAAACCTCTATTTTTTTAATTTAACGTTTGAAAAATATGGAACTAACAATGTTGGGTCATATTTTCTTACAGTATTTTTTTATTATTATTTCAAAGCATATTGATTACGATGGATATGACGTTTAAGGTGAAAATAATTACGTTTGACTAGAAATGCCAGGGAAAAATTGCTGTACAAATTTCATGACGTCATAGTAGTTCGTCATTCAAGTTTTTACCGCTTCTTCTAATTACTATGCTCAATTAAAAGAAAATAAACAAATAAAATGACAACGTTATCGTTTTTATAAATTTGATTTTGTTTCAGACTCTAGATCTATTTAATATTTTCTTTCCAATTTTAGAAGTTTATTTCGAAAGAATTTTTTTTTTTCAACTTCCCTTATTTTTTACACATATGCGTCCATGTTTTATGAGTAATAAAGAGCAATTTTGTAATATTTTAGGTCATAGTATACTGGTCGTACTGGTATCGTCGATAATTGACTTCTATAATCAGTATCATATGGGCAAAATAAGTACAATGACGTTTGCAGAATGGCAGCAGGGTTTAAACGTCACACCTTCTTGTAAAAGGCATTACGAGAAGAAATTAAATTATCTATATATGTACGTATATTAAAAAAATACTACCTCAACCTAAACTAGTGTAACCACTAATTTTCCTGCTAACTTAACCTAAATTCATCGCAAAGTTAACTTAATATATCGAAATAATTTCAGTTATATACCAAAAATATTGACAGGCGTACCACTGATACCTAGGTTGTAACCTCTCCCATTTTCTCGTTAACGACGCATGTAACAAAATGAGGCTTACAAGGGAACTCTCATTGGCAGGACCAAAAGCTTTTTTAATATTATGCCTGCAATAACTGTCGGATTGGGTTACAATGTGCAAAATTTCAACAGTTCACGACAAATTTCTCACAGCTGGGCGTAAAGTAAATAGGGATCAAGTATAAACATACGAAAATATGCTATTTTTAGAATGGAACACATTCTTTTAATACTGGTCTTTATTGAAGTGAAATGAATATTTTTTACATATCTCAACTGAATTGTATTTTCATTGCGGAAAAATACACCGGAATCTTTTATTGCCTTTGGGTTGTTGCTTTTTACGTCCCAAGTCGATCGTCGACGCCGGCATTTTGTCCCAATACAAAAATAACCAAACCAGATGTTCGTATAAAACTTTATGATTTGAGACTAAAAAAGTTATACGACGATAAATCGTCGTGGGCACTTTGATATCGTTTCCAAACATTGCGGCTAGCTGTCAATGGGTTAAGTGCACATTTAATTGCGAGGCTGTAGTTTCAATGATTGATTATTGTTTATTGTGGTTGACAAGGCTGTTGATAATCTCGGAATGTGTTTATCATAAAACAAAGCCCTTTATAGCGCCAATGCCCGACCTGTGACCTCTGGCAATGACGTTTCAAGTAACCTATACTCTACGTAAACATTGGCTAAAAACCCACGCATTGAATGAATTCAACGACTCACCTGTCAAACTAACATACGTACGCCGAAAAGGTAACGATATGTTTTGCAAAACAATCCAGAAAACCGGGCAATAGCATATGAGAGACCATATGTTTAGTTTTATGGTAAGAAACAAGGCATAGAGAGCATGAACCGATGATAGATTTGGATCATAACAACTTTTAAAATGTCTTTCTGCAACGCGGTCTATTTGGACTTGGCGTGGCAGCCAACGTATGGAAACTACATTCATATGGATGCAAGAAAAATAGAGATAAATGTATAACTCACCTCTCACGCATCAACGTCTTTGCCGAAGACTTCACTATCATGCTGAATAGGAAAGCAACCATCGGACAAAGGCTCCTTCAAAATACAGCCATCTTGAAAGTTAATACGGTCGTGCCAAATAGTATTTACCACTGCGTCATATTCGGATTTCGTTATTATATAACTTCACGGTATCATGTTTGCACTTTTTTGGGGCATTCACACTTAAAACTAAACACATTAACCGCACTTTTTCGACATTTTCACTCCATTCTGATTCACACGACACACGGTTATTTGACGAGGTCCGTCGGACTCGCGGCTCGCGGCTACGGCTTGTACCAACTCGGCGCTCGGATTTGATACTCGGCTCTCGGTCGGTGGCGCTCGGCAATGCTCGACAGTCGTCGGCAATCGTCGGCTTCGGCTAGGCTGGCCGTTATAGTTCGGGAGAGTGCCACGGAACGCGGTGCACGTATCCAAATATCTGTGTTGCCAGCGCTCGGGAACTGTTTTACCCGCTTTCGTCATCTCATTTTTTTCTTTAATAAGCATAATAAATTAAAACATTTATTCAAACACATTTAATTTTATCAGTACAAATAACGGCTAAAAATGTTTCCATCTAAACATGTTTTTGTCCACGTGAATAAGTAATAACTTTTATATTTCCAGAGTGAAAGGACCAGATCCGATTAGCTATGTATGCACTTCCAAACCATCGCATCCTACGTTCCTCTCCCACTTCCTCCACAATGTAAACTCAAAGCGTACATACAATAATAATTGGATGATTTTTATAGCATCGCTTTCATGAAAAAAAAAATCACCTCAAGTGCACTTTTCAACTTAATTTATTTAACTTACAACAAGTGACTGTAAACAAACATATTTTTCCATATCCGTAAAAAGCATTTACTTTTTGGCTTGTCATATTTATAAATAAAACACATAAACTTTGTTTATAACCACTTTATTATTTAATATTACGTCTACCATTTTAATATTGTCCTGATGATGGAAGGGTACTTCCGAAACCGGTAGACGTAATATTAAATAATAAAGTGGTAATAAACAAAGTTTATGTGTTTTATTTATAAACATATTTTTACTAACAAGATATGTGTTATGATAATTTTCGGTGTAGTATCACGTAACAGAAAAAGATTTTTTTTAAATTAATTTTTCATTCGTAAAATTGCTTTTAGAAAGTTTTTTGAATGAAACCGTTAGATTGTTTCGATACTGGAGCTTACGAGCACTTTCGAACTTAAAAAAAATCATTTGTTGAAATTAATTAAACATTATAGTGTTTCATATCCGTTTTGTTTGAGTCGAACATATAAGAATATATATTATATTAGAATTAAATTATTAAAGTTTTGCGCTTCATTGTGATACTAATTTTTGAAAAAATACCAATCTATTTTTTTTGTTGTGTCCTCTTCCGTTTCATATTCTACGAATATTATTGATATCGTTTTAATTATTATTCTTATTACCTTAGCATTTTATCGGAGTGTTACTAACTTATATACGCCATTTATCCGTAGAGGCAGCCATATATAATAATATATAGCGCCACACAATTATAACTTGCCACATACTACTTACTTCATTCTCATTCATACAAAACTCTTCCGTTATACCGATTCTTGACATCACCCTATTAAAGGGTTTGAGTCCATTGATCGTATGATGTCTTTTCAAAACGTCTTTGACTTCTTCGTGTAAAATTTTAGCATTTTGTCGAATATTCAAAATGTTATAATATTGGTAAAATTAAAATATATTGTTTTCTATTTTTTCCTTTGATGTGTAAAATTCTCCCACGCTAGCAACATTTTGAGTTTGTACCAAAAGCTACTACGACAAACTTCATTCCATCTCTTTTTTTCATGGTACTTAAATTGTCTATATCTCCTAACCAGTGTGTGTGAATTGATTCATTATTTACATCAAACAACAGACTCGAGAAAATGTTCCATTTCTCTCTTACCCAGAACTACAGCTCGAAAACAACAAGTTAAGTTTACTGCCTAGCTGTCAAAAGGTAGACAATTTTTAATACAGTGTTGTTTTATTTAAAGTATTGCTTTATACTTTTTTACTCGGGTTTTATTTCTGTTGTCCCGATTCTTTGATACGAAGGTAAGGCAGGTGCGAAGCCAAAGCGATGAATGAACAAAACAAAACAGTGTATTCATACATCCCAAATGCAATTGTCGAAAGTTAGAAAAGGAGGTCAGATGTTCAAAGATTTCCAATTTCGAAGATGTACGCAAAATTACAGAGTTCTATTTTAGGAACAACATTTCGGTAATCTTTAAATGGCGCCGGCGCTTCAATGAAATATGAGACTTTATTATTGGGCGGCCTTATTTAAAAATATGTATAATCTGATGATTATCAAGAAAGAAAGCTGTTGTGTCACATTTTTTACACCGAGTGAAAGCAATATTTTTTTATGACAAAATGTATTATATTCCGTGAACAAAAACCCACATGGGGAAAAAAACTTCAAAGGCTAAGTTTTTTTAAGGATAGGTAAAAATATAAACCTAACTTTTATAGTAAGTATGGACATTTTCACCAAACATACCTTGTGTTGAAAAGAGAATAAATCGTTATGAGAATCGAACTCAACCCGTCCCACTGCTAGCTTGGTGTCTTACCTACCGGGCTACCGACCAACATTTATCATCGCGAAAATTTACTTGTTAGTATGCAATATCCATCGAACAATGGCTCTCTCTTCGTTCAAGTGGTGAGGGTACCCTATAAATCCCCACCCACCACTATAAATAATATTCAAGAAATCTTGTATAGTTCAACCATCACTTCCACCATATTTCCATCAGCTGCAGCGTACTGATTTGTTTCCCGCACACCCTACACATTTTCCTTCTCACTCTTCTCTTCCTTACTTGAAGTTATTTATATTACAGTTTTAATATACATTAAAAATTATCAACAGTAAAAAAAAAGTTTTTTAAAAAACCGTTTCGTCTACACATACAGCAGGGTGGACCCCGATCCTGAGCCCAATGGCGCCTGAAGCAGATGGAATTTTGGCGCCTTTTGTAAAACTTGAATTTCCGAATACCTTCGCTATTTCTCACTTGAATTCATTAGGCCTTTAACCAATGGTGTCGTTTCGCAAACTGTTTCAATTCACTGTCGTAATGCCAACATAAAATTACTTATTATCACACAAGTATATATTTTTAAAAGAAAGTTTAGGAATACTTGTGTATATATATACTATAATGCCACAGTTTACATTTTAAGTGCGTTGGAGCACTTTATTCAATTTTTAACGCAAAATTTAATACGTATTCTTTGATCCATTTTTTTTCAAAAGTAAAAAATCGAAGAACACACAAAAACGTGACTAACCTTTCCAGTTGTCAAAAACAAACCACTAATCCAAAATGGCTGATAATGCTAACATATGATAAACATATGTGTACCAACAAAACAAAAAAAAAACGATAATCGAATGTACACAGCCCGCGAAAATTCACATTTTCTTTTGAACAGGCTATGTATGTGCATCCTACAAGTCACCTGGTGTAACCAATTTAGAACTTCGAATGACTAAGATTCGAAAAATTGTACTACATAACAATAACTAAATCTCCAATATCTTGATCGTATTACTAATCAGGAGAAGATTGATGAAAGACTAAGCGGAAGAAGACGCTGCACTTCATGGCTTCGAATATATGCAACGTGATTCCGCGCTGCAGCCTGTAATAATAATAATATTTGGATGATTTGTATAGCGCCGTTTTTTGTGAAAAATCACCTCAAGGGCGCTGTACAGATCTTATTTTCTATTATTACATATTAATTCCTAGTTTAAAAAATATACAGGAACATACTTACCTGACAGGTCCTTAAAATTATAATTATGTTTTTTTTTTCGATTTAGAGCATGGGAGCGAAATTAAAAAAATGGACTTTCTGAATTTGTCGTACAGTATAGAATTTGGTTAAAATTTGTATATCTAAATGTGATTCGTCGAGAGACAGATTATGTTGAGATTCTTTCAATGAATTTAATGATATGAGAGACTGAAAAGGTAAGTTTTCAGTTTGGACCGAAATTTTGTTGGGCTCGTTATACATCTTAGTTCCGGAGGGAGTTTATTCCAAGCCTTCGGCCCCGATACTCCTGCAGCGCGATCTCCAAACTCAGTATTTGGATTGCGTTTAGGTTCTATCAGCCTTCCGATAGCCGATGACGTTGCTGATCTAAGAGTCGACTGTCTTAGAAGAAGTAGGGTGAAGATTTTCCTGATGGTAGCCAATTTCAGATAGGAGAGGCCACCTTAAGAAGAATATGTATCAGTCTTGAAGCAACAATATATGGAGGGATAGCTAATTTGTTTTACCCAACCCATCCGAAATTGTAATAAATCACTTTTTCCGAGTTTTTACATCGTACACCATGAGAGAGAAAGAGACAACAAATTTCTTGGACCGCTTCTATATACTGTCGTAATGATCTCAAGCTGGCTATTTTCGCTGGTTAACGGCGGGACTCCGCCCACATTTTTTATTTTGCCACTAAACTTGACACAACTAAACGGTTTTTTAGGTTAGATGCTATATTTTTGTTGATAAAAATACTGTGAAAAAGTGGCTATACGAATACACAAAAACATTATGTCGATATGTGATATGAATGGATGTATAAATACCGTAGCCTTAGTCTTAGCCACGCCCATTTGCGCCGAGTCATGTTAAAATCATCAAAAACAAGTCCAAAACTGACTTCACTGCCTTGGCTTGGGCTACCTCTTGTATACTCTAAGGTATCAGTCAATGCATCAATATAGATCTAAAACAATCAAAACCAACTTTGAGCCTGCGTGACATGTTTATTTATTTACGTCAAATATAGGGCTACCATTTACATCAAAATACAATATACCATCGCTGGAAAGGTAAAAGGGTTTAAGCGACACTTTGCTCAAAAATGAGTTTAATATGCAATTTTGATCAGTTTTTGCTCTCTGATTCTGAAGACTTTTGTGGCCCTTCAGCCATCTAAAATATATTTACCACTTTGGAGAAGGCTTGACTCAAGCGACACAAGTTTATGACTTTTTTTAGCTTTCTGTCAAGCTTTCTTCAAGTAACTCAGTGAGAGCATTGATTTAAGTTTTTTTCAAAAATCCAAACACGTACTGAGTCCTATGAATTTGATTGTAAAACAAAAAAAAAAACTTTAAAGTGCTCTGATGTAAACTTTCCAAAATGGCGCTTCAACCCTTTGCCTTTCCGGGGACGATATGTATTATACACTAAAAAGATTTATTTTGCATTGGTTTGGTATCCCCAATGTTTGCAATGGCGGCGTCACCGATTGTAATGTTGAACTTTACAGATTATTGTAGTTGGTAAAACATGGATCATTCATTTGTGAGAAACAATGTATAGAACAGAGTTTGCTGTCTGAAGTAATGAAAAAGCAATTCATTAAAAATTGGGTAAAATCCGCCAGCAAAATTTGTTTGTTACTGAAAAACCGAGTTATTTCTGTTGCTCGAGTTAATTATGTTTGCCGTATGAACATAATTATTGAAATATTTGCCTTTTTCAGATTCCAAAAATATCGCTAGAGAATAGATGGCAAAATTTTACTCACAATTACAGTATTATTACATTTCTATGGCGCAGTTTTGTGATATTTCACAACAAGTGCGCTTTATTATAATAAACTAAAAAATAAAGATTTTATAACCCCCATTCTAAGGTGGAGTGCATTTTATATAAAAACTAAATAAAAAAAACCTAACTAACAGCTAAAGCTTTAATCCTAGTTCGATGATGCAATGATAAAATCAACATGGCACATTATCAATGAATTGTATACCGGTACACGCACACGCCACTGTGTTTGTGAGGGCTTCCTATGCGAAAAAGAGACAAGAGTTATGTGACCGCATCACGCTAGAAAGTGCTGCAAGAACGTACTGTCATACTTGTCGTTGTTTTCTGTCATACTTTAATAACTAACTTGTAAAGAAATCTTCAAAGCAAATTATGTATTTTTTTAAATTGTGTAATCTAGCGAAAGTATCGCCTGTGGCTGTACGGAATGCAATTACTAAAAATTAACCTATAGTCTGATCTATTTACCTGCCGCCTCTGGCCAATTACAGGCCACAGGGTACCTCAGCAGAACCTCCATAAGCGAGGAAGCCATTAAGAATTTTATTTGATCAGGCGACGGGCGTAATATGCCGTGAGCTTTTCGCGGCAAACGGCGGAAAATCGTGTTTCCTCTTTCAGTTTGTAGCGGGCAGCCGCCATGGACGAATGCCTTTCCCGCTTTCAATCCGTAGCCATTACTGCGCCGGCGCACAACCAATGCCATTCTAACCAAAATGGAACAAAACTGTCACAGTGACATTTTAGGTTAAGTTTCGCGCGAAAAATGACAAAAAACACATTAATTCATGTTTATAATCACTGTATTGTATTCAGCGATGGTTTGAGCATGATTCTAAGTGAGGCGCATCGCGACGAGCGCGATTTTCAACAGTTTATCGGAGCTTTTGTGATGTAAATATAATATTATGTTGCGCTGTCAATGTTCCCGTTGGGCTTTTGTTATTGTGATGGTTGTTTGTTTGGGGCTCTTCCTGCGCCCAATTTCCGCCGTGGGGCAGCTGAAAAAGCACAAAGGTGAGTAGTTATTTTAATACCATTGTTAAAAAACGCACATATTGTTGCACTTGTGGGACAATTTCTAGAAAAACAAAGCATTTTCGTATAAAGTATCATCATTTTTAGTGCAGTTTGTGAAAATTGTTAAATAGGTAGCGTTGAGTTTTTTTTTCAAAGCACGAATTACAAAAGCTATCTGTGAGATATAATATCTTGTCACCGGTTTTATTTTTATGTGAACTGTTGTGAATGAATGAAGAAATCGTATGGGAATCTCTAGCTTTTAGTAATTTATCCTTTGGGGTGCTCTATTATTTTAAAAGTGGTGGCGACTATTCTAATAATCTTTTCCCCGTTCTCAGCCAACCGAAACAGCACCTTATGAACCTGTCCGTTAACGGATGTTCCTCATACCCTTTAGGCCTTTTTACCTTTTCTTCCGACTTTTAAAATCTGACCCATAACAACTCTAGTTCTGGCAGAGAAGTACCCCTCTGGAGTTTAGTAAGATAATTGATTTCCCAGTTGTTAGTATTTAAACGGTTTATCATGTCAAAGTGTAATAATCATCCACGATCAATGAATTCCGAAATCGCTCACGGCATGAGATACTCAAAGGTCCTTGGGGAGTTGTTACAATAATTGTCCAATCTGCAAAAGTCTGTCTGATGGGCATACCACCAACCCCCTTTCCTCCCCATAATTAATCAAATGACTTAAATAAACTTGTACCAATAAATAAAATCCAAACATATTCCTTCAGCCAAAATATCAGATTTTAAGGAATCATCAAAAATACCCGAGGCGATATTATTATGCCGTATCTTCAAACTGTTCTATTTTTTGCCAAACTTTAAGCATATTATTTAACATACAAAAAACATCACAAAATGTAAAATTTATCAACATATTTTGATCACGTTTAAAATACAAAACTTATCACTAAAATGTCTTTATAGTTAATAATTTCGAAAAACAACATGCACATATTTCGTACGGTATTTCTGGCTAAACCAATTAAAACTCAAGGGGTACTAAGAGGGTTAATAATTTAACTTACAACCTACGACCTATCCGATGACTTAGAGCGTACATTATTTTAGAATTATTAACTATTGACTTACTGTAAAAGGAAAAATAATACATACATTACATCCTATAAAGACAATAATATAATTGAAATGAATTTAAGAATGATTTTAACTTAAGACAAAGAATTCAACATTTAAAACATATATGTGCAACAAATAACAAGTTTTAATGTGTATTAATCAATTTGAGTTGGTTGATTAGTTAATTATTATGAAGGTATATTTTCCTATTCCTTAAAAATATTAAAATGCCACCAGTCTGTACACAATACCTGTCCCTGTTTCCCCCCGTCATCAAAAAATATATTTTCAATGCACTTTTATATCAGGAGATTGCACGTATGTACAGACTATTGATATACATATTGGGGCTACCGGTGCCAAAAATAGTTCGTTCATTAGTTCCCTTTTTGGCTGACGGCACATATAAATTGTACACTCCAAAGGACTTAAGTTTAAACTCAACACACCTACCAAAATGAATGAGTTTTGTTTTTTCACTTCAATATTATTTTTTTACCTCAATATAATTCCATGCATTTTTCAAGCAATTTACTTTGACCTTGCCACTAGTTATAACTGGACATTCAGTCTAAATTCGGTGGAAATCTATTTGGTCGGTTTTTTCTAATTCCACGGTTCCGTTGTGTAAAATAGATTATTTTCCCATGGCTAAATCATTTGATTCTCGTGTACGTCATTTTGTCAGCTGATGGCATGCTACCCGTCAAACCTTCTCGCATTCAATTTAATGCTAGGCATATACTAAGAATGCCAAAGGACCGATTCCACATCAAGTATTGGCGGCATTCCAGAGGGAAGACAGAGATTCCAGAGGGAAGGACCTCCCCTGACAAAGTCAGGGGCTTGGAGGACATGGAGAGGTACCCTTGCGAAACAGTGTAGTCAGGATTGTTGACTTTATACTAACTCGATAGAAAAAGACAAAGACATATTAAAGGATGTTGGATAGCCTATTAGTTACCACCCACACGGAACTCGGACATTTTTAATAAAACATTTTTGAACACATTAAACAAAACAATATCAATACACCATTAAAATGATTTTTAAAGTCAAAATATAACAAAAACACTAATAACAGAAGTTTGCCTAAGTAATGATGGAAGCCTTTTGATGATTTTGTGTCTTTGTATCATTAAAAATGTGAGAATTCTAAAGTTCAGTAAAAATATTTAAAACTGTTGAAATACCTCTGAAAAGTGATGTTTTATAATTTTTGTTTGATCTTATTTGAACATTCACGCATAGCACATATCACCATCATGTTTAATTTATTTGTATAACCACTGCAAGTTTTTTAATTAACACAAATATAGGAAATAACCTCAAAATCCGTTGACGTAAGTTATGCGACTCGATGATGTGAAGTTAGAGCGGACGGAGAACATCATTACATGCTTAGAAGTGCTGCGATATTATGTGACGACTTTTCTTGTCTCTTTCTCTCTCATGGTATACGACGTAAAAACTTGGAGAAAGTGATTTATCACAAATTTGTATAGGTTGGGTTAAACTATTAGCTATAACTCCTTGTGTCGTTACTCCAAGGTTGGGGGAAATAACTCCAGAGGCTGTGCGAAGAGAGGCTAAGCCTGCTATGGATGGAGCCCAGGAAAGAGACAGACGTCTGGAGGCGTCTTGTTGAAGCGATGGATCCTCGACCCTAATAGGAAAAGAGGAAGAGGATAAGACATATAATAATAAAGAGTAACTAAAGACGCCATGTTTTATAATATGCGGCTGTCAAAATATTTTCATTTCCCTTTCTTAAAGTATTTTATTTTTGAATTTATGATAGTATAAAGTATTATAAAGCCTATAAAAAGTGATGCACGGAGCATTATTCTCAAAGTTTTGACATTCATGGACTTTGAAAAACCTATAAAAAGTCACGATATTCTAGTACCTGATGAGCTGCTGCCTGTTGTTGTTGTCGGCTTCGCGGAAATAATTATCCATGTTATTTTTAAGTAATCCACGATTGCTTACTGTATTAAATGCTTAGAGTAACAATATCAAGAGACCTAACTTTGCGAAATTTTGTCCGCACTTTTGACCAAGCAATGACCAAAGGGGTGTGGCTCTAAACTCAAGATAAAATCACTAACAGGGTTGTCACAAATTAAGTAAATTAGGTATTTTGTTGTGAGTAAGTAGTTGTAAATCATTAAAAAGAATGAATGTTGTATATTTTTTGTTTATTCAAATATACATTAATCAATAAGATTATTAAAATCTTATTTATAGATAAAAATATAAACGAATTAAATTATTAGTACAGAACATTTTATAATACATATTATAAAATGAACTTCAATTCCATCAACAAAATAGTTTACAAACAAAAGTAAAATAAAAAAAAATGTACGGTGATAACAGATGTTAAATCATTTTTCTTAACCTTGGAGTAAGAATATATGGAGAGAGATCAATTTTTTTTACCTATATAAATTTGCGATAAATCACTTTCTCTGCGTTTTTACGTCGTACACCATGAGAGAGAAAGAGACACAAAAAATTCACAAAACATGACACCACTTTTTTAAGTATTGTAGGGATGTTTTCCGTCCCGCGTTATTTTGTAAGGAAATTTCGAATGCAGATAATAATAACAGTGAACTTATATAGCACAGTTTTGTGATATTTCACGTCAAGTGCGCTTCATACTTAATTAATTAAGCTAATAATTCTAACTAACAAGGAGAAAATAATATATAATATGTATACAAAATTAAAACTATCTAGATGCATATCGTTATCATAAATCATCAGAGAACAGGTTCAGAAATGGGTACAATAGTGCATGTGCACATCAATAGATTTAAAAAAAAACAATTAACTAGAAGCTAAGGGTATAAAAAATCCAGATGAAACGTATGAATTCATATTAACATATTTGTTAAATCAAAGAAAAATAAATTAGATTTTTCTCGTCTTTTTCATCCTTTGGAAATCTAAAAATAATTAAATAAATAATAATATTCCAATTTTGGCATAGCCCTGAATCTGAGGACGTAACCGAAATTATAAATATAACTAAGAGATAAACACTATTCTGTCTTTATCTGGATACTTTCAGAAGCCGTACAATATGGGTATTCCCCACTGTAATGGTTTCTTATGTGACAGCTAGTAAATATCTCTAAGTTAAAAATATTACGAATCCACTAAAACTCATTTCAAACGGAAGTTTATTATATTGGAACGAATAGTCCAAAGATTAATTACATATTGGTGTAAGTTACTAGTTGTTTTGTAGGTTAGAATGTTAAATATTTGAGATCTAACTAAAAAAGACGATTTTTATGGTACATACGTGTGAAAACTGTTTGTTTTTGGTCCTTTTGTACTTCGATTGAAGCAACCAAGTATAGCACATATGGCCATGATGTTTTGCTAGATATCGGACAAAAAATAACTCAAGTTTTTAACTATTTACGCACTTTTGACAGTCCGTTCGCCTGACACTCCAAACGTGAATGAAGTGCGTACAGATCAAATATCGCGGACATAGTATTTAGCCCGCCCCAAATCGTGTATTGGTTTCAACAATTGTTTGTCTCTTTTTCTCATATGCGTATAGAACCGAGCATAAAGAGAGAGCTATATTTTGCGAGTTTGTCAACGATTTGTCACAAATTAGTACGGTCTCTTTATATTGTTACTCTAAGATTAAATGATTACAGTAATATACATGGCCTGTTCAAAAGAAAAGGTGAATTTTGAATTTTCGCGGGCTGTGTACATTCGATTATAGATTTTTTTTTTGTTATGTTGGTACTCATATGTTAGCATTATCGGCCATTTTGGATTAGTGGTTTGTTTTTGACAACTGGAAAGGTTAGTCACGTTTTTGTGTGTTCTTCGATTTTTTACTTTTGAAAAAATGGATCAATGAATATGTATTAAATGATTAAATTCGAATGTTTTCACTATTCTTTAATTGGAATATTCAGATAATAATGAATTAGTTCAAGGATTTATTTTGCACTCGTATCTCCAATATCTACAGTGGCAGCGCCACCGACTGCAAAGTTAAGCGTGTCGAACTCTTTGAAAATGGAAGACGTGTTCTATAAAATGGCATTAAAATGACATTAAACATTCGTCGAAAAAATACCTTTCCAAGGCAACAAAGCGTTTATATAGATACCAAAAATGTTTTTTGACAATAAAGGGCCGGGACTAAATACCAAAGGGAATGTCAACGACTATTTTTATTCATTGAATTTCATACAGGAAAAATCGCTGCAAACGACCCATAACGAACTCCTAGTACCTGGTATTAGCACACACACATGCCTCTTTGTGTATTACTCGTTAGAAGGTGATCGTGGATAATTGATATGACGAGAGCAGACAACTAAACTGGAACTGAATTTATTTGAAAAAACTCTTCTAATGGGAACTTTATTATAAACTAATTATTTCCCGATTAGCTGACAACACAGCTTCATTGCTCTTCTTGTAAAACACACATTCACCGAATAGTTAAAAAAAAACGGTTATTTAAGGTTTGGAGGTTATTTCAACTGACCTATTCTCCAAATCTTGCTTTTTCAGATTTTGATCTTTCCTGCTCTCTATCCAACAATTTCTCAGAAATCTCAATCAAAGACGTTGAATCAAAAAACGTAATCAGTCAAATAAATCTTTAAAAATACGAAGGAGAGTGAAAATTTTTTATACTAGTGGTAAGCACATAGACATAAAATACAAGACACGTCATATTCATACAAATTGAACGATAAATTTGGCACGCTCTGATATCTCATAACGCATGAAAAGGATAGCCGTACCAAGCAGAATATGTGTGTATGAATGAGATAGCTATATGAACGTCCTGCGTTACATTCTCTGCATTACAAGCCATCTCTTCCCTAACGAACTTACGAGCGAAGTAGCATGCGACGTACTCGTGTACTGTCGCTAGGTTGTCTTCCACACACTTATGTATTTCTGCATTCGCTATCTCACTTATACCATTTGGTATGTGAATAATTGTATTAATTGAAATAATAAGTGATTTGTGTGTTCTTCGCATGAAAAGAAACTCCATGAGATTTGTTTTTTGTTCCCGAATGATTTTTACACTTGTCAAAAGCACAGGAAGGCATTTTATCTCAGAAAAGAGCTTACAGCGATGCGTTTGTGGCAGCTGGTGACAGCTTGTTTGTCAAACGAATGTTTGTGCGAGACTAAACGCAGTAAATCTCAGGTATGCCACGTTGGCTTAGTTTAGTGCAGTCACGCGCGTTGTCTCAGTAACGTATCTACATTATTTAATTCATCTAAGGGTAAGCATCGACCTGGTGAAAGACCACCATTCAGAATCGAAAAGTTGCTTGAAATGCCTCAAGCCGTGTTTAGTGACCAGATCTGGAGAGCCAGGCACTTCCTGACCTTCCTCTTCCTCATCTCAACATCCCAGTCCTACTGACTCCGGGCAGTTGGAACTCTTGTGCGGTACTCAACTCGAATACAAAAGGAGAATAATTTTAATTTATTATTTTAACTAGTTTATATATTTTCTTAATTTAATAAATGTATCGGTAATATAATCAAAACGCATCGAAATTATAGATCTATAGCAATAATTTAAAATCATAAATTAACGTAGTTCTCGCTCTACTAGAAATACTGTGTATAACGTAAACGTGACAACTGACTGGGCACAGATAAACTATTCTACGTTCTATTCATAGGCCGCTATTGGATTGCGTTGAACTGCCTCATTATTTAATAATAATTGATGACGTTTTCATACGAAGGTATTTCCGATTGTTGCTAGTATAGGTACGTTATTTGGTAATTTACTACGAAAACACAAATACATAATAATAATACGTTAAGTGGACATACCACCTTATAAATAAATCGGTGTAAATGGGTGTTCCCGAAAAATGGGAGGAGACTTCAAAACAGATGAAAATTCATTTGCATTCGTTCATGTTCTATCGCACATGTTTTATTAAATTGAGTTAGTAAATATGTTAGTTGTAAGTCACTAGTTATAAGTATTAGTCATAAGTTAGTATTAAGTCTTAGTTTTAATATTATGTTGTAAAGCGCCCTTGATAATGATAATGATAACAGTGAACTTATATAGAGCAGTTTTGTGATATTTCACCTCAAGTGCGCTTCATACTAAAATTAATTATGCTAGTAAGATTAACTAACAAGGAGAAAATAATACATAATATGTATACAAATTAAAACTATCTAAAATCATGATCGATATCATAAATAATCATGAGAGAAAAGGGTTCAGATATGGGTATAACAGTGTATGTGTACATCAACAGATTAAAAAAAACAATTTACCAGAAGCTAAGGGCATATAAATTCAGATGAAACATATGAATTCATATTAACATATTTGTCAAATCAAATCAAAGAAAAGGAAATAAGATTGAGGACAGTTAATATGTTGGTACTTAAAACATTAATATTCAAGTACATATTACTCGTATAAGTAAACGGTTCTAAAGATGCAAACAGTGTAAATAATAACAAGTAACAAAAGAAAAATAAATATTTGATGACAGTGAGTATATGGTTTTCAGTAGATAGTGAGGACATTGAGTTATAATGATATACGTAAGGAGAAAACCGAAACAAAGCAAATTAGGGACGTTTTTAAAGAAATTAAATTTTGATAAGTTACGTTTTGTATGTAGAATTTTTAAACAATTTGGTTTTTAAGACTCGTTTGAACTCTGCTAGGTTCTGTATGTTGGCAAGTTTTGTGGGAAGCTTATTCCAGATGACTGGGCCAGATACACCAGAAGCCCTTGAGGTGATATTTCCGTCACGAAAACGGCGCTATATAAATCAGCCAATTATTATTATTATTATGGCGATTATTATTATAACGTTACTTATTAGACCAGTTGGGTCGACGTAGGTTAGCAAGGGGCACTTGGCAGTTACAGGAAACAGTATTACATAGACAATATCGAATGTAGGTACATAAAAAATAGAGTTATCGTACATAGACACTCATACCAACAAGGAAGGGGTAAGGAGACAAATGATGTTGAATCCGGCTCTGTTTGGAAGACAAATCAATAGCATCCAATATCGATTTGAGTAATGTTCACATCAATCAAACTGATCACGGTACGTTGTATCCACTTATTTTTTACCGGAGTGGACCAGAACTAGCGCTGGCTTGTAAGTATTTTAATTAATATCTCAATTGATACTACATTAGTCTGATTGTAACCTTATTGCGTGGTGTAACCTTAAGTGACCAGTTAAGGCACCGGGGCTCCATCGAAGCCAGAGTAAAGTTAGCCTCTCAGAAGTTGGGCGTGTTGTACAGGGCCCGCAGATACTTCGATAGTACACAACTGCTGACCCTGTACAAATCGCAAGTACGCCTTACTATTGAATTTGGCAGCTACCTCTGGTCTGGAGCCCCTAAATACCTGAAAAAATCCCTTGACTCTGTGCAAAAACGGGCGGTCCGTTTGATAGATTCTCCTATCTTAACAAACGGATTGCATACTTTGGAGCACAGACGTCAGGTGGGAATGCTGTACTTGTTCTACAGGTATTTCAATGGAAGATGCTCCGAGGAACTTGCGTCATTGATCCCTTCGGCACCGGTGCATAATCGGGAAACTCGCCAAACGCACACCCAACATTTGTACACGGTTGACATTCAATACATGAGAACGGGTCGCTTTTACGATTCGTTCTTATGTTCAACAGCTCGGCTATGGAATGATTTGCCTGGCTCTGTGTTTCCTCCCTCCTTCAACATGGGTCTCTTCAAGACCCAAGTTCACTCCTTCCTTTGCTCAAAAAGACCCTCCACACAGCATCCCCAAAGATGACATAGGCCCTGAGGGAAATTATTTCCCTCTAGGCCTCCTGTGTGGAGTTATTGTAAAAAAAAAAAGATGCCCTAAATTGTAAGGTTGTCTACCAAGCTTAATTTATTCCTAAAATAATTAAATTGGCAAATCTTTTAGACATAATCCTTTCAAAAGAAAATCGTACAGTCCAGATACAGTACTAAGTTCGAAGTTCGCACTTTCGGGGTAGGTAACAAGATAACAGAATTCAGATTTCATAAATTTAAATTTCTTAGTTACACACGCGTACCTAACAAAAAATCAAACAATTTTTCAATACAATCATGGATTGTTAAAAAATACATATTTACACAAATCAAATGCTAAAAAATTACTACTCGTAATAAAATACCTTTATCTTCATGAAAATCTTTTACTTGACATTTAAACTTTTTTGATATATTTATTTTTTTATTTTTTGATAATTTCCGCATGACTAAAAGGTTTTTTTTATTGCCATGTATTACCGTTTTGAACATTTTTTTAAATAAATATCTTCCAACACCAATTAATTGTGTACATACTAATTTCCAAAATATTTCAATTTTCTTGTTTTTTTCTGAAAAGTGGATTTATTTGTGAAATTTACGTTAGTAATATAACAAGTACACAAAGCTCCAGGATGCATATTTCTGCATGTGTTAACATTTTAAGCTTTTTTTAATAAAGCTCTACACGAGTCTTGCGGTTGAAAATTTTATTAAAATGCCTCTTTTATTGCATGAAAGCATCCTGCTGATCTTTTGAAGTAATACCATAAATGGGTAATTCTTTCACTGAAATAGTAAATATATTCAACTGCACTGAATCTATTTACAAGAAGGCTAAAATAGCATACCTCTTTCAAAAACATTACTGTTAATTTATTGCATTATAATATTTCTATTAACTTACTTATGTTTTTGGGTGCTAATCATTTACTCCATGTTATTTTTATGACATTATTATTTTACATTATGTATTACACAGTTATGTAAAAGCCCATAAGGGCGTATATAATTAAATAAATAATATTTTAAGGTCAAGTACCTACACGTGTATGTACTTAGTACAATCACACTAATTATCAGGAGAAAGTAATTTGCAAAAATAGACCTATATAATCAGAAAGAAAGAAATAATTGTAGATAAATTAAAATTATAGATTTTTTTGGTACCTAACTTTTGTTCCCCCTTTTTCTACATCAAGGACACCATAATATACTATCCACCTTGTCGGCGTGAACTCTAGCTGACCTTTCGTTTGCGTCATTCAGGAAATCCTTTTGGTCGAAGTCGCCCACGTGTAGAAGGTTCCGGCTGTCGCCCCTATATAAAGTGCGTGTATTTGTACCATTGACAGTCCAATATATTATTTATAGTTCTCCACCTGGACACCATTATAAAAGGATTCTATGAAAGGAATTTGAAGATTTTCCTTAATTATATTTTATGGTACTCGTAAAACATTATTTTTCACGTCCGAAGTTAATTGAAATGTAGTCTAGTTCGATCTTAACCGTAGGAGAAAAAGATATACAGTTTAAAAATAAAGATTAATCATTTTCGTAGAAAGCAGTCACTTTGTGGTTTAACATATTTAATAAAAATGAAATAATAACTTTGTATAAGACCACAGGTCATAAAATATGATGAAACCGGTCGGTCATAAAATATTCAAAAAATCTGTGGTCCTTAAACAAAGTTATGATTTCATTTTCATTTTGAAGATTAATAAATTTTGATTGTTGACAAAGTTAAATTCAATAGTCTCAGAAAGAATTGTATTTTATCAACAAAACAAGTTACGTAATCAAAAACTTTTCGTTATGTTTAATGCTATAACATCCACCAAGAAAAATATACGAGAAATCAAACCTGACCGTATGAGATATATTTTTTTGTCTCCTAATATATAAAATAAATAATAAACTCATACACGCACACACACACACAGACTTCATTAAAACGTCACAAGTACCTACACACACATTTTATACGACAACATGAAAACATACATTTTAAACACCATTAATACCTACATGATATGGTAGGCAATCCATTAGCTAGGAGGGGGCAGTTTATATAATTGCCTTCCAGAAAACATTAAAGTAAAACATGTGAATCAAAAAAATAAAAATCCTTATGAAATTAGGAAAGTAAAATAATTGTATTGTATTTTTAAAGTATTCTAGTTAAGTACGTGAAATTGTAATTTTTCTTTAATCTAGAATAAAAATAAAATAAAAACAATGAAGAAGAAAATCTAGTTCTGAAGCCGAAAAATCTCTTGAGTGGTGAGTTCTGGCGTCACCAAATTTACACAGCCTTTTCTGTCTGATATTTCTCTGAATTCAACGCAAATATTTGCAGCTCCCAAGATATTTCCAGATTCATGAGCTAATAAGCTTTATAGTCTAAATTAGAATTAACTTTAAAGCTTTTACGCTTATTTTTTTATTATTTTTAATTGTAATAATATCAATAATATTAAACGTAAATATAAAACAGAAAAAATATAACGGTCGCGACCGAGACTCGAACTCAGAACCTCTACTCTATCCGGGAATAACACCTCTGCCAATTAAACTACCGATACCTTATAAGAAACCGGCATTTTTAATCCATCTCATTTTGCATTTGGAAATCATTAATATATATTTTTTCAATTTTTCTTTCGATTTGGCTGCCATCTTTTTATTGTATACAAAGCTCTACCCGAGCACATATTATATACCTAGATGGTGTCTTAGATAAACCATCCATTTTTATCACCTATTCTGAGGTAAATCATTTACCTCGTGGCCTATGTCATATTTGGGGATGCTGTGTGTTGGAGGATTTATATATACTGTAATTTTTTCTCCCGTTTACAGCTTAAATAAATTTATTGGTTTAACAAAGTATTTGTTTTAAATTAATCAATAACCATCGTGTAATCTTTTTATGGCGAGCCACAATGTAACTGCTTTTTACGGACATTTCAAATACTAAATCGATAAGCCTGATTCACACCAACGTCCGGTTCCGCTCAGTGCCGATATTGTTCCGCAAGAAAACTTATTGATATGGTATGAATATCAATCAAGAATTGTGGCGGTATATCCTTCTGCCCACCCTTGTGATATTTAACTACTTATTTAGTTAAATAATTATTTTGAAGTGTAAAAATACTAACATCGCAGATTTTTTAATCGTTAAAAATATTATTTAGTGATAAAAAAATGGTTAAAAAAAAAAAACCTGCGTTGTAAGTATTTTACACTCAAACTGTTATTTTACTAAATAAGTAGTTAAAAATCACTGACATATTCATACCATATTTCAATATCGGCACTGAGCGGAACCGTACGTTGGTGTGAATCAGGCTATAGAGTTTGTAAGTTCAAATCACTGACATCGATTCAGTTTGTAAGGTCAAATACTCAATTCGACATACTTTTTAAGGTTAAGTTTAAATTCAAACTCTACAAAAAAAATCATAATATCATTCTATTCATTGTTTTAACCTTTATTTTGTAGAGCTCTAATTTTAATTTTAATGTTAATGTTTTATTTTTTATTTTTAATAATAAATATTATCAGGACGCCCGAGAAAGACATGGCACGATCAAGTAAATCAAATACTTGAATCGGGTCATGTGAAGAGTCAGAATAACAGAAGAGTATGTATGAGACGATGTATGAATGTAAATGAAGCAAAGAGTGTGTGCCAAGACAGAGTTATATGGCGGTCCGTCCTCTCTGTCTACCCCTGCGGGGAAACGGCGTGATGGTTAGTTAGATAATTAATATTACCATATCGGTTTTCTTTATTTAAAAAAAATCTGCTATATATTTTTTTACGCGTGTCAACTATTTCGCCTTCATAAATAAATTTAATAAATGTATATTTAAAATAGTCTTTAATGCATTCTTCTTTCCGTTTTCAAGACAAACTCGAAAAGCTACTAGAATGAGGAAATAATATTGATATTGTTTTTTTAAATGTTCACCAATTTAAATGCAAGCATTTTTGTTATTTTTTAAATGCAATTTCGTAGTAAAATAAATTTTCAATGTCAGATTTTTGAAAACCCGCCAAAACGGCCCAACTCGATGTGGTAAGCGGCGTGGAGGATTTAATGACATGACGTCATAAACCCACATCAGTTGTCAATCTTCCTATTCGATGACATCCCGGACGGTACACATGACGTCATAACTCGTCCGAATTTAAAAATTGCTTATTAAAACTTTACGCTTCACTGTGAAATTAATTCTTGAAAGAATATTAACAATATGCGGAGAACATGAAATTTTAAAATATTAGGTTGTGACCGAGACTCGAACTCGGGACCTCTACTCTATCCAGGAGTATTGCTCTACCAACTGAACTACCTCAACCAATTCATTCGACGTCATTTTTATCAATATCACACTGCTTGAAAACTATTAATATTCTTTAATTTTCGTTTTTAATTAATCGTACGAATAAATAAACGAAAGAAATATACGATAAAGCATACATGTTCAGATTTTATGTTTGTCGTTCTAATGCGCGCTCTTTCAACCGTATATTTCATGACATTTTAACATGTTTTTAAATAAACAATGGCTAAGAACACCCTTAAAAGATGAAAGCCAGAAACATAAAAATACAACACGTTTCCAACATATCATCGCTGAAAAGGCAAAAGGACTTAAGCGACACTTAAGTCAAACTTTCTTTTTAAGACTTTTGTGGCCCTTCAGCCATCTAAAATATATTTACCATTTGGGAGAAGGCTTGACTCGAGCGACACAAGCTTCGGACTTTTTGGGTTTTTTGTCGCTTCGGGAAACTCAGTGAGCATTGAGTTACCTGAGTTAACTTTTTTTTCAAAATCCAACCAGGTACTGAATAGTTATAAATTTAATTGTAAAACAAACAAAAAACTTTAAAGTGCTCTGATGTAAACTTTCCAAAATGGCGCTTCAGCCCTTTTGTCTTTCTGGCGACGATATGTATATATCAGATATTTATGCGTATTTTTCAAAATATTATTTTATAACATTGTCGGAATTGTAAAAGTTAGTAGTGAAATTCAACAGGTCAAGGTATTTAATCTACTCTAGCTACATGTTTAGTATTTGGGAGGCACTGATGTGAACTGTGAACTACAATAGTAGATGGTACAATGGTACAATCGTACAGCGCGGCGACCGCAATGGCTGGCTGGTATTTGGGCGTGGAATTGTACTGGACTGATTGGCGATCCTGATAGTACTTGTGATGTTCTTTGTCCCCCGGCGCTGATTGTACAGTTGGTACAGTTCCCAAAACCCTGGCTTTTGACATAGGTATCGCAGCGAATATTGAGTCGAACACAATAGGTACTCACACAGATGTGTTTCTTGAACACAGCATGTTTAAAACTTATTCGGGTTAAAAAAAGAAAATTCCAGTGAAATTTAAGGGTCAGCACACAAAAATGACGCTAAACTTGACTTTGTAGCATTCTATTACAAGTAATACTACAAATGATTTTTCTGATTTTTTTACATGGGTAGTTAGGAAAATGTCTGAGGTTTCCAGTGAATACTTTTTTTTACTGTTATCCTTTCAATTCTATGAAAAAAATACTAAAATGTCAGGAAAAGGTGCACTTTGAAAACCAGAAAAGGTATTTTTGAACATTTTACCTATAATTCCAGTATGGATTTCATAAAGAATTTAAAAGATTACTTTTAAGAATTGTATTCACTGGAAACCTTAGGCATATAAAAAATATAAAATGTCAGGAAAAGGTGCACTTTGAAAACCAGAAAAGGTATTTTTGAACATTTTACCTATAATTCCAGTATGGATTTCATAAAGAATTTAAAAGATTACTTTTAAGAATTGTATTCACTGGAAACCTTAGGCATATTTAAAAAAAACTACCAGTATATAATTAACAGATAAATGATTTATAGTTTTGCTTGGACTAGAAAGCCAAAAAGTGTGTATTTTTGGGTGCTGACCCTTAAAAGAATTCATTTAAAAATAAAAATAAAGGGTTTTTGTTCCAATGAATAAAAAGAACCCAGTAAAAATACGTAGAAAAATATAAAATTGACATAAAATTGTTTGTACTTGTTATCTCTTTTTCGCTAGTGACAATAAGTAGGTGTAAGCAAGACAAAATACTGTATCCCAGTGATGTTTCACAAGGCATCAATTTATTTATTTAATTATTCATCTTGGTGAATACAAAATTTAAGGGATTGCTCCGTGGCTGTCTTACTAAGAAATTCCTGTGTCGAGACAGACGCAGGGTACACTGCGACCTATAACTACATACGCATATAATATGTGTCAAATTAATCATCATTCTCAGTGCTACATCTCTCGGAGAGTCCTGAACGCCTCTAGGAAACGCCTCCGCTCCTGTCTGTCTTCCACTGTCTCCCTCCAGTTTCTTATGCCCAAACATGTGGTGTTAGTTTGTCCCTCGCCGTCCAGCCACCTAGTTGTAGGTCTCTCAACACTCCTTGGTCCTTTAACTTATTATAAAGAGCCCTATCGGCCACCCTTGCTGCACGCCCTGCCCAGCAGGAGCCGTCGCAGTTTTATAAATCTTATTATTGATGGCTCTTCAAACAATTGGTAAGCTTCTGGTTTTATTAGCTTATGATCTTCCTCTCAAAAATATCCAATACCCTTTCGCAATTTTTCGTGAGGGTCCAGCATTCAAAGCTCCAGCTTTGTTAGTCACTGGTCTGATGAGTACCTATTTTGTAGAGACTGGATTTGATTCTTTTCAAGAGGAGTTTCGATTTGAAGGCTCTTTGGATACCCTAGTGGCACCAGAGTCCTATTTATGATTATTGATTTATTATTATTATTATTTTATTAGATGTTACCTATGAAAAATCACAGGATGGAAATCGACTTACTTTCAAATATAGAATAATGTCTGCTAAAATACATTATAGGTAGGAACATTATTAGGTGGGTACGAATTTGAAAAGATACAATTTTTTTAATTTGAAAATTTTCCGTCGTCAGTTACAAATTTGAAAAGTTCACACTCATACGGTCGTGCGTACTTACAAAATAATTTATTTATGGGTAAATTAATATGTAAAAGCCCATTTGTACATGTACAAATAAATATAATGAGGGTGCTTTGAAATCTTTTAACTTTCTGAATATATCAACCTATAATAATTTCGTTTTAATTCCAGTGTCATTAACGATATGTGATTTGAAGACGGAATTGACTCAAGGAGTCTTTTGACTCAAGGAGTTTTTACTTTATAGGCAAGTCCCATCAAGTAAAACAGTAGAATATGGCATCAGTTGACATAGCGTAACATTGCAATACCTGCATGTACGAGTATTTCCCTATCCTCTCCGTGACACGTGACGCGTGAGGACCAATAGAGCGTGATCTGTGACGAGAGATGGAACTCCGTGTAGGTCACCGGGGAACACGGAAAAACACCTGCTCCTGCACACGGAACACTGAACATGTTCCGTGTTTTATCCGACGTCCTGCCCGTCATTCTGGCAACCGGTTCTGTTCTAGTCTGCTGCACTGCTTCCTGTTGGATACGAGATATGACGATAGCATATAGCAGGGTCGTACCGTCTATAGAGGCTAAATTTGTACTTAGGCGCACGAACGTTTTAAAATAAAGAGATTTTTTTTTTTCATCCAGTCGCAAGGAAAAGTTCAAAAGCTTTTTTACTTTAATTTTTTTAATTTAAATACTACAAAAGAGATCCAACTGTCTGGGGCCATTGGGACTATGACATCCCAATTGAGGTATGTTGTGAAGCTAAAGGGAGTGGGGAGGAAGGAGATAGGAAAAAGCAAGGTGTGGGAAGTACCTGGCTATTCATATCTGATCACCAAACACGACTAAAGCCATTTCAAACAACGTTTCGATTCTGAATCCTCTGAACGAGCTAAAAAAACCTAATAAAAAAAATATACAAAATCTATTCACACGTATTTTCCTAAGCTAGTTTAAAATGCAAGTAAGTCCCTTATTATTACAATTTTGATTAAGAAATTTAAATTTATGAAATTACGCAAACGCTTCCATTTTGCAGGATATATTTATATGATTGAAAAAAAAAGATTTTACGAAAATTCTACCACATTTATTTACTTAATTTGACAGTACTCAAAAAATGCACTCAAAGCCACTTATAATACAATTCTATAAATGGTTTATTTGTAAATTCTATACAATATTGGTTGGTTTGTATTTTAAATAGAATCTAAAAGTTTTCAGTTCAAAATTTTTATTCACTTATACACTGATATTTTTCCAACTACCGTTTACAGATACAAAATTTACTGTATTGCTCTTAGAGTATACGAGTATAAAGTGGTATCAATCCAAGGCAGTGAAGTCAGTTTTTGGTGATTTTTACCTGACTCGGCGGACCTGGGCGTGGCTAAGACCAAGGCTAGGGTATTTATACATCCATTCATATCACATATCGACATAGTGATTTTGTTTCGTAAAACCACTTTTTTCACAATATAGATATCAACAAAAATATAGCATCTAACCTAAAAAACCGTTTAGTTGTGTCAAGTTTAGTGGCATAGTAAAAAATGTGGGCGGAGTCCCGCGATGACCCAGGAGCCCAAGATCATTGTGACAGTACGTAGAAGCGGAGTATTATATTTGTTGTCTCTTTCTCTCTCATGGTGTAGGACGTAAAAACCCGGAGAAAGTAATTTATCGCAAGTTTGTATCGGTTGGGTAAAAATAATTTGCTCTCTCTCCATACATTGTTTCTCCAAGGTATTGCTTGTATTAGAAATTTACAAAGTGTGTATTTTTGAGTGCCTTAATATTCTATTCTATCTATATATTTCTGACACCTATTACTTGTCAATCAAGTAAGTGTCCAAAAATGCCCTTAATTGCAAGAAAATTTGAACACGGAACTTTACATTTCCAGTTGGTAGTCGGTCAATGACCTGCTTTTAACCCAGCGGGGGCGATATTACTCACAATAGTGATATACAACCCGCAGCCCGCGAACCCATTTCCCACCACCCACTTGCATGAATAAAAAAATCTAAATGTCTGGCCGGTGACATTTGTGAAGAGAATTTTGTAAAGATTTTTTTATTAATGCATACACCATGTTTTCAATGAAAGCTCAGGGGCCCACCCACAAAATATCGATATAGATTTTATCGATAATGTCGACAACTCACGTCGACTAAACATGCTTAATTTAGTCTTACGAACTGTCGTTTGTTCGTTGGCGATCATCAGTCGGGCTCGGGAACGATTCCAAATTACCGACATTGTCGATAAAATCTCTATCGATGTTTTGTGCCAGCGCCCCAGGTAGTGTGGTAGTGCCTAGGAGTGAGAATATATATGGAGAGAGAGCTAAATATTTTACCCAACCTATACAAATTTACGATAAATTACTTTCTCCGGGTTTTTACGTCGTAAGCCTTGAGAGAGAAAGTGACAAGACAAGTTGTCTCATAATATCGCACCACTTTTAGGTATGTAAGAATGTTTTCCGTCTCCAGTTACTCCACCCACTACGTTTTGTTATGCGACATAACTCAACGGTTTTTAAAGTTATATCCTATATTTTTCTCGATAATAATACTGTGAAAAAGTGGTTATACAAATAAACATTATTTCGACATGTGCTATAAATGGATGTAAAAAGGTGTGTCCACGAAAACCATAGCCACGCCTGAGTCAGGAAAAATCAAAAATTCGCACTACACTGTTTCCCAAAGCTATCCCTCCTGGTATATTATTGTTCTGAGGGTAGTGCCTATTTTTAGATCTGTATCTAAAAGTATGGATGATAAGATGGTTCCATGAGTTTTTGAACAACCGGTTTTGGACCCTACCCTCGCTAACAACCCCGGAAGTTGTTTTTTGGTTTTCTTGATTAATTGCTGTGTACAATTTATTTATTTGTTGATTTACGCCCAGCAGGGCTTTTACATACATTTTAGTAAAGACGAGATGGAACTAGGGTTCCGCCAACATCCAATTGGCCATACAGGTGTAACCTTAGAGTACATAGAATGGTACCTATCAAGGCAGTGTAGTCAGTTTTTGATGATTTTTGCCGGACTCGGCAGACCTGGGCGTGGCTAGGACTAGGGTTAGGGTATTTATACATCCATTCATAGCACATGTCGACAAAATGTTTTTGATTATTCGTAAAACCACTTTTTCACAGTATTGCTATCAACTAAAATATAGCATATAACCTAAAAAACCGTTTAGTTGTGTGGAGTTTTAGTCGCATATGAAAACATGTGGGCGGAGTCCCCGGAAACGCGGGAGACCAAGATCACCCGTACAGTACATTAAAGCGGTGTTATTTTTGTTGTCTCTTTCTCTCTCACGATGTACGACGTAAAAACCCGGAGAAAGTGACTTATCGCAAGTTTGTATAGGTTGGGTAAAAAGAATTAGCTCTCTCTCCATACATTGTTACTCTAAGGGTGTAACATTCAATAACCACTATCTGCAACAATTGTACTCCATGCGGCCCGCGAACGTTTGAAAAAATGATAAATTAGCCCTTCTGCTAAAAAGGTTGCGCATCACCGACCTGCAAATTACCTACACTTGGTCGTAGCCAGTGAACTGAAAATCCTTGGAAGTGTGATCTGTACGGATTTGAAATGAAACTGATTCCGCCAATTTCCACAAGACCTAGGCCCAGACATGCCAATGAAATTGTTGATTAAGAAAGAAATTTTAAATTTGATAATGTTTTGATCAATTTCAGTAGAAGTGAGATAAAATTGGGCTTACTTCGAACATCCAGACACCCCCATAGCGCACTTCTATCTGTTTTTTTTTTCAATTCAGTGATCGCAGCAGACACACAGGTAGAAGGGGAGGCGGCGAGGTGTAGTGGTAGTGAGTGGTGATTAGGTCCGGCGGCCGGCTTAGAGCACGAAGTGTGTAGAGTTTGAATTATTAATTCGCACCTTGATGTCCATAATTTTGTATTTTCCTGAAATTTTCAAGGGAGGGTAGAATTAACGTGAACATGTTTGCACTGTTTCCTGCTATACAATATCCTCAAAGGGTCTTCGACCAGTGGATCTATTCTATTAATTTAAGGAATGTTGTTAGGCTAAAAGAAATGGGGGAAGGGGGAGGAAAAGTTAAGATTGGGAAGAACCTGGCTATTCAGATCTGGCCACTAAACACGGCTAGTGCCATTTAAAGCAACGTTTCGATTCCGAATGGTAGTCTTTCGCCTGGGCGATTCTGAGAGTATCTACCACTCTAAGTGAGTCAAGATAATCTAAATTTATTTAACCACATCTCTTTTAGGTAATAAATAATATGTCTTATGGGTTTACTGAATTTTCCAAAATATTATACCATTTCATTATTGTCCTTCCTCTAAATATGCAGTTTTACAGTTTTTTTTCTGCATCGAACGCTCTGGCTCTCGTTTGATTCTGAAGACTTTTGTGACCCTTTAGCCATCAAAAATATATTTACCAATTAAGGAAAAGGCTTGACTCACGCGACACGAGTTTGGGACTTTTTTAGCCTTTTGTCGCTTCAGATAACTCAGTGAGAGCATTAAGTTGCCCGAATTATCTTCTTTTTTATATCCAAGCAGATACTGAAGACGTATGAATTTTATTGTAAAATAAAATAAAATACTTTTAAGTTCTCTGGTGTAAGCTCGCTAAAATGGCGCTTCGGCCCTTTTGCCCTCGGCGACGATATTATACGCTGTCATAACGGTCGGACGAAACTGTTCATTAAAATATTATTAGTCATCTCAGTTGTGTTCTATTCTATCAAAGTTTTCCGTTTATTTATCAGAAATCTCTAAAACAAACAAAAAATTCAAATCATATTTTTTTGTAGGTACTGAAAATGTGGTATAATTTATTCAATTTTTCCCGTGCCAGACGGCGACAAATCCCTGTTCCCGGCCTTTTCCCCGAAAATCAATCTTCCCCCTCGGCCAGAGACATTCCCGAATTTCCCCGGATTTCGGCACCCACTTGCGGCTGGCACGGCCCGGCACGAGCTCCACTCCCGTCGAAAAGCAGGAAGCGGAGGTAATGGGAAGAAGTAGAAGAAGGAGAGAGGATCCGCGATAGCCAATTTCCCTGATTGAATACTTAGGCCTGTCGTCATTTGGGTGTATGATTATGTTTTGGACAGGTCACGCAGATGCCATGGGCTGGAGGGCTGGTGCTGGTACCAAAGACTATTAGTGTATTGACTTCACGTTATCATTTACGTCATTAGACCGATTGTTAACTGTTAATAATTTAATTGCTGAGTGAGATGACATGGTATTACACGCATATTATATAATGTTCAGTAGGGTGGAGCGATATTGTAAAAAGCAAAAGTCAGTATTGTAATAGCTGCCAAAAGTTGCCACGTTTCATTCACATTCTCGTAAAAATACTTTAAAAAACTATCAACAACCCATCGATTTAATAATGTAAAAATCATAAATTTGGCATTTCTTTATCGAAATCTGTCAAAAATCGACAAAAATGTCTGGTTCGTTCTTAAAATTAACTTTCCTTAATCGAACATTTTTACGTATCTAATTTTATTTCGGACTAATTTTAATTTTCATTAATTTCTGAAATAAATGTGAATTTATGTTATTTACCCTGCTTTTTCTTTGCCGCCAATAATTTGCTTAGGCTTCCGCTGGGAGCGACCATAAGCGATATATTATTTTTTTTCTAACTTTACGTTTAATTATTTGAAATATAGATTTTATAATGGATAACATATAATTAACGTAAATTACACTTGAAGATTTTTTCTCTAAATTTCGGGACTTCCTCTGAAAAGCCGACTATCTTACTTATGACATCTAAAGAATAACCACCAGCATAGGTACCTACGAATTTAAATATGTAATGAGAAAGGAATTTCGGATTTCGTTTCTATTCCCATTATTTCAAGACAATTCAAAACGATACCAAAAACTTGAACGATTTACAGACTCCAATTTCCAGACTCTTTTCAATTCGACCTTTTTTAATAAATATAACAGCAATTTAATTTATACATTGCTTCAAATGGCTTTAACCGTGATTGATGACCAGATCTGAATAGCCAGGTACTTCCCAACCTTCCTCTTTCCAATCTCCTTCCTCTCCCCACCACCTTCAGCCTCACAACATACCCTACTTGGGGATTCTAGACGATTGGGAGCAGTTGAGACTCTTGTGCGGTATTCATAAAATTGGGAATCAGCTTTTTTAAAAGTTTATTGCAAAAAAATGTTTCTATAAATTAAAAAAGTTTTTGTGAAACTGAAAAAGGCGATACATTATGCATGGATGTTTAAAAGTATTTTTACAAGAATATGGATGAAACGTGGCAACTTTTGGCAGCTATTGCAATATAAAAATCCACCCTAATATACAGGCCATACGGAGTGGCTACTACTGAAGGACGGATATGCCAAGTATTAAATGCGAATAACAGATGAGGCAATTTATAAGCAAACAAAATCTTCATTTTTCGACAGCGGATAGAGTTGCCATAACTGTCAAGCAAGGATACGGAATAGTAATAATAGGTGGCTTTTCGGGTTGATTGGGGAAGGGTTTGACTAAAAAAATCATAAAGAAATCAAAGTTTTTGTGAACTGTGTAGAAGATACTCGTAACAAATACCCAAGTTACATTATCAAAATAATCTTCTATTTACTTTCTTTGCCGTTGCTTCGACAGGTATCAGGAGTTTTTTTCCCCTTTTTGGATTAATAAGACATAAACACGGGGAGTTTGATATTTGTATTTGAATTAATTCTAATAAATCTGTAACAATTATACATAACGTTTTCAACGGATGTACTTAAGATGTGAAGAATAATTTATTTAGCATTGTATTGGTTTCAAATTTTTGTCTCTTTTTCTCATTAAAACTGCATAAAGAGAGACCTATATTTTGCGAGTTTGTCACCATTCACATTCTTACTGTAAAACAATTATAAAATTTTCAAATCATTTTTCAGCAATAACAAGGATCAGATTTTATTATTCTATGCAATGAATTAGTTACTTCCCGAGAGATTTCACTAAAAAAATTGAGACCATAGTAATATTTTTACTAGAATTAATTATTATTCAAACCATAGGTAGTTTGCTTTTTTAAAAACTCAACTCTATTCCCCATCTGCCGTGCGCCACTTCAAACAATGTATGAAATATATCAAGGAATATGATATAATGTACGTAATAATATTTTCTCGACATTTGCATTATTCAAAAGGTCTTCAATGGTTTACTTACCAATATTGGTATCCGGCTCGACGGACCACTTTTGTATTTTAGCAACGACCACTCAATCTTAAGTGTTGTCCATTGCTTCCAGCCCCCGTGCACATACTGGACGAGGATGTACCCGAGCTGGACCAGCAGCTGCTATCGGCTCGGAGCTACGCCCTCGAGGACTTCTTCTGGACGGGGTCGGGGGACGGGGCTCCGCCACCGCAGGGCCCCCCGCCGCCGCAGCACACAACCACGCTGCTGGCCACTGTGTTCCTGGACAAGCCGGGGCCTGACGTGAGTATACTGCAAACTCCAGTTTAGACCCTATTATTTTTCTTGTCGTACTAATCACATACTACATCAATCTTCCCCTGGATTTTCAAAAGACAAATACCATAATTAGACTGCTATGTTATTGTCAGTCTTCATCATAATTTTCTTCCCTTAATTCTAGTCTTCGACAAGGTGCCTACAAGTGTCCGTGTTCTGTGCCATTTCGGCGGCCTCAATCCATTGTAGGTCCAGTCTCTCCTCGCAGAGCTTCTGGAGTCGCTTTCCTCAAGCTTTGCCTGGAGCGGCCCACTGGACGTCTCCCCCTAATTAGCAACTTCCGGAATTATCGCCAGTATTTTGTGCGAAAGTTATTGTTATTAGTGATAAGAATTATTAATTGTAATTCAATAGTCCTCGTTGTAAGAAATTACTTTACTGACAACATTGGAGGCCATCCTGTTTTTCAGTCTATGGGCATTTTATAAGGGTTATGTTGCTTCACCCTCTGTATATATGTACATGGTTACATATTTAGAGTTTTTCCGGCTATTTTTCTTAATTTTTTTGAAAAAAAATTCAAATACACATTGAATAAATAAATATCATTATCCAAAACATACCGTTTATAACAGGGGTTGGTAATAAATGGGGTAGTCATAAAAAATCAGAGGTAATGCTAACACAATTAATAAGCAAGACCTAAAACAAATATTCATCGAAAATTATCATTTAATTAGCTGGACTGATTATTTTCAAAATCATATTTACGCAAAAATAATTTTAAGTTCTTAATTTAAAAAAATATTTTGTAAACATTTATGAATAAATAAACTATTTTTTAAAGGTTTTTTGTGGTGTTCAACGGAATTTAAGAAAAACATTTGATTTATGTTATCCTACGATTAGCTGTAACTTATAAGCAATCAGTATGGTTTTCCTCACTTTCAAGACTAGAGGGTGATATTATAGTCAGACCCGGCCCTGGTCAAACGGCGCCCGACGCAGCTAAGATTTTTGTTCGAACAGAAGATTGGTACCAACTCGTATCAAGTATAAAACGAGAGGCGAGGGTTTTAATTCCGCGCCCGTCGCCCGGGAACTCACGGGTTCATTTGCCGTCCATGAATGATGTTGTTTTTTCATTTTATTTCATATTTGTTAAAGCACTGTGGTTGGGTACTATCAGCGCCGTGGCAATTCGCCGCCTGGAGCGGACTGCTCCAATAACGCCTGCACAGGAACGGCCCTGATTATAGTACAAAACAATGTTTTGGGGAAGTAACCAAAAAAGTTTCCGACTCCTGGTGTATTGTGACGACGCGTGAGCAAATCAGTTATGGCCGAGTGGACCTACTGACCGATTTAAAATGAAAGAGTATTTTTAACATTTTGATATTTTAGCGCCCCCCATCGTCCTCGGAAGAAGAAGAGGACTGCGTGTCCGAGTGCCCCATCTCGCCAGGCCCCGCCGGCCACATCAACCCCACGGGCGCGGGCCCTGGCGCAGGGCTGCCCCCACCCGACCAGCGCTACTGGCTGCTGACGGTGCTCAGGGCCCCCACGGCGCCTGCCCTGCCAGACCTCGACTCCAGGCTGGCCAACCTGTATAGGAAGGCGTTTTTGAGGTTAAAACATATATTTTTTTAAATAAAGTACTTTCAATATATTTTTTGCAAAATAATCTATTTTAAAGTTAAATAATAAGGTTTGTCATAGTCCTTTGTGAGGCTGAAGGGAGTGGGAATGGGAAGAGAAAGATTGAAGGGAAGTACCTGGCTATTCAGATCTGGTCACTTAACACGTCTGAAGCTATTTCAAGCAAGACAGTATATACCACTCTTGTGAAGCTTAACTAAGTGGGAAGGGAAATAATATGGGAAAGAGGAAGATTGGGAACCTGACTATTCAGATCTGGTCACAAAACATAGCTAAAGCCATTTCAAGCAACGTTTCATTCTGAATGGTCCCTCACCAGGATGATACCGAGACTGTAGTTCTGGACCTAGTGAATTTGACTGATATTTAATGGCGACTATGGCCAATGCCTTCCAATATAAATGCCTGGCTTAAGTGATATTTTAAATAAATAAGCTCACAATCAATTATTTATCAAAGCATATTTTCCTATGTAATATTTGACATGGTACCTACTCAACAACTCAAAAGATTTTGTTTCAATATTGGGGTTGTTAAATTTCATAGCTCCCAAACAAAGTGACCTACATCTACTTCTTAGTAAATTACTTCCCCGAGTGATGTTTGGTCAATATAAGATACCTGCCATGTTTGATGGCTCCAGGAACAACTTCAACAACAAGGTTGATATTTATATAGTTACCAAGTTGTTGTGTGGCAGTACTTATGGTATATACATTCAGAACTTCAATCACATTCAAAGTTGTTAGGTTTATTCATTTTATGTAAAGTAAATGGGTTAACAGCTCTCCACACAAAGTAAATTCTTGTAAAGTAGTATGAAATCTGAGATTCAATCGAAGATCTAAGCTATAAATCGTAAAATAACATTAAAACATTTTTCTATTGATTTCTGTGTTTTAATTTCTTAATTATATTCACTAAATACCTTATGCGCATTATAAAGCATTACGCGAACATAAATTCGAAATTGAAACATGTAAATTGATAGAAAAATTTATTTATGTTAGGGTAACAGAGCTGTATTTTCGTTTTTTTGCGATTTATAGTTAAGACAATCGATTGAATCTCAGATTTTTAATACTTTTACAAGAATTTTATCACTAGTGTGGAGGGCTGTTGCTATGAATAAATATCAAAAACGGATGAAATATACATTTCTCATTACAGGCAGCAAGAAAGGCACCTAGGAATAATACCCACGGCAGCTCCGGGAACAAGAAAGAAACATCAGATATCGGTGCACCATTTCAATGAAAACAATAATTCCAGCGTCGAAACTAATAATAAAAGTGATAACCCTTTCAATATCTATACCACCAGCAGTAATGAGGGTTTAAATACTGAGTTCAGCACCTTACCTCGAGAAGAAGAAAACTTCGAAGAAATTGAAGACAGTTCGATATCAACAAACAGCGATCTAGATTATTCTGTGGACGTTCCGTTTGAATATGTGACGAAGTATTTGGAATCGACGCCATCTAGTGTGTTGAGAGTGAAGCGTCTAGTAGATGGTTGGGAGAAGTCAGATGGTTTGGCTAGCAATAGAAGCGCTGAAGGGAATGTTTCCAGCGAAGTGGTTAAGAGAGACACTTCAAAAAATGGTCAACCCATGGTGGAAGTCTTCTTGCAGAATATTACAAAGGTAATAGTATTTATTAGGTATTATTAAATTGATCCAATCGTGGTTTTATTGAAGACAATGCCATACATAATGGATAGTAAATATCCACACTATTATGAATTATTTTGTCTTAAATTTACTCCTGGCCAAGAAGTGATATGCATTGTACTAAGCTTTTGTATTGTTTCAGGAGGGCAGCGAGGAGCTGAAGGTGGTGTACTGGGTGTCGGTGGGAGGAAGGCCAGTGCCAGCCAGAACTGCGGCCAAGGATATGAAGTTGTTGGCTGATGCAGAAGTTGTAGCCGAACTCGGTTACCCTATCACCACCAAAGCAGAGCGTAAGCTTTTTCTTGCTAACTTCACCTTATGTAGCTGGCTCTACCTATCCTATCAAGAAATTCAAGCCTTATAGTCTAGTCCACTGGGCGCCAATGTAAATATACAATAAATGCATATATTCGCACCACAATCAATGCTTTACTGATTTAAAAAAACATGAATTTTTCGCATAATGTTGTAGTTATACATGGCTTATTTGCAATATTCCTTCAGGTCATACAGCCCATTGTGTTATCTCCTATGTTTCGCCTCTTTCTTTTGCCATGGCCCAACTCCTGTAATAAAGTTTACCTTACCTTAGATGTTTATGTCAGTGTCTCCTGGCTTCTCAACATGGCTCCCCAGGTATCAGAGCCTTTTTTCCATTATGGCTTCATACTCTCTACAATTCCTACACCTATCGGTGCTTTCCACTCCCAACAGCTGCATGTATCTCCCGAGGTGGCAGAATCCTGTCAATAGTCCTACTAGCTCCCTAAGTGAGCTTACAACCATATTGAGCGGTAAGTTGTCTAGCTTGTTTGGGGTTTGAACCGTCTGTGACTACTTTAGAGTGTCTCAATCTGATTGCTGGGATTTGATCCACTTTTTAATATATATAATAGTTTAGTAGTAAAGAAATTAAAATGAACTATTTTCCTATTTCAGCGTATCTGAAGTTACCCGAGCACCTGAATGGCGCGGCTCGCGCTAGCAGCATGCGGGACACCTGGCTCATTGTGGGCGGCATCATCCTGGCCTGCATCCTGTTGCTGGTAGCTGCGGCCTTCCTGGCATGCCGCCTCGGGGGACGCCGCAAGGGCGTCCGGGGGTAGCCGGGTGCTGCGCGAAGCTAGCCGCACTGCGGACAACACGACGGGCAAGGAGAATATGGCGTACCAGGGGGAGAAGGAAGGGAAAGTATGTATACTTGTCTGAAAACCCCTTCTCATCCTATCTCACTAATCGAGTCATAGTCTCATTGCTGGGTTCATGACCCCTCCTTCATTTTCCCTGTTGAGGCAGGCTCTGTTGCCTGTGTTTCAAAATAATATGGTGCCTTATCTTATTTTTCCTTTCTAAGACAAATGAATATGTTATATTTATTCCAGTTGGTGAGTGTGGTTTCACCAGGCAAGCAGAAGGGCACACAGGTGACGGAGGAGCGTTACGTCAGCCCAGCACGACGCTACGTGCGCGGACCTCACTACCTCGTTAACAGAGTCAGCTCAGCTGAGAGCTCGGCTAGGTAAGATCATATATTGAAACTTATCAAGATTTCTTTACTTTGGACTGCTTAACCAACTAACCAATCAAATTACAAATAAATAATAATTTATTCTTTCAATCATCACACTATGACCTCATCTTGCACATCGCTCCGGTTTTCATTTTTCTTCTAATTGATGTGTGTATGATTTGAAAGTTCATCAATTATGGACTTTTACTTTTATCTCTCTGCCTGCAAGACTAAGTTATCGATGATCATGTCGGGGGGAGGGCAATCCTGTTTTGAATCCAATCACTTTGGTTATTGACATATTTCGCATCAGTGTAGAATTGCTGCTGGTAAAATAACACTTCTCTTTTTATATACACGCTATTTTTACTACCCGGCTTCATTATAATATGTGGTGGCTTTCATTCCAGTACATCAAGTGGCTCAGATCTGTCTCAGATGAACGCCACCTTGAGGCAGAGGCAGAGAGTGTTTGAGCAGCAGATGCAGAATGAGTACGCCATTGTCAACAAGAAGAATAAAACTAAGCATAGAAGAATAAGATCAAAAAAAGGTATCTTACATAATTTTTTTTAATAAAATTTTATATTAGGTATCGCCACGAGGGGTAGAGAGCGTTCAGAATCAAAAAGTTGCTTAAAATGGTTGAGCTACTTTTAAGTGGCCAGATCTGAATAATAATAATATAGTGTCTGTAAAAAGATAAGAAAATGAGACAGAAAATAAATTCTGATCATTTTCTTGTAATAATTTTCTTTTCTTGACGAATGGACAGCTTTACAGCCTCTGTGGATGTCATACCCTGCTGAATATTCAGGTCTTCCCAATTTTCCCCTTCTCCTTCAACTCCCCCAGTTTCTTCAGCCTCACCGCATTTTCCAAAAATGGGGATTATCCCCAAATGGATGGAACTCTTGTGTGGTGCGATTTTGAAATGTGACAATGTTTCCAGTGGGTATAGCAGACTACAGCCCCCGCGCCGTGAGCCCTGAGGATATCCGAGGCGACGGTTCCCTACAGAGGTTCCTGGTCTCCGGGCCCCCTCCCCCCGCCTCCCCAGGAGCCACCAGCCACGCCTCTTCCTCCTCCTCCTGCAGCAGCGTGGCCGTGCGACGGCCCCGAGGGGTGGTCAGCCCCACCTCCTACCTCTCCATGCCATCTGTCAAGTCCTTTCCTAGGTGAGGAATTTTGTAATGTGATGATATTACATTTAACCAACCAATGTTATTATGTTCAATTGACCAGGATTAGAATTCTATCGCATATAAGGCTTTCAATACTTGTGTTCTCTCACAAACTCTGTAAATGATTGTGTATTTCCCGCATACTGGCAGAAATTCCTACATTTTGATGTTCGCATTCCAGAAACAACGCAGTTGAACCTTTATCTAAAGTCTTGGAACCCCTCTGTGTGAGACACTTGGACATGGATTCGCCGGTGCACCAAACCAAAGTTGACTCCAATCCCAGACCCCGTGACCCATCAGTCTTCAGTCAGCAGAATAAAGTCACCAGGAAGGGGGACATTGGTAACCAGAGGGAGAGCGAGCAGAAGAAGAGCTTACCAAGCATCATGAAGAATACTTCGGGACTAATTCGGCTGGGCAGCTTAGACAAGGATCCGGGAGTCGTGAGTCCTATGGTCTGGGATATGCATAAACAAAGAATTAAAGGTAATTTTAATGGAATCCTAGAGTGTGCAATACTTACGAAAAATTATGTGGAAGGCTGTTAAGGTGAAACTTCCTATTTTCGTTCAACAAAATAAAGGAGATAGAATTTTCAACCTATGCATTGCTGTTATTACATATAAATTTATTAATTTTGTTCCATATAATTATTCCTTGAATATTTCCAGATAGCAACATGGACCCCAGAAACGAGGCGGATACAACCAGTGGCGCCAACATCTCCAAAATGCGCCAGCGCTTCAGTGAACTGGTTGACGACGCCTTTAGCTTATTTGGCAGCGGAGCCAACACCCCCAAGTCCACTGGGTCCACCAGACCAGAGGAGGTGGTGAGGAACCTGCCCAGAACAGATCAACTGCCAAGTCCACTCTGACTTAGATGCGACCAGGAGACATTCCACCAAAGAAGGGTAAAAATTATGATACTATCATCATCACCTATTATCTATCCTTTACTAAGAAAGAAAAAGGTTTGAGCTACCTCCAATCTTCTTCATTGCAATTTATTTTACTGATTTCTTATTTAATATGTAGATTTCCTCAAGTAGATTTAAGACCAGGTATTAATTTAACACCAGACCTCCGTAGCAGAGCGGTAGACTTCTTGGCTCTGGACCCAAGTGTAAGAAGTAAGGTTAAACTGAGCTTACTTCTGGCACACCAGACACTTCTATCAGTTTATTCCATCAGTGGTTATTGAAATATTTTTACTCTAGGAATTACCCAGTGGGAGTGCACGCATCCGAGGCGAGATCAGAACGCCCTCTTACCGCCTTGCCTCCGCGCCCTCCCCTACCGAGGCAAGGAACTGCTTGGGGCTCCACCACCATGGCACCTATGGTAAGAGGCTTTTGTTGTTTGACCCGGCTACCACTTTTCCATAGTATTATTATCAACAAAAATATAGGATATAACCTCAAAAACCATTGAGTTATGTCCCATTACAAAACATAGTGGCTGGAGTCACCAGAGACGGAAAACATGCTGACATACCTAAAATTAGTGCAATATTATGTGATAACTTGTCTTGGATCTTTCTCTCTCACGGTTTACAATGTAAAAATCCAGAGAAAGTAAATTATCATAAATTTGTATAGGTTGGATAAAAATATTTAGCTCTCTCTCCATATATATTCTTACTCCAAGATTTTATCCTTGTAGGTTTATCTATCATCTGTCTTTAATTATTGCAGTTTATTTTAATATCGGTTTCTTTTGATATGGGTTTTTTTAATACAGATTTTTGACATCGTTTTTTTTTTAATACCATTTCCTTATTCAGTCCAGATCAACCAGTGCGGGGGCCCAGCGTCACCCGGGTGCGGGAACAGTCCCGGTGATGAGCGGGCATGATCTGTCTCCCAGAGACCCAGCTTTACCACTGCTGCAGGCCATCAGGACCGAACTCAGCAAACTGCCAGGCACGAGTGATGCGTAACTGAGAACAAGTTCTAGCCTTGGTGTCAAATAATATTATGTAATAATAAGGAAGATATAAACCCTAAGATTTATAGTAGATATTTTCAAAAAGGTTGGGTGTTTCAAACTCACATTTGACTGTCAAATCGACGAACAGCAACATTTACAATTTTAGACCTTTGAACAGTCCTGTTGAATGCCGATTGTCGGCTCTTTGCTTTTGTTAAGCATCACTTGTTCTAAAAAGGCAGTAAGTTAGTACCTGCTGTGAGTATCAAACTCTGCCCATCCAACTGCTAGCCGTGCATCGAACCACTTTGAAGTATAGAATTCTAATTGAAGTCCTAAAGTTCGCAACCGACATTTGCTAAAGTCATCATATCGATGTGATTATTATTTTAATTGGGTTGAAAGATAATTATGATATTTTTTAGAGTGACTTTCTTTGTGCGTAGTAAAGTTATGTTGTGTGTTAGGTAGATGGCATCAGTGATTTTAAAGTTGACTATTGTTACGTTAAAATAATGTTTAGAGCAAGAACCCTGACAAGAAACAAAATGTGCCTTGTATTTTGAAAACGTACTTATAGAGTTTTAAAAATAAAACATTCATTTTATTGCAAAGTATTACCATAAAATTAAAATTAAAAATAATTCCATTCCATTTGACAACTAAATATATATTAAACTTCTTATTTTGATATAATAATCGTTTGTGCATTTTAAGACACCATAATGTTATTTTTTGATTAATTTTGATTTTCATTCCTATAAGCAAAACAAAAAAGACAAATCAAACATAAATGTCATATAAAGAACAACAGAAGCTACCCCGGTAGAACAGAGTATAAAATCGGTAGTTTTAATAAACTCATATGTATTTGTACTAACCACAAAGCGGATAATTCTGCTAGTGTTTTTGGTTTTTATTATAACCTTAAAAATAAATAAATTTGGGTCTTAAATACTTCTTTCAATTTTGTACCAAAAGTTGCAATGCTGTTTTTATCTACAAAAAGTAATGCGAGAAGTAATCGTCCAATGCCCCCTGCATCAAAAGTCAGTCTTCTAGCATCGCTTCTAGCGGCAGATGCATAGGCATTGAATTTCGAAGACTTGGCTCGAAACAGCCATAATAATAATTTTTTTAAATGCTGACAATTACATAAGAATTCGCGGCTTGTTTCACTGGAGTTCCCCGTTTTTCTATTGAAACACATTAAATACGATAACATCTCATCCGCCACGTACGAAATTTGGGCAACCATCTTGGCTGTCAGTGTCTGGACCTTTTATACAGGTGGTATTGCCTTATGCGTCCAGTGGTTAATAGCAATGTGCTTTTTTACTTAAAATGTAGAGTTTTCATATTTTCTTAATTTATTATATATTACTAATAAAACCAAATAGTTCCAAACTCATTCTTCATTTTCTATGTCATTGTAACTCAATAATCCTTTTCTTCCAATAAATATTCCGCAACCAGGTTTAACCCTGAAAACCTAAAAATAAAGTTGAACATTCCATTTGTAGTTTGCTTTTAAATACAATAACATAATATAGGAACATCCACCCATAGGAAATAAGATAATTTTTTATAATACAATAATTTATTAATCCGTCCATGTTAATGTGATACAGCGTAAAATTTTAGATTGTGAATTAAACATTTACACAAAATTGTGTTTTATTCAAAGTTTTAACGGTGTAGTGATTAATGTGCCTTAAAAAAAAAATTTTTTTTTTCAAATTTTAGGTTTTTTTATATTATATATATATATATATATATAAGGGAGAGAGCGGGCTGATAAGCAGGTAAGAAAGTGGTAGTAGTAGAGCCCACTTATACTCTTTCCATATTGAAATCCCAGCACTGGGAAGCATCCGGAATGTGACAATCTAAAGTCCTCCCAGGTAACCCAGGCAAATACTCAATATGGATACAAATTCACAAAGGGAGCTAATAGGACTATTATCAGGAGGCTGCATGTAGGTAGATAATATCAGTATCCCCTTGGTAAAAGACCACCATTCAGAATAGAAACATTGCTTAAAATGGCTTTACCCATGTTTGGTGACCAGATCTGAATAGCCAGGTACTTGCCCACCTTCCATCCTTTCCCCACTTCCTTCAGTCTCCCAACATACCCTGATTAGGGATTCCATAGTCCCACTTGGTCCGGACAGTTGGGAGCAGTTAGGACTCTTGTGCGATATTCATATTAAAAACTTTTAAAATCTGGCAGAATTGGAAAGCATCAATGTAGGGAATGTGAATAAACACCCATTCTTCTATGATGTTAATGTCCCACCTTGATGGGAAGAAGGCGAGACACTGACACTATACCTAAGGAGTTGAATACCGTGTTGTGGAACCAGGAGACATTGCTAAACACCCAATGAAAACCCGGGTGAACTTTATTTAAGAGCTGGGCTACTATCAAAGGAATGAGGTGAAACATGGGATAATAAGCTTAATGGGCCTATGTCCTGATTGCTAACAGAAGCTACGCAAACTGTCAATCAATAATAATACATTAATTTGTACAAATATTAAAAAACAAACAAAATTAATTTTGACTGCAATAATAAAGATACAAATAGGATTTATCTAAAAATGTGCATAAATTTTATTAAAAAGTTTTCTTCCGTAGTTATGTACATCCCTGGAAGATTTGTAAGAAAGCATTCTCACACTTTTGAAAGTACGGCATTTAAAAAACACTGAGCATTTTTTTGCTAAGTGGCCCCCACCTGGAGGATAGGTATCGTCAAAAGGAACGCATCTTGTAAGTAGGAACTTCCCTTTCTAGCCTGTAAAATAATTAATGAACTTATTACAAACAAGGAAATACAATCAGATAAAGAAATGGATTCTTAAGATAAAGATTTCAAGCAGGCTAAGTTGCCTAGTTCAGTTGAAATTCCAGGGTGGGATTCAGCCTCCTCCGTAAATGTTCATCACACAGTCAAACTATTGACGTTAAGAATGAGTCGTAAAAACAACCCATTCTCATGCAGAATGACAACCGTGTTCAAATGTTACACACGCGTTTGACATGTCTTCCGGCTTTGTGTCGACCCTGAACCGATCAATGACGCTATTTCTTCGGAGCACCTTCCATTGAAACACCAGTAGAATAAACAAAGCATTACAATCCGACATCTATGTCTCACTGCAATCCGTCTGTTAACCCTTTTAGTCTTAGGCATATTTCAGCTTAAAAAAATTATTGCACTTAAATGTTTGAGAATAATGTTTCACGAATTGAATAATTTGGTTGACAAAAGGTTTCTCTAATCAACTTTCCTCGTTTTATGGTGTTTCCTGTGTCATTGTCTTTTATGTGATACATCAATGTTTGCACCAACACTTAAGTCCAAAACAACAGTCTAAGTGCCCCTATATATCGAATCTCTAAGACTAAGAGGTTTAAAAATGGAGCCTATCAAAAGGCCTGCCCATTTTTGAGTATTTTTCAGAAATATAGGGACACACATTTGGCCTTTCTCACGAATTACTGGTCAAACGGATTAGCTGCCATAACTCAATCCCCAAGGCATTTGCTAGGAAAGTTGCTGATAATTAAAAAACTGTTTTAAGTCCAACTTACCTCTAAGAATATATTGGTGATGAATTCGTTGACTGTTTCCTGGTTTTTGCAGAGCTGAACCATTTGATGAAGCTTTTGCGAGTAAACTGCAGCCACCTCACCAATGTGGGAGGACAGCACTGCAGTAAGCCTTCAAAATAACAAGGTCAAGTGAGTTCCTTTTTACATCAAAATGAACAAATTTGTAAATATTAAATCGTTGATCTCAATTATGAGTTATAAACATATTGATCGAAAGAATACAAAATTCGATCTGGGAAGTGAACACAAAATTAAACTGTTTTGACAGATCTAATATGTAAGGTTCATGGTAATGCGCATCAATTGATAGACTTAGGGGCAATTGTTTGACAGACTGTCACATTTGACAACATTACAAACTGACAATCAGCATTATTTAAAGTTTTTTATATTAACGGTCAACCGTTAATTTTTGGCTGACAACAGTTTTTTTTTTTAAATATGTTTGGTTTTTTATCAACCGTTGATTAAGCCGTCAAGCGTAACGATCATCAAAAATGAACCAAACGCTGACAGACTGAAAATCGGCGGTTAATGGGGACCCTCAAAATATTTCAAATAGCGCAAATCGTCGATTTGTGACAGTGTTAAATGTTACGGTCAGTCAAATAACTAGTCCAAAAATTAAAGTTAAATTGCGAAATTTTCATACTGTGTCAAGCCGTCAGCCTCATCCGCCGTTGATCTTCTCTCCCTCACACTCAGCAGGGCGGTGGACTTGTGCAGCAGTTGGACAGAGAGGGCAGAGCACCTGGCCAGGTTACTGATGGCCGAGTGAGACAACTTCTCCGCAGCGTCTCCCATATCGGGCTCTAGCTGTGTCTCGGATTCCGTCGAGTCGCTCTCCAGCTTCAGGGGCTGGCTACTTTCATTAAGGATTTCCTCCCAACACCTGATGTAAAATAAAAGCACGGTAAATGTACATAACCATCAAATAAGCACATGAATTTTATACTTCTTTCAGTGGCTCTGAAATATTTTCAAAATTTAAATCGATTTTGATTAAAAGCAATTTTGGTCAACGGTGTTCATCTCTTTTTTTCTTGCCCAGTTGTTTGGGAGTAGACTCTACATATATGGGCCACGGGAATGAATTTAATTGAAATTAGTTGGAGAAGATTAAACGAGAATGAAAAGGTGGAAACGAGTCGGATTTGAGGGGGAGGGGGGGAATAAATTGCCCTTTGATTTTATGTATGACAGATTTACTGTCTGAAATTTCGCAAGACATTTCATCATCTGGGGAAGCCATCTAGCTCCCTCCACAGCGAGATCCTCCATTCCTTACAATATCAGGAAGTACAAAAAGTGTGGTGAGAAAATTGACAGGTAAGAAAGTTTATAAATCTCAGTCAATTCTGTGAAGAGAAGAGCCTCCGGGGTAGCCAAGGACAGAAAACAGTTTACAATTGGTTTTAAATGAATATATCAAGGACTGATGGCAGTTCAATTTTATTATTTTGAATCCTTATTACTAGTATAAGTTAAATTACGTTAAAAATACTTAGATATATGCCGATTGTCGAGAATTGGAAAGAAGACAAAATTTTATGGAATAAATAGATAAAATATTCTTACTTCAAGATGGCTTCAAAGCTGAGTGAAACTCCCAGGTCTTTGGTGGCTTCTTGCAGCTTGGCTCTGAAAGTCTCAACATCAAGCTTTCCATCGCTGTCATCATCTTCATCATCGGGGTCCGGCAACTCACAAATTTCTAAAATAAGAATACTAAATAAGGAAACACGCCTTCTGCCATTTTCAACATCTTTTTACTGATATTATATTCCAAAATTTATAATCTTACCTTTGACTTGATTAAGTGTTTCCTTCAATTCAATCAACTCAGTTCCATTAGCTTTACTCAACAATGTCTTTATCTTCATATCACACTGCCTAGAGAGCATTTCCAAGGCTTCCAAGTGAACCAACCCTGTAATTAAAAGATCATTATCTATATATTTTAAATTGCATTAATCTTTGGGGGAACTGTATAGAGGGTCTTTTTGGGGAAAGAAAGAAGTTTCTTTTTCGTATGACGGAGGAAAATTGGTAGAGGTCAAAATGGGATCCAAATATGGCCTCTGGCAATAATAATATATACCTTGAAAATCATCAAACAGGGCTTCGAATCTGGGCGCTTTCTTCTTCCTGTTTCTGTCTTCGTCCTCCAACTTGGGGGGCCCTTCGTCTACTCGGTCCTTGGCCTCCCTCAGTAGGGTGGACAGCTGAACCCTGCCTCCCGGCTCGTCTCCCTGGATCACCCTCATTGTCCTCTTGCCAATCTCCTCCAGAGTGTCGAGACCTCCCGAAACCACAGCAGTTCCTGGAAAGAATTGCAAGTCAGAAAATATTCACTACTTTATATAAAACTAACTCTGAAAATATGTAGGCATAGTGATTGCAGGGACTTCATAATATGCTAACATATTGATCTACCCAGCAAAGGATTTTTTTTATTTTTTATTGTGTGTTTATGATAGCTTTTCCAACGTGGTTGTCAAATTATATCTTTCAAAATTAGTTTTGGAAGACTTTTTTTCTTCCCCTTACATTACATTTCCTAAACAGACTAACGAGGACGTAGTAAGGCGACGACTTATAGATTTAAAAAAGTTTGTAAGCAATAGATATTAATTCAGTCAAGAGTCCCAACTGCCCGGAGCCAGTGGGACAATGGAATCCCCAATTGGGGTATCTTGTGAGGCTGAAAGGAGTGGTAAGGGGAAGGATATGAGGAAGCGGAAGGTGGGGAAGTACCTGGCTATTCAGATCTGGTCACCAAGTATGGCTAAAGTCATTTCAAGCAATGTTTCAATTTTGAATGATGGTCTTTCACCAGGGCGATACTGAGAGTATCTATCACTCTGAAACTTGCCGCCAATACAATGTATATGTATTATTTAATATGAATTAAATGAGAAATAACACACATTAACTTGCACACGCCAGGATTTAAACCTGCGACCTTCGAGGATCTTAACTGCTCGGTAATGGGGGTCGTCAAATTAAATTATGATTTAAAAAAAATTAAAATACCCAAAGATAACATAGGTCCCGAGAGAAAAGATTTAATGATTTCCCGTGAGGAGCAAATATTAAAAAATATATATAAAATTACATACCTGTAGTTTCAACGAGCTTCGTTACACTGGAAACCAGTTTCCCGAACTTGAACACACCGAGAGCATTTGAATCATCGACTTCTTCGGTTGATTTTTGCTGTTGAACAGAGTTGATTGAATCTTTCCTGATATTTTCACTACTGGTGTTATCTTTCTGGGCTGTTTTCTGTTTTGGATTGTTCCTCCTTCAATTCCTTCTCCATCCTTTCCCGGGATGCTCTTTGTATCCTTACCAGCTCCTCAGGGTCTGGTGCCCCCATTCCTGACTCTATTACGTTTGAAACTGTTGTGAAACCCTAGAACATGAGAATGACACATGATTCTAAGATGCTAGTTAAATAGCAGAGTCTCTATTTTAATCATAAATCTTTTGAAGTATTGACATTCTCAAAAGATACAAGACATTCTTCATCATGAAAATTCAATTCAATTATACTTTTTTTATAACTTTACAAAACTGAACAATTTTAGAGCGTTTTTAAAGTTATTACATTGTTAAATATTCATAATGTACAACAGTGTACAAAGTATATATTTATAAATAAGAGAGAAAAATATGGGATAAAAAAACAGCTTGCTGTTTAAACGCAGCTTCATTGATGCAAAATATTATATGTCAATATCCGAAGGGATTCGATTAAAAAAGATTGCCCTCTCCACTGGCATTATCATTGGTAAGTTAGTTAGATGAGATATTCTCTTCACCAACCTGAGACACATGAGAAGTGAGTTGAGACACGCCACTGGACAGCAGGTTGGCCCCCCACCCGCCCCACCCACCCCAACCGCTACCGCTGCCGCTGGGAGTGGTGTCCCCCTGTCCCAGAGAACTCAGTCTGTCCGCTAGGGCCTTGTATTCCGTGTCGCTGTGTTGGACGCTGCAGCCCGATGAAATCTGGAAAAAGACTTTCACTTATAATCTGTTGGTTATGAATAGACAAAAGATTATGCGGAATTAGTAATATGGTCATCCCGCTGAAATCTTTCCCTCTTTCTCAAATCGCCTTTGTGAAAGACTACTTTTCGGAATCGAAACATAGCTCAAAATGTTTAGTGACCAGAACTGAATAACTGGCACTTCTCAACCTTCCTCTTCCTAATCTCCTTCCCTTCCCCACTCCCTTCAGCCTCACAAGATACCCCAATTGGAGATGCCATAGTCCCACTGGCTTCGGGCAATTAGCATGGTATTCACATAAAAAATTATCTGCTGCTAATAAACAGATCAAATATAATATGGAATCAATAGTAATATGTTCCTGCCTCTGAATGCTCTGTTGTAACCTCTCTTTCTGTTACATATTTTGTTTGTGAGAAAAATGGAGAGGTTACAAGCGAGCTGTCAACAGTACCTAAATGGATACAGATTAGATAAAGTATTATTTGCAGAGGACACACTTACAGTAGGCGCATCGACATATTGTCATAATACAGTTAGTCATACAGCAAACACATCAAATAATAACACATTTTAAATTTTATGCTCACTCCCAATCAAGGGTGAAAAAAACCAAATGAATCAAATAAATTGTTTTTTTAGTCAAGTGTACAAATCGTATCATGCTGAAATCATTTTTCCCGTCCCTGCGAATAACATTGGATGTGCAAATTAGTAACTTTGCATTGGAGCTGTTTACAGTAGCTATAATACATTTATCCAGTTAAATAAATAGGGGCTTAGGCAAAATATCAAAACAATGTTATATTTTTAGTTCTCAAAAATAATAAAATTGGGGGCACACAACTTTAAACACGTAGAAAAAATATTTAATAGTTGAAGAATTCACAAGTATTTGTTCGACGAGTTGGCTTTAAACTCAAAGTGGTGTATAAATACATAGATATACATTCAATAATGCTCCGCCATAAAGTTACTAATTTTCAAAATTAATATTTCTTACTTACATGATCTTTTGGATCCTCTTCTCCCCAATCTTCAAACCCGTCATCCCAAACATCTTCTTCCTTATCTTTCTCCGGTTTAAAATTGAGAGAGGCAGATTTAACAACCAAATTATCATTGGACTTCTTAGAATCTTCTGACTTTGGATCTATGTCAAAATCGTTCCAGTCGTTATCTGACAAGTCTTCTTCTGGTTTCTGTACATTTACCGCTTTTTTAGGTGCACTAGGCGTATTTATAGATGGTTTTTGATCTTCTGGTGGTTTATCAACCGTAGCCTCCTTTTTAATTTCACTGGTCGACTGTTTGGAGGATTTCGACGCACCAGCCTGGGATTTTTCTGCAATTTTCACTCCCAGTTTCATTGCTTGTTTGGGTTTTCTCTCGACTGGCTGCCTTGTGTGTCGTTCTTTCTTCTTCTCTCGATTGGATGCTTCCCCCGCACTGGGTTCTCTAAACTCTTCATCCGTCGACTCTGTTCGTGTTTTCTTAACCATATTATTTTCATCATCCTTCGCAGACAATGTTGATTTGACAGGTGAATCGTCAACATTGCCTTTTTGTTCAGTTGTTTTTTTGTTGGTGGGTTTATTTGTATTTACATCAATATCTTCATCAGCACTTTCAAAGTTTTCACTGTCCGAAGTCGTCATCTTTAAAGCAATATGTATTTTTCGAAATCGTTTCAATAAAATAAACACTGTTTTTGATAAATTTACGTGTCCAATGACAGAACGGTGACAGTCTATGACGTATTAATTTTTTCTATGCTTTCTATAAAATAGTGATGGTCGATATTCGAGTCCCGGTTACTTTGTCGCAGTGACTTTGCAGTCGCTGAAACCATCGATATTATTTCTCCAATGTTATTGTTGGAACCTATTCCTTTTTATCTAAAATAAAAATTGGAATTAAAACTCGATAAAACATTATAAATTGTCGATCATTTTATCAAGATTTGGCTGACTACCCCTGTAAATAGCCCTTATTGACCGCAATTATACATATTGTCTCTTTTTCTTCTTCATACGTTTTGTTGCTTAGATGGATATTATTTAGTTAAATTTGCATTAATTGTCGATCGGTAAATGTGAGCTTTCTAAATATCTCAAAGGTGCGTATATTATTACTTCGTACTCATTGTAATATCAAAACACAATTAGTGATAATTAGCGCCCTTGAGGTGATTTTTCACAAAAACGGCGCTATTCGAATTATCCAAATATTATTATTAGGCACTTACGTCCGTGACATTGACTAAAATAAATATAATATTTATAATCATCGGTTTTCTCTTCGAGACCTTAATCACGGTAAAATTCGTAAATTTTACAGTGACTTGTAAGAAGGTTGACAGATAATTGTCTTGCAGACCAAAAAGCATCCCTTTTATCCTCGCAAAAATGCATGTGATTCTCAAAATACCCTGGATAGATAGGGTGACTCATTTAGAAATTCTTCGTCGAGTGTATTAAAAATTTGTTAGGAATTGTTGACTTGGTAGAAAAAAAATAATATATTTATATGTATAGTGGGGAAGGGAAGGATAGGAAGTACGTGGCTATTCAGATCTGGTCACCAAGCACGGCTAGCGCCATTTTTAAGCAACGTTTCGATTCTGAATGGTTGGTTTAATTGTTTTTCATGATTTTTTTATCAGTAAGTAGGTACTTTTTTGTTAAATTTTGATCAACAAACCATTGGGGTGTAGATTAGATAAGCCAAATTGACTAATTGGAAAATTTGGACATCAGTAATTATGTAAATGTTTTCGTGTTTCATAATGACATTATGAGCATATTTTTAATTGTGCTTCCTCCGCATACAGTGTTTAATTTATACAAATCCATGTTACTTCAATGTTTAGTCGATTGATCGGCTTGTATAACCTACGTACATAGTTTATAATAATATTATGTTAAAGGTCATTATTGTCATTCATTAATTTGACGATCCTAATGAACCATGTCGGATGTGCAAACATGGTGCAAACTAGTCATTTTGCATTAGAGCTGTATGAAATTTATGCAAGAAATCAAAACACGCTAAATTAATTTCTTGTTCTCCAAAACAATAAGATTGTGGACACGAAACTTTAAAAACTCTGATGCAAAGTTACCATTTTTTCAAACCGCCGAATTTAAAAAAAAAACATAAATAAAGTTTTTCAAAACTAAAAACATGAAGAAAAAACTATTTTCGTTGGCTACTGCCATCTTTTGATCTAAATATGAGACTGCGAAGAAGATTTCTACTATTTTTACACACGTAGCAAATGTAGAGATTGACACGAATAATTTTGCAGGCAACAAAAGCAGAAACGAACGAATTATTTTTTAAATCCATATAGTTTTCATTTAAAATCTACCTTCGCGACGCCACCGACTGCAAAGTTATCCATGTCAAGCTGTACTTGGCTTACACCAAGGGTCTCCAACCCAAGGTTCGCGGGCCACCTTTTGGCGCGCGAAGAAACTTCGACCGGCCCGCGGCCAACTTTCGTAATAATATTAGGTGAATAAATTTTTCTTGCTTTCAACCCGAATTCACCGAAATACCACATCATTCCGCCCAAGAAAAAATTGCAGAATTATGTCAGGCACCAAGTATATTATAAGTTTGGAAAATGATTAATAGTTGCTACATAAATAAGTTTGCCGAGCTCTAGAAATCTCTTGTAATTTCGTCAAACATTGATGAACAATCGTTTTTAACAATAGCAGTTCAGCCCATCCGAGTTGGTGGTTTTATCCGCACAAAAAATAAATTGCGTTATTGTAAAAAAACCTTTGGGGAAATGTATTTTGATTTAAAAAAATAAGTTATACATTACTAGCCGGGATATTTTCGAGGAGCACATCATCTGTGACCCGCTACAATTCTCGTAGGCAAATATCGGCCCCATCCAAAATAAGGTTGGGTACCCTCGGCATGCGCGCAGATAGATAGAAGCAATCAGTATCAGTGAGCAATGGTACTAGGTACTATGGCAGTATGGTGCATGGCCGTATGGACTACGGCTACATTGGCTGGCTACAGAGTATAGCCGTATAGCGTATAGCAGTCGGCTGGCAGTCGCCGATACATGGCCGCGCGCACCGGTCGCCGTTCACCGCGCGGACTACTTGCACAGCGCAGAGCGGAATAGAGCGCCGACATTCCTCCGCCGGCCCCGCCGCGCGATTGGCCGAGCGCCGTGACGTCACGCACTATAATGAGCTATTCCGTCAACATGGCCGTGTAGCTAGTTTCGCGTGTGCCAGTTCCTATTCGGTTTGAATGGATTTAATCAGTGAAATATGCCAAGGAGAAGAAATGGTGAGATACCCTTACCCGACGGTTGGGATTTCGCGAGGGACTACGATGGAAAACTGTATTTTATCGACCACAACAGCAAGAAAACTACGTGGATCGACCCGAGAGACAGGTAGGTTCAGTGTGTTCACCCCGCGGGGCCCCACGTCACATTCCTGAGATGTTTTGTGAATCTGGCGGCCGAATCGGGCTCCCAGGGGCCCCGAGCCCTAGGGGGGGAGCCCCGGCTGCCCTTGTCTCCCTGTTGTGTCGTTCCCCAGGCCAATCCGCTATTGTTTATGTGTTAAATTAAAAAACAAACCTCGAGTTGCAGCGGAGTAGCGGAGGTGCTGCCCTCGCTCTGAAAGCACGCGAGTTAGGCCCGTCGATTTCACACAACATTCTTGCCTCGTATTTTCGTAGCGATAAATAGGAATATTGAGTTCTGTAAACACGGGCGGGCGCATTCCTCGCCGCCTCGGCTTCTGATCGACTCCCAACCGACATCAGGGCTGTTAGTGTTCTGTTCTGCTGCATTTCTACCAGCAAAGTTACCAACTTCTGTTGCTGGATGTGACGGCCGCTCGGATATTGCCCAATAAATGTAATTGACTCATCAAAAAAATTCACGAGCTAATGGCTCCAGGAATGTCAATGTTTATTATTTAATGGTCGGTTTCGCGTGAGTCAATTCGTTCACTATTGACACGGTACTCTTTAGAAATAACATTTGTTTGCTAATACTTCATTGCGCGATATTCAACGATTGGAATTCAATGTGTAAATAAGGCCCGAGCTATTCTGCTGATGAATAATACAATATAATATGGCTGAATATTTCTTCGCTCATAAGCTAATCGTTACGTAAAAAATATGCTAGCGTTTTCCCTAGTTCACATTCTAACTTATTTTCACCAATCGTAGCATAGGTGATCAACGCAGCCTTGAATAATTGACAACGTAAATATATATCTCAAATGTCTCAATGAACAATGTCAGTTGTGCAATTGGTAACTTTGCATTCTTGTCTACAATTTTATTGTTTCGGGAGCAAGAAATATAGTATGGTTTTATTTAAATTAATTTTGAATAAACCCTATTTACTTCATTGGAAAATAATATCATTGTATCTAACAGCTCTGATGCAATGTTACCAATTTGCACTTCCAACATTGTTCAATATATCTGTACTTAATTATCATTATATCTAGAAAAATGATATAATGCCTTCAAATTATTAATTATAATAATAACTTCAAATTTTAAAAAATACAACTTATATGTAATCTACAATGCATCGTATTTGTCTGTCCCAGAAAGAAAGTCTCAAATGTGTAAAAATGAATAAGGACATCAATAATAATTACTGGGGACCGACATTGCACAAGCCACATGTCAAAACTTTCACTAGTGCTGCCCATAAATAATATTCCGTCTTACCCACATGACATAATTATTTACGAATATATGCTCCAGCCATATTTTAAATGGAAATACGTATATAGTACATATTTATTATATCTATTGTATTTTTTTTATTTGGCTATAAAAAATAACATTTATATCTAGCATAAATCTTTAAATTAATTTATTACGTAAATATTGCATCTGAATCATAATGACATTCAGAGTAGTACGCTTTATATTGTGTTTTTTTTATGATTTACTGTATGTTTGATTTATGTTGATAGGTCGATGGATTAATTTGGCATTATTTGCTATTGTATAATTGAGACCCAATGATCTATGAATGAACTAACATTTCACCTTTGCATTCTCTCGTCAACTTTATCTAACGTTACCAAATATAATAATAGTATTACGAGGACAATGCTGTCCTTCGCTTTATGATTATTTTCTTTAGTAATTCGCTATCAATTGTTTAAATACATTCACTCTCAGTATAACGCTGACACTAAGTGATGCTGAAAAAGCAAAAACACTAGAACTGTCAGTTCTGGCACACTTGAAATTTGCACAGATTTTTGTCTGAAATGCACAGCTCAACGCAACTATTTCAGCTCTATACGTCATTTCCATCACAAGCTACGGAGCTTAAAAATATCGAATTCATTGTCAAATAGACAAGATGCAATTTCGTTTATTTTATATCGTTTAATAAGAATAAATCTACTGTCGAACCAACGAACAATGTCGGATGTGCAAATTGCTAAATTTCATTAAAGCTGTTTAAATTTGCCATGTAATAAATAGGGGTTTAAATATGCAAAATATCAAAACCACACTATTTCTTGCTCTCAAAACAATACAAATGTAGACACGAAATTTTAAACAGCTGTAATACAAAGTTACCATTTTGCACGTTCGACATTGCTCGTTGGGACAGTTGAAATATAAAAAAGAGTTTTGAAATTCGCATCTTTTCGTAATACGAAGTTGTAAGAATTCAACGAGATACATGGAATATTATTATGTTAAAAGGTAAGTATGTTGCTGTATATTTATATAAACTAGGAATTAATATTAACTAGAATTTAAGATTTGTACAGCGCCCTTGAGGTGACTTTTCACAAAAACAGCGCTATACAAATTATCTAAATATTATTATTATTAATAAACTTATAATTTATCAGTGAGAGAGTGAGAAACGATTCAATTTTTTGAGAATAAATAAATGGTAAGATTTCGCACTATACGAGTCATGACATTCCATTCTTATCATTTAATAATATTTATCTTTCGTTGGAAAATGGTCGTGTTGGATATTGAATCATCGCGATTATTATAATATAAGTGGCACATAATTATTTACTATGAAATAATTCATGATAATGTAAAAATAATTTGTGTGCGTTTTTGGTTAAAGTAAACAAACCGTTTTATAACAGTAGTTATCGTGCAATTCGAGATTGTCACATTTATAAATGATTTAAAATAATTTTATTTATGGACTAGGTACCTATACCTACGTAGTTGAATCGATAAAATTACATGTTATTTTATTATCAAAATGCCATCAATTGTATAATCATTTTTCTATTGTACAAAATCGATTTATTTTCAAAACCATATTTTACGATTGTTCTGGAAAAGCAGTAAATAATATTTTTTATTTATACCGCACAAGAATCCCAACTGTCCGGAGCCAGTGCGACTATGGCATCACCAATTGGGATATGTTGTAGAAGGTGGGGGAGGAGGGAGGAATAGGAAGGTTCGGAAGTACTTGGCTATTCAGATCTGGTCACCGAATACGGCTAAAGTCGTTCCAAACAAAGTTTCGATTCTGAATGGTCGTCTTTCTCGAAGGCGATACTGAGAGTATCTACCACTATATTATGGAATATTTGCACCTCATTCCAGAGGGAAAGGTACTCTTCATATCGCCCTAGTGAGAGATCCCATTCAGAATCGAAACATCCCTTGGAATGGCTTTTTTGTGTTTAGTGATCAGATTTGGATATCCAGGTAGATCCCAACCTTCCCCTCTTTCATATATAGGTAGAGATATCTCTCAGTATTGCCCTGGTGAGAAACAACCATTCAGATTCAAAACATTGTTAAAAATGGCTTTAACTATGTTTAGTGATTAGGTCTGTATTTCCAGGTACTTCCCAACCTTAATCTTCCCCTCCTCCACTTACACCACCGTCACAAAATTACCTAAATGGGGATGCCATAGCATAGCTCGACTGGCTAGAAAATATTTCCTTTTGACAGTTTATTTCTTAAAACCTCGTTTGTCCGAGTGTTTTCAGCTTATTTTGAAGTTGTTTCAGCTTATTATGAAGTTATTTCTCTAGCTTTGTAGAGCGCTCTTGAGGTGATGTTTATATAAAAATTGCGCTGTTAAAAATATTACGGCTAGAAAGGGGTAAATAGAGTGGTGAGACCGACATATTTAACGCTTTTATCGTCCGTTCGAAAGAGCGAACGCGTTGCAGATAAAAATGGATTTCCACGTAACGGAGTATAAACAATGGACGCCATGATAAGAGTTATTTTGAGGAATTTTTTAAAAGTAATTATTTTTCCAGGCATCTGAGAAACGTACTAGGAAATTTTTAAATCTGCTTAGCGTCAAATTGTTGTTCATGGAATTCCACCGTGAAGCGTTGCATTCCTCAGAGCAAGAAGCCGGGCGATTATTTTTATTATTTATAGCGATATATTAAGTTATAATGCCATTACAGAGTTGATTGCACTGATTACAGTATTAATCTCTGCGATAATACATTACTATCTCTGATCCTTGACATTGTGTTCTTATTCGTTATCTAGTCTAGAAGGACGAGTACCTACCTACCTAACTATCTATATTCAATTTGTTCATAATATGGCAATGTTCTGTTGGCTTTTCCATCTATCCCAAGGTCATTTGAACTTTTGCAGCTGTGGATATTCGGAAAGAATGCGAGGCTTACTTAAGCGTAATGAATAGGATTAAGAAAGGAACGATTAGATGGTTTGGGCATGTACCTGTACATGAACGAAGAAAGAGTGTGAAAAGAATATATGCGAAAGTGAATGAAACGAAGAAGTCGGGGACACCCGAGGAAGACAAGGCACGATCAAATTAATCAAATATTGACCGGTTAGTAGCTGAGTGGATAAAAGGCGTTGGATTCACATCCAGGCGTCGTTGGCTCAATTCCTATCCCAGCTAAGTCCTCCATCATTGCACAAGCAACATCTTCCGCTCATTATGATGGTAGTACAGGAGTTTTTCAAATATTGTCAGGTTATTCGTAACTCGGGTATGTTTGTCTTTCTTTTAAAAAAAAAAAATACTTTAGTCGGGCCATGTCAGAATAACAGAAGAGTATGTATGAATGTGAATGAAGCAAGGAGTGTGTGCCGAGACAGAGTTGTATTGCGGTCCATCCTCTCTGCCTGCCCCTGCGGGGAAACGGCGTGATGGTTAGTTTGGATGGCAGTTATAAACAAAACAAAAGATGAAAAATTTTCGTAGTTCGTGAATGTCAAGAATAATGCTTCGTGCCACTTTATGTATTATCAAAAGAGCAAAAACATATAATAAAACGTTTCGAAAGCCGAATAACAACAAAAAAGTTTCCTCTTCTTGCCGCCTGCAAAGTTATCCGTGTCAGCATTACACGCCGCATTGACAGGTAGGTAGGGACCTACCCACGTCCTTGACATACGCGGTGCGTACGGCCGACGCACGGCGAATGTGCCCCTTTTTGTCGTTCCCCCCTCGGCCCGGGGTGTCCCGAACCAAACAAATAGCTTGCCGGGTGCGCCGGTAATTACGCGGACCGCATTCCGCCAGACCGCGAGCCGCGCGGCCGATTTTCAAAATGTACAAATTGAAAAACGAAAGTTTGCAGTCTTGCGTAGGTACTACCTACCCACCCAACCACCTACCGCTAACTGACCGAGGAGAACACGTCTCCTGCTATTTTTGACATTCTAACTGATATTCTACCAAAATTGTAATAATAATTAATAATTCATTGTCTAATCATCGCTGATGCGACCGACAGAATGCTCCTTGTGCAAGGCGCGCCTTTGTTCGGGCATATAGAATAAAATATAATCACTTTGTCTTGAATACTTTTTATTGGAAGAATTTATATAATGTTATAATTAAACCGTTAACTGAACATGGTAAACTACTACATATAATATTTAAACTAGGAATTAATATCTAATAATAGAAAATATGACCTGTACAGCGCCCTTGAGGTGATTTTTCACAAAAATGGCGCTATACAAATCATCCAAATATTATTATTATTACCTTGAAGTAACAATATATGGAGGGAGAGCTAATTATTTTTACCCAACCTACACAAACTTGCGATAAATCACTTTCTACGGGTTTTTACGTCGTACACCATGAGAGAGAAAGAGACAACAATTTTCATAGACCGCTTCTAAATACTGTAAGGATGATCTTAAGGCCCTGGTTCACCGCGGGACTCCGCCCACATTTTCTATTATTCCACTAAACTTGACACAAAAAACGGTTTTTTAGGTTATATGCTATATTTTTGTTGGTAAAAATACTGTAAAAAAGTGGCTATACGAATAAACAAAAATATTATGTCATATGAATGGATGTATAAATACCGTAGCCTTCGTCTTAGCCACGCCCAGGTGTGCCGAGTCAGTTTAAAATCATCAAAAACAAGTCAAAAACTGACTTCACTGCCTTGGATAGATACTACTCTACCAACTCTATGATTATTACTGCACGGGAGTGTGATGAGAATAGAAATGTCTAGTGTGTTAATAGTGTTAATGGGTGCTTTTACAGAATAGCTCTAGTTTTATACCTCATTATAGACATGGTCAAACCTAAAGTATCAGAGTCCAAACATGTGGTCTATGGAATAATACATGTTAAAAGAAATTTTATAAAACGGTGTTAGGATATAATTTATGAGACATAAATACATTAAGGGATGCAATTAGGATACAATAGGAGATAGGTAAGAATGTTTAGTGACATGGGTAAGCTTGGCACATGTGCTAAAACTGTTTGGCCCATTACACTTGTTATCTTGTAGACCAAGTCTATGGTCCCGCCGGTGAGAGCTCCGTTGTAACTTGTAACCCATCATTTTGTCACATGCGTCGATTATGAAAAAGAGGGAGATGTTACAGTATAGTTAGAGATACGCTTATAATAACACTGTGTCTTTTCTAGGTGTTTGATGCGAAATTCGTCTTTGTTTTAATTTTTTATTGTGAATACCGCACAAGAGTCACAACTACTCCCAACCGTCTAGAGCCAGTGAGACCATGGCATCCCCAATTAGGGGATGTTGTGAGGCTGAAAGTAGTGGGGAGGGGAAGAGGAAGGTTGGGAAACGTGGCTATTCAAATTTGGTCACCAAACACGGTTAAAGCCATTTCAAGCAACGTTTCGATTCTGAATGGTGGTCTTTCACCAGGGCGATACTTAGAGTATCTACCACTCTGGAACGTGCCGCAAATATATTTTATATAATTTTATATGAATTAAATATGGTACGACACATATTGAATAAATAAAAGTTATTTTCGCACGCTGGGTTTGAACCCGCGACCTTCTGTCCCAACGAACGATTTAAATTGGTAACTGGTAAACTTTTGCTTAAGTTGCCATAGTGTCTATATTTTTTTCAATTAAAAATTGGGGCTTACGCAAAATATTGGAATATATAGTATATGTCTTACTTTAAAAAAAAATGTAGACATCAAACAGCAACTCTTAACATAAAGTTACCAATTTACACCTTCGACATTGTTCAGTCGATTTCTTTGGAAATAATAAAACCTTTTTGCGTCCATTGAATTGCCCACCGGTCGTTTCTTGGGGAAAACATCAAAACTGTAATAAATAACAAATAGTAGCGTGTGGTCATCTTGTAGTGTCCTTGAAGTTTTATTTGCTAGATACTATTTTAATGCGACAGCAGTTCTCTGATGGACATTACCGTTCTGGCTTTATCCACATTCCTAATAATAATTGGACGATTATTATTACATTACCCACCTTACAACGGATAGAGTATAATATAAGCCTAGTGGCATGGTCAACGTAATGCTAGACGTTTCTTATATTCTGTTTCATTGCATATCTTTTTATTACACGAAAATAAAAACAAACAACCTTAGAGTATATAAGTGGTATCAATCCAATGCAGTGTAGTCAGTTTTTGATTCTTTTTGACGGACTTTGACTTGAGTAAGACTAAGGATAGGGTATTTATACATCCATTCATATAACATATCGACATAATGTTTTTGTTTATTCGTAAAACCACTTTTTCATAGTATTGATATCAACAAAAATATAGCATCTAACCTAAAAAACCGTTTAGTTAGTGTCGAGTTTAGTGGCATAAAAAAAAAATTGGGCGGAGTCCCGCGTTGACCCAGGAACCCAAGATCATTGTGACAGTACATAGAAGCGGAGTATTATATTTGTTGTCTCTTTCTCTTTCATGGTGTACGACGTTAAAACCCGCAGAAAGTGATTTATCGCAAGTTTGTATAGGTTGGGTAAAAATAATTAGCTCTCTCTCTCCATACATTGTTTCTCCAAGCAAACAACATACCCCAATAATTGGACGTAGTTATGCAGAAAGCGTCCAACCCACAATTTGTCAAAATCGAGTTTTACATGTTTTCCCATAGATAAATACAGGATTTATATCTGCTAAAAACTTCCAAGTTCCAAATGCAATAGATTATTGTAATTATTTTTTTTACTGAGGCACATTGCAAATATTTTACTTAAATTAAATTTTAAAAACATTATAAAATGTAGAATAACATAAGAAATACTTTTTTTTATTAATCATTTAATAATGATATATTATAAATTACTTATTTATAATAATGCTCATAAGGAAAAAAAAACATTAATATTTACAAATGCCGTTACGGCGTTTTATCGTCATATTTTCAAACGCCATTGTCTCCGTATCATTTTTTTGCTACGTCCAATTGGGAATGTCATAGTCACACTGGCTCAGGGTAGTGGACAGTTTGTGCGTTATTAAAATAATAAAGAAAATGGCACTAAATATGCAAAACTAACTGAGAAATTCTATTTTTGTGATCCATTTTCTGATTAATTTAAATAGATTTGATATTGTTCTTGGGCGTTATATCCTCTTCTTGTAACTCTTAATAATAATAATAATATTTGGATAATTTGTATAGCGCCGTTTTTGTGAAAAATCACCTCAAGGGCGCTTTACAAATCTTAATTTCTACTTAATATTAATTCTTAGTTTATATAAATATACAGCAACATACTTACCTGGCAGGACACAATCACCATATCATAATAACTTAAAATTTAACTGATTCTCACATATATTTTTTGTTTTTATTTATTTTTTCATTTTTAGGGCATGCGAGCAAATTTAAAATAAAGTATATCGGATGTATTTTAAAAATTTTCGTAGTGAAGAACAGATAATGGTGATAATCTTCTAATGAATTTAAGGAATGAGAGTCTGAAAAGTTTTCTTGGTTTGAACAGAAATTCTATTGGGTTTGTTACATCTTAGAATTTAATCCCCTTTGGGCCCCTAGCACAAGAATATCGATAAATGTTGTATAGAAAAGTCGATAATTCGTCATCGTTACCTGCAGATCGCCAACAAACAGTTCGCGTCGACTAAATATGCTTAATTCCTCGACGTTATGTAGGTACTATGGGCCCAGAATCTAATACGAACGTCCATGAGCCGTCATCAACTTCTACGAAAAAAATATGTTAATTTTCATCCGTCAACCAAAGCATCATTCGTCTTTCGGGGAATCGTGAACTCGGTGTTGCTAATTTGAATAATTCAATAGATGAAGTAGGCATCGTAGATCTTTATCTATGGCTTGTTTGCTAGGAAATAATACAAATTTCATTCCTCATTCAAAAGTCCGTAATAAATTACCACATAATTTTGTGGTCGTTTATTATTGTAGGTAGCCTACATTACTACAAGAGTTTTGCTGCGTGCCTTCAATTCTATGCTAGTTTTCATATTTTATCAATTTTATCTGATCTTATTTGTGGGGAACGCTAAGTTATTCATTCTTTATTCAAAAACAGTTAAATAAATTCCTCAAAATCGATTGTCAGTTCTTACAGCGCCCTTGAGGTGATTTTTCACAAAAACGGCGCTATATAAATTATCCAAATATTATTATTATTATTATTACATAGTCTGAGTTATAAAGTTTTAAACCCGAGACATCAAGTTCAGTTCTTACGTATTTGAAGTTCTGATATTATAAACCTAAGAGATTAAGTTGTCATTCCATATCGAAAAAGAGTTATCAGCTCTTACGTATTTGAAATTCTGAAGTTAGAAACCAGAGAGATTAATTTTGTCATTCTTTATTCGAAAAGAGTTGGATAAATTCCACAAAAATCAGTTGTCAGTTCTTACGTAGTTTTGATGTAGTTAGTTCCCGCGTTGCGTTGGGAAAAAAATAATAAGCCCGAACCGCGTTTGTCTATGGTCCCCTATTCGTAGATTCAGTCGTAAACACAAATAGCCGTGTGTGTGTGCAGATCGGAATGCGGGCGTATCTGCGCGCGCATGTAGTGGTGCGCAACTCACAAACACCTGTTAACCGTTCACCTATGGAACCCCGCGCCCATACTAACTATACCTATAGCCAGCCAGCCGACCAACCTACCCGCCTATACTGTATACAGTGTATACTGTACACATCGCACCGAGCGGGCCACAAGGACCGGTCGCTCGATCGTAGTCGAGATTTGGTTTGTTTTATTATAACCGACTAACAATCACGCCGTTTCTCCGCAGGGGTAGGCAGGGAGGATAGACCGCCATACAACTCTGTCTTGGTACACACTCCTTTCTTCATTCACATTCATACATACTCTTCTGTTATTCTGGCTCGTGACATGGCCCGACTTGATTCACTTGATCGTGCTGTCTTCCTCAGGCGTTCCCGACTTCTTTAATTTACTTTCGCGTCATGTGTTTTTTTCACACTCTTTTCAACGTTCATTCGCTCTACATGCCCAAACCATCTGAGCGTCCCTTTCGTAATACTATTCATTACGCTTAGATCAGCCTTGAGATGTTACAACGGTGCTCTCAACAGCAAGATCATAATCTACTGATGCGAATCAAAATGTATCAGATTTAATTCTTAATATATAACTAACTCTTGTTTTGTCGATTAATTTTTCTGTTTTGTGCACGTAAACTGTTAACATGTATCTCAATACGTGTATATTATAGGGTTTAACAAGACGTACTCGATTTTTTCCAGAGATTCCTAAACTTGTTTTGCTTTAAGACATTTTTTCTAGTAAAAAAATAAATATATATTGACTGTGTTTTGGTCAAACTAACCCGCGATATCCCAAACTTTTTGGCAAGCAAATTTTGGCCTAGTTGTTTTGAACCACCGTCACATTATACATTATCACAAATCGGTGAGTAGCGCCATTTTTTTAATTTTTTTACCGTTACCACTTCAAGTAATCCTCCACGTTGACGGCCGATTCTCGGCCCGCTACAGCATTTGATCGAATTTCGATCAGGTTTCAAGCGTAACAGCATGACCGCGGTAGGTTAGCACTAAGGCCTAAGTTTCCTTGCTAAAAAGTGTGAAATAACGCCTTTGATCAAAACACAGTCGAAATATATTTCTTTCGCGTGTCGCCACTGGTTAGAACATTCGTTCAGCACGGTAAATGCCCGCCCCTGTGCCGTTCTTTACTGCCCAATGCTGCAGGTAAGAGACGGTGCGTACCGTGTGGTACACACTGTTCTAGCCAATGTATTGAAATGTTTGATTAGTTACTAAAAACTTTCCAAGGTTACCTTTGATATGCGGTATTTTCTTCGGAGTTCGTTGAACTAAATATTTTTCGTCGAGAATGTATCTTAAATATTGTTTGTATGGTCTTTTAAGCTCATTCTATCCGCAGCACAACTGTAAATTCATATTTTGTACGTGTTTTTGTAACCTGCGTTGAAAAACGCACCCCTGAGACAAATATACGTACTACATGTGTTTATTTGTGGATGTGTCTGTGAACTTTCAAGGCGTCCTGCATTTTGCTCTTATTGTTTATTTTCCACGCCGAGCCATGGAACGGTCCGCACGATCCATCAAAACGAATAGTAAAATAGATCCACCTAACAAAAAAACCTACCAAAACATACGCCTCAAAAATTTGATCAGTACTGTAAAAAGGTATTATTTGCTAAGTGGCGTGTGCTTCTTTGTTTTTTTTCTCTCGCCGAGCCACACATTCTTGGACTGGTACACAGCCGCTAATGTAGTGGAATTGATTAATCAAATATGTACATTATTTTAGGAATTTTTCGCATGTCGCAATGTCTGCCCGAGAAGTACGTACAGCGCAAAATTAATTTCACTTCATAGATGGAAAAACATTCACAAACAACGTTCCATTACTCTTTGGGAGTTTGGGGACTGTTTAATGAAAATATAGTCACTAAATTGTCTAAATAATGTGAAGGCTATTTTGAAATGAATCGAATCGATGGCCTGCTTTTGAAGCAGTTTTGCATAGAAGTGGATGAATGATCTGAAAGCGAAGACATAGATTTGTTTTTGATGCAGATGATAAAGAGAACGGATGTTAAGAATGATATGAAGAATTAATCAGATATTTTTGAATACCGCAATCTGAGTTTTGGCAATCGATATCGACATTATAGTAAATCATTCGATTTCCAAATAAAGCACGTGTCGACTGCTCGTAGTCAGTGAAGCTATCGCAATTGGGAAATTGTGTGAGGCTGAATGAAATGGGGGAGGATAAGGTTGGGAAGTCGAGTCAGTTGAAGCCGAGAGCCTTTGTCAACCAACGTTTCGATTCTGAATCTCACCAGGCCCTATGTTTCGATCTCGATTAAAATATAGTACAATTCAAGAAAATTATATCAAAACCGATCGATATCCATTGGCGAATTTCCTTGTTTGTATCCAATGTCGATATTTTGTCCGATTTTTGGGAAAATGGTTCGCTGCACCAAATTTATTCTGACCTTCTGATGTCCAGTTTTGGACATCTTCCCTCAAATGTCTCAGTCGTGACACGAACCAATTTTCAACAACGATACTTTAGTCTATAATATCGTCTAGTCTATAATATCGTTTAGTCTATAATATCGTTTAGTCTATAATATTTAATTTTTATAGTATCTATCGATAATATTAAAAAAAAAAATAAAATTTAAATTTTAGGTTATTATGATATGGTGATTGTGTCCTGCCAGAAGTGACCTGCCAGGTAAGTATGTTGCTGTATTATATGAACTAAGAATTAATATTAAGTAGAAATTAAGATTTGTACAGCGCCCTTGAGGTGATTTTTCACAAAAACGGCGCTATACAAATTATCCAAATATTATTATTATTATTTAGTCATGATACGACACACTCTTCTAAATTGATACTTTTGTCATGATACGGCACACACTTCTAAATTGATACTTTTGTCATGATACGGCACACTCTTCTATATTGATACTTTTGTCAAGATACGGCACACTCTTCTGCATTGATTCTTTTGTCATGATATGGCACACTCTTCTAAATTGATACTTTTGTCGTAATACAGCACACTCTTCTGCATTAATACTTTTGTCGTGATATGGCACACTCTTCTACATTTATACGGTATAGTCGTCTACATTGATACTTTTGTCATGATACGGCACACTTTTCTAAATTGATACTTTTGTCATGTTACGGCACACTCTTCTACTTTGATACTTTTGTCATGATACGGCACACTTTTCTAAATTGATACTTTTGTCATGTTACGGCACACTCTTCTAAATTGATACTTTTGTCATGATACGGCACACTCTTCTATATTGATACTTTTGTCAAGATACGGCACACTCTTCTGCATTGATACTTTTGTCATGATACGGCACACTTTTCTACATTGATTCTTTTGTCACGATATGGCACACTCTTCTAAATTGATACTTTTGTCGTAATACAGCACACTCTTCTGCATTAATACTTTTGTCGATGGCACACTCTTCTACATTTTGTGATACTTTTGTCATGATACACTTTTCTAAATTGATACTTTTGTCATGTTACGGCACACTCTTCTACTTTGATACTTTTGTCATGATACGGCACACTTTTCTAAATTGATACTTTTGTCATGTTACGGCACACTCTTCTACTTTGATACTTTTGTCATGATACGGCACACTTTTCTAAATTGATACTTTTGTCATGTTACGGCACACTCTTCAATATTGATACTTTTGTCAAGATACGGCACACTCTTCTGCATTGATACTTTTGTCATGATACGGCACACTTTTCTACATTGATTCTTTTGTCATGATATGGCACACTCTTCTAAATTGATACTTTTGTCGTAATACAGCACACTCTTCTGCATTAATACTTTTGTCGTGATATGGCACACTCTTCTACATTTATACTTTTGTCATGATACGGTATAGTCGTCTACATTGATACTTTTGTCATGATACGGCACACTTTTCTAAATTGATACTTTTGTCATGTTACGGCACACTTTTCTACTTTGATACTTTTGTCATGATACGGCACACTTTTCTAAATTGATACTTTTGTCATGTTACGGCACACTCTTCTACTTTGATACTTTTGTCATGATACGGCACACTTTTCTAAATTGATACTTTTGTCATGATATGGCACACTCTTCTAAATTCATACTTTTGTCATGATATGGCACACTTTTCTAAATTGATACTTTTGTCATGATATGGCACATTCTTCTATATTGATATTTTTGTCATGTTACGGCACACTCTTCTACATTGACACTTTTGTCATGTTACGGCACACTCTTTTACATTGATACTTTTGTCATGATACGGCACACTTTTCTAAATTGATACTTTTGTCATGATATGGCACACTCTTCTAAATTGATACTTTTGTCATGATATGGCACACTTTTCTAAATTGATACTTTTGTCATGATATGGCACACTCTTCTACATTGATGCTGTTGTCACGATACGGCATAGTCGTCTACATTGATACTTTAGATGATACGCGGAACATCGCAGTCTTCTATAACGATGATGGCGATAGACGCCACAGCCGTAGAAGCATTCTCCGCTGACGGCTGCGAGGAGCTGCGGGCGGGCGGGGAGGGACATGGGGAGGGGGACAGTCGAACCCGTCCGACTGCTTTTCCCTGAGAAAAATGCAAATGTGAGAATTCCCTTATAGAGCCTATGTTGCCTAAGTACGGCGTACACGTATACGCCGGCACATAGTTGCTTCCAACTAGGTACAGGCCACTAACTACCGACTATCCGTGTTCCCCGCGATATTACATAGCTATTACGGTTTTTCTCACTGCCGCATGTACAGATGTACTAGTGCAGCGCTCGTACAATGCCACGGGTACGTTCGTCTCTTGCCTTCTACCTCATAGACTATTCTCTCCTTATCAGATTTGGAATCAACTTTATTAATTATTCCTCCTCTGTGATGGCGGATGGTGGCTCCTAGCTACTGGCTACTGTTCCCAACATTTAAACTTGAAGAAGTTATTTAAGTTCTAACACTCTTGGTATCTGCTCTCCGGATCTCTTGTGCCTCAGATTGGGAGTTCAGATTCATTTTGTAGAAGCGCCCGTCACTAGCTCGCCGGAGTCGTTGAATACAAATTGGGCTTGGTCGATTCTCAGTATGTTGAAAAAGTGTGTATTCCAGCTGCCAGTTTTTAGGATTTTGCTTCATTAATATGTGGCAAACATTGTGTCGTTTTCGGGCTATGTCTTTCGTCATTGCTAGAATCCAATTTGACGTTGTCTATCTATAAGAGCAAATACAGTAATCTCTAAAAACGTGGCGTTTTTGTGGCTGCATCATCTCTTAAATATGTTTTTAAAATAAACTGAAGACATTATTGTCAAAATGATTCGATATATTGTATATCTAATCATTTTGTAACTGTAACTGTATCAAACAGTATTTTTTTTTAAATATCATCAAAAAACGTAAGTAAAACGTTTCATGTTTACAAATTATAATAATAATGAAGGTAGGTGGAGATTGCTGTCTTTGCTTCTATATTGTATTCTTGGAGCAAGAATATATATGGAGAGAGAGCTAAATATTTTTAACTAACCTACACAAATTTATCATAAATCACTTTCTCCGGTTTTTTACGTCGTAAACCGTGAGAGAGAAAGAGCCAAGACAAATTGTCACATAATATCGCACCACTTTTAGGTATGTAAGCACGTTTTCCGTCTCCGTCCACTATGTTTTGTTATGCGACATAACTCAACGGTTTTTGAGGTTATATTATATATTTTTGTTTGATAAAAATACTATGAAAAGTGGTTATACAATTAAACAAAACATTATGTCGACATGTGCTATGAATGGATGTAAAAAGGTGTGTCCATGAAAACCGTAGCCACGCCCGAGTCAGGAAAAAATCAACAATTCTGACTTCACTGTTTCGCAAAGCTATCCTTCCTGGTATATTATTGCTCTGAGATTGTACTCATCTTGTATTATATTATGGAAAAATATTTGCATCTGATCAGATGTCACTAAAGGACAAATACTGCAACCTATTTCCGCTTTGGTGTCGAGAAATGTCTGGAATTTTAATTATCGTGCCCTCGGATTTGATTATTAATTATCCATAATTATTATTTGTACACTGGAATTACAGAACACAACAGAACAGTCATCGAGACGTATCTGCGTGAAACGTTAAACGCTAGGTTGAGTTAATTGGCGACTCTGCTCATTTTCCAGAATCGGAGTTAATAATCCGCGATTTTTTAGTATTTTTACCAGTTTTAATTCCGTCGGATGACATTCCTGTATAATCGTTAATTAACTTGTGTGCGGATTGAATTACCTCGTCACGAGTGGGCATTTTAAACGTCGACGTGTTTTTTCCACAAACCGGTAACAGGTTATGATAGTCAGATTTACATTCAAACGCTCTATTCGCGAGATCACAACAATATTCTTAACCCATTTCGCTCGGCGTCTTTTTCATTCATGCCGCGCCAAAATCAGCGCGTCATTGTCGCCGCTCGAAACACCGTCTCAAAAATTATTTTTTGTCGATAAATTGGCATGCGGAGTACTGGGCGAATTAGGCCCCCTGCTCAGAATTGTTATTTATTATAGCTTGTTGATTTTAGAAATCATTGTTTTTGCCATGTGAAATATTACATACTAATTTGCGGGACTGATCCTTTCGGAGGATTTGTGTTGGCTTTTTTTTTTCATTTGCGTTTTCATGGGTGAGGATGTAATTGGGAAACCCTCATCCGCTTTGAGGCTCTCAGGGTTAGCCGAATGGCTTTATTTTCCAAGTATTTTGTAATATGTGATACCTCAAAAGAGCGCCCCTGTCTGTACGGTGTTAAGAGTCTCAACTGCTCCCAACCGTCTAGAGCCAGTGGCATCCCCAATTGGGGTATGTTGTTAGGCTAAAGGTAGTGGATAGGGAAGGAGATGGGGTAAAGGAAGGTTGGGAAGTACCTGTCTATTCAGATCCAGTCACCAAATACGGCTAAAGCCATTTTTAAGCAGCGTTTCGATTCTGAATGGTGGTCTTTCACCAGGGCGATTCTTAGAGTATCTACCACTCTGGAACGTGCCGCAAATATACAATATATTATTTTATATGAATTAAATGTGCTATGACACATATTAATTAAATAAAAGTAGTTTGCGCGCGCCGGGTTTGAACCGGCGACCTTTGGATTCGTAGTTGAGCGTCTTACCACTTTACCATTGAGGCCGTCAAACAGATGTGCAGACAGATTGTTGGGCAACGTTGTGAGGCGGGGTAAGGAATATTTGCCCGATACTTGAGCCGGTCTGATATACTCACTCCGTGCAATGTACGGAGGACTTACAGAGATGTTTAAATGCCTCCAATGAGGTTATCCATTCCGAGTAATATGACTAACCTTCTAAGGACGGAATGCATTCTTCAGATTCCACGATGGACTTTACTGAATACGTAATCAGAGTGACTAAAGTAACTAATCCAACCATGGCTACCTACTAGATACATGTCACCTTGATTTGGATTATTTGATCAATGTGAAAGTAAGCCGAATTAATACAAATTCGAGCTGATTTCGTATTATTTTCAAGCAATTTTCTATACACATTTCGAATTATCGATTCCTCTAGTGATGGTCTGGTATTTTCAAGTATCTATTCTCCCACAATACACGTTGATTCAATTTTAACAGTGAGCTCTGTCAAGAATTTTTTTCAGTTGTATCTGGTTAATTTATAAGTTTTCATATAAACCAAACACTATGAGGTGTGAAATCATAATTATAAAATATAACAATTATTTTGTATTACACTACTTTTAATTAATACCAATACTGCTACATCAGAACAGTATAATAAATAAAAATATAATGGTTTAAATACATTTATTACAAACAGTCAGAGAGAAAAAATACAGGACCGAGCAGCAGAAGAGGGGGGCAAGTTAGGTAAAGTAATGGAGAAGGGGTATCTTTATCAACTGGGAAAATCTTTTGTTTCAATTTATTTTATTGTTAATGACTTTACTATTATTATTTATGGCTTTTCTTATCTCTAATGCTAATGGTAGCGAATCCTGGTCGGCATTAGTATAAATTAAGATGTAATACAAAATAATAATTGTTTTATTTAAAAAAAGGTTAGTTTATAAGTCAACGCAACTGTTGTCAGCTCACAATGCCAATTCCACCGTGAAATATACATAGCCTGTTCAAAAGAAAAGGTGAATATTAAATTTTCGCGGGCTGTGTACATTCGATTATCGTTTTTTTTGTTATGTTGGTACACATATGTTTATAATATGTTAGCATTATCAGCCATTTTGGATTAAAGGTTTGTTTTTGACAACTGGAAAGGTTAGTCACGTTTTTGTGTGTTCTTAAATATACATAGCCTGTTCAAAAGAAAAGGTGAATATTGAATTTTCGCGGGCTGTGTACATTCGATTATCGTTTTTTTTTTTGTTATGTTGGTACACATATGTTTATAATATTTTAGCATTATCAGCCATTTTGGATTAAAGGTTTGTTTTTGACAACTGGAAAGGTTAGTCACGTTTTTGTGTGTTCTTCGATTTTTTACTTTTGAAAAAAAATGGATCAAAGAATAAATTTCATGATTTGTTTTTGCCCAACTCCAGGACGCTCATCGTCATTAACATCTTCTCGGCCTTCTGTAAAGCGCTTGTACCACTTATAAACACTTTTTTGAGACAAAGTAGACTCGCCGAATGCCACAGTTAACATTTTAAGTGCGTTGGAGCACTTTATTCCATTTTTAACGCAAAATTTAATACATATTCTTTGATCCATTTTTTCAAAAGTAAAAAAATCAAAGAACACACAAAAACGTGACTAACCTTTCCAGTTGTCAAAAACAAACCACTAATCCAACATGGCTGATAATGCTTACATATGATAAACATATGTGTACCAACATAACAAAAAAAAAACGATAATCGAATGTACACAGCCCGCGAAAATTCAAAATTTACCTTTTCTTTTGAACAGGCCTCGTACATTTATCTGTCAAAAATACATCATTTTAGTATTTGTTATCTCCGACCAAAAAACATTTTGGTGATGCTTTTAACAGTTTCCATTCTTTACTCTGCTGTGTCCAGGAAAATCCTTTAATACATAAACTACGTGCGTGGTTGGTTACGAAAACGGATAATGCGCCGTGTACCAACAAAACTATGAAAAAGCAGAACCCACAAATCATCGCCACCAGGACTGAATGAAAAAAAAACCTTTGAAAAACGCTGAGGAATGTCGTCCGGCGAGCAAAAAACACACCAATTTATCCTCAACAAATGAATCACATCGCAGTAAAGCAATAATAATAGTCGATTGTGATATTGTGAATTCCTCGGGTCTTATGTCATAGTGCCACGGGCTAGTGTCCATCGCCAATGAGCCACTTGCTTGATATCGTGATTAATTTTTGGGGTACTATGCCGTGTTGCGCTTCCTTCTCCTTAAGCCTCGGAGCAATAATATACCAGGAGGGATAGCTTTGCGAAACAGTGTAGTCAGGATTGTTGATATTTTACTGACTCGGGCGTGGCTACAGTTTTCATGGACACACCTTTTTACATAAATTCATAGCACATGTCGACATAATGTTTTGTTTACTTGTATAACCACTTCTCACAGTATTTTTATCAACAAAAATATATAATATAACCTCAAAAACCGTTGAGTTATGTCGCATAACAAAACATAGTGGACGGAGACGCGGGAGACGGAAAACGTGCTTACATACCTAAAAGTGGTGCGATATTATGTGACAACTTGTATTGTCTCTTTCTCTTACGGTTTACGACGGAAAAACCCGGAGAAAGTGGCATCAAGAAAATCGATTGGTTTATTTGGAGTTCATCATGTGCCTAGCAAGTCAACCATAAAACCTCTGTTTACAATACTATGAGTCAAAGATGACAAGACATGAACGAGCTCGTAATGAACATTGATGCAGTAAGAGACCGAAGCAGGCACCTCTTCTCGATTTCCGAATTCGCTGTAGAAAAATCTGTTCTCTTGATTTTTTCCAATTCCGTTGAAAATGTATGCAAGAGGCTCTTAGTTTATAATCGACAGTAGTCGGCAATCGACAGTAGTGGGTAATCGGCAGTAGTCAGCAATAGTCGGTTCGGCGCGGCACAATGGGAGGTCACGCGTGCAATAGTAAACAATGAAATAAAGGAGCTAGCTACAGCTACCCATACTTGCGAAGTACAAATTGCCCAGATTGGCATTGCGTTTGGCTCGAAGTGACAGTAGTTTGCAAACAAACTTTCGAATTTAAACTAGCATTATTTACGCTCCCATCCCTATTCTGTATAACTCTTTTTTTCTAATTTGATTAAAGGGCTATCCGGCTGTCACAAGGGGAAACACTATTATTTCGAAAAGAAATTTTTTTCAGGGCTAAATAGCTTCGCTTCGACGGCGTGCTACTAGCGTAGGTACGAGGCGGTTAACAATAAACAAATAAATTATTAAAGCAATCAAAATGCTAAAATAAAGTATGAATACATATTCGGGCCTTTCCATTAATGTTCACTTTTGATCGTTTTTTGTTCGCACTTGGCTAGCTACTAGCCAGCGACATTCAAATACGGCTGTATTTTTTTTCAACAATTTCAAAAAGAATCAGGAATCCAAAGGGTTCCAAAAATAACCGGTTCTTTAGAAAAATAATATCTGACAGCAAAGTCACTGGGACCGGAATTTCGACCATCATTTTAATAGCTCATATTTGAAAAATTTATTATAATGACCACAAAACGCTCAAATATGCACTAACGACCAAATATGCAAATGCATATGATCTGATTTCTAATTATAATATTCATCAATATTGCCGGCATCAATGGTAGACGTAGGAAGGTATTATTCGAATTGATCAACTTCAGTTGTGTTTCTGTGTTTGCAGTCGGCCCGATGGCAATAAAATACATTTGTCGCTACATGGCATCCAAATGCTGTAACGCCGCGCATGTCCGAGTTTCTTCATTGCGCAACTACAGTGCTAAAATGTGACGGAATGTCTTATGGCCGAGTGACGACCTTAGTCGGGTCTGCGCACTGCGGCCATTGCGCATCACGCATCACGCACCGCACAACTTGCCAAACCTGCCTTCTAAAGAACACAACAAAATCTAGATAAAAATAAAAATTTCAATTTTGTTCACTTACCTGAAATAGTAAATAACTATATATTAAAATTGACTGCTAGCAATATATACATCTTGTTTCATCAGGGTAGTATTGGGATACTTCAGGGGATGATTATTAATGAAAATTTAAGTAAAAAAATGCTATGTTTCATTTTGTATTTGCATACGTTAAGTGTAACCGACCCTTTATAGTAAACATTAAACAGCCCCCTACTAACGATAATATACAGCGCTTCTGGCTGGCTTAATTTCTTAGAATATCGTGAATAATCAATCAGCTTCTGAAATACGGTGTAAAGATATTTTAAGAAAACCTATCCTACCGTGTTTAAATGTATGTTATGCTGTCGTATAAAGTACGTGTGTACTTGTAACCTTTTGATGAATCCTATGTTTTCCTGTTTGAATTTATTATCTATTTTACATATTAGAAGATAAGTATTATTATTATACCTATTCATTCCAAATCCATCACTTTTATGGTTATCTGATATTCTGATTGCGCTGTTCCTAAATATTGCTAATTAAAGATATATATCGCATACTTCACGCAAAAATCGCATTGTGAACATAAATCCACCACTTCGGAATTAAACAATAATTTAAAAAAAAAATGAACTTTTATCAGTTTCTTTGTAGGTTTTAAATCAAAGATCGGTTGTCCATTTTTTAAAATCATCATTTTTGGAATCGTCAGAAATAAAACATTTATTGATTATTTTTAATTAAATATTACGAGTAAAACACCTTTCCTTAAATAATAATCGGAAAAAAATACACACCTTTTCATGAGCTTAATAAAAAAGGGTATCAAATCTGTTTCATTCAATTTTTTAAAATGCTTTGAACTCTCAAATTTCCGTGCTTACAGTTTGTTTTATAGTACAATATGGAAAATTTAGTTGTTATATTTCTGATCGTAATATATTTTAGAATTTATGCAAGAGAATCACAAAATAAAACAATAAAAATACGCCTTTTCGTGAATTATTTTTGGGTAATTTGAGATTTGCCGTTGACGCACCGAAGGATTTTTCAATCTTATTCCCGAATTTCAAGGACATTTCAGATTATGCATAATCTCGTAGAAGCTCAACACACAATTTTTCAATCTCCCGAAAAATCAAAACATTCTGATGATCAAACCTTATAAAGGTATCAAAAACTCGAACCAATTTACATAAAACGAACCTCGAATTAAATCCGAGCCTAAAAATGCTAAGGTTATTGAAATTTCGGTGGTTTAGACAGTAATAAAATTTAAATTAATTGCCTTACTAAATCATACAATAATTTAAAATGTCCTTGAATGGTGGCGATTTGTTTAAAAGTTTTATCCGTACAAATGTGATTTGATTCGTATTATTTTGTAAGCGCATTATGACATGCACTGACTGGTTTGGTCAACCAGTACATGCCGACAATGCGCGTGACAGTTGACAGTTGGAAATTTGTAACCTTGGAAGTGCGAGGGAAGGTTGCGGCGTGGAACACCGCATTCTAAAGGTTGATTGTATTTTGACAGCTCAACCCTCAAGGTGCAAAAAATTCTATACCATAATATATATATATATATATATATATATATATATATATATATATATATATATATATATATATATATATATACATTTTTTTTGTATATACAATCACATTATGGTTCATTGTTTACTAATTTCTTATAATTAAAAAAAAATCTATAAATGTTATTTTGAAAATGACCGACTCTGTTATAGCAAACTAATAAATGTATTTTAATTTGGTTACCGTAAATGAGTCTGCCAAACTATCCGGAGCCAGTGTTAATATGGCACCCCCAGTTTGGGGTATGTTGTGAGTCCGAAGTAAGTGGCTACCTGGCTATTCAGAACTGGTCATTAAATACGGTTAATGCCATTTTCTAACGTTTCTATTCTGAATGGTGATCTTTCACCGGGGCAATACTAGAGTGTCTAGCTCACTGTAACTTAGTGTGATTTATGTCACATGCCAACCGGTTTCGGCACAACCGTGCCTTCGTCATGGCAGTTATAAACTAAATTAATTTATTGTACATATGATACGATATATATTGATTTTGTGTACATATGATACGAATACGATTGAAATGTTATTCGGCTGGTGCAAGGGAGAGAGGTAAAGGTAACAGAGGGGATAGAGACATAGGGGATAGAGGGACATAGGGGATAGAGAGACATAGAGGATAGAGAGACATAGGGGATAGAGGGACATAGGGGATAGAGAGACATAGAGGATAGAGAGATATAGGGGATAGAGAGGCATAGGGGATAGAGATAGGGGATAGATGGACATAGGGGATAGAGAGACATAGGGAATAGAGATACATAGGGAATAGAGAGACATAGGGGATAGAGAGACATAGAGGATAGAGAGACATAGAGGATAGAGAGACATAGAGGATAGACACGTAGGGGATAGAGATACATAGAGTATAGAGAGACATAGGTGATAGAGAGACATAGGTGATAGAGAGACATAGGGGATTGAAAGACATAGGGGATTGAGAGACATAGGGGATGGAGACATAGGGGATAGAGAGACATAGGGGATTGAAAGACATAGGGGATTGAGAGACATAGGGGATAGAGACATAGGGGATAGAGGGACATAGGGATAGAGAAACATAGAGGATAGACATAGGGGATAGAGGGACATAGGGGATAGAGAGACATAGGGTTTTAACTGGAACATATAGGAAGTTTGGAGATTTCAATGGGTATATAATTGATTATTAATGATTTATCCTTATTTTTAAGAGATTTCTTGATTTATTTGTCTTATTTCGACTGGAATGTCATTAAATTATACAAAGTTGCATAAAGCGGGCATTTCTTTGGTATTTCATATTCAAGAAGATTGCATTTAGAATGTGCCTTTTTACGATGAGAATTTCCGGCGTTTTTTCCTTAAAGTGAACTTTAAAATTTCCGTCGTGCGCTTTTTATACTCCGCCAGAACAATGGACTATTATTATTCTTCGTGAATTGCTATCTTCCATAGAATCTTCTCCGATTGGATGAAAGTTTGTTTTTTTTCCGAGCGATCGTGCGCATGCGTGGATCTCAGAAATGCCATTGGAATTTTTAAGGAGTTCCCGCACTATTAGATAATAAGCGTACAGGATAATTGGAATACGGTGTGTTCATTTATGCGCGGAGAAGAATCCATCGGGCAGAATCTCGTATCTGTTTGATTTTTTTAAAAAACTGGCTTGGAACACTATGATTCATTTTTGAATCTTCACAGGTGAACGTAGAATGGTTTACGCAATATAATACTATTTTATGAGAGTTACAACTGCCCTAAGTCCGTCGAACTATGGTGTCCACAATTTGGGGAATATTTTTAGGCTGAAGGAAGTAGGGCGTGATAACTTCCGTGGTTGAGCGGTTAAGATCCTCGACTACGAATTCAAAGGTCACAGGTTCATTTCCCGGCATGAGCGAATGCATTTAAATTTAATTGATATCTTTATTTTTACATTTGATCAATATAAAATAATATATTGTATATTTGCGGCACAGAAAATATCGCCTTGGTGAAAAATCACCATTCAGAATCGAAACGTTCCCTGAAATGATTTCAGCCGTGTTCGGTGACCAGATCTTAATAGCCAGGTAGGTACTTCCTCACTTTTCTCTTCCCTGTCCCCTTCCCCTCCCTGCGCCCTTCAGCCAGATGCCATAGGCCTACTGGCTTTAAGCTGGCTATTTTCGCTGGTTAACGGACAGTGTTATCTTACGGCTATTTTATTTTGCCACTAAACTTGACACAACTAAACGGTTTTTTAGGTTAGATGTTATATTTTTGTTGATAAAAATACAATGAGCCTTGTGCGATATTTACATAAAATATTTATAAAATGGACGAAGAATGTTGGGAGCTAGGAGGGCGAAGAGGAAGGTCGGTAAGTGCCTGGATATTTAGATCTAGTCACTAAATATAACGAAAGCCATTTCAAACAACTTTTCGATGATCCCTCGCAGGGCGAGAGTATTTCCACTTTGGAACGATGTGCGAATGTACTATATTTTAAAAAACACTTTGTTCCTTCAGTGGGTTTTGAACCCACTAGCTTTGAGCCTAGCGCTAAGGAGCTAACAGCTCTGCCGCGAAGGTCGTAATTTAGAAACTCCACAATAATAATTATCACGATTTCAGTTCTCCGAAATAACAAAATAAAATTAATGTTCGTGAAATTATTTTTTATCTCGCAAATATTATCGCAGAAATGAAATGTGTGGCGGACGGCAGTAGCTATTGACAAACAAAAGTAGGTAATTCCAGCCATCTGAAACGTCACGCCTAAAATTATCATTTTCGTCGGAATGCGGCCCGAGTTGGATGTTTTTCAAGTCTATTATATGGATACCTGCGCATTGTTTTCACACTCGTGAAGTAATCCGTAATCCTAAATCGCCACACTTTGTACCCCGAGTGCTTGGACTTGTATTGTATCTTTGTAGACGTACAAATATGTAAATAATTCAAATTTCACGTGTCATTACGTCTTATCATTTTGCTTGACACGAATAACTCTCGCCACCGTATAGACATAGGATATATTTGAAAAAATAAATTAATTGGAATATTCATATTTAATTTAGATCAGTATGAATATAAAAACAAGAATTAATTCAATTATTGTAATGGTCGGTTAGTAGCTGAATGGAAACGCATCGGATTCCCACTCAAGCGTCGTGGGTTCAATTCTCCTGCTAGCCAAGTTCTCCATCATTGCAAAAGCAACACTTTCTGCTTATTATGATGGTAGTAGATGTTTTTTTTAAACATTGTCAGGTTATTCGTAACCCGGAAATGTTTTTCTTTCTTAAAAAAAAAACAAACAAACCATTGGTAATTATTTTCTGCAAAGCTGACAACACAACTTAACTGACTGCAGCTTGTCGTAATACTGTAATTATTTGGTATTTTTGTAGGTTGGATGTCAAAACCATTCAGATAATATTTCGTCTATCACTTTTCAAAGATTTTCTCTGTTGTATGGCTTTATATCATAAAAACAAAAATTATAAAATTTGAAGAAACATATTGAAAATATTTTGACAGTGAAATTACAAAAAAAACATGGCATCTTTAGTTCCTTGTCTGTCCGCTTGCAATGTTATCCATGTGATCCGTAATCCGAAATGTCTATACTTTTTATCCTGCATTATTTGGCTTGGATCGTATCTTTTTAGACCTAGAAATATGTTAAGTGTAAATGATTCCAAATTCAAATTCCATGTGTTGTTCATGTCTTTTGTTTTGATTCCGTCGAAGTAATCTGTAATCCAAAACCTTGTGCTTGTATTGTATCTCTGTGATCGTAGAAATATGTAAATAATCCAAATTGAGATTGTATCACCTTTCCGCAACGTGTTTGGGGCAGCGATCTCTCCAAAGGTTAAATACTCGGCTGCGGAGATGGGATGAATGTGATCCTAGAATAGCTTAGCTTGGGTTATTCACAGAGGCATTCGAGTATGGACGGTCCACAAATTTTATACACCATCTACACTTTATATATCTTGAACGAAATCTCTCACGATAAGTTTAATCGGCGTTATTTTTTTTCTGATAACACCTCTATAGCGCCGTGCGAAAATAGGACATAACTTTAAACCAATTAATTAAACCAATAATATATATTATTTTAAAAAACTTTGCACAAAAATGACACAGAACACAACAATTCGACGCTTCCGAGGGTAAGCTCCTCTTGACTCCGGATCCAAAAGTCGCGGGTTCGCTACCCCACAGTACAAATGCATTAATGTTTTAAAGTTAATTCTTCTCAAAGATGGCAGCCAAAATAGGAGGAAAATTGAAAAAAAAATAATATCAATAATCTTCAGTGAAAAGTATGAGATCGATTAAAAATGACGATTTCTTATAAGGTCCCAATGGCTGAATTGGTTGAAGCGTTACTCCCGGATAGAGTAGAGGATCCGAGTTCGAGTCTCGGTTGTGACCATTGTCTTTTTATTTTCTGCCCTTTTCTGTTTCATATTTGTGTTGTTGATTATTGATATTATTTAAATATTTAAAGAAATATCTTTGATTATTTCACACATTCGCCCTGGCCACTATTCTATCGAATCGAAACGTTGCTTGAAATGACTTAGCCAAGTAAAGTGACCAGATCTGAATACCCATTTACTTTCCAAATTTTCCTCTTCCCCATATCTTTCCACTCACCCCCCTTTAGCCTCAGAATACGCTAAATACGTAATCCGTAAGGCGTAATTCAATAAGAATTTGTTCACAAGATCGTTCTGTAGTCTTCATAAAAAAATAAAAATATCAAAACAACTTTTGACGGCCTTCGTGGTCGAGTTGTCCTCGACTACGAATCCCGAAGTCGCGACCTTTTTATGCCGGCGTGCGCAAATAAATTTTATTTAATTAACTTGTGTTATTTCACAATTAATAAATTAAAAAATAATATAAAGTATTTTTTAGATACCCTCGGTATCGCCCTGGTGAAAAATCACCATTTAGATTGTGTGATCAGATCCGAACATCTCTTTCCCTCTACATCACCTTTAGCGTCATAACATACCCCGATTGGGGACGTCCCACTGGCTGACCCGTGCGGTATACACAAAAACTCGTAAACAATTCAATTAGGTGTGATTGAACTCCCAGCAAACAAAGGTGACCAATATTTCTTTATCTAACGGAACGACAATTATTATTATAGATTTTGTTTTATTGTTGCAGATTATAGGATGCCGCACCATATAAATGTCATAGTATAGCAATAATCTGTAATATTCCATAAACATTATCAGGGGCGGCTCGTGACTTTTTAGGTTGCTAGAGTGCTGAGATTGAAAAATACGACGTTTTTGATGTTGTTGTAAACGAAAATGATTTTTATTTAATTTAAAAAAATACATATTTTGTATGAAGATTTTTCAGTTTTGGTGGGTCAATGACCCCCCCAAACTGAAAAATCTTGAAAATCTTCATACAATATATATTTATATATGTATTTTTTAAAATTCATTTTCGGCCACAACAACATCAATCATGACGTTTTTTTTCAATCTTAGCACTCTAGCACACTAAAAAGTCACGAGCCGCCACTGAACATTATGATACATTTATGAAAGTGGGTTAATTTTATTTTTCATAATTAAACAGTGTTTTTTGTGGACAGCATCGCTAAGTATACATATTGAAATGTCCACAAAAATGATTAATTATTATAATTCTAACATAATTATTCATTTTACCTTGAGGGTTCTATAAAATGTATAAAATAAGAATACCAAACTATAACACGAACCCTGGAGTATAACGTGCCTAAAATGTTCAATATGTTACCAAAAATATGAATTGTTAACGAGAGTCAGATAAATGCTGAAAAAATGGCTCCTAAGTAGAAATACCTTATATTCGGCGCTTATAAATATGTAGTATCTATTATGTGTACTAAATATATTGTTGTACTATATTATGCTGCACAGTGCATGGTATATGGTAGTGTAATCTTGGAGTAACAATATATGGAGAGAGAGCTAATTATTTTTACCCAACCTATACAAAGATAAAAAATTTTCCCAAATTATCACACTGCTTTAAAGTACTGTAAGGATGTTTTTCGTGTCCCGCGTCTCCGTTGACTCCGCCCACACGTTTTCATATGCGACATAAATGGTCATTTTAAGGTTATATGATATATTTTTGTTTAGAACAATATTAAATGGTAATTTTTAGGTTATAATAATATTGTGAAAAAGTGGTTACACGAATAAACAAAAACATTAAGTTGACATGTGCTATGAATGGATTTATAAATACCCTAGTCTTAGCCACGCCCAGGTCTAGCCGAGTCTGGCAAAACTCATCAAAACTGACTACAGTAGCGCTCTCTCTTGTATACTATTGCTCTGAAGGTGTAATAGTCTATCAGTTTCTTAAAATGTGTGAATTAATAATATGTGCGTTTTTAAATAAAAAGATAATGTATATTTCCATTATATTTTTACAGTATTATATTTTATTTTGCATTTCTAATGTATTTAAAATCCTGTTGTCAAACTACTTAATTGTACTTTAACGGAATAGAACGGGAAACACAATTCAAAAAAAAATGTACTTAAGAAAAAAGCTACACTTTACTAGACCACAAGTTGAATTACAGTGTCATTTTTATTGAGAAATTTTTTCACTATTTTCCATCAAATTTCATCACCGTCCTTCGCATTTTATCATTTTTTGTCATCTGTCACAGCCACTCATCGCCAGTGACAGTTGTGACATTTGACATCCACGTGTCCGAAGCCTTTGTTGGTAATGCTGGCTATATAGAAAGCGACATTTCTTTGTCCCACATCCGCATATCTCACATAGTTTTTCCTTGTGTCGTTCAACGCATGCGGTATGCGCGTTGTTTGGGTCGTAAATCTGTCCACCCTCGCGCATTCCTTCCCATTGTCTAACATTGCGGTTTTACGTTCTTGTTGTGTTTTTTTACCACGCATCTTATATGTTTAAATCATGTTGAGTCGTCTCTCTCTCTCTCTCTCAATTTATTTGATATATTTTTATGTCAACTCCACACAGGGAGCCCTGATGTAAATACATCACTTCGCTGAAAATCTTCTCATTGTGTGATATAATCTCGCGATGACTGCTCCATAAAAAGATTATCACACGTTAATAACACAGCATCACGCCGTAATGTCATGTTCACATCGTTCCACGGTTTTCTATTTTCTACTAAATAACCTTAACCTAACTCAACGACAATTGAATCTCTGCAATGATGTATTGTACGACGTAAAGAAAACTGAATCGAAACCACCTGTATTGGCTGGCTCATTGTATTATTTTGATACCTTGGCCACCGGTGTACAGCTGGGAGACACTGTAAATGTGTTCAAATTTTTAAAATTTACTTTTAGTAATACATCGCGGTGGCAATTTCTTCCAACCAACCCGTACAATTTGAACTCTTGGCTTGGTGGACTAACTTGCCGGCTTTTGTGTTTCCCCCATGTTCCCCCCATCTCCTTTAAAAGACTCTCCGCACAGCTTCTTCAAGATGACGTTTAGAGAAAAATTATGTGCATACTTCGATTTTCTTAATTGTGTTCGTGATTTTTTTTTAAAAGATCTCCCAACATAATCCGCGCTTCAATAACATCATTAATCATATTTGTACAATGATTTTGTAACGAAAAGTGATAAAAAGTGCATTTTCACTTTCTAGAACAAGGGAAATCGGTTCATCGCTCTGCCTCTTCGTTTACACGCCATCGGTCTAATAGTCTTATCATTCCCCCACTCGGTCCTGTGCGTGCACGCCAACTCGTGAAGCCATAGCGGGGACTTGGAGGATGTAAAGGTATACCGCCGATAGGTCCGTTGGAACATCTATCTACCTCTTTCTCTTAAAGGTTACGACGGAGCTCTCAGCGGCCGATACGTAACCAATCGCAAAGAAAGGATAAAGGCTGATTCACACCAACGTCCGGTTCCGCTCAGTGCCGATATTGTTCCGCAAGAGAACTTATTGACATGGTATGAATATCAATCAAAGAGTATGTGCCAAGACAAATTTGTGTGGCAGTATATCCTTCTGCCCACCCTTGTGATATTTAACTACTTAGTTAGTTAAATAATTATTTTAAAGTGTAAAAATACTTACAACGCAGATTTTTTTTTTTTTTAACCATTTTTTTATCACTAAATAATATTTTTAATAATTAATAATTAATAAAAATATTATTTAGTGATAAAAAAATGGTTTTTGATTTTAAAAAATCTGCGATGTTAGTATTTTTACAATTAAAAATAATTATTTAACTAACTAAGTAGTTAAATATCACAAGGGTGGGCAGAAGGATATACTGCCATACAACTTTGTCTTGGCACATACTCCTTGATCGATATTCATGCCATATCAATAAGCTCTCTTGCGGAACAATATCGGCACTGAGCGGAACCGGACGTTGGTGTGAATCAGCCTTAAGCACCTACATTCGATAAAGTCCAAACAATCCAAACTAAAAGCATTGTTGTAAGCAAAATTGTAATTTCTGAGTGTCAAAATACGTACTCATTGCGCCTATCGTTATAAGGTTGAAATTGCTTCGTCGCGTCGGCAACGCAAAAATGAAGTATTTTATTAATAATGATTTTTTAATAGGATTTTGTAGTTGTAGAAAAGTTGAAAGTACTAACGCCTCGAGTACATCAAAGCTAGTTTATAGTATATTAATAGTGTCGCTCCGTGAGAGACGTATGCCAATATAAGCGTGTTTGGCTGTTCGTAGGCGGCCGCCCAAGTGTCTCCCGAGCCCGCCGCCCGCCCCCGCCCTGTCTAGGCTGCCGCCCTCTATTTCAGGACTGCTCCAACCTGTCTGCTATTTGCTCTCTGCACTCTGTCAACCATTCAAGCAAGCAAGCAACCAACCAACCAACTGCTGGTGTCTTTATCGGGATTGTATAAGCTTGGCGCTGATAGATCCGCTGTAACCTCTCACTATGTTCTATTAATCCCTATCGTGAGAGTGTAACATATATGTTACATCAACTTTGCTTTATTTTTTTTAACAAATATTTTAACATTTTTAGTAATGACAACACTTTAAAAAATCTCTTCTTTATTGTCATGTCAATTGCTGATACCTATGGTCGGTTTAAAAAAAAAATGTAGCTTATTGTCTTACCTTTAACATTGAATTATGTTTTTACCTTGCCAAGGATAAGGGTTAAAAAGGCGCGTGCAGCAAAAAAGCTACAAATAAGCTTTAATCCTCTACGTACGCCCCTGCTAAGCATAGCTAAAGCTACTTCAAGTAAGGTTTGGATTTAAAAAAGTGGTATTTCACCAGTGCAAAAATACTGTATTTTAATTTCTGTGAAAAACGCATGTAGATGCGTATCATTTTTATCTGCCCCGCCAGGTTTTTACCCTCGATATCTTTTCATAGATCCAAGGATCTTGCCGCTCCACTCTTTGTGGTTTTTTTCTTCTCAGAATTGCATCGATAACTAGGTTACAACCACCTGTACATTGTAATCGCGTGTTTCATTGTTCACAGACATATTATAATCCGATACAGCTCGATACGTGTTCCCTTGGCTGTTTCTTGGGACACGCTTTGACCTCTTGTACATATTTAGAGAGTTATCTAGCCCCCAGGCTGGGTAGGGTTACCAGATGGAAAAAAATAAGCTAATAAAAAAAGAAAGATATTTCAATCATGACGATTCAAAATAAAGCAAACTATTTTTTACTTTTATTATAAAAGAAAACATCAATATAAATAAAACACATAAAGTTTGTTTATAACCACTTTATTATTTAATATCACGTCTACCGGTTTCGAAAGTACCCTTTCATCATCAGGACAATATTGACAATATTAAATAATAAAGTGGTTATAAACAAAGTTTATGTGTTTTATTTATAAATATGGCAAGCCACAAAGTAAATGCTTTTTACGAATATGAAAACATCAATGTCTACTTGGCCTAACCACAATTTGTAAATGGCTTTGAACTACGAAACAGCTGTCACAATAAAGCATTAGCCAAACTAGTAGAACTTACAACATTGAATTATTTTCCAACCATAAAAAATATTCAGACATTCTAGTCGGACCTTTCGGAGCTGCCTATTTTTAATATTAGTCGCTATAAATCTGAGCACGTCCTTCTAGTAGTATTCTTTGAGTATTAAGACCTTCATCGTTGAAGAGATAAACCGATAAAAGCGTGTCTGTATGCCCGAAGTGAGCTCAACTTTTCCTTACTTGTGAAATTGTCAAACATTTTCAAATATTATAATAAAATATTTTTTGAACAGATATTCAATTTCATTGGTCTGTCTAGATCTCGCATACATGGGCGACACCAGTTTTATTTTCAATCGGTATAGATGACATTTCTAGGATTTTTTTGTTCAGTGGCTTTCACTGACTTCACACTGAGTCCATTTCGCTCTTGGAGCAATAATATGTGGAGAGAGAGCTAATTCTTTTTACCCAACCTATACAAATTTGGGAAAAATCACTTTCCTCGGGTTTTTACGTCGTACACCATGAGAAAGAAAGAGACAACATATTTTCACAAAATATCACAGCGCTTTAAAGTATTGTAATAATGTTCTTCGTCACCCGCGTCTCCGTTAACTCCGTCCACACGTTTTGATATGCGACATAAATGGACATAACTCGACGGTTTTTTTGCAGCAGCGCTCCCTCTTGTATATTATTGCTCTGTGATTTCGCTCCTTAGTCCACTGAGCATCATTAGCCTTGTCCCGTCACCTTGGTTGAGCTGTTCCCAACGCGCAAGTAAGTTAATAAATACTTGAACATTTATGGGAAGGCCCGAGTGCATTACCATAGTCACAATTGATTTCATACAATTTATTTTTCCCTTTCGACTGCTTAATTATTTATTTACTGGTTGGGAATGGCTCACTTGCGTTATGCGGACTGTCTGGACGAAGATATTGACTAATTTGAAATGGGGGACGGTTTCTAAAATGGATGAAGGACAACATTATTTTTGATTGGAAGAGTAGGAGGTGTCCTTCTTTTGGATACCATCTGGTAACCCTGACGCTAGGGCACAATCGAAGTACAAATAGCGCGGAGCTCGTGACGCATTTGATTGCTAATCATTGTACTTTGCTGTAATAGTATCTGAACATGTCGTGTTCGTAGAGAGAACACATCACAGGTGACAGGACACGCAGCTACCCAGTATTATAGGCGTGCCGCTGATAGCTCCTTTGTAACCTCTCTCTGTTTCTTGTAAACAATGCGAGGCATATAAATAGAGATTACAACGGAACTCTCAGCGGCAGAGAACCATAACTACTAGCTACATGGCTTTTCCGTTGTAACTTATATTATCTCTCTCTGAAACTCGCGTCATTGCTTAGGGAGAGGTTACAATGGAGTTATCAGCGGTTTTTTTTTGGAAGAATTTATCGGTGAAGTCAGAACACCGAAACGTACATCGTAATAAATATTTAATCTGTTTGGCCCTTAATACACATGTTGATAAAGCCTATAGTCGCAAAACACAGTTTGTATTCGTCGAAGAGTACCTATAATAATGCCCCTTTTTACCATACAAATAAACAAATATATATATTATTTTTTTAAAAGAAAGACAAACATTCCCGATTTCGAATAACTTGACAATATTAAAAAAAAACTCCTACTGCCATCATAAGAAGCGGAAGATGTTGCTTGTGCAATGATGTAGGACTTAGCCAGTAGAGGAATTGAACGTACGACGCCCGGGTGGGATCCGACGCGTTTGTCCACTCAGCTACCGATTGGTCTATGCTGTATTTTATTCATAAATCTGTAGGAGTTCTTTATTTTTGTGTATTGTTATTATTTTGAAACATAAAAATAAACAATAATAAAAATGGTAATAATAATATTCCAAGCAATTGTAATAATCCAAAGGCAACCAGAATAACCATTAAATGAAACCCGATATTTTTTCTTAGTTCATATTTTCCACATGAGAACGGTTCGTTTTTACGACTCTTAAGGCTCAACAACGACGACGTTAAAAAAATATATATAGAGAGTAGATATGTTTGTGCACGTTTCAGACAAGTATCGCCCACCGTTCAGAATCGAAACGTTACTTGAAATGGCACTAGCCGTGTTTAGTGACCAGATCTGACTAGCCAAATACTTCTAGACCTTCCTCTTGACCATTTCCTTACCCTACCCACTCCCATTGACCTCACAACATAACCCCATTGGGAATACCGTAGTTTCACTGGCCTCAGACAGTTGGGACTCTTGTGCGGTATATACATAGAAAAAGCTAGGTTGTGGAATTGTTTTTCGGCTTCTGTGTTTCCTCCCTCCTTTGAATTGCGACTTTTCAAGACCCAGGTTATCTTTTTCCTTTCCTTAAAAAGACCCCCCTACAAAAAGTCTTCAGATATGACAAATGGTTTCTCTCAGGGCCTACTGTATGAAGTTAAGGGTCAGCACCCAAAAATACACAGTTTTTGGTTTTCTAGTACAAGCAAAACTACAAATTCTTTTTCTGTCTATTCTAAACAAGTAGTTAGTAAAATGTCTAAGGTTTCCGGTGAATACAATTCTCAAACAGTAATATTTTAATTTCTTTATGAAATGCACACTGGAATTTTAGATAAAACGTCAAAAAAAATCCCATGCTGGTTTAAAAAAAAAGTATTCACTGGAAACCTGACATTTTTCTAATTACCCATAGAAAATTTGCAGATAAATCATTTGTAGTATTGCCTGTATTAGAATGCTACAAAGTGAAGTTTAGCGTCATTCTTGGCTGCTGGCCCTTAATATATAAAATAAATAAATAATATGTCTAAAGGTTATATTTATTTTTTAAATCAAATTTTGTGGTCAAAACATATAATTTGTTTAATTTCATCTAATTACAGCAAGCCACATTGTAACTGCTTGATACAAACATTAAATAAAAGTACATAATTAGTCGCTTACAAGAAGTAGCTTGAGTGACTTGGGTGGTGTGAGCTCAACCCGGTTGAGTCAAATGTCCGTCCCGATACGGTAGCCTGAATTCCCACGCAATGCGCTGCCGGTCTTACGGAGAGGACATTAATCAAACATCGTAACAAGTTGTATAGCAATTTGTCCACATTTACTGTGCGGCTTATCAGAGCTGTAACAGGTCCCGAAGACAAATCGCTCCAAAAGGTGAAAAAAAAAAAGAATTTATTCAAAGTCATTAATGAGAAGACGACATTAATTTGTGTCGACTTTAAGTAGAGCGGAACATTACGATATTGCCTATTCAATTACTCAAATAGGTACCTATTTATTTAATTTAAAACTTTATACATATCTCTTCATGGTTGTGTTTAACACTCCCGTTACGAACGGGGTTTGAATGTTACCCCGAACGAGAGTTTTGTGCAATATCTTAGATAAAGATTACTGAAATATTATGAACATATTTACCTCAAGTATTAAAAAAACTATCAAAGATTGTTTCATGGAAACGCTTTAATAAGCAAGATTAAATGGGGTACCTACGTCACCCCCCCTCCTTCGGATAGTACGTTCAATTTACCAACAATCAAGTTCTTGTAAAATTGAATCGAAGATCCAAGCAATAATGCAGCTCGCTACTTTAACGTAAATACATTTCCCATCGATTTCCATATTTTAATTTCTAATTTATATAATTCGATCTCTAGTGTGGAGGAACGTTAACTATACAATGTTTCGATATTCTAAAGTTCACGTTTAATATTTTTTGTGGTTAAAACTAAGTATTTGTTTAATATTATCAAATTTATTTCGATTCGTTATTTTATATACTTCACTTGTTTATATAGCTACTGGGTGTGCCCCCCAAGCAATGCCTAAGCAGGTACCCTATTGCAAAAAAAAAATTCAGCGAATTGTTGAATTTTATTTTAAATAATTTTTAAGCTTAGCCTCGTTGCATATCACTCTTATTTGTTCAATTTAACTACTGATAAGACGTATACAAATAACGGTTTAATGTTGATTATCCTACATATTAAATGTACCTGCCTACTACCTAGATATTAAAAATTATAACATTCCTTCCCAGTAAATAGTTCAGACCAGATAAAGTGCCTATAAATGACTTTTTTAATAAATGAACATACAGTACCAGGCCCCTTTCTCCTATTTACTTTGAGTCGTTGAATTTTAAAATGAACGTTGTCTTTATTATAAAATATTGCATTTTAAATTGCGGTAATATTTGCAGGGGACTAATCCTTTCGAAGAATTTATTTGGGCTTTTTAAATTTTGTTCGGTAGTGCCTGTGAAGTCATTACTATTTAACAACTTTTTAATTGATTGAGATTTTAGTAGCGTTGGGAAAAACTTCAATGTTTTGTGAATGTTTCACGAACTGCTAGTTCTTTAAAATGAACCTTCGCAGTGAACACTTCAATTGAAGTCGAGCTTGCCAAAAAGAGATTTGAAATTAGAGATGGTTGATATCAGAATTGGGTGTACCTTTGGTTCCAGCTACCGGTGACCGGCGAGGAACCGGTTCCTGGTGCCAGAAAAGTTCCACGAGGGAGATTTTTTCGAAAAGTACTAGCGAATCGGCAAAAGTTCCTCGCCAAAAAAAAATACTAGTCGATACAGATTTGAAATCGAAAAGTGCTAGCAAATCAACAAAAATTCCTCTCCAAAAAATGAGATGGAACTGGGGAAGAACCAGTTCTTCGTCAAATCTTTGTAGTCGACCTTCAATTGAAGTGTGCGCTACCACAAAATGGAGTAGTTTCTTTGTAGTCTTTGAAGTCGAACTTCAATCGAAGTACTCAAAATAAAGTACTTCTTTGTAGGCTTTGAAGCTCAACTTCGCAACTGAACTGCCGCAAAATAAAGTAGTGATTTGTAGCTTTGTAGTCTCACTTCAATTGAAGTATTTGTTCAAAGAAAAATAAATTAAGTTTGAACTGCCGCAAAATGAAGTAGTTATTTGTAGTAGTTCACACGGAACGGTCACAACGCCAGATTTTAGGATAGAATATTTGAATTACTCATGCCGATTAATTAAATAATGCGGGTTATTGACGTAAATGCCTAATCTTTTTTCAACGCATTGCAGTATTTTTCGTACTTTTACCTAAGAAGATTATGACGAAATTATTAAATATCTCAAGATAAGCGTTTTTATGTGCCATTATTGGATTATTGAATTGTGCTACAATTTTCTAAATTATAATGTTTTTTTGTGAAACAACACCTCACGAGCGCTTTTACAAAGCTAGAAAAATAAGTTTTTTAGCAAATACAAAGTTTTAATGATCTCTATACTACCTGTATTGTTATGGACACTGATTTAAATTGTTAAGTTATCTTTAAAATACTAATTTGTTATACATACTTACATCAAACGATCGAATATTAACTAATATAGGAAATGATGATATATTCGTCTATGGCGCTAATGTACTCCCTTAATGGGAACACATACCTGGGGAACCAGGAGACATCGCCGAACACCCAATGATTAACCCTGGTGAACATTATTAAAGGGACTGGGCTACTGTCAAAAAGAATAAGGTAAACTTTGATATATACACGTAACATAAGCCTATGGTCATAGTTTCTTTATTATTATTATTTTTTTTTTTTTCTATCCTATTTTATTATTTATTAGTTATAAGAAATCGCAACATAAGTTTTTATTATTTGTTGTTGACGCAAGAAAAATAAAGCAAAGAGATTTAATTTCTGATAAATTCAACGAATATTATTTCAATGTATTTTAGTTACATTGCCCGAAAAGCTGTTCAAACCAGGAACAGGCGAATCGTTACAACTGCCTACTCAGATAACGGAATAATTTGAATTAATTATTTATAAATATAAATTATTTACTCCATCGGAATTTTGACCTCCGACCTCTGGACTTCTTCCACCCACTCGGCCGCCATATTATTATAGTGGATTTCCATACTCCATTCATGTTTGTTGCCAGTCCAAAACGCTGACAGAAACCTTTTTTTTAACATATCATATCTTTGTGGGTGTATTTTAATGATTTCTACTTTCGATTTACGATCAGACCGTAGTTCTCAAAGTGTACAACTTTTGAGATACAAATGGATGCCCATAAATAATAATATTAATTTTATTTAAAACTTGAGTCAAACATTATTTAATACGTAAAAATACATTTAAAAAGTTATTTTATAATAGAAAATTTGCGGGTACTAGTTAAGATCGCGCCAATAACGAGAGATTTTCCTTTTTCATCACTTTACTGACGTAAAGTATCTCGATATCAGAAGCGATTCTAATTGCTCCTATAGCCGGGAAGATAAAACAATCTACGCTGACGCTTTCTTCGATAGACATCAGCGACATATAGACTTACGCTTTTTAAAATTGAGGTTTCGAAACAACTCAGCAGTAGTTCGAAGTAGGGTGGCGGCATACCCCTCCCCCCACCCTTACGAGCTGCATGGAGTTAAATCCGAGCATGCTCAACAGGAAATAGTTAGGTTTGAATGGTTCTACCACTGAAAACCCCATATAAAAACCTCTGAATGAGGTTAAGGTTACTTGAGTAAGGGATTGATAATGTCAGATAATATTATAAAGATGCTCATGGGATGTACGAGTATATCGTTCAGCACAAGGAACCAAATATCAATATCGTCCTGTTCATATTTGTATAATTATTTATCTTGTGGATTTGTTGACTACGAATAGACGAACTGGCTCCGAATTCACCAGTCACCTTATCCATGTTGATTTACGAGGTGCTTACTTTATCTCTAGAGGAATTTTCATATCTTGTCACCATTATTTGTACAGAGATATCGATAGGTGCGTATCGCAATATCCGATAATTAGAATATTTGATGCGTTTTATTGTAGGTTTCTATGAAGTTAAACTACATACAATTATGCCTCGAGAGAACTAACAGCAATACTCATTCATTAGTCATTTTATTACAAATATAATTAACAGCGGAATGTGTGTTTGTTATTGTGTTGAAATTTCCTCGGTGCAAGACCTATAGGGTCCGCCAAATAACTTTTTTTTTTTCAACTAGTGCTTATTTCGTGAATGGTAACACTTAGCTCATGTCTGATTTGACAGATAATTAGTTTTATCCTTCCGCTGAGCGAATATGGTTGTGTATACGCTTGAACAACGCTGGGAAATATTGCGACATTACTTTGAAAATCATGGTAATGTTGCAGAATGTGTGCGAAAATTGCGTACGGTTTTTGGAAGAAGAGAAGCACCGTCAGCTCCGTATGTTCGTTATCTTGTGAAAAAAGTGAAAGAAACTGGCATCCTCATCGATAAACCAAAGCGTGAAAAGCCAAAAACAGTGCGTACACCCGAGAATATCGATGCTGTGGCAGAAAGTGTGCGTGAAGCGCCATCAACATCAATTCACCGTCGTTCTCAACAATTGAACATTTCGGAGACATCATTGAGACGAATTTTGCATAAAGACCTTGGTATGACGCCATACAAAGTCCAATTGGTTCAGGAGTTGAAGCCAACTGACCATCCAATGCGTTTTCGCTTCGCTGAGTGGGCCTGCGATCGACTTACAGAAGATGCCGATTTTGCCAAAAAAATCATCTTTTCGGATGAAGCTCATTTTGATCTTGGCGGGTATGTAAACAAGCAAAATTGTCGTATTTGGGGCACAGAAAACCCGCACGCATACATTGAAAAGCCGGTACACCCAAAACGAGTCACTGTTTGGTGCGGATTTTGGTCCAGAGGCATAATTGGGCCATTTTTCTTTGAAAATGAGCAAGGAGTGGCCGTTACAGTCAATGGCGATCGTTATCGGGCCATGTTGAACGAATTTTTGTTCACAAAAAATTGAAGAGGAGGATATTGGCAACATTTGGTTTCAACAGGACGGCGCTACGTGCCACACAGCCGAAGCTACACTCGATGTTTTGCGCCCTGTTTTTGAAGATCGCATTATCAGCCGCAGAGCTGATGTCGTTTGGCCACCTCGGAGCTGCGATTTGACACCGTTGGACTATTATTTGTGGGGTGCCCTCAAAGATAAATGTTACGCCGACAAGCCAGAGACAATTGACGCTTTAAAGGACAATATTCGTGAAGCCATTGGTGAAATACAGCTGCACACAATCGATAATGTGCTTAAAAATTGGACCGATCGTGTAGGCTACTGCATGGCCAGCCGAGGCAGCCATTTGAATGAAATTATTTTCCATTATTAACCGGAAGGATTGTACTTATAAATAAAAAAAGAAATTTGAGAAAATATTCAGTAGTTTTTTTTTTATAGCATTTTCAAAAAAAAAAGTTATTTGGCGGACCCTTTAGATGCGTATGAAATAAATATTTCCGAAACCTTCCTTTTCTTACCACGTGCATTGATAAACTGACGCACGTAGAGGGGGGAACCATAATGTGACGTGTTGCTCATGTTAATGAACTAAATGAATTTATAAAACAATAATAATGTGGATACCGCACAAGAGTCGCTACTGCCTGCGACCATGGCATCTCTGATTAGGGTATTTTTTTAAGGCTGAAGTGAGTGGGCAAAGAAAGGATATAGGGAAGAGGATGGTTGGAAAGTACCTGGTTATTCAGATCTGGTCACCAAACACGTCTAAAGTCATTTCAAGCAACGTTACGATTCTGAGCGGTGGTCTTTCACCAGGGTGATATTGAGAGTATCTACCATTCAGCAAATATATTATTTGTGAAACACCACATATACATTTAATTTATTTGCGCACGCCGGGTTTTTAACCTGCACCTTATGATCCGGAGCCAAGGAGTTTAATCGCTCGGTACAATATGATATAAATTAGTTAGAATAGAAAGGGGGTTTCTGTACAACGTGACGTGAAAGGAAGGTTCTTCGAAAACGTGACTGAGAGAAAAGGGGGGCTAAAAAAATCAAAAAGCAAAAAATGACGTCCCTTTTATGGTCTCGCCGTTGAGAGCTCCCATGTAACCTCTCTTTCTGTTACATGCGTCATTTATGATAAAAAAGTAATGGTGACATTGGAGCTATCATCGGTATGCCACCCTCGTTATCGTTTGTGAAAGCTAATTCCCGAGACAAACCACATCAAAAACACAATTCATAATTCTGCTATTAATAAAGTTAATTATTGTTTTATTTATTTTGATTTTGATTGAAGCTAATCACTCAATCAATAATAAGCTCCTAAACATTCTAACAATCTCAAGTGTTTTTGTCCTCGTATTAATTTCGTCTAAAAATAATAATTAGCCAATCCACTTGAAATTTAATTTCCTCCCGATAAGCTGGACCTTGACCCACAAACGAAAATCACTCGGAATAATAACATTTATTACTTCTTTATACATAAGTGTAATACTTTATTTAATAATGTACTTTAAAGCGTTTTCCATTATTATACTATAAAAAAATATTGATATTTGAATTAAGAACATTATTTCGTTTTGTTCATAATATTTAACAATATGTATATTATGTTGTTGAAAACATTAAATCATGCTAAAATGTTTTGTAAATATAGTTTTTACGCATATATTTCACTGTCGTTTAACTGCTATAGTATTATTTTATGGAATACGTCTTAATTTAATTTTTCAATATGTAGAAGGTTTTTGTAAATTGTTTAAAATTTACTAAAATACAAAAACGTCTGTTCTTGGCACTCCTTTTTCACTCAAAAAATCGGAAAGAAATCGGAGTGAATGAAGCAGCAAAAACTCTCAAGCGGTAATCTCTGGCGTCATGAAATTTGTTTATTTTTTTCTCTCTAGAATTTCTAGATCAACAACAAATTTATGCTCCCATTGTCATCATGGGCTATGGAGCTTTGAAATATTCGTAGCATTTATTTTTTGCTGATTAGCCTTGACGAATGATTTGCGGACTCTGATGACTCATTGTTTTTGTTGCAGATTTACGAAGCCACAGACGTTTGCCGACTGCATCGGCAATGAACTCCCCCTCGGCTGGGAGGAGGCGTACGATCCACACATCGGGGCGTACTACATCAACCATGTCAACCGTAAGTACTCAACTTCGTCACTGCTTATCCATTCTCCATATTTGCTTTTCGCGTCTTACCAGCTTTCAACCTTTGTAAGCCTGCAACTGTTATCTTTCCACCCATCTCTTCTGTTCACTCACAAATACTGGAAAATAATATTTATTTGCATCCCTCAGGACACTGGCCCTTTGTATTATATCCCTTATTCCTTTGACCGAAGCCCAGTCCCTTTAATCAAGTTCAACTGGGTTTTCATTGGGTGCTGGGCGATGTTTTCTGGGTCCGAGACATAGTTTCTAATGCATCTGAATCTTGGAGTAAGAATATATATGGAGAGAGAGTTGAATGTATTTATACCCAACCTTTACAAATTTTATCGTAAACCGTGAGAAAGAAAGAGACAGGACAAGTTGTCACATAATTGTATTTTTTTGTTGTTGTTTTAAAGTGGCGTTATTTTGTTTTATTTTATTTTGTTTTATATTTTCTTTAATATATTTTCTTTTATATTTTAAATGTTAAATTGTTTAATCATATAATTCGTAACATGTCCTTAACATCACAGGTGAACTCCTAGTGTGGAAGACAATATTGTAAATAAACATAAAGTAAATAAAAATAATAATATCGCACCACTTTTAGGTATGTAACATGTTTTCCGTCACCGGCGACTACGCCCACTACGTTTTGTTATGCGACATAAATCAACGGTTTTTTTGAGGTTATTTCCTATATTTTTGTTGATAACAATACTGTGAAAAAGTAGTTGTACAGATAAACAAAACATTATGTCGACATATGCTATGAATGTAAAAAAGTGTGTCCATGAAAACACAAGCCACGCCCGAGTCAGGTAAAAATCAACAATCCTGACTACACCGTTTCGCAAAGCTATCCCTCCTGGTATATTATTGCTCTGAGATCTGAGTATTTTTCCCATTAGGGTGGGACATTGGCACTATAGATGAGTCAGTATTTACTCTTTTCGCATTTCTTACAGCTATTGGTGCTTTTCACTCCCAACAACTGTATGTGTATCCTTAGGTGGCAGTGTCGCCTTAGTAGCTTGACCATGTAACTCTCTCAATGACTTTCCATCCAGCTACGAGTAGTTGCTTGCATCGGTTGGGATTTGAATCGTCTATCTATGAACACTTAGGATTGTCTTTGCTATTAATCTGCAGATCATCCTAGGTCAGTGTAAATTCCGAACATAAATATGAATACCCCATCATTGTTGCTGACCCCTTCTGAAATTCAAACCGTCATAATTACATTTTAATCGATACGGTTATAATAAAGTAATACTCATTGTAACAAAACGCAATAAGCCGGATACATCGCCAACACGGTCCCCACTGCGGTCCACATGAACATTAATTGAATTATGATTTTCGCACACCTCTTTACGACCAAAATTAAACAATTGAACTTAATCAAACTTCTTGAAATTGATCTGCATTGTATCTCCTCCTGCGAGGGGAAATCAGGTCACACAAGCAACTGCTTGTGCCCTGTTCACATTGGAAGTAAATGAGTGATCGCTTCAATAGTAATGTTTTAAAAGGTTTGAACGTTTGTGTTCAACACTGAACGAAGGCAATCTTTGCACACTGAGAAAGAAAAATAAGATTCATTCATTAATACCTGTCTATCCTAAATTCCTTTATTGCCTCGTTTTTGTGTATACCGGTTGATTAAACTCCAATCTCAGAGCACGTGTTCCAAGTCCTAATAATACAGTTCAGTGCTTGAAGTAACAATATATGGAGGGAGAGCTAATTATTTTTACCCAACCTACACAACCTTGCAAAAAATCACTTTCTCCAGGCTTTTACGGCGTACACCATGAGAGAGAAAGAGACAACAAATTTCAAAGACCGCTTCTATATACTGTGAGGATGATTTTAAGCTACTGGTTCACGGCGGGACTCCGCCCACATTTTTTATTATGCCACTAAACTTGACACAACTAAACGGTTTTTTAGGTTATATGCTATATTTTTGTTGATAAAAATACTGTGAAAAAGTGGCTATACGAATAAACAAAAACATTATGTCGATATGTGCTATGAATAGATGTATAAATACCGTAGCCTTAGTCTTAGCCACGCCCAGGTGCACCGAGTCATGTTAAAATCATCAAAAACAAGTCCAAAACTGACTTCACTGCCTTGGATAGATACTACTCTACCAAATCTATGGTTCAGTGTATCGATCGCACCGGGACAGGAGTACTTTTTGCCGGGGTTCAACCGCCCAAACCAACTATAGATTACTCCAACGTCTTCTTGAAGACTTACCCTTGATACTCGAGGACGCTTTTTTCCCAATAATAACGGCAACACAAAAAGAAAGATGCCACTAACTTTTTTTAGTCCAATATGAACAAAGTGTTAGTAACTTTTAACGGCTTTTGGACAGCAGTTAATTGGAGTGAATTTCCGATGTTACGATTTCTTATTCTTTTTTTAAAGAAAGGCAAAAAATCCCAAGATATTTGAATTCCACCTACCGTCATTATAAGGGGAAATTGTTGCTTGAGCAATGTGACAGAGTACTCGAACCTGCGATGCTTGGGTTGACTCTTATCAGAGACAAGGTGTGATGTACTTGGAAATGTTGACTGATAAATTGTAAAATAAATAATATACTTATTTAGTTATTCCCTTTCCCGCTCGTAGAAGATGCCTCACGTTTACAATTTGTCAGTTTGCGTAACACCGCAACACAAAAGCGAACAGATTTCTATAAATAGGGCGAAATACAGATTTAGTTTTCCGCGAATCTTTTGTGCGTTGCACATTCCACGGCGCGTATCATCTGCTCGCAGCGTCCCATACACACAAACACTCCATACATGCACACCCAGCCCAGCCATTTTCCGGTACGATTTTTATTTGATGAGAACTCGGAATATTATATCAATATCCTTTCCGAAACGCGTCATTTCCTCTCTTGATTATATTAATCAAATATGATGTACAACTGAAATACATCATTGCGATGATTCATCTTGATTCTTCCAGTACTTTAGACAGCCTCCATAGTCGAGTGGTAAGACGCTGGACTACGAATCCAAAGGTCGCGGGTTCAAACCCGGCGTGCGCCAATAACTTTTATTCAATTAATATGTGTCATAACACATTTAATTCATATTAAAAAAAAAATATATATATATATATTTGCGGCACGTTCCAGAGTGGTAGATACTCTAAGTATCGCTTTGGTGAAAGACCACCATTCAGAATTGAAACGTTGCTTGAAATGGCTTTAGCCGTGTTTGGTAACCAGATCTGAATAGCCAGGTACTTCACAACCTTCCTCTTCCCAACCTTCCTCTTCCCAACCTTCCTCTTCCCAATCTCCTTCCCCTCCCCAGTACCTTCAGCCTCACAACATACCCTATTTTGGGGATGCCATAGTCTCACTGGCTCTAGACGGTTGAGAGCAGTTGAGACTCTTGTGCGGTATTCATATAAAAATAAAAAAAAAGAAAGTACTATTAGCATTCAATTGCTCAATACGTAAAAAAATAAATACGGTTGTGACCATTGTCTTTTATGTTTTCTGGCTTTTTCTGTTTCATATTTGTGTTGTTGATTATTAATATTATTTAAATATTTTATTCCAAAATCCCTATTCACATTGGTAATAAAAAAAAACTCCCGGTGTCTTTTTAAACTTATGATTATGGCAAAACTGCCTTAGCAACATTGACGACCATTGATCAATCAAATTGAAACCCTTATTTCAGAACTAGCTCGTATTACCTAATATATTATTTTTCCTCTGTTGATTGTTTCTTGTTCGTTTTTGACACTTTATCCCACACAGCTGAGACCTTTCACAGCCCGCAACATCTGTAAATATTCAAATACCAATTTTAGTTTGCTTAATCTACGTGAAAAGCTAGAATATTATTACCAGGGTTATTTAACTATAGGTTCAAGTTTTTTTTTCTAGCTTTGTACAGCTCCCTTGAAAATATATGTAAATTAAGTATAAAAAATACCACTAGCCCATTTTTATGCCGTAAAAAGGGGCCTGGAGTTTTTTTTATCTTCAAATATGAAAATGGCAATAGTGTTATTCTCTGTTATTATGGTCCTGTCACTTAGAGCTCCGTTGTTACCTCTTTCTGGTGCATGCTAAGTTTATGAGAAAGAGAGAGAGAGAGAGAGATTACAACGAATCTATCATCGGTATATTCAGTACTTTGAATGACTATCACGTTTTGGCTTTCGTTGGTTTCATCCCCGAGTTGGTTGCGGTCGGTAGCCCTTTTGAGGAATTCAGCAGTGGGAATAAATAACTCTTCCTTCTATCGCGGATATAGTCGGGGCGTTTGTAGGTTTCCCAAACTGTATCCACTATACTATAGGGATACCGCTGATAGCTCCGTTGTGACATTTCCCTCGTTCTCGTAAACGACGCATATAACAGAAAGAAGGGATACAAGTTACAATGGGGCTCTCAGCCAAAGGACCATACTAGTGAGTCAAATCAAACGTCGCCTTCCAGTTCAATACTGTATGAGTCTTAAATCTTTAAGATTGTTAGTGCTATACGAAAAAAGCCAAAGTAAGATATTTTTAATTTTTATGAATACCGCACACAACTGTCTAGAGCCGGTGGGATTATGACACCCCCAATTAAGGTACTGGTCTATCAGGTCTGGTCGCTAACACGGCTATTGCCATTTAAAGCAACATCTTTGAATATCTACCACTTTCGTATATATATTCTCTTTGAATTTCTACCACTCTATGTTAATGTTAACATCGTTTTTTTTTATGAGGAATTTCTTCATTTCGGATAGTAATACGTAAATTAATATGTGAAAAAAATGTTGCGAAAAATGGATAGCAAGTCTATTATACGTGTCTAAGGTTTTTCAGTGTGTTATTTTTATTGTATGAAAAATGTTTTTTTAATTTTTTTTTTATTTCATTTTCACGCGGTTTTTCTTTTGTGAAGTCGAATAACAGCTTTGAAGCATGCTGTGTGTTCGGGTCAACTCTGATTGCGTCACCTTAAATATTAATAAATAATTTAATTCAGATTCCCGCAGTTGTGGAACCCTCCGAACGGGAGATAGCGGATAGCCTAACCGGGCGAATTCCTCTGAGCGAATACTTCGCAGGTCATATTTAAGTTCGCGAGTGACGCGAATGTTTCACTGTTGAAATTCATATTCTCGCGATGTTTTTTTTTTTACCCCTTTGTGAAGTCGGCCACAATAATATCTCCCTGCGTGAATCCGGCTTTATGATCGCACGCTGGAATTATCTTTTTGTGACATTAAAAAAATATGTTTTATGTGAGTACCGCATAAGGGTCCCACTGCCCGTAACCGATGGGACTATGGCATCCCCAATTTGGGAATGTTGTGATACTAATGAGGCGGGGACGGAAAGGATATTGAGAAGAGGAAGTAAATCTATATCGTCGTTGGAAAAGTAATAGGGCTCAAGTGACACTTTGGTCAAAAATGAGTTAAATATGCAGTTTGAATCAGTATTTTGTTCTGCATCGAATGCTCTGACTCTCGTTTGGTTCTGAAGACTTGTGGCCCTTCAGCCATCTAAAATATATTTACCTTTTGGGAGAAGGCTCGACTCAAGCGACATCGCTTCAGGTAACTCAGTGAGAGCATTGAGTTAACTTTTGTTTTCAAAATCCAACCAGGTACTGAAGACTTGTAAATTTTATTATAAAACAAAAAATCTTAATAGTGCTCTGGTGTAAACTTCGCAAAATAGTGCCTCGGCCCTTTTGACTTTTCGGTTTTTCTTTGAAATAACCACTGTGAGAGTAGCTTATGTAAGAAGAACATTATGGTAAATAAATGCATTGCATTATAGGTTAAGCTATTAGAGTAAAGCACACCTTGGCCCCTAGCACAAGCACGTCGAATAACCTTTTATCTACAATAATGTTGGTTAGCGATCTGCAGTGCTTGGGAATGTTGACAAGTAACCGATATCGTTGATAAAATTTTAATCCGTGCTTGTGTTAGGAGCCTCGGGTGAAATATCACTAAATTGTCCTATATAAATTTTCTAATGGGTTTAGCAATAATTACCCTAAAGTACAATGATCTGCATTAGGCGATTAAAATCACGCACTCCTACGCTGGTAGCATTAAGGTTGAAATTGTCACTTGTTGCCGGACGTCTGTTTTGATTTATCAAAAAAAAAAAATACAAAAAATATTGTTTTATTTTATCTTGTGAAGCTGAGGCACAAATAATAAATTATTTTCCGGTCAGAGAACAAAAAAATGACACATTGTATAATAAAACCAAATGCAAAAAAGGTGCGTAAGTAGAAGATATTACACTTCAAAGAATTTTTACCTGATTTTTTTCAGTAGTAAAATCAAAGATATGTTCTACTAGCAGTAGCAGTATTTAATTGAAGCATCTATTATATGTCTAGGCGATCAAATTTTCATACCAAAAGTGGATGATTTTGCATTCTTTTGAATTGCATCGCCTCAATCTCGGTTGTAAAAGTATTTATGGTTGTATCGTTGACAGACATAATGCAGATATTTTATTATACTGAATACGAAGCGGCTTTTCATGTCGCATTCTTCGCGTTAGAAATTTGCATGGGTGGCGGCCAGATGTACGCAGAGTTCTTTATTTTTCTTTGCGGTTTTACCTTTGCGACAAAACGATGAACTAATAATATTAAATAAAGAATTAGCCAGAAAATTTTGTGTAAATTTAAATTTGCTACCCACAAATAATATGTTATCTGAACAATAGTACCGAAAAACTTTAGCAGCAATAACTCCCGGCCGATGATCTCTGGCGTTACGAAATTTGCACAGTTTTCATTTACAGTTAGTCCTCTATCCTTGTGGGTATCAGCTTATAATGATAAAATACTGAAAAGTACACAAATTGTCAGGTTATCGATGTCTCTGATTAGGTTAATCTTTTTTGGTTGTCTCACTAAAACTTAAGAACAGAGAACTCTGACGTTGACTCTACGCAGAGTCATCCTGATACAGTTTTTTTTTTTTTTAATTCTGACGTGTATAGATAACATAAAATACCTTGGCAAATAGGGATCGAGGGAGTGAGGAATGGAGTGAAAGATGTAAATAGGAATATAAGGAACAAGGGAAAGATAGAAAAAGTGAAAGATGGTCAGAGGAAATAGAGAAAGAGGAAAATAAGGAAATAAGGAAAGAAAGAAAGAGAGACAAAAAAGAAAGAGGGAAAAATAGAAAAAAGAAATAGAGATAGAGGGAAAAAGTGATAAAGGGATAAAGTGATAAAGAGATAAAGAAAAGTGGAAAATTTTTATATAATTCAATTGAATTAAATTTAATATTATTATTATTGAGTTCTGCTATTTTAAGTTTTTATTTTAGTTTTTAGTGACAGCTGTTTCGGCGTTTAAGGCCATTGTCAAACGTTTGACAATGGCCTTAAACGCCGAAACAGCTGTCACTAAAAACTAAATAAAAACTTAAAATAGCAGAACTCAATAATATTAAATTTAATTCAATTGAATTATATAAAAATTAAAATGGAGTTCTACAAATTAAAACAAAAACTATAAAAAAAAATATTAAAAAAAGTGGAAAAGAGAAATAATAAAATATTATCACTATTCTTACATTTTCCCCGAAACCATATTGATTACACGGCACTTACGTAATTTATTAACAAAACTGAGGAGACCTATTTTTGTTTTTTTAAATGTAAGACACATTAAATAAATAAATAAATCAACTAAGACAAGTTTATTGTGTACTTGTGCAATCATCTTTAGAATACGGCATTATTAGTTGAGGTAGTGCCACCAACAATTGCTTAGAGCCTCTAATAAATATCTAAAAATTAATTCTGAAAGTTATCCTTAAAGTTCCTTTAAGGTTGAGCACTGAATTTGTTTTTAATGAGCTAGACGTCCTAAACTTGAAACAACTATAATTAAAAATATCCTATTGCACCAATTTAATAATGTCCATATGTTTGAAGAAAGGAAAATTTCTAGAACCTTAAGGCAGTCACACATAAAATCCTTTAATATCCCAGCCTATAAAACCGCTTACGGACAAATAAATTTTAAGTACTACGCCATTAAGCAATTCAATTTTCTGCCCAGCACCATTAGAAACATACAAACCAAAAGCTCCTTTAAAAGCAATATCATCATTACTCACCTTAAAAACCAAGTTTAATTAAGTTCATATTATGTAGATACTATATTTTCAAAATTGTCATGCACTGATATTATTTTTTTATTATGTAGGTTATTTTCGAAATTAACATGTACTATGTAGCTAAAAAACAACTTTTGAAAATTGTCATCCCAACTCAGGGTTATGCCTAGTGGGATGGGCAATATACCAACCTATAAAAAAATATGTTCAAGTAAAATAAAAATAAAAAATGAAGTAAAGAAATAGGTAAACAAAAGAAGTTTCGCTTTGCGACCTCATTTCAATCACAAGACACAGAGCTTTGAAAATAAAATTAAACTGTCTAAAATAAAACGCCATATTTTTTGTAAAATACATCGCTAAAGATATCGTCGTTAGAAAGGCAAAAGGGCTTAAGCGACACTTTGGTCAAAAATGAGATAAATATGAAGTCATGATCATTTTTTTTCTGCACCGAAAGCTCTGACTCTCGTTTGATTCTGAAGACTTTTGTGGCTCTGAGCCATCTAAAATATATTTACCATTTGGGAGAAGGCTTGAATCAAGCGACTCATGTTTAGGACCTTTTTTAAAAGCTTTTTGTCGCTTTATTTTTTTTTCGAAATCCAATCAGGTACTGAAGACATGTGAATTTTATTGTAAAACAAACAAAAAACTTTAAAGTGCTCTGGTGTGAACTTTTCAAAATGGCGCTTCAGCCCTTTTTTCCTTTCCAGCGACGATATGACTCTATTAATAAAGGTTGTTTGGAAGAATACATTTTGATGTTTCACCACCGATAAGCTAACGTTAAATTTAGCTCAGCTTTAGACAGTAGTTGTAGTTAGTACCACTACTTCCAGTACTACTTCCCGATTGAGTGCGTTATACACGAAGGTAGGTGGTCCGCAGGTGTGTGCGTGTTGACTAAAGAAGTCGCCAAGGTCACATTCGTGAAATAATTTAACCAGAGAGGTGCGGATTGATTAACAACATACGGGAAGTTATGTTACGGAAAACAAGGTGAAATTAATCCACATCCTTGTAGGTAATACGATTACCATGTTTTATCTAACAAAACAGCAGTGCACCTACAGTGACCGATTTCTTCCCAGTTGACTCGGTTCATATTCTTGTCAGTGTCGAGCGTCAAGTAATCCTTGTACTGTTTTTTGATAATGTTGAAATTGCCTCGTCGCGCTGCATTGACAGATTTTTTTGAATTGTGCTAAGAAGTTTGCTCTTATTTTTGGAAGCTCATCCTAAAATTGTATGTAAATGTTTTCCGATCGGAATTCAAAAAACTGAGTTTGACACATTATGCCATAAAATAAAAATTTGCCGAGTACATTTACAAACTTTTGAACGGAATTTAGGCAAAAATGCATTCTACTCCCAGTATTTTTTTAAAATAATTTTTAGATCAATAATAGTATGGATCGCACAATTTGAGTTGACCCAAACGACACTAAATTAGGATTGTGTGATCAGTGCATATGTATTCACTTTCGAAAGTGATGTATTTACCAAACGTCACTGAGAAACAGCCTATTGCCTGGATTACGCCTGTTTATTGTTTTTAGCGAGAGAGAAATCACTAACTAACCATCACGCCATTTCCCCGCAAGAGGGTAGACAGAGAGGACGGACCGCCATACAACTCTGTCTTGGCACACACTCCTTGCTCCATTCACATTCATACATCGTTTCATACATACACTTCTGTTATTCTGACTCTTCACATGGCCCGATTCAAGTATTTGATTCACTTGGTCGTGCCGTGTCTTCCTCGGGCGTCCCCGACATCTTCCATCGCATCATATATTCTTTTCACACTCTCTACGTTCATTCGCTCTACATGCCCAAACCATCTAAGCGTCCCTTTCTTGAACCTATTCAGAGAAATCACAAGTGATTTAATTAAAATATTGTTTTTACATTCTTTCGAAATAATTTCCAGTGTTTTTTTTTCAATTTCACTGGAGTTTTCTTTTCTAAAGTCAAATAACAAAGTTGAAACATGCTGTATGCAAGCAATGCATTTATGTGAGTAATATGTTCGGGTAAACTCGATTCCTATAATTATACTTACGATTAAAAAAAATGGCATTCATGATTTTGAAGTTACCGACTTTTTTAATGTGATTATTGCACTAGAGCCAGTGGGTCTATGATACAGACCCAATTTCGTGAGGCTGAAGAAGGTGAAGGGAAAGGGGAAGGTCGGGAAACAATGTTTTTGAAGCTATAAACTAGCAATTAATACACACACCTAGCTGGTGAGACTCGTTTAGTATGCAGGGCAGCATAGGAATATTAGCATTGCGTGAACGCCTTTGACGGCGATCATAAAATAGCTGAAGGATGTCAGTCAATTCAATATAATATTGTAAACTGTTCTAAACACTTTCTCGAGTTGCTTTAATATGGCGTGGCAATAGGTCAGTTCAGGAGTTATTATTTTTTTAAATATTTGTTTTAACATGTTCCTACCGCTAGAGCTAACAGAGGTATGCCTTTGCATCGTAGTATTGACAGTGCATGCAATTTAAACAAAAGCATTTAACACTGCTCACTCCAATACATGGTATGCAATTGTGTAGGAGTTTGAGGTAAGCGTGAACATAAATTACTGCTAAGGTGTATTTATGTTTCGTCAAGACCTCACTAGGAGAATCTTATACCGATGTGTTCAAGTTATGTTTTTTTGGATGAGATGATCTGAGAAGAATCCTACTAAATCCACCGAAGTTTTTATTTATTTTTAAAGTAAATACCGCACAAGAGTCCCAACTGCTCCCAACCGTCTAGAGCCAGTGATATTATGACATCCCCAATTGGGGTATGTTGTGAGGATGAAGGTAGTGGGGAGGGGAAGGAGATGGGGAAGATGAAGGTTGTGAAGTACCTGGCTCTGCAGATCTGGTCACCAAACATGGCTAAAAGCCATTTCAAGCAACGTTTCGATTCAGAATGGTGGTCTTTCACCAGGGTGATTCTGATAGTATCTATCACTCTTGAACGTACCGCAAATATTATTATTTTATATGAATTAAATGTGTTATGACACATATTAATTAAATAAAAGTTATTGGCACATGCCGGGTTTGAATCCGCTACCTTTGGATTCGTAGTCAACCGTTTTACCACTCGACTACGGAGGCCGTCAACAATATATCCTGCGTTCAGTACAATCAATTTTGTAGTGTGTGAGGTTAGCTTGCACATGAATTACCGTAAATGTACACTTATGTTATTTGGATGAAGTTATTGACGAGACTAGGTTTACATGCATAGTTTTTTTTATAAGTACGTAGCGTATAATGTCCTCCACATTCACCTGTACTTTCTACATTTGCTTCGGGAAACTCCGCAGCTGTAATTGAACTACGACGCTCTGTTTGTTATGCAGCGCGTGTGCGTCCCGCGGCCCCTTATTGGCCACCGCATGCCTCCTGGCACTCGTTGCACATACGGGCATATTGAACAAGGCTCAGGGATATACACGGTACACACCTGCTGCGTCATTTGTAAATCTGCTCGTCATCACAGTTTGTTTCGGATATCAAATAACGTAGAATTTCCCGGTCGCGATTAATATTGAAGAATTATTTACAACACTTTGTGCTATTTTATATTTCTGTGGTCTTAGGTCAGTATATGATAAGGTCACACAGTCAATTTTTATAAAATTTAATTTCATAATGTTTTCTGTCCACTTTTGTTTGATATAACCACGTTGACTCCATTATAAACTAATGCTTTCACAAACCAAAGAAAAACAGTGAAACTTTGTTAAATTTCAAACTGTTCTCCCGAGATACGATTTTTTTTGCATATTGTGAGCTAATATCACAGTTTTAATGAATGCGCGTGGATAACCATTTTTCATGTATTTGACCATGATTTCTTATGATAACCATGGTTGCCTGTGAAATTAATATAATATTAATCTCATTCTGGAGGTATTTCGCCGATTCTTCCGCTGTATGGTAAACTCTCCCCCTTGCCAATAAACAACCCGTGTATTATTGTAAATAAATTCAACGTCGGAGATCTCAGCGGCAGAACCACACGAGAGAGACGAGTGACAGAGGGGCGCTTGCGCAATTGGCGCGTTGAATTTGGCGAATGGCCGTTCTGGTTTTATTGGCAGGTCTTATAATACAAAGTTTAAAGTAAATGTATGCATGTATTTGAGTTTTATTAATAAATAACCAAAGAAAAGGGAAAAGGCTCCACCTTCCCATCCAAAACAGTTGTGTTATGCATTATAAAGGGGTTGAAACTAGGCTAGACTAAGATTCTTATATTATAATATGGGGTGCGGACTATGCAATGACTGTCGTCGGCATATCGACATGCTTTGTGCGGCATTCCAGCCAGGGTACTGTGTCTCTGTACAGCGGGCTGAAGGCTCGTGGGAACCCGCGCTACCAGAACAATACACTCTCCCCCTATCAGATGATGTATAATGCATAGATTCGCACGATACAAGCTGCAATCAATGACGTTTAGATTCATTAATATTAATGATTTTTTGTCGTAAACAGGAATTTTTGGATTAATCAGTGCGAATTGTTCACCTTTTTAGTAATGCATCTTCAGAAATTCATATCCATAAATAAATAATAAAGCTAAAACATTCTTTCAAAGAGATTCTATACTATAAATTTTCTTTTTGTACCCGTTAACAGCCTCCGAAATTTTGGTCAGTCTACGTTTCGTCGCTGGAAAGGCAAAAGGGCTGAAGCGACACTTTGATCAAAGATGCGTTAAATATGCAGTTTTGATCTGTTTGTTTTTTCTACATCGAATGCTTTAACTCTCGTTTGATTCTGAAGACGTGTGTGGCCCTTCAGCCATCTAAAATATATTTACCATTTGGAAGAACGCTCGACTCCAGCGACATAAGTTTGGGACTTTTTTTTAGCTTGTTATCGCTTCATGTAACTCAGCGAGTGCATTAAGTTACCCGAGTTAACTTTTTTTTTCAAAAATCCAACCAGGTACTGAATACTTATGAATTTATTGTTTTGGCAATAGCCCAGTCACTTTTAATGAAATTTATTAGGGTTGTCATTGGTTGTTTGACGATGTCTCCTGGTTCCACAACATGGTATTCAACTTCCTAGGTATCAGAATCTTCTTTCCATCTTGGTGGGACATTGTCCCCATTATTTATTCGTCCTCTACATTTCCTATATGATTTTCCACTCCCAACCGCTGCGTGTCTCCCAAGGTGGTAATGTCCAGTTTTTAGTCCTACCATCTCCCCCAGTTTCTATCCGTACCGAGTAGTTGCCAGTTTACTACTCTTTTTCAATGTTGTTTAAATGTCTTATTAACACTAGGTTTACGGGCATTTTTTACATACCTATTTCTACGAGCACCCGTCAAATTGACGGATAAACACAAATACTGTTTAAATAAATGTTTTATTTGATTGAAATTAGACTCCACGTCTACACACACTGACTACAACTCTATATCTGAAGGTAGATTTATTTACCTACACTAATACAGCCGTATGGTCAACTTCGCCACCCTCAAAGAGACCTTTTTTATTGCCCCATAAATCATAATGCGCCGAATGTGTTACGCAACGAACGTGTATTTGTAATTTGGGTTTGAAACAAAATATCCTTCACACCGACGACATTCTTTCTTTATTGCTTCACACAAATCGTTGCATTATGATTATTTTGTTTTAGAAGTTATAATTTCACAAATGGGACAAATTCAAAAGCGTTATATTACTACATCCGTCAATTTGACGGGTGTCCGTAGAGATAGGTATATAACGAATAGATTTTCAAAAAAGGAAGCTTCCGAAAATAAAAATGCAGTAAATATATTTACACTGTTTAATTATAAAAAGTCATCTGTTTAGTAAAATTTGCAAAGTAAATCGGAAATCCGTCAATTTGACGGGGGCCGTAAACCTAGTGTTTAGATGTTTTAAAATGTATGCCTAAACAATTCGTCTTTTTGCAGAGGTGACGCAGTTGGAGGACCCCCGCCTGGAATGGCTCGGGGTGCAGGAGGCCATGCTGCGGGACTACCTCACCACCGCACAGGATGCGCTCCAGGTAAGAACTCATTGCTGATTTCTACGAGGTTGAAATTGCTTCGACGCGTCGACCAAATGAGGTTATTTATTTAATTTTGTGAAGTTCAGCGACAAATTGTAAAATGTTTTCCTACTAGATTTCGTAGAACTAAACAAAATCATAAAAATTGTTCTAAGGTAGATTTTCAGAAGTTTCCAAAAAAAAGACGTATACTAAAAAAATATTCGATCAGAATTTAGGTCTAGAGGCGTAAGTCATGTCAGAATTCTACTCAAGGTTAGGACAGTTAAACAATGCGTAAAAACTTTTGAAATACGATAATTAGTCGATAAAGATTTGACGTTGCAATTCTTTCCCCGAAGAATCTAGGTGCATTCCATTTTATGAAGCATATTATCACAAACCGGTTTAGTATGAGGAATGGCAATGCTGGCCGTGGCGCCACTTTGGCCGGCCGTCTATGGGAATTAAAATACCACGATAATTAAAAAATTAAGCATCTGAGAGAAGTGCCATCGCGGGCAGACGTCTGTCGTTCCTTCCAGCTTCAGGTAGAGCTTGCTCAAGCCGCTCTCCATTGCGCATGCGTAGATCTGTCACCCCTCTTTTTCATCGATGTTTATTTTAATAGTCTCGTATTTAACTGAGCATCAATTTTTTTTATTTTATTACCGATTTATTAAATCAAACTAAAATATTTTTATGAGAGTACCGCAAAAGAGAACTGCCCGGAGCCAGTGGGACGATGGCATCCATGATTCGGGGTATTTTGTAGGGCTAAAAACAGTCCGGGGAGTGACCAAGGAGATTGCGAAGTACAAGCTTTTCAGATCTGGTCACAAATCAACGTTTAAAGTCATTCCTAGCAACCTTTCGATGGTGAGAAGTGGAATCTCCCCAGGGCGCTACTGATTATTAGTACAGTGTGCCTGCTTTCTTAGGTGTTCCCAGAGCCTTCTCTGATCCTGATGACATTCGTCTACTATGGTTTCCCACTTGGGGAATGTTGTGAGTCTGAATAATGTGAGGAAGGGGAAGGATATAGGAAAGAAGACCTGGTCACTTAATACAGCTAAGGCCATTTCAAGTAACGTTTCGATTCTGAACGGTGGCCTTTCACCAGGACGATACTACTAAGGGTATCTTTCACTCTGGATTTTTCCCCGAGTCTTCCACGGCCCTGATGTATAGCTAAAGTGTCGACAGCCGTCACCCTCCGGTGCGTGGATGTTATCCAATAGTTCAATAACACTCCGTGAGCTGTGACGTCACAGAGGAGCCTTTCTATCGGCCGACCAACCAACCTCGCAGCGAGCCAAAGTGTCCGTTCGACTAGCGGGCACCTCGCCAGCGGGGGAAATCTTCCACGCGATTCCGTGACTCGCGGCGGCGAACGGGTCTTCCCCTTTCGTCTGTCGCTTTCGGCAGCCGCCTTTCATATTTGCGCTGGCATTCCGTAGTAATTGCTACACATGGCCAGCGCGTAGGCATTCTGTATTCCGTACACAAAATCGCGGATAAAAAATAATCGGCCGACTCTGTGACCTTTCGAACCGTCGCGTTAAGTTGCGCGCTTGGCCATCTAGCTGGTGTGCTATTATTTGCCGATGCTGCAGATCCGTGTCCGACGTATGCCACTAACGGCGGACATTCTTTACTTTGGAATTCCAGGTGAAAACAGCCGAGAATTATGCCAATTACGTGATTATTTGCATGCGGCAGTAGTCAGTCACACCGCTCATAAATCCGATATAACCTCTCCCTCTTTCTTTCTCATAAATAATAATAATATTTGGACGATTTGTATAGCGCCGTTTTTGTGAAAAATCACCTCAAGGGCGCTGTACAGATCTTACTTTGTATCATTACATATTAATTCCTAGTTTAAATAACAAAATATACAGAAACATACTTACCTGGCAGGTCCCATCAGATAGACACAATTATTAACTTAAAATTATGATTATTATTATAATTTTTTTTTCCGATTTAGGGCATGGGAGCGAAATTAAAAGAATGGACTTTCTGAATTCGTCATACAGTACAGGAATTTTAAAGAAGTAATGAACAGGTTATATGCGCAGGCAAAAAGAAGAACTAACGAACAAATAAAAAATATTTTAATGATGATTGTATTAAATTGACAAAAAAGGCCGTCTTTCTCAGTAAAAAAAAAACATTTGTTGAAAACATCGCTCGCGTTCGGGAACAGTCGGTCGAGATCGGCACTCCCCGGCCCCCCCCTGCCGGTTCCCGGGCTGGCGGTCGAAGGGACACAGGGTCTTTCTGGGCTATGGCACTGCATTTAAAACACTGATATTTAAAGATTAAAATATTTTCTTAAAAATCGAAATTACGTCGAAACTAGTCACGACTTCATATTCAAATAAGATAGGGAATTTTCAACGGAGCTCTCAGCGGCAGGACCTCGTTGCAACGGAGCTTTTAGCGGCACGACTCTATTAGCAAACCGCTGATAGCTCCGTTGTAACCTCTGCCTCTTTCTCATTAGCGATGCATATTATTACAGGATGTTACAACGACAGGACAGCAATGTTTCGATTCTGAATGGTGGTCCTACACCAGGGCGATACCGGGAGAATCTTCCACTCTGGAACGTGCCACAAACATACTATATATCGTCTTTCCCTTACCGCCTTTCCGGCGACGATATTTCATTTTTGGTGAATTAATTGTGAAATAAAATGTCAAAATCAACGTTACAAAGTTACAATACATCTTTCTAACGTAGACACTTGATTAGCTTCTGGTTTTCTTAGCCATCTGTTTACGAAACACAACGTGGTACGTATTCGCGGTAATTTCTTCCACAAGCTAATCTTACACTCCACAAAAGTATTTTTTTTAAATTCACTGTCAATGTTTATTGAATTTTTTTTAAATATAAATAAATATCAGAAGTGAACGTTTTTTCAGAAGGTAAACCTCGTGTACAAACATGGGCATGCATATTTAATTATAATTCGGTTGATTTAAAACAACGATCCAATCGGCGATGTAGGAATGTCATTAGTTCGTTAATTTATTCAGTATTTAATTACAACTAACCTCACATTATTCTTGTTGGACTCCTAAATCAAGCGTTAGCCCTTGGCATATCGTGGTGGGCCTGCATATTTAATTATAATTCGGTTGATTTAAAACAACGATCCACTCTGCTGTAGGTGTCGCATCCAGAATTGGCCCGAACACAGTACTCATACAGATGAATTGCTTGCATGCAGCACGTTTCAAACTTGTTGTTCGACTTCATGAAATAAATTTGCTATGAAATTTACACATAATGAGGCGTAAACGAGACAGAAAGCTGTTTCTCAGTGACGTTTGAAAATAACATCACAATAAGCACAATCCTAAGTTTGTGTTGTTTGAGCCAACTCTAATTGCAAGACCCATACACGTGACGTTAATGAGAAAGAGAGAGAGGTAACAACGGATCTATCAACGGTATACCTTCGTGGCTTTTCCTGTGAGAGATTCGTTGTAACCTTTCTGTTACGCGCATCGTTGATGAGAAAGAAAGAAGGAGAGATTACAATGGATCTATCAGCGGTATACATTTATGATCTTGCCACTCAATGCTCTGTTGTAACCTCTCTGTTACATGTGTCGTTGATGAGAAAGAAAGAGGGAGAGGTTACAATGGATCCATCAGCCATATTCCTGCTTGATCCTGCCGCCAAGAGGTCATTTGTAACCTTGTTCTCGTTCTCACAAACGACGCGTGTAACAGAGAGGTTACAACGGCTCTATCAGCGGTATGCCTCAAGTTAAAACTTTTTCTAAATAATTACATAACGCGTTCGTTCAAGGGTCATTATTTCCGCGTAGGAGTACAGATCGTGGGAGGCGGTTTTCTAAATTGTAATGCTAGATAAAATATTGTTATTTGTTTGTAATTTTTTGTCGGTAGTCAGTGTGAGTGGAGGTTTGTTGGTTGATTCGAGTTTGCTCGGTTGTTCTACTGGTAGAGAAGTACGTGCTGATTTTTGAATGACGCATTACGTAATAGAAATGCTACCACGTCAACATTACATTCAAGGCGCCCAGAGAGGTATGCAAAGGTGTTACATAACACCTTGGCATTATACTATGGTGCATTGATGTTACATACTAAATAAAGATACATTATGTTACATACTAAATAATGATACATACTATGGTGCATTGATGTTACATACTAAATAAAGATACAGTTATTATATGTGCCCTGACGAAGCTTGATCCAAGCGAAACCGGTTGGCCTTCATCATAATAAATTCTGTGGTTTTAAAACAAAGTATTCTTTTATTTAATATAATGTCCAACCACCATGTGATTGCTTCTTACGAAAAAAAAAAGATACATTTTATTATTTTTGTATTTTTTTCCCTTTGTCTTTAAAACATAAACTTTTTTTTAGTTTTTCCTTTTTTTATTTGCATATAGTACCCCTTGCTCTTTCAAAATAAGAACGATTGTACTTTTTATTTTGTTAGTTATGATAAAATATTACATAATAAATTGTGAGAATGGCTGCAGGGGGATGATATTTCTGCAGGATTTGTTTCGCCCTTTTTATTCGGAAATCTATGTCTCACGAATATATCTTGTCAATGGAAGCGGAGCTAGCAGTTCACAATGAATTTTTTATAACAATCCTGATATTTATATAGTAAGATATATGTAGGCATAGCATGAAACTGGTATAGGAAAGATTGAATGCGGTATAAATGAAATCCTTGTGAAGATGAACAAATTTTATTCTTCTTAGTTTTTCTGTAGTTACTCGTAGTTTATCGTAATTTATTCACACTAGGAACTTCTTGTACAGGGTTCTTCTGAACTCCCTTTACTTGGGGAATGTCGAGAGTGCGGTGAGGGGAAAGACTAGGAGGGAGGGGAGGGGGTGCAGGATGACATTCCAATATGGCCGCCGGATGAGGTGATCGCGCCGTAAGAAGAGTCGCAGCCGTTTCCGGTCGCGTGTGCCAGAGGCGGGAAAAGGGATGCAAAAAGGGTCGGCGGACATCTTTGCTGGCGAGGAAATCGCGACAGTGTATAGCGCAATTATTGTTCGAGTTAAACCAGAATATCTTGGCACACACTCCTTTCTTCATTCGTACACGCTCTTGTGTTACAATGACTCTTGCCAAGACCAAGGTTCTTGCCTTATCAGTGTTCCATAGAAATAGGGTTTAGTCCTTCTCGAAAGCAGTCCCGATTAGAAGTTCAGCTTCACTCCTTTTCTTCCTCAACAAGATCCTCCACATAACACCCCCATAAAATAGATGACACAGGTCCTAAGGGAGATGGTTTCCTTCAGTTCCTACTGTCAATATTATTTGTTTTTTAAGTATCTTTGTAGACTCTGATAGCAAAAGACACCAGGATAATGTTCTTACCGGCACTCCACCCTTACGATCAGATTCACGTAAAAGATTTAAGATATAAATTTCCATAAATCGAATATGCGCCTGTACTACCCTTACGCATATATTTTTTAAATTTGTGATTTATATTTGCTAAATATTGATTAGATTATAATAACTAACTAATCATCATGCCGTTTCCCCGCAGGGTTAGGCAGAGGGGACAGACTGCCATACAGCTCGCTTGGCACACACTCATACATTCACATACATTACTTCATTCACATACATACACCGTCTCATATACTCTTCTTTTTTTCTGACTCTTCACATGGCCCGATTCAAGTATTTGATTCACTTGATCGTGGCATGTCTTCCTCGGGCGTCCCCGACTTCTTCCATTCACTTTCGCATCATATATTATTTTCACACTCCTTTCTTCGTTCATTCGCTCTACATGCCCAAACCATCTAAGCGTCCCTTGATTATATTCATTACGTTTACATCAGCCTTGAATTCTTTCCGCGTATTCACATTTTTAACACGGTCATACATGGTTTTAGCACATACGCCTCAGGGATCTCATTTTCACAGCATTCAGTACTACACTACTTCAGTACTTCCATTCTTCCTCTGCCAGTTCCATGCCAATTCAGTTGGCTGTACTAGATAGCCGGGAAATGTTAAGATGTTCATTGTAAGGTATTTAGCGAATACAAATTAAAAACTGGAATTTGATTAAAAAAAAAACATGTATTTACGTTATAATAATAATAATAAAGTTTTTTTCCGGAAGGTATGCAGGAGTAGTGCAATGCAATACCTTCCATAATTGATATCAATACATAGTAATAATAATATTAACAAATAAAAATTAACAGAAGTTCATAAGAAAAAAAATAAAAATTATAATAATAATAATACAAGAAAAAAATATGAATGGAAGATATTAGGCCTCATTTCTGCAAAACGCCATCAAGAGGAAGTCCATCCTGGCAGCGTTAAGATTGATGGGATAAATAATTTACTCCAATGCGCTTCTATGCTTGAGTTCGGGATCTGACGGGATTCCATGATGAGGTCATTTCTGGAGTTGTTAATCCTTTCCCGCATTTCTGCTACCCTGGTTCTCAAAGGGCTGCAAATCCTGTAACTCGCCCCTCGGTGAACATACCGGAAGCACTGCAGTGCCTGGGAAGACAACATCATGCGGTAGGCGTTGTTGTACTGGACCCGAAGCCTTTCCATACTACTCTTCTTAAAATTGGTCCAGAGCTCGCACGTGTATATGGTAGTACAGAACGCCAGGAAGAGTGTCCTTTTCACTGGTGGACTACAGAGCCGAAATCTTCTACTGAACATGTTTGATTTCACACTGAGTGCTCGCCTTTGCCTGTCGATGTCGTCGTCATCCATTAGCTTGCTGGTGATGATGTGCCCTAGATATTTGGTTTCTTTTACCACCCTTAGAACCTCACCGTTCAAGATAGCTGGAGGAATGTTTTTCGGACCCTTCCCGTATCTGATAACCATCAGTGCCGTTTTTAACGGATTGTAAATCATGTTTGTTTCCTGAGCCAACTCTTCACAGATATTCATGTACGTTCACATACGTTATGGTAGCAGAGTTATATTTTTGTGTTTTTTGGGATTTATAGCTTAGGTCTTCGATTGAATCTTAGATTTCGTAATACTTTTACAAGAATGTAGTCGTTAGTGGCGAGGGCCGTGAACTGAAGAGCGGTGGCGAGTTATGCCGAGATCGTTCTCACTTTTTGAGCGTGCCATCGAGGTTTTCTTTTCGCCGCGGTCCATCTCGACACATTTGTTCTATTTAATATCCCCTCCCCGCCGGGTCCAAGATTGCTACCGGAAGCGGGCAAACGCGTTTCAAACCCGAAAAGCACGTTTTGAATACCCGAGTGGTGTAATTCCGATCTCTTCCATTTCGCTCGGTGCAGCCAACCAACCAACCAACCAACATACGTACACACCAAACATACATACTCTGATATGTCGTAGTATTATACGTAGTGGCTTATGCCGATACTACGGTAGAGTGGACATCCAGTAGAGTAGGATCTTATGCGAACAGTCGTATAGCCTTTTTCAGTATAAACAAGGATATTGAAAGAAGGGTGAATGCAGGAAACTTTGTTAATGGAGGACTGACCGCTGTTGGCGCAAATAAGAAATTGTCCAAATAAGCGAAGCTAGCAGTCCACAATGGAGTGCTTAAACCAACCCTGATGTATGAAAGTGCGGTATGGAACTGGCAATGCTGTGGAAATAAGATCCCTGAGACGTATGTGCGGTAAAACCATGTATGACCGTATTAAAAAAATTGGAAATCCGGAAAGAATGCAAGGCTGATGTGAGCGTAATGAATAAGATCGAGAAAGGGACGCTTAAATGGTTTGGGCATGAAGAGCGAATGAACGAAGACAGGGGTGTGAAAAGAATATACGATGCGAAAGTGAATGAAAGAAGAAATCGAGGACGCCCGAGAAAGACATGGCACGATCAAGTAAATCAAATACTTGAATCGGGTCATGTGAAGAGTCGGAATAACAGAAGAGTATGTATGACTGTGAATGAAGCGAGGAGTGTGTGCCGAGACAAAGTTATATGGCACACACTTCTGCGGGGAAACGGCGTGGTGGTTAGTTAGTTAGTTTACTTTGCTTCCGATTTGCGCTTCTCGGCGGTTTGTAGGAATTGTGAAACCTATCCAATCCTTACAATGCCTTAGCTCGAGCAAAAATTGCGCAATGGTCTAAACATCCAGTCGATTTTTTTTGACGTGGTACCATACAAAAGTTACAGCTGCCCGGAGCCAGTGGAACTATGGGGAAATGGATGGAAAATACCTGGCTATTCAAATCTGGTAACTAAATATCAGGTACATCCGCGTCTATTATCTACATAGAGAGTGTAAAGCTGTGCTAACTAACTAACTAACCATCATGCCGTTTCCCCGCAGGGGTAGGCAGAGAGGACAGACCGCCATACAACTCTGTCTTGGCACACACTTCTTGCTTCATTTACATTCATACATCGTCTCATACATACTCTTCTGTTATTCTGACTCTTCACATGACCCGATTCAAGTATTTGATTTACTTGATCGTGCCATGTCTTTCTCGGGCGTCCTCGACTTCTTCCATTCACACTCCTTTCTTCGTGCCAAATAATAAATAAAAAAAATTCGCTAATTTATACAGTATAAGATTAATACTTTTTTCATGACATGCACCTCGAGTATAAGATTAATAATTTTTTCATGACATGCACCTCTTTACAGCTATGGACTGCGTGCACCTATCTTTAGCGACTAGATCTAAATATATATACAAGTACTTTCACAAAATTCCCTTCCTCTTATTCTTTCATCAATACCCGTGAGCCTCGTAACATAGATAAAACCATTTCAAGGAATGTTTCAATTCCGATTGGTAATTGCCTCTCACCAGGGCGATTTTGAGAGTATCTTTCACTTCCGCATAAATTGATTAGATTTTACCCTTCGATTTATCGCACATGAAAATATTTTAGTTATCTTTGAAGGTTAATTATTTTCTCTCCTACACTAGAGATCGTTTCACAAATGGCTTACACACATCTCGACAGTTAGATCAATAATGCAGATATAATATACAGGGTGTAACGGAATGCACCAGACCAACTTATTTTGAATAATAAAGGTAAATAGACTTGCTTTAAGCCTCGATACCCAAAAATGGCCCTAAACGTCACTTTGTGGCATTCTAAAATAAGCAATACTACAAATGATTTATCTGTAAATTCTACATAGGCAGTTAGGAAAATTTCTAAGGTTTCCAGTGAATAAAATGTTTATGCTGTAATCTTTTAAATTCAACGTAAAACATACTAAAATGTCTCAGTAAAACGAGCAGTTTGAAAACCAGCGGAAGTCATTTTCGAACATTTTAAGATTTTATCTAAAATTCTAGTATGCATTTCATAAAGAATTAAAAAGATTACTGGTTAAGAATTCAATTCACTGGAAACCTTAGACATTTCCCTTACCACGCGTATTGGTTGCATTAGAAAGCCAAACAGTGTATATTTTGGGTGCTGACCCTTAAGACGACTTTTTTCTAAATAAATAAAAAAAAACTCTTGGGTTAGAATATTGGCTGGAACGAGGCGCACCACGTGGTACGCACCGTCCCTTACTGTCAATGCTGCGGTAAAAGGACAGTGCATACCACGTTGTATGCGCCGTTCAACTTTCTTGACAGTGGCGATGTGATTTTTTTATGACACCGGACAGCTAAATAACGTTTACATTTTGTTGCACCCTGTATAATCCTGCCTTATTCATTACTCGGGCCTCTATCGATCTACTACAATCTCATCCATTAAGCATAATTAATCGATCTGCATTTTTCAGTCGTGATTTCGAACTCAGATATCCCTAAATAGCCCGTCGCCATTTTTTTAAATTTGTATAATTTGAAACAAATAATAATGTATTCAACGCTTTATTGTGATTAATCAATACACGAATTTGTGGTCCGCGCGACACAGGGCTGCCCCCCAAACTAACGGCTTATATCGTTTAGATATTTCTCACCGTCCATTATTAGACATAGGATTGTATGCACAAAAAATGCCGATAATGCACTAACATTGCCTAAAATATATGCAAAAATGGGAAAAGGTAAATTAAAGTAATGGTAATTAGTTTTCAATGTACTCGAATAGAGCTTTGTTTATCATTACAAATATGGCAGCCAAAAATCGGAGAGTAAAAAATAATATCAATAATTTTCAATGAAAGTATGAGGTCGATTAAAAATGACGATTTCTAATAAGGTCGCAATGGCTGAATTGGTTGAAGTGTTAATCCCGGATAGAGTAGAGGATCCGAGTTCGAGACTAGGTTTTGACCATTATCTTTTTATTTTCTGACTTTTTCAGTTTCATATTTGTGTTGTTGATTATTGATATTATTTAAACATTAAACAAATAAGCATTAATGGTTTAAAGTTAATTCCAATTTATAATCGCCTCACTAGAAATATCTGTTCTGATTCGGATATGAGAATGGAATATACCATTCTGTTATATTTATGTTTCTTTTAGCTGTTTTCTTTGATGTAAACATAACGAAACACCTGTTAGCGTAATTAGGAGGATAATTAAACCCATATTAGCTGTATTTAGCACCCTCTGGTCAGGTCGTAGAGTCTCCATCTTGACGGGATGAAGGATCGACCTGTTTGCATTGGAGTTTGAACAGTTTGCTAGCGAGTGGCTCACTCTCGCGTCCCTGCTCCCAAGGTTTTAATGTACACACATATTAATGGTTTATTTAAATATTAATCTCTTACCAAATAAATTCCGATCTTCCCACGTCTCAATCGGTCGACATTTGGAAACCGCGACCGGTTGTTATACAACGCGCGTTACTGCGCTGCGTTTTACGTGTTTTTGTGAAATATTCAGGAAAAGGCTAGAGACTTCAGCCTGGGTGCGGTTTATTCTTACTTTTATTCTAGAAAAAAGAAAATTATACGACAAAGTTTTAGATTAAATATTTTTTATGGTTTTATCCGTTTCAGTAGATTTTTATTTCACAGTTTCAAAAAGGTCATGTTTTCTTATCTTAGACTGCTCTAAATTGAGCCGCATTTCAGTAATAATTTATCAATCAAGTTTTATTTTTACTTTTTCGTTTTGTAGTAATTGTTTCGGCGAATAAACATGATACGTCATTTGTGATGAGTTTCTGATTACGTTTGTTAATGAAATGATTCATATGAATAATAATAAACTATAAACTTTTCCCTGTACCTTTCCTGAAATAAAAGAATGACCGTATCATTTTTCAATTAAAATGTCATTAAATATAAGAACGAAGGTTCTGAACCAATTAGCTGTCATCGGACAAAAGGCCGACCTAATTGTATTTTTTCTTTTTGTGTCTGTTTCAAATTTCGTAAATGCCTATTAAAATTTGCATGCAATTACACACAGACTCGCGTCTTGTTTCGGTAAAACTCATCTGTTTTCTATTAAAAAAATCCTAAACAAGATAACTTTTCCACAATATAATATGACTCGACTCATTTTTACACTTTATCGAATGGTTTATACATGTTGTCTGGCGAACCGTGACGAAAATTTATTAAAAAGATCTAAGGTTTTTAATTTCGTATTATTTCCATATTGGGTTATTAGTTAGAACACGAGTAGGTAAATAATCTACCATCGCTTAAAAACAATGATAACATAATGGCTGTCAGTGCTTGGGCCTTTTATACAGGGGGTTTTGGTTGGTTAAAGGCTGATTCACACCAACGTCCGGATCCGCTCAGTGACGATATTGTTCCGCATGAGAGCTTATTGATATGGTATGAATATCAATCAAGGAGTATGTGCCAAGACAAAGTTGTGTGGCAGTATATCCTTCTGCCCACCCTTGTGATATTTAACTACTTATATAGTTAAATAATTATTCTGAAATGTAAAAATACTTAGATCGCAGATTTATTTATATTTTTAACCATTTTTTTACCACTAAATAATGTTTTTAATAATTAATAATTAGTAAAAATACTATTTAGCAATAAAAAAATGGTTATTGATAAAAAAAAATCTGCGATGTAAGTATTTTTACAATTCAAAATAATTATTTAACTAACTAAGTAGTTAAATATCACAAGGGTGGGCAGAAGGATATACTGCCACACAACTTTGTCTTGGCATATACTCCTTGATTGATATTCATACCATATCAATAAGCTCTCATGCGGAACAATATCGTCACTGAGCGGATCCGGACGTTGGTGTGAATCTACCACTAAGCCTGCGACTGAGAGTTCCGTTGTCCACTTTTGTTACATGCGTCGGTTATGAGACAGAGGAAGAGGTTGAAACTGACTTATCAGCGGGAAGCCTATACGCCCACCAATAGACCGCTGCTTCATAAAGTATTAATGATAATTTAATAATGAGTAAATTGCAACAATACGCGAGCCCGCCGCCGAGAAGCGCTGGGCGATGGAATGCGCGAGGAAGGTTGATCAGTGCCCTTGCGCGGCCGCTGCATGACCGCCTGACGAGCCAACGAATGCTCAACTTTTTGCAACCCGACTTGCGCGGTCTTCTCCCGTCTAACATGCGCAGGAAATTGAGTATAATGTTGACTTTTATTTTTAATATGTATTTTGTGAAATATCACCTCAAGGGCGCCCTACAAAGCTGAAAACCTTTTAAACTATACTATCAAATTAAGCTTTATTAATACAATTTAAGATCGTTATTTCGATCTGGCGGTCTGTGGAAGAGTTCAGATTTGTTTAGCTGTCAAAAAATAAAAATCATTTAATATCCCAAATTTGCACTTTTTAATGCAATTATCGTACTAGAGTCCCAATTCCCCGGAGCCAGTGTGACTATGGCATTCGAAATTTGAGCTACGTTGTTAGGTTGAATGAAGTGTAGAGAGAACGAAGACGATCGGGGGGTAACTGACTATCCAAATCTAGTTACTATATACAACTAATTCCATTTCAAGCAACGTTTTGACTATTCATGGTGGAAATTTTAACAGGGCGATAGCAACATAGAATCAAAGTTTGTCCTAATGGGCAAGTGGGCTCTATTTTTTAAATTCTGTATTGTATTCTTAGTTCGTGTCGTACTCTATCCCAAGCTCGGAGCAATAATATACCAGGAGGGATAGATTTGCGAAACAGTGTAGTCAAGATGGTTGATTTTTTTCCTGACTCGGGCGCGGCTAGGGTTTTCATGGACACACTTTTTACATTCATTCACAGCACATGTCGACATAACGTTTTGTTCATTTGTATGACCACTTTTTCACAGTGTCGTTATCAACAAAAATATAGGATATAACCTCAAAAACCGTCGAGTTATGTCCCATAGCAAAATGTAGTGGGCGGAGTCGCCGGAGACGGAAAACATGCTTACATACCAAAAAGTAGTGCGATATTATGTGGCACCTCGTCTTGTCTCTTTCTAACGGGTTTACGACGTAAAAACCCGGAGAAAGTGATTTATCGTAAATTTGTATAGGTTGGGTAAAAATATTTAGCTCTCTCTCCATATATATTCTTACTCTTAGATTCCAAGCTTAGGGCCTGATGCTCGGAAAGGGCGATCTCCAAACTGAATCTGGTGTTTAATTTGGTTATTTCCACTTTCCGAAGATAGCCGTAGTGTAAACATGTATTTCCTCACAATACATTATCTTTAAATTCACCCTTTCCACCTGTTTGCTTCCGATTCACGATCGTTAGATGTAAAAGTCAGCCAAATATTTGAGCATCTCACCTTGTGTTATTGTTTAGCGAATTCCCAGTAATGGGTACGAATCGCCTCAGGGTGGAGCTACCCGGCGGATCTGGAGTATAGAGGGGCCGGCCACACAACGTAATAGAGGCACCCGGCCCAAATTGAACCGCGGTAGCCGGCCGCCGGTCCCAAGGTCGGGCTGCGTCCTTCCCGGCCGCCGCCGTTAATACGGGCCAGGTATTTTTACTGAGATGGCCGGTGAAAAAATGCGCGTCCTTCGCGGAATCGTCTCTTTTGTTTTTTGTCGGGAAAATTAAGTGATTTTTAATCGAGATGTAATTTATATCGAATGACCTTGAAATTCCTCCGCAGCGGCCATATTATTCTCCGCGATTAGATATTTCATATTTTGATATTCGGGAGTGGCCACATGTTCATTGTTCTAGTAGTTTTGACGGCCTCCATGGTCGAGTGGTAAGACGCTCGGCTACGAAACCAAAGGTCGCGGGTTCAAACCCGGCGTGCGCAAATAACTTTTATTTAATGAATATGTGTCAAAACAAATTGAATTCATATAAAAATAATTTAAAGTATATTTGCGGCACGTTCCAAGTATCGCCCTGGTGAAAGACCACCGTTCAGAATCAAAACTTAGCTTGATTGAAATGGATATTTAGCCGTTTGTGACCAGATCTGAATAGCCAGGTACTTCACAACCTTCCTCTTCCCATCTCCTTCTACTCCCCACTACCTTCAGCCTCACAACATACCTTAAATGGAGATGCCATAGTTTTTTTATTAATATCTTACTAACATATATAGCAATCTCGATGAGTTATAAAAACTCACTCTGGGACAATGGAAATCAAAGAAATACATGAATTACAACAGAATACAGAGATCAAACTAACATAAATCAAACAATATAATATAATAAGAAATACAGTGTAAAAAAATTGGTACTTAGTATTAATATAAGATACAAAATTATAAATAGAAACAAAGAAAAAAAAACCTAAAGTGCAGTAAATGAGGAAGTTTTTACGCTACCGGAAAAAAAACTGATTTCGAAATTAGGTATTTTCATCTTTAAACGTTTCTTGTGGGGTATTTACTATAAAAAAGTTCATTGTGCTTGTAGCGATTAGGTTGAAATTGCTTCGTCGCGTCGATCGTTTGCCTCGAATAACGTATGCAAAAAAATCTACGATAATCTTATTTTATTTTCTTGTCAGAGTAAAGTCGAAAGTTTATGATGACCATAGGAAAGTTGGAAAGTACGTGATTATTCAGATCTATTCAATAAACATAGTTAGTCATTTCTAGCAACATTTAAATTCTAAATTGTAGGGTGATACTGAGAGTATCTTTCAGTCAGGAACGAGGTGCAAATTCCACATGTAATTAAAATATTATTTGTCCGCATCGGGTTTCGAACCCGCGATGGATTTAGAGAAGAGTTTATCGCTTTGCCACTGAGGACGTCGTTGGTTTATTCTCGCACCAACATTGTGGCGTCTTTTGTTTCTTTTAGGGAAAAAATCCGAACAAATCTTAATAGAAATCTGAGAAGTCGCCCCCGTTCGATTAATTCAAAACATGATTCGATTATTAATTTCGATTGTGTCCATCACTGTAATTTGTAATACGGTGCAATTTATTGTGTTGGTGTTTTCTAGGACGCAATGAGATTTCGAGAATTCAATGAGCAATGAGAAATGTCCGATTCCAACGGTGTTTCTCGTGTGATCTGGTTGTGACCTTGCCGAAATGTTATTTGTAATTCGCCGTAAGCTAAATGTTAGAAAAAAATTTAACTTTATATTGCTGAACACAGTTCGTATTAATTTTATATATGCAGAGTATTTATTTGCTGTGATATGATTTTATAGTTATGTTTTAAACGTAAAAAAACACTCGGATTACGAATAACACAAGTTGAAATCCTCCTAGTCCCATCAATGTAAGCGGACAATTTTGCTTGTGTAATAATGGAGGATTTAGCTATCAAAGGATTAAACCCGACGCTTTGAACCATTCTGCCACTAACTGGTTTTTATTTAGGCAAATCAACATTGAATTAATGCCCATTTTAATTATTTTTGATTAGCATCTATCTCAAGTGATACATAAGTTTCTCGGGGTTTTACGTTTAGATTCTCAAAATATTCTTGTCTTGAGCAAATACTGGCTGTTCGTCTGATAGGTTTCCCTGTCTTCACGGACGGATTTCAGGTGGCCATGCTGTGTTTGTTCTACCGCCATTTCAATTGAAAGCGCCACCAAGAACTAGATTATCGTGATCGATCTTTTCTACACTGTTGTGCAGACGGGGGACACGCGAAGGGCGCTTGCGAACGTGTTGTTTTTACAACTCGTGTGCTCAACATCTCGGCAGTCGACTTTTGTGTTTTCTCCATCTTACAGCATACGTCTCTTTAAGGCTCATGTTCACTCCTTACTCTCATTTTAAATACTCTTGACACAGCTTCCCTAACGATGATATCCCCTCCCTTCCTCAGAGGACAACCTCAGGCCCTCCCTACACTCTTACTCTTATGTTATTCCGACTGTACGTATATATTTGATTCACTTGATCGTTCCATGTCTTCCTAGAGAGTCCCCAACTTCTTCTTTCATCCACTTACGCATTATGTATTCTCCCAACACTCCTAAAAACACTCATAAACGTTATACATGTATATATGCAATTAAATAAAAATAAAGCCACTTTAATACACAGTGAACTTCCTTCGATAATTATATGCAGTTTTGTGATATTTCACCTCAAGTGCGCTTCATACTAAATTAATTAAGCTAATAAGACTAACCAACAAAGAGAAAATAATATATAATACATATCACAAATTAAAACTATTTTAAATCATGATCGTTATCATAAATCATGAGATAAAAAGGTTCAGATATGGGTATAACAGTACATGTACATCAACAGATTAAAAATTGAATTTACTAGAAGCTAAGAGTCTAAAAATCCAGATCAAATGTATGAATTCATATAATTATTAATTCATATTACGTTTTACATACTAACTTTTTTTTTTAAACTCTTGCTTTAATGTTATATTCTACCCATTTATTGTACTCCTTTATTTAACTTAAATGTATTTTATGTAAAAGCCTTTAAGGCGTTAATAAAATAAAATAAAAAATGAAGAAATTTGTTAAAGCAAAGAAAAGGAAATTATATAGAGGACAGTTAACATGTTGGTACTTAAGAACATTAATATTCAAGTATTATAAGTAAACGATTCTATGATATTAATATTTTGAACAGTAATAGTGTACTGGAGTGTGTGAATCTTTATTAGTTATTTGCAATATTATAACCGCACGCAACGCCCTTGAGGTGATATTTCACAGAAATGGCGCTATATAAATCCGCCAAGTATTATTATGCATGTACAGTGGATGTTGGTCGGTTGCCTTCCGTATGGCTTGTGGCTAGCGCGAAACAAAGATGGCGCTCCTCGCAAACCGGTTTTGGCGTACGTGTTACAGCCTCGGTCCATTCATGAATCTGCCGAGCCTTTTCCGAGCTGCTCGCAGCAGGCATCTGCTCGATGTCCGTCCGAGGAAGGAGTGTCGTCTTCTTTCAGAACGGATTCATCCGAGGTTACACGCTAAAGTGCAGGATGCGTTTGATGACGAAAAAACAATAAAAAACATATTTTTAAATATATGACTTATTAGACAGTGTATGAATGAAGCAAGGAGTGTGTGCCAATTCATAGTTGCGTGGCGGTCTATCCTCTGTCTACCCCGGATATTTTATTGCCATTGGGGGTGATACACTGAATGCTTGTGGTTAAAAGGAATGGGGAGAGGAAGGAAATAGGTAAGATAAAACGTTTCAAATTACCTAGCTACTCATATCTGGTCACTAAACGCGGCTTAAAGCCATTTCGAGCCAAGTTTCGATTCTGAATGGTGGTCTTTCATCAGGTCAATACTGAAAGTATCTCCCACTCTGGAACGAGGTACAAATGTACTTCATACTATTTTTTTATGTATTATATGTGTAATTACGCTTAATGAGCGCACGCCGGGTTTCGAACTCGCGTCCTCTGGATCTGGAGCTGAGACGCTTACCGCTCTGCTACGGAGGTTGTCAGTGATTTAAAAGCGCGTTTGTTCACACATACTATAATGGTACAGGTATATGTGTATGAGTGTGTGGTTCTGCCGTATGGAAATGAGGATACCGCAACTGGTCGGACGCCCGTCGAGTTGAGTTTCCTCCAGTTGTCGAGGGTCTCCGGCAGCATTCCCGAATAATTTGTTATGATTGTTTCTCTCTGTGTAACTGTGTATGGCTGTGTAGCACTGCAACTGTGTAGCTCTGTACGACAGTGTGGGATCTCTTAAATCGTTGTGGATATTGCTCGACGGCCCGGGTGACCTCCGCTATGATTAAATGGAACCAGAACAATAGGTGAACCTTGCCGCAACCCGCCGACACATAGAAATGCGAATTTTACGCAAATGCTGTAATTATGGTTTGTTGTGGCAGGATTTAAGTCCGATCATTTGCTCTCACGTTTGTAAATATTTATAATTTTATTTCGTTGGCGTTCGAGGATAGAACTACACATGTGTACTGGCACACACTCCTTGCTTCGTAGTGTCACACCTACCCTTGTCTTATTTCAACTCTTGACATGAGCCTATTTTGGTAAACTTCAATTATTTTAAATGTTTAAATAATATTAATAGTATTAAAAAACAAATATGAAACAGAAAAAAGCTAGAAACTAAAAAGAACAATGGTCATGACCAAGACTCGAACTCGAAACTTCTGCTCTGAGAGTAACACTCTGCCAATTAAGCCATCGAGACCTCATTAGAAAGCGGCATTTTTAAACCATCTCATACTTTTATTGAAAATTATTTTAGATATTTGAATTTCTTCCGATTTTAATATTCAATTATTTTATTTTCCGTTTTCCTGGGAGCGTCCGCCACTTTTCCCTTCCAAACACGTGTGTGTCACGTGTTATTCTCCTAATACTAATTTCACCGCCCATGTCCATACCGTCGAAGCACACATTGCACACTTGCATTATTTTCTCGTTATTCGTAGTGCCGTCATACGAGATCTCACTTCTACTGCGTTCAGTCTACTTCCGTCTTTTCTCTGCCAGTTCCAAACTTCACTGCCATCTGGGTTGTTATCAGAACTCCATTATGGATTACTAGCCTCCCTTCCTTTGACAACTTCTCGACAGCATCATAAGTGCATTCATATCTAATTGATTTGCCGATAATTCCGCTTCCACTGCTCCGAGAAAACTGGATGCAACGTGCACAATATATAGGCATACCACTGATGGCTCCGTTGTAACCTCTCCCTCATTCTCATAAATGACGCGTTCAACAGAAAGAGACTACACAGACAGGACCATAAAGCGTTCTCTGTGAGATTCATACATTAAATATATAATCATATAGGTACTTTGGCGTGTATTACTTACTTAAAATAGGTTCCAGATATAGGCATACCACTGATAGCTCCGTTGTAACCTCTCCCTCATCCTCATAAAATACGCAGCTAACAAGAAAGTGAAGTTACAACGGAGCTCTTAGCGACAGGACCATAACGAGATCCCTGCGGAATATCTTCCTATTCAACGTGAATTCTATATCGCGTCGTTTGGCTCGCATTCTTGGCATCAAGTATTTTCCACATTGGGACATTTAATATAGTTGAAAGGCCATCACTAGTGTGCGTCGACGAGTCGCGTAGGTTGAAATTGCACACTGTAGGACCCGAGTACATGATAAGTACACGTGGTAGGCAAGTACCGACCAGCAAGTACGAGTACAAGTATCCAACGATCGATGGTTATATTATTATTGTACGTAGGCGCCTGCGTGGGCCCAGATCACCTGTTGGTGTGACGTCAGTTGCACCTGCGCACGGGGCGCGGCGGTGGTCAGCTATCAGCACTAAACATTCGGCGCCTAGAATCTAATCAAATAAACTGCATTCGTTATTGTTATTAATGACAACGCCCGACTGGCTTTTCCTAAAACTAACAGTTTCTAACTACAGATCTACAAACTTTGTGCACTCTGCCAAAAGGCATCTAAAGAACGAACTCACATTCTTTCTTGCAACTCGTCGAGTTCAACATCCCTTTCCGTAGACCCAGAAATAAATATGTAGTTGTTTTTCTTCAATCAACACTGCTAATTTTGGACACTATTCTCCATTGTCCAGAATGTCGAGTATTAGATTTTTTTGGTGCAATTTGCTCATTTTTCTTATTTGTTTAATAAGACAAGTGGTATGATATAATAATTTTTGACCGGTTAGTAGCCAAGTGGTCCAAAGGGTCGGGATCCCGCCCAGGCGTCGCGTGTTCAATCCTTTATTAGTGATTACACCTATGTGCAACCAACATTTTGCGCTTATAATAATGGTTGTAAGAGTTTTTCAAATATTGTCAGGTTATTCGTAACGCGGGAATGTTGAATATTATTTTTTTACTGCACATATAAGTTTATAAATTTATACAATGTGCAGGGCGTAGGGATGTCATATCAGAGGCAGAAAAAGCGAGTATCTGTGTGCTTGTATAGGTGTAATGTTAAGGTATAAAATACAGCGTTTGCGCGTGTGTGTTTGTTTGTTTGTGTGAGTGCGACTGTGAGCTTTTGACTGTGTGCGAGTGTGGCACACACACAACGACGCGCAAATAAATAAATAAAAAGAATTCCTCTTCGGGCGGGTAACACCGGTGGCTGGACTGCTTCGGAAAATAATCGTAAAAAACAGCCCGTAAAAAAGAGCCGGAGGGAATGAGAGAGAAATCACACGCAGAGTTGGCCCCAGAAAGAGAAGAGAATGCTTTTATTGCCATATCTAAAGGGCTCAAGAATGTCGAGGGCAACAATGGATTGGTCAAAAATGCATGTTCTATAAATTTATAACATTTCCCGTCCATGTGGTTTATTGTGCCGGAGCTGTATTATATTTTCGGGACTGTAATATTTAGATTTATCGCGCGTGTAATCTCAATCGATGACACAAATACCCAACTTTCAAAATACCATTAATTTCGTCTTCTATTGTATGGAGTAGTTGTTGCACTTCTGTGTTTCACGAATTTACTACTCCGTATATCAAAATACCCGAGCAATTACTGTTACCTATTATTTCTTTGGGATATGGCCTTATTAGTTAGAGGTGTCCAAATAGTAGAAGTATACATACTGTTACAATATATTATACTAGCAGAAATAATATGATACAACAAGTTCCTAGTCCATTTTCGTAAGACGGGAATTTCATACGTACATATTATTTCAACGCCCGAGATAATCCAATAACAAAAAAAACAGAACCTTCAGCGGCAGTACTATATTTATCTTTCTTGACTTTGAACCTAGGTAGACCTGTGTCAAATTTACTACATTATAATAAATTACTTTTGATTTATTTGTGGTGAGTTTATGAAATTTAATTTTAACTAAAACATATTATGTTCGGCTTTCTCGTATGCCTGTCGTGTCAGCCTTCGAGTTCATTATCAAACTGACAGTTGTTAACAGTTCGATAATGGACGACGCGAAACATTGATATAGATTTCGTCACTCAACTCACGTCGACTAAACATTCATAATTTAGTCGATGTGAACTGTCGTTTATTCGTTGGCGATCTGCAGTCGGGCTCGGGAACGATTGTAAACTACCGAATTTTCGATTTATCGATATTTCGTGCTAGTAGGGCTAAGGCTTTAACGTAACAAACGGGGATAAGGCTTTAACGTAAGCGGTTTTAGTCGAAGGTCGCCAATATCAGTGGAGGGTGTTAGTTGATGGGTGGGCCTGCTATTGCTACAAATATACTGTTGTTCGATCGTCCACATTTTATATTTTATACAAAGATGAATACCAGGAGGACATGAACAAGCAGAGATAAGGCGGCCAGCGTCCCAGAGGCAGGTATATACGGTATGTACGTCTGTCGCGGTACTGCGGACAGTAGCAGCTCGCTTCTACAGTTCTACACCCGGGCGAGGCTGCGTGCCCCGTTTACGAGAGCCCCACGGCGAAAAGAAACCTACCTTACTTTATTGGACTGACACAGCAGACTGCTCATATTATTTTTGAATTAAATTTCGACCGGAAACAAAATACGTCACACCTTGCATACTTCGGTTGGGTTTTTAAATAGTCGATCAGCGCCATTTTTAATATTTTGACATTTGAACGGTCCCAGTCAAACGCCAATTCTTGGACTGTTTCAGTATTTGATCAAATTGTGATCAGTTGTCGAGTATAGCGGTCATGTTGCTACGCTCGTCAGCTGATCACAGTTTGATTAAAATCTAAAATGGATCGAGAATCGATGTTTTACGAGGACCGTTCAAATGTCAAAATATTTAAATTACGCTGACCGTCCATTTGATGGTCATTAAGGGTGAAGTTTGTGTTGACGGTAAGTTTCAAACAACCTTATCTCAGTATATAATTTTGGACGCATTTTTTAGTTTTTTTTCAAATAAAAATATACAAATTATTGATTTTGTTATGGGAAATTATTACATGCTAATCCGCGGGAAAGGCTGCAGGGGGGCGATCATTCAGGAGGCTTTAGCTGTTAGCCTTTTAGGCAGAAAAATTAAGAGGAAGCTGTCAATATGGTCCCTTTTTGGCTTTATAGTACAAGAAATACCACAAATGATTTATCTGTAAATTCTACACGGGTAGTTAGTAAAATATCTAAGGCTCCCTGTGAACATTTTTTTTTAACTGTAATATTTTAAATTCTATATGAAATGCAAACTACAATTTTACGAAGAACGTTCGAAAATGCCTTTTCTGGCTTTCTACCTACGCCTATTACAAACATTTTTACTTAAAATCCTTCCATAATCTCAGAGTAAATAAAGTAAAGTATTCTGTAAATAAATTTAAAACACTCAGAGTAACTAGATTTTTACTGTAATTAGCTCAAACTCTCTGCATTTTTAATTCTCGTCCGCCATACTAAATTTGTATGGAATTCTAACGCCGCCTAATCTCTCTTATAAACAATGGAATATCGCAATTCTCTTCAGTCTCGAGCTAGCTTCGGCACGGAGAGGGTGTACTTGATTTTTTCGACATTTTAATTCGTTTTCGAACGACGAAAAAACAAGGAAACTGGGGTTTATTAAAAAAAACCAGCTAAAGGATATGTAGAAATTAGAATTATTATATATTGAATAAATTCAAATCTTTCTGTAGGTACTGTCTTTATTTTTTTTCCGAGTTATTAAAAATGAGAAAGAACAAAGGGTAATATTATTGTACAGTGCGCAAAACAAAAAAGACGAACAAGGTAATAATAATATCAAAAATACATAATTTGGGCGGTGCGATTTTTTTAGTTTTCTAAAAAGACGCTCGACTAAGAAGGATGCGCCAATAACTGTAATTAAATTATAACACATTATTCATATGAACATAATTTATATATTTGCGGAACGTTCCAATACTCTAAGTATCTCGCCCTGGTGAAAAGACCACCATTCAGAATCGAAACGTTGCCCGAAATGGTTTTGAGCCGTGTTTGGTGACCAGATCTTGTTTTCCCAGCTCCTCTTCCCAATCTCCCATGAGAAAGAACCACGACTTTTAAGGCAGTCACTTGTGGTTGGGGGACAGTTGAACTCTTGTGCGGTATTCATATTTTTAAAGGTTCAAATTCGGGATTACGGAGTTTGAAGAGGGTGCGCTGAACTCAAATCTAATGTCAAAATGCATAATTTCGGCGGCCATCTTGGTTTTTGGATTTTTCCACCGTTTGGGTTAAATTTAGTTTTTTGAAAATTAGGTCCAAAGTCAAAATGTATAATTTCGGCAGCCATCTTGATTTTTTTTGTTTACTACCGAGTTTGGAGTTCAAATTCAGAATTAGGGAGTTTGAAGGTGCGCTGAACTCGAATCTAATGTCAAAATGCATAATTTCGGCGGCCATCTTGAATTTTTTTTGAGTTTTCCATCGTTTAGGTTAAAATTCGGGATTAGGGAGTTTGAAAGTGCGCTGAACTCGAATCCAATGTCAAAATGTATAATTTCGGCAGCCATCTTGATTTTTTTTGAGTTTTCTACCGTTTAGGTTGAAATTTCGGAGTAGGGAGTTTGAAGGTGCGCTGAACTCGAATCTAATGTCAAAATGCATAATTTCGGCGGCCATCTTGAAATTTTATTAGTTTTCTACCGATTAGGTTTTAATTTCGGAATTAGGGAGATTGAAGGTGCGCTGAACTCGAATCTAATGTCAAAATGCATAATATCGGCGGCCATCTTGAATTTCTTGAGTTTTCTACGATTCGCTTCAAAATCGGGGATTAGGGAATTTGAAGGTGCGTTGAACTTGAATATTATGTCAAAATGCGCAATTTCGGAAGCCATCTTGAATTTATTGAGTTCCCTACCGATTTGTTTCAAAATCGAGATTAAGGATTCTTGAATGCCATTGTAATTTAGTCACAGAAGCTATCGGCAAAACACGTACGTTATTTTTCTAGTAAATAGACAAATTAAATTAGAAGTTTATTTGTGGAATTTTTTAAAACCCACATAAGTATATATTAAAATATATAAGCCTTATGCATATACTTGCTTTAGTGACCTGGTATTCTTTTTTGATGTCAACGTTTTTTACTGGGACGAACATGTATTTTGGTGGAAAATTCAACGGAAAACCAAAAGTTCAACCGAAACGAAAATCAAGGATCGACGACTTGTGGAGTTGATGTATTTTTATGCAGCAATTACAGAGTATAGTGACCATGCCCCACAATCCGGATGTAATTTCAACTGTCTTGAAATTATTTCCGAAGTTCGAAAAGGACTGGACTCAAAACTGATCATTAAATGCAGAATATGCGAGCGGAAGTTTAAAGAAAGTTTGATTGAAGAGAAAAGGGATATAATAGATGTAAATAGTGAAATAGTTTCCACTGTAATGTCATGTAGATCGGGCAATACACATTTAAGAACCATTACAGCCGTTGATTTACCCGGAATTTACCTTTCATTATATTTATCTATCAAAACCGAGTTTGTTTTTGCTCATGTTTGGGCTCATATTAAATAAAAGTTATAATTTCGAAATGTTTTATATTTATTTATTAGAGAGCATATGTTTTAAAACTAAAAAAAACAAAAAAAATATGAATGCACACTTATAAAAAATAAAAAAAAGTTTTGGGGTCAGGCAAATTTGTTTTTTTATTTTTTAACACTTAACATTGCATCAGGCATGCGGAGGGTTAACTAAAATAAAATATATTTCAATTGTAAAATGTACTATGTATAGTCAATTAATATCAAACTGTATTATATGTATTACTCTTCAAATACCTGCCTATTCTCATTAGAGCCCCATTATACCTACAGAACGACATACTTTACTTTGCAGTCGGCGGCATCACCTTTTTCCATCAGACTTTGTGTGGATATTTAAATTTATGCATTTAAAAACGTTTTTTCGTTCGCTTGTTCCTACTTTAGCCGCCTGCAAAGTTAAAGTCGGTCAAGCTGTATCCATTTATTTTCATACAGCGAATAAATTAAAATGTTATAAAGCAAGTGTATTTTTATTTCGTATTTGATCGAAATGCTGCGTCCTTTTTTAAATCCATCATCGTCCCAAGCAAAGTCCCGGCTAGCGGCGATCCACGTTTGTCTATAAATTTCAAAAATACCTAACGGCAGCAAACGCTTAGCTTTTATGCCTGCTCTTAAAGGACGAACCTTGAGGAATAACGAAAAGAGTTTTTATATTACTTGTTTTTTATGTTAATACCGCAGCTGCCCGAAGTCAGTGGGACTATGATATCCCCAATTGAGAAATGTTGTGAGACTGAAGGGAGTGAGGAGGGGAAGGAGATGGGGAAGAGGAAGGTTCGGAAGTATATGGTGTTTCAGATATGGTCACCAATCGCGGCTAAAGCCATTTCAAGCTACGTTCCGGTTCTGAAGGGTGGTCTTTCACCAGGGCTCTACTGAGTAGTATCTTCCTCTCTGGAACATGCAGCACACATATGTATGATTTTACTTAGATTATTTGTGAAATAACTGATTTGAACTCGCAACCTCTGAAATCGTAGCCGAGGATCCAAACCGCTCGGCCACGGAGATAAGAGGTATGCAAGGAGTGTGCCAAGACTGAGTTGTGTTGCATTCTATCTTCCCTGCCCACCCTTGCTGGGAAATAGCGCGATGGTTAGTTATTGATGATACGATTAAAATGAAAAAAAAATGGTCGTATTATAATGAAGCGGCCAAGTAAGATAATATCGCGAGTGCTCATCGGCGGGCAGTATTCTTGGCCACGAGTGCCTTAGCAGGCCCAGCATTGGATGGATCCCTTTCCGTCCGTTCCACTCTATGGCGCACATTGATTGTGAAGGCAAATACAGCAGTGTTGTCGGCCGAGGAATTCGGCTTTTACGAAATAGATCGGACTTCGGCCGAGTTTCACCTGCGTACCGCCGATAGCTCCGTTGTGACCTCTCCCTCTTTCACGTGCCAAGACGCGTGTAACAGAATTGGAGGTTGCGACGGAGCTCTCGGTGGCAGGAGCATTGCGCACAGCTAGATGAACGCCGCTTTTACATAAACTGCATAAACGCTCGGACGTTGAGGTCTGGTGTCATCAAATTTGTACGGCTCCTTCTGCCTGGATTTGCTAGGTCAACGTAACAAAGCATAAGCTCACAACGTTATTTCTATCATGAACTGTGAAACTTTGAAATATCCACCATTTAGCTGTAAAATGTATGTTTGTTCCATATTTTGCAATTATTATTCAATAAGAAAAAAAACTTCAGTTTTTTGTAAATATAATAATAAAAAATAAATCAAATTTAATAAATATTATTATTAAATTCTGCTTCTTTGCATATATTTTATTGTGACAGCTATTTTGGCGTCCTAGGCCATTTTTAATCTATGGTTAGGCCACATAGAGACGATTTAATATAATGAAATATTAAAATTAGGACGAAACCGGTTAGTAACAACTAGTATGATGTAGCATAAAAAAATACCTCATTAAATTTCAACTGGTATGTTTTGTATGTTATCCCAGACGCAAACCTTTTTTCTCTGTATTTTTATCTAAGTAAGCTAAAATCGACGTCGTTCTGGACATGGGCCGTAGCTCGGTGGATAGACGCTCTCCTCTGGCGCGGCGATCTCGGGTTCGAATCCCGCTCACAATAATTCAAAGTTTTTTAAATTTCCGTATTGTGAATAATATCGGTTTGTATTATTTACGCGCACGTGCAAAGATGGCCGCCACGTTTCCATGGTGACAGCTTCCTTCGCTAAGCGTGCAAGATAAAATAAGGGGATTTCGCTAACACCGCCTTCATACGTGGCGGGGTCGGATAGTAGACCTCATGACATTTTTTTATAAAGCACAAATGCGGTATAGAAAAACATTTTTTTTATTTGGGATATGGCCCTGCCGCTAAGTGGTCCGTTGTGACTTCTCTTTTTGTCATATTCGCCGTTTGTGAGAAAGCGGGAGTGGTTACAGGTTACGACGGAGCTTTGGATATTTTAAAGCTTCCTAGCTCATGATGGAAGTGACATTGCGAGTGTAAAATAGTTGCGTAAAGAGCTAGAAATAGCCTATGATATAAAAGAAGACCTCGTGATTTTTTATAAAGCGTAAAAAGATACATTTTTTCTATCTTAAATTGCCTAATATTATTTTCTAACTTATTTAATATTTATGATATATTTTAATAATTTTTGAGTTTGAGATTGAAGTTTTATTTAATTTAATAATAATAAATAACTAACTAACCCACCATCACGCCGTTTCCCCGCAGGGGTAGGCAGAGAGGACGGACCGCCATATAACTCTGTCTTGGCACACACTTCTTGCTTCATTTATATTCATATACCGTATCATACATACTCTTCTGTTATTCTGACTCTTCACATGACCCGATTCAAGTATTTGATTTACTTGATCGTGCCATGTCTTTCTCAGGCGTCCTCGACTTCTTCCATTCACTTTCGCATCATATATTCTTTTCACACTCCTTTCGTCGTTCATTCGCTCTACATGCCCAAACCATCTAAGCGTCCCTTTCTTGATCCTATTCATTACGCTCACATCAGGCTTGCATTCTTTTCGGATATCCACATTTTTAATACGGTCATACGTGGTTTTACCGCACACACGTCTCAAAGATCTCATTTTTACAGCATTCGGTCTACTTTCATCCTTCCTCTGCCAGTTCCATGCTTCACTGCCATACATCAGGGTTGGTATAATATAAAATAAATAGCAATATAGTAAAAGTTTTATTCCAGAAGGTATGCGGGAGTAGTGCAATGTAATTCATTCAGTAATTGATAATAATACAAATAATAAAAGGCGAGTGAGCTCAAATTTTGTTTACTCCTGTAAACATTTTTAAACATCGAAGTTATATCTTGAGCAGATAAACAATTTCATCGGCTCGTCTGGGGCCTAGGAGTCTAAAGATGTTCTGTAAATTAACGACCCCAGTTTTTTTTTCGAATCGGTATAGTTCACACTTCTAGGGATTATCTGTTCAGTGCGTTTTCTCTTATTTGAAATGAAATTGCATCGTACTGTAGTCCCTGTGGTTCGCGCCGCAAGGTCGCTTTTGTCAGAGACGCTGCGCACTCCTAACTCTCTCTACACTCCCTCCCTACTCTCTCTGCTTTCTTCCTTTATACACACCTCCTACTTGTCAAACAAGTAGTATACTTAGAGTAACGTAGAGACCTAACATTGCGAAATTTTGTCCGCACTTTTTGACCAAGGATTGACCAAGGGAGGTATGACGTATATGCTTCCAGCCAATCGGATGCGAAGAAAACCGTAAAGATAAACATTATTCCGTCTTTATCTGTTCGTAAACAATTTTGCGTTAACATCATGAAATGGGATACTTTAAAGCCATTACAATATGGGTATTCCCCCTTGTAATGGTTTTCTTATGTGACAGCAAGTAAATATCTCTAAGTTAAAAATATTACGAATCCACTAAAACTCATTTCAAACGGAAGTTTATTATATTGGAACGAATAGTCCAAGATTCAATTACATATTGGTGTAAGTTACTACTTAGTTGTTTTGTAGGTTAGAATGTTAAATATTTGAGATCTAACTAAAAAAGACGATTTTTATGGTACATACGTGTGAAAACTGTTTGTTTTTTGGTCCTTTTGTACTTCGATTGAAGCAACCAAGTATAGCACATATGGCCATGATGTTTTGCTAGATATCGTACAAAAAATAACTCAAGTTTTTTAACTATTTACGCACTTTGACAGTCCGTTCGCCTGACACTCCAAACCAGAATGAAGCTCATTGCAGATCAAATATTGCGGACATGGTATTCAGCACGCCCCAAATCGTGTATTGGTTTCAACAATTGTTTGTCTCTTTTTCTCATATGCGTATAGAACCGAGCATAAAGAGAGAGCTATATTTTGCGAGTTTGTCAACGATTTGTCACAAATTAGTACGGTCTCTTTATATTGTTACTCTAAGGGTAGATACTTAGAGATACCCTCAGTATCGCCCCGGTGAACGACCACCGTTCCGAATCGAAACGTTGCTTGAAATGGCATTAGGCGTGTTTGATGAGCAGATCTGAATAGACCGGTACTTGCCAACCTTCCTCTTTCCCATCCTTCCTCTTTCCCATCTCTTCCCCCTCCACGCCCCCAATTGGGGATGCCATAGATTCACTGGCTCCTCCGGGCATTTATAATATTTTCAGGGCCATTTTTGTGAAATCTCACTTCAAGGATGCTGTACGAAGCACATTTTAACACTATATTCAATCTAGTTCTGCTACCCGGTTTCACCTTTGAGGATATTTCGGACTTAGTAGATTTGAACTCTTTTTTCTTGTTGAAAAATATTATAGTATTTTGTCTTATTTTTTAAAACTTTTTTTATAGGTCGCAAATAGAGTTGACCCAAACAGCACGCACTATGGCGCCCTTGAGGTGATTTTTCCCAAAACCGGCGCTATACAAATTATCCAAATATTATTAAGGATTGTGTGTATTGATGTATGCACTTTCGATACGTCACGGAGAAACAGCCTGTTGACTTGCTTACGCCTACCTATTGTTGGTCGAATTTGAATATAAATAATGGATATTACAAAGCCTTATAGTTAAGATTACATAAATACTTCGCTATTCCCACGGATTTAACAAACGAAAGCTGGTATTTACATGTTTACAGATGTCGCTGCTTGTGAAAAGGTTCAGATTTGTGGTATTAACTGTCAAGAATGAACAAATTTGCATAATAGTGCCAAAAGAAAATTTTATATCGTCAACTTTGGGTTAGAATAATTACGCGATGGCTCTGAAATTCCGTGTATTTTCCCACGATTTAAAAAAAAAAACTAAAACGCCTTTTCAATAAACGAGATTATAACCGTCTATATAATTCCTAAGCTTTATTGGATTTCATAATCAATAGATTCTGTATGTAGAATAATAAAATAAAAGTTTTGTATGTTGTCGCTTACGACGTTCTGCGCGTTAACTCTCTCCACACACGCACACTTGTAAAGAGGTGTGTAAGCTAGCGTTGTGACCTTAGAGCAATAATATACAAGAGGTATAGCTGTAGATCGATCTGTAGTCAGTATTTACTAGCTTTTTCCTTGAAGTAACTGACTCGGTTGGAAAAGGGCGTGGCTAAGACTGGGGCTACGGTATTTGTATATCCATTCACAGCACATGTCGACATAATGTTTTTGTTTATTCGTATAGCCACTTTTTCACAGTATTTTTATCAACAAAAATATAGCATCTAACCTAAAAAACCGTTTAGTTGTGTCAAGTTTAGTGGCAAAATAAAAAATGTGGGCGGAGTCCCGCCGTTAACCAGCGAAAATAACCAGCTTAAGATCATTACGACAGTATTTAGAAGCCGTCCAAGAAATTTGTTGTCTCTTTCTCTCTCATGGTGTACGATGTAAAAACACGGAAACAGTGATTTATTACAATTTCGGATGGGTTGGGTAAAACAAATTAGCTATCCCTCCATATATTGTTCCTTCAAGGTTGTGACAGTTTTGAAAGAACTGTTTCAAAGAAGTACTTCTTTTGACAGCAGTCCCAACTTCATTCATTTTTCATTGAACAAATACTTCAATTGAAGTTGGTTAAGTTGGTACTTCCGATTGAACAATCTATGGCATCTACTTCGAACTTCAATTTTTCATTCGTTCGAAAGACTGAAATATTGCATCATCCACAGTTCAATTGTTCATTCCCTTCTTCCTTCGATTTTAGTTCGAAGAATGAATGAAGCAATGAAGTATCTTTTAGTTATCCGTTCCCTCGCACGTACTCGTGACATTTGCTTATGATTTCTTTGCTTGTTTTGTCTATACGACACTAGTTTTTCCGAGTGTTTTTTGGTAATTTTGAATTGTGAACGAATTATTTTGTTGAACTTTTATAATATCTCAGCTTACAAACATACCTTTCAATCTCTACCTAAAATTATGACTGGCCGTTCAACGAGAAAGAAAGTGAAATATGGGTTTATTTTAAGGAAGTTGAGGTTTACCAGGCCAAATGCAACTTTTGTTCTGAAGTTATATCCATAAAGGGGAAATGCCTTTAATATGAATCGTCATTTGCGCAATATTCAGCCTATTGCTAACCAAACTGAGTACTGTACAGTAAGAATATTCAAATCGTATCTCAAGCCCTGAAAGAAGTTTATATCGCTCTTACAGAAACTGGAAATTTTGCTAGTACTTCATTTGCTTTTTTGCAAGTTCCTTGTGCATACTCATTGTACATCATCCCTTTTAAGTCATGAAACAATGTCAATTCAAACCTTGAATACACTTAAGATTCAAACAATTTTGACAGCTGTCATCCCGTAAACCATAGAAGAGAAACCAGTAAAAGACAATTCATCATCGTTTTTCTACAAGCTATAATTTTTGCCATAGAATAATGCACATACATACATCAATTTATGTGGTTGGGAGAGCTGCCCCGAAAATATTATTATTTAACCCCCCTCCCTCCCCCCGACGAGGAATGCTATGATTAATATGTTACTTCAATTGAAGGGTTCATCGTGAAGGGTTCATTTTGAAGAAGCATCAATTCGTGAAGCATTCACAAATCTGTGAAGCTTTTCCCATCGCTAGTGTAAGCATACGGCAAGACGCACACACGCGCGCCGCTCAGGAATGCGTTCCACAGTCGGCTGTGGTTCCACTCGTAACATTCCTTCATACTACTTCCCCTCTCCGTCTTTCCCACCCACTGCCGTTACAACCCAGAGCGCCAGGCCTCTCTGTCTAGCGCACGTGCTTGGCTCGAGAGGGAAAGAGACACACCACATCTCTCCTCGAGCCCAATTTAAATGAGGCAGTACATTTTTCAGAATCTTGTACAGATTTTTTTACGAAACTCTTTCTCGCTTGTAATCGGTAATTTATAATAAAAAACGTCTTTTTTATAAACATATATAGTCGTCTCGAAAATATTGTGCAAAAATAATAAATATGATCAAAAATACGTGATAATTTATCATAAATTTAATTACAGATTGTATAAGACTCTGCGTTCATGTAATTTGGGCCTTGTGTCACCCCTCTCTTTCGCCCCCACGTGCTCGCATGCCGCCAGAGTGAGATAGACAGTTTTATTATTGGCGCCGGATTCCAACACCATTCTAAACGTCTTTCTCTCGCACATTATAGCGCGCTATCAATGTGCGTGAAAGAGAGGAAACACATTGTCAGCGCTGAATTCCTTTATACACCGTTTTAACTCTTCACCTGAAATCAAATTAATGAATTCCAAATTAGTATGAAAGCTATTTTTTTATTAAAAAGCGAATCGGTCACATTTCCTTACAAATAAAGGGATCTTGTCTACAACACAGTAATAATTCTTCTCAAATTCACTCATTTTTCAAGGGTTATAACGTCCCTTTCACTCTCATACGAGAAGGAATGCAATAAAGCGAAACACAACATCGATTTATTAAATAATTGTTAAGCTACAAAAAAGGAATAGATCCGTTATTAACTGATGTTTGATTCTACCTATAAAAGAAATCACCCTTTTTTATTATTTGGCTAATACAAATGTTGATCGCGTACGCATAGTTTGAAATACACCGTTCTAAACCTTACTATCTCTGTCGCAATTTGTATCGGTATTCAATAGCGTTAGAGCGAGAGGGAAAAACGAGTAGGCGCTCTAAATGAAATTTTGACCTAAAATTGGCATTTCGTTTAATAATCTATCTAAGTGTAGATATTTTTATAATTATTTTTCAAAACATATTCAGATTTACGTTATGCTCTTCTTTCTACATGGCCGAAAGCGGTTTGAATTTTTATTCAAATTGTCGTGGTTTCGTATAATGTGTTAACCTTTCATAAATTGTCGTCTCGCTCCCACTGCGCAAGGACGATCGCGTGCGGGTGAAAGAGAGAGACGACGGCTGACCACGTGAGGGCAGTCTCTTCGCCGCATTCCTGAAGAAATAATACTATCAAAATCACAGTGCGCGTGCGCTCTAAGGCCGGGGTATAGTAAAGTTTAGTATTTTAACTAGCGATGGGAAAAGCTTCTCAGATTTGTGAATGCTTCACGAATTGATGCTTCTTCAAAATGAACCCTTCACGATGAACCCTTCAATTGAAGTAACATATTAATCACAGCATTCCTCGTCGAGAACTAAATAATATTTTCCAGCTCTCCCAACCACATAAATTGATGTATGTATGTGCATTATTCTATGGCAAAAATTATAGCTTGTAGAAAAACAATGATGAATTGTCTATTATTGGTTTCTCTTCTATGGTTTACGGATGCAGCTGTCAAAATCGTTTGAATCTTAAAAGTATTCAAGGTTTGAATTGTTAAGTGTAGCATGACTTAAAAGGGATGATTTACAATGAGTATGCACAAGGAACTTGCAAAAAGCAAATGAAGTACTAGCAAAATTTCCAGTTTCTGTAAGAGCGATATAAACTTCTTTCAGGGCTTGAGATACGATTTGAATATTCTTACTGTACAGTACTCAGTTTGACAGTTTGGTTAGCAATAGGCTGAATATTGCGCAAATGACGATTCATATTAAAGGCATTTCCCCCTTTTATGGATATAACTTCAGAACAAAAGTTGCATTTGGCCTGGTAAACCTCAACTTTTAAAATAAACCCATATTTCACTTTTTCTTTCTCGTTGAACGGCCAGTCATAATTTTAGGTAGAGATTGAAAGGTATGTTTGTAAGCTGAGATATTATAAAAGTTCAACAAAATAATTCGTTCACAATTCAAAATCACCAAAAACACTCGGAAAAACTAGTGTCGTATAGACAAAACAAGCAAAGAAATCATAAGCAAATGTCACGATAAAGAACGGATAACTAAAAAGATACTTCATTGCTTCATTCATTCTTCGAACTAAAATCGAAGGAAGAAGGGAATGAACAATTGAACTGTGGATGATGCAATATTTCAGTCTTTCGAACGAATGAAAAATTGAAGTTCGAAGTAGATGCCATAGATTGTTCAATCGGAAGTACCAACTTAACCAACTTCAGAATTGAAGTATTTGTTCAATGAAAAATGAATGAAGTTGGGACTGCTGTCAAAAGAAGTACTTCTTTGAAACAGTTCTTTCAAAACTGTCACAACGCTAATTTTAACTTCTTTCTCTCATTTATAGGAGTCGAGTCGGACACATTACTCGTACAGATGGATTGCTTGCATGCAGCATGCAGCATATTTCAAACTTGTTATTCCACTTCAAAAAAGAAAATTGTTTTAATAAAAAAAAAAAATTTAATAAATATAAATGAAATAATAACTTTGTGTAACACCGCACGGATTTAATTTTAATTTTTATGACCGACCGGTTCCGCTAAATTAAACAAAAAATAAAATGCTAAGCGAAACCGGTCGGTCATAAAAATTAAAATAAAATCCGTGGTCTTATACAGAGCTATTATTTCACATTCATTAAATATGTCCAACCACAAAGTGGTTGCTTTCTACGAAAATATAAAATAAATAGAACACATTTTCGATGATCTGATACATTTGCTAATCACAGTAAGTAGGCGCAAGCAAGACAAAATGCTCTTTTTCAGTGACGTTTGGCATGAACACCACTGTCGGAAGTGTATACATAATCCTAAATATGTGTTGTTTGTGTCGACTCTAATTGGAGGAAATATAATATGGTGTAAAAAAAATGACTTTGGATAAATATGAATTTTGGCTAAACCTCGGATGAAACAATCCGGCCTAACATGAACGACATCCGTAATAATAGTAATATCAGTAGAGGATAGAATGCCACCGTTTCACGCCGCTAATTTTAACGATGTAGGAAATCACCTTTGCATTCATGTATACATGTATATGCTTTATTTGTTATAATTTCTTATTTCACCAAACTGAAAAAAACTCGGTGTCACCAATGCAGCTGAGCGTAATTTTCAATCGCCGTTGATAACAGTTTGTATACGAACTATCAGCTTGGACGTTGTACTATGTGACGTTGGTGTAGTATTTTTTCGGGTCGGCCGCAATGACAGCGGTGTCAAAATCAAACCTTTGTTGACAAATGTGGGATTATTACGAGAAGCTACAAAAATAACGCAATGATCAATATGGACGTGTAGAGCGGCTGGAAGGAGAAAGGTGTGTTAGCGGAATATATGACGCGCGAGTGTGTGAGAGTAGAAGTCGGGGACGCCTCGGGAAGACGTGGAATCAATTTAAATACTCTAGTCTGTCACTGTTATTTTATATCTTATGTTATGTAAAAGCCCATGAAGCGTATATAAATAAAAAAATAAAAATAACAAAAGAGTATGTATGAATCTTAGAGTATATAGAGTGGTATCTATCCAAGGCAGTGTAGTCAGTTTTTGATGAATTTTACCTGACTCGGCGGACCTGGACGTGGCTAAGACTAAGGCGAGGGTATTTATACATCCATTCATATCACATATCGACATAATGTTTTTGTTTATTCGTATAACCACTTTTTCACAGTATTGTAATCAACAAAAATATAGCATATAACCTCAAAAACCGTTTAGTTGTGTCAAGTTTAGTGGCATAATAAAACATGTGGGCGGAGTCCCGAGGTGACCCAGGAGCCCAAGATCATTGTGAGAGTACATAGAAGCGGTGTATTATATTTGTTGTCTCTTTCTCTCTCATGGTGTACGACGTAAAAACTCGGAGAAAGTAATTTATCGCAAGTTTGTATAGGTTGGGTAAAAATAATTAGCTCTCTCCTCCATACATTGTTACTCCAAGGTATGAATATTTACCGGTTAGTAGCTGAGTGGATAACCGCATCGAATTCCCACCCGGGCGTCGTTAGTTCAATTTCTCTGCTAGCTAAGCCTCCATCATTGAACAAGCAATATCTTCCGCTTATTATGATGGTATTAAGAGTTTTTTTTATAATATTGTCAATTTGTCCGTAACCCGGGAATGTTTAGCTTTTCTATTTATTTTTTTAATAAATAGTCATGTGAATGAGACAAGTAGAATGTGATAAGGTGTGGATGTTTCATTTTCTCTTTTTACCCCTGTAGATTAATGGCGCGATGGTTGAATTAGTTAATTAGGTTAGGTTAGTCACCAATCTCGAGACTGGCGCGATTAAGTAGAGCGCTGGGGTGATGATTCACTGTTCGGCTTGCTGGAGGCTCCAACCTGCCCCCAGACTGGACTAAATACCTGGATTCACCTGGCGCCACTCCATCGTTCCATTGTCACTTTGATTCTGGTGACGCCAATACTGACTTCTTCATCAGACGACTAGCGCAAAAAAACTTTTCCGCCGCCTGATCTTCGGCCGATTTATTGTCATGCCGTTTCTCCGGAGGGGTAGGCAGAGAGGATAATAATAATAATATTTGGATGATTTGTATAGCGCGGTTTTTGTGAAAAATCACCTCAAGGGCGCTGTACAGATCTTATTTTCTATTATTACATATTAATTCCTAGTTTAAATAAGAAAATATCCAGGAACATACTTATCTGGCAGGTCCTATCAGATGGACACACTTATTGACTTAACATTTTCATTTTATTTTTAATTTTTTTTCTAATGATTTTTATTCTTTTTTTATTTTTTCCGGACATGGGAGCGAGATTAAAAAGCGGACTTTCTGAATTTGTCGTACAGTACAGGATTTGGTTAAAATTTGTATATCTAAAGGTGATTCGTCGAGAGACAGATTATGTTGAGATGCACTGCTACACAACACACGCTCCTTGCTTCATGCACATAGATATAGGTATCGCAGATAGAATTGACACGAACACAGTACATAAACAGATGCGTTGCTTGCATATAGCATGTTTCAAACTCGGTCGAAATTTCAGTGAATAATTTATTTACGCCCTAGTGGGTTTTTACAACATTTTTTTACAATATAGTTATGTTGATAAGGGTAGAGCATTATATCGTCGCTGGAAAGGCAAAGGGCTTAAGCGACAAGACACTTTGGTCAAAAATGAGTTAAATATGCAGTTTTCATCAGATTTTTTTTCTGCATTGAATGCTCTGACTCTCATTTGATTCTGAAGACTTTTGTGGCCCTTCAGCCATCTAAAATATATTCATGTGAGGGAAGGTTTGACTCGAGCGGCACAAGTTGGCTGTCGCCTTAGGTAACTCAGTGAGAGCATTGAATTACCTGAGTTAACTTTTTTCAAAGTAAAACTTTTTTTCCTTTAGTATTTTTACAATTCAAAATAATTATTTAACTAACTAAATACCGCACAACTTTGTCTTAAATGCTTTTATAGCGATTTTGATATTCATACAAATTAATTTATCGGAACAATATCACTTAGCGGAACTTAAGGAATCAGCCATTTTCAAGTAGTGACTTACACCAGCTTATGGATCCGCTCCGTGACGATATTGTTCCGCAAGAAGCTTCTTATTGATATTCATGGTATGAATATCAATCAAGGAGTATGTACCAAAACAAATTTGTGTGGCAGTATATCCTTCTGCCCACCCTTGTGATATTTAACTACTTATTTAGTTAAATAATGATTTTGATGCGGCCTTTCGCAGACATCGTTGAAGCGCTGCAGTAGCGCGGTAAAGTGTAAAAATACTTACATTGCAGATTTTTTTAAATTAAAAACATTTTTTATCACTAAATAATATATTTTAATAATTAATAATGAATTCTGTGTCTTGTTTTCGAGTTGAATAACGAGTTTTTAACATACCGTATGCAAGCAATGCATCTGTACTCGGAGTCAACTCTGGTTGCGTTACCTATACTTGCGTCGTTTATGGGAAAGAGGTAGAGGTTAAGGTGAAGCTATCCGTGGTATGCCTACGGATTACTCATGTTTTCCTTATGTCTTATAACACTGGATATCCATTGATAGTCAAAATTATGCACAATTTAAGATTGTACCTACCTAGATTATTTACGCAATTTCCGGCGGCCGCATTCCTGGAGCAATTCTCCTTGGTCGTCAAATAAACATTTGGAAGACGATATCTGTTTGTATTATTCACATTCAAACATAGTCGCATGCTTTAAATTCAAAATTAAATCTGTTGGCTGGACCTTTGAAATATATTTCGTCTTTTTTTCTTGACATTTAAATGGATATTTCAAAGTCTGGTATTCTCACGATAGAGATGACGTTACGAGCTGAAAATAGTTGTGTTAAAACCTATACATTTCAGACAGCAAAAGCTTTGCAAATTTCACGACGTCAGAGGTCACCGTTTTCGAGTTTTTTTGTGGAATTCAACATTGTTATTGTCGGGCAATTAGAGTTAATGCGAACAACACGTAGGATTGTGTGTATTAAAAAAAGAAAAGTTCATGAAAAACAGCCTTTATTTGAATTTAAAATATTCGAAAAGTATGTTACACTTTCGAAAAGTTTTTACAGTGCGTTCTTTTTATTCAATAGTTCGAAAAAAAATAAACAACCTATTTTTTTGTTCTTTCGTAAAATGAAACTTTTTTGATTCGTTAGATTTTTTTTTTGAAGTCGAAATTTTTTTTTGAAACATGCTGTATGCAAGCAATGCATCTGTGTGAGTACCGTGTTCTACTCATCATTCGCTGCGAGACCCATAAGAGATTGCAGACTAAAAAGGCAGGAATGATTCTCAACAGGTAGAATGTAGAATAGATTCTGTTATTTTTCACAGAATTTCAGGTGTTTTGTAGGTTATTAGTTACCTATATTAATATAATTATATTTCGTTAGATGGCGTGTTGTGTGTGTTGCATGTTACATCGGTTCATAGCCCGTCTTCTTGGGAACAATCAGTTTGTAGGATGCATGTATAGATAATAATTATCAACTATAAATAATTTTCTTTGTGAGTACGTACTATCGTACGAGTGCTAACTTTTAAATTTTGGAACTGATGTTAATTGAAATTATAAAGTACCTATCTATAATGTATATTATTCTTTTATTCTTGGGGCTTTATTCCACTTTTATTTAAACGGCCATCTTCAGACTAGTCTGAAGATACTACCTACAACATCCTTTGAATTTTCACAAATTTTGTTTTATTAAATCATTAAAATGGAATTCCACCACGAATTAACAGTTTCAAAATTAGAAATAGTATATTATTCTATATTTGAAACGGGTGAATTAAAGCAACTTTACTACCTACAACATCCTTTGATTTTTCACGAGTAACTAGTATCAATGTAATATATTTATTAGACAATATTCTTTTATTAATAATAATACAAAAGTAAAGGGTACACATTTTTTCACTAGAATACGATGCTGTTTGTATTGTTTTAAATGTTAATACTTTGAAGTAACAATATATGGAGGGATAGCTAATTTGTTTTACCTAACCCATCCGAAATTGTAATAAATCACTTTTTCCGAGTTTTTACATCGTACACCATGAGAGAGAAAGAGACAACAATTTTCTTGGACCGCTTCTATATACTGTCGTAATGATCTTAAGCTGGCTATCTTCGCTGGTTAACGGCGGGACTCCGCCCACATTTTTTATTTTGCCACTAAACTTGACACAACTAAACGGTTTTTTAGGTTAGATGCTATATTTTTGTTGATAAAAATACTGTGAAAAAGTGGCTATACGAATACACAAAAACATTATGTCGATATGTGATATGAATGGATGTATAAATACCGTAGCCTTAGTCTTAGCCACGCCCATTTGCGCCGAGTCATGTTAAAATCATCAAAAGCAAGTCCAAAACTGACTTCACTGCCTTGGGCTACCTCTAGTATACTCTAAGGTTAATACCGTACTAGCATCCCAGCTCCCCGGAGCCAGTGGGAGAATTGGTTGCGAGGCCGAAGGGAGTGAAAAGGGATGGATATGGGAAAGAGAATGCCTGGGAAGTATCTGGCTATTCAGATCTGGTCACCAATTGTGGCTAAAGCCATTTCAAGGAATGTTTTGATTCTGAATGGCGGTCTTTCACCAGGACGATCTGAGAGTAGTAGTGTACATAATTTTGTATGAAAAAATTAAAAATTACGCACCCCGGATTTTGAACCCGCGATCTCTGGATCCGGAGCCTAGGAATTTAAACGCTCGGCCACGCAGTTCGTCATGTTTAACGTTTTGACAAAATACAATGCTAGCGAATTCGTTCGTACTTACAAAATACAAAATCATTTTAATTTTGTAAAAAAAATTAAAGAAAGATTTGTGTCCAAACAGTAATCCAACACAATGCCTCGATATAGACAAGTCAGCATCTCCTCTATAACCCTATAGGAATACCACCGAGAGCTCCGTCGTGACCTCTCTTTCCGTTACGCGCGTCGTTTACGACACAGAGGGAGAAGTCCCGACGGATCTATCGGAGGTTCGTTTCGCTTCAACCCATCGCAGGTTTCCTCGTCTCGGGGCCCCGATTTGATATTATTACGATGAAAGTAATTTTTTATACCTGGACCGCTCCCCCCGCGCCGTCCCCGCCGCCTGCCCCCCGCCCCGCGGCCCTACGCGGGATGCCGTGCGAGAGATGAGGCGAGACCCGAAATGGTCAGGGGCGCAGCCGGAACCATCCACATTCTCCACAAATATATTCCTAACTGTTAGTTGCGTCGTCAGGAAACTTATCTATCAATGATTTATTTCTACATACCGACATAAAAGCGTAAACAGCGTATCGTCGTTAAGATATGCGAACCCCCTATATCAAAATGTTACGTTATTTCAACTTATTTGTAAGCCACAGGATGCTTAGCTAATCTCGTTTCATCCAAAATGTGCAAAATGCTTAACTTGGATATTAAAAGCACCTTCTAAAACAAGTTGGATTCACTCGGAGGTTTACACGTCTTAGCACCGGTATTATATATCGACGGACCCGACGATTTCCGTAAAACTGTTCGTTGACATAACATATTTCCCCAATGAACTAAATAGCGGTTTATGCATACTATCACGAATCTGCGAGTTAAAGTCGTAGGTATTTAACAGTGCTTAGCCCAGCAAGTATAATGAGTTGGAGAGTATAATAAGAGTTTCGGCTCCGCCACTTGCGGGTCCGCGGCCCGGGTCCGAGGGCGCATTCTTTCGGCTGGCATTCCTCTCCGGCCGCCAGTCGGACGCGCGCACACCTGCACTTAGCACGCAGCCAGCGACCAGCATCCCGCCTCGGTCCAGCGCAGTGGGACCCTTGTCCGAGTGTTCTCAGTGTCCCGTCTCCTCAGTGAATGAACATGTGCCAGAGTTAAACGGAAGATATGAATACCAATCTGAACAAGCCCACAACTAACGGGTGCAGAGAAATGTGTCAATGCTGCTCTTCGATCGCTCCCCCCCAAGCGATCCCGAACGAAGTTGAACTGGTTCCCTATACGAAAAGTAGAATTTACGAAAACACCATGTGCACCTCGGGCGCCCCCGGGGCGGCTTGCCCCGCCGATCTGAACCGCAAGGACAGCTCCAGGGCCGCCTGCGGGTGCTACTTCAGCGGGAGCTCTAGTAGATGGCAGCCGAGCTACGCCTGCGCCAGCGACAAGCAGCGGGCCACCATGAGTCGCATCCAGGGCGCCGTGTCGGCTCCGTGCGAAACCAAGTGCCACTGCTGCAACATCAGGCCGAGGAGCTCCACCATATCCGGCGAGAAGTCCGCCTTCAACAATCCCTACAGGAACATGAATGCGGCCATGACTAATTCCACGAGCCGCGTCAACGACGTCAACAGGGCGAAGGTTCGGTGCGACGGGGCTCCGGGCAAACCTTGCAGCTGCAAGGCCAGTAAGGCCGGCAAGGCCGGCAAGGCTCAGTACTCCCGCGTGAAAGAGCTGACCTACAGGAAGCCCCTCGCCGTGGCCAAGAGAGAGTGCCAATGCGCCACCTGCAAGGCCCAGAACTCCGCCAAAGAGCCCTCCAGCCGGAAGGTGTGCCTGGACGGGAGAGTGGGGCTGTGCACCTGCGCTCTCACGCAGGACGTCGGCAGGACGACGCGGAGCTCCGGAAAGCCCGGCAGAAGCAGCGCGGCCGCCTCCCGCCCCAGCAGCGCCCTGGAGAAGAAGCACGCCGCCATGGACAGCGTGGACGGCGCCGACTCGACTCTGCGCAAAGCCGCCATCGCGGAGAACATCCTCGAGTACGAGATCTCCGCCCTCGAGTACGGCATCTCCGTCGTGGAGGGCTCCACAGACGCCATGGACTACGGCCGTGGCCTGTACGTCAAGGAATTGAAGGAAGCGGAGCCCAAGTACCAAAACGTGAGGCAGTTTGTCGTAGAGGAAAAGCCGCAGTACGCTAATCTCGAGGAGATGACGCGCTTGTACGGGGACAGGCTGGGCCCCGAAGGACAGAATTTGGAAGATGAAGTCTACTACGAGAACCTCACCTCGGTCAGGCACAGCATCAGAGGGATTCGAGACCAGAACGCGGCCACCACCCGGATACTGTCCGCCTCTGCCAACAACCTCTGCTTCTACAACGACGTCAACTTCTACAGTGGCAGCCATAGCGGCACCTTCCCTCAGTATCTCCAGAAGGAGATGCGGGGAGCCTCCGGCTCGCCCCTGTCCAGGAGCCACTCGGATAAAGGAGCGGTGTACGCCGTGGACGAGGAATGCTCCTCCGTTATGGAAATAGTAAGAAACCGTCATATTGTTTACCTCCCGAAATAAGAATTCCAGAAAGCCGGTGATAAGCTCCCAGCGCGTAAATTTCATTACCTACCGGTTTTTACCGTTGCAATAATTACAGGTAAATACGCGGAAACACCGCGAATTATTATTTTATTCAGCGCGCAATGGCAGCGCTCAATATTTCACTCAAAACCATACTATACACATTCGGAATTGTCCAATTCTCAAAGTAATAATAGTTGATAAAGAATAAAGGATAATTAATTTGGGTGGCAGGTGTGCCCCGCCGTGTTGGATGGATATTGGCCTGTCTATACCTTTAAATATTTTCGGGCCTACTTTGTATTGTTCCTTTGTGAGGTGGGAATGCGCACAAAAACTGCGCGCATACCTGTCGGGAGGTGCGATTTGCTTTATTTATTGCATTCTTCGCAGTCTAACGATGGCATTCTCGTTCTCCCGAAACGTGAAGTCGAGTTTTTTTTTCGTTTGTTACAATCGGAAATATTTTTTACGATGGTCATATTTTATCTACCTTGTTTTGTTGTCGAGGACCTATTCTTCCCGGGTTGCTTTTACTATCGTAGCCGTAGTACCTGCCTACTACAGCTGCTATTATACAACTGTCACTATTGCACACAATGCGTAGTAAATGCTGCACCAAATAAACCGTATGAAGTTATCCTATACAACTTATCTATAAATAATTTCCTTCGTGAGTACCTACGTCTGTACGAGTGCGAACTTTTCAAATTTTGGAACTGATGTGAATCAAAACTATCAAATATTAGAAAAAAAAAAATGTTGCAATCCTTACCTACCTAATAAAGTACCTACCCATAATGTAAAGTACAGACATTATTTAATATTTGAATTGGTACTAATATTTCTTCTTGGCAAGTAAAATTACATCCCCTGATTTTTCACGGTAACTAGTAATAATAACAGTCGGCAGATTTTTATAGCGCCGTTTTCGTGAAAGAAAATCACCCAAAGGGCGCTTTATAACTTATTATATACGTTATAACTTATATCCTAATACAACCCTTTAATTTTTCTTAGCATACATTATTTGCATATTTTTTTCATAGCGTCAAATATATTCATTGCTCCGTATGGGTATCGCTGTGAATGTCGAGTTGAACACGGTACTCACACAGATGCATTGCTTGCATACAGTTTGTTTCAAACTTGTTAGAAAATTTCAGCGAATTAAAAAAAGTTAATTTAAAAATATAAAAACTTCGATTGTTTCAGTTTTTTTCGAACTAATCAATAAAAAAAAACTTCATTATTCTAAATTAAAATACAAACACTTGTCGTCCCTTTCCCACCAATACCAATAGCAGTAAGTAGACGTAAGCAATACAAAAGGTTGTTTCTCAGTGACTTTTTGCAAGGACATCGCTGTCGGAGGTGTGTACATATGCACCAATACACACAATCCGATGTCTGTTTTGTTCGCATCAACTCTAATTGCGCGACCTTATTACTCTTTAATTAATTATATATTTTTATTTAATTAATTGTTTGACTAATATTTTCTAATATAGTTCCGATAGCTCTATTTTGAATCCAATTATCATTTGTTTCATGTATATCGATCTACTTATGTGGAACTATGGCAATATACCCACTGTTGGGTGGTTGGGGGGAGTAGGGACGAGGAGGAGATGGGGAAGAGGAAGATAAAAGTTGGAAAGTAGGAGTACCTGGAAATAACATGAAATCAATTACGAAACCTAAAACGAACTTAGTTTGGAAGAAGATCCCGTCTTACCATTTGTTTTTTTTTTAAATCATGCGATTACCACACAAGAGTCAACTGTCCGGAGGCAGTGGGGCTATGTCATCCCCAATTTGGGGTGCATTTTGAGGGGAGTGGAAGAAAACGGGAAAGAGCAAGGTTGGGCTATTCAGATCTGGTCACTCAACACGGCTAAATCCATTTCAAGCATCGTTTCGATTCTGAACGGCGGTCTTTCATCAGGGCGATACTGAGAGTATCCACCACTCAGTTTATTACTTTATTCATTAGGTACTCGCTAAGAAAACATTTTCCTTCGATGGTCACTCTGATCATTCAAGTTTCTATAGCGTTACGAATTTATAATCTTTTAATGCTTGGTAAAAACATTCATGACCTTGGAATTTGAAATTTTATTAATCGTTATATTAATTGATACGTAGATAGTCGACATTTTTTATAAGTTTACACATGCCAGGAAACTAACAGTGTATTTGAATTTTTTAAATATTGACATTGTATATTAGTCAAATTACTATTAACGATTTGTAATAATAATTTATTTATTTTATCAGCCACAAGTAAATACTGAGTATCAAATAAAATGAAAAAAAAAACGTGATTATGGGAATTGTTTTATTTGATCACCAAATAGTTTTCAATAGTTTAAGTGATCGGTCACCTAAATAATATTTGGATACCAAAAATAATTAATGAGCACCAGAACGGCGATGGTTACTGGAATCTTGATTTGGCATAAAAAAAATATATTATACCCAGAACGTGATATTTTATTTTCGATTTTATCTTCGACTGTATTTTCTGTTCAATTTTATAAATAATAATTTGTTATTTACGTAAACTAGTGGATTTAGCATCTATCCTAGGGGCGTTTAAGCTCACAGGGTTTTATATCTGCGGGTTTTACATATCATATAGGCACTTGTGATCCCAAGCCTCCGCCTAGAACCCAGTATATTATATCGCTGTGCTAGTTCAATACTATTATAACAAGTCATTTAAAAAAATATATTTTTGACTTATTGCATAAGGAATCAAAAGACACCCACATATTAATATATATATATTTTTGACTTGTTATAGTATTAAACTAGCACAGCGATATCCGCTGAGAGCTCCGTTGTAACCTTTTCATTTTATCATAAATGACGCATATACCAATATATATTATTATATGCGCGACCTATAATTAAGTTGTTATATGTCGCACAATTAGAGTTGACTCGAACAACACAACATGCATATGGTTGTGTGCATTGGTGCATATTAAAAAAAATATATAAAATTTTATATTTCAAAAGTGAAACAAAATATTGAAATTTACGAGTATTCAATAAGGAACTCTGATTAAAAACATTATTACTTTAATTAATATATATATTTATTACACAATAAAAAAAATGATTTTGTAAAATTATTATGATCACAAAAACGCCTCTGACGTCATTCCACCCTGTTGTAGCGCCATTGCAAGTAATGTGGGCGTCTTCTGATGCAAAATCGTATGGAACTCTTGATACTTCAAATCATGCTGTTTTTACGAGTCAAAAAAAGACACTAATCATTTATTCTACTATGAAAACATGCTTCAAAAATACTGTCAATTTATGTCAGACGGCGAATATTGTAAAAAAAAGAAAAAGTTGACTGCAGTTCCTTGTTGTGAAAGAAGAAAGATTATATAATAGAATTAAGGCGAAATCAATAAAGTGATAACATTTAAAAAAAAAAAAAAAATATATATATATATATATATATATATAAATGATTACCACCCAAAAGTCTAGTCTAAAGTATATTGTTAAGGGAATGGAAGAAGATGGGAAAGAAGAAGGTTAAGGCATTCAGATCTGGTCAAAACGCGGCTGATGCCATTTGAAGCAATGTTTCGATTCTGGATAGTGACCAGGGCAATTCTGAAAATATCTACCACTAACGTGATGTTTTTATTTGTTTGCAGGCGAAGAAGGAGATGTGCGAGGTGAAGCAGCAGAGACTGTGGCTAGCGCAGGACGAGTACAATCACCTCAGTAGCGCGCTCACCGCCCTCGCCGCCTCCAGGACAAGCCGTGAGTGCAAGTCAAATACCACCACCATACAGACTTACCTAGTAATTGAGTAATATCGCCTGCCACTGATACTAATATAATTCTTCTATCAAGTCGAATATAATTCTTCAACCTGGTCCCCTCACTTGAAAACCCACTCTGATTTCATTGAAAAATTGCATCATGAATTTCTAAGATACTTTAACTACAAACTCGGTCTACCCATAGAAACCATAAATTACAATTATTAAATAAAATTCTCAGAGGGAAGGCTTATTTCCGATTTGACTTTTATTTTAAAAATTGTCAGTGGTATTATAGACAGCCCTGATTTACTAAGTTTAAGTTCTTCCCATATACCTAACAGAACTACTTGATTCAAAATTATTTTCAAGTGCAACAATAATATCAGGACGTCATTTAGATACTCGCTTGTACCTAGATTGCATGCAGTGGGTAATTCCTTTGCAAAAATAGTAATTCAACTGCACTGAATGTAGTGAACAAGAAGACCTCATGCAAACCTCTTCCAAAATACTAATGTTAATTTATTCCACTGTAATATTTCTAGTAACTTAGTTATGTTCTTGTTTGCTAATCATTTAACTCCATGTTATTTCTGTATCACTATTCTTTTATATTATCTGTTTCACAATTATGTAAAACCCCTAATAGATAAATACTAATAGGTCACTCTTTTTTTGTACAGTGTGCTCGTCGGCCAGCAGCGGGAGTGCGCGCTACGACCCCGAGATGCTGCGCTCAGACGTGGCACTGGCATCGGGCCGCGTGGCCCGCCTGCGCCGTGAACTGCGCCAAGTGCGCGCCGAGCTCTCCTGCACGCAGCAGGGGGTGGATACGCTGCACTCTGTTGAGCAGAAGATCAGCGGGCAGCAGGGCTGCTACAACATCACCGAGGCGCAAGCCGTCATGACGGAGCTGCGCAACATCCAGAAGTCGCTCACCTCAGGCGAGAAGGAGAAGGCCGACCTCATGCAGTCGCTGGCTAAGCTCAAGGACGACCTCACCCGCCTGCAGCTGGGGGAGGTTTCCCCGGACCCCGCCGCCCTCTGTCTCCCTCACGAGAAGCTCAGCACGGCTTCGCAAACAGATTTGTGCGCGGACCTGGTGCCCATCGGTACGAGGCTGGCGGAGATGGCTCGCATGCGGCTGCAGTACGACGAGTCCAGGAAGCGAATCCAGCACATCCAGCAGCAGCTGGCGGACCTTGAGGACAAGGTGCAGCCGGGGCAAGCTGAGTCCGACAAGGACAGACTCCTTCTCTTCCAGGAGAAGGAACAACTGTTGCGAGAACTCAGGAGCATCGTCCCGCGCACGAGGTCCAAGCAGGAGATGACTGACATCCAGCTAGAGTGCAAGCGCTTGGAGCAAGACCTCAACAATGCTCTAGAAATGTCCAACAGGTGCATCACAGACCGCCTCCGGTTACACGATCAGAAGCAAGCGCTTCTCCAACAACTGAGAGACGCCCTGAGATCGATGACCACATTAGAATCGCAGCTGAAGAGTTTGTCGGCCAGCACGTTATCTGTTTCCAGCAGTTCTAGTCTGGGCTCCCTGTCTACGACCAGTAGCAAGGGCTCCTTAAGCTCGGGTCTCAGCTTCACAGACATCTACGGGGGCCTCCAGTGCATCTCCAACCTCTCTCCCATGGACAAACCCATTGACATGGTGGATGTCCACAGACGAGTCGAAAGGTAAGACCTCGGTGCACACACATACTTATATGTTGATGGCTTAAAGCCAAGATATTGTGTCGTAATTTATCATACTGCCTTATGTTTGTGAGTATGCATTCTAATAGTGTGACTTTTCCAGGTTACTTCGAGGCTCTTCGTCATCGGGATTAGCAGCCTGTTCGGGTTCGCAGCCGAGCTTGAGCCCGCGAAGCAGCTTAAGTTCCGTCAGCCCGCCCATCTCCCCCCCTGCCGCTCCTCCTCCGGCCTATGACCTCCTGGCGCTCCGTCCGCAGACCCTGGACAGAACGCACCTAGAAGAGCGCCTGGCTGAGTTGCAGGAATTAGAAGCCTCAAACAGGATATATATCTCCAATTCAGAGTCTTCGGTTGCTGGGAGGAATGAGCCTCCACTGTCACCGATATCGAGACTCCGCCCCCCTTGACGCTAGAGCAAGAAGAACTGCTTCAGTCCACTTCCGGAGCCCTGTCGGGGACACCCAGCTCAAGCGGTACGTTGTCGTTTTGTAAGTAAACTAAGTTTTTAACATTATTGTTCTTAGTATTGGTGCAAATATTCTCAGCCTGTGAAGTTGTCACCGTCAATCCACTTATAATTTATATTTTTATTCCAGGTACAAATAGTCCGTCAGTTTCAGCGGCAGTTAGTGATGAGTCTGTTGCCGGAGACTCGGGAGTGTTTGAAGCTTCTTGCAGACTGCGGGATGCTCAGCCTTCTTCCTCTGCCGGTAACACATACTTCTTACTTTCACAAATGACCCATACTTCACACCTTAATGTCTGTTTCAAGTGCTGACTGTTTATTTGTTATCTGTTTGCAGAGCTGACGGCCCAGGTGCAGATCAAGCTGCAATACTCCTTGGAAGAGCAGACCCTCTACGTGGGAGTGCAGAAGGTTAGGAATCTCCAGGCACTTGCCATCAAGGACAACGAATCAGTGTAAGCGCCAAAACCACATTTCTCCCGAGAACCGTTTGAAACTTTCAACTGTCCTTGTAAATCAAAAATAATTAGATTTCGTTTAATGACTCCTTAAAAATAATACAACTTATTCCTTATGTTTGTAGTTACATCCGAGCGGTGCTGTTACCTGCCGTGCGTGAGGCCGGAGCCCCCCTGCCGGCGCCCCTGCGCCTGCCCCTTCCTTTGCCCTCTCCTCTCCTGAGGCAGCAGACCCTGAGACTCCAGGCGTGCCGCAGGCAACACTGTTTGGTAGGCAACAAACACTATTAGTGTATGCACTTAGGTTGGAGTATTTCAAACTCTGGTATATTCAATTGGCGATCGAATCGACGATCATCGCCACTTTGATTTTTTTCTTTTGAATGTTTCTTGGCTATAACAGTCATAACAGTGCTTAGCTTAGCTTTTATAGAAACAAGGCAAAAATATGCAATGAAAATGATAAAAACATGCACCAAAAACAAGAAGGGAATTTCTTAATACAAATAGAATTATTTTTTTGTTAAAACGAAAGCACAATCTTTTAGTATATTGTACAAGTCTATGATGAAAACTAGCCAACTATAAGTAAACCGCGGAGAGTACACACGCAATCCGAGCTTGTCAGCTTGTCGAGTGCATTGTACACCGCTGGGGTGCCATGAAAAAACTATCCTTTGGCGAGAGCGAATAACTTCTGAGACTCTCTGCTAATATCGATTATACGAGATGATACAATGAACCTATACTGACTTGTGTAATTTGTCCAGGGTTTCGCGCAAGTGAGTCTAGCCGACTTTGCTGGCGACGCAGTGTCAATACGCTGGTACAACATCCTGGCCTTGCAGCCGGAGGGGACACCAACCGGGGCAGAGCACGAAGAGAGTTCTGACGAGACCCTCATTCCTTCACAGACCAGCACCCTCACCCGGAACCAAAGTGGTGAGTTTTTTTTATCCTGTTAGCCCCACGTCCGATATCAATTTACATTTAGGGAGTGATAAATTAGAACCACTTTGATATTATGACAATATGTAGGATATTCAATGTTCCGACTCTTTATAGTAATGAGTGATGACAGAGCGGGAAGAATGGCATGGACAACATAGATGTTGGAAAGGGGGTAAGTCGGTTCACGTTGGCAGTCAAGAATTTATTATCATTGATATGCAGGCAGTCGGTAAGCACTCAGCCCATAGGCCCATGGTGATATATCCCACGTTTTAGCTCATTCCTTTAATAAAGTTCACTAGGGTTGGCTTTGGGTGTTTGGTGATGTCTCCTGGGTTCCCGGGCATCTGAACCTTTTTCCCGTCAAGGTGGCACATTAGCAACATAGATGAATCAGTGTTTCTTCATTCTTGTCACAATTCCGCTGTTAGTGTTTTCCACTCACAATAGCTGCACTTCTCTCCTGAGGAGGCAGTGTCTTTTTAATAGTCCTACTAGCTTCCCCAGTTAACAACCTAACCTAACCCTCGGGATGTGTTGTTTGTTTGGCAGGTGGTGAGAGCTGCGACGTGGCACCCGTCGACAGCCCGGCGTCATCAGACGACGAGGACGAAGACCAGGAGGAGACGGAGGACGCCCTGCTGCTGCTGGATGCCGGTCAGTACCCGCACATCCACCAGATTCTGGAGGAGGGCACCCCCTGCCCGGCGCTGGCGGCCACCGAGGAGAAGGAGACAAACACGGAGTGCTGTGTGGTGTGCCCTGACGGAGGCAGACGGCTGTTGTCGGCAGACGACCGCCTCGCCATCAAGCGCTCGCAGACCTTCTCACCCACGCCTCAGCTCGCCAAGAACCACTACATCTGCAGGTATGCATTTGGTGATTATGAAAACCAACTCTCGATTTTTTTTCATATAATTTTTTATGTATTTATTCTTCCAACACCAAGTAACACCAATTTTAGTACATTACAACGTAAAGTTATGTTTTACTTTCAAATTTGACCGGCAAAGTGGCATAACTCAATTTTATATTTTACTTTAAAATTGCGCTTCTTCCACATGGTTTATTTTAAATTTTGATTAGACATCTAAAATAAATGGCTTCTTAGATATATACATTTTAAGCATACAGTAAAACACTTTTCTATGCAATTATACTGAGGTGTTATTTTACAAATATGAAAAACACTACAAAATTTCGCTTACCAAGTGTTAAAATAAAATTGAATTACCTTAGAATATGATGAAGAAACATCTTCTTTCGGAGAGTATATTAATTTCTGAATAACATGTAGTGTATAATAATATACCATAGTGTTTTAAAGTTACATTATTTTACCTATGAACTATCTTGGTGTTGCCGTTGAAAGTAATTTAAACAATACATGAATTTAATTGCAGTGAAACTCACACTTACAAAGTTTTAATGCTTGGGAATTTTTTGTTTATTTCCTCTCCTCCCTTGGAAAAAACTTTATAAGGGAGTGTCATTGTATATTGTCTCAAGACCACAGTCTGTTAATCTTCTGTCTTTACTGGTGTTGAATATTAACAATAAAACAAATTGCAGGTTGAACCGTTCCGAGTCGGATTCTTCGATGCCCCTGTACCGGCGGGGCGCGCATGCGGCACTTCCCTTTGATCGGCACGCGGCAACCCGGCGCTCCCTGCGCTGGGGCCGCGCGCTCGCCACCCCACCAGCGGCTCGGGGCTCCTCTGGCAGAGGGCGCGCGCCCCGCACCAGCCTCGACTTGGAGCTGGACCTGCGGGCGCAGCACACGCGTCTCAACACGCTGCAGACAGAGATTCAAGGGCTGAAGGACCTCAAGCAGAAGTGAGTTTATCTATTGTAGTTCCTTACGCCTAAATGCTCATTCATAGTAAATCACTTTTGTCAATTTCAAATTTGTTGGTTTTTCTGATAGTTTTTTTGACCAATTATCGACAATCGTTAGCCTTTACCTGTGTTACCATGAATAACTGTTGAAACTCCGTTTCCCCAAGTTCAAATCTATCTCCATTCATTGAAAAGCAGCCAGAGTGATAGATTGGTACTCTCAATATCGCCTTGATGAAAGACTACCAGAATCTAAACGTTGCTTAGCCCTGTTTAGATCTGAATAGCCAGGTACTTCCCAACCATCCGCTAGCCCTCCCCACCTCCTTCAGCCTCACAAAATACCTCACATAAAAAAAGGAAATAATTTTGATTTTTGTGAAATTTTTGACGTAATCGACTTGTAGACGACTTTATCTTGGGAACAAGCTCGATGAACTCACCATATTTTACTCAATGTCAACCATTATTGGTGGTTTGCGTGCTAGCGATTATGGACTTTACATCCATATTGTTGATAAAAAAAGAAAGCGCTTGTGCTAGACCTCCAGGGTTATCTTGTGCTGGGCTTGTTCTAAATAATTTGTTTGTGGTTTCAGGATGGAGGTGGCGCGGGAGTGTGGCGACTCAGCCGTGGCCCTGTGGGCTGCCGAGGACGCGGCGCTGGCTGGGCTTTGCGAGCGCCCCGGCGCCGTAGGGCTAGGCGAACGCCGTGCCACGCGAGCCGTGCAGCGCGCCTGCCGCGACCTGGTGCGCCTGCGCCGAACGCGTGCGCCACGTGGCCGACCTGACCTCATTACCTTCAGGTAAGATCTAGAAGTTCCAGATAGAATAAACTACACATTTCATGATGCCAGAACTCACTGCTTGAGCGCTATTGGCGCTTCTTACGATCCGATTTGTACTTTCTGAGATCATTGAATTTAGCTTTATGGCATAAATAATGCAACGATATGTATTTTTTGTTACAGAGAGAAGATGGTCTTTTTCACCCACCACCAATCGAATGTCCCCGTCCTGCCATGTGAAGACGATGTCCTCTCGGAGCACTCATCCGACACCCTCAAGCGGTCGGAGATGGGCCGCCTCAGCCAGGAGCTGTCGCTCTTAGACTGTCCCTCGCCCCAGCCGGACGAGGAGTCGGACTCCTTCCACCTGCAGGGTTACCAGGTGCGAAGAAGTGGACGCTGCAAGAACGTGGTGGAGAAATCTCAGATGTCAGAGGAGGCGCTAGAGTGCGGGCTGGACGCCAAGGCGGAGGCGTCGGTGGAAATCTCGGCGGAAGCTGCGCAAGTGGGAGACATTCAAGTTAACGGGGAAGTGGCCAGTGCGGAGAAAGGTCAAGACGTGGAGAGCGGCCGGTTCCAGTACGTGGTGGACAGAGTGCTGGGTGTACAAGTGTGAGGGAATCATGCAGGTGCCTCCAGTGAATTATCAAGTACGAGGCGGCCAGCCAACGGTTTGGACGCACATGTGAAAAATCTCATTTTGTTTAAGAACGATGCATAATATTTAACTAGCGCCGAGAGTTCAATCGTAATTAGAGATACGCGTGCGGGAGTGAACTGCCAATCGGGTATATTTTTATATTGATGCTATTTTGGTAGACATATCTATTTACCATTCTACGATGTTTCATACTGATGGGATCCTCGATCCAAATGTTGATGACGAAGTATATACCAAACGTTATTATGATCGAAATACAAAACTTATATTTGTGCCATAAAAGGTATGGTATTCTGTACAGAGAAACACGTTCCGTTCAATTCTAAATTTCGAATTTGCATAATGAATGAATTGTACATATAGATTTTAAGGATCAAATTGTTTTTCTGGACACACGCATTCCCGAACGCCTACATACATACACATATCCACATAAACACGGTGTCCGGTCTGGTGTAAGCGATACACGAGGCTAGTGTTACATGCGCATTCCCCACCGGTCTAGTGGTGGAAGAATAGCGGGAAGTGCCTCTGTAACTCACACTCGCTCACACACACGCATTCCCCAACACCTTCACAGACCACAGCAGTACAGTGCAGCCTGAAGTGGCGGTGCAGTTGTGACAGAAGCACGCCAGCATTCCCAAACAGACACTGGGCTCTGGCTTCAACTGGCACCAGCGGATAAGCCAACAGTGATATGAGGATTGTTACACAAGTGATACTGCTGGACCCTAAACATGTTAATTATTTTGATACGGGGACGTTTGCAATTTGTAACAAACATTAATTTTAAGTGAAAATTTTATTCTAGTACGATTTTAATAATATATCACATTTTTGTTAGAAAATGTCTATTGTGTTCAGTAAGGTAATGAGGGGCAGGGATTGTTAACAGAAGGTGGATAGGAAGCTGCATATTTTTCTGTTCTAAACCCACCGAAGTTATTTATGGTTAAATAATTTATAGTTGTTAAATATTTTTCTGTACACGAAGGAGTCTTTGTGTGTTATACACACATATGATATGAATGTTAAACGGCCAAATATTTTCACGCGAAAATTATTATTCTATTTCTCGTGCCTCAAAATATCAATATTTTTAATAAGATTTATATACAATTGTTGAATTAGCCTTAATTGATTGAATTCCATCCATTTCAGTGCCTTTAGCTGATAATAAATTGTGATCTTGTGTTGATAGCAAAACATTTACTTGTGTATACAAAATACCCACTTGTCCAACAGTCAAATAAACTCCTTTTGAAGGAAATTCATTCTTGAAACAAACAAAATTCTAAATGAAACTCACCCACAGAAAGCTTGCAGAAGCTGCTGGTCTCACTGGCTGAATTCTATTGCTCAAGAAACCTATTTAATAATACAGATTAGTTCTTGCATTTGAAGAGATCCACTGAAATAAGTTTAAATCTTTACAATTGGTTAATTTACATGCGAAAACTATTTCTTTTGGATATAAGGAGAAAATTGTTTGTAAGAAAAATTCTGGACCAAAATGTTTATCATTCAAGTGAAAATATGGTTGGGGAAGTTGTGTCATACTGCAGAGTATATTTAGTTGATTCTCACTAAAATATGCTGGTTCTTTTAAATCAAAATTATGTTATTTGGATTTTGGGAAGGGTAGTTTTTTTTCTTCTGTATGGAAATTACAAAATGAAGACAAAAAATAGTTATAAAAATGGAAAATCTGTTAATAATAATTGGTACAAAAACAAAGAGAAATTAGTCAATAAGTTTTGAGTCTGGAGATAAATTGAACATTGATTGATTGCCTTTGTAAATAAATACTTTCTTCCAAATAGAAGCCTATTCACATATAGACTGAACACCTACTTAGTCAACCATTCATTACTTGTCTGTGACAATTGATTATTTATTTCATTGTATTTATTTAATTGATAATAAAGGGTATAATATAAAAAAAACACTTCTTTCCAAACTTTTTTATGTGCAAAGTCTCAAAGCATTTCCCTTATAATGTATAAATGTTATATTTATTTGCGTTTCTTCCCTTCTTTAATATATATATATGGATGTGTATCATTTAGAGTCCTCTCTATGATGATTGTTCTGAACAATTAATCGTTTGTCCTTTGTGGCATTTTAAAATTCATTTTGAGGAAGTCATAGTAAAGAGGACTCAAATGTAATTTCTATTTGTTGTAATATATTAGTGTACATAATAGCATTATGTATTTGACTGTTCTCGCAAGGCGAGGGCTAGGCGTAGCAATACTTATTACTAGACACGGAAAAATAAAACTGATCAATTGTTATAAACTTGTTTTATTTATAAATAAACTATTTAAAACTGTGTGAAACTTTAAAAACGAGGCAGACCGAGGAAGTGGATTCCGCAGGACAGGAAGGACAGAATTTGTGAAGGAGGCCCAATCCCACTCTAGGATGTAGGTATCGTGATGATGGGTCATCTCTACGTAAACCATTCACATTTGAAGGTACAGAATACAAGTTTTACAAAACACCTAGGGAGACAATACTATGAAGTCTACAGTTCCTAAAAGACAACAAAGCTTTTTGCTGAAAAGTTTCTTGTGGTAATCTTTACAAATCTTCGTGCTGGCAATGAACAACTATGGGCGGCATTTCCAAGGAAAGTTTCTTGGGCTTTATCTATTTCGTTGAAAAAGCAATACACATTCGAATTTTGAGTGAATTGATATTTACGCATTCTCTATTTTTATGAAAAAGAAATACATATTAGAGAATAGTAAGTGTATTTGTGGTGTGAAGAGGGGTAGCGTAAGAGCCTCTCCTTATAGTGTCCTCTCCTATCCTAGGTTGGTTATCATCATGGTCATCTTCACTCTGCGACTTGGAACAACTCTGCAGAACTGCACTCATACCAGTCACGTAGATTACAAGGCCTGCGGCATCCTGCTCTCTTATGTCTTCCATTATTAACCTTTCCCTGGATTATAGTGATAATAATTGTTGAATATTAAAATTATATTATGTTGATTTCCTCTACCTTCATGTTTATTATCCAAATTCCCTGCCTACCCAACCATGACACTGTGTTACCTAAATTGAAAATCGATCGAAAATTCGAGAGTGACCAGTTGGTACCAGACTAGCACTTTGTTTGAAAGTACAAGGAGGTGTTTTGTGCATCGTTCGTTCATTTGTTCAACATCTATTCGTGAGTGAATTGGTTTCCCTTTGAATTCTTTCCAGTTTATATAATCAGCCAATTCCATAAAGTATAATATACAATTTTTATTGTTCACTATTTTTCAAGAGCTTGGCTGTGGAATGATGTGCCGACCTGTGTTTCCTCCCTCCTAAAACACGGGTCTCTTCAAGACCCAGGTTCACTCCTTCCTTTTCTAAAAAACACCCTACACACAGCATCCCCGAAGATGATATAGGCCCTGAGGGAAATTATTTCCTGCAGAGCCAATTGTGTGGAGTTAATGTAAAAAAAAACTTATTATTCAAACAAATTATTCTTGACAATTTTTTTTTAATGCACATGTAAAAATAATATTTACACTCAAACGACAAAACTTAGGGATATACAAAATATATTCAAATTGGTATAATTTAGTAACAGTGAATAATTACAATAAGTAGAGATAAACACAATCATAGCTTACTTTTATCATCACATAGACACCTATATATATATAGATTAACAAATAGTCACAATAAAGCTAAGTTGTATAGACCCTGGGTGATGCAACTAGGATCAATCAGCAGTAATAACTGAGACACTTCCTGGTTACTTTCTTGAAATACAAACATAACCTCATTTTCAATTTTAAAAGTAGTCACTAAAACAAAAACAATTAATCATTACCTCTAGACCCTGCAGGTGGCTTTTTTTCGGCTTCCCCAATGTATGGGTGGTTGTTAGTGGAGCTTCACCCTTTTGTATGTACAAAACACATAACACCGAGGGGGTTTGTGAAAGGTTAATATTTCACACTTACATCAAATAACATATTACAAGGATTACATTTTTGTATCAGACTTGGGAGAGAATGGGAAAAATAATTCAGATATTCCTCATCTTACGACAATGTCGATAATGAGTGATGATTAGATAGAAATGACTTATTATTGAATGTCAACGAAATTGAAAGTGAGGGGGAGGGTGTAGGATACCCTTAACAAAAATCTTAATAACCAAAAAACCACTACCGATCTTCAACATGTATTCGGTGAAGCTATGACAAGATGGCAACCCTGCAAATTAAAGAAGGAACTTGTGAAGACAAAATAAACAAATCTGAAATTGCGACCAATCTAGCTACCTAACCCTTCACAATACGTATGGTGCAACATTGCAACAGGCAACATCCACCCCTTTGTTGCTAAGGACAGGAGACGTAAGTGATGGCGCATATCCACAATTTAAGCCACCTCGGAACACAGCAAGACGGGACTTAGGTGTTAGCTTCTAGGAACGGTGTTTGAGGTGGGGCCTTCTCCAAGAGCGGAGATCCTTAATTATGGTAAATTCACTGTGTATATACTAAATAAGCTTCTTGTCGCAAATATTTTTTAATTACACACAAAATTAGCCATATTGCTTACGTTCAGACAATTTATTACATTTGGGTACACATCTAAAAAATGCAACTGTGCGGCAACACTGGGTACAAGGGAGTGCACATCAGACAATCTCTTGTCTAAGTAATGCCAGGAACCAACAAATATATAAAAAAACCTTCAAAGAAACAGCCTATAATATTTGGTACCATGAGAAGTTGCAAAAAATTGATGCATCGATGACTATAGTAATCTTTTTCCACTCTTAAGAGCCACATAGCAAGGTTTAGTAATGAAATATTATAAATAAAATGTCTAATATCTGCCACTTGAAGACGCAATTGCACAACAACAAAAAATACATTTTGAAAAGAAGACAGAATTGGTTATATCATTATTAGTAGAAAGTGAACTTCAAATATTCCAAAAATCTGTCTACATTTTTGCCACCTTGCTGGGTGAAAGGATCCCATTAAAAATAGAAATGAGGCAACAAAATTTGCTAATTGAAAAAAAAAAAGATTAAAATCTTTCTTTGGAATGGTCATTGAAATAATTGATTCGAGATTTAAAAGCTCTATTATGCCATATTATATAAGAAGGACCCCCTTCTAGTGAGTTCAAGGAATTAAACCACTATAAGTCAGATGTTGCCAAAGAGTAAGTCAAGGGACTGTTGACTTGGTATGGATTCTGCTCAATGGAGTTGATTCCAGGTGTCGACACATGTGCACTACCATCAGGTAAACAGAAACGTTAAAAGCCAAGGGTGGAAAGAGGGCAGCGGGTTGGAGGCTATGGAGTCAACATGTGGGACTCTGGTCTCACAAAGGATTGCAACACTCCAGAGAGGTTACGTAGAATCACAACGAACTGACTGGGAAGAAAATGTTATGATGGGATAGTGGAATTGATTGGCTGGGGCAGTAAGGTATTTTATTAAATAGCAATGTCCATTGTCACTAAATTGGTATATCCAAAAACAAATTAACCAGAATTATTTCTGTCCCTTACATTTAAGGAGAAGAGAGGCTTTAATGGAGCTTGCAATAGATTTGCAGGGTGGTAGACCACCTGACCCTCCTAACCCTCAACTCACGTCTTCGCCCAACACAGATACGGTAAGTGGTCCTATTATCAACCTTGAGGAGATTGCCACGGTGTCGAATGTGACGAACATTTCTCCTAATCAGGCGAACAGGAAGCGTTGTAGGACCGAAGATTTGATGATTGAGGGAGTGTCCTCAACCTCCCTCAATACCCTATTTGAAAATCTTGATAAAATCCTCGGAGTTGTCAACGAAGGTAGAAATAAATTAAATAAGGAGGATAAAAGCTCAATTTCGCTTTCCGTGGAGCTGATTAGGAGAGATATATTGCATTTTGCAGTGGAATGTGCAACTGCGGTTGGCAAGGCCAGTGCAATCACTGAGGTTCTGCAGGTCCAAAAAGGATTCGGCGAGAAATTGGACAGATTGCTCTCCAAGACAAGTGCGCCGCACGCTGTTCAGGCACAACCTTTACATAGTGTAACTAGGTCTTACGCTGGCGTTGCTGCGGGTGCTCCCACAAGCAGCGGTATAGTTGTGGGTGGAATCCAAAGGGCGATTCAACCCCTTCAGCCTACAGTATTGTTCTACCCCACCGCACCTGAGGGTAAATCCTCCGAGGATTTGCAGAAGAACCTTCAGGCAGTTTTAAGCCTAAAATCGGACGGCTTTCAGCCGGTCCGAACTCGAAAAATCAAAGGTGCGGGAATCCTGTTGCAAACCTCAAGTGCGCTGGGGTTAGCAAACATAACCAAAGCGGCAAGCAAACTTGAAGCGGCTGGTATCAAAATGATCCAGCCGCAAGGTAGACTCCCAAAAATTGTTATTTATGGCGTCCCAAGAGGAGAGGCCTCTGGTGACGCTTCCTTGTTTGAGGAAATTTATGTAAATAATCTACAAGAATCTGGCACCGGGAGGTATAAAAGTTCTGATAGACAGTGGCCTATGTTACTTTGGGTGGAACGCCTGCCGTTTTTGCGATTACCTTGGAGCGACGAGATGTTTTAAGTGCCACCTGTATGGCCACATTAGTAAAGCGTGCACATTGGAGAACTCAGTATGTCGCCATTGCTCCGTAAGTGGCCACGATTTTGAGGATTGCCCCAAAAAGACTTCGAACGCTGTCTGTGCAACCTGCACTCGGTTTAAGAAACCCAATAGTCACCCGACGGGTGACAGGGATTACCCGGCGTACCGTGCGGCCATTGAGGCGCAGGTGCGTATGACAGGTTATGGCGGCAAGTAATCTGACCATCGGTCAGATTAACCTACAAAGATCTCGGGTAGCTACTCTCGAGATCTCGCAGGTTATGACCGAATTCGGGTTAGATGCCGTATTATTACAGGAACAGTATGTCTGGAAAGGTAGGACCCAAGGTATAAGTCTTCCAGGCGCGGTGCTCGAATCCGGGTTGACTCCGGGAGCTGGGGTTCTGGTCAACACCTCGTTGACCAGCCCCCTTCTCCTTGAATCCCTCTCGGACGAATACCAGACCTGCGTAGCAATAAATCTCGGAGACACTGAGATTGTTTTAATCTCGGTGTATTTTAAATACGGTAATAACGTTGGACCTCACATCCTAAAGTTAACTCGTGCATTGAACACATTAAAAGGGAAAAATGTCATTATTGGGGGTGATTTCAATGCGCGATCCCCTCTCTGGCATGATTTCAGTGGGGTTAGGAGGACGGGAAAGATCGGACGCCGTAGAAGATCTTATATCTGCGCAAGGCCTTTTCATCATCAATGAAAACGGCCATCTTTCAACTTTTAGTGGTACAGGAGGGGAAAGTAACATTGATCTAACTCTTTGCTCTGGATCAATCGTTTCTAAGTTATCAAATTGGAAGGTCCACGAACGGTAGCTAGTGACCATAGGGAATAATTAAGTTCACATTGGGTATTAAACCAGCTGAGGTTGAGATCCTCTTGGCATTTCAAGACTGGGACCGCGGATTGGGAAAAATTTGGTAGGACGCTGCGCTTGCAATTAAGGGATTTTCATGACATCGCTGCTAGGGATCCGGATCTTTTGGGGGAATACTTTAACGCGGCTGTGGTATCTTCTGCAGACTCTGCTTTGGGAAGATCAAACCCAAAAAGGAGAATGGGAACGCCGTGGTGGTCTTCTGAGCTGACTTCGCTTAAGAGTGCCTACAGGGAAAGCATACAGGAACTTCGGAATAGCAAGACAGGGCAGGTGCACTCCTGAAAAGGGGAGGCCTCTCTGCTTGGTGGACTTTTGCGAAATTCCCCGTAATGCCTACCGTACAGGTGTCTCTGCAGCGAATCGGTTTCGATAAATTGAATGGCGTGATAGTGAGGTACGTATGGTCATTTGCGAAGGAAGAACTTTTCCAACTCATGTGTACTTGTCTCAGGAGAGGAAAGTTCCCTTCGGTATGGAAGAGAGGCGTGCTCAGGATCATTCCAAAGGGGAACGACAAGCCCAGAACTGACGCAGGAGCCTACAGGCCTATCACCTTGCTTCCAATTCTAGGGAAAATACTGGAGAAGATTATCCGCTCCCGCCTCGACCAGTTCCTGTCTCCATCCAGCGAACGTCAGTTCGGCTTCGTCCCCCGGAAAATCCACAGAGCACGCCATTTCGTTTGCGCTTGAATGGGTGAGGGTTTGCCCGAAGAAATATGTGATTGGAATCTTTCTGGACATATCGGGTGCTTTTGACAATGCGTGGTGGCCAATGATACTGGCTAAACTCAAAAATAGAAATTGCCCTGCCAGTCTTTTTAAGATTGTTTCAGACCACCTTAGTGATAGAACAGTCACCGTCTCATTTGGAACGGTGATAATTACGCGTAAAGTCGACAAGGGCTGTCCTCAGGGTTCGGTGCTTGGCCCAACTCTCTGGAACGTTCTTTTCGATGATTTCCTTAGGTTACCCTTGCCTGAGGGATGTATCTCGGTTGCCTACGCTGACGATGGATTGTATTTGGTGTCGGGGGATAGTCGAAAGGAAGTCGAAATGAAAGCAGAAGAAGGTTTGAAAGAAATCTTAGCATGGGGATTGCGTAACAGATTGAACTTTGCCCCCCACAAAACTGTTGGACTTCTCATGAAGGGTTTCCTCAACAGAGGTAGGAACCCTTCAATTAGAATGGGAAACTCGTCCGTCTCCTTTTCGGAGACCACTAGACACTTGGGTGTTATTTTAGATAGGTCGTCATCGTTCCTGGCCCATGTTAAGAGTGTTTCCAGCAGGGCCCAAGGACTGTTCTTGAAATTGAGAAGACTCTCAACAGCTGAGTGGGGATTACGTTATCCGGCTTTGCGTCTTCTGTACAGAGGCGTATATGTAGCTCAGGTTTCATATGCAGCCTGTGTATGGGAGCACAGACTGGATAATGCTTTGATCCACTTGGCCCTCAAGCGTGGTCAGCGTACCCCCCTGTTGGCGCTTTCTGGTGCTTACAGGACAGTTGCTTCAGATGCATTACCAGTTCTGGCTGGTATTTTGCCAATTGATTTGGAAATTAGGGAGGTTCTGACCAAAAGGGCGATTGTGAGAGGGATATCCGTTGTCCACTTGGGTGTTCAAATTACCCCAGATGGAGCTACGACAATTCCTGGTCTCTTGAAAGTGATGCGTGCAAAGACCTTGAGTGTATGGCAAGATAGGTGGGACAGGGCAACGTCGGGAAGATGGACCTTTTCCTTCTTCCCTTCAGTTAAAAGCAGAATGGAAGGGGCGTTTATCAAATTGGATCACCACACGACGCAGATAATTTCAGGTCATGGTGAATTTCGGGGCAGACTGCATAGTCTGTCGTTGTCTCCCCATCCAAACTGTGCGTGTGGTGCTGATAACCAATCGGCCGAGCACATTCTGTGGCACTGCGAGATTATGAGGGATGCGAGAGAGGAAATGTTGGATGGTTTGACTGGATTTGCCGGGTCGCCTTGCAATGCCGACTTGGTTCGCAATAAGGAGAACTTTGAGTGTTTGCGGAAGTTTGTAAAGAAATGGGTGGAGAGATGGCCTGTGCTTAGAGTCGATTCTTAGCTGTAAAGTAAAGTAAAGTCAACTTCTTTTTGTTTCAGAGCCAGACTTACTGTTTGCCATTATCTCTTATCTCTTTCTCTTTCTTTCTCTTTGTATTTATCTCTATTCTTTTCTTTTATGTTCTTCACGTTATTATTATTTTATTATTTTACTATGTTTCTTTTTTTTTTTTAGATTATTGAATGCCATTGTTATTTGCAGAGACTGTTTTAAGATTTATATTGTCTTCATGAAAATTTTTGTTACTATGACTTGATTGCTATATTTTATTTTACCTTTGAGTTTCTGCTTTTGCTTCTGGATTTTTCTTTTATTTTGCATTATGTTTTCTTTAATTCTTTTTCAGGTTATTATACTGTTTTATTATTTACATCTTTTCTTCTTCTACTTTCACATGGTTTATTTTTAGTTTATTTTTATTTTATTTTGTATTCTTTTGATGATTGATTTTGATGATTTATTTTCAAATGTATTATTATTTTTATGTTTTTTTCCCTACCATTTAGGGTCTTTTATTAATTGTTTTTCTTTCAGGATGACGTATTTCTGGTGCCTATCAACTGAGGCTCAGAAATGAACTCAAACATCTGTATCCTGTAAATGTCCACTTGTCCCCATCAAGGGGGTGGACTAGACCCGTCCCTGCAACTATGAATCCAGTGACCTTGAGCTCCGTGAAGGTAACAAGGCGCCTACCCCTGATGGTATGCAGTCGGGAAGGGACACTGTCTGTGATCTCCTTACCGACTACGAGGCCTTGCAGTCTGAGACTCCCTTTTTTCTCTCTGAAGGGTTTTGGAGGTCCCCTTCATTTTTCAGTTCCACCCGTCTTCGAGGGTAGTTTCGGATGAGCCGACCTTGTGTTGTTGGGAGGTTGCTGCCATTGAAACAACCCGACTGTATTTTCAATCAGGACTGCCCTTGCTTATCTCTCACTCTGGAGTTCAATCACTGACGAGGTAAGGATGACTAGTTCTTGTTTCTTTTTTCTTCTTTTTCACCATATTGACAAATACTCTGCTACGCAAATCTCTTGCAGGGACACTCGAGGGTCTAGAGTCATTGCAACATAAGAATATAGCTTCCTTTATTTAAAAAAAATAGAATCATGACGTGCGCACTGATAGGAGGAACCGTCGGTTCCTTAGAACAGTGTGGGAAAGTGGTGGGAGCCCTCAAGTGTCCCTTACATTGCGGGGTAGTGCCACCCCATAACAATTCTAAAATCGGCACAGTGTGGATTTACCCCAATCCATAATAGACTGGCCCAGTATTATTTCTGCTTTTACAATCTGTTAGGTTTAGAAAGTTTTAGTTTTTAATAATTTTTTTGAACTTTTATGTAAAAAAAAATTAAAATAGTATATTTAAAGAGACTTCGTCGTAACCAATCATACATTTTACAATTAAACATTAAAAAAAGTTACTTTTTAACATTAAATATTTTAGTTTTAATACATTAACCAACAAAATTACCATTTTAAAATTTTTTTAAATTTTTTATAAAAATTAGCAGTGCGGTGTTTCCCGGTTATACGGGGTCCGGCTGTCCTTAAAATCCTTTAGTTATTCTATTTTACGAAAATTTAAATTTTTGGAAGTTAATTTTAATAAATTGTGTGAAGGACACACCACATTCAAAAAAATTTAGAAAGTCATTCAAAATTTTTTTGCTTTCACCATTCAATTGGTATGGACTGAAAATTTATTATCTAAACTTTATCTAGATCTTATCTGTGTTGCTCTAAAAGTTAACTCGTGACGGTTTCACGAGTTACTTATCATGAATAGATCAACAGACGAACTCCTGGCTGACCTGACATTGATCCAAGAAAGATTGCTAGAGTCAAGAAGAAGAGAGGCCCTCATGGAACTCGCAATTGATCTGCAGGCTAGGCCACCTGACCCTCCTCCACCACACCATCACCCTACGTCTTCACCAAAGTCTGACCAGGTATGTGATGCAAGAAATAATCTAGAAGAAAATGCTGGGGTGTCCAATGTGACCAATATCTCCCCTAATCAGGCTAACAGGAAGCGCTGTAGGACCGAGGATTTGATGATTGAGGGAGTGTCTTCAACCTCCCTCAATACCCTTTTTGACAATCTCGATAAAATCCTTGGAGTTGTCAATGAAGGCAAAAATAAGTTAAACAAAGAAGATAAGAGCTCTATTTCGCTTTCCGTGGAGCAGATTAGGAGAGATATTTTGCATTTTGCAGTAGAATGTGCAACTGCAGTTGGCAAAGCCAGTGCCATAACAGAGGTGTTGCAAGCCCAAAAGGGATTTGGAGAAAAATTGGACAGAATTCTGTCCAAGACAAGTGCGCCGCATGCTACTCAGGATCAATCTGTCAAAAGATTGCCTAGATCATACGCTGGCGTTGCTGCAGGTGCTCCCTCGAGCAGCGGTCTAGTTGTAGGTGGAGTTACAAGGGCTATCCAACCCTTGCAACCAACCATTTTGTTTTACCCCACCGAACCAGAGGGTAAAACCTCCGAGGACGTGCAGAAGAGCATCCAATCAGTTCTAAGCCCGAAGTCGGACGGCTTTCAGCCAGTCCGTACTAGAAAAATTAAAGGAGCGGGTCTCCTGCTGCAAACCTCCAGCGCGGTGGGGTTAACAAACATTAGCAAGGTGGCAGACAAACTCTCGGCGGTTGGTATCAAGATGATACAACCCCAGGGTAGGCTGCCCAAAATCGTTATTTATGACGTGCCGCGAGGCGAGACAAGTGGTGACTCTGCACTTTTTGAGGAGATTTTTGAAAATAATATTAAAGATTCTGCCAGAGTGTCTAAAGAGGACCACTTGCGGACTATGAGGAGGGTTACTCTCTTCGGGAAAAAGGACTCAGCGACTATGAATATGATAGTTACGTGTCACCCGGAGGTTCGCAAGGTCCTTATTGACAGCGGGCTCTGCTATTTTGGGTGGAATGCCTGCCGCGTTCGCGACTATCTAGGCGCGACTAGGTGCTTCAAGTGCCACCTGTATGGCCATATCAGCAAAGCTTGCACTCTTGAGCATTCTGTATGTCGTCATTGTTCGGTAAGTGGCCACGACTATGAGGATTGCCCCAAAAAGGCAGCGCCCGCTGTTTGCGCCACCTGCACCAGGTTTAAAAATCCGAACGCTCACCCAACGGGTGATAGAATTTGCCCAGCGTATCTTGCTGCCATTGAGGCGCAGGTCCGCATGACTGACTATGGCGGCAAGTAATTTAACCATCGGTCAGATTAACCTGCAAAGATCTCGGGTAGCTACTCTCGAGATCTCGCAGGTTATGACGGAATTCGGATTAGATGCCGTATTATTACAGGAACAGTATGTCTGGAAAGGTAGGACCCAAGGTATAGGTCTTCCAGGCGCGGTGCTCGAATCCGGGTCGACTCCGGGAGCTGGGGTTCTGGTCAACACCTCGTTGATCAGCCCCCTACTCCTTGAATCCCTCTCGGACGAATACCAGACCTGCGTAGCAATAAATCTCGGAAACACTGAGATTGTCTTAATCTCGGTGTATTTTAAGTACGGTAATAACGTTGGACCTCACATCTTAAAATTAACTCGTGCATTGAACATTTTAAAAGGGAAAAATATTATTATTGGGGGTGATTTCAATGCGCGTTCCCCTCTCTGGCATGATTTCAGTGGGGTTAGAACGGAAAGATCGGACGCCGTAGAAGATCTTATATCTGCGCAAGGCCTTTTCATCATCAATGAAAACGGCCACCTTTCAACTTTTAGTGGCACAGGAGGGGAAAGCAACATTGATCTAACTCTTTGCTCTGGATCAATCGTTTCTAAGTTATCAAATTGGAAGGTCCACGAACGCGCGGTAGCTAGTGATCATAGATTAATTACGTTCACATTGGGTATTAAACCAGCTGAAGTGCCGAGATCCTCTTGGCACTTCAAGACTGGGTCCGCGGATTGGGAAAAATTTGGTAGGACGCTGCGTTTGCAATTAAGGGATTTTCATGACATCGCTGCTAGGGATCCGGATCATTTGGGGGATTATTTTAACTAGGCGGTGGTCTCGTCTGCTGACTCTGCTTTGGGAAGATCAAACCCAAAAAGGAGAATGGGAACGCCGTGGTGGTCTTCTGAGCTGACTTCGCTTAAGAGTGCCTACAGGAGGGCATACAGGAATTTCGGAATAGCAAGACAGGGTAGGTGCACTCCTGAAAAGGAGGCCTCTCTGCTTGCGGATCTACGGAATTCCCGAAATGCCTACCGTACAGGCGTCTCTGCGGCGAAACGAGCATCGTGGCACACATTATTAAGAGAGCATTTCCACAATAAAAGAATTATAGCAGATAGGCATGTAGAGAAAATTGTTTCGTGTCGCATAGTAAAAAAGGAGTCGCTCAGATCTGTCGTTAATATATTGAAGGAGAATATTCAAGCTTTAACAATAGAACAGTTACCGCCTCATTTGGAGCTGTAACAATCACGCGCATAGTCAACATGGGTTGCCCACAGGGGTCGGTGCTTGGCCCGACCCTCTGGAATATCCTTTTTGACGACTTCCTCAGGTTGCCCTTACCTGAGAGATGTATCTCGGTCGCCTACGCAGATGATGGTTTGTACTTGGTCTCAGGGGACAGTCGTAAGGAAGTTGAACGGAAAGCAGAAGAGGGTTTGGCTGAAATTATTTCATGGGGATTGAGAAAAAGATTGAATTTTGCCCCCCCACAAGACCGTGGGTCTCCTCGTGAAGGGTTTCCTCAGCAGAGGGAGGAACCCTTCAATTAAGATGGGTGATAAGTCCATTTCCTTTTCGGAAACAACAAGGCACTTGGGTGTAATATTCCTTATTACTACTTGTAAGTGAAATAATATTACTTTCTCCTTCTTTCAGTCGGTTAAAAGCAGAATGGAAGGGGCATTGATCAAACTGGATCACCACATGACGCAAATACTCTCGGGTCATGGGGAATTTAGGGGTAGGCTTCATAGCCTATCACTGTCCCCACCCCTAACTGCGCTTGTGGTACGGAGAATCAATCGGCCGAGCACATTCTGTGGCACTGTGAGATTATGAGGGATGCAAGAGAGGAAGTGCTGAACGGTTTGACTGATATTACCAGGCCGGTTTGCAATGCTGACCTAGTATGACCTCGTACTGAACTTAACTATTTTTATTTATTAATTTCTTCTTCTTTACCCCTTTTATGGGGATGGCTCCTTGGTTGGAACTGGCGCCTCCCCCGGTGGTATGCACTCGCAGAGGGACAGTTGCAGAATTGTCGGGGTCGGCAGCAGAGCCTTGTTATCCAGGACTCACTTCTCAATCCCTAGGATCTTCGGGATTATTTCCCTATACAGTTCACATCCGTCTTCACGACGAAGTATTGCGACACAGCCTTCAACAAATTTCCAAAGCTGTAGGATTTGGAATACATTGCAGCCCCAACTAGGCAGGGCGCCATTAGATGAAGATGACGAAAGAGAGGAGAGGCACTTAGCATATGAAGCCAACTTGGTTGAGACCGTAAAAGTAGCAAATAATGCAGTACTATAAGTGAACGGTCCCGGGGCGAACAGGACTAACTGGTTTAGGCAATTCAGCGAACTCATGGCGGTGAAGAGTGTATCGCAAAGCCTTTCAGGGGGCCACTTTGGGGAGGTAGTCATACCTTTTTTTGGGGATTTGGGTGTACTGCCCACCATGATGATGTTCAACTCACTGTTCCAGTTGTAGCGGGAGAGCCCGCTCTGACTGTGGCTCTAATTGCGACTTGAGAGACTGCCCTGCAAAGGGCTCCTGTGCTGTGGGCGGGTGTAGTGGGTACCCGCCCACGATGCTACCCAAACCACTGCTACAATTGAGGGGGAAGTGGCTGCTTTGATCGCTGCTCCAATGGCAGCGGCAAAGGCTGCCCTGTGAAAGGCTGCTGTAGTGAGGATCCTATGGGCGGGGTTGGGGGATACCGCTCATCATGGAGCAGTTCCTGTTGCAGTCCAGTCCAGGGGCGGTCCTTGAAACGGGTGCATCCCCAGGTACGGTGTTTGATCAACACTCCCTTGATCAGTCCCCTCTTTCTGGAGGCACTTTCGGATGAGTATCAAACCTGTGTTTCTATTAATCTCGGTAACAAGGAAATCATTTTGACTTCCGTATACCTTAAGTGCGGAAACTGCGTTGGACTGCACATTTTGAGCCTAAGACGTGCAATCAACATACTCAGGGGTCGTAACGTGATAATTGAAGGGGATTTAAACCCTCGCTCTCCCCTCTGGCCTGATTTTAATGGAATTAGGATGGAGAGATCAGCCGCCGTTGAAGACTTAATATCTGCGCAAGGCCTGGTCATTATAAATGAACCAGGAAATTATTTAACATTTTTCTTTTAGAGTTAGCCGAGACCGTGGATCGTGCATATAGCGCAATAGATGCTTTGAGACACCGGAAACAGCATGGGGGCCCTTCCAGAGTGGACTCACTCCATTATTGAGGCAGAAGCCCGTGCTATTTCGACTACGCCGGGCTCGATCGGTGTGCCCAGTGAGTCAGAGAAATCGGCATTCACATTTGGATCTGCTAATATAGAGTTAGATACTAATAGCTCACCTAAGCAGGCTAGCAAGAAACGCCCACGGACTGAGAAGTCCAGTGACCTTGGTGAGGAGCGTCTCTCACTTTTCTTTGGAAATTTGGATAAGATAACATTTACAATAAATGAAGGTAAGAACAAGCCCAACGAGGAGGATAAATGTATTATAGGGACCTGATATAATTTGCCTTGGAAAGTTCTGCAGCCATTGGTAAGGCTAGTGTCTTGGGGGAGATACTGGCAGCTCCGAAAGAATTTTCTGAGAAGTTAGATTCTTTAATTAAGAAACTGACAATAATGAGTGGTGCGACTGCAGCACCATGTAGGGGGACCTACGCTGGCGTCACCTCAGGCGGCCCAGCGAGGCACTAAAACCAACCATATTGTTCTACCCAGTGATTTGAAACAGGACCTAATAAAGGTATTAAATCTGAAAACTGACAGCTTTCAAGGCGTCAGGACGAGTTCGATTGTAAAATCGATAAAACTGAACTTTTTTGGTTATAGTACTTTGGTGGGGTGCTGTTATTAGCGCCGTATCGAGTTTTATTGAAATTATACATTAGTTCAGCGCATCAGTCAGGGAATCTACCATAAGACATAATTAAGATTCTGTATTGTAATTTAAACAATGGTGTTGTAATTTGCAGCAAAATAATGTGTTTATTTTGTGTTTTTATTAATATGTTAGTATTTTTATGATTAACAGTTAGGGTTCGTTATTACGGTATCGAGAAATGCCGAAAATTTCCAAAACTAATTTGATGAAACCAAATTCTAACTAAACTTTCATTTTACTAAATAATGTTGGAGGCTTTATTTTTCCAAGAACTTCTCTTCTAACCAAACTTCTATTTGAAATATCACAAATTTATTAATCAACAAGTAGACAGAAATGACATCAAACATTTATCTAAAAAAACGAAACACGGGACTCCGTTTTTTTCCATGACGACGCAAATTTATCATTTAACACCTTTTATTCCATTTTAAATAACATCAAGAATAGTCTTGAACAGTTACCAATAAAATAGCTTATGTCATGACCATCAATAAACCTTGAGGACAAATGAGTTGGACTGTTACACACTGTTGTGTATCAATTTTACATACCTACCCTATTTTGTGCAAGGGTGCTCTTTACAATGCATTGGCATCGTTAGTCATACAAAAGTGTGAAGTCTTATAAATGATCAGTAACATCTAAAATAGGCATAGCCCAAACAAAACCTGCCAGCAGGGCCTAGTCTCAAAATCCGCAGCAGGGTTTTTTTGCTGGCTAGTAGTTAAGTATACATATTTTTTAACTGTTTGTTTAAATGTCTTTAAAGACATTTGGAATTATAAAAAAGGAGGTGAGCTACCCAAGTTTAACTCATCACAAATACAGCCGTAACGGTTACAGTGAGAAAATTTTGTTGGTCCTATCTTGCTGGTTATAACAACCCAGTTCAACTATATTATCTAACAGTTATGTATGATAAAATACAATGTGTAAAGAAGTACTAAAATTACTACACCATAGAAAAATTTGGGGCCAAAGATAGACGTATCTTATTTATGGCGAAAATAATTTATTTTAAAAGTAGTACTTTCTCAGTCTATGCGACAGTCAAAGTTTGACCCCAAGTCTACGGATATATAACAACGATTTACAAACATATCTGTGCAGTCAGGGGCATTGCTATTGCAGAATTTCAGAATCTGTTTAAAATTTCACTATGAAATAGCTAAGTTACAAACCAATAATTTTACTTAAATTTAATTTATATTAGATGTCTAGATTCCAACCTCATAAACAGATGTCATCTTTTTTACTATAAACTTCAATTGCCGAACATAGCATTTTAAATTAATGATTGTAAATAGGATTTTATCTTTTTTTTCGACTAAAACTCTTCAAGATAACATTAGTCTTTTGTTTGAGGACTTTGGATATTTTACAAGGGGAGTGTGATTGATTGATTGATTAGAATAAATTTAGTGTGAAATGTTAATTTAATAGGAAGTTTGTTAGTTCCTCACAGATAAGTTTGTAAATGGGTAAGCAGTATTCGTTAAGGTACAAATCTTTTAGTTGGTTGACATATCCATCCGACCAGCATTCACTTCTGTCTGCGGCCGAATGAGTCCGTGTATCAGTGCTTCCCGCGCTTGTTGCCCGCCGGAGGCTTCTGCAGAGCGAAGGGGCCCTGCTCGGGGGCGCCCCCCAGCCAGGAAAGGTTGCCTTGGCCCTGCGTAGACTGCCCCAAGGCCGCCTGGCCTAGCCCGGACTGCCCAAGAGCGCTGCCACCGGATGAGAAGGACCATGTGGATGCATTTCCTGAAAAGGGAACGTTTTCCATTAGTGGGATAATCAACTAACTAACCATCACGCAGTTTCTCCGGAGGGGTGGGCAGAGAGAATAGACGACCACACAACTCTGTCTTGGCACACGCTCCTTGCTTCAATCACTTACAAACATACTCTTATGATGCTGTTACTCAACTCTTGATAAGATCCAACCCAAGTGTTTGATTCACTTTGATCATGCCATGTCTTCTTCGGCAGTCTCTGACTTCTTCTACCACCACTTCTGCATTTAAAAAAAAAATTGTACTGATAACATACACGGTGTCTGGAAATCGGAGAAGTTTCTGGAAAAAAAACAAAATACTTTTCTGTGCTTTGTCTTATCTACTAAAAGCATATGACCGAGTAGATAGAAGAAAAAAACTATGAAATGTATTACCTATGTATGGAGTTAACACAAATCTTAAAAAAGCAATTGCATCATTGTGAGAGGGAAGCGTAGCATGTGTTAGAGTGAACAGTGATTTTACAAAGTGGTTTGATATCACAAAGGGTGTTAGGCAAGGTTGTGTAATGTCACCGTGATTATTCAATCCGTACATGAATATGTAATTGTATGCAAGAATTGAAAGGTGTGGGCTTGGGCGTGAAAATGAACAATCTGAAAGTATGTTGCCTTTCATATTTTATTAATTAATTTATTTATCTTAAGTTAGATTAACTCATTGCGTGTTCTAATGTAAAATATTAAATATATATACAGACATGATTATTGCAAACATATTTTTCTAATAACATTTTATAAATTCAAAAATATTGAATTACAAAAATGTATGGTGATGATGCGGTGTTGATTTCATTTTACTATGGAAGGTCTACAGTTTCTCATGTCTAGAATGAATCAAGTATCTATGCAGAATGAGTTAATGATGAATGTAAGTAAGTCCAAAGTCATGATGTTTGAAAGAGAGAGTACTACAACAGCGTGCAATATAGTTGTAAATGATGAATTCTTGGAGCAAGTGGATGAGTTTGTGTATTTGGGAAGTATTTTTACAAAAAAGGAAAGGCTGATAAGGATATTGAAAGAAGGGTGGATGTAGGCAACTACATTAATGCTGGGGGCGCAAATAAAAAAAATTGTCCAAACAAGCGAAGCTAGCAGTTCACAAAGGAATGCTTATACCAACCCTGATGTAAGGCAGTGAGGCATGGAACTGCCATAGGAAGAATAAAAGTAGACTGAATGCTGTAGAAATGAGATCCATGAGGCGTGTGTGCGGTTAAACCATGTATAAACGTGTTAAAAATGTGAAGAATGCAAGGCTGATGTAAGTGTAATGATTAGGATTAAGGAAGTGACGCTTTGGTGGTTTGTGGTTTGGGTATGTAGAGCAGATGAACAAAGAAAGGAGTGTGAGAAGAATATAGGACGCAAAAGTGAATATAGCAGAAAAAGTCGGGGACGCCCAAGGAAGACATGGCACGATCAAGTGAATCAAATACTTGAGTCGGGCCATGACAAGAGTAAGAATAACAGAAGAGTGTGTATAATATGATGGATGAATGAAAATAAAGCAAGGAGTGTGTCAAGACAGAGTTTTCTGGCGGTCTATCTTCCCTGCCTACCCTTGCGAAGAAATGACTTGATGGTTAGTTAGTTAAATGATAGTTGTATAATGACGGGTTAAGTATAAATGCCTGGGGCCTACTTACTAACCTAGGGTGCTGGCCGCTGATGTGGGCGCCTTGTTGGGGAAGGATAGGCCTCCGAAGCCCGGAGCACCCAGCACGCTGAAGGGAGTGGGGCCCAGCGGGTTGGCCTTGGCTCTGCTCACACCTGCAAAGGGGGTTCATTACTAACATGTCAAATAAATGGGGTGGTGGGGGGGGGGGAAAGGAGTAGACATTGAAATTACTAGACAATCTTCATGGCAGAGAGACAAGGTTCTTGGCTTCGGACCCAGAGGTCACAGGTTCCAAAACCAACAGAAAATCAAAATTTCTGACTTGACGACGAAGTTTTGTTTGATCACTCTATCCCCACGTCCTGTAAAAATTCGGTAACTCAAAGTTATCTTTTTTATTTTTATAGTGAATACCCCCGCACAAGAGTCCTAACTGCTCCCAACTGTCTAGAGCCAGTGGGACTATAGCATCCCCAATTGGGGTACGTTGTGAGGCTGAAGGTAGTGGGGAGGGTAAGGAGATGAGGAAGAGGAAGGTTGGGAAGTACCTGGCTATTTAGATCTGGTCACCAAACACGGCTAAAGCCATTTCAAGCAACGTTTCGATTCTGAATGGTGGTTTTTTACCAGTATCTACCACTCTGGAACGTGCCGCAAATAAATTTAACATCATTTTATATGAATTAAATGTGTTAGGACACATATTAATTAAATAAAAGTTATTGGCGCACGCCGGGTTTGAATCCGCGACCTTTCGATTCGTAGTCGGGCGTCTTACCACTCGACCATGGAGGCCGTCAAGTTATCTAAATACGTTCACTTCAAAATCTGTTGATTTTTTGTTAGATTGCAAATGCTAAAATAAAATATTTGTAAAAATGCAGGAAAACTTGAAAACAATAATGCAAAATAACGTTTTGTGCAACCAATGATAGTTATTTATTGTGTTTTTCTTTTATCCGAAGCGCACACAAATATTATATCTTCCAAAAGTGACATCTGGCAAATCTCATAAAAGCTGCATTTGTATTAGTGGTGCGCGTTCAAAATGTTGTCATATTATAATCCACGTTCATCTTAGCTACTACTTAGTGACTAGAACTGAATAGCCAGGTACTTCTTAATCTTCCTCTTTCTCATATACTTCCCCTCTCCGCTTCCTTCAGTCTCACAACATACCAGAAATTTGTGTGAAAAGGGGGTAGTGAGGGAGAAATTCGACATAGTGAAATATTTGCTTTAAGATTTTCCTTTCAGTGATTGAATTTTAAAATACATTCTTATAAGCTACTATTTTCATTATTACTAAGAAGATAGGGGTTCTGTTCAGCTAAAAAAACGTGACATAGAATGACAAACGGAGAAAGAAAAAAAAAGAAAAATATGGACGATCCTAAAAGGACCTAGCCAAGTGCATAAACCCATATAAAGAAGTATAGATGAAGAAGTCTTTTGTCTGGAACCTGGTTTATAGAAGTGGTGGATCAAAGATACTATTAGTAGAAATAGGACAGTGATCTATAGAATATTGAGAAGAAGCCGGCATGATCAAGTCGGGTAATGTCAAGAGTCAGAATTACATGTGTGAATGTGAATGAAGTAAGTAGCATGAGTCTTACCCAAGGCAGCCAGGGGATCGCTGACCACAGCGCTTGGAGCAGGGCCACTAGAGAACCGGGTGAGCCAGTCCAGGGACAAGGGGGGGCCGTTGGGAGCATCCTTGTCAGCAAACACGTCTGTAGGGTCTTTCAGCATGTTTCTCCGCAGTGATAGGTATTGCGCCTTCTGGGCTTCCACCTACAGCACAGAGACTTGCATTTAATTCACCTGGGTACCTCTGATTGAAGAAGAAAGCGAAATCAATTAGAATCGAGAGGTATTCTTACCAGTTGATGAACAGCTTGCAAGCGACCAGCTACGGCTACAAATGATTCATGAATCCTCCGCATTCCTAGGGCCAGCTCTGGAAAAAGATATCAATATAATCAATATGGTGGCACAGAGCATCAACATGTTGTTGGTCTTGGGAGGCCAGATAACGTGAAATACATTGTGCGATCCTCAGTGACCACGGTTCAAGTACAATAGAGGGTTTACATCCTTTTCCGGTCCATCCACTCATATGCCCCCATTGTACATGATTAAAGAGAAGTTGTAGAGTACTTTCTAGTCCCAGGTAAGGGGATGAAAACAAAGCCAGGGAATATAGAGTAAGTAGAACAAAGATAAATAATGCAAAAAGTAGTTCAAGGCACATAATTTACAGACTAATCCTAGCCTCACTTTTTTGTTATTAAATTGATATGCATAAATGATTTTAATTGAAAATTAAAAGCAAAGGCAGCCCCCCCACTTTTTACACCAAAAAGCCAAAGTTTCATTTCATTCTAGACACTCTCATACAAATATTTCCCACCGTATTTTTTATCTCATAATTTAAAATATATATAATCTTTCATTTGAACCCAACATAATAAATAAGAAAAAACGAGCAAAATATTGCAGAGCTGATAATGTTCTATTCCTAATGAAGGATTGATTGAGTATGTAGAATAATGCAGAATAGAGTGGCGGTTGGCGCTTACCTTGGTCGGTGATAGACCGGGGTTGTGTCCCCAGCTGCCACTTCTGGGCGGCCTCCAGCTGGCGTCTGAGGAGCCGCAGGCGGTTCTCTCCTTCAGCCACTACTCCGCAGATCCAAGCCATGGCTTCTCCGCTTTCATACTCCACTCCTGGAACAACAAAAGCTTTAAAAAAACTACCATTGACAACCAAGCAGAAGCAGTACAACTCTTTTACAGTGGAGAAAATGGTGACCTGGTTCTTTTTATCTTTCCTGATGTTTATAGGATAACGGCACTTTTTATGAAATTCATATATTCATACGGCTCTGAGGGTACGATTTATTGGTGCACATAGCAGTGAAGAGGTTAATTAAGTTTATTTTTGTCAAATTCACATTTGCTAGCAGCCAAATGCATCAAAATGGGACAACACTTTTTGATGCACTTCTCAATTCACAACATTGTCCAAATATGAAATCCCACAAAAATTTGGAGAACATTTGTTCGCAAGGAACAATATTCATTTTATTTCTTTTTTTCGTAAGAAGTAATCACACGGTGGTTGGACATTATATTAATAATAAAATAATACTTTGTTTTAAAACCACAGAATTTATTATGATGAAGGCCAATCGGTTTCGCTTGGATCAAGCTTCGTCAGGGCACATATAATAACAGTTATTGCCCTGACGAAGCTTGATCCAAGCGAAACCAGTTGGCCTTCAACATAATAAATTCTGTGGTTTTAAAACAAAGTACCGTCAAACCCTGTTAAGAAGTTTTTCAAGGGACCAGCCGAAAAAAACTTCTTAAGCGGGAAAACATCTTAAGAGGGTTTTCAAATTTCTCAAAATTTTGGATTAAATTTGACATCTAAATCCAGGTTTTTATAACATTGCAATATGATGGATAAGTAGATAAAATAAATATATATGTTATTATGAGAAGACAAAAATTATTTTACTCTAGTAGAATTTAAAATAATAATATATACCTACTTGGTTTCGGGTGTTTTACAGCAACTAGGAAATATTTCATCAAAACATTTTGTTCAGAAACTTTTTGTTTGCTTATTTGAACTTAACTATGTATGTTCCAAAATACAAAAAAAAACTAAACTATAAAGTTACTTATACCAAATAATAAAGAAAAACAGCTCAATCTTTTATCCCTGCGGAAAGAATAATACTAAGGGACTGCGAAACTCAATGAAACCATTTGTTTATTTTCATTTTAATAATAATACCTGGGGGATGCACAGAATAAAACACAACAAAAAGGGTGGGAAAAGATGACAAAATTAAAATGTGTCATCCAAATGCCAAGTATTATTTAATGTAAGAGTCTAAGGTTTAGTCATTTTACAAAGTGTTACAAATTTACAAACAAGTCTAGTAAAAAATACGATCCCATATTCTCAGGCAGGCCGGGTAAGCGTCGCGTCGTTGCATAAAAAGGTAGTATCTACAAAAAATCTTATGTTGCGAATGATAAACAAACAAAAAAACTAAACAATTATACGATTTTACTTTTTAAACTCGTTTTAATCTAAGTCAAATTCAGTGTTTTCGCTGAAAAGTTGCGTAAATTAAATCGCAGACGTTTCCCCAACGGCCGAAAGATTCACCAAGTAATGGTTTTAGAGAATACATTTACCGCGAAAAATTTAAATTACGCGGCGGGGTTACCGTCATGGACGATCTGGACATGCAGATTTACGGAGTATTGATTCGAGTAATTATTCGATTACACGACGTTTTCTCGCGGAATTTGAAATTTCGCGGCATCGTTATCGCGCCGGACGGCCTCTCAGATACAGATTTGAGAAGTTATTATTCGGTTATACGATATTTTCACTCGGAATTTGACATTTCGCGGCATCGTTATCGCGCCAGACGGCCTCTCGGATGCAGATTTGAGAAGTTATTATTCGGTTATACGACATTTTCTCACGGAATTTGATATTTCGCGGCATCGTTATCGCAACGGACGGCCTCTCAAATACAGATTTGAGAAGTTATTATTCGGTTATACGACATTTTCTCACGGAATTTGATATTTCGCGGCATCGTTATCGCAACGGACGGCCTCTCAAATGCAGATTTGAGAAGTTATTATTCGGTTATACGACATTTTCCCGCGGAATTCGAACTTTCACGGCATCATTATTACCACGGACGGCCTCTCAGATGCAGTTTACGAAGTAATTATTCAAGATTATACGACATTTTCACGCGGAATTTGATATTTCGCGGCTGCCAATTTGATTATTAAAAATAAATTTTGTATTTTATTTGAGTAGATGCCACCTTTTTCTTTTAAACAGTTAGTGTACCTAACTACCTAGCGCCCGTATTGGCGGCAGTTAAGTAATAACCTTAGAGTAACGTAGAGACCTAACATTGCGAAATTTTGTCCGCACTTTTTGACCAAGGATTGACCAAGGGAGGTATGACGTATATGCTTCCAGCCAATCGGATGCGAAGAAAACCGTAAAGATAAACATTATTCCGTCTTTATCTGTTCGCGAACAATTTTGCGTTAGTATCATGAGAAAGAAAGAGACCGGGATACTTTTAGAAGCCGTACAAAGGGGGAATTCCCCGTTCTTGAAAATTTTTTTGACATTCTCGTAAATATTTTTAAGTTAAACATATTACGAATCCATTAAAACTCATTTCAAACGGAAGTTTATTAAATTGGAACGAATAGTCCAAAGATTAATTACATATTGGTGTAAGTTACTAGTTGTTTTGTAGGTTAGGATGTTAAATATTTGAGATCAAACTAAAAAAGACGATTTTTATGGTACATACGTGTGAAAACTGTTTGTTTTTGGTCCTTTTGTACTTCGATTAAAAGCAAACAAGCATAGAACATGTGGCCATGATGTTTTGCTAGATATTACACAAAAAAATAACTCAAGTTTTTAACTATTTACGTACTTTTGACAGTCCGTTCGCCTGACAGTGCAAACGTGTCTGAAGTTTGTGCGGATTAAATAATGAAGACATTTCATTTAGCCCGCCCCAAATCGTGTATAGGTTTCAACAATTGTTTGTCTCTTTTTCTCATATGCTTATAGAACCGAGCATAAAGAGAGAGCTATATTTTGCGAGTTTGTCAACGATTTGTCACAAATTAGTATGGTCTCTTTATATTGTTACTCTGAGGTAATAACTGTCTATCTTTGTCGCACTCACGGTGTCTTAGGTGATCTGAGTAGGTGTTCCGATTTTTAGAATTAGCATTTCAAACCTTTAGAATACGACACAGCTTAGTTATGCGATAATGAACTCTAGAGTACGTTACTTTAGAGCCCATTATCTCATAACATTACTGTAATAGTCTAGTATTCCCTGCATTTGGTTAATCCCAGCCGATGGGTAATAACAATAGCTCAATTTTAGGGTTTTATTGGACCCATTATAACCGGCCGGCCGAAAGATCAAAGAATACCGGCAATAAATCTTAGAATTTGTCCTGTAAATCCTTTTAAGAGGGCAATAATTTTGTTGGGGAACATATTTTCGATCTTCTTATGCGGGAAATCTTCTTACACGGGAAACATATTAAACGGGAAAAAAATGCGTAATTTGTATGGGAATTTTTCGGGGATAATGAAACAGGCCTTCTTAGGCGGGAAAACATCTTAAACGGGAACTTCTTAAGCGGGTTTGACTGTATTCTTTTATTATTAATATTATCTTTGTATTTTTTCTTTTGTATTTTTTCTATGTATTATATGAAACTCATGGGATTGCAACACCCTCCCTGAGATTTGCAAAAATATTTAAAAAAATACACGGGACTCAGCCTTTGTGTTCAATAGCTTTGTCTCTGAAGATATTATATTATAAATTACTTGCATCAATTATCAGTTACCAATGAGTCACACCTTTAGCGGTGACTATTCAGTAATAATAATATTTGGATAATTTGTATAGCGCTGTGTTTGTGAAGGGCGCCAGCCAACTATATGTAATAATTGCTTGTACTCACCATGTGGAGCCTCGAGCGTCCTATGCGCTCGCTCTGCGGCAAGGCCGCCAGCTGCCTGTGCACGCTCCCGCTCGGCCGCCCGCCGCTTGTCCACCAGCTTGGCGTTCAGGTCGGAGGCATCTTGAATCAGGGCGTCTACGTCGCTGCTCACCTGGAAATAAAAATGAACTGTGTTAAACGCATGTGGAATATTGCAGAAAACACTGCAAATTTCACGAGGCCAAAGTTTACAAAGTCTAGAGTTTTTACCGAGACCAACAAACGGATTTGTGCTATATATGATTTCAGAATAGAAAAATCTTTTTTCTATGAGTTTAATTGTCTGGATTGACTAGAAGAAATGGTCAACCGGCAATAAGCCCACTATTATGACATTATGTAGTAAAATATATACAAAGTGTTACGATTATTATTGATAAAGAGACTGTTAACATAGTTTCCACAAGCCGTTTGTATTATCTATCATGTTTACCTCATTCCCTAGACAGTAGCCCAGTCTCTTTAATAAAGTTTACTAGGGTCAGAGATAATTACTAACATTTAGCTACCAAGGAAGCGATATGTATAAAAATTGTTACCTTATGCAGTGGGCGTATTGAGTGGCGTGCAATGTCGGAACTGATCTGCTTCCGCTGGCGGACGCTCGCCTTGAATGCCTCCACGGTGGCCATGAGCTCAACAGGCAGCGCGACCGTGCGCACAGACACTGGCTGCCCGGCTGTCCCGGCACCGCACGAGGCCGCCAGTCCCAGCCCGGTGTCCGCCCCCCCCAGGCCCAGCGAAGCGGTCACGGCAGGCTTCGTAATGTCCGGCTGCGTGGTCGCCGGTTTGCCTGCAGGAGATGGAATATTAATATGGGTGGTTGGTGGTGTGCCTAACTTGTCAATTCTTAATTCAGAGGTTTCTAAATGCCCCAGGCCGACTGAGATTTGGGTAAGGCAATACAGTCCGACAAATAAATGCAGAAAAAAAGGAGGCATTGCAATTTTTTAAATGGTTCACGGGTAAAATAAGAAGTACATATTAAAAAGAGCATATTTTTCACATTACATGGTGCTTAGAAATTAGTGGTACTTTCTGAAAGAAGATGATTCAGACATGTCAGTAGGTCATGTGCAACCCGTGACTCCAATTAAATAATGCTTTAATTTCATTAATATCTTTTAATCAAACTGATTGACAACATAACTGCTTCTAACACGAGAACATCACGTGCTTTATTCCTACAAACTTCAATATCCTAAGCATGGTTCCTAAAAAGGAAGCCGGGACTTATTTTGCAGTTTAATGTGCTAGATGTGATGATGACTTAATGCCATCTTTATACATTGATTTAGGCATTGGTTCTTACCACTGGGAGACAAGAATCCATATATCTGTTGCGTTGGATATTTCACATGTAGTATATTAGAAGGGCCTTGATGGGGAATGAAGGAAGGAGGGTAGTTGAATGGTTGGTTGTGGAAAGAGTCAGAAAGCTGGGTGTGCAAGTGGTTGGAGAGATCTGTAGGAAGAGCAAGGAGACATAATATCAGATATAGGAAGTATCACCAAACTTTCAACATTCCACGATTAGGACGGTTTAATATTTTATGAGTTACCAAAGTTTAGGCCGCCCCCAAGACCTCCTCCGAGGTTGCCTCCAAGACCTCCTCCGAGACCTCCTCCAAGACCTCCTCCGAGGCCGCCCCCAAGACCTCCCAGTCCTCCCCCCAGACCTCCAAAGCCAGGTTGTGGGTTGGCTACGCTAGTGAGTGCGCCTCCAAATGAGAAGTTCTGGAAAACAGGTCACACAAATGTTAGAGTTCAAATATTGGGGTCTATGTATATGCAAAACGAAAATTTAACACATGGTAAAAAATGATTCTACAATAGATTTATGAAAATGTCAGGTTTAATCGATGTTTTAAATCTGATATTTTCATGAATTAATTGAAGAATAGAAAAACAATCAACTCATTATGTGGGAAAACCTTATATATGGGATAAATTGGGCCATTTTTGCATTTCAGTCTTTAAGGGACCGAAAAAACAAAACTTTTTATGGGGGAAATTTATAAGTTAGTTTCACTGTCAATTTTATGGATTACAATCTTACTGTTCAAGATTAGATAGATTGCATTGTAATAGCTGTGGGGTAAATCATATCCTATTTTCGCGGGTCTAATCAATATTAGATATAGCAAAGTTGTCACCGTGACCCTGAACCTCCCTTGTTTAAAATTAATCAGCGATTTAACAGTGGTATCAATATCTTCAAAAGGACACTTACCGGCGCTGCAGAAGTAGCTGGGACTAGGCCCCCTCCGAAGTTGAAGCCCCCCATGCCCCCTAGGGATACGGCAGGGGCCGCAGCGGGAGCCCCAAAGTTAAGGCCTCCGGTGGTAGCCATTGTGCTGCCAAATGAAAGACCTAAGACAGTAATAAATCACACATTTACTTTCTTTTTCACCATCGCAGATGTCAGGCCAGATGCTTACTATTATCTCCGCTGTGTACAGGTGGGCCAAATGCAATTTTTATAAACCAGAAAAGTGATTTTTATCAATAGCCATGTTAATTTAGAAACGTATTCACAATATAATGGGCATACAAACTGGAGGGAAACAGCAGGAGAGCGGCGGGAGTGGAGGCGACCAAGACTCCCCGGGAGCTATGGCTGTAGCGTTGATGATGTATGGTTAGTTAAAATGTAGCGTATTTACCTGTAGCAGGAGCAATGCTCGTTGCGGCTCCAAATCCAAACCCCGTCTGGGCTCCAAAAGCCGGAGCGGACGTTGCAGGAGTGCCGAAGCTGGTACCAAACGCAGGTGCCGCCGTGGCAGGGGTACCGAAACTGGCACCAAACTGCGGCGTGGCCGAAGCAGCGGCGCCCAAGCTAGCGCCGTAGCTCGGGGCTGCTGTGCCAGGGGTCCCAAATGCAGGGGCTGACGAGGGGGGATTCCCAAACGTCATGCCCCCTCCTGATGGAGAAGCACTCAGGCCAAATGATGGGGCTGCCGGCCTGAAGAAAGAATAACTTTTATTGGTAAAAAGGTACAAACGTTCTCGGGTTACAAATAACCAGCAAATATTTGAATTCCTCCTACTTCCATCATTATAGGTGGAAAATATTGCTTGTTCAATTGTTGAGGATTTAGTTAGAAGGGGATTTGAACCTGCGATGTCAAGGAACCTGACGCTCAGCTTTTTACCACTCAGCTACTTACTGGTCATGTATGAATTATTAGTTTTAGTTGTTTTTAATTTAGTGTTCATTAAACTAGGTCATATTGATCTCTTCGGCACCGGTGCACAACTGGGGAACTCGTCAAACGCGCACCCAACATTTGTACACAATTGACATTCGACACACGAGAATGGGTCGCTTCTATGACTCGTTTTTGTGTTCAACAAGAACAACGAAGACGTTGTGGAATGATTTGCCAGTCCGTTTCTTCCCTCATACAACATGGGCATCTTCAAGACCGAGGTTCACTCCTTCGTTACCTTAAAATGACTCTCAACACAGCATCCTCAAAGATGACAGGCCCCGAGGGAAATAAATTCCCTCAGGGCTTCTGTGTGGAGTTAAGTAAAAAAAAAAAACATTGAAAACAGAATTCGTAATAAATAAATTATTTATTATAAGAGTGATGCTTACCATTCTAATAATTGATGATGATTTAACTATGTTTGTCTGTTGGGCGACTGAAGCGAGATTTGGCCAAACGGTGACAATAACGTAATACATACATAAAGGTAATACACCTAAGAATACATACAACATTTCGTGTTCAAATATCTATTGAATTCTACAATAATCATTATTATTATTGACGTAAGATGTTGTAAAGCAATAAGTTTACTGGAATAATATTTTGTTATTAACAAATTTTATAACAAAATGTCTTAAGAAAATTTTGTATGACATTTCCTGTCGGCTTTATAATTATAGCACTAAAATAATAAGTATTTAGACACGGTAATGATTAATTATGAAAACATCAGATAGGCAGAGCACAATTATATACAATTAACGTTGAAATATAAAGAGGAAATGAAGAAACCACGTGAAAATATATTACTCACTTATTTGCACCAAACGAAAAACCCGAAGCAGCCGTGCTCACCGGAGTCATGAAGTTGAATTTTGACATCGCCGTTTTATGGTTTAAATAATATGCGAAAATGTAACAATATTTTTGATTTTGTTAACAATACGGAAATGCAAGAATATTATAAATTTTGCAACAATTTACAAGTTCGTTGGGAAACGTAGTTGTATGTTAAAAACACAGGAGAAGAAACAACAGAAATTAGTTGCAGATTACAGATTTCGATTCCATCTATTGGTTACACTCTCAGTCGATAATTTCGGTATGAAGTTCTCTACTATTTTTTTCTTCGCTACTTTTACAGTTCAACTAGTACTGATTCAAGTCAACAGATGACCGTTGGCTACGAATCCAGAGGTTTTACAAATAATCAATTTGTATGTGTTATTCAAATTTCACATAATTATAAAAATAAAAATAAAATAATTTTTACATTTGCGGCACATTCCGAAGTGGTAAATAGTCTAAGTATCGTCCTGGTGAAATACCATTTACTAAGAATAGAAACGTTGCTTGAAATGGCGAACAGATCAGAATTGCCAGATACTTCTTAAGAATCCTCTTCCTAATCTCCTTCCCCTCCCCACTCTCTTCAGCCTTACAACATATCCATCGGTCGATGAACATTCTTGAAAACGGTTGGAATCGGTTGGGACTCTAGTGCAGTATTCACCTAAAAAACAGGTGATACAAACAGGAAAACAAAGAAAATTACATGAAATCATATCGATCTATAACTACACTACAATATATATCTTTGCAGGCGACTAAAGGAGAAACTAAAGAATGAACCAAACTATTTTAAAAATCCATAGATTATTATTTTGTATCAAGTTTACACTAACAACTCCACAATATTACCGTCCCTAGGTAGATTGTTTTTATCTTGGGTATACCCTCAGTAAGTATGTAGTTTAACCTTACCAAAATATGCCTACTCAATACGGATTTACAACCTTTTCTGTGCATGCGGGGGAGTTGCTAATGTAGATTTAAAAAAACTTGAATTCAGCACTAGATGCCATGAGGTCAGGGCCAGTCCTGTGCAGGCGTAATTAGAGCAGTCCACAAATAAAAAAGAAGAAAAAAAACTATACTGTTCATAGACGGCAATCGAACCCGCAATTTCCCGGTCCAATGGCGCGGATTTTCGATCCGCACCTCTCGTTTAATACTTGATACAAGTTACTACTATTCTGTTCGAACGAAAAATTCACACTGGGCGTTAAAACGAGAAAAAGAATATACAGAAACAAGCAGTGCAAATGATAGAGAAATTGGCGCCAATTTAGTTAAGTAAAAGAACGAGACAGCGCTAGACGAATTTAAAATGTTGTCGAATCGTTTAGCAATACCAGCCATTTTGAAGTTTTTTTTTCACAATGTGAATGCACACGAATTTGAGACGTATTTTAAGCAGCGTCAACATTATTTTAGAATACTGATATAATTATTAGGTTAGGATATAGAAATAATACAATAGAAAAATCTAGCGACTTGCAAGTTATTTTAGAATCTGTAAAGTACGTCGAAATTTTGGTTTTTAACGTTATTTTTTTTGTTAACAATATTTTATATTTATGAATTTATCTCATTTCTAATGAAATTATTACAATATGCAACTTTAAATAAATAAAAAAACACGTGTACTTTCATTCGGAAAATGGCTTTTTTTACTTCGTGCTGTCGAGTTAGCGTAATCTCAAGAAAACAACATCTAATTTTCAACCCCAAAGCTCGCTTTTTTCCCACAAGGTGGTATTTTTTTTAACAGATATTATTTTTGAATTTTTTATTCATTCAATCGTATTAAGTTCATCATTTTGAACGAAATTCCAAAGTTTCAGTTAATTCGATCCCAATAGAGCCTGAGAAAACGGCATCTAATTTTTAACCCCAAGGCTCGCTATTTCACCCGCAAGGTGGTATTTTTTTTGACAAATGTCACTTTTGGATTTTTTTTCATTCAATCTTCTTTAGTTTATAATTTTGAAAAAAATTCCAAAGCGTCGGTTAATTTGGTCCCATAGAGCCTGAGAAAACGGTATCTAATTTCCGACCCCAAGGCTCGCATTTTGCTTGCAAATTTGTATTTTTTTAACAAATGTTACTTTTGGAATTTCTTTTTATTTAATCGTCTTTAGTCCACCATTTTTAACAAAATTACAAAGGTTCAGTTAATTCGGTCGCATAGAGCCCGAGAAACCGACATCTGATTTCCGACCCCAAGGTTCGCATTTCGCCCATAAAATTGATGATTTTTCACAAATGTTACTTATGGTGGTAGAATTGTTTGAAGAAAATCGTAATAAAGTATTAATCTTTAATATTCTATTTAATAATTAGATTGTTTAGTAGCCGAGTTGACAAATGCGTCGGGTTCCATCCCAGGCGTCGTGTGTTCAATTCCTCTGCTAGCCAAGTCCTATAACGATGGTAGCAGGAGTTTTTCAAATATTGCCAGGTTATTCAAAACTTGAAAATGTTTGTCTTTCTTATCGAAAAAAAGTTATTTTAATTTAAAAAAAATATGTGTGTCACTATCTACCAACCTATTTGTTTGTTTTCCAGCTTTCGAAATGTTGACTGCATAAATAACTCTCGACTAGACCTTGCGGTGGGTTAGCTGGAGACTGGAGTATTGCATCTATAAATCTCCTAACCCGATGTCCCGAGAGCAAGTGGCTGGTTGAAATGGTCGAGGCCACCCAAAGAACTTTAACAAAATACACCATAAAACAATATGTCTTGTCTCCACCGATATATTTTATTTTATATATCTTATCTCTTCCTATCTGTCCGTATTCTATAAAGGCGAATAAGAGAAATCTACCTCAAAGCAGCACGTCCAGTGTCCCGTTTGAAGAGTTATGGCTTTGCTTTGTAATAAATTGTATCAATATTGGTCTGGTGAAAGACCACCATTCAGAATCGAAACGTTGCTTGAAATGGCTTAAGCCGTGTTTGGTGACCAGATCTGAATAGCCAGGTACTTCCCAACCTTCCTCTTCCCGATCTCCTTCCCCTCCCCACTACCTTCAGCCTCACAACATACCCAATTTGGGGATGCCATAGTCTCACTGGCTCTAGACGGTTGGGAGCAGTTGAGACTCTTGTGCGGTATTCATATAAAAATAAAAATAAAATGTCAAAACAGAGTCATTTATTTATTTATATATTAACGGAATATTTTCCAATTACAAAAAAAAACGAAATGGGAAAAAAGAGCAACAGAGAAAGAATAGCACACACATAATATTTTAATAAAACAAAGACAAAAATAGGACAAAAATATACATAAAAAAAAAACTCAAGTTAAAGCCAAGGTCGAGTCAAGGTTTTGGTTGAGTCGTAAAGAATGACAGAAATCATTTACAGTGGTACCAAAAATCTGAAGATCATGGCTTGAGTTAACAAGTCTCGACATTCTGGACAGTGGAGAATGATACCCTTAAGTTGAGTTCCCAAGAGGGATGATTGAGGAACAGTAATTCATTGTTTCTCAGTCTACGGCAGGGAATGTTGAACTGGATGAGTTGCAACAAAGAAGGTGAGTCAATAGTACAATTAATAATTTTGAAAATGCAAACCAAATCAAAGTCTTTCCCACGCGTTTTTAATGAAGAAATTTGTAACGTTTGTTCGATTTCATCATATGAATAATTGTGTGGCTGACTACAGAGACGTGCACTCCGTATAGGCACATAAGCACTACCTTCTCGCATAAAAATATTAATTATATTGGATTAATTAAATATGAAATTATTGCAAAAAACAAAAATCTACACTTTAAAAAATTTGCGCGAAGTTCAGTTAATCGCACCGCCGCGAGCGCCCCACCGATCGTTCTACTTTGACGTGCTAAAAGCAGTAACTACATATGCCCAAACGCCCTCAACGTCAGAGTAGATTTTTCTTTGTTCTCTAGACTACACAAAATATGTGTACATGTCTGCTATGAGTTTTTGCCCGTTCAAGTAGCTCGTTTGTATTAGTATCTAGAGCAAATGCAATAGCAATCAGTGACATCTATTGGTACCTATCTATATTATCAATTAATCCGCTGTTTTTCCTACTGCCTAGCCTGATCATAAACTCTGTGCGCGCTACTGGTAGTGGTCTATTATCTCTGCCTACCCTTGCGGTGAAACGGCTTGATGTTCAATTAGAGTTAATTAGTACACGAGTAATAGTAATAAATGAAACGCAGGTTGATGAAATGAAACCTGATAAAACGATTCGATTCTTCGCAAGGTCGCTAACATCGTTAAGTATTGTCGGGGTCACGGCCGCTACTATCCAGACTCTAGACGCGAACTCTGACGGCCTAGCGAAGGGAAGGGAAGGAGTGCGAGTAACCTCTGGGTCTAGCCATTCAACGACCTCCCCTAAACTCTCCAATTCAGCCGAGTTCAGTTGACGCACAGTTCGACAGTAAAATGTACAAATACAATAAAGCGAATTACAGTATATATTTTTTTGTTTTCATTACTGTGGCAACATTGGCCATACCGATTTTGGAGCATTGTAAAATCTACATTTAAATAGTAAGTAATGTTTGACTCTAATTTGATTAAGCATCTAATCAAATACTTGAGTCGGGTCATGCAAAGAGTCAAAATAACAGAACAGTACGTATGAGACGATGCATGCATGTGAATGAAGCAATGGCCGACTTGTATGGCGGTCCATCTTCTCTGCCTACTCCTGCGGAGAAACGGCGTGATAGTTAGTTAGTTAACTCATCACAGGAGGTTAATAACACGTAACCTCAAACCTCAGATAATATTTCCTCACAATAGATATTGAGAAATTTTCGAGTTCTCATGAGCATGACATATTTCTTCATACCTGCCAATATAGTGAATAGCTTGACATACTTATGTCTCCAGGCAGCCAGATGAGTAGATAAGTATGTCGATCAGTACCTACGTCTCGGGTAGATCTCCGCAAAGTATTAGGTCCCACAATGCGAATTTGACGTCGAGATTTATCCACGATCGATGTCATGCAATATTCAAAGGGTTTTCCACATTTGTTTCCCTTTCAAATTGAAACCCTTTCATTTTTTCCCTGGAATTGGTTTCTCTCTGAATAATGCAGGGGTTGTCAAGCAGGAACCCACATCAAATCGATAGTTAACCGGTGGGCATTCGATTTAATGAACTACTGCAAAAAACTTTACACAAAATACGTGAACAACATACCATCGGCTGCTTTAAAAAATAAAATAAAGAAAGACAAACTCCCAAATTACGAATATCGTGACAATATTTGAATTTCTTCTACTACCATCATTATACAAGCGGAAAATGTTGCTTGTGCAATGATGGATGACTTTGCTAGCAGAGGATTGAACCTGCGACGGCTGAGTGTGAACCCGACGCTTTGGACCGCTTGACCAACTAACCTATATTTAAAAAAAAATGTTCTCTCTCCATATATATTCGTGCTGCAAGGGCCCACTGGATGTCTTTCCCTGGAATTATTGTCAGTGTTATTTATGCAGAAGTCGGTCAGAATTTTATTTCAGAATTGTCATTTTGTATTGTTTTCATACTTTTTATTAGTGATGGTAGGAATATAAAACACGAGTAGATAAATAAACATTCAACATGTAATAAACTATGTTTGAACAAGATCGGCAGCCATCTTGGGTATCTGTCTACTGTCAGGCCCTTTAAACGAGCTTGTTTTGGTTAAACAGACATTCGGGTTAACATTATGGGTTCTTGTCACTGAAGAGATTAACCGATAGAAGCGTATCGTGGGCCCGACGTAGGCTCACTTTTTCCTTACTTTCTTGAACAGATAATCAATTTCATCTAGAACAAAGTAGTTGATTGGCGTCATTTTTATCCTATTTCAATCATTCTTCTAGGGATAAACTGTTCAGTGGTAATCCTCGTCCTTAGGAAATGGATTCATGCGAAAACTTGCTGACTCTTGTTTGAATGATTCCTACAGCTCTAGGGTCGTATTGAGATACGTCGTTTTATAATCTTGCTACTGAGAGCTTCATTTTAACCTCTCTTTCTGTTAAACGCGTCGTTAGTAAGAAAGAGGGAGAAGATACAATGGAGCTATCAGCGGTATGTAGCAGCGGGATTGTGAGTGCGTAGGTATACTCGTAAACTGCGAAATAGTCAGATTTGTTTGGAATTTACGGACGAATTACAAGCTCTCATATTGAAAAAGGACGTTGAAAATATTATGTATGCTATGTGTAATAAGAAAATGTTAACGCAATCCTAATTAGGGGCCGTCCATAAAATACGTCGCAGGGGAGCAAATATACGTAAACGTGACTGTGTACAGGCCCGGCCCTGAGTCAAACGGCGCCTCGCGCAGGTAAAATTTATGGCGCCCCTTTTCAAAACCTAAATTAAATCGAAAAACTTTTTTTTACGTCTAAAAAAATAACTTATTATTTTAATTATAGTACGTATCTTTGCTATTTTCTTCGTGGAACCCATTAGAGTTTCCCACAGGTTTTTCGACATGTTTCTCATCTGAATATCTAAATATAAACTGACCGAATAAAGTGGACCTTAAGAATTTAGTAAAGAATGGCGAAATATATACGATGAAATGAAAAAATCGTCTACCAGTAACATTATAAAAAATACAACTTTGCTGGCGAAATGCGAGCCTCGGAAGATAGAATTATGAACCTTAGACGATTGAATAAAGAAAATCCTTTAACATTATTTAAAAAATACCACTTTGCGGGCAAAATATGTGCCTTAGGATCGAAAATTGGAGTCAATTTTATCAGGTTCTATGGGACCAAAAAAAGTAAACCTTTGGAATTATGTTCAGAAAAGGTGGAATTAAGAAGATGATGAAATAAAAATATCCACCAAAAGTAAAATTTCTTCAAAAATTACTACTGTACGGGCAAAATGCGTGCCTTTGAGTCGGAAATTAGATGCTGTATTTTTAGGCTTTATGGGACCGGATGTAGTGAACCTATTGAATTGTGATGTTCAGAATAATAAACTGAATGTGATTAAATAAAAGAAATCCCCCAGAAGTAACATTTGTTGAAAATATTACAACTTTACAGGCAAAATGCGATTCTTGGGGTCGGAAAAAAATGCCGTTTTTTCGGCATCTATGGGACCGAATGAAGTGAAACTATGGAATTATTTTCAGAATGATGAAATTAAATGGACAAAATAAAATAAAATAAAAATCTTCCAAAAATAACAATTGTTCATAAAATTACACAGGGCATAATTCGTAACTTTGGGTCGGAAATTGGATGCTGTTTTCTCAACCTTGATTGGACCGAATTTTGTGTTACTTTAAAATTATGTTCAGAATGTTAAACTAAGAAGAAGACGATTGAATGAAAAATCCTCCAAAAGTAACTGAACTTATCGAATTATGTTCAAAATAAAGAAGAAAATACGAAATCCTAAAATTATTTAAAAAAAATCTTCAGGCAAAATGCAAACCTGGGGTCGGAAATTAGTTGCCGTCTTTTTTAAAAAAATTACCACCTTTTAATTATGTTCAGAATGTTAAACTAAAGACGATTGAATGAAAAATCCTCCGATACTTATGGGGTCGATAAAATTACAAAATAAGATGCCGTTTTTTTAGGCTGTATGGAACTGAATGAAGTGAACCTATGAAAATATTTTAAGAATGATAAGGGTAAGACGATTAAATAAATAAAATCTCCAAAAGTAACATTTGTTAATAAAATTACCACTTTATGAATTGAAGTAAGCCATGGGTAGAAATTTAATACGATTAAATATCAAACTCCTCCAAATGTTTCTTCAGGCTCTATGGGACCGTGTGAACAGAACCTTAATCGGAGAAAGGATTTTAGAATTATGAACTAAAACCAGAATGATGAGATTTTTTATTTTGATACCTAAATTAACAAAATCCTCCAAAAGTAACATTTGTTACAAAAATTACAACTTAACAGGCTAAACGTTATACTTGGGGTCGGAAATTAGATGTCGTTTTTTAAGGCTTTATGGGACCAATTGAAGTGAGCCTATGGAATTATGTTAAGAGTGATGAATTTAATGCGTTTAAATATCAAAATCCTCCAAATGTAACATTTGTTAGAAAAAAATACAACTTTAAAGGCAAAACGCGGGATATTTGGGGTCGGAAATATGATGTCGTTTTTTTAAGGCTTAATTGAAGGACGGAAGGATTTTTTTCTTTTGAATTACATTAAGAATGATGAACTAAAACGAACAAATAAAAAAATCCTCCAAAAGTAACATTTGTTAAAAAAAATTACATTTATGGGAAAAATCCAATATGGGTCGGAAATTTGATGCCGTTTTCTCTGGTTTTATGGGACGGAATCAAGTGATCCTTAGAAACTATGTTCGGACTAAAGACGATTAACTAAAAATAATCTTCCAAAAGTAACACTTGTTAAAAAATATCTTTTTGTGCGTAAAATGTGAATCTAGGGGTTTAAAATTATAAGCCGTTTTCTCAGGCTCACGATTCGAACAACATTTTTCAGGGCAAAGTTTTTATTCGACTCAAATATAAATCACTTCCATCCCGAGTGCATCCTTGGAAAAAAAAATTTTTTTTTTCGTGTCATATTCATCAGAATTAATTAAAATGTGCACTCGGGCAAGCCTCCGTTTTTGGAGTGCTATGTCGCCTTGATGGTTTTATTTTGCACTTTGGTTAAAAATATACTGATTTTGGGTGGCAGAGTTGTTTTTTTTTAATGGTTTGACCATGTAAAACTCAAATCTTCAGTTAATTATGTATTGTGCAACACTTTTACACGAAATTTACCACTGTGCACTGATCGACCGCAGTGAAAATATAATTTAAAAAATAAATTACATCAACGAAATTTAAAATATTGGTCGTAATTTAAGTTTTACATTATAGAGAATTTGTCGAAAATGTAGGTAGGACATGAGGCCTATTGCCCTTCTAAAGCCGCATCTATTCACAAAGTCTGTTTGATTTATGTGTGTATAAATGACATCAAATTTATCGTGGCAATGTTATTTACCAGACAGGTATTTTGGGTGTAAGTTTATAAGTGAATAAATAAAACTTTTTTAGCAACTCTAAATAACACTTTTCCACAAATATTTCAATATATTGAAAAAAATCAAGAGATGTTCACTTTGATGGTTTATAGAGACGCGAGTACAAAAATCTGTTCTCGAAGTCATAAATATTTTAGTTATATTATTTGTTTATTTTGGAAACTCTAAAATAAACCATCAATATTTGAAAACCGTTTGACGACCTCCATGGTCGAGTGGTAAGACGCTCGACCACGAATCCAAAGGTCGCGGGTTCAAATCTGGCGTGCGCCAATAACTTTTATTTAATTAATGTGTGTCATAACACGTTGAATTAATATAAAAGAATAAAAAAAGTATATTTGTGGCACGTTCCAGAGTGGTAGATACTCTAAGTATCGCCCTGATGAAAGACCACCATTTAGAATCGAAACGTCGCTTGAAATAGCTTTAGCCGTGTTTGATGACCAGATCTGAATAGCCAGGTACTTTCCAACCTTCCTCTTCCCAATATCCTTCCCCTCCTCACTACCTTCAGCCTCACAACATACCCTCTTTGGGGATGCCATAGTCTCACTGGCTCTAGACGGTTGGGTGAAGTTGAGACTCTTGTGCGGTATTCATATGAGTATATTAAAAAAATAGAATTAACTAAGCTTATACAGTTTGTAGCTGAGCGGATAAATGCGTGGGGGCCCTACCCGGGTGTCGTGGGTTCAATTTCTATGCTAGCTAATCCTCCACTCAGAGCAATAATATATCAGAAGGGATAGCTTGTGTAGTCAGGATTGATGATTTTTTCCTGACTCGGGCGTGACTAGGGTTTTCATGGACGCATCCATTCATAACACATGTCGACGTAATATTTTGTTGGGTGTTAACAAAAATATAGGATATAACCAAAAAACGGTTGAGTTATGTCCTGTTATGTCGCATAACAAATCGTAGTGAGCGGAGTCACTGGAGACGCGGGAGATCGGAAAACATGCTTACAAACTGAAAAGTGGTGAAATATTATGTGACAATTTGTCGAATTTCTTTCTCTCTTACGGTTCACGACGTAAAAACCCGGAGAAAGTGATGTATCGTAAATTTGTATAGGTTGGGTAAAAATATTTAGCTCTCTCTCCATATATATATTCTTGCTCTAAGATCCTCCATCATTGCACAAGCAACTTTTTCCGCTTATAATTATGGTAGTAGGAGTTTAAATATTGTTGGGTTATTTGTAATCCGGTAATGTTTGTCTTTCTATGAAAAATTAAATTTAAAAATATATGATAGGATTTTTTTAAGGATATACCTACAACAAAATGCCTCCTGACCTTTGTTGTTGACAAAACCAATGTCGACATAAAAAATGGAACAGGAAATACATTATTTGTGTTCATTTCTGTAGGAAATGGCTGGAGGCTTAATAGATTTCTTTAAAAAATGGACTTCAATACTTTCGACGTCAGCCGTATTTCTTTTTCTAAGGGACTCCCGGAGGTCAGGGAGTTATTTACTGAGATCCTTTAAGAAATGAGAAAAGAAAAATAGCACAGGATACAAAAGAAATAAATAGGAAAGGGAGTTGTGATCAGTTCAAAAGGGTTACAAGAAGTGGGACAATGTTGATTTTACGACTTTGCCAAGAATCGGTAGTTGGTAGTCTCGGCACGGACATTTAATACGTTTTGGTAACTTTGGCATAAATCTACGGCAGATCATTTTTTCTGAATTCCTCGACCTTTAGAAAATTAGAGATGGTACCAGGCTCAGAGCTAGAATATATATTTATTTATTTAATTATATACGCCCTCATGGGCTTTTACATAACATAAGATATAAAATAAGAGTGACATAAAAAATAACAATGATTAGCACCCAAAAACATGATGAAATTGATAGAAATATTATCATGCAAATTAACACTAGTATTTTTGAAAGAGGTATGCTATTATAGCCTTCTTGTAACTAGATTCAGTGTAGTTGAATATATTTACTATTTCAGCGATAGAATTATTCACTGCATGCAATCTAGGTACAAGCGAGTATTTAAATGACTCAGTCCTGATATTAATGTTACATTTAAAAAGAATTTTGAATCGAGTGGATCTGTTAGGTACATAGAAGGTAATTAAGCTAAGTAAATCAGGGCTGTCTATAATACCACTAACAATTTTAAAAATAAAAGTCAAGTCGGAAACAAGCCTCCTGTCTGAAAGTGTTAGTAATTTTAATTCTTTCATTAAATAATTATAATTTAAGGTTTCAATAGGTAGACCGAGTTTGTAGTTAATGTATCTTAGAAATTTACTGTGCAATTTTTATCAATGGAATCAGAGTGGATTTTAAAGTGAGGGGACCAGACAGAAGAATTATATTCGACTTGACTTCGAACTAATGAAGAGTACAGGATTTTCAATGTAGAAATATTTTTAAATTCACTGGCATTTCGAAGAATAAAGCCTAGCAATTTTAAACCTATACTTGTTATTATATTGAAATGTGAGAGAAAATTTAATTTAGAATCGAAAGTAATGCCGAGATCATTAATTTCGTTGACAGAGAGAGAGCCAAATATTTTTACCCAACCTATACGAATTTACGATAAATCACTTTTTCGCAATCATGTTTTCCGTCTCCCGCGTCTCCGGTGACTCCGCCCACTACTTTTTTTATGCAACATAACTCAACGGTTTTTTAGGTTATATCTTATATTTTTGTTGATAACAATACTGTGAAAAGTGGTTATACAAATAAACAAAACATTATGTTGACATACAAGTGTGACAACGGATGTAAAAAGATGTGTCCATGAAAACAATAGCCAGGCCCGAGTCAGGAAAAAAATTAACAATCCTTTACTACACTGTTGCACAAAGCTAGCCATCCTGGTATATTATTGCTGTGAGGTACCAGGCAGCCAATATAAAAAAAAAAACAGACAATTATTTTTTATGTTGTAATTATCTGGCTGAGCGAAAAGTCATAGCGAACTTGCTGATACTATTTGTTCCCATCTACCAACACAAAGCGTAAAATTCAGACCTTCTTCAAATTAGAAATGCAACGAGATTGTTTGTCGGTGCATCCTATTACGAGTATTGCTGGTTTTCATTCCGCTAGCGTAGACGCCGGATCCGGAATGCTCGATGCAACTTCCAGAAACACAATTTGTCATTCAACTTCCGAGTTTAAAAGCAAGACTATACTCGTACATATCTAAGAAAATTTAAATAAATATTAGTTTGTCAAACACGGAATGCATTTAAAACAAAATTTGAAATACAGATATTTCAGATGTTTTTTTTACCAGTGTGCGAATATTCATTACCAATAAAACTCATATTCCAACAACAACTATTGATATTAAAAAAGGGAGCTTAAATGGTTTGGACATCTTAAAAATATATCGTGAAAGTGAATGGTCGAGGAAGACATGGCATAACAAAGTGAATCAAATACTTGCGAGTCGGATAATGTCGAGACTCAGAAAAATAGAAAAGTATGAATGACACGATGAATGGGTGTAAATGAAACAAGGAGTGTCTGGAAAATCTTCCACGTTGAGCATTTAAAAATCTGTTTAAAAAATTACAATATAATGCTTCCTACACCGAATATACATTTTTTTAGTATCTATTCATCTATTTTTTACGTAAATACCGCACAAGAGTCCTAACTGTCTGGATCCAGTGGGACTATGGGTCCTCTAATTGGGGTAAGGGAAGGACGGAAGAGGAAAGGTCGCGGATCAAACCCAGCGTACGCCAATAAATTTAAATGTGTCATAGCACATTTAATTCATAAAAATAATGTAAAGTTTATTTGCGGCAAGTTCTAGAGTGGTAGATACTCCAAGTATCGTTCTGGTGAAAAACCACCATTCAGAATCGAAACATTGCTTGAAATGATTTAAGTCGTGTTTGGTGACCAGATCTGAATAGCTAGGTACTTTCCAATCTTCCTCTTACCTATCTCCTACCCCTCCCCACTATCTTCAGCCTCACAACATACCCCAACTGGGGTTGCCATAGACTCAATGGCTCTAGGCGGTTGGGAGCAGTTGGGACTGTTGTATGGTATTCACTTTAAAAATAATATAAAAAGATGAGGAAGAGAAAGGTCGGAAACCAGGAAGATTGATTGACCTTTATTGTAAGAAAACTTTGTCATCCCTTATTTCATTAGAATATACAGAAAACAATTTTAAAAAATCATTAAAAAAAAATTACATAACATAGGTTTTAAATAACTTGACTTATCAAAAAATCCACCCATTTCAAATGTCTGTTAAAATACATTATAGTTCACGAAGGCTTTGGAGCTCAGCGTTCGTGATTTATTTTATTAGGTAATTCTGATAAGTTTATAAAAGTCAACAAAACGCAACAATAAAAAAAAATATGTGCCAATAATGAGTAAACAGATCGACATACTTAATTTTACAGTCACTGGCATCCTCACTGTCGATATTATGACTGCAATTTTTCATCGTTTTAAAAATAGTTCGTACATTTGTTAGTTCCTATGTTTGCCTCCTGCAAAGATAAGTGTGTCAAGTAGTATGAATTTAACTCAACCTTATTCAAGTGGAAAAATACACAAAGTAATTAAATGCTTATCTATGCTTGTTTAATGAAGGTATTCTGAAAAACTAATCGATGTTATTTTCTTTTATCGACGGTTTAATTGATTAATATAAAATAGACAAAGCATCTACCTTTGAACCTCACCTTCAAAGCCTCACCAAATTCAACAGCATTAAATGCCTTTGTTCTAACAGAACCTGGAAATTTTAATGCGAAAATCTTTCATATTTCAGAGCGGCGGCTTCGCGGCCCTCGAACAAAGGACGGGAAGTTATTATGAACCTCTGGAGAATCGATCCGATGCTGTCTGCACGGTGCTGGGTAGGACCATCCGCGGGGGGCGATAGGTACCGTCCGTGGGGGGCGATAGGTACCTAGCCGGAGTGCCAGTTGCGCGGTACCTGCGCTTCCCTCCTCTTCGACCCCATAGACTGTATTCCAGACATTGACGCAGTGTCGGATCACTGGCATAAAATATGCATTTACAAAATAAATCTACTTTGAACTTAATACTCATTTTTATTTCTTTAAAGTATTGACCGGTCGGTAGCGGAGTGGACAAACGCGTCGGATTCCCACCCGGGCGTCGTGCGTTCAATTCCTCTGCTGGCTAAGTCCTCCATCATTGCACAAGCAACATCTTCCGCTTCTTATTTATTTATTTATTTTATATTTGCAAAAAACAGTTTTACACCAAAACATTGCAAAAACACAAAAAATGGTAATCATAATTACACAAAGATTAAAAGTAAAAAAGAAGTTTAAAAACAAAAAAATAGTTTTCAAGAAGTACATAATATAGTTAGAACTTAATAGCTAGTTCTTGCTTAAACTTGTAGTAGCTCGTGTGAAAAATATCCAAATTTCCTGCGAGGCAGTTGATTAACCTAGTTAGTCTTCCCAGGGGCATCACCATTGGTAGTGGTTAGTTCTGCACCTGGGAAGAAACAAGAAAATGTGTTGGCGGCCACGCGTGAAATTATCAGGGACATAAAATCCAATTTCTGCCAGGATGGCAGGTATTAATAATACACCGTTCAGGAGTTTATGAGCAAAAAGCAGTAATGCTATATACCTCCTCGAGCTAAGGCTGCAGATACCCAGCATTCCCGAGATAAACGCTGTTTTTCAACAGCCATGGGTTTTAAACAAACTCTCATGTAAGAAACCGTAAAATTTCTTTTGAATTTTCTCGACCATTAGTACATAGGCGGTGTCCTCTGGCCCCCATACCTGAGATCCACTCTCGAGAATGCTACGCACTAAGCTAAAGTAAAACAGCCTTATCACTGCAAGATTTGTCAACTTATGATAGCAGTAGGAGTTTTTCAAGTATTGTCAGGTTATTCGTAACCCAGGTATGTTTGTCTTTTTTTTTTTTAAAAGAAAAAAATACAAAATTTAAGTGATGTTCCATGTCTGTCTCACTAGGAAATCCCTGTATCGAGACAGACGCAGGGTGTACAAATAATATATAAGGTGGAACATTACAATGATAAATATTTAAGAAGGCCCAAACAAGAAATAAAGCAAGTTAAATGCAAATAAAATAAAAAGTAATAAAAACGGAGAAACAAAATATGAAATAAAATGAAAATAAGAACAAAAGAAATTTATTAAATAGAGGTTAAATTTCAAGATATAGTTTAGGTGTACATAGGTTAGGTTAGGTAGCATTTGTAATGTTTTGGATGTTTTATTTTCCAGTTGATAAATAGGATTGTATATGCATAGAGATAAAGATAAATATAAATTTGGATTTTGAGATAAGACTACATTTTCAAATCACATTTATTTTAATCGTCAAAATGTGAACTAGTGTATGCACCTTTTTTAACTATTCAAATAAGTATTCCAGACATTAACGCTGCACCGGATCTATCAAAGGTTCAGATAGAACGCGCGTCGAGGGCGGAAAATCGTTAAAGGTGCTAATGCAAAAAAATTCTATGTTTAATTTCCGACCCCACGGCTCGCATTTTGCCCGCAAAGTGGTATTTTTGTGACAAATATTACTTTTGGATGATTTTTTCATTTAATCGTCTTTAGTCCATCATTCTTTACAGGATTTCACAGGTTTAATCCATTCGGTCCCACAGAGTCTGAGATAACGACATTTAATTTCCGACCCTAGGGCTCGCACTTTGCCCGCAAAAATTGTATTTTTTTTTTAAATGCTACTTTTGAATAATTTTTTCATCAAATCGTCTTAGGTCCATCATTCTTCACAAAATTTCAAAGATTCGCTTCACTTGGTTCGCAGAGCCTGACTAATTGAATTTAATTTACGACCCTAAGGCTCGCATTTTGCCCGCAAAGTGGTATTTTTGGTCAAATGTTAGGTTTGGATGATATTTTTATTAAATCGCATTTAGTTCAATTATTATTTACAGAATTTTACAGGTTTACTTCATTCGGTCTTACAGAGCCTGAGAAAATGGCATCTAAATTCCGACCCCAAGGCTCCCATTTTGTCCATAAAGTGGTATTTTTTTGACAAATATTACATTTGAACGATTTTTTCATTAAATCGTCTTTAGTCTTACTATTCTTTTCAGAATTTCACAGGTTTACTTCATTTAGTTCTACAGAGCCTGCGAAAACGGCATCTAATTTCCGACCCCAAGGCTCGCATTTTGCCCGCAAAGTGGTATTTTTGTGACAAATATTACTTTTGGATGATTTTTTCATTTGATCGTCTTTCAGCCCATTATTCCTTACAGAATTTCACAGGTTTACTTCATTTGGTCCCACAGAGTCTGAGAGAACGACATTTAATTTCCGACCCCAGGGCTCGCACCCGCAAAAATGGTATTTTACAAACAAATGTTACTTTTCGATGGTTTTCATTAAATTGTCTTTAGATCATCATTCTCAACAGATTTCCAAAGGTTAACTTCATTCGGTCTCATTGAGCCGAGAAAACGGCATCTAATTTTTGACCCCAAGCATTGCATTTTGTCCATAAAATAGGTGATTTTTTTTCAAATTTTACTAATGGTGAACTTTTTTATTAAATTTGAAATATCTCTGATAATTTCTATTTGTTTTAATTCTAAGCGAATACCCTTTAAAACATATTTTCAGCATACTTTATAATAAATTTAAAGATTCGCTTCAGCTACACACAAAACTTTATTGACCTAATTTAATGCGTATAACAATAAAATAATTCAAGATTAGCAACCAAAAAAATATATAGTGTTAGAGTAAAATATCTCATTTTTTAATTTTTTATTTACCTTAGCACAGGACAATAATCTAACCTAACCTAACCATAACCCTACATATTATATAACTATAAATAAATAAATAAAATATATACAATAGTGAATACATGGATGACAATCGAACGGCGCGGAATAAAAATCCGCGCCTCTTGCATACTTGGTACTGTGTGTTAAAAAGAGGAAAAAATTGTGCATAAACAATCAGTGCAAATGAGAAAGCAATTGGCGCAAATTTAGTTTTATGAGATAGCGCTTCATGAATTTATTGTGCAGTCCCATTTTTTGAAAAAACTTGAAAATTGAAACTTCTAGATGCTTGGACGTTGTCGTTTTTATTATGTTTTGTTATTTTTTAAATTTAGATATGTTTAGAGGGAAAACCTGCCAAATACAAGTGGTTAAAAGTGATGACATTTCTATTAAAGTTATACTTTTTGTGTATAGTACTCATGGGTCCATGCGGAAAATAGCGAAGATACGTAATATAATAACACAATTAGTTATTTTGTTAGACGTAAAAATAAGTTTTTCGATACTTCTGGTGTTAAAATTTAGGTTGTGACAAGGGGCGCCAAAATAAATACTTGCGCCAGGCGCCGGTTGGCTTAGGGCCGGACCTGAGTAGCGCGGTTCATTTGCTTATTATTTTCTACCCCACTTCTCCGTTTTAGGTATAAAAGCATTTGCTTCCAGCAAGTTAAAGCATACTAAGCTCGTCATGTTCAGTCTATTTAAGTTAGTGCCCAGGTAGGCAAAGTTCTCAATTCATTCACATTAGGTACGTATGGTGCTATTTATTCTGCACCGGGCGGAAAATCCCCTGGGTCCGGTCCTGCATTGACTACGGATGAAATTGTTGTGTACATTTGGACAGCGTCGTGTAATGCGAAGTTGTCGCAGATGCTTAAGGCCGCTTTCACCAATCATAAAACTGAAGAATGGTTTTAAAAAAAAGTGAGTAAAAATTAGCCTCACTAGATGATGTTACAAAGGATTACTCAATATCAATTCACCATTATTTTATAATTCAGTGTACGGTAAAATCTGACAGACACAGACGGTTAGTAAATGAGATGAACTTTTTAATACTCAATTAAAACATCTACAAAAAAGTTTTTTTAGTTATTGTGAAAACAAGTGGGTATTATATTATTCAATTTTTTTGTAGACTTGCGGTTTGACATAATATATGAAACTAAACAAAAGGTTAGTGATTCTTCACTAATTTTATTGCAATATTTACCGGTTCCGCTTTAACCAAAGGTTCACCAGGGCAGTATATTAAATTTGTCTAATTTTATTAACCGGTTAGTAGCTGAGTGGACAAACGCGTCGGATTCCCATTCGGGCGTCGTGGGTTCGATTCATCTGTTAGCTAAGTCTTCCATCACTGCACAATCAACATCTTCCACTTATTATGATGGTAGTAGGAGTGTTTAAAATATTCTCAGGTTATTCGTAACCCGGGAATGTTGTTGTCTTTATTTTAAAAAAAAAGAAAAAATAAATAATATGACTACTTTTTAATATACTCCATTGGTAAAGACTTAAAGCGAAACCGGTAGGTGACGTCATAAAAATAATTTTGTCGTTTGACTACTAGTTAATGTATTTTTTGTTCAGAAGATAATTTTATCTCCATTTGGGATATTTTATGATACTGAAGAGAGTGACAAAGAGAAGCAGATTGGGAAGAGGAATGTTAGGCAGCACCTAGCTATTAACAGATACGGAGCGTAGATACCACTATGGAACGTGCCGGAAATAAACTATAAAAAGTGCAATCAAATAATTTGACGGCCTCCATGGTCGAGTGGTAAGAACTACGAATTCAAAGGTCGCGGGTTCAAACCCGGCGTGCGCTAATAACTTTTATTCAATTAATATGTGTCACAACATATTTAATTCAGATAAAAATAATAAAAAGTATATTTGCGGCACGTTCCAGAGTGGTATACGAGCATACTCTAAGTATCGACCTGGTGAAAGACCACTATTCAGAATCGAAACGTTGCTTGAAATGGCTTTAGCCGTGTTTGGTGACCAGATCTGAATAGCCAGGTACTTCCCAACCTTCCTCTTCCCCATCTCATTCCCCTCCCCACTACCTTCAGCCTCGCAACATACCCTATTTGGGGATGCCATAGTCTCACTGGCTCTAGACGGTTGGGAGCAGTCGAGGCTCTTGTGCGGTATTCATATAAAAAAAAAATATATAAATATTTTTATCGAAGGAAGCAATCACTTTGTAGCTTGACATTATAATTTAAATAAAAAACATTTTAGTTTTAAGCCACTTTATTTATACACATATAACAATCGTCCGGTTTCGGTTAAACTTAACCTTCTTCAGGAAAGTATATATACATATAAACAGTTATATATATATTTCATTTTATATATATACTTTCCTGAAGAAGGTTAAGTTTAACCGAAACCGGTCGATTGTTATATGTGTATAAATAAAGTGGCTCAAAACTAAAATATTTTTTATTTAAATTATAAATATTTTATCAGCGTTTTTGTATTCCCCGACTGATCAGATGTTACTTGTGTATTTTAGAACTCAGACAATATTAGTTGGAATATTCAGGAGCAAGGAAGACTGGAGAACAGGAGTACAGGAAGACGAAAGATAATTGGTTCATGAATATAAGGAGCATATGGCGCCACTGTCTTACTTGTTGTTTGGACATGCGACATAAAGCTTGTGTATAATATATTACTTTGAGGATATTCATATTTTTTATTCTACTTGGAAAATAATCTTTATTTTGTTGGTTTTCTTTTATACAGCGACGTTGTTTAACATTTCAAATATTAACTCTACACAGGAAACGCCGAGGGAAATAATTTCCTTCAGGGCTTAAGTCATCTTTGAAAAGCCTTTGCTGTGTAGAGACGTGAAACCTGTAGTTCGATTTCGATAAACTATGTACGAGTATAATGCAGGAATGTGTGATTGTTTTGAAGCAGCAAAACCTCCCGAATGGTGAATTCTGGCGTTGTGAAATTTGCACAGATTTCTATCTCTGGAATTTTCAGATCATCGAATCTGCTTTAATTTCGTTACGTAATTTAAATTACGAGCTATGAATTATTGAGATATCTATTGAACAGTAAAAAAAAAGACAATATATTTTATGGTCTATATTTCTTAATCGTTTAGTAAGATTCTTTTTTAAAGTCAAATATCAGGCGAAGCCGGTTAGTAAACTATTGATTCATAAAAGTGACGTTATAGCTTAATAGCTTGGATGTAATTAGAATCAAAATTGGTCGTAACTACGAACTATAACTATGCAGAAAGCGTCCAACCGATAATTCGCAAAATCGAGTTAAACTCGTACATGTTTACCTATAGATAAATACGAGATTTCTATCTGCTGAAAACTGCAATAGGTTTTTGCTAATTATTTTTTTTACTAACACACATTGTAGATATTTGACTTAAATTGAAGTTTGAAAATATTAAAATGTAGGGTAACTTAAGAAATACATTTTTTTAAATATTTACATTGATAGATTATAATTTCATATTTATAATAATTCTCATTAAAAAAAAAAACACTTATATTCACTTTACAAATGCTGATCATATATATTAATGGTTTTGTATCGTCACATTTTCAAACGTAATTTTCTCGGTTTCATATTTTTGGGGTTGGATGCTTTCTGCTTAACTATGTTCAATTTTTGTTCATTTCTGAAAATAGAAACGATTAGCAATAATTTGTTAATTCGATAGAAGTAATTTGGTTATGAAAATAATACAGCAAGTTATTTGACTGACAGTAAAATAATGTAATGTACATAATGAATATAACATTACATTTATAATTAAGCTTACTGTGCCCGCCATTTTCATCAGGGTAATTTCAATAGGTAAAGTCCCAACTATGCTTCTCTCTCCTCTCAAAACAACCCTCGCCAGAATAGTACAGCTCGCACGTAATAAAATTTGATGGCCAGGATACCTTTGTTATTATTTCCCAGCTTTCGGGTGCAGACAGGGAGGTTCCTTCCTCACCATCCCTTGCAGCATCCCTTTGCCGCCCCCGCCCTGTCTCCTAATCCACCCTCGCCCCCTACACTATCCTTTACAATTAGTATCAGCGGAGTAGTCATATACGAGTATTGCGGATTGATATTGGTGGAGAAAGGTTGGCAGCGAGTTACATTACTGTTGAACTTGAGTAAGATGAACGCGGTAGAGTCGTATCGAATCTCACTTCTGATTGATCGTGTCGTATATTCAATTCGCTGCAAGAAATCAACAAGGCGGAGAGATTAGAGAGAAGAAGAAGAAAGGGCTGATTTAATGTAGTGGAAATGTGATGATTGACGGCTACGGCCGTGAGATTTTATTATTTTTTTTACAGTGAATAGCGCACAAGAGTCTCAACTGCTCCCAATCGTCTAGAGCTAGTGAAACCCCCAGTTGGGGTATGTTGTGAGATTGAAGGTAGTGAGCAAGGGAAGGAAATGAGGAAGAGGAAGGTTGGGAAGTACCTGGCTATTCAGATCTGGTCACCAAACACGGCTAAAAGCCATTTAAAGCAACGTTTCGATTCTGAATGGTGATCTTTCACCAGGGCGATACTTAGAGTATCTACCACTCTGGAACGTGCCGCAAATAAACTTTTTTTATTTTATATCAATTAAATGTCTGATGATACATATTAATAAAATAAAATTAACTTGCGCTCGCCGGGTTCGAAACCGCGACCTCTGGATTCGTAGTCGAGCGTATTACTACTCGACCATGCAGGCCGTCAAGCGTATGTACACTTGATAAAGAATCTTGGCACTTTAGAAAGGATTTTCGGCACTATAATGGATCGCTTTTAATATTTTGCAGCTATTTTTATCCACTAACGCATTTCGCTAAGCGATGGGCTGGACATTCCGGAAGAATGTCAGATGATGCTGTGTTGGCGTCTTAGTGTAAGCGACCAAAGGCAGACCGAGGAAGAGGTGGATAGACTCAATGGAAGAGGGTTGAAGCAAGACGAGAAGGACTTAAAAACTGTAGGAGAGTGGTGATTTTGGTGGTGTGGTGAACTCCATTCGCATTGTTAAGTAAAATGTCAATTACATAGCAGCAGTATAGTTTAGTTAACTTAATCAATGCAGTCAGAGTACCAAACTTTATTTAGCTCACTACCATATATTTGTGGCTCCGTTGTTGTGGCGATTATCATACCCGCAATAACGTCAATTTGCTTCACTAGAGTTTTAATTAGTACGGGCAACAACCATTACATATATTTGTAAATGTAAATATGTTAGCTGTAAGTCACTAGTTATAAGTATTAGGCATAAGTTAGTACTAAGTTTTCGTTTTAATATTATGTTAATTATGTTTTGCAAAGCGCATTTGAGGTGATATTTCTGTCACGAAAACTGCGCTATAAAAATCAGTCATTTTTTATTATTATCATTATTATCTGCAAAACTCTGTTTATTATTGAGCTGCGAATCATGTCAATGCGACGATTCAATTTTGATTTTTATACTTTTATATAAATCCTGATCCATAGATTACGTTTTCTGCAACCGTGTACAAGTTAATAATGAAAACATCTATGTAATGTGTGCAAATACTTTCTTCTTCTGGCGATATTAACAATAATCTTATTATAAACGTTTCTGTCTACCATTCACATGACAAATATATTATTCTTAAAAACTGATTTAATGAATAATAATAATAATAATATTTGGATGATTTATATAGCGTCGTTTTTGTGAAAAATCACCTCAAGGGTGCTGTACAGATCTTATTTTCTATCATTACATATTAATTCCTAGTTTAAATAAGAAAATATACAGGAACATACTTACCTGGCAGGTCCTATCAGATAGACACACTTATTAACTTAATTTTTTTTTTCAGATTTAGGGCATGGAGCGAAATAAAAAAATGGACTTTTTGAATTTGTCGTACAGTACAGGATTCGGTTAACATTTGTATATCTAAAGGTGATTCGTCGAGAGACAAATTATGTTGAGATTCTTTTAATGAATTTAAGGATATGAGAGTCTGAAAAGGTAAGTTCTCAGTTTGGACCGAAATTCTGTTGGGCTCGTTATACATCTTAGTTCCGGAGGGAGTTTATCCCAAGCCTTCGGCCCCGATATTCCTGCGGCGCAATCTCCAAACTTAGTATTTGGATTGCGTTTGGGTTCTATCAGCCTTCCGATAGCCGATGACGTTGCTGATCTAAGAGTCGACTGCCTTAGAAGAATATTTTCTGGAACGCATAGTTCGGTGATGTACAGTGGGGCCATTTGTTAATGGATTTAAACACTATCCAGCACAACTTGTACTGGATTCTTTCAGTGCACTTGAGCCAGTGAAGGTTGTGTACAAGTTTGTATCACATACAGACTGGTCCTGCTGTTCTTTAATTTACCTACCATATTATTGTGACAATTCTGCTTTAACCTCACAATATTTGCGACGAATTCAATGTCTGGAAAACAAATACTCCAAAGTTGTTGATATATTTAGTATGTTATATCAATATCACAATATAAGCACACCTTAGTAAAGTTTTTTTCGTATAGTGGAGCTAATTTATTTGATGAAACCTTTAACTCTGTATCTTAGAGTATATAGAGTGGTACCCATCCAAGGCAGTGTAGTCAGTTTTTGGTGATTTTTACCGGACTCGGCGGACCTCGGCGTGGCTAAGACCAAAGTTAGGGTCCTACATCCATTCATAGCACATATCGACATAATGTTTTTGTTTATTCGGTTAAGCACTTTTTCACAGTATTTTTATCAACAAAAATATAGCATATAACCTAAAAAACCGTTTAGTTGCGTCAAGTTTAGTGGCATAATAAAAAATGTGGGCGGAGTCCCGCGGTGACTCAGGAGCCCAAGATCATTGTGACAGTACATAGAAGCGGGGTATTATATTTGCTGTTTCTTTCTCTCTCATGGTGTACGACGTAGAAACCCGGAGAAAGTGATTTATCGCAAGTTTGTATAGGTTGGGAAAAGATAATTGGCTCTCTCTCCATACATTGTTACTCCAAGCTCTGTATGTACCTCCTACTCACTACTATGTTTTATTTCTTTTCATATTGATCTTTTTATATTGATGTTTGCACTGCTTATGAGTTTATATATTGTTTAATCTAAATATTGGTGTAAAAGCCTTTAAGGGGAGTAAATAAATAAATAAATATCACTTTGTTCTAATTTTTATTATGGCATTATCATTTATCAAAAGACCCAAATGATAATAAATAACATATATGTCTAGATACTGTCTATCTGTGAGTCAATAGCTGTTAAATCACTATTAGAGGCTTATTCGCATTATGCTAGTAATTTGGTAGAGTGGCGAATAACTAATAAACTACTAAATATTTGACGGCCTGCATGGTCGAGTGGTAAGACACTCGACTACGAATCCAGAGGTCGCGGGTTCGAACCCGGCGTGCGCAAATAAATTTTATATAATTAATACGTGTCATAACACATTTAATTGATATAAAATAAAATATAGTATATTTGCGGCACGTTCCATAGTGGTAGTATCGCCCTGGTGAAAGACCACCATTCGGAATTGAAACGTTGCTTGAAATGGCTTTAGCCGTGTTTGGTGACCAGATCTAAATAGTCAGGTACTTCCCAACCTTTCCCGTTCTCATTTCCTTCCCCTCCCCACTACCTTCTGCCTCACAACATACCCCTATTGGGGATGCCATAGTCTCACTAGCTATAGACGGTTGGGAGTAGTTGAGACTCTTTTGCGGTATTCTAGTGAAAAAAAAAAAAAACTACTTGACTAAATTTATGTTGTTCAGACACATTTAGCTACTAAATTATTCGCCACTCGACTAAATTACTAGCATAGTGCGAACAAGGCATTTTCTTTTCAAGTCTTTGTCGCAAGTCACGAGTTATAAGTCTTAGTTGTTACTCATTACTCATTAGCCATAAGTATTAGAGTTATAAGTCTCAGCCGTAAATCGCTAGTTATAAAGGGTTGTTCGCGCTATGCTAGTAATTTAGTCAAGTGACGAGTAATTTAGTAGCTAAATATGGCTGAACAACATAAATTCAGTCGAGTGTATAGTAAGTAATTTTGTAGTTTAATAGCTACTCGCCACTCGACTAAATTACTAGCACAGTGCGAACAAGCCTTTATAACTAGCGATTTACGGCTGAGACTTATTACTAATATTTATAACTAATGAGTAACAAATTACTAGTATAGTGCGAACAAGCCTTAAGTCTTGGTTGTAAGTCACTAGTGAAAAATAATTAATTCTTAAAACGGTGCTATAGAAATAATTCTATTATTATTATTATGGAATTAAATTGAAGGTGTCTATGAGTTGATCACTCTATGTATTGTTTATATAACTATTGTCTATTTTATCTATGTAATATTTGTTCATTCCTGTCACTTGTACTTATAAACCAACAGCCAGGCCAAGCGGTTCAATAAATAAAAATGATTTTACTTTTTTTTTTAATATATATATTTTTTTTTTATATTAGTTACTTGTACATCAAAGTTTACAAAGTATCTGATTATTTCATGTTCTTTTTGACTTAACGATAATATTATAACTTGTATACTACTTTATATTACTAATGTAGTTTAAATAGTTCTTACAGGCTATTTTAAATTTATTAATTGACATAATTTTGATAGTTTCCGGCAGCAATGAAATTGTCATCATTAATAAGTCGTTTTCGTACACACAAATAAAACAAAATAAAGGTATGCAGCCTTAGAAAACAAAAAAAAAACCGCAACGAACTTACGCATGAATGCATAACTTTTTATTCGACCGAAGAAAGCATCTTAATAAAATAATAAATTGAAATACCCCTGTAAAGTATTTGATGCTATTAAACAGTAAAAACTCAAACAAATTTAATCGGCTTTCAACTTTTCTATGCCTTCTTCCTCCTCGTCCACTTGTTACGTTAGATCCCTTGGCAGGTACAAAAGTGACGCCAATTAACCAATATCGAAAGCGACTAAAGCCTATCGGAGGTAAAAGCTCAAAGCTCTTCTGATGAGGGCTCTCCGAGAATAATATCTATGCAACGTGAATTGTAGAGTTCAGACTGTAAGGAAGCATGGAATACAAAATGTGAGGGTTGGAGACAAAGCTTATTCAGATGCTCTCAAATAATGTTTTAGTTAACTATAGATCGATCGGGTTCCGGGAAAGCGAAAGACTTATAAACAGTCAACAGAAATGTTTAGTATTTATTTAAACGACCTTCTATAGTAGCGACCAAATTTATTAAAAAAGGCAGCATGTCTTGCATGTATGGCAAGAGTCATGAATCACATTTTTTTCCTAGTAACCTCGCAACATTTCTTTCTTGTTTACAAACAAACAAGTTTGCAACCTTACTTTTTAAATTCAATCTACAATCTATTCAGATTACGAAGCTATCGTCGAATCAAGGGGTGGATACAATTTGGAAATTTAAAACACAAAACCTGTCATATTTCAGAAATCTAAGTATTTATTAGGTTGCGCCCTCCAAGCAAGAATAAATACGACGAGAGAGCCAAATATTTTTACCCAACGTCGTAAACCGTGAAAGAGAAAGAGATAAGACAAGTTCTCACACAATATAGCACCGCTTTTAGGTATGTAAGCATGATTTCCGTCTCCCACGTCTCCGGCGACTCCGCCCACTACGTTTTGTTATGCGACATAACGGGATATAACTCAACGGTTTTTTAGGTTATATTCTATATTTTGAATATATAATTTTATAACAATACTGTGGAAAAGCGGTTATACAAATAAACAAAAACATTATATCGACATGTGCTATGAATGAATGTATACATACCCTAGTCGCGAGTCAGGAAAAAACCATCAATCTGACTACATTAGCGCTCCGTCCCGGTATATTATTGCTCTGAGGATGCGCCTTCCTTGAAGAGTTTTTAATATTTCTTGTTATCCACGAAGTAGGTAAATCACTTAAATAAGAAGTGATATTTTTAGTGTTTTTTCAGAAATAAAGTTTATGATTCTGCACCTTTTCCTCGTCGACACATTTTGTAAGCTGAAGGTCCTTATCGACCGCATAAAATATAAATGCGTTGAAATATATTCTTCGTGTGGGGAATTGTGTGCGTCACAACATTTCGTGTACTTAGTGAGTCACCATATATATATTTACCTTCTTGTCATACGGGCTACTAAATTGAATATTCATTTACCATTTAAAAAACGTCATATTCCAGGATGTGATTTGCCATCCTCCACAAATGTTCTAAAAGGGCAGTGACCCCTAGCCATTTCTGCTTTGATCGACTTCCACGCATTCAGCCAACCTCCTTTTCGGTTTTCTTTATTTATATACTAACGGACCGTTGTCCAATTACAAAAAAAAACATAACGCGAAATGGAAAAAAAAAACAGAGAAAAAACATCACATATATAATATTTTAATGAAGCAACGACAAAAAATAGGACAAACATATATATATATAGAAAGAACTTTCATGTCAAAGCCCGAACAAGGTTTTAGTAGAGTCATCATAAATCATTTAGACTGGTACCAAAAATTTCAAGACCATGGCTGAAGTTAACAAGTCTCGACATTCTGGACAGTGGAGAATGATACCCAAATTAGTAGACTGATGATTGAGGAACAGCAACTTTATTTCAGTTTTCTAAGTCGCTTCCAGTAAGACACTCACTTGGTTATGATATTGCTGTCATCCAAAATTCATTGCAAAAAAAATTAACACGTTTTTTTTTTAGTCGCATCGCGAAGGAGCCGAAACCATTTTTCAGAAATGATTACTTTTACTCGGCTGCCTTTAAGGGGTTCTACAAGGAGAGTAAGGTAGCGCTGGGCTGGAGAGAGGCGGTGTCAATGTGTTTCTTGGAAAGCTCTCAGCTGAGTGGTGAGCTGCACATCCTGCTAACCTACATGGCCAGCACCACCAGAAATGTGTGGATTGGGATACATAACTTATTCGATGTTTTTTTTATATGGTAAGAGCATATTTAATCAAAAAAAATTGTGTACTTTTATTGAGTTCCTCCGTAACAGCTGTAAGTGCAAAGTCTTGTATCAGATACGTTATCTGCTATTAGAAGGTTGAAGGAACGAAGGCGTACTCCAGATTTCATTCAGGGCATGAAGTCATAAAGCTCAGAATGGACCAACCAGTCTGGTAATACTACAGTACCTACTATATGAACTAAAAAAGACAGAGAAAATCATTTTAAACGACGCTGACAGTAATAGATAACGAAGTTGAAAATTCGGAATATGTTGAAGATAAAAATAAATAAAAAATCCCGATTTTCAAAATTGAAAATTAAAAAAAAACGGAAATTAAAAAATATACAAATTTTAAAAGACGCAGAATTAAAATAATCTCTAGAAAAAAATAAGAAATGATGTTCTTGTAATACTAATCATTAGTAGTCTACGAATAAAATTTATTATTAAGAAATATTCAAATAAAGTAAGCAGTTTTCTGATTCACACAAAGTTCCCTCTGCAAACACTTTGTGAGCTCCTTGTCAACCGCATAAAAATAGACTGTGTCGAGGTTTGTTATTTGCACTGGGATTTGCATGCGTCACAATACCTCAAAATGGCAAGTGAACCCAAAAATCTTCTACCTTCTGTCATACTAGACACTAAATGAAATATTTATATCTCAACATCACGGCACCACATTCCAGGGTAGGATTTTACCTTCTCCGCAGACACGCAGTCTGTCCGCCTCTTCCCTAGCGTGCCTCTAAATTGATTCCACTGGGGTGCCACTTGGTCATGATTTTCGCTGTCACATACCCATATACACTTTTTAAACAAACCTCGTACAAATTCAATGTTTCCAGCTAATATTTTTAAGACTAGGTTTTTTTATAGTCGCATCAGCAAAAGAGTCTGAACCTCAAAACAATAATTTACGTAACTATATTGATGATTTTTGCCTGACTGGGGCGTTGCTGGAGCTAGGACTAAGGAATTTATACATCCATTCATAGCACATGTCGATATAATGTTTTAATTTATTTGTATAATCACTTTTTCAGAGTATTGTTTTTAACAAAAATGTAGGATATAACTTAGGTTAGTAATTAAGATAACCGTTGAGTTCTGTCCTGTTATGTCGCATAACAAAACGTAGTGGGCGTGAGTCGCTGGAGACGCGGGAGACGGAGAACATGCTTACATACCTAAAAGCGGAGCTGTATTGTGTGAGAACTTGTCTTATCTCTTTCTCTCTCACGGTTTACGACGTAAAAACCCAGAGAAAGTGATTTATCGTAAATTTGAAAAGGTTGGGTAAAAATATTTAGCTCTCTCTCCATATATATTATTGCTCTGAGCTCCGCTGCCTTCGAAAGCAGCGCTGGGCTGAAGAGATAGTTAGGGTAAATCTTTAGTTTACTAGGATGTTAACCTTGTTTTGACTTAATGATCCTTAGTAAACGGATTTAATATTTAAAAAAATACGTTTGAAATAGAAACGGGACGCCTGTTGTTCATTTAAATTTCTTGAAAGCTAACTTATTACGTCGGCGTCACGTAGGCTGTAGGTATTTGTAATAAAGAGATTTACATGTGTACTCATCCAAAATGTAATAATGTAATCTCAAATATAATGACGTAATCAAACAAAACATACATCACGCTGAAAAACCGTGTGAACATAATAAACCCGTCGAGCTCCGCATGTTCAAAACTTCTGGTCTAAAAAGTAAACTTTTTAAATCTTTTTTTGTCGTTTCAAAAGTGCGAAAGCCCCCGAGGCCTTCGCGCTTTCGTGGCTAGACTTAGAACTCGCCCGCCGACGGGAACAGCGCTCGGTGAACCTATTCTAATATGGTTATGGTTAATATAAAAAAAAACCTTTATGTCAACTCTTGAACTCGGATGAGCGATAAGGTGCTTGAAAAAACCGCGTGTAGCGAGGGGCTACTCTAGTTAGCGATGACAGTATAACTTTAAACACCTCTGTACCTACATTCGTTTGTATGTAAAGTCGATAGGGGGTTTTTTGATGACTGTTTCGAATTACTCACGCTATGGGAATTCCAGTTACACTGCTCCAATTAAAACCTACGGTGTAATTCTTAGGGTCTTTTTAGATGTACATCACATAAGATCAATGCAATTCTTATAAAACATCTAATAAATAATATCGTCGCTGGAAAGGTAACACGGTTGAAGCGCCATTTTGGGAAATATACACCGGAAAAAACTTCTTTTTTTTTACAATAAAATTCATAAATCTTCAGTACCTGATTGGATTTTGAAACAAAAAGTTAACTCAGGTTACTCAATGGTCTCATTAAGTTACCTAAAGTGACTAAAAGCTAAAAAAGTCCCAAACTTGGGTCTCTTGAGTCAAGCATTCTCCGAAATGGGAAATATATAATATTTTAGATGACTGAAGCGCCACAAAAGTCTTCAGAATCAAACGAGAGTCAGAGCTTACGATATTGAAGAAAAAAAAATTAAAACTGCATATTTAACTAATTTTTTACCAAAGTACCGATTGAGTCCTTTTGCCTTTCCAGAGATGATCTGTTACCTGAATGAAATAACAATAATTTATGGATAGCATGTTCCTAAAAACTATACACGTACTGAGTTTAAATATAGTTACCAAGGTTTTAATGCCCGCAAATTGAAGTTGTAAGTTGAAATGCTGAACAATTTATACAATATTTAGATGTAACAAGAAAGGGAAAGCAACTCCGGAGGCTGTGTGAGGAGACGCTGGGCCTGCCATGGACGGGGGCCACTGAAGTAGCCCAGAACAGGGACTTTTGGAGGCACCTTGTTGAAGCGATGGGTCCCGGACACTAATAGGAAAAAGGAAAGAAAATACGATGAGAATATACGCAGAATATAGAATATACGAGAGCACATAATTTTTTTTTATTATGGCAGCATGTTACAACTAAAAAAGAGCGTAGGTAAATATTTAAATAAAACAATAACATCATGTGGTAGGTATCCTCATTTTTTAAGGGACTACATTTTATTTTACGACTTTCGTTACGTACCTCGTTAGATTAATATAACCGTATGAGGGAAATTTTAATACACTGTTATGAAAGGCAGTGAGTTTATTTAAATAAACCAATTTAGGGAGGAGAACAGTAGGTTAGTCGAAATCTATTACGAATGTATTTTATGTCCTCCACATCACAGGTGAACTCCTAGCGTAGAGGACAATGCATGTAAAATATTGCAAATAAACATGAAGTTTAGTAAATAAATAAAAAAATGGTAATAAGTCCACTTGAAATTAGATTGGATTTTTTTATTTGTATATTTTTTTCAAATAAAATTAATTATTTTTATTGAAGAGAAAACACAAAGATACAGACACTAATAAACGATATTAAACATAAAATATAGAGAATTCGCCTGCATCAAATATTCCTCACAGATTAAGCACTTCTGAGCAGCAATAGATGAATCAAGGTAGATGGCGTAATACCTACGAACAAATAAATTTCATATACATATATAAGTAATGATAAGTGTTGTTTAAATACAATAAGCAGTAGATCTCACTATCATGTCCTTTACAGAATTAAAGCCTTCACATTTCTAGTTGAGACGAGGGATGAATTAAGGGGTAAGGCTGAGTACAGTATCCGCATAAAAAAATCTGCATAAAAGTTGTATTAGTTTTGGGTAAACCGATGACATAAAGTATATATACGCTATGTATGATATGTTTACGTAACGATTCCGCCGAAACCGGTCGACAATGGTAATAAATTAATGGTTTAAGACTAAAACTTTTTTCATATATATTGGGTTATTTCAAACTTTCGTCACATTTGACGATTATCAAATCGACGATCAGCGACATTTAAAGTTTTTTAAATTCGAACAGTTCCCGTTCAACGCGGATTCTCGGCCCGTTTCAGCTTTTTATTAAATTGTTATAAACTGATCACGATTTCATAGGATGGTGTCAAAAGCTGTAACGGGCCGAGAACTATCGTTCAACTACCAGAAAACCGTACGTAAAAAAAGTTATTATTTCTATGTTATAAGGTAACGATTTTTTTCCCCTCAGTATTTCAATAATAATCACCCGCCCCCCCAAATTTCGCGGTATGAGCGTGAAACACCGTATAAATAGTTCTCTACATCACGTAAATGCATTGTAGGTATGGGAGAAGAAGTATAATATCTGTGTGTGTATGTGTTTATGCATATATTGCGTCAACGAACCTATCTCTCATGCTTCCCTTTGGCGTTAAGGGCTGAGCCCGCCTGCGCCCCCTAAACCACCCAGAGCCCCCCCAGGCCCCCGCCCCCATTGCGCCACCCCTGCTAAACTCCCAGCGATCGATATGTCTGTCTAGCACCCGAATAACGGTAATCGCGTACACTGCAATATATTTACAGGGGTCTGTTGCACTAAGGCAGGGGTGCTCAAGCAGTCGAACGCGATCCACAAGGCTATCGGGAGAAATTTAAAGAACTTAACAATTTGTCATTTCTCCACAAAGGCTGCCTAGAGAAGACAGAGCTTGAATCATACACCTTACTTCGTTCACATTCATACATCGCTGGAAAGGCAAAAGGGCTTTTATGAATCTTCTTGAGACTGTGTATCTTTTATCTATGTTTTGGGATTATAAAATCTCCGATTGGGGTATTTTGTGAGGCTGGGAGGAGAAGTAGACGGGGAAGAGGAAAGTTGGAAATTACCTGGCTATTCAGATCTAGTCACTAAACTTTTACAAAAGCAAATTCAAGCAACTTTTCGAATCTGAATGGTGGTGTTTCACCAGGGCCATACTGAGAGTATCTACTACTCTGGAACGTGCAACCAATATGCTAATTTTATAAATATATAAAAAAATTTTAAATTTATTTTATTTTTTTGCTATTATTTATATACCATATAATTATCATGTTTTGTAGCTTTATTTTTAAATATCTTTTTTTATTTTAAGCCACTTATATATAAATAAATTATTAATTTTATTTCTTTATTGCGTATATTATTTATTACCATGTTATCATGTTTTCTATTTTTAACCGAAACCGGTGATATTATCTTGTATTTTTTTTTCTTAAAATATTTTTATTTAAATAATATATTTAAATATATATTTGCAATTGATTGTGAAATAGCAAACTTAATAAAATAAAAAATATAAAGAAATGAAAAAAATAACTTTGAATAAGACCACGGATATTATTTTTTTTTTTATGACTGACCTGTTTCGCTTAGCCTAAGCATCTTCAGGGTACAAAATGAAATTAAACAAAAAATACAAAGTATGCGGTTATACGAGAATATTATTTTGAACAAACCTCGTATATACATACAGAGGGAGAAAAAAAATAAAAAAAAAAAAACAGAACAATGAGAAAACAATATACTAATATAACATTTAGATTATAACAAAGGATCAGAGAGAAAGTGACAGATGATATGAATTGAAAAAGACAAAACATCAACTGAGAAGGTGATCAAAGAATAAAGATAAATTTCATGACTTTACAGGATATACCTAATATTAGACCACTGGACATATCGGGATATGAACTCGCGACCTCTGAATTTATAGTGGATGAAGATTGTTCCCACTATAGCCAACCTCCGACAGGAGAAGGAATCAGAAGGAGAAGAATCACATAGATGATCGCTTGCCATCTAACAATTTGATGGAATATCTTAGTAAATATACATGAATACCATATATATATACGAAAGAGGCGATTATTCATATGATGAAATTGAACAATCATTGAAACATTCTTCATTAGAAAAGCGTAGGAGAATGACTTTGATTTAATTTGCATTTTCAAAATTATTAATTGCATAATTGACTCACTTTATTTGTCTCAAATCTGAAATGCAGCTCTGCTACTCTTACATAAACACATTTTTTTATCAATTTCTATGTTAGAATTTCTATTTCATATACGCCCAAATACCTTATTTTGAACATTTTACTATATATTCATTGTAAGTAACTTAACAACTCATCCAGTTCAACATTCCTTACCGTAGACTCAAAAAACAATGAATTGCTGTTCCTCAATCATCACTCTACTAAAAATGGGTATCATTCTCCACTGTCCAAAATGCCGAGACTTGTTAACTCAAGCCATGGTCTTGAAATTTTGGGTACCAGTCTAAATGATTTTTGCCATTCTTTTACGACTCTACCAAAACTTTTGACCTTGGCTTTGATTCGAATGTTCTTTCTAATGTATATTTTGTCCTGTTTTGTCATTGCTTCATTAAATATTATGTATGTGCTGTTCTTTCTCTGTCGCTCTTTTTTCCCGATTTCGTGTATTTTGTATTTTTTTGTTGTAATTGGACTTGAGTCCGTTAGTTTATAAATACGTAAAGTGTAAACATCCCTGCATAGCATGTTGCCCACTGCTTACCTATCGCATCCACGTAACGTGCCGCGTTGGTACGGACACCACACTCAAAATATTCCCACTAGTTGAGTACCAACCTATCGGCGTACCCTTCGCTGAGAATGTTCTCGAAGAGCCAGATTTTCCATCGGAATTACATTTGCCAACGGAGGATATAAACTGGATATCCTGATGAGAATAAAATCGAATTTATTACGGGACTACTAACAGTTTATTTCTAGCTTGGAAGGGTGGATCAGGATTGCTGGACAGTGACAATACGCTCATGGTAAGACGCTCGACTACGAATCCAGAGTTCACGGGCTTAAACAATTTTTTCTTAGGTAACTCAATGCTCTCACTGAAACTCCACCAATGAAGGACTGAACGCTGTTGGCGCAAATAAAAATAAATCCAAAGAAGCGAAGCTAACATTCCACAATGGAGTGCTTATACTAACCCTGCTGTATGGCAGTGAGGCGTGGAACTAGCAGAGGAAGGATGAAAGTAGACTGAATGCTGTAGAAATGAGATCCCAGAGGCGTATGTGCGGTAAAACCACGTGTGACCGTGTTAAAAGTGTGAGTATCCGGAAAGAATGCAAGGCTGACCCAAGCGTTATAAATAGGACCAAGAAAGGGACGCTTAGATGGTTTGGGCATGTATAGCGATTGAACGAAGAAAAGAGTGTGAAAATAATATATGACGTGAAAGTGAATGGAAGAAGAAGTCGGGGACGCCCGAGGAAGAAATGATACGATCAAGTGAATAAAATAATTGAGTCGGGTCATCACAAGAGTCAAAATAACAGAAGAGTATGTATGAGATGATGTATGAATGTGAATGAAGCAAGGAGTGTGTACCAAGACAGAGTTGTATGGCGGTCCATCCTCTGCCTACCTCTGCGGAGAAACGGCGTGATGGTTGATCAGTTACCGATACTAATGTATTCTTGACGAATTAGGTGTGTAAATTGCTTATGAAATATTTATTTGATAAAGATGCATAACAAACACGGTAATCGAACTTAATTAAAATTTCACTTAACATATTTGGGGGAAATGCCATCGCTATACTATAAAGCAGTAGAATCTTTTTTTATGTTAGCCTTTTAACTGGCAATACATATAAGATGCGGTCAAATTTTTTGCAACATGCAATGATTCAAATTTGGGGCGAAGCCAGGTAGTATAAAACTACTTTAAGCCTCACACAACATACCCCAATGATATGGGGATGCCATAGTTTGTGTGGCAATATCCTTCTGCCTAGATAGTTGGGAGCAGTTTAGTTAAATAATTATTTTGAAGTGTGAAAATTTTAACACTAATTATTAATTATTAAAAATATTATTTAGTGATAAAAAAATGGTTTGAAAAAAAAAAATCTGCGATGTTAGTATTTTTACACTTCAAAATAATTATTTAACTAAATAAGTAGTTGAATATCACAAGGGTGGGCAGAAGGATATACTGCCACACAAATTTTTGACAAAGACAGGCATATAAACTGATTGATACTATAAACCAGAATTGTTTGCGTGCAAAACCGACATTTCCGCTATCAGCAACGTGTATGAATACAACAAACAGGCCTTACTATAAAAGCTACTTCTCAGTGTGTGTGAGAAACGAAAGCACGAATTCGGTAATAAAGCTTTCATTGAAAAACTGCACAGTTTCGAGAGGGTTCCGGGTCGCGTTCCCAGGGGAGAAAGTGGTGATATATTATTGCAAGACAGAGCGAAGGAACTCTTAGTCTTGGACAAGTGAGAGTTCTGCTTCGTGATTCAACACACAAGACGGGGGCTTCATCAATATTGGAATACTATATTCTCTCTACCCAAGAGCGAAACTGACTGATTCTACCTACACCTCTATTTGAACCCTCTTCGAGTCGAAACTCCAAACAGGTGGTGTTGAACAAAAATAAATACAAGTGTTTGATATTTTTGTGTACTGTATAACTCGGTCTCTGTGTGATCGATTGTGATCTTTCACCAGGGCGATACTTATAGTATCTACCACTATGGAACGTGCCGCAAATATATTATATATTAATTACATGTGAAATAACATACCGTCGCTGGAAAAATAAATATGCAGTATTGAAGTAACAATATATGGAGAGAGAGCTAATTATTTTTACCCAACCTATACAGATTTGGGAAAAATCACTTTCTCCGGGTTTTTACGTCGTACACCATGAGAAAGAAAGAGATAAAAAATTCCCGAGTTATTACACCGTTTTAAAGTATTGTTAGAATGTTCGTCGTGTCCCGCCCCTCCGTTGACTCCGCCCACACTTTATGATACGCGAAATAATTGACATAACTCAATGGTTTATTAGGTTACATGTTATTTTTTAATTTTCAACAATACTGTGAAAAAGTGGTTTTACGAATAAACAAAAACATTATGTCGACATGTGCTATGAATGGATGTATAAATACTACAGCCCTTTTCCTAGCCACGACCTAGTCTAGCCGAGTCCGGCAAACCTCGTAAAAACTGACTACAGCTCTGTCTACAGCGCTTTCTCTTGTATTGGTCTGAGTATGCAGTTATGATCAGTTTTTGTTTCTGCTTCGAATACTCTCGTTTGATTCTGAAGACTTTTGTGGCCTTTCGGCCATCTAAAATATATTTACCATATGGGAAAAGGTTTGACTCAAGCGACACAAGTTTGGCACGTTTTTTAGAATTTTGTCACTTAGGGTAACTCAGTGAGAGCATTGAGTTACTTGAGTAATTTTTTTTCAAATCCAACCAAGTACTCCTATTTTATTGTAAAACAAACAAAAAGCTTTAAAGTGCTCTGGTGTTAACTTCCTAAAATGGCGCTTCAGCCCTTTTGCCTTTCCGGCGACGATATGTTAATTAAATGAAATCAATTGCCGACCTCAAGATTCGTAGTCGAGCGTCTTAACGACTCGACAACGAACTCAAATTCGATAATTGTGTATGTTTGTTGTCCCTTTTCTCGTCAACAACAATAAGTAGGCCTAGGCAATACAAAAGTCTGTTTCTTAGTGACGTTTGGCAACGACATCACTATCGGAAATCAAAACATATTCACCAATGCACACAATCCTAAAGTTTGTGTTGTTTGGGTCAACTATAATTGGGCGACTTGTAACAAAATAATAAAAAAATAATGTGCGTTAGAAAAATACACAGAAAGTCAAAGTCATATTTTCTAAGTAGGCATAATAATATTTTTATATACGAGTATACATATATAAATGAATTCCTTAATACAGAGACAGATACTTTCAGTATCGTCCTGGTGAAAGACCATCATTAAGAATCGAAATATTGGCGTTGCTTTAATTGCCTTAGCCACGTTTAGGAATCAGATCTGAAAAGTTGGTTACATACCAACTTTCCACTTCCACTTCCCATCAAGCATCACAACATACCCTAAATAGGAATGCTACAGTCCCCTCTGACTTCGGGCAGGTATTGTGCTGTATTTTTTTTTTAAATAAAACAACATGGAATGTTAAAATACCTTGCGAGAACAAGATTATTTTGTGAAAATCTCTTTGTACTTTTTTTATTAGATTTGGTATATATGTTTAATTAAAATCAATCTATCTAACTATTCACTCTGTACTCGGTTATATGCAGGGATTTTTCTTTGTAGAAAAGCACTCTACAATTAGTTTTGAATATTATATTCCAGTAAAGGTTGTCAGTGTAACTTTGGTGTAAAGTTGAACTCAGCGTGGTGGGGTTTGACGATTGTCTGTAGAATTGTATATGGAATAGGTGCGAATTATTAGAACAGACTTCTCACTTCGGAATTACTCGAGCGAATTCACTAACTTCGCCGTTGAAACACTGGTCATTTGTCGCACAGAGTTCTGACGTAGGTGTGTAGCGAGCGGATTTATACTCTCGCAACTTAAGGTGCTTTTTCAAAAACATTGGAATCATTCTGAAGCATATACGAGAGTATGTTCTAGGGTTAAAGCTGCCAAAATGAGAATTAAGAGGAGTGAGAAAATGTGCTCAGCATCAAACTCCAGCTGCGCTCAAAGAAAAGTAGCAGACGAGGGGGATGGTACATCTAGTCGGAATGCTAGAAGACCAACTTCTGTGTAAACACTGGCCAGACAAAGTCGGTGAAAGCAAGGAGGCTGTGCGGGAAGAGACTGGAACTGCTATAAACGAAGGCTTCCAAAATAGCCCACGAGCCTTAGCACGAAACATCGACATAGATTTAATCGACAATGTCGGTAATTTGAAATCGTTCCAGAGCAAACCGACAAACAAACGACAACTCACGACGACTAAACATGCTTAATTTAGTCGATGTGATCTGTCGTTTGTTTGTTGCGATCTGCAGTCGGGCTCGGGAAAGTTTCCAAATTATTGACATTGTCGATAAAATCTTTGTCTATGTTTCGTGCTAGGGATGCTTCAGGAGAGGCACCTTGTCAAAGCGATCAGTATCCGACCTGAAAATGACAAGGGGGAGAAGATGAACTGAGAGAAAGGATAATAAGAATTACGTCACAGCTTTTTGGTCACGCAATAAAAATTCTTCATTTGATATAATTTTATAGATTTGGACACTAGTGTTATTTTAAAACATGGAGATTCTTCAAACTATTTTTTTCGAATTTTTTGTCGGACAAAAGTGTGGAATGTAGTCAAATTACCCAAAAAATAGGTTGATGACTAGAAAATTAAATACAGACCTTTAACCTCACTAAGTAATTAATCAACCCAGTTTCATTGATTAATACATTTTATATCTGATACAAGTGATAGATAACATACGAGTAATTCTGATACCTGCAGCTTTTAATAATTACCTATTGTGACTAACCGACACGTTAATGCAGGGGTAGGCAGAGAAGATGGACCACCACACAAAATAACCCTGTCTTGGTACACACTTCTTGCGTGATTCACATTCATGCATCTTCTCGTACATACTCTTATGTTATTCTGACTCTTGACGTTACCCAATTCATTCGAATTGATTCGCTTGGTCGTGCCGTGTCTTCCTCGGGCATCCCCGACTTCTTCGACCATTAATTTTCGCGTCATATATTTTCCTAGTGCTCCTTTCTTCGCTAATCCGTCTTATATGTTCAAACCATCTAAGGCGTCCCTTTCTAAAGCTTATTTATTACACTTATTCATCTTTCCAGATCTCCACATTTGTAGTATTGTCTTACATAGTTTTAGCCCCACAAGCACCTCAGGGATCTCGTTTATACAGCAATAATACACTTTCGCTCTTCCTCCACCAGTTTCATACCTCACTGACATATATCAGGGTTGGTATCAGCACTCCATCGAGGACTGCTAGCCTTGATATTATATATTTATGTTTACCAACAAAGGAATATCAAAACCGTTTGTTGCTATTGCCTACTCTAAATGTATCAAATGTTGGCTTGAAGCCTAAACATAAATCACTGCTCAAAATACGTAATTTTCCAATATTATGATATTTTTTCCGGTGTTTCGGGGTAGGTAGGCGAAGGTACGTGCAATAAAACAATCGATGCCAGGCTTCAGCGGGCTGCAATGGCGGAATAGCCTCCTCGCCTGTCTGCCACCCCGGGGGTCAGACGGGCCGGGCCCGAGTGGGGCGGGGAAGGAGACACAGCAGGCAGACGCAGAGCGGTATACACACTTAGGACAGATGACATCAAAGCTATTGAATATAAAGCGCGCATAAACATTGAAATTTAAATTTTAGAGGGAGATTTAATATATCGAAGATTGCGCAATCGATGCGTGCTTCTAATTAAACATCCAGAATTATTTGTTAATATACATCAGATGTATGCGCTAGGTAGGCACTGTTTCAGATCAAATGTAGACAAAGGTTTTGTTTATTCGAGGAAATTAATATATTAGTACGCAATCATTTGTTAGCTACAAAATAGCACACAAAAGGTAGGAAATGAAAAGGTAAAAATGTTCCTTTTTTTAGGTTAGGTACAGGTTAGGGTATTTATTATCTATTTTTGTTTAATTTTATTTACCTTTTGAACGTACATTTACAGAATTTTCAAATAATACAAAATCAGGATATTATTACAGTCAATACACATTTCTTACATACAAAAGCATTCAATATATCTTCGGCTTTTTTTCTCTTTTGTATTATTCAATTTTTTTTAGCTTCTTTGTATTGCGTATCTTTTAACATAGTTTTTTCTTTAATATTTGAATTTTTCTCATCTTTTAAAAGCCCACAAAATAAATAAAAACAACGTTACAATGTTCATATGGAAAATGTAAATTTCGGGGGTAAGGGCATTAAGTCATTTTTCCAAAAAGGCATTTAATGTGAAAATTATGTAAGATAAAATCATCATATATTCTTATATACAGTACTATATTATGTATCTACATGAAATAATATGTATTACTCACAAAAATTTGCATTTATTTTTCAAAACCAAACGAAATTGAATTTATAAAAACTGGATAAAGTTGCATGACCAGTAAATGATTTTTATACATTCTTATTTTTACCCCGTAGATAGAGTTTTGTATTTCTCGTACTCACTGTAATTCATAATTATATTTCACTACCTTTACAGCCCAGCATTGCTTGAGTATTATACATATTTTTTAACAATATTGCTTCTTGTCTTTTGACATTAACGTGGTAATTTCAAAGCTTTCTATCTCGGTATTATGCTTTGCAGTTAAGATTTTTTATTAAATTGCTTTGAAATCATGTCATTGTTTATTTTATTATTCGTATAAATATGTGTACATTGTACATAACAACGTTTGTAATTACCATAATTTACGTATTTAATGTCAGAAATTTGACGCTATCCAAAGCACCCCTTTCTCACGAGAGTGTTAAAAACTGTGGGTAAATTCTTGTGTGGAATTTCACCAAGCGGCGGCGGTAAAGACAGGTAAAAAGTAGCTAGGTATGCGCTATGCACATTACTCTTAGGCTTCCAGTCTAGACTGGTAAGAAAATTCAACTTTCCAAAATTGCTAAAATTTAACACAATAATTAAGCTTAATAAAAACATAAATGCGGTTAATCCATATTCAGTTGGTATTTTATGATCGAATTCTTTAAAAAATCTACTAGCGGATCCCAAAAAATTGCGCTAGAAACATTTTTCTTCATTTTGAATGTACCAAACAAAAGAAAAGGTGGTTGTTCACAAAAACAGTTTTTTTTACAATTCGAACATCAAATTAAATGTTTTTAAATCAAAGAAAAAAATTCTATTTCGCAAGCAGAACTTAATGTAAATGGAATGAATAAAAATTAAAAAGTGAAAAATTAAATAAAAAACAGTGACTTAAAAACCTTATAAGTGTTTTAACTCTTATATTAATGATTTTATGAAATAAAAAAAAAACACATACATATATTCGTATACGTGATAACATGATATGTTTTGTAAACTCAATAAATAAATAATGTAGGTTTTTCTTCAATACCTTATTTCATTTTTTAACCTGCGATGGAAACAAACCTATGTTATAACATGGATAAATAAAGATAAGATATTGAAATAAATAAAATCAGTGCCTGTAAAATAAAACTTTTCGACGGCGCTAAAATCAACACCTTAAGAATATTGAATAAAAGTCCCATCGAAGTCATCTCTTTTATCCTTCTATGGGAAAGTATTGCATTTCCTTGAATGCAACAAGCTTTGCGGATTTAGCGACAATCACTTGGGATCTGGCGCGTGAATAAAAGAAGCTTAAAGCTCTCTGTCCTTTGGGTAAGAAAGGATGACACATTATTCTGAGTTACGGGAAGAGAGCACTACAGATAGTGTTTTGTGGTTTCTAAAAGACGATTTTTGATCTAAACGTATAAAGGGACAAAGAATTTCTCGATATTTTTTTCTAACCGATATTATAGCGCACTTGAGGTGAAATATCACAAAACTGCGCTATATAAGTTCACTGTTATTATTATTGATAGTTCTACCTAAATATATTTTAATACATCGACTGCCCCAACGTAAAAATGCAAAAAGCTGTTTAAAGTTGCCAAATTTTTTTTGTGAAATAAAATAAAATAATTATTTATTTAAAGAAATTTAAAAAAATAACTTTGTATAAGACCACGGAAATTATTTTAATTTTTATGACCGACCTGTTTCGCTTAGCCTAAGCATCATCGGGGTACAAAATTAAAAAAAAAACAAAAATACAAAGTATGCGGTTATTTATACATACAGAGGGACAACAAAATATAAAATAAAATAACAGAACAACGAGAAAACAATAGAAAAACATTTAAATTATAATAAAGGAACAAAGAAAAAGATACAGATAGGTAATATAAATTGAAAGAGACAAAACGTCAACTGTAAAGGTGATTAAAGAATAATGATAAATTTTCGTATGCAGTAAATTAAAGTTTACAGGAAATATACTTAATATTGGACTACTGGACAAGGATATGCATATTATTTTTGATGACTTTCTTTATTTATTAAAACAGACACTTAATTTTAAGCTGGCAAGTTAAAGTTAATAATTAGTACGTTATTATCATTTTGTTAATTAGTAGGTCATCAAAAGTTTTTATTGTATTAATTAATAAACCATATCAAGTAATTAGTGGTAGGTTACTGGTAACAAATTTTCAGTATTTTCATAATTCAAACACAATTATTTTTAAAACATTAAAAAATAGAACACTTTAAGAGGCTTTTGAATAACATAAGTACGGGTATATATATGAATGTTCACAAAATAAAATTATTTTCTCATCAAAAATGCTCGAAGTTTGAACGCAGTCTCATTGTTGCAAAACGTATCGACATCCGAAGCGATTCGGTTCAACACCAAGATTACCCTCCCACCGGCATGGCCACTGGCAAGTTAGTCCTGCAAGCCGGGAGATAAAACAGTCTGTATTGTCGATGGCGAATACTCGTATAACCACCAGGAGCATGAATGAATGCTCTCCATGATAACTGAGTTTTCGGACCATCCACGAATCAATCTGTGAACAAGTCGGTAGGATCTTAGAGTAACAATGTATGGAGAGAGAGAGAGCTAATTCTTTTTACCCAACCTATACAAATTTGCGATAAATCACTTTCTCCGGGTTTTTACGTCGTACACCATGAGATAGAAAGAGACAACAAAAATAACACACCGCTTTTATGTACTGTAAGTATGATCTTGGTCTCCCGCGTCTCCGGGGACTCCGCCCACGTGTTTTGTAATGCGACCAAACTGAACACAAGTAAACGGGTTTTTTAGGTTATATGCTATATTTTTGTTGATACTGTGAAAAAATAAACAAAAACATGATGTCGACATGTGCTATGAATGGATGAATAAATACCCTAATCCTAGTCCTAGCCACGCCCAGGTCTGCCGAGTCCGGCAAAAATATCAAAAACTGACTACACTGCCATGGATAGGTACCACTCTATGTAGTCTAAGGGTAGGATAGAGCCACGGGCGGTAACCACACTCCCTCAAGTAGAGAAATCTCAGATTTTTTTTCTGAACCCCCTCCAACATGAGTTTTCTGGCGTGAGCTCTAAATAATGGACACACTCTTAACTCTGTCTACTGCTTACTAAGGAATCGAATAGAATTTTGAGAACCCCAGTAATAGTATCTTGTATAAGCAGCAAAACCCTAGAACAGTGGGCTCTGGCGTCATGAAATTTTTACACCATTTTAAATCTTATATTACTTATTCAACGCATCTTTATTCAGCTCACGAAGTCATTTCCATCAGGAGCTATGAAGCTCATTTATTGTTCGATATTGTTAAAGATAAAAAAAAAACTCAATAAAGGTTATCAAATGGGTAATTTTTGCATTTAATCCTTCCTATTCAAGTTAATTTTGATATTTTTTTACTGTTTTGATGTAATTTTTAACAAAAAACTGTGCTTAAGAAAATTAACGATTAAATTTTATTGTGAATTAATAAAAAGGATTTAAAAATGGTTAAAACCGAAATGGCGAATTTTGCCAAATTGCTAATCGCAATCATCTTCTTGGAATCCTTTGTGTGCCATAAACTCTACCACTAGCAGCCGACATAACGTTTCGAGCTTCAGTCAGCCCCCTTCATCCCTTATCGGGGGACGGTGAAGCGATTTTAATATATAATAGGATTTTTGACGGGGTATTTATATTAACCCTGGAAGGGTTCGCCGGGTAGAAGGGACCCCGTGCATATGTCGCATTTTCATGTTGGGACTATCTGAATTTTTCGAAACGATTTTCATATGCCCTTCCTTATCTATGGTTTCCAAGAGGGTTTCGGGATTTTTTTAAATAAATGTATGGTTCAAACACCTTATTATTATATGGCATATTTATGGTATAGCATTGAACAAATATATACTATGCAATTAAGCACCAGTGCTCATATTCTTCACAAAAATGTTCATGGCAACAGATAAAATAATTTAGAAGCACTAGAAATAATGAAAGCCATCAAAATGAATAGTCAAATTCTTAATAATTAGTTAAATTTGTGCAGTAGTCCAATATCAGGTATATTTCCTGTAAACTCATACATTTTTAAAAAATATTCTTTTATCACGCTCTCAGTTGAGGTTTTGCCTCTTTCATTTAATATTATCTGTCTCTTTCTCTCTGTTCCTTTGTTATAATTCAAATGTCATTCTTTTGTTTTCTTACTGTTCTCTTTTTTAATTTTTATATTATATTGTGTTCTCCCTCTGTATGTATGAGTATATATAACCACACACAACGTATTTTTGTTGAGTTTAATTTTGTACCCCAATGATGCTTAGGCTAAGCAAAAACCAGTCGGTTTAAAAAAAAAAAATAAAAGCTGTTATTTCATTAATTAAACAGTTGATTTAATGACTCTAGCTAGCTCAATCAATCTGTAAATTATATTTGTACTATTACGCTACCCTGTTAGTCATAGTTCCATTGTCTCTGAGCATTTGAAAATCTTAAAATAAATATAATATAAAATAATTAACATAAATAATTTTCACTTTTTTTTTATACATTATTTTTAGATTAGAGTAATTTTTGTTAGAATTTCGTTGTGGAGTTGAGCGGCTCGTTACGTAAGAGATTCTTCTTGGTTTGATTTTTCTTTTGTTATCAATCTAATGACTTGATTCTATCGTTCCGTGTCCGTGTATCTCGTAATTGTGATTATTTTTTCCTTTAAATTCCTTTGACATCATGTCCTTATTAAATTTATGTTCCAAAAAAAATACTAAAATATAAAATTCACTTATTACAGCGTTCCTTTATCCGGGAAGAACGAATCAAAGTTCAAAAATCCCGAGCTCGAGTCACGGTTGCAACCTAATCTTTTATATTTTCTGTGCATTTTTTATTTCATATTGTCTGAATGTTATTAGTATTATTTAAAAAAAAAAAACATGGTTAAAATTTTTTTTTTTGAAAAGAATATAATAGTAGGTACATTTGTTGTAGTAATTGTAATATTTTAAAATGTGTACAAGTGCTACTATGTTTTTTAGGTCGATATTAGTTTCTAGCTAGGCAGATTGCCTGTTCTAAGAAACCAAATATAATATATTCACTACGCGACGTATCTCACCTGTGGGTTTGCATAAGATTATAAAAATATAAATCTATAGTATTGAAGATTAACGATATTCGATAAATATTGCATACAGTAAGAGGGCAGGTAAAGAAAATTAAAATACAAAAACCAAACGGTATTGAAGTTAATAAATACTGTTTGAATACTAAAAAATATACTCACTAAAATTTATAGTTTGCTTTAACGTCATAAAATTGAATCTCTCATCCGGGTCTATATATTGCACTTGATCATTATTATCTTTGATTTTTTTTTGTATTTACAGTTTTTCTTCATTGCATGGAAAAATAATAATTAAAATTTAAAAAATTAAACTTGGCAAGAGAGAAAAAAATTGTAGAACAGCCTCGAACATTACAAAAACTCAATAAGTTACGCTATATTCAGCTAGCACTTTGACATCTATATTTGCATCGTTCATTTTAGGGTTAGAGTACCCCTTAGTTGCACTCCCAGCGGCGTGCAACAGTGTAACAAAAGGGGAAATTTTCCTACTTTGCAGCTGCTTTCAAAGAATGGTAATAAATTGTTCATTTTACGGGGAAACGCGCGGCTGGTTCTTCGTATGACATTTCGAGCTATTGTTGCGGCGTTTTTTTCACTTTTTGCACTGAAAACGACTACTTTTGTATGGAGTGTATTCGGATTCTATTTGTTTATGTGCAGTGGGAAGAGAGTTGGCAGTGGCTGGGAAAGGAGTTTAAAAGCATTTCATTTGAAAGGATTCTTTGCCTTTCTTCACAAGCAAAAGATATTATTTTCTTTTATTTTGAGTTATATGAAATTTAAAACAGTGGAAATATGCTGATTATATCTAAGTTCCATTTTTTAACGGATTTCTGTGTTTCTAATCATCTTTATTAAAAAAAAATCTGTACCTTCCTCAAAATATCAGAATTATTTAAAATTATTGGACGATTAATAAAATACAGGAAATCATTTTGTGTATGGCTATCCTACGAGAAGTTGTGACTTACAATTTTTATTTTTTGGGAACCCAAAACAATAAGGTTATAAGGGTTGTAAATGTTCAATGAACTCCCTTTAAATGTAAAGGAAGCTATAAGTCTTGCCATTTTTCGAGGATTTGGTTTCAATATTATGAAGTCCAAATTTTAGTACGTAGTTAATAAATTTGAAATAAAGTAACTTTGTTTTAACGCCACTTTATTGGATACATCACCAACCTGTTTCGGCTCTACCTGAACCTTCTTCAGGGTTGAATAAATATGTATTATACAGTGAATATATTTTTAAAGTAGGTTCATACGTTTTTAAATACTACATATAAATTGTAAAATTTTATAACCGAATGAAAAATAAACCATAAAAATAATAAAAATTAAAACAAATACTCGATTTTAACCACAAAATTATTATTAAAATTGGAATTAACTTAAAAGCATTAATGCTTATTTATTATTGAATATTTAAATAATATCAATAATCTAAAACATAAATTTGAAAGATATAATATATTACTTCCGGATAAAGAGCAGAGGTTCCGAGTTCGTGTCTTAGCCATGACCATTGTTCTTTTTAGTCTCTGGTTTTTTTCTGTTTCTCAGTTGTGTTTTAGATTATTGATATTATTTAAATACAAAAATATTATTTCAAATATTGACTGGTTTCCGAAGAACCCTTCCATCGTGAGAATAAAAGATAAACTAACTCATAGTAAATAACAAACGGAAACGATATAGGTAAGAATATGTGGAGGGAATATGGTGTGGTTTACAGAAAAACCATTAGAAAATGTGCCACTTCTCAAAATGGCGCTTCAGCCTTTTGCCTTTCCGGTGACGATATATTTTTTTCATATTAAACAATATTGATGAAACAGTAAAGTGTCTTGCGACACATAAATCCATCCAAACTTCATGACGTCAGAGTTCGAAGTATGAGAAAAGACTTGAAATAAGAGTGTTAAATCTTTCTTACTTAATTTGGTACGCCATTTTTATTTTTTCAGAGTTTTCAGAACATGAAATTAATTATACCGGAATTCAAATCCTGGGTGAAACCAACTGGTAAAGCTATACCTCTTTTAGAAACAAAATTTCTATCAAAAAGGGAAAGTAAAATACAAAATAAAAGTTATCCTTATTAAATTGGTCCATTCGTTGTGCAATAATTGACCAAGCCTGTCTCATTCAGGCTCCTGTTCTAATCCTTGGGGTGGTAGACAGCGGGGGGCTTTCACAGCGGTAAGGCTGTCGGGGAGGGGAAGGACATGGGGAAGGGGAGGTTCAGGAAGTGGGGGTCCTGGAAGAGGGGGTGCGGAACGCGTCGAAGCGTTTCCGACGCCCGAGCGACGGAACATTAATGTTCACACATTTGCTTCTATCTCGAACACGATGGATTAGCCAAAGTACATAATAAAATCTTTACAGGGCGTTTTTAAGCTGGATCAAATCCTTCATACTTTTGCTTCACTAACTGGCTGGTAGGAATTATCTAGTGGCCGAGTAGTTAAAATTCTCCGTTTCATTCGGGTTACAGGTTCGAATCCTGGCGTGCATAAATATTTTTTATTTATTTATTTGAGTTGTTTCACACATAATAAATATAAAATAAAACATATTATGTTTTCGGAATGTATCATTGTAGTAGATACTCTCAGTGTCGCCCTGGTAAAAGTACACCTTTCAAAAACGTTTGCCGTGTTTCGTGATCAGATCTGAATAGACAAGTACTTCCCGACCTTCCTCTTCCCCATATCCTCTCCTTCCGTACTATTTAAATCTCACAACATACCCCAAATAGGGATAACATAGTCTCTTTGGCTCTGGACAGTTATAAATAAACATAATGCATGCAAAAAATCAGTGCGAGTACAAAGAATCAAATATTACAGTAATATTATTTTTTCCCCCGATAATCTAGTAGTGCAAAGCAAATTAGCAGGTTTGTGAATCTGAAAAATTATATGGCCAAACCCAAATCCCAAATAGGGATAACACAGTCTCTCTGGCTCTGGACAGTTATAAAATTACGTAATGCATGCAAAAAATCAGTGCGAGTACAAAGAATCAAATATTACAGTAACATTATTTTTCCCCCGATAATCTAGTAATGCAAAGCAAATTAGCAGGTATGTGAATCTGAAAAATTGTATGGCCAAACCTACAGCAAGTATTTTGGAAAGTACACAAAAGTTTAGTTTAACTAAAGTTTTCTTATTTTTTGTTTACGATTGTCTAGTATTATTATTAGTAATTTAAATAAAACTTTATTCACTACCGAAACATTGGCTTTAAATGGCGAAATTTATTCACATTTGGAATAAGGAAAAAATTTGTGCAGTTTTCTGAAATACTCTATACGCCAGTGTTTTAATTTTGTTTTAAAAAAAAGCTAAGCTTTACTGAGAAATTTACAGATACATTTTCAATTTTTGAAAATTTCTATATTTAAATGTTTAAATTAATACTTGCTAAATACCTTATAAATGAAAAGCTCCATTCAGTCGGCTCTCGAGGAGTAGGAAGATGTTAAAATAAAATTGATATCAAAACATGGAAATCAATAGAAACATTTTTATTATTTATTTATTTTATTTTATTAGGAACACAAACAAAATATTTACAGAAAAATGTTTAAAGTATTATTAAAAAAAAGATGAGTGTAAATATTTCAAATTAATGTGTTCGCAGCGTACATAGTACTATTGTAATTAACAAAGTATAATACACAAATGCTGCACTATGCGCAACATTGTGCCTAGGTAATTAACACCTGATGCACACAACAATAATGACATGGTGGCCAAACAAATAAAATATTATTATCAAAAACAACGTTCCAGGCAAATGACACAAAATTATTTTTTATTTTTATTATTTTACATTTTTTTAAGTGGATCAATTTTACAATGCATTTTATATTTATGTAAAGAAGTCATCAGATATAGCTGTTTGTAACATATTTTTAAAGGAATTGAGTTAATTTTAGAGGGTATCAATGTTGTGAAATTTACCAATAACATTGTTTAAACGAGACGTTCTTGACATAAAATTAAAATATCCCATATTATTTACGTGGACATCTGTCCAAAATATATCGAAATTTCTTGTGCGTCTGGGTTTGATGTGAAACATAGTTTTACTCACTAAATCACTATCAACAAGGTTATTAACAATTTTAAAAGACATAGTTAAGTCTATTATTTTTCTTCTTTTGTGCAAGCAATCAAATTGAAAAATGAGTCTCTGCTGATAGCTATTTAATAAAAGATGAACACCAGATCGATGGGACAAGACAGGTAAGATTTTTTTCTGAATTGATTCAATTCTTGTTATATATGTCGTGTAATGCGGATTCCAGACAATAACTCCATATTCTAAGACACTGCGAATAAGTGAATTATACAAAATAACAACGCTATTTGGATTTATGAAAAGATTTGTTGCTCTTGTTATGAAACCTAGCATTTTGTTTGCCTTACTAACTGTTTTTTCAATGTGTTGGTTGAATGTTAATTTGCTGTCCAAACAAAATCCCCGAGGACTTTAATTGACGATACCTTTTCTAGTTTAGTAGCACATATATTGTATGGGAAATCTACTTTTCGTTTATTGCGAGTAAAACAAATAACCTTGCACTTGCCTAAATTCAACATTATTTCATTTTCCTCACACCACAGAGAAATAGTGTCAAGTCCATTTTGTAATATTTGATAGTCTTCATTTGATTTGACGACTTTGTGTAGTTTTGAGTCATCTGCGTAGAGTGAAAATTTGCATTTAAGTCGATATGTTAAATCATTGATAAAGATGATAAATAATAGAGGTCCAAGATGAGACCCTTGTGGAACCCCAGATGTATTCGTAACAAGGGAAGAGTTGAAACCGTTAATTGTAACTAACTGTGTATTTATGTAAATACTGTAGTGAGGTAACGTAGTTGCATTTTCCATTGCGTTGTGATTTATAGCTTAGCATCTGCAATTGAATCTTAGATTTCATTATACTATCATAAAATTTAGGCGCTAGTAGGGGAGCCGTTATATAATTACTTAAGTCGCAGTTTCTAATTATTTTCTTTGTAAAGCGGTCTTGAGGTTATATTTTATCAAAATGGCGCTATTAAAATAATATGGTAAATGCATAATTTCAAAAAGATTAGTTTAAAATGATAATGCCACTGTCATGGCTGAACTGTATTCAATCCGAGAGACATTTTGCGTCGTAATAATAGTAATCACGGGCTTGAGTACCGAACCCCAGACCGTCACATGCACCCTTACCACTCGGCCATCCGCCCCCGGTCCTCACTCCGCCCTCCCTACTGCCCTCCTAACTCCCCCTTCCCAGGCAGCCCTCCATTGGTAACCGGGACTGAGGGTGGGCATCGATCTGCACTGTTTTTAATTATCTTCAAGTTTCAAATTGAGAGTGGACTCACAGGCTTTCTTGCTAGAGTTTAAAATAATTAGAAATATTCTACTTCTTCATGAGGCTTCTGACGTTCAGCTTTGGGCACAGGCTCTCCTCAAACATTTCCAGTTTTTCGGTTCTCGAAGGCTCTCACTTCTCTCATCCGAAGACTCTAGTCCTTTTCAAATCGTCAACAGATCTCATCCTGATAACTTCTGCTTTTCTTTCCCAGCAAAGGTCATCGTCAGATGATACTTGAATTGTTATTTTTAAGTTAATTTCTTATTAACGAAACTTTATAAAAAATATTACGTATTCAATAATTGAGAGAGAGAGGTAGATACTCTAAGTATCAATCTGGTGAAAGACTACCACTCAGAATCGAAACGTTGCTTGAAATGGCTTAAGCCGTGTTTAGTGACAAGATCTATAGCCAGGTACTTTCCAACCTTTTTCTTCCCCATATTCAATATAAAAAAGAAAATAAGTATTTCAAAACTGTTTCTTTCCACAGCATTGTCACCTAGGAAAACAAAACAGCTACGTACCAATGCATCAAGACTTTTGATAAAGAGTGAGTTATCCAGAAAATACACTCTACCAGTAAACAGAAAAGTTTATACAATTTTCGAAAATAATTTTAACATATCCCTGGAATTTATTATTTAAAACCTTTTTACGTTTCGTGTTCAAGTGTCTAGAGGAATATTACAGAGTCACTTCTCGCTAGTGTCGTCAAACTGAGTATCGTGATCATTTTGGACTATTTCTACCCAAGGAAGATTATACTCTTTCATTCGTTTTGTTCCTTAGCTTGTCTTTCTACGTCATAAGCATGTTTAGGTATAGCCTCGTATTATGTACTGATGAAATTATCAAAGACCGATTTGGAATCTTGAATAAAATGCTGCGAGGAAAAAACACATTGGTAAAAAATTATTATTGTATCGTGTCGAGCAATAAAGATATGTTTGCATTATATACAAAAAATATTTTCAGGTCTTTAAACACTGTCATATTTTTTTTACTTACGGACAGTTCGCCAACAGTTTTATTGATTGTATAATATGGAAAATCTGTTCTCGAGCTTCCCATAGTAAAATAAAGAACCCAAGCTTTTCGAAAAAAAACCATGCGATGCGACGAAGCAATTTCATTCTAAACGTTGCCAGAACAATGAGTATGTGGCCAATACCGAATTTAAATGTCGTTTCAGGATATAAATCCCGTCAAATTTAATACTGAAGATGGTAATACCGACTTGGCCTATTTACATGATAAATTGAATGACCACTGTACACAATCAAAACGTTGCTTGAAATTGCATTAACCTTGTTTGATGACCAGATCTGAATAGCCAGCTAATTCTCAACCTTCCTCTCCCCATTGCGTTCATCCTCATAAAATTCCCCGAATTTGGGTTGCCATAATCCCACTGACTCCGGAGACAGTTGAGACGTTCGTGCAGTGTACTTGTAAAAAGATTTCTGTTATTATTGTTATAAACCGAGAAGGTACATAGAGTTAAAGGGGGTTGCTAGGAGGGTGTTTAGTCCTGGATGCTGCGCCCGGACCATTGTTCCCTAACCTCCCCTAACTATTCCACCCTCGAATATTTGGATGAACTTATGTGCGTGTTGTTTCGCGTCGGGTGCATTGGAAACGGGGGGTTGGAAAAATCAATACAAGACGTGGCCTTCAACGACTTGCAATCATTTGGAGGGTGGTTTTAAAAATATTTTATTGCAAGGGGGACGTGCCGAATGATGACGATGTTTTTTAATATAAAATTTCAGCCATCGCAATAGTTATTATTATAAATCATGGCGAAGTGATGCGTTTTTAAGATGAATCTTAGATTTTAATGAATAAGTTCATTTCCTGTTAGATATCCTCAACCTCTTGTATAAATGCGAGTAATTTTACTGTTTAACTATGATTTAACAGTGTTCATAAAAAAACACACTTCACTTTACACAAAACCACTTCTTTATACATATTTTAAGTTACTGGTTTCACTGGTGTTGTTTTATTAGGGAAGCGGATATTTGACTAACTTATAATTATTAAATGATTATTAACACATCACAAAATGATGATAATAGTAAAAATAAAGTAAAAAGCATTAAAAAATAAAATAATAAATAGTGTAAGCTTGATTTTAAAATTTTAAGATAATTTAAAAATACCAATTAAAATATTTATGGGTTTGAAACTACTTTTGTTAATTATTTCGAATTTGAAAATCTCAAAGCCAACACTATTTTATAATGTTATAATCGTTAAAATGGATTTTCGCAAACTTGATGTTGGTGAGTTTTTTAAAACTGATAACAGAAATTTACTGCTTCTCATATTTCTGAGAAATGAACAATCTTGACCAAAAAAAAATAAATTAAGTATGAATGATTTTTTCATACAGAATCGAAAAGCTGCTTGAAATTGTTTTAGTAGTGTTTGGTGACAAGAAATGAAAATAGGCTAATTCCCAAACCATAATTTTCTGTCAATTTTTTTTATTTATTGTGAAACGGAATGAATTATTTATTTATTTTTACACGAAATCGCACAAGAATCTCAACTGCTCTCCAACCGTCAAGAGGCAGTGAGACTATGGCATCCCCAAGTAGGGAATGTTGTGAGGCAGAAGGTAAGTGGGGAGGGGAAGGAGATTGGGAAGAGCAAGGTTGGGAAGTACCTGGATATTCAAATCTGGTCACCAAACACGGCTAAACCATTTCAAGCAACGTTTCGATTCTGAATGGTGGTCTTTCACCAGGGCGTTACTTAGAGTATCTACCACTCTGGAACGTGCCCCAAATATACTTTTAATTATTTTTATATGAATTAAGTGTATTATGACAGATATTAATTAAATAATAGTTAATTGGCGCACGCCGGGCTTGAACCCGCGACCTTTAAATTCGTAGTCGAGCGTCTTACCACTCGACCATGGGGCCGTCAAAATTCAATTAATTCGATTCGCGATTCAATTTTAAAAAAAAGTCGCATTTAAAATTACAATGGATGTCACACTATTTAAAATTATTTTAAAAGACTGGCAACATTCAAAGCTTAAGGTGAGCTGTTCGCAGTGCAGGGCAACCTTTACTTACGTATTACGTGTTACAGGTACAAGGCTTCCTTTTCCTCCCCGCGCGAACTAAGCTTTTTGCGAGAGAAAAAGCTTTTGGAGGAACCTGAGTGCAAAGTGCTTTCAAGTCGATACGCTTCCTTATTCCATTTAATCGGATTACTTGCGACTCTCGAGAGCTTAGTGAACCCCTAATTCTTGAAGTAGTAATTTTACGTATTAATTTTCATCTACTAACTGAGAAAATGTAATGAATATAATATATTTCTGGTTGCTATTCTGTAAGTAACACACTGTAAATTCAATTAAATCTTTGGAAATTACACCTAAAATATGCTAAACTCTACACAAAGTATTTATTCAAGTATGGTTTAATAAAAAAAGACTAAATTAAAGATATTATTCAAATTGCTGAATGCTTAATAACGAAATTCACTATTTGAATAATATTCATAAATAATAATTAACGAAATACAAATAGAAAAATGTGATATAGGAATAATCCCAGGTCCCAAAAGAGGCACAAGAGTTAGAAATTCAAATGTCTTAATACCTAGATAAAACAAACATGATTTTTGACCATCATTTATAGATATTAACAAAAATTAATAATATTTATTGATCTCAATGATGTATAAAATCAGCATTTACTCGCCTAAAAGGCAGGTTAGCGCCCTTAAGGTGATTTTTCACCAAAACGGCGCTACACAAATAATCCAAATATTATTGTTATTATTGACAAGATGTTCCGTAGCTCAGGGGATAATTAGCAGCAGAATTTATTTCGTTTAAGATAAAATGCTTAATTACTCAGAAACATAAGGTAAATCGCCAGCAAGAATGGTAGATACTTTTAAGTATCGCCCTAGTGAAAGACCAGCATTCAGAATCGAAACGTTGCTTGAAATAGCTTTAACCGTATTTGGTGACCAGATCTGTAGGGCCAGGTACTCCTAACCTTCTTCTTCCCTATCTCCTTTCCCTCCCTGCCACCTTCAGTCTCGCAACATACCCCGGTTGGGGATGCTATAGTCTCACTGGCTCTAGACGGTTAGAAGCAGTTGGGACTCTTGTGCAGTATTCGCTGTAAAAAAATAATTGAAAGAATAAGTTTACACGTGTCACTCCGATGTCACCTCGAACGATGACTCACACTTGAGCGACAAAAGTAGAACACCATTCAACTTCATTCGATTCAACTACAAAGTTGACCAACTTTGTTAAAAGAGGGTCACCATTTATCAATGTATTTTCAACTGTCATTCAACAGAGAGTTGACCAACTAAAATCGAATATTGTGACCAAAGCTTTCCCTCTGATAGACTCGTTGAATCCTCTCCTTCGTTCTCATAAACAACGCTTGTAACAGAAAGAGAAATCTAGAAGGCATTCTCTGGAGATTCAGGAAGAAAGCAAGGCATGTAAGCACAATGAAAAATATTAAGAAAGAGACGCTTAGGTGGTTTGGATACATACATAATGGATTGTTTTAAAACATATATGACGTGGAAAATTTTGATCTGAGAAGTCAGGGACATTCGAGGAAGAAATTACACGGTCAAGTGAATCTAATATTCGAGTCGAACCATGTCAAGGTCGGAATAACAGAAAAGTATGTACGAGACAATCTATGTATATAAATGTGGCATGGGTGTGTTCGAAAACAGAGCTGTGCGGCAGCCCATCCTCTCTGCCTACCCCCGAGGGAAAAGGTAGGAGAAGGCAATAAAATAAAAACAAAAAGTCCAAAGGCATAGTGATGAGCAAAACAGTCCAAATTGTTACATTTGTAAGTGAAGTTTGTGCGATGACAGCCCTCTTCAATGGAGTGATCAGCATATCTCATTCCCGCTACTAATTAGTATTAGTTAGTAGACGAGTTCACATGGAACTACTCGAGGGGTTACATTATCAAAGCGTTCAATTTCATTAGGCGCAATGCTGGTCTCATGACAATAGGCTTTAAAATTACAAATCATGATATCGACTGTCCATACCTCTTGGCATGCTACTGCTTATTCGTACCAGAAAAAATGCTGTCGCAGCAGAAATCATGCAATGTTCAGAATTATGGTCGGACAGAATACAAGAGTTCAAAAACTTATTAATTTAAAAATTTTGTAATTTGAAATTGTACTTGTTGTTCCATTGTACTGTGTCTCACTCCCGCTACTAACAGTTAGTGAGTTTACAAATGCGTCGGGTTCTCGCCCACGCGTTCCATTTCTCTGCCGGATAAGTCTTTCCGTCATTGCACAAGCAACATTTTACCGCTAATTATGATGGTAGTAGGAGATTTCAAATATTGTCAGATTATTCGTAACCCGGGAATGGATGTGTTTTTATTAAAAACAAAAACAAAAAAATAGCCACGAATAATAATGTTATCTTGAGCATTAAATAACTGTGCACTATTACAGTTTAACAGAATTCAAACGACGGAAGAAGTACGTCTAAAAATATTTTAAAGGATTATTTTTAATTAGTGTAGTAGTATATATTATGTTTTAATTGAGCTTTTGCTGACAAGTTGCTTATATAAGTTACTTGTATAGTAGATACAAATTGCAATTGTATGAAAATAATATTAAACAATAAATAAATCTAAAAAAGGTCCCCTATTATTACTGTTTGACATAATTTGACTTGTGCCAGTTAAAAAGCGGCAGTTTTAAAGTCATAGAATTTGAAATAGATGTTGCCATAACTTTGTGTCATGTAGCTGAGAAAGGTCGAAACCATCTAGCTTTTATACGTAGGCATTACTTTCAGAAGAGACGGTAGAAGCTGATAATGACAAGTACAAAGGGATGAAATGCAGGCAATACAATTTTAATGGAGTGCTGTATGCACTAGTCAAAGGAAGTGAGTAGGCGGTTCGTATCCGTGTTCTGATACAGACTCAGTATAGTAAAGGAAGATTTTGTTGAGATAGGACGGAAGTATAGATACAAAAGGAGGTACCTTAGACATCTATTATAATGTTCCACATTTTTTTGAAAGCAAACTTAGGCCTAGTGTTAAAGTGACAAACTTAGGCCTGGTAATTAAAACCACTGTTACATTTTCCTTTGTCATAAATCGATAATTAGCGCCATTATGCATTTTAACCATTACCACCTCAAAAAATCGCCCCGTTACCATCGATTCTCAACCCGTTTCAGCATTTTATTAAATTATGATCAGGCGGCAAGCATAACAGCATGACCATTATGATATCAGTAAGGGTGAATTTTCCTTTTAAAAGGTGTGGAATAACGCCTTTCACCTAAACAAAGTCGATTTGGTTGAAGTAAGCGATCTATAGTAAAAGGTTTGGACACTAAAATTTGAATGGAGAAAGAAGTGTTAAAATAATGATAATTCGAGGACTTTCCATAAGACAAGTCCCGATTCTGTGAATCTAATACTTGGGACGTGTCTTGTCAGAATGAGAAGATGTACGAATGTGGATTAGACAAATGGCGTGTGTCAGGTACGAATAACATCCACTATTTGATTGTTTTTACGAGGTATGTTTTCTGTTTTTTACTAATAAGAAAGACGACAGTCAGAGGTTACGAATAACCAGACAATATTTAAATTTCTCCTACTAACGCATTATAAGTTGATTATAAGCGGAAAAAGTTTTTTGTATAATAATGGAGGACTTAACTAGCAGAGGGTTAAACCCGCGACACTTGGTGGTAACCCAACTCTTTGGGCCACTAGACTAACTAAACGGCCATTAAGTATCCGTCCTGATTTTATCTCTATTGAGGAGGTGGAGATTATATTGATATTAATACGAAGTGCTTTTGCGAATGTATAGTTTTCTTTGCATGACTGGATTTTCACTTTGACATTAGTGAATTAGTAGAGTTACTTTTAAAAACCAATGTCGTTACACACGTATATTTGTAACATCGTTGGTAAAAACTTGATACTTGTTCCAAAAAGTGATTACCCAGAAATAATACCCTGAACAGAAAAGCAAAAAAGTGTGATTCATGCCGATTTGTAAGAAGACTGATGTCGCCAATTGACATTGAACCTTTCGACTCCTAGGCCCCAGACAGGCCAATGAAATTGAATACTTGTGCAAGAAAGAATTACGATATTTTAAATAGAAGCTCATTGGAGTAAGATATTGGCCCCATCAATCTTAATGCTGCCTGGGTGGACTCCCTTTTAATAGCCTTCTGTAGACATGAGACCTAATATCATCCAATAACAATTTTTACATTTATTTATTTCCTATGAATCTATGTTTTTTCTTTATTATTGTGTACATATTGTATTACAACTTTATTTTAAATATTATTATCAATTATAGAATGTCTGCATACCTTCTGGAATAAAACATTAAAGGTCGCGTGTTCAAACTCGGCGTGCGCCAATAACTTTTATTTAATTAATATGTGCCATAACACATTTAATTTAAATAAAATTAATAAAAAAAAACGTATATTTACGGCACGTTCCAGAGTGGTAGATACTCTGATTATCGCCCTGGTGAAAGACCACCATTCAGAATCGAAACGTTACTTGAAATGGCTTAAGCTGCATTTGGTGACCAGATACTTCCCGACCTTCCTCTTCCTAATCTCCTTCCCCTCCTCACTACCTGCAGCCTCACAACATAACCTATTTAGGGATGCCATAGCAACACTGGCTCTAGACGGTTGGGAGCAGTTGAGACTCTTGTGCGGTATTCCTTAATAGGAAAAAAAAAGTATTATTATTATTATTTAAAAGTTTGACAAATTTCATCAAAAGCAAAAACCAAAAGCTTTCTTCGAAGACACAGACACGCTCACAAAATACTTCCAATGTTTTGTCTCTTCGGTGGAAATAACACACATCTAAAGAGAGATCAGCAAAAAAAGTTTTAAAAAATTTCGTTCTTTCGTTTCGCGGTTAATTCTTATGCACCGAATATTGTAAGGTATTGTACAAATTGTTCCTGTGTAAATTTAAATTCCTCGCTACTCTTGGTCTGTTCATGAGGCCATTACTCATTCTATAGGAGATACGTTTAAATAAGCAATTAAAGCTCCCTGCAGTTAGTTGGCAAGTTAGTTAAGTATACCTGCCTTATTGGGAGAGTAACCTTCCAGTGCTTGCTTAATGTTCCCCCTCTAATTAGTACCTGCTCGTAGTTCGACTTACATGCCATTGAAGGAATTCTGTGAAATGTTAAGAGAACGTTCCATTTCATTATAACAAAGAGAGACCATAAACATTATTATTAGATGATCAATAATTAACATTTTGGAACAATAATTTATACAGGGTGAACTTTATATTTAAATTAGAATTAATTTATTAAAGCTGTATGATTTACAACTTTGTCTCAGTAGCAACCTAATCTTTTTATGTTCAGCGTTTTTTTTCCGTTTAATATTTCATTTTAAAAAATTGGTATCGCTTTAATAATGTCATTTGGTCCCCTATCTATACTGTGCATATTCGTCATATTAAATTCATACAACATCGCTTCTTATGCAAAATCGCATGGAGATTAGGGCGAGAAAGAGGCGATTATTCACATGATGAGAGTGAACAAACATTAAAAAATATCTTCATAAGAAAAGCGTACGAAAGACTGATTTAATTTGCATTTTCAAAATTATTAATTGTATTATTGACTTGCCTTCTTTGTTACAACTCATCTAGTTCAACATTCTTTGGAGTAGACTCAGAAACAATGAATTGTTGTTCCTCAATCATTACTCGCCTCCATGGTCAAGTGGTAAGACGCTCGACTACGAATCCAAAGGTCGAACCCGGCGTGCGCCAATAACTTTTATTTAATTAATATGTGTCATAACACATTTCATTCATATAAAAATAATAAAAAGTATATTTGGGGCACGTTCCAGAGTGGTAGATACTCTAAGTGAAAGACCACCATTCAGAATCGAAACGTTGCTTGAAATGGCTTTAGCCGTATTTGGTGACCAGATCTGAATAGCCAGGTACTTAACAACCTTCCTCTTCCCAATATCCGTCCCTTCCCCACTAACTTCAGCCTCACAACATACCCTATTTCGGGAATGTCATAATCTCACTGGCTCTAGACGGTTGGGAGCAGTTGAGACTCTTATGCGGTATTTATATTAAAAAAAACTCTACTAATTATGGGTATCGTTCTCCACGTCCAGAATGTCGAGACTTGTTAACTCAAGCCATGGTCTTGAAATCTTTGATACCAATTTAAATGATTTTTTGTCATTCTTTATGACTCTACCAAAACTTTTATTTGTCCTTGGCTTTGAATTGAATGTTCTTTCCTATGTATATTTTGTCCTATTTTTATCATCGCTTCATTAAAATATTATGTATGTGCTGTTCTTTCTCTGATACTCTTTTTTCACATTTCGTGTTATTTTTTGTAATTGGACAATAGTCCGTTAGTTTATAAATAAATAAATAATTATTTTTATATCTTAACTCCACGTTCATTGGCCGCATTTTTTGTTTTGGGTGTGTTCGCATTTAACAGTGATGAAAAGGCATCGATTACAATTCATTATGGAGTACGTAATGCATCAAAAACGTATTATATTTTTTTAACGATCAAAATTTTCCTCGGTCGTGAAAACACGAAGAAAATTGTGTGATTTATTATGGTGTTCATCACGTGTCTAGACTAAGGCTGGGTGAGAGTGTACCGGGTACCTCTTTCCAGCCCCGTGCACAAGAATTGGAATGTCTCAAGCAATGGTGTTGAAAATTCAACATTTCGTCGATGCTTGGAGGGCATTGAATGAATTTTTAAATTTTATTAGTAGAAAACACTGCCGAGACTCATATTATAATGAATTCTGATGAATCTGTGACTACAATATCATTTTAATATACTATAATATCACAATAAAAAACTGACCCATTCAATTTTTTACCGTAAAACGAATTTAAAATGTGTAAAACGTAAAGCTATGGTATTAAGTAATAAGATAGTTATTAATTTACTTTCGAAGTATTGAGAATAAAACATTTGAGATTATAGTAAGGTATATATTAATCATAAATAATTAAAATTTCAGATCACTTTTCTAGGCATGCTACAGCAAACTCGACCTTATGCCCCTCCTATATGCTGTGAGTTAAAAAATCATATTTTCTTCTAGCCTTTCGACACTTACGGCGTTTACGATTCAGCTGCGGCTCGACACTCGGCCGATAAGCACATAGGTTTTACGCCTAACGCAAAGATGATTATTTTCATTTATCAATGTGACGGCCTCTGTAGTCGAGTGGTAAGACGCCCGACTACGAATCCAGAGATCGCGGGTTCAAGCCTGGCGTGTGCAAATAATTTTCATTTGATTAGTATGTGTCATACCATATTTATATAGTGTAAAAATAAATATAGTACATTTGCGGCATGTTCCAGAGTGGTAAATACTTTAAATATCGCCCTGGTGAAAGATCAGCATTCACAATCGAAACGTTGCTTGAAATGGCTTTAACCGTGTTTGGTGACCAGATCTGAATAGCCAGGTACTTCTCGACCTTCCTCTTTCCCATCTCCTTCCCTTCCCCACTACCTTCAACTTCACAACATACCCCGACTGGGGATGCCATAGTCTCACTGGCTCTAGACAGTTGGGACTCTTGTGCGGTATTAACTACAAAAAATATAAAAAAGGGATTACTTAGAAAAATATTTTTTTCAACATTTTGAAATCACCTAGGATTATTTTATTTTTCCACAGTTTAATTGAATTTAAGAGATTTAGAAAAATTACAGCAGAATTACATTCTGTTCTCAGTTGACGTTTTTCCTCTTTCAATTCATATAATCTGTCTCCTTCTTTCTGTTCCTTTGCTTTAATTTGAATGTTATTTTATTATATTAATTTAATTGCTTTCTCACTGTTCTCTTATTTTATTTTATATTTCTTTCTCCCTATGTGTGTATATAAAACCGCACACTATGGATTTTGTGTTTAATTTAATTTTGTTCCTAGATGGTGTTTAGGCTTAGCGAAACCGATCGGTCACAAAAATTAAAATAAAATCTGTGGTCAAAGTTATTTTTTTCATTTCATTAACATTCTCTGTTCTCCAACGCCGCGGTCGTTGGGAGAATTAACAATATAACTGACTTAATAAAGTAAAAAATCTGCCTCATATTACGGCATCTGCAGAGTCTTTTCAACTAACTTCTATTATTTGTCCCGTGTCTACCGGCCATCAAGCTTTTATTAATCTCTCGTCCAGAGTTTACGACTTAACGCCCCGCTAAAGCGTTACTTTTACTAGGACTCGTATTCGAGGCTTTATGCTTTATGCGTTATACTTTATGTCGCCCGGTTTCACGGATGGCAACACAGAACACAGCCTTTTCTCGAATCAGAGGCTGCGCTTTGTGAAGGGATTAATTATATTCTGGCCGTTGTAAGGGGACCAATTCACTACTTTATGTAGTCAATTGTCTAAGATAATGCCTACTGCCTTCTACAACGAACATCGTGAAAAATTATAGTGCCAACATTTAGTGTCAAAATTTTATTTGTGCTTGTTGTTAAGGTGCTAAAAGTCTCAAATACTCCATAAGATCCATACATATTATTAATTCGTTTTGTATCTTTATTTTCTAAGACAGCAGCTTTATCTAACATCTAACGAATGTAATTAAAAAAGTATATTCAACGCCACGATATTTGACGAATAACAGTTATTTAAAAAAAACACTTTTCACTTTTAATATTTTTGAAATAACTACCTTTTTTATTTGTTTTTTGAATACCACACAAGTTCGAACTATCCCGAACCCCGTCAAAAACAGTGAGACTATTGCAATTCCAATTGGGGTATGTTGTGAGGCTGAAGGTAGATGGGAGGGGAAAGAGATTGGGAAGAGAAAGGTCGGGAATTACCTGCCTGTTTAGATCTCGTTACCAAACACCGCAAGCCATTGCAAGCAACGTTTCGATTCTGAATGGTGGTCTTTCACCAGGGCAATACTGAGTGTATCTTCCTCTCTAGAAAGTGCCACAAAAATACTGTGTACTTTTTTTAATCAATCAATTGTCAAATAATATAAATTGATTAAATAAATATTATTTACTTACGCCGAGATTTGAACCGGCTAGATTCATTGTCGATGGTCTTAATCACTCAACTACGGAGGTCATCCCCAAAAGCAAATATGAACTAGAAATACCCACAGAAAAGAAAATAGATTTGGGTGCGACCGAGAAAAAATCATTCTTGTCAACAATATTATTTAACAATTTTAATTTGAATAATTATTGAGGAGTTCTACAATCAAACTTTTTTTTAATTATCAGTTGGTTTTGTAAAAAAAATCAGTTGTCACGTAAAAGGTGCTGAAATTAACATTTCGCTTGTGACGCATCAGTCTTGCTGGTGTTTTCCCCAATGGAATATTACGAAGTGCCCCCTGGATACGTGTAAGTACAACGCGTAGGCTTTTCTCTTGTTACGTCTACGTTTCACACAGCAAATAAATTCCCCGAGTGAAATAACCACCGGTAGATTCCGTCGGAGAATCGGCTCTTCCGGTCCTTTTGGGTTTACGAGGTCGGAAAGAGTGGTAAGGCATTTGGCGGGAAAGTGTCACATTTAACAGATGTGTTAAATCACTCGTAAAATAAACGCCGAATTAGTTTTTCGTACGTATGGCTTAGCCCACGCAACTAAATAAATCTATTATTAGATTTGTAAAAGGACATGGTGTATCCATTGTAACGCCAAATATACCTATTCATAGACAAGCATATTTCCATTTAAGATATTATCAAAATTCAGTATCTACTTTTATTAATACACAGAGTGAAACAAAAGGTTTCAGTCTGGATTAAAATAAAAGGTAAATTTTCCAGAACTAAATAGCTCCAACCAAACATAGCGCCATATTAATAATTAATTTGGATTGTCTGTTTGAACCGCTGTTAATATATTTTTATTGTATTTATGTACCCTCCCTCTTTATATATATTTAATAATGTCTTTCCCAGTTTTTCTTTTTTGTTTTATTACATTTTTAACCTAATTAAATAACTAATACGCAGTAATAGATATAATAGACACTTTAGCTAAAATACCCCAGGACAGGTACTTTTAGTGAAGTGTTTACGAGAGATTATAATATACAAATATAACCATTAACAGTACCTACCCATCATTCTTACCTTATCATCCACAATATCAATATTAAATAGTATTATCCTTATACTTCATTTGCTGATGATACACTCATATACTCGTACATAATTTGAGATAATTACGAAGAGTTAATAAATATTTTGAATAATGAATTAGATAATGTATCAATATGGCTTAAAATGAATAAACTTAAACTGAATACAAAACAGACAAAATGTATGATAATTAGATTTAAGAAAACATGCAGTAAAAGCAACATTAAAATTGATGGTGAAATTATTGAAAATGTAAGTGATATGAAATACTTAAGAGTTATATTAGATGCAAAGCTAACCTTTAACAAGCATGCTGAGTATATACAAAAGAAAGTTTTGAAGAAGATCTCTTTGTTTGGGAAGAATTCGTCAAAAAAATTGTAGAAAAACCGTAATTATGGTACAATATACAACTCCATTATTGCTCCAAATTTTTACTACTGTTCAACCATTCTTTTCTTGTGTAACGACAGAGAACAAAACAGGTTTCAAATTCTCCAAAATAGAGCAATGAGAATTATACTTGGGCAAAATAGATACTCAAAAGTAACTAAAATGTAAAAAATAACAGTAAAACAGATGCACATTGATGTTAATACATAAAATGAAGAACAACTTGTTACCAAAATATTTTTCTTACAAAATCATCTACAATGTTGATGATATTCACAAATATAATACAAGGGCATGCAAAAAAATTAGACTACCAGAAAAAAATAAAGCAAACACACAAAATAGCTTACTATATAAAGGGATGAAATCTTATAATGCTCTGCCGGAAACCATCAAAATTATGCCTATCAATAAATTCAGAATAGCCTGTAAAAATTATTTAAAATGCATATAAATCAAAATAATAAGTAGTATATAAGTTAAAAAATAATATAGTTAAAAAGAAAATGAAATAATTAGCTACTTGTAAACTAAAATATACAAAGTAACTAATTTAAAATAAATTAAACTAAAAAAAATAATAAAAATCCTCTAAATCATACGAAAATCAAATTTATGTAATACAAATAACACGACTAAATTAATAACATCACTCTACAAACACTCGATAAATATGTAATAAACTCATAACACATCGCATAATATATATATTTATGTATTTTAAGAAAGAAAGAAAGAAAGACAAACATTCCCGGGTTACTAATAACCTGAGTTAACTAGCAGAGAAATTTAACCCACGACGCCCGGGTAGGAATCCGACGCGTTTGTCCACTCAACTACTGTGAAATGTGCTTTTTTTAAACATAGCCAATAACACAAATCAATATTTGTGATGAAAAATCAATTCAAGGGTAATATTCTCACATAGAAATTTTCCTATATTGACGTAAACGTAGTTGCAACAACATAACTTACAGCAAAATTTTATTTTTAATAATACTCGTATATTGGTAGTTGATGCCATATTTGTACCTATTCATATAAATGTATAGAAATTAATCCATTACCTAATGAACTTAGGCTAGAAAATAATAAAATAAAAATATTTACAAAGAATATCATCTGAAATTATGTCTAAAAGCATAGATTATAATCTGCTTGAATGGCAGATATTGTATACTATATTATTATATTTCTTCTTTTGTCTTTTTGCTATTTCGTTTGTTCTTGGAGATTCAAGATTTTTTTAATTAGCTTAGTGTTTTTTAGCTTTAAGATTGAAATTCTATGGAAAAGAGATATTTTAAAGGTGTGTAAAGCCTAAATAAAGCTTAAAGCTTTCATAACTTGCACACCTGAAAAATGATTAAATAAATAAAAAAAACCTTTTTTACTTACTTAAAGCAATTTAGTTTTCCAAACGTTAAGTAGTAAATTTTATTCTAACAAAAAATAAAAAGGAAATTCTTTAATCTTGGCTTGCTTTTTTTGAAAATTTTACTCGTATATTAGTTCCACTTTTAAAAAATACCTGCCAAAGTAAGCCATATGGTAGACATGGAATTAACATTTCGAAAATGCATTAAAAGTAATAGTCTGGTTAAATATATTTTAGATACTTTATCGCTTGTCTAGTATAACGCCTATCTAGGCGTATTATACCTACGCAAGGTTGACTAAACATGCACTTCATAATATGTTTATATGATTCTAGACTGATCGCATACAGAGAGAAAGACGTGAGGACACGACTGGTGGTCAGGATGGACGAGTATAACGCCTATTTAGGCGTATTTTACCTACTCAAGGTTGACTAAACATGCACTTCATAATATGTTTATATGATTCTAGACTGATCTAATACAGAGAGAAAGACGTGAGGACACGACTGGTGGTCAGGATGGACGAGTATAACGCCTATTTAGGCGTATTATAATATGTATTTACATGGCCAGCAACGGTGCGCACCTAACAGCCTAGCAGTGAAGGATGTTTCCGGCGGTAAAAGGATGAATTTGCCCGCGGAGACTGCGTTTTAACTTGTCGTGACGGAAGGCACCGCTTCTCTTGTGTTTACTTACGTCAGCGCGTTTGAATACGTAAATAAACGTGATCTACCTAACCTTAAAGACTATCATTTGACAACTACCTACTTCGTTTATTCATTATAGTTCCTTAGTTTTACACTGGATTTATAAAGATTATTTTTAAAATGAACATCAGTTCCAATTTTGAAAATGTAACACTCGAACGCACAAGGAAATTATATTGTTCATTTGTTCTTATTCTCGTCACGCCAAGAGTTAGAATAGCAGAATAGAGGACACGAGGTATGAATGTGTGACGAGACAAATTTATGCGGCGGTCTATCCTTTCTGCCTTCCTCTCTAGGTAAGAGCGCGACGGTTAGTTAGTTTCACTTATACTTATTTTGAATACCATGCAATACATTTCTGCTTTTTATTATTGAATTTAAAACGTTTTCAAAATATAGGCTTTCCTGAAAGGATTTCATTACATTAATCGGGAGTAAATTGAACGTAGTTATGCAGAAAGCGTCCAATCCCAAAAATATGAAACTGTGAAAAAGGCGTTTGAAAATATAACGATAAAAAAAACATTAATGTCCATAATTCGCATTTTAAAGTGAATATCAGTGTTGTTTTCTTTATGAGTATTATTATAAATAGATCATTTATAATATGTCAATGTGATTATTAAAAAAATGTATTTCATTAATTTCGATTTATGTCAAATATCTGCAATGTGAAAAAAAAATTACCAAAAATCTATTGCATTTGGAGCATGGATGTTTTCAGTAGATAGATATCTCGTATTTATCTATAAGAAAACAGGTAAAACACGATTTTGGCAAATTGTAGGTTGGAAGCTTTCTGCATAACTACGTCTAATTATTGTTATGAATTGTTTCTAAAAACCTATAAAACATAAAGCAAAAGATAGTCGGCTTTATCATGAGCTGCGGAGCTTTGAAGTATTCCTTTGACTGTTGACGGTTTGCTTCAGACGTTTTAATTGTACAATGCGAGAAAAGATTTTGAAAGAAAAAAAAACTGAGCGAAGCCGGGTAGTAAACTTATGTATGAATCATTGTAGAGATAAGTCGATAGAGCTGTTTTGCCTGAAGTAATGTCATTTTTTTCTTATTCTGAGTGAAACTGATAAAATAGGAGTCGAAATGTCTAACGAACATTGGCGATATCGGTTTCCTTTCGAAATGGTAAAGCTTTGGGTACTGTGTAATATGTACTATTCACTTTTATGTTCAGTGTAATATGTACTATTCAAGCTTGGAGTAAGAATATATATGGAGAGAGAGCTAAATATTTTTACCCGACCTATACAAATTTACCATAAATCACTTTCTCCGGGCTTTTAAGTCGTAAACCTTGAGAGAGAAAGAGACAAGACAAGTTGTCACATAATATCGCACCACTTTTAGGTATGTAAGCATGTTTTACGTCTCCTGCGTCTCCAGCGACTCTTCCCAATACGTTTTGTTATGCAACATAACTCAGTTTTTCAGGTTATATCCTATATTTTTGTTGATAACAATACTGTGAAAAGGTGATTATGCAAATAAACTAAAAATATGTCAACATGTGCCATGAATGGATGTATAAATACCCTAGCCCTAGCCCTAGCCACACCCGAATCAAGAAAAAATCAACAATCCTGACTACGCAAGCTATTCCCCCTGGTATATTATTGCTCTTAGATCTGGGGCCTAAATGTCGAACGTACATTGGTGAAATCGGTTTGCTTTCAAATTGGTATAGGTTTGGGTACTAGGTGTTGTATGTTCAGTGTAATATGTACTATTCAAGGTGTGTGTATTATTAATATGCTTTGATGTAATCATATATTTTAAATGAAATCCAGCTGAAGTCGTATCGTCAAAGTTTAATGTCTGTAAGAAGGAAGTACTATCTAGGAAAAGTTTGTTCCCACTTCCTCCCGCTTATGAAACCACCCTTATATTGTGAGTTTAATCTTAAACAAAAACATTAGCCCTACCATTCATCTCCTTATTCCCTTCCGCAAGTTAGGGGGGCGGAGATTGCAGGGGGGCGGTCGGCGAGAGGAATAAAAAGAGAAAAATGAATGGATTGGGAGCAGTAAAAAGCAACGCAGCGCAGCGCAGAGGGGGCGGCAATAAATTCTGTATAATCCAGAAAGCATCTGCGGGGGTTGGCACTGGGCGGTAGGCAGAGGACAGGGGTGTTCAACAGTTTGGTATTGGAGCGTATTCGAGATTAGGCAGAAAATAACTGCCCCAAAATTATTATCATTTAAATTTAATACGTCTATAAAGCCTACGAGGTAATTTTTGTAAGAGGATGAATCCATTGCAAGTAAAAAACTTTAAATTACCTATTTTTTGTGTAAATGCCGAAAAAATGTTTTAACTGTCCGGAGACAGTGGGACCATGGCATCTTTAATTACGTTGTGAGGCTTCAGTTGATGAGTGGGAAATGAAGGGGAGAAAGAGGAATATAAAGGTTGAGAGGTACCTGGCTATTCAAGTTTAGTCACTCAAAACGGCATAAGCCTCTTCAACCAATGCTTAGAATCTGAATGGTAGCTTCTCACCAGGGCAATACTAAGTGTATCCATCAGTTGGGAAGGAGGTGCTATTATTCTTAATATTATTTTACTTAAATTATATGTTCAAAATCGAAACGTTACTTGAAATGACTTTGATGACTAGATCTGAATAATAAGTGTCATTTTCACCTTCCTCGTCGCCATTTACTTCTCCTAAACACTCCATTCAGTCTCACAACAAATTCTGATTGGGGATTCCAAAGTCCCACTGGCTCAGGACTGTGCGGACTCTTGTGCAGTATTCACAACTAAAAAAGTGGAACATTTAATTCAATAAACAACAATTTGTGCACGCCAGATTTCAGATCCTGCGACCACTGGGTCCGGAGCCAAGGCGCTTACCGCACTGCCACGGAGATCATTTTTTGGTCGTAGAATTAATAATTAAAAAAAAAGTATTGATTGCCTTCGTCGTTAAAATGCGTGATTCATTAAATTTAGATTTATTTTTATTTTTTAAACATAATTAATCTAACAACTAGTTTTCCAAAATTATTTTTCGATATTAGTTTAAAATCATTTAGACATTTCCAACCTTTTTTCCATATTCGTGGCAACGGGCTTGAGCCGAGAAGTCGAAGGGGACGATTGTATCCGCTGACACTACGTTGAGAACCCCTGCGATAGGCAGTAGGCAGGTAGGGGTGTATGTGGGGGCAAGTCCCCCTACCTGTTACAGTATCAAGAGGGTGCCAGGATGCGAGATTTTATGCAACGTACGTGATTTTCTACATTTTTCTGATACGTGCATCTGTAGGAAGGAAATACGCTAAACCTCCCCAAGTTCATTAATAGGCAGCCCCTAACGATCTTAACTACCCCTCCCCGCCAAATATATTTATACGTAAATTCAAACCAAACCAAACTGTAATTTTCATTGAAAGAAATAATTTTGTTGTTTGACACAATATCGTGGGGTATTACCAAAAGTTAGTAACTCCAAATGTAGATATTTTGACTCATGGTGATTTTAATGTTTGTGTATTGAAATGTACTCCAGGAATATGTTTGGGTCCCCTCTTATGTCGTTAAGTACGTTTTCAGCTACAGCTTTTTGTTGAAAAGCTTTGTAACTTTATTTTGTATATTATTATTAGAAAAGAAAAGTATTTTCAAAAGTAAGATAAAAATAAGCTAGTTAGGATAAAAAAAATAACATCAAACAATTTCCCATAACCCTGACTTTATAATGAAGATCAAAGTTTCGGATTGAGTTTACTGCAAAACAAGTTTTTGTAAGTTACCAACTTTTGGCCGTAACTCCACGATATATGAAATTAAACAATGACTTCGTTTTGACATTATATATCGCAAATCCACCACGTCATGTCAATATTAGAGTCAAAGAACTTCTTAGATGTTCAAATAGTTTTTATGGTTTTTCGGAATTGGCCAACCATCGAATTAAAAAAGACCACATATTTAATTATAAAATATTGTGTATAAGTGTTCATATGCTCTACAAAAATAGTTTTGACAGTAAATATGATAATTTAGAAGCTAAGGAAATAAAGAAAGCAGTAAGAAAGAGAGTAATGTTCAAGTAAATTTCTCCATTAGTTTTATCTTAGTTATATTCCCCGTTAAATCCTCAAATTTTCCTATCTCCCTTTATTCCTTTGGCATTCTGTCCCTTTTATTTTATGTGTTGTGTCTCTCTCGCTGTCCCTTTATCTATTTTTAAGCAATTTAATGGTCCCTGTTAAAAGACGATTCTATGCCTGTTTCAGTTTTATAGCAAATTGTGAATTCTGACATCATCGTCATGCTTTTCATCACAATTTGTTTAAAAGCTGAAACCGACCGATATATTATATTTATATTTTTATAGTGAATACCGCACAACAGTTTCATCTGCTCCCAACCGTTTAGAGCCAGTGAAACTATGGCATCCAGTGGCGGCTCGTGGCTATTTAGTGTTTTAAAGTGCTAAGAATGAAAAAAAAACGTCATTGTTGATGTTATTGTAGCCGAAAACGATTTTTATTTTTTACAAAATTTCAATTCTTTGTATGAACATTTTTCAGAAAACAGTGCAGTGCACCACCAAAACCGAAAAATCCTGAAAAACTTCATACAAAAAAAATATTTTTTCAAAAAAATAAAAATTATTACAACAACATCAACGTCGTATTTTTCAATCTCAGCACTCTATCATACTAAAAAGTCACGAGCCGCCACTGATGGCATTCTTAATTAGGGTGTGTTGTGAGGCTGAAGGTAGTGGGGAGGGGAAGGAGATGGGAAAGAGGAAGGTTGGAAAGTACCTGGCTATTCAGATCTGGTCACGAAACACGGCTTGGCTTTAGCCAAGCAAAGTTTCGATTCTGAATGGTGGTCTTTCACCAGGGCGATACTTCGAGTATCTACCACTCTGATAATCGGCGTTTAATCAGAACCGTTTAAATTTCAAAAAATAAAAACAAAAGGACGCTAATCATTAAATTGTGACAATGCCAAATGTGAAGAAAGCTTGAAATGTCCCGCACTATCTTAAGGCTTGAATTTGTCTTTATTTCGTCGAAAAAAATACTTTACAAAACTGTCAACACTGTTGAGACAATACAAAAAGCTAGCCGTTGTAAAAGCCTACAACAAATTTCGCACATCTTTAGATAAATCAAAAAAGCTATGGAAAGTACAAAAACACGTCATGTAGCTACTGAACGAGTAGAAAATATTTATGTAGGTATATACAGCCACCAGATTTAGGGTTTTGTAGTTAAGGTACATGAAAGCAATAAATAACTTTTTTAATTAATAGTAAAACCTGTAGATACAAAAAGTTGGCTGTTTCCCATCATTTAGGTTTCGTCGACCACCCCCGGCCATCCAGGGGGCGAACAGACGGAAATATTTCAGAGATTAATAACTTGTCTGAACAGAGAGTGGGCTGTGATCACTTAAACCTCGATTAAAGCAACCCCCCTTACAATATAATATATAGCATTTCAAGCATAAATTAAATTCGAATAAATCAAGTCAATTTCTACATGAACAGATATCCCTCGATCTATTATGATTTAAAAGAAAACCATTGTAATCAGTTCACATACGAGAATATTAGCCTCAGACGGGTCAGTTAAAATTACAATTTATCTATATATTTAAATAATATCAATAATCAACATCACAGATATGAAATAGAAAGGTCACAACTAGGACCCAAACACGGATCCTCTACTCTATCCGGGAGTAACGCTTCAACCAACTCAGCCATTGGGACTTGATATCATACTTTCATTAAAGATTATTGATTTTATTTTTTCCTCCGACTTGGCTCCCATCTTTGTAATGATAAACAAAGCTCTTTCCGAGCACATTGAATACCTAGATGGTGTCTTGGATAAATGTACATTTTTTTTAATTACGAAAGATCTTTTAACTTCTTACAAAGTCGGGAATTAATATTGAAATTAGAATTAACTTTAAAGAATAAAAATAAGTATTAATGCTATAAAGTTCATATGATAATTTATCCGTTTAAGAAAGAAATTTGGTTTCTGAAAATGTTTAGTCACATTTCAACTAAGAGTAGGAGAAATTTCCTTTACTTCGGACACGCCAGACACGCTCACAACACACTTCCATCGGTTTGTCTCTTCTTGTCAGTTCAAAATTATAAGCCAATCGCCTGTCAATATAATTCTTTAATCGTGTTTTTTGTTGTTGTGAATACCGCCCAAGAGTCCCAACTGAGTGGAACTATAGCATTCCCGATCGAGGTACGTTGTGAGGCTGGGAAAGTGCAGATGTGAGGTCCCTGGCTATTTAAATCTGGTCACTACACATGGCTAAAGACATTTCAAGCAACGTTTCGATTCTGACTGGTGGTCTTTCTCCAGGGCGATTCTGAAATTATCTTTCATTCTGAATAACTTTTATACAATTTTCAATGCATTTAAATTCCGTATAGAATAAACTCAAACGAATGAGACTTACTAGTAGCTGAGTCGAAAAATGCGTCAGGTTCCCACTAAGCGTCGTGGGTTCAATTCCCCAGCCTTCTTAGTCCTCCACCATTGCCCAAGCAGCATGTTCCGCTTATTATACTGGCTGTAGGAGTTTTGTAAATATTGTCAGGTTTTTCGCTACCTGGGATATTTATTATTTATATATTCACTGCCCCAGAGATATAAAACCCGCGACCTTTGGGCTCAGAGGTAAATTATGAATTCTAACCATCTTAGCGTGTTGCCGGTGAACGTACTCAATGAGGATATGGTTGCATAAAAGTTACTTATTATGAGCAACATTGTTGTGTTTTGAGGAATTAACGTCGTTGCGCCACCTCGGATCATGAAAATACATTTAAAATAAGTCCAAAATGGTGTTAAAAGCTTGTCCATTTCTCGGAAGCTTTTGCAGAAATAAACACGAACATTCTAGATGGTACCTGAAGCTATTATTCCTAATTTATACTACTAATAAATTGTTTAAAAATCCTGCTTACAAAACATAACTTATTCAAATTTAATATATTTAAAAAGGTACTTATTTTTTGTTTCGGGTTTCTCCTTACTTGTGTCCTTACAACTCAATGTCCTCACCATCTACTGAAAACCATACACTCCTTGTCATAAAATATTTATTGTTACATGTTATATGCACACTGTTTGCATTTTTAGAATCGTTTACTTATAATACTTGAATATTAATATTTTAAGTACTAACATGTTAACTGTCCTCAATCTAATTTCCCTTTCTTTGCTTTGACGAATTTGTTAAAATGAATTCATACATTTCACATCATTTTTTTCATCTTTAACTTCTAGTAAATTGTTTTTTTTTTATTATTTTTTATCTATTGATGTACACATGCACTGTTATACCCAAAACTGAACCTTTTTCTCTCGTGATTTATGATAACGATCATGATTTTAGGTAGTTTTAATTTGTATACATTTTAGATATTATTTTCTCCTTGTTAGTTAGTCCTATTAGCTTAATTCATTTAGTATGAAGCACCCTTGCGGTGGAATATCACAAAACTGCGATATATAAGTTTACTGTTATTATTATGGTCTACAGTAATCGAATGCAATCATAAAAATTCAGTCGCCTTCCCATTTTGCCTACTATTACAAGAATTACGGACTAAATTAGCAATTAAGCCTTATCAATTGTGTATCTTTATTCATACCTACTCCACTTATGGGTTTACTTACACTCTTGACTGCTAGTAAATTGTATTTTTTTAAATCTGTTGATGTACACATGCACTGTTATACCCATAACTGAACATTTTTTTCATGATTTATAGTAACGATAATGATGCCACATAGTTTTAATTTGCATACATATCTGTTATAAATTATTTTCTTGTTTTTTATATTAGGTTAGGTAATTAAGTGTAAAGCACACTTTAGGTGAACTATGACAAAACTGCGCTACATAAATTATAAGCCAACTACTAATGTGTTTTACTGAATACCTAATGTTGTTTGATATATCTGTAAAGCTCACTCGTTATAGACGTGACCAATTCTATCAAAATACGTGTAAATTATATCATTGAGACGTTTTCGCGTTACAGCCATGATCTCGTTGCATCTCATGCATGTTCGTTATAAACCAGTTACACTATACATTTGTAAAAAAAATCAGATGTTTTCGAGATAAATTAAATCCACGACTTGGGAAGTCTGTAAAACGTGTGAAAGTGTGGAAGTGAAATAAACGGATTATTATTTTAATTAATTCTAAAATGCATTAACCCATGTACAGTTTACAAGAATAAAGACTATTTTCGCATTGTATGTATTAAATATACTTAAATAATTAGATATAACTGATGAAATTAATGTTCTTCATTCAAATGAATGACTTGAAAGGCGATTAAGAATTTTGTTCAATAAAATATTAAAAGTCATGACTTTACTTTTCAAATAATTTTAATGAATACCCTAGGCCCATGATTTAGAGCTAGAAATAAAGAAAAATGCTTGAAATTTTAAATAATAATAAACAACTAGCAGTTACCCGTATTAGACCGGATTATTTTTATTCTAATCTTATCAAACAATTTGGCAAGACGCCGTATTACATCAAAAGAATGAACTCTGACGTCATGAAATTTACACCGTAATTTCTGATTGGATTTTATACGTTAACCCGTGAATTCTCAGCTCACAAGTATGTTTCCATTTAAATTTTCAATAAGAACAATATTTCATAATTGAAAACTCGTGCGAAGCCGGGTGATAAAGCATGTCTATTACAGAATATTGTTCTATTTAAGTATATATGTATATTAATAAAACAATAAAAAAAATTGAAAAATAACTTTGTGTTAGACCACGGATACTATTTAATTTTTTATGACCGACCGGTTTCGCTTAGCCTAAGCATCATCAGGGTACAAAATTAAACTAAACAAAAAATGTAAAGTGTGCGGTTATTAATTATATTCACAGAGAGGGAGAACAAAATATAATAAAAAATAATAAAACAATAAGAAAACAATAGAATAACATTTAAATTATAACAATGAAACAGAGAGAAAGAGACAAATAATATGACTTGAAAGAGATAAAACGTCAACTGAGATATTCCTAATATTGAACTAATGGATAAATTTACCTGATTATTAAGAATATGACTAATTACTTTTAATTGCATTTCTGTGGTTTTTTAAGTGGTCTCATACAAAGTTATTTTTTATTTCTTTAAATATAAAGAACCACAAAGTGATAGCTACGAAAAAAAAATTATTCATCGTGAAAACAGTTAAAAAAAAACATGAATCTCTCATCTGTTACAATTCCAGCAGTGGAAAGGTCTTTTTAACAATATTAATTAAGGTATAATTGTCTCTAAATTCACATCCCCCTGAGCGCCAAGTCTTAGAGGTGAACGCACCGGTTCTCTTGCTATATTTATTATTTGGAGGATTAGCATGAAATACTGGCGCACCCCCTTGGCTTGCCAGTGTGGAAAAGCGATTCTAAATTTCACAAAATTAAAATCTGTGTAATTATTTTACAAGGTAAGAGTAATAAAAAGTTAGATGTACGTGGGTTTAGCTTCTACGAGAAGGTTTTTTCGAGGAAATGGAACATATAGGCTGGCGAAAATTATCACTAAGCTTAAATAAGCTTAAAAATCTTTGATCCGATTTCACAAAAATAAAGCTCGACTATCCACGATTTCTGGCGCTGATGATGGATGTTTTTTGGAAGAACAAAAATTTACTGTACCTACATTTGAAAAATATGAAAAAAAACAACACGGCCTCATATTTTTTGACAATTAAACATTCAACTCAAAGCTTCATAACTCCTGATTTTAATGAGGTAAAGTGCTGAAAAAAATTGCGTCAACCTAGATAATTCAATGAAAATTTTTAACTATTTTTTATAGTGAGAAAAGTATATACAAGAGTCCCAACTACTCCCAAACGTCTGGAGCCAGTGAGACTATGGCATCCCCAATCGGGGTATGTTGTGAGGCTGAAGATAGTGGGGAGGGAATGGAGATGGGAAAGATGAAGGTTGGGAAGTACCTGGATATTCAAATCTGGTCACCAAACACGGCTGATGCTAGAGATGACCGATATCAGAATCGTGTGTACCTGCGGTTCCAGTTACCGGTGACCGGCGAGGAAGCGGTTATTTATCCAGTTATTTTTGGAACCGGTTCCTGGTGCCAGAGAAGTTCCACGAAGGAGATTTTTATATTCAAATCGAAAAGTACTTTCAAATCGACAAAAATTCCTCCCCAAAAAAAGTACTAGCAAATCAACAAAAAAACCAGTTCCTCGTACAAATGATATCGATTTTTATTTGCCAAAAAAGGAACCGGCTCCTCAGAGAAATAATATCGACGGTTCTAGTGACCGGCTTGGAACCGGTTCCTTTTAAGCTAATGCCATTTCAAGCAACGTTTCGATTCTGAATGGCGGTCTTTCACCACGACTAGTATCTACCACTCTGGAACGTTCCGCAAATTTACTATACATTATTTCATACGAATTAAATGTGTTATGACGCATATTAATTAAATAAAAGTTATTTGCGCACGCCGGGATTGAACCCGCGACTTAGGATTTTTAGTCGAGCGTCTTACCACTCGACCATGGAGGCTGTCAAAATGCTGTGCAAATTTGACCACGTAAGAGAACGAATATTGCTTCGAGTTAAAAATATTTTTGTGTTTATTTTGTACATTTCGACAGTGAAAGTAGAGGCGAAACAGCCGTCACAAATACAGACTGCCAGTAGCCAGGTGGCCCAGGTATTTTGGTGGGGAGTGGGTTTAATGGCCAGAGTTGCAAACTCGTTTCGCACATTTACCAAAAAGTTAAAGCCAGCCAGGCGGAAACCGAGAACACTTAATTTTATGACTTTTATTTAATGGTTTCTCGTTATACCAAAAGAACGCGCTTTTTTTAAATGTGATTGGTTATATAATATAAAAATTGTACAATGCCTACATTTTTTTTGTTTTTTGTATGAATACCGCACAATAGTCTAAACTGCTCCTAACCGTCTAGAGCCAGTGAGACTATGGCATCCCCAAATAGGGTATGTTGTGAGGCTGAAAGTAGTGGGGAGGGGAAGAAGATTAGGAAGAGGAAGGTTGGGAAGTACCTGGATATTCAGATCAAGTCACCAAACACGGCTAAAGCCATTTCAACCAACATTTCGATTCTGAATAAAACACAAATATGAAACAGAAAAAAAGCCAGAAACTAAAAAAAAAAAATTACAATAATTTTCAAAAGAAGTATGAGATCGTTTAAAAATGCCGCTTTCTTATGAGGTCTTGATGGCTTAATTGGCAGAGTGTTACTCCCGGATAGAGTAGAGGTTCCGAATTCGAGTCTCAGTCATGACCATTGTTCTTTTTAGTTTGTAGCTTTTCTGTTTCATATTTGTGTTTTAGATTATAATACTTTAAAATTAATTTTAATTTTAATAATATTTTTTCTTTTAAAGTGAGCTGGGACAATTGCATTGCAAATACGTATACTTTGGTGACAGTTAGATCCCCTCCCTTAACCCGCCTCGCAACATCAACCAACCGTTTGGCGGTGTAAATCCCCCGACAGGTATACATACAAATAGAGATCTTGAGGTATCTTACAAAAAATACTATTTGTTGTCTATTATCATATGTATGTGGCATATTCAAATTAATAGCTCCCAGGTTATAATGAGCATTTTGTATTATATTCGTTGTTCAACTTAAATATCATGTAAAGAGTCAGAATAACAGAAGAGTATGTATGAGATAGTGTATGAATGTGAATGAAGCAAAGAGTGTGTGCCAAAACAGAGTTGTATGGCGGTCTGTCCTCTCTTCATACCCCTGAGGAGGAACGGCATGATGGTTAATTAGTTAGTTACGTTTTAACAGGAGTTTTTTTAAAAGTAGCGTATTTAAAAATAAATACGGAATGGATTTAAAGTTATAAGAACTCCATACGATTTTGAATCAGATGACGTCACAAAAGTTGTCGATTTCTCTACGTTGTTACTCTATTAAAGAGTGTGTGCCAAAACAGAGTTGTATGGCGGTCTGTCCTCTCTTCATACCCCTGAGGAGGAACGGCATGATGGTTAATTAGTTAGTTACGTTTTAACAGGAGTTTTTTTTAAAGTAGCGTATTTAAAAATAAATACGGAATGGATTTAAAGTTATAAGAACTCCATACAATTTTGAATCAGATGACGTCACAAAAGCTGTCGATTTCTCTACGTTGTTACGTAATAAAACTGCGAAAAGGGTAGTATGACGTCAGAGGCGGATGATCTGTTTAAAACATAAATAAATATTTGTTGTTTCTTTCTCATAAAGCTTATGTTTGTAAAATGACCTGATGGTGACACGGGTTGTGTCGAAACCCGTGGGCGTAGGCAAGAATAATTTATCTTTATCAATAAATAACATATAAAAGTGTTGTTCACATTTTTTTTTTCATTCGAATATATTTTTATTAGATTTCCTTATTGTGCAACTGTTCTAACTACTGTTTATACCATGCATTTTCAATCAGAGAATAAGAGCATATTTCACTACTTATAATAGAAAATATATTTATGCAATATTTTATAGTACGAATCAACTCGCGAGTTCCTATGATGCAAGCCGTATGCAAATCTACTCCTGGGTAAAATTCGTTCAGCGTCATTGAGCGAGTAGAGCAGGCGTCTTTAACCAAGGCCCGCGATCCCTTTTTATGTGATCAACGCATAGGAATTCCAACTGCCGGGACCAGTGGGACTAAGGCATCCTTAATTCGGGGTTTGTTGTGAGGATAAACGAAGTGGAGAAGATAATGAGATGGGGGAGAGGAAGGTTGTGGCTATAGTGCCTGGTTCTTTAGATTATGCTGAGCACGGCTAAAGCCATTTCAAGGAACTTTCGATTCTAAATTGTGGTAACTCACCAAGGCGATACTAGGAGTATTTAACACTCTGGAACGTGCTGCAGATATAATTTATATGTTTTAAAATTTATTACACGACACATATTTAAAAACTCATTTGTGCCTGTTGGGTTTCGAACCCATGACCTCTGGATCCGAAGACAAAGATCTTACGATCTATCACAGTTCTGGCTCTAAATTGTGGTCACAGAGCGACACTGAGAGTAGGTATTTACCACTCTACAACGAGTTGGAAATTCAGGTATAATACTTTATTTATAATATATGAAATAATACATAGTATCAATGAAACAAACACAAAAGATTGGAACCCGTGACCTCTGGGTCTGGAGGCAAGCAGCCTACCACTCTGCCACGGAGGTTGTCAATTATTGTTTATCTGTGACGTGAAAAAAACCTTTAAAGCACAAAATGAATTATGTAAAGCCTGAATATTCTCGAAAAAAACACTTAAAATTTTGTTTATTTTCTTGGCTTGCACACCGTCCTAAAGTTATTAATTGCGGGTTCTTGATTTTAACAAAATAAGTATTTGCAGACCCCTGGAGTAGAGGATGAATCGGATCGGGTAGAGGAAAGGGATAGGAGGCGGTTGGGAAGTATTTGAAAAATGAATATTCAAATAAAGTCGGAAAATGCATTCTGCTTCGGAAAATATAACTCGCTCGTAAAGGAATAAAAAGGTGGTCCTTCGAGTCGAATTACAATGTTACGTCCGTGAGCATGGGAGACTGTTTCAAAATGTAAGTATAAAAGTTAATGCAAAAGCTTGAAAATTCGGAAAAGGGTCGGGGCGAGGGGTGGGCGGTTAATTAACTGAGAAACTATTGACGACATGTGATAGAATTTTTTGTGGTTGTTTTTAATTTTTTTTAAATGTCAACGAAGACTAAAATCCATGTAGGTACATTTTTTACTTCAGTTAAACTTAGGAATCGTTGGTTCTGCAACATCTTTTATGTCCACATTTTAGAGGCTACTCTATCTTCCGTATTAATGGTTGGTTTATTGTAAGGGTTTTCATGCCTTACAGAAGAATCCAGAAAACATACAAAATGGCTTAGGTCGATAATACAGAAGAACCTTGTGACGAAAATGGCCACCACATTAAGAGCCATGGAATGAGCTATGATAATAATAATAATAAAATTATTCCAGAAGGTATGCAGGATAAGTGCAATGCAATACATTCCATAATTGATAATAATACATAAAATAAATAGAAATTGTAATACGCACAGTAATAAAAAAAAACATTAATTCATGAGAAATAATTAAAATAATAATTGTAAGCAATTATTAATGGAGGTATTAGGTATCATTTCTACAGAAAGCCATCAAGAGGGAGTCCATCTTGTCAGCGTTAAGATTAATGGGGCCAATAACTTACTCCAATGAATTTCTCTGCTAGAATTCGGGATCTGACGGGATTCCATGATGAGGTCATTTCTAGAGTTGTTGATACTCCTTCATTCCTGCTACCCTGGTTCTCATAAGGGCTGCACATCCGGGAACTCGCCCCTCGGTGAACATACAGGAAGCACTGCAGTCCCTGGGAAGACTGAAAATCATGCGGCAGGCATGCCAGGTATCTCCTTGTGAGATGGAAAGACGAACGAGTGAACATCGAGCAAACCTAAGATGGTTGCCTTTGTCATTACAATCTCCAACCTCAAATAGAACTACGCTGGATATATGGTACAAATTACAGATAACTGTCGGAAACAGAGTAAATTAATCACATTTGACGCCGTCCTTGGTCGGGAACGAGAAGCAGAGTTCATCAACAGATGAGATAAAATAACGATTTAAAGATTACTCCAGGCTTCGAATGGGTGAGAAGCGCCGTGGATCAGCAAATATGGAAACAATTGAGAGTAATTAGGTCGAAAGCTGGACGCTAGAAGGGTCATGATTCACAAAGAAGAATAAGAGGAAAGTTGAGTTTAGTATTTAATGAACCATTTCGGTAAATTTTAGGATTCACAGGAAAACATGGTAAAAAAATTCTGGCTTTTACGGTAGCAAAATATATAAGCACGAGGTATTGCGGTGATACGGATTTTTCATAATATTATTATGTTCAACTTCGAATGTTTGACGACCTTCATGGAAAAGCGGTGAATTTCCTGACTTCGGGCTTGGGGTCGCGAAAAACAATACTGAAAATTAATGCCAATGATTTTTTTGTTGTTCCGATCATTCTAATCTTTGTAAAACTTCACATCGTCTTCACAGTTAGAAACAGAAATAGTTTATTTATTTTATTTTTTTGTTTCCAAAATCGTTGTTCAGATTGATGTACATTTTCGGTGCTGTGAGATATAAATATTATTTTAAGCGCCCTAGAGGTTATAATTTCATAAAAAATTATCAAAATATTGTCATTTTTTTATGAGTCTATGAATCTTTTAAAGGAAACCAGTTAACATTTTGATACACATATTTATTGCTTGATTACAAATACTTCTTTATAATTTGTTTTATTTCTTCTAACGTAGATGGATTTTCATCGATTAATTTATCCATTTTTATTTAATAAATATTATGTTTCACTAGCTAAACCCTCCATTACACGATTAAAAAAAATCATTTTTGTGCACAATAAAGATATTTTGTTTTTAGATTATAGAAAACTTTTACCTAATAATTATTATTGTAAAATTAGGTTACATAACTTTAATCATTGATGATACATTTCAAAGCGCAAAATGATAATGACGTTGAGAGTCGAAACTATATAAAATTTGCAAATATATACCAAGAACCAATTATACCAAGAATGTCAAGATTGAACAATGAAATAAGTTGACATTAGAATATTGACAGCCATATCTTCGCCGGAAAGGCAAAAGGGCTGAAGCACCATTTTGGAAAGTTTACACCAGAGCACTTTAAAGTTTTTTTGTTTGTTTTACAATGAAATTCATGTCTTTGGTACCTGGTTGGATTTTGAAAAAAAAAATTTACTTCGGTAACTCAATGCTTTCACTGAGTTACCTAACGCGACAAAAAGCTAAAAAAAGTCCCAAACTTGTGTCGCTTGAGTCAAGCCTTCTCTCGAATGCTGAATATATTTTAGATGACTGAAGGGCCACAAAAAACTTCGGAATCAAATGACAGTCAAAGCATTCGATGCAGAAAAAAAGTGAACAAACTAAAATTAAACCATGTAAAATCTGTGAACTGATATTTTGTTACATTTGCTTCCAGCATCGTTTAATATTTTCGTTTGGTTTGCCATTATTATTACTAACTTAATACACCACGTTACAGGTAGTAAAATACAAAGTGTTGTTTTTAGCTAAATAATTTATATCCTATAGATGTTGCAAACATTTTTTTGAGATTTTTGCGATTGTATATGATTTATATTATTTAGTGCTTTTTATGTAAGTATGTTTTTTTAAGTTTCAATTTTAATTATTTTTTAAATTAGGTTTTGTCAGAGCTCTCCTCGAGATATTCTGCTTCTTTTAGAGAATATCTTTATGAGATGAAAATAGACCTGATCAAATAGAAACGAAAATAAAATAGTACTTTATGTATACACCTTACTAGTTGAGAAGTATTAAACGTGATTCTCTGAAGAGATCAACAATATATAATGTTTAGCTAGAGATCCTGCAGTATTATGTGCAATATTGATTTTCTGGGGCTCCCCTCCGGACACTGATATACTCGTATGTGTGTTCTCTGGTATGGAACATGTTAGGGTTGGCACTTGCCCTCCGTATCGTAGAGCCACACGCATTTAATTACGGGTCGGAAGGTTGATGGATCGATTCCTGCGCAGAGCAAAAAGGATAAAAGTGGATTTTCATTAAAACTCTGGGTGTTGGGATAAAATGGCTGGGGTATAAATATTGCTGAATTATAAAAACTAAATTGTGTTTACTTTATTTCCTTATTTCTGTTATTTATTCATTGCTGCTTGGAACGAAGGGCTAGAGTCAATTGTTGACTTTCAAAATGGCGTAAACCTTTGTCGGATATCGTTAATTAGTATTTTTTTTTTCCAAAAGTCAATCTTTTCACACATATAAATTTTGAATATCATCTTTCAGAGATTTAAGAAAAAATATATTTTATATTTTGTGCTTTGTATTAAATTCAAAAGTTTTTTTTGGGGTGCAACCATTTTTCTTTTCATAGTGGAAATCGAGAATTGGAATTGAAATTGAAATAAAATTATTCTTTTCGGGTACGCTATTTATGATAAAATATTTATTTAACAGATTTCACAAAGGATTAACAATATTTTTAAATACTCAAGTCAAAGTGATACAAATTGGTTTAATCCCTCAATACAAAGTACCAAAGATATGTCACTACGAAAACCTCATATCTCATATCATAAATTGTTAAAAGATCGTAAAAAGTCAAACAAATAATAAGAAAATAAAATAAAATTTGCTTAAATTTCAAAGTTAAACAAATGTATCTGACTAACCCTACAAAACTCTAACTAGGGGGCAGCACTAAGTAAGCAAGGTAGGCAGGGTACCCCACGACCCCTCCGTAAGCTAGGGGTAGGTAAGGCGCCCCTCCACCCCTGCGCATGTTGGGGTGGGTGGGTACCCCAGGCAGCCAGCAGCGACAGACGAACAAACAAAGTAAATACTACCCCACAAAGACATCTCCTGTCGCGGACACCCACCCCTACTTTTCGCCCCGAGATGAACAAGTTCCGTTCGACTTGTAGACCGAAATAAGCGTGCTGTGGGCGTGTCTGTGTGGCAGATATAAGCTCAATTATTCCTCACTTCTTGCATTTTCAAATATCGAGATTCTTTCTTGATAAGTTTAACAATTTCATTGGCCTGGCTGGGGCCTGAGAGGACAGGTCATGTATGAATCGATATCAATTTTGTTTCAAATCGGTATTGATATTGGAGGAAGAATATATATGGGAGGGAGCTAACTTTTTTTAACCCAAACTATTTAAATTTACGATAAATCACTTTCTCCGGGTTTTCACGTCGTAAATCGTGAGAGAGAAAGAGACAAGACAAGTTGTCACATAATATCGCACCACTTTTGGGTATGTAAGCATGTTTCACGTGTCCCGCGTCTCCGGCGACTCCGCCCACTACGTTTTGTTGCGACACAACTCAACGGGTTTTGAGGTTATATTATATATTTTTGTTGATAACAATACTGTGAAAAAGTGGTTTTACAAGTTAACGTTAGATTATGTTGACATGTGCTATTAATGGATGTAAAAAGTGTGTCCATTTCATCAATCAGCAATCCTGACTACACTGTTTCGCAAAGCTATCCCTTCTGTATAGAATTGCTCTGAGGCTTAGAGTATACTAGAGGTAGCAAAAGCCAAGGCAGTGAAGTCAGTTTTGGACTTGTTTTTGATGATTTTAACATGACTCGGCGCACCTAGGCGTGGCTAAGACTAAGGCTACGGTATTTATACATCCATTCATATCACATATCGACATAATGTTTTTGTGTATTCGTATAGCCACTTTTTCACAGTATTTTTATCAACAATAATATAGCATCTAACCTAAAAAACCGTTTAGTTGTGTCAAGTTTAGTGGCATAATAAAAAATGTGGGCGGAGTCCCGCCGTTAACCAGCACCTTAAGATCATTGCGACAGTACATAGAAGCGGTCCAAGAAATTTGTTGTCTGTTTCTCTCTCATGGTGTACGATGTAAAAACTCGGAAAAAGTGATTTATTACAATTTCGGATGGGTTGGGTGAAACAAATTAGCTATCCCTACATTAGATTCTTACTCTGAGCTCTGAGGTATAGACCATAATTCTAGGGATTAACTGTTCAGTGGTCGGTCCGAATATCACTGGATATTGAAATAAATATACACCACTGAAAAGAAAAAGACGAGTGAAATGTTGTTTGAGGGGTCGTACAATTCTTCAATGTGTTGTGAATTTGGAAAAGAGGGACCATATATCGAATGTCTAAATACAGGGCCATCAAATATTGTTTTTACAATACAATATAACCGTTTATACATAATACACAATAAAAAATAAATAAAACAATTACCTATGTCTTTTCTTGACTTCTCATACAATTTAAAAGCGTTAAACTTTTTTGTTGTGAATACCGCATAAGAGTTCCAATTGCCCAGAGCCGGTGGGACTGTGGCATTACGAACCTGGGTGTGTTGTGAGGCTGAATAATATAGGGAGGGATAAGAGATGAGGAAGAAGAATGTTTGAATATCTGGCTATTCAGATGTAGTTACTAAACACGGCTAATGCTATTTCAAGCGACGTTTTGGTTCTAAATGGTGGAGCGTGTCCCAAATACTAAGTAAACATATATTTTTTAATCATAGAATGTGAAATAACACTAGGTTTATATGTATTTTATGATTAACTTTAACACACCGGGCCTCGAACTTAAATAGTTTCGCTTGCGAACATAAAGAAACCTCACACGGAAAATTAATTGAAGCAATGTTTGTGATTTAAAAAAATTATGTAGTGGATAAAAAGGCAACATAAAAACTGTGCCTGGTAGCGAATCTGTTAGAGCGTCTGCCCGGCAAGTAGAAAGTTCCATGTTTGATTTCCATTCGCACCCAAATCCTTTTTCTTCTCTGAATATTTTCTAATTTATTTTTTAATTGAATTTTGGTATTTTATATTCAATAATTAATCTCATTTAGGAAGCATTAAGATATAAAAATTTAATTGCCATTTTAAATATTTTGCGATTACTTGATTTCCTTTAATTTGTTTTTATAATAGATTCGCGGATAGATTAATATTACAGGGAATAAGTGATTATATGCTTCAGAACACCACACAATTAATTGAATTATGAGATAAACTTTTCAGACTCGGAATAACAAATCTCGCCTTCGGTTCTACTGCTGAGAGCTCCATTGTAACCTACTCTATCTATTCTATGCGTCGTTTACGAGATAGAGGGAGAGGTTTCAATGGATCTATCAGAGGTACGCCTACAATCAAATTAATTTGTCAACCCTTCCTTGGCGTGATGCGAATAGATATTTCATTTACAAAAACCTTCGTTTGAAAATCAGCATAAAACTTTTTTAATACCAAAGCTCGCGAATTTTATTTATTGCGCCTTTAAAATCCCGCACGAAAAGCTCAAAAACATTTTGATTTAAAATTTGAGTCACGCATTTTGTCATTTAATCACAGTTTTGAATTTGAAATTAGAACTCGATTAACATTTTAAAAATTGAATCACTTACTTATTTGTTTGGCCAACATTTTATATCGCACATTATTTCATTGTTCTTTTATTGTTCGATTTCTAATTAAATGAAGGGATAAATGTTTTGAAGTTGAAATACCTGAAAGATCTTGAATTTTCAAGCTGTCAACTGGAAGCAGTCTACTTTCCGAACACTTTCATATTTTCTAGCAACGAGGATTTAGCAAATACACAAACCAAAATGATAAGAATTTCAAAATAAATATACCATAATTCAATAAAAGTTCGATTCCAAAACAAGCGCGAATTCCCCGTCGGAAAGCGTTTTAAACACGCCCGTTTTTAATGAATAAATGCGAATAAGAAATATAAATCAGAACACGGCTGGTCTGAAGGTTATCGCGATTGCCCAATGGTAAGAGCAGGTGATCAGCGACCGGAAAATTTTAAGATTCAAATCCCGGTCGCGGCAAAAACCTTTCTTTACGAATGTTTTTATAATACATATTACGATTTAAAATGACTATTGTTTCACTTTTTTAAAATAAGCTAAATATCATTTAAAAAAACACTGTATAAGACCACGGATATTATTTTAATTTTTAAAACCGATTTAGCTAAGCCTTAGCATCATCAGGGTACAAAATTAAACCAAACAAAAAATACAAAGTGTGCGGTTATATATATATATATATATAGATACAATTATATACTCGTATATACATTTTTATACAAAGTTATTTTTAATATTTTTTTATATTTCAAACCAAAAAGTGATTGCTTTCTGCGAAAATATAAATCATAAAATTAACCTGTGTTTTGTCGAGTAAATCAACGTGTCGGGTTCGCACCGGGCGTCGCGGGTACAGTCCTCTGCTAGCTCCTCTTCTAAGTCCTCAGTTCTTACATAAGCAACAATTTCAATCGATGGGAGTAGAAAAAGGTATTCGTATCCCAGGAATAATTGTCTTTCTTAATACAAAAAAACTCGTTATTCGATTTGAGTGTCGAACTCAAGCCGTCCGACTGCCAGCCGAGCGTCCCACCCCTTAGGTTAAGGACCACCTGTCGAAACATCGCGAATGTTAGTAAATTTGCGCTGCGTACGGGAAAGCGCGGCTTTTTCAGTTTAGAAGCGAATGCTCGATCGAGGGAAATAATCACAAAGATAGAAAGTGAAATGATCGAAAATTTCCCGTTTGAGGTTTTCGCGCGTAAGCGGTTTGTTTTTTGGCAGAGGCGGGAAGTTGCATGGGTGGTTTTGAAATGGAACATTTTGGAGCCAATTCGAAGCGTTATTGCGCGGTGGATTTTCAATTTGAATTTTCATTTAGCTGAAAGGAAATGCTGATTTTTTTGTTACTTTTGTTTTGTTTGTTGCAAAGAAAAATTAAAAGTTGCGTACATCCAGGGCTTGATAAAGTTGTATAGATGTTGGCGACGTGCTCTTAGTTATCTACTTATTGCGACATAAGTAAGAACTAGGTATCAACATAAACCGTTAAAAATTGCAGTGTAAAATAGCATAGATTCAAACCAAACCTTACTTACATTTTATTCAAATCATATTTCTAGTTTAAGATCGCATTAAAAGATATCGTCCATACTTTAAAACAGAGATAATTAAACTAAAAACTTAGATAAAACTTTCTATACGTTATACTTTAAAACAGAGATAACAAACTAAAAACTCACCTTTTCAGACTCTCATATCCTAAAATTCATCAGAAGAATTTCAACATAATCTGTTTCTCGACGAATCACCTTTAGATATACAAATTTAAACCAAATCTTGTACTGTTCGACAAATTCAGAAAGTCCATTCTAAAAATTTATCTTCATGCCCTAAAATCAAAATAAAAAATAATAATAATAAATAAACAAATAAAAATGAAAATCGCAATTATAATTTTAAGTGAATAGAATGATTGTGTCTGATAGGACGTGCCAGGTAAGTACAAATGTTCCTGTATATTTTCTCTGTAATTAATTTAAACAAATATTAATGTAAACTAGGAATTAAGATCTGTACCCTTGAGGTGATTTTTCACAAAAATAGCCCTATACAAATTATCTAAATATTATTATTTAAAGATTCTTAAATTTTTTTCTCAGATTTGTTTCTTCACATATTTCAAGGAAATTCTCTTGGTTTGTTTTTAGATCAAAAATTGCTTTTGATAATGTTGTTATTAGCGAGCCGCAACTTTAGTGTTATTTATTAAAATCAACATTTCCGAAAATGCATTTGTTATGACTAGACTTTTTGAAAATTGATTTCAGTCATAAGTAAGTTTCTTGCAACGATGAATCACTATAGGTACATACTATATCTGTATAGTTCAGTGTAAAATGAATTTTATCAGACCATTTTATTACAGGGCCGTCTTTCTACCCTCGCCGCCTCCTTAGTGCCCTCGAATGGCCTCTGACGCCACCATCGCCCCCCTGGAATTATAGAGCGTCCCCCAAGTGGTAATATGGTCCACTTTGGGGATCACTGGTCGAAAACATCATTAGGAATCTAGAATCGTATTTTAACTATTGTAATTAAAGTGATTCCTTATTTTCCGTCAGTTGGGAAACATTTGGAGATCAGCTGCCTCTGGTGGTGGTCCTTAAGTAGTATGGCATTGATTATTTTATAAGAAAAGTTTTAAAATAAACTCAGTATTAAGACAAAAAATGAGGTATTTTACAAGAAATCGTATGAAATCAAAGCCATACTGAAATATTTCAGAAAAATACGTAGAATTCAATCATAAACTAAGACGCCATTTATAACAGTGAGAATATAATAGTAAGAAGGACCTTTTCGTGGTCAAGTAGTCCAAGGCCTCGGCTTCAATCTCCTGCAACACAGGTTCTCAATCAAAATACAAGCTATTTACAATCATAGCTTTTTTATAGATTTTTTTTCTCAGCGAATACCGCACTAGAGTTACAACCATTCACAACCGTCTAGATCTAGTGAAACTAGGTAGTGGGAAGGGGAAGAAGATAGGGAAGATGAAGTTGAAAATTACCTGGGTATTCAGATCTGGTCACCAAACACGGCTAGAGCCATTTCAAGCTATGTTTCGATTCTGAATGCTGGTCTTTCACCAGGGCGGTATTGAGAGTATCTTCCACTCTAGAACGTCCCGTAAATATACTATATACTATTGTATATGAATTAAAAACACATATTAAATAAATAAAGGTTTATTTGCGCAGGCCGGATTTGAACCCGCTACCTCTGGATTCAATGTCGAGCGTCTGAACCACTCAACCACGGGGGCCGTCAAATGACTTTCTTAAAAATAAAAAAAAATTATGAACATTTCAAAAGATTTAAATAAAACAATTCATTCCTCTAAAGAATTGACATTGGGAATGTAAAGTATTTTTTTACTAAGAAAAGTTTACAGTAAGCTCTTATGCGCGCGCAGAGGGAAAATGCTTCGTATTGTGCTTTCAAAAATAGTACAATTCATTCAGTCTATTCCTCTCTACAGCTTTTAATATTTCCGTTCTGAAGTGTGGATCCTCCCTAAGTTGAAATGAGTTTTTCGAGAGCTTTATTTTTACGTTGCGATGAAATATCTGGCTTTTTAAAAAGCTTTAATCAACACGGACTATATTTTATTGGGCTTGAATAAAAAGGTTTAAAGTAGTTACCAGCCGGCTTCGTTCGAGTTTTAAAAGATATTTCCCATAGAAAATATAGAACAAACAATATGGCGAAAAGTATTCTCCTGAACCCCTTTCTCCGTACATTCGCTTTACATGTTCAAACTAACTAAGCGTCTCTCTCAATCTCTTCATTAGTATTTCTATTATTTCTAACAACGCAATAGTTTTTTTGAAATTTGATGCATTACAAATTAGAAATTAATTATTCTGGGAAAAACAAATCTTCACTTTAGCAATGCAAGGAAAAAAGTACCCCCATAACCGGTGTATTATATAGGCTGCAGAGATTACTTCTAACTTTATTACTATCTTTGGTTTCGTATGCCGTGGTACATTCACCTCTGCTTTATCTGGGGTTCTGTTTATAAGTGCAAGTGATCCAAGACAGAGCCCTCAGAAATGTCCTTACATGAGTCTTACATGGGACGCTCATATCAGGAATATGTATTCAGATATCGGCGTACAATTCAATCGAGATCCTTCCCAAACATGAAATCACAAGTATCATCCCACAAATTACCGAGCAAACAACGCACACCAACATTAAACCGCTTTACAATCAAGACATCCACCAATATAACACCAGAAATAACAGTAAAATTCGCATTTTTCTAACATACACTACAAAGTATGGGATAAAATCTTTGGAATATATTGCCTACACATTATATAATTCGCTTCCAGATAAATATAAAAAACAGTCAACTTACTATAATATTTCAAAGTTATTTAGAAGTGAAAACACGTAACTAATTTCCATTTATGTTTCATTATTCATTTCATAATTCGTGTGTTTTCCGTTGGATTCAAAACATTCTCATCCATTGCACCTCAAGGTCACACTGATCTTGATTTATGATAACAAATCAGTGTCATCAACGTAAAGCTAGAATGTTCCAGAAATATTACATTTGGCGATGTCGATTGATGTATAATGGGGTGGGAGTCGGTTTTGCTTCGAAGGGGATCTAAGGGTGTTCCAACTATGCCTTGATGTTTCAGTTCTTGTATACGATGATCGACTATATCAAAGGCCTTTTTAGGATGTAAAAAAACACCTGCCACGTTTTCAACCTGGTCTATGTATTTCTGAAAGGTAGAAACAAGATCAAAAGCGGCAAATTTTGTGATGGATTTCTTGCTAAAGCCGTATTGCCGGGGAGTTATTTCGTTTATTTCTTTCTTATTTTATAAAATTAATACACTACTGTTATTTAACAACCATATTTACGTGTCTGTATGTAGGCGTTTTATAATTTTCCCTTTCTTTTATTAGTTTACTACATTTTTAAATTGTTTCATATACACGATAAGAATATAAACACGTATACTTTATCTACAATTTTTGTTGTTGTTATTTATTTGTGAATTCTAACTTTGGGTTTTAAATATTATTGTACTTATTATTACTGTCTTTTTTTGTTTATTTATCTGTATACTGTACTCGTATATTATAATTTCTATCTTTTGCATTACCCATATTAATTATCTCACTATTTCATGTGAATTGAATAAATTATTTTTCTTTCCAAAATATTTTTTTTATTATTATTAAATATCTTGCTAACATACTCGTACATAGCAATCTCGGTGAGTTATGAAAACTCACTCTGGGAGAGGGGAAATCAAAGGACTATACGAGTCATAACAAAATAAAAAATACAGAGTAATCAAAGTAACATTAATCATAAATCATAATAAATCAAACAATATAATACAATATTACATAATAATAAATACAGTATTAAAAATATGGTAATTAGTATTAATATATATATTTAAAAATTAAATTTAAAAAAAAACCTTGAAGTGCAGTAAATGAGAATGTTTTTACTCTACAGGCAAAATAAACTGTTTTGGAGATTAGGTGTTTTCATCTTTAAATGAATTCGAAAAAAATATTTTTTAAAGCTTTATTTTTGTATTTTTTATTAAGTTGACTGTTTTTTATATTTATCTGGAAGCGAGTTATGTAATGTGTAGGCAATGTATTACAAAGATTTTATCCCATACTTTGTGATGTGTGTAAGTGGAATGTGAATTTTATTGTTATTTCGTGTGTTATATTGGTGGATGTCTTAATTGTAAAGGGGTTTGATGTTAGTGTGCGTTATTTGTTGAGTAATTTGTAAAATAGTGCTTGTGATTTCATGTTTGGGGAGGATTTTGATGGGAAGGATATTGGTATTTGAATAAATGTCCTTGACATGAGTGTCCCATGGAAGACCAAGGACATTTCTGAGAGCTCGGTTCTGGACCACCTGGAGGTCAGAGATCATTTTCTTGGAGGCAAAGCCCCAGATACAGCAGAGATAAGATAGGTGTGAGTGAATCACGGCATAATACACCGAAATGAGTAATGCAGTGGGAAGTAATGCTTGCAGTTAATGTAATTATAAAATTGTCAATCACTTATGTAATGTTAATTTCTCTTGTCCCATAGTGAGTTCTAAAACCTCATCGGGTTTGCCATGTAGCAAGATATAAAATAATACTCAAAGAAGATCTTGAATACTCATTACTGTAATTTGGGGAAAATATACAAAAAAAGGAATACTTGGAATAATTATTTTCATTTAAGGAATTATTAACTGGAAGAAATGTCAAGGATAACTAACATAGTCGTTATCACAATCTAAGTTCAAAGGACGTACTGTGTTGTGAGCCTTAACATTTTATAACGATCTCTATTGGTTCTCTACCAATGTTTGAAGTATGAACTCACATTGATCATGCCCTCTTTTGCCACGATTTTAATCATGCTTAAAATAAAGTCTTTCGCATTTTTACAGCGCTATAAATCATTGAATTCAGATAAAAACGAATTATTTCGCGCCAATTTTCCAATGAAAAGCTCTAAAAATCCTATTTTTGCGAAGATATTATGAAAATAGAGGTTTATTTTTATCGCAAAAACAATTTTTCTAGAGAGGGGTTAAAGGAATTGAAATTTTAAGAAATAAATGTCAATTCGCTAAACCGGTAATTCCCCACCTGAAGTTAAAGGTGTCACAAACTTATCTGCGATTATTTTTGACAGAAAGCTTTAAATTGAGGACTGAATTATTATTATCCATTAAATAATGTTCGAGTTGAACCTCGTATAAGTAATGTATATAAACATACTTTATACCAAAGCTTTAATGTCGTAGAGTTATTTTATTATTGAAAGCTGCGTCATTTATTGATAGATTCATCCTATCAGCTTTAATAATATATAGCGTAGCAGAACTAAGTGATAGCCACTTCAAGTCTGGATCCAAGAGTGGTAGAAACTCTCAGTGTTACTCCGGTGAAATACCACCATTCAGAAACGAAACGTTGCTTGAAATGGCTTTGCCTGTGTTTTGTGACTAAACCAGAAGAGCCTCTCCTGTCTCCTTCCACTTTTCACTTATTTCAGGCTCACCACATTTTTCCTAATTGCAAATACACGGAAAAACCTTAAGATGTTGAAGAACAGGCAATTCGTTTAATAGATTTCGCTATTTTAAAATACGGTTTACAATGTTTAGCACATAGACGTCTGGTGTGAATACTATGTTTGTTTCGCCGGTATTGAGTGGTAAGTACAAACATCTAGTAGCCTAAATCATTTCGCTACCGCCCAACATTTGTAAACGGTTGACGCATGAGAAAAAGTTGTTTTAAGACTAGGAAAGCAGTTGAGCTGTGAAACGATTTTCCGTATATTGTGTTTCTTTCCCTCATACAACTTGAGATTTTTCAATATCCTCATACAGACGAAGGTAGGTTCATTCCTTTCCTTAAAAAAACCCTTAATTCAGTATCTCTAAAGATTACTGTGGCCCTTTTTGAAAGCATTATGTATAAAAATAAAAATATTTTTTATTTTTTAAATAATAGCGTTTAATGTAATTTGTATTTTCGATCATGCATTTCTTAAAAATATTGTAATCCCTCTGAAAATGATTTAAGTACGTATAACCAAATTAAACCGCCTTTTGATGCTAAAATGACACTTCTCGGATTCAAAAAGTAATAATGAACATCTTCAAATCCGCAAAGAAAGTTGAGATTTCGACTATGAATGCAAATGTTCCGAACGCTTACTATAGACTTTGCGAAGCCAGCGTTTCTGGAATTATTTCTGGGGATATTGAATATAATGTATATCCAGTTAAGCAAAACTGAAGGGAAGGTATAACTTTATCTTCCGAGCCAGGCGTCGCGTCGGCGGATAGAAGGTTTAAGGTATTACGAAGGGGGATGATATTGGAATTAAATTAACTTTTTATGTGTTATAATTTCTGCTTTATTACGTCTTATGTTAACTCCTGTTTGAGGATTCACTTTTTATGGGGCATTAGATCTTTTGAAATGAGTTTTTAGGCACGCTTATCTCGGGCGAGGAAGAAAACACCAAGTGCACAGTTACTAGAAATCCAAGATCCGTCAGAGGCTGAGTTTAAAAGATAAAGTAAACACTTTAAACATTGTGGGAGTATATCACTTACAAACGCATATTAATATTAATATGACTATGATTAGTAATACTTGGAAATAATTGCAAAGAGCAAAAAATATTTGAGACGAAAATATTCATTTTGAAGATATCACGCTGAAACTTAGGAAACTACGAACATTGTAAGCGAAATTCATCCATTTTCTCTTTGCTGCTAAATGAATACTTCGAAACAAGGCTACGCAGAACGTTTTTAAATAAACTTTTTACTGGTATGTGAACCGAAAACGAAATAGTTGAATGATAAGCCCCACTGAAGATATTCCGTCAAATTCACTTGCTTGGAAAGGGACGGAGAATGGGAAGGGGAATTCTGTCAGTTTTTCGTTCGGCATAACACAGGCACTTCCTTAGCATGGCGGGCAAAAAAATACTCATTGCTTAGCAACCTTATTTACATGTAAGCAATGATTTAAAGTCAGCTGGCAAGAAGGTTCATGGGTCGCATAAGCCTCAGTTCCGAAGGCGGTTTATGTAATTCCCTTTAATAAGTAATTCCTTGTGCAAAACTACCCTGCACCAGCCATACCCTCGGAATTCATAAGTTAAAGTGCAATAAGACTTAAATCCCAGCTGAGACTACCGGGGGTGCATGAAGTGCAGGGACACGGGGTCTGGGGCCCGAGGCCCGGGGCCCGGGGCCCGGCAGGTGGCAGAGCTCTGGACACGGACGAGGTGCGGAACCAACGTTGAGGGCTCCTGTCTCTTGGGAAATAACCACTTCATGTAATTCTACTGAATTATTCATTCACGATGATTTGATAAATTCAGGGCTTGTCAAAATGTTAGATGCTATTTTTAGAGGGTTTAAATTTTGGTATTATAACCACGTAATTTAAACGTGATACTTATAGTTTTGTTATGCAATATTCTGTTTCAACTCATTAAACAATATAATTTCCCTTTGCGCATCTGCGTAAGTACAAGTGAGATATTTTAAAAATTATACTGGTGTGTGTGTTTATGAATATTATCAAATCCAGACAAGCAATAAAGTAACTACCTACAATATATTTTAATAGAATATTTTTAGTCTATATTTTAAATGTGCTCCCATATGCCTTACTTTTGATAGGCATTTTAAAAATTGGAACTAACATATGCTAATTTTATTCTATATAAATTTAGAGATATTTTGTAAAATATTAATAATGTGGAAAAATATATAAAAAAGGAAAATTATAAAAATATTTGTGAAAATGGTTAAATATTGGAATATTTCGTGAAATAGATTTTTTGTTTCATTATGAATTTCACCACTATCGTACAAGAAAATGCGAAGGTTTTAGCTTTTCAAAAATTATTTTGTCAGGCACCGAAGATAACATTTGTTCCAAAGAACTCAATAATTTGAACGAATTTCTAATTACGCAAAATAAGTTAAAAACGTTGCAAAGTTTCCTAGCTTGGGCCTAAATGTTATAAAGAAAAAATCCAATTAAGTAGGTTAATCTGGTAGAAACTCTTAGGGTCAGTTGTTTCGCAGAACTTGAACAATCCTTCAAAATATTTGAATTCGACGGATTTCTTTTCAGTGAATGTGACGAAACATGTTTCCGGTTGTTTGAATAACAAAATACATATTCGTCACATTTGAAAATTCATTTGAATATGACCAGTTTAAACAGACATTTATTCCAGAGAATTTGAACAAGATTGATTTTTACGCTGGCCACACTGACTAGTTGTCTATGGAATATTTCAGATATTTACCGTTATTTCTGGTTTGACAGTGAGTTTTAATTTTATTCGTATTCACTTAATTGCGTGTTTGTATACATATGGTAACAACCAAGCGCATTAATGTTTAATTATTATATCTTTTAGATAACCCTGTATTCAGGAAATAACCTAAAAACTGACGCGAGCCCCACGGAATTAATTCAATGGCTTGGAAATCTATAACAAATAAAAACTATGTACTTCGTGCGAGAGAGGTTTGTTGCATATAAACACTTGAAATTTGTTATTTAGCTTCCATTATCTGTTTATTTTGTATGCTTACAGACGTGAAACCAACAAATATCCCTACCATAATTATATATGATTACCCTGAACACAATATTATTTTACTTAAGTTTGTGTCAAGTGTCTATGTTGTTTGGCTGCCCCGATTATTTGTTAAGTGAATTAATATATGTATAATTGATTATATTGTATGGATGTATAATATTATTACTTCTTCTAGAATGGTCGCAAGGAAGTCCACGAGAGGAGTGCGAACACTGCCTACTGGAGGAAGGAATGAAACAGATTTAATGCAATTGACAAACCTGTGTTTTGGGAAAGGGTAAAAGAAGAATCCCACAGTTGATCTGCTGTAACAATAGTTATAACTTATAAGCTTTAATCATCAACTGCGAATCACTTTAGTGCGTTTCCTTGTTAGAATTCATAATAACGTCAGTACAATTATCACAAACATTGTTATTAAGTATTACATTTTAAGTTATCTCCATGCAAAGGATGTATAGTGGACTTTAGTAAGACCAGTTGAAAACAACGATTGGTAAAAACAAGCGTTGGGAAAAATTTCAATGTTTTGTGAATGCTTCACGAATTGTTAGTTCTTTAAAAAGGACCCTTCGAAATGAACACTTCAATTGAAGTAGGACTCGCGAAAAACAGATTTGAATTTATCCGCTTATTTGTTCAGTTCTTTTTGGAACCGGTTCCTCGCCGAAAAAGCACTGGCTGGTCGGTAAAGATTTGAAAACGAAAAGAACTGGAACTGGTTCTTCGCCAGCAAAATCACGTACTGGTCGGTAGCGCTTAGAAAATGGGAAGCTGAGAAGCACTGGAACCGGTTCCTCGCCGAAATAACACATGCTAGTCGGTAGAGTTTAAAAACTTAAAAGAACTGCAACCGGTTCCTTACCAAATTAAAAAGTACTAGTCGGTAGGGATTTGAAAACCAAAAGAACTGGAACTGGTTCCTCGCCACAAAATCACGTACTAGTCGGTAGACATTTCAATTCGAAAGGAACTGGAACTGATTCCTTTGTTTTTAATGCCTTCGCATCTGTACTGCTTCACATTGAAGTACTTATTTCAATGATATGATTGTACGCTAAACTGAACTGCCGACTGCAAATTGAAGTATTTTTTCAATGGAATGAAGTTAATCAAATGAATGAAGGCTAAAATGAACTACCACCTTCAATTGAAATATTTGTTCAATGAAATGAAGTAATTGAAATGAATGAACGCTAAAATGAACTACCGACTTCAATTGAAGTATTTGTTCAATGAACAATGAATGAAGTAGGAACTGTTGCCAAAAGAAGTAGTTCTTTCAAAGCGGTCACAACGCTACTAAAAACCAATCATCAAATGTAACATTTTCATTAAATTCCCAATTAAACATACACGTGAAATGATATGACGGTTTTCCTCCATAAGGAAAGTATTATATACAAGTTAATCTAGTATCTTATTTGTATACATCAATATTGTAAATAACTATTGTTATATGGCAGATTGTCCATCATCTACCCAGTCCTGCTGAAATATATATTCAAATAAAATAGCGTTAATAATCTAACAATATCTGTCTGTATGTGTTATACCTATATAGAAAAATCACCACCTCAAATTAATTGGATGTGATTTGCAGCCATGTTTTACTTCTAATTTAAATAAAGACAATATTGAAAACAAAAAGGTTTTCATTATAAATACATTTACCTGTACCTTTCTTTAGCTAATGAAATTGTAGTTTTTTTAAAGGAATGTATTTTTATTATTTCTAATTTTGAAACTGTTAATTCGTGGTGGAATTCCATTTTAATGATTTAATAAAACAAATTTATAACTTTATTCCACTTTTATTTTATGACTGGACCGGTTTCAGCCTATGACCCAAGTGCATAGCACTTAGAAATTCCTTGATACCGAGAAATTATATAATAATAGAAGTCATTTACTCTAACAGTACATAAGGAATAGAATCACAAAACTAATTATACCATAATGCTGGGAGTAACCCAATAATTAGAAAATTATGTTGTACATCTGGACATCACAATTAAGATGGGAAAATCTAAAGTAAACTCATTAACAATCAGTATTCACCAACCTTTCATAATATAAATACATTGTCAATTCATATTTATAGAAATGCAACTGTAACCCATCTTAAATATTAAATAAAATATATAAATATTCCAGATAGATATATAAAATAATAATACCAATAAATTAAAAGTAGCTTTTCCCTGTAACTATTAAAATCATGCAACAATACTGATGAATATAATTAAAGTAATATCATTGTTTACTACCCCTGACATCCCCAAAAATAGTATATAAGCCGTAGGTTAACAACAACTTGTACTAGTCTGAAGATGGCCGTCATAGGCTGAAACTGGTCCAGTCATAAAATAAAAGTGGAATAAAGTTATAAATTTGTTTTATTAAATCATTAGAATGTATTTTTATCATCACAGCAGTTGCAGGTGACTAGGTTTGTATTAGCAATGGGAAAAACTTCACAGATTTGTGAATGCTTCACGAATTGCTAGTTCTTCAAAATGAACCCTTCACGGTGAACAGTTCAATCTCCTCCTTATCGGGGGGGGGGGGGGGGTTGCTAGCGATAGATGTACCAAATAATAGTCACGCTTTTTTCTTAATAGTTTTATTCGGAGCAGCTCTCCCAACCACATAAATTGATGTATGTACTTATTTAGAACAAGCTGTTTTGTTATAGTGAATTTGCACTCACTCTTTCATTATTCTATAGCAAAATTTATACCGTGTAGATAAACATCTTCTTTCTTTCTTCTATGTGTGTGTTGATGAATTGTCTATTACTGGTTTCTCTTCTATGGTTTCTAGAATGACAGCTGCATATGTTTGAATTAGTGGGTATATCATGACTTAAAAGAAATGATCTACAATGAGTATGCATAGCCTTACAGAGAACTTGCAAAAAGCAAATGAAGTATTTGCAAAATTTCCAGTTTCTATAAGGGCGATGTGAACTTCTTTCAGGGCTTGAGGTACAATTTGAATATTTCTTACTGTACGCAGTTTGACAGTTTGGTTAGCAATAGGGTGACGATTCATATTAAAGGCATTACCCCCCTTTATGGATATAACTTTAGAAAAAAAGTTGCATTTGGCCTGGTAAACCCTAACTTCCTTAAAATAAGCCCATATTTCACTTTTCTTTCTCTAGGGAAATACCTGGATATTCAGATCTAGTCACCAAACACGACTAAAGCCATTTTAGCAACGTTTCGATTCTGAATGGAGTATTTCACCAGGGCGATACTTTAAAGTACCTACCACTCTGATACGTGCCGCAAATAAACTTTATATGAATTTGTATGAATCATATGTGTTATGATACATATTAATAAAATAATAGTTATTGACGCATGCCGGGTTCGAACCTGTGACCTTTGGATTCGTAGTCGAGCGTCTTACTACTTGACCACGGAGACCTAAAATAGTTTCAGCCGTATATAGTGATCAGACCTAAAGAGCCAGGTGGTTTCTATTTTCATCTTCTCGTTCCCACACTTTTCCACGATTCACCTCACGACATTACCCAAATGAACTTTAAAGAAGAAAAAATATATACCAGGTATAAGAGGTCGCGAGTTCAAACAACTTTTATTTGATTAATATTTGTCACAACGCATTTAATTGAAATAGTATATAATATACTTGCGGCACGTTCCAGAGTGGTAGATACTCTTAGTATCGCCCTAGTTAAAGACCACTATTCAGAATCGAAAGGTTGCTCGAAATGGCTGTAGCCGTGTTTGGTGACCAGATCTGAATAGCCAGGTAATTCCCAACCTTCCTCTTCCCTATATACTTCCCCTCCCTACTAACTCACAATATACCCTGATTGGGGATACCATAGTCCCACTCGCTCTAGACGGTTGGGAGCAGTTGGGACTCTTGTGCGGTATAACCTGTAAAAAAAATAAAAAAATCCAGTCATTTAAAAAATGTTACAATGTTACGGACAACAATGAATGTAAAAATGTAATTTAAGTGAATTTAGAAATACTGCCAGAGTTTGTATTGAAAAGTGTTCGATGGGTTTTGGGTGGTATAAATTTCCACCATTTGAAAAGCTCTAGTTCTACTGCCCCTTCAGCGCAACAGTGGTTAGTGATTCATCAGCAAACCTGCGGTGATAGCTCCACCCACCACCACCACCACCCGTGCATGCGCCACCTCCGTCTCACCGTGGGTTGATACCCAAACATTCCACCCTGCACAATGAAAGCCTTACTGCAGCATACATGTTTAGAAAATTCACTACGATTATTATAATTAATGTCAATAAGGAACTTACTAAACTCATAATAATTTGACAGCCTCCGTGGTCGAGTGGTAAGACGCTCGAGTACGAATCCAGGGGTCGCGGGTTCTAACCTTTTTATTGAATTAATATGTGGCATAACACATTTCATTTATATAAAATAATATATAATATATCTGCGGCACGTTCCAGACTGGTAGATACATTAAATATCGTGTATTCTTCCTTCAAATGAAGGACGTTTGTATTGTTTTTAATTAAGATATTTTACAATCGCAGTTTTCTTTCCATCTCTAAAAAAATATAAAAACATAACAATCAATGAAAATGTCTTCATTAGAAAAGCGCAGGAAAGACTTTGATTTACAAAATTATTACTTGTTTTATTGACTCACCTTCTCTGTTGCAACTTATCCAGTTAAACATTCCTTGCCGTAGACTCAGAAACAATGAATTACTGTTCCTCAATCATCACAATACTAATTATGGGTATAATTCTCCAATGTCCAGAATGTCAATACTTATTAACTCAAGCCATGGTCTTGAAATTTTTGGTAGCAGTCTAAATGATTTTTGTCATTCTTTACGACTCTACCAAAACTTTGACTAGACCATGGCTTGAATGTTCTCTCTTATGTTTATTTTGCCTTATTTTTGTCATCGCTTCATTTATTATTATGTATATGCTATTCCTTATCTAGTGCTCTTTTTTCCATCTAGCGTTTTATGTGTATTTTTTGTAATTGGACTTTGGTCCGTTAATTTATAAATAAATAAATAAATCGTCACAGGAAATATATCGATGGAATCCGAACTGCAATTTCAGCATCTCGATCAAACCTTCCTCGGCAGAAAGTAGCCAGAAGCACACTTCTCAACTGTGGACCTCCTCGGGGCATCCTAACTCTCCTGTAGCACATACAGAGTGCCCGCTACAGACTCTGTACAGGCTCTGTAATACTCTGTACGGAGTCTGTTGTGTTTGCATGTTTAGCTCTCGGGAGCAACCCAGTAAACTCACAAATGAACAGCCGATACTTTGCCCTCGGTAATGTGGAACTAATACGTCGTTGCAAAAGGAACACAAAAAGTCACGATTATGAAGGCACCGCATTATCTCCATACATAGAGTTGGTAGAGTAGTATCCATCCAAGGCAGTAAAGTCAGTTTTGGACTTATTTTTGATGATTTTAAACTGACTCGGCGCACCTGGGCGTGGCTAAGACTAAGGCCACGGTATTTATACGTCCATTCATATCACATATCGACATAATGTTTTTGTGTATTCGTATAGCCACTTTTTCACAGTATTTTTATCAACAAAAATATAGCATATAACCTAAAAAACCGTTTAGTTGTGTCAAGTTTAGTGGCATAATAAAAAATGTGGGCGGAGTCCCACCGTGAACCAGGACCTTAAGATCATCCTTACAGTATATAGAAGCGGTCTAGGAAATTTGTTGTCTCTTTCTCTCTCATGGTGTACGACGTAAAAACCCAGAGAAAGTGATTTATCGCAAGTTTGTGTAGGTTGGGTAAAAATAATTAGCTCTCCCTCCATACATTATTACTTCAAGTCTCCATACTTGTGGTTGAACATCTTTATCAATTTATATATTTATTTAATTATATACACCCTTATGGGCTTTTACATAACTGTGTTATACATAAAATAAAATAATAGTGACACAAAAACAACATGTACTAAATGATTAGCACAAATATAACTAAGTTAATAGAAATATTATAATGCAATAAATTAACAGTAATATTTTTGAAAGAGGTATGCTATTATAGCCTTCTTGTAACTAGATTCAGTGCAGTTGAATATACGAGTATCTACTATTTCATCGAAAGAATTACCCACTGTATGCAATCAAGGTATAAGCGACCATCTAAATGACTCAGTCCTGATATTATTGTTACATTTAAAAATAATTTTGGATAGAGTGGTTCTGTTAGGTACATGGAATGTAATTAAGCTAAATAAATCAGGGCTGTCTATAATACCATTAACATAACAAGCCTCCTGACTGAGAGTGATAATAATTTTAATTCTTTCATTAAATAATTATAATTCATGGTTTCCATTATCACGGTAACGTTAACACTACTATTCTAAATAATGGAAATATTGGAACGCACGACAATATTTTTCAGTTATTGATACTATTTTACGCACAAGAGTCCCAACCGTTTGGAGCCAGTGAGGCTATGGCATCCCCAATCTGGGCAAGTTGTGAGGTTGAAGGTGGTGGTGAGAGGAAATATATAGGGAAGAGGAAGGTTGGGAAGTACCCGGATGTTCAGATCTGGTCACCAAACATGGCTAAAGCCATTTCAAGCAACTTCTCAATTCCAAATGGTGGTCTTTCTCCAGGGCGACACTTAAGAGTGTCTACCACTCTGGAACGTGCCGCAAATATACTGCATATTATTTCTATATTAATAAAATGTGTTATGATAAATATTAATTAAATAGAGCGAATGAATGAAGAAGGGAGTGTGAAAAGAATATTTAATGCGGAAGTGAATGGAAGAAGAAGTCGAGGATACCCGAGGAAGAAATGGCGCGATCAAGTAAATCAAATACTTGAATCGGGTCATGTGAAGAGTCAGAATAACATGAGAATATGTATGAGACGATGTATGAAGGAATGTGTGCCAAGACAGAGTTATATGACGGTCCGTCTTCTCTGCCTATCCCGGCGGAGAAACGGCGTGCTGGTTGGTTAGTTATTCAATTAAATAAAATAAAATAAGTTGCGCACGCCGGGCTTGAACCCATGACCTCTGAATTTGTAGTCGAGCGTCTTACCACTCGACCATGCAGGCCGTCGTAAGGAAATAAATAAAATAATCCGAAATTCTCCTCCTAGGGCGGCCCCTGAATCTCTTGAAGTCCTCGTCAAAGTCTATACATTCAGCTTGCTCGTATCGGGATATTCGTAAGGCTTTCGAAAATTCCTTTTAGGTAACACATACCATAATAATACATCATAAGGCTTGATCAAAAAGCCATCTTAGTTTCATCGCACTGCCGCTACACTAATTCCAGACGAAATGTTTCACGTCTTCCAGTTAAGCACAGACAATAAGGCTTAGCGGGATTAGATAATCATGGAGATAATCATTTCGTCAGTTCAAGAGGGAAATTAAAGGAAGCACTAATGACACCCGTCACACATTGGGAAATGCGATCGATGAGCTGTTCATTTGTAATATTCTTGAGAAGGGTAGAGAATGGTGAGAACGAGTTATCGTCACTGGAAAGGCAAAAAGGCTGAAGCGACACTTTGCTTAAAAATGAGTTAAAAATACAGTTTTGATCAAATATTTTTTCTGCGTCCAAAGCTCTGACTCTCGTTTGATTCTGGACTTCTGTGGCCCTTCAGCCATCGAAAATATATTTATCATTTGGGAGAAGGCTCGACTCAAGCGACACAAGTTTGGGACTTTTTTAAGCTTTTCGTCGCTTTAGATAACTTAGTGAGAGCATTGAGTTACCTGAGTTAACTTTTTTTTCAAAATCCAAATAGGTACTGAAAACCTATACATTTTGTTTATTTATAAACTAACGGATTATTGTCCAATTAAAAAGAATACATAACACGAAATGATAAAAAAGAGCAACAGAGAAAGAACAGCACATATATTATATTATAATGAAGCAATGACAAAAATAGGAGAAATTATACATAAAAAGAACATTCAAGTCAAAGCCAAGGTCAAGTCAAGGTTTTGGTAGAGTCGTAAAGAATGACAAAAATCATTTAGACTGGTACCAAAATTATCAAGGGTTCAAGTCTCGACATTCTGGACAGTGAAGAATGATACCCATAATTAGTAGAGTGATGATTGAGGAACAGCAATTCATTGTTTCTTAGTCTACGGCAAGGAATGTAGAGCTGTATGAGTTGCAACAAAGAAGGTGAGTCAATTATACAACAATAATGTTTTTAAAAAAACTTTTGCATTTAACACTAACATCAACTTCCAGCGTGAAATCTGCCATAGGTACCGACTTCCTATTAGGGAACCTCGTTTGGGAGTGAAGAGGTTTTATGAAAGAAAACACTTCACGCATAACCAGGAAGAAAAATAGTAAGATATACAATCGGCTCTTCGAAAATGAGCGAAGAAATATATGGACTCCCCGTTGTATATTTTTGCCACCATTCAACACAAAACTTATTTTTATTACAACTTGAAAACGAGGAAAAAAATATATACACGAGAGTACAATATAAAGTCAAAGCCAAAGACAAGCGTAAACTTTTCAAATTTGGAACAGATGTTAATCTAAATTATCAAATTTAAAAAAAAAAACTTTTAAAATCCCTACCTACATAATAAAGTGCCTATAATGTGTTTTAGCAGAAATTATTCTATATTTGAAATGGGTGGATCAAAGCAACTATTTTTTTTTTGTGCATGTCAAGTTGCATCTAGTGCTCTGATAATTACAATATGAACACTAATTTTGATTTAGAATGCACCACATCACAAGTTCTAGAGCCCTAGCATAAAATATCATTGAAGGTACTATCGAGAATATCGGTAATTTGTCATCGTTACCGAGCACAACTGCAGATCGCCAACGAGCGAACAATAGTTATAATAAATGTGCTTAATTTAGTCGACGTGAACTGTCCTTACCCTGGGGTCTTGAAAGATGCAATGGCAAAAATGGCGGATGTTGATGACACTTTTTTAAGGCAGTCAATGACAACTTTTAATTATTTTTTCTAAGATGCGAATACTGCACAAGAGTCCCAATTGTTCGGAGTCAGTGGGACTATGGCATTTCAAATTAGAGTAAATTGTGAGGCTGAAAGAGTGGGGAAGGGAAGGAGATATGAAAGATGAAGGTTGTGAAGTATTTGGCTATTCAGGTATGGTCACCAAACACGGCTGAAGCCATTTAAAGCAACGTGGGGGACGTGCCACAAACATATTATATATCATTTCATTGTTATTATTAAATGCGAAATAACACAAATTAATTAAACAAAATTTGATTGCTTACGTCGGTATTTGAACCAGTGACCTATGGATTCATAGTCGATGATCTTAATTGCTTGACGTCGCTTAGGTCTTCGATCAAATCATAGATTTCGCAATACCTTTTTGTGAATTTGTTTTTTGGTTTTGGAAGGCCGTCAACAATGTTCTATCGCAAAATCACTAATTTCTAAAATTTATCAGTCCAGCCACCTAGAGAATTACTTGATCTTGGCTCTGCCTTATTAATATACAAAATGAAGTTGTCCCTCGCGTCGCCTAGGATAATGATGATACTTAGATTGTGTTTCAGCTAGGATTTCGGCTAATCTAATATAGTATTGTAGTAGAATTAAGATCTTCCCTTTAGTTATGTGTTAATAACCTCAAAGCTACACCCAGCTTCCTAAGTCTGTTGAGGATAATATGATATCATCTTCGAATAATAATTACTAATTGTATTAGTCAACTGGATTGGCTTCAAAAGTCAATTAGGCTAATTCTCTTGTACGGTGTAACTAATTTAAAACGATTTATACTTTAATTGCAAGGATTCTTTAACACACGTGTCTTCGTACATGACATGAAGTTCAACAGATTTTAGAAATGCATCCGCCCTCCGTTGCCAATCAAACTCGAACGCATGTTAAGTCTTAGATAAAAAAAGACAATTGCGTTTACTTACCCTTTTCACTGCCGCTTAACTCAAGCCCACGTGTCAATAAAATGATTTTAATTCACAGAAACTATGGTTGGGGTCTTTCAAACACCGTCACACTTAACGTCAATCGACGACCAGCGCCATTTTGATTTTTTCTTATTTAAACTGTCTCCGTTTAGGCAACATAGCACCCTGTATCAATAATATCAAATGTTTTCTATGTATCCACTCGGGGTGTGAGTAATTTATATTTTAAATCAATAAAAACTGACTTTTACAATTCACATTTTTATCGTAAAACGATTTCCATAATTTCAAAATCGTTTTTCAGCAATAACATAAGTTGTAAGGATATTTTATTTTATTTTATTTTTCTATGCGATGAATTAGTTACTTCCCGAGATATTCCTCGCAAAACATTTGAGATTTTTAGTAATATATTCATCAGAATATATTAATCAGAACACCTCGGGCAGAACACCCTTCTAAACCTGCTTTGGAAAACTCGACCCTATGCCTCTTCTATACACCTTACGGCCTTAGGGGCGTTTTTGCCTCAGTCACCGATCGATCGTCGGCAGGTAGAGACGTCAGATCTGCGCCCATCGTTAGCGTGAATTATTAGTTTATTTTGAAAATACTTAGTGAAATCTTATGTTTTTAAACAATTTGAATTTAAAGAAATAACAATTAACCTCGGGTTATTTTACACTATTGAATAGAACATAAACGATATAAGGTGAATGAATTTAAAAGAAATGTTGTTGTTGTACAATTTTAACTACTCGTATTTAAATAAATGTATATATATATATGGTCTCAAATGTAAACTGCGCCTGCTGTCAACACACAATTACCTAGCTAGACAGGCACTGCACTATCACCCTTATATTGTAATGATGAAAAGAATAATACAAAAAAGAAGCTATTACTCATACAGTAGCGTGTATCAGTAAAAAATACATTGATACCGTGTACCAAGGCAGGAAATATGACCTGAACGTATATATAAAAAAAAAATCTAACACTTAGGCTCTCATACTGACTCTCGATAAGACCAACCTTAAGACTTTGGTCCATCAATGTACAATTCGCCAGAGCATTAGAAAAATCATGGCTCAACCCCGGTAATTGCTACAAGTACAAGTCGGTATGAATAAGCGTGTAGCATCACTTGTCAGAACTGCTAAAAGCCGATCTGATCGAAGCAACCATTCACGGATTACTTACTGCCTTTGAGCTAACTGGGAGATAATCCGGGCAGTAATGAATGTGTGAGCCAAGAGCCGTTACGGCGGCGAACACAGCCTCCGCCAGAGATTCCAAAAGTGGGTGGTGTCAGGTGGCTTAAGAGCCTTAAGGAGGACATCATTGTAGGCATATACAGTCATGCATTGTCGCAAGAATCATGTAGATGTACCACTGAAAGCTTATTTCTTACCTCTCCCACTTTCTCATAATCAGCGGAAAAACAGAGCTTTCAGCGGCAAACCATATTTATTTATTCATAAACTGACGGACTATTATTCTGAGAAAAAGAGCGACAGAGAAAGAACTGCACATACATAATATTATAATGAAGCAGTAACAAAAGTAGGACAAAATATACCTAAGAAAAAACATTCAAATCAAAGCCAAGGTCAAGTCAAAGTTTTGGTAAAGTCGTAAAGAATGACCGAAATCATTTAGACTGGTATGAAACATTTCAAGACCATGACTTGAGTTAACAAGTCTCGACATTCTGGATAGCGGAGAATGATACCCATAATTAGTGTAGTGATGATTGAGGAACAGCAATTCATTGTTTCTGAATCTACGGCAAGGAATGTTGAACTGGATGAGTTGGAACAAAGAAGGTGAGTCAATAATACAATTAATCATTTCGAAAATGCAAATTAAATTAAAGTCTTTCCCTTACGCGTTTCTAGTGAAGAATTTTTTAACGTTTGTTCTACTCGTATTTCATCATATTTCATTATATCATATCTCGCAAATAAATATTTATGAAAAAGATAAAATATTGGATTGATAAAAATGACAGAATCTAAAAATAGAGTAGAGGTTCCGAGTTCAAGTCTCGATCGTAACCAAATAGTTTTATTATTTGTGTCTTCTTCTGCTTCATTCAGGGGGGGGGGCGCTGAGGAAAAATAGTTTGAAAGGGGGCGATGACATTAAATTTGAGAAAGTGTGGCCTTCACTATGTGTTGTATTGTATCTTGCCTGTTGGCCTGTTAGTGCTCCTTGTTTAACTGGGTGGGATTAATCCGATCTAATCTGCACTAACCTGCTCTGCCCCGCTGTACTCTTGTCTGATCCTTTGATGAGCTCCTGATTTGGGTTCAAAGGATATTGAAATAGAGCCAGACGATACGTTCCTACCTCTCCTTTATGTAGCCTGTAGTGACTTTAGACAGGTAATACTAATCTTCCAAATACAAAATGGTCTGATACACACGAACACAACATTTATAAAAAAAAATACGTCACAAGTACGCGAACACTACCGCAAGGCAATATAATAAATCATACAAGAATACAGCAAATACTGCAAGTGGTTAAAATAGTATGGGCCATTAGAGAGTACACGCTACGAGTACAATCGCCTTTCTCGATAGTCTGAAACGGAGAATCAAATAAACATATTTTATAAAAAAACTGTTCAATATCAAAATAAGTTAACAACATTCAAATGTATCATTATTGCGCTGCCGGAAACTATCAAAATAATGCCAATTAATAAATTTAAAACAGCCTGTGTGAACCATTTAAAATATATTAGTAACATCAACTAGTATATAAGTTATAATATTATTATTAAGTCAAAAAAATAATATGAATTATAATTAGATACATTGTAAACTTCAATGTACAAGTAACTAATATAAAATAAATAAATCAAAAAAATTACATTATGCAAGTTAAGAAATAATATTTATATTTCTAACTTTGAAACTGGTTTTTCGTGGTGGAACTCCATTTCAATGAATTAATGATATATTCTTTTTTAATCTTTATTCCGATATCTTTTATTCAGACCTGACCGGTTTCACTTTATGACGGGCATCTTCGGACTGGTAAAATTTTAACTAAATCCGGACATTAATAGTATAAATACCATAGATTTACTTCAAATTCTATGAGTACGAAGATGCCCGTCATAAGGTGAAATCGTAAATATTATATTAGTAAATAATAATGCTAGTAAAGACAGAGAAAAATGTAAATGTCTTTTAACTTAATAAATAATAAAAACATATTATTAACTCCTCTGTACAGGTAAAAGAACTTGTTCTTATTTAGAAAAAGCTTTTTGATTTAAATGTTATATTCTGAAATACGTGCCGCGAAAGCTTTATTGAAAATCCCGTTAGCTGCATCTACCTTAGATATATTTAGAGTTATAGCACTTATATTCCAGAGTTCTCTCACTATCTCTTGGTGTACGTGCAAGAGTGACCGTTAGGTACATAACGATCTACATACTTTTAAATAAAATATTTTTTTACACTTGCCAATTCAACGGTTATCTCCTAACATGTACGAGTATACAAGAATGAACCTCTCTTATATCTTATCTTTTTTTTCATTGCTCACATTATTTGCGTTATTATATCATATACGAGTATAATACGTCACACTAATTAAGTTTGTACTCATATAACTCCTTCGGATATATAATAACTTGTCTTAATGTGGGGTGTAAATAAATTTTTAGTTAATTTTATTAAACTATGCATGTATCTACAATATTTTTTATATCATTAATCTCTTAATGTATTTGGTGAACAACTGTTTTTTAGATCTCTGTTAAATAAGTAAATATAATTGCATTACAGAATTGAGTATACCCATTTAATAAAGTCAAAAACTTGTCTTTGACACCGTGAAGCAGATATAAAACAACACATGAGCTTTTCGGAGGTAAATATTAACGATTAATAACATAGTTAGAGTAAAAAATTAATTAATGTGTCAATCGCTTTCGATGTTGTTTACATTCAATACCAATACATTCCACCACAACCGCCATAATGGAGGCACAAAACTAATTTTCCAAAGCTGTAGCTTATTTTTTTATGTTGTTGGGAATATAATGAGAACACATAATATTAAGCCACATCTGGCTTGAGAGCGGACCCTTCACCCTTCGTCTATGTTCGTTTTGGTGCTAGATTAGGACGGCAAATACTCGTTTGGGCCCTACAAAGGTCCCGAGAGGTCAAAGTGCCAGCAAATGGATACAAGCGATAGACGTTTTACCCACGGTGTTTGTATTGGAGGGAATATATTGTGAACGTGATTACAAAGCTTTACTTTTATCGTAGTTTAGTGAAGCTTTTTAGTTTGAGCTTTGTTGCCGAATATTGGTGAAAAATAGACCTTTGAACTTACACTAAAAATGGATTTTACTTATTAATATGAATCATGAACTAGAAAATCTAATCTCGCTAGAGACCATCGTAAAAGTCTGTAGGTTTCGAAATACTGAGATTGGCTGCATATGTTGAAAAAATACCGGATGACAGGACACCAAATCTGAACACGTGGGTACCTCAGTAAGAGTGGCCCAGAGGTAGACCGAGGAAGAATTGGATAGACTGCGGGGAAGAGGATTGGAGCAGGACAAGAAGGACTGAGAACTGAAGGTGAATGACGAGGAGCCGCAGCCAATGGAGAGCATTTGGGGAGGAGGTCAAATATCACACTGTGATGTGTTTGGTGAGGATGATGAGGTACGAGTACCTACCTAGTAGTATGCTATAAAATAATCGCAAATCACAAAATTTGAAAATCGTTTTTCGGTAAGAATGTGAATGGAAAGGGTCAGTTTTTATTAATCTAAAATATAAATGACTTATATCCCGAGTGCATCCTTGGAGCACATTAGATATTTTTGTTAAGGATTCATCAAAATTAATTATAATGTGAATCTCGAGCAAACCCCCCGCTTTTGATTGCGACAAGGATTTTGGATTGTGAAAATCCGTTAAATTGTTAAGATTGCAAAAAATCGATTTTCTCGGAAACAAAAGAGAAAGAGAGACTATGTCTTCTTCTAAAAATTCTCATAAATTCAAGACAAAAAAATGATCGAATTATTGTCATTAAACTTGGGAAATGGCGCTTGTACCAAACTAGTTAAACTAATATTGAAATTGGAATTAACTTTAAAGCATTAATGCTTTTTTTTTACACTGAGTGCTCGCCTCTGCCTGTCGATGTCGTCGTCATCCATTAGCTTGCTGGTGATGATGTGCCCTAGATATTTGGTTTCTTCTACCACCCTGAGAACCTCACCGTTCAAGATAGCTGGAGGAATGTTTTTCGGACCCTTCCCGTATCTGATTATATTCTGACATTAGTGCCGTTTTTAGCGGATTGTAAATCGAAGATTGTTTCCTGAGCAAACTATCTTCGCAGATATTCAAGAGGAAACGTAGCCCTCTTATAGACGGCGTCATGAGTACCATATCGTCTGCATAGCTCACATTATTAAAACACTGTCCTCCAATATGGCAGCTCACCTTAGCATTATTTAATCTATGGGTAAGTTCTTCCATATAAATGTTAAACAATAATGGAGACGTGCATCCTCCTTGACTAACTCCGCTTCTCAGATGAAAAGGTTCGGATAATCCATCTTTCCACTTTACCAGGTTTTCTTGTTGCCAGTGCCAAGTGTTGAGAATAATAATAATAATAATAATATTTGGATAATTTGTATAGCGCCGTTTTTGTGAGAAATCACCTCAAGGGCGCTGTACAAATCTTAATTTCTACTTAATATTAATTCTTAGTTTATATAAATATACGGCAACATACTTACCTGGTAGGTCACTTCTGGCAGGACACAATCACCATATCATAATAACTTAAAATTTAGAATAACGTAAATTTTTATTTTTATTTAATTTTATTATTATTTTTATTTTGAGAATGTGGACGACCTTCGATGGTATACCCCTTTCCACGAGTTTAGTTCACAGTAAGTGCCAATATCCTCGGGTAGAGCTTTGTTTATCATTACAAAGATGGCAGCCAAATCGGAGGAAAAAAATAAAAAAAAACAACATCAATAATCTTAAATGAAAGTATGAGATCGATTTAAAATGTCGGTTTCTAATAAGGTCCCAATGGCTGAATTGGTTGAAGCGTTACTCCCGGATAGAGTAGAGGATCCGAGTGCGGGTTTTGGTTGTGACCATTGTCTTTTTATTTTCTGTTTCATATTTGCTTTGTTGATTATTGATATTATTTAAATATTTAATTAAACTAAGTTCATCTATTTGTAACAGTTTAGCTGAGCAGTACATTACTTGAAAGGTTTTGTGAAAATGTAATGCGTGCATATTGAACAAAATAAAGGGAAATTGTAGTAGAATAAACTTAGTACTCGTTTATATGCGAGCAAGTTGTTTTCTCATTTGTTTTCCTCACACTCGACGCTGTTACCTTAAAACCCAAAACGAAACTGTGGAATACTTCGCATAATTTCTATTTTAGGTTTAGCTAGTGGTCGGGTCGAATATTCAGGTGAACCTCATGAATGTGAAGATTGTACAATTTACTTCCAATATAAGAACACGATCGGCGTTAAGTGTTACAGGGAATGAATAAGTTTAAAATAAAGGGCTTACGAAATTTATGTTAAGGAGTGTGAACTTCAAAGCGAAATTCATGGCTACCCCGTGTACCAATTTACACTTCCAAAAACCAATTTGTCAGGATCCCAAAATACATTTTATTTTAAAGGAATCAACCTTTTTATTGAACTACCAATGAACGTCTGCGTTGCAATTTATGGTGGTTTATTTTGACTTAATTATGCAAACCAGCATGTTAACCTAGTAAATGTTTCATTTTTACAATAGTGTAATACACAACGGCTAGCAATAAGCCCACCTTTTTTACGAGTACAATATATAAAGTAGCGTTGTGACCACTTTGAAAGAACCACTTCATAGAACTACTTCTTTTGGCAACAGTTCGTACTTCATTCATTGTTCATTGAAAAAATACTTCAATTGAAGTCGGTAGTTCATTTTAGCGTTCATTCATCTCAATAACTTCATTTCATTGAACAAATATTTCAATTGAAGTTGGTAGTTCATTTTAGCTTTCATTAAACAAATACTTCAATTGAAGTTGGTAGTTGATTTTAGCGTTCATTCATTTCATAGAAAGAACTACTTCAATTTGCAGCAGTACAGTTGCGAAGGGGAAGATTCTGGCGAGGAACCGGTTCCAGTTCTTTCCACTTTCAAAGCGCTACCGACTAGTACGTGATTTTTGATTTTGTCGTGCTTTTTCGGCGAGGAACCGGTTCCAAAAAGAACTGAACAAATAACCGGATAAATTTTTTGCGAGTTCGACTTCAATTGAAGTGTTCATTTTAAAGAACTAACAATTCGTAAAGCATTCACAAAACATTGAAGTTTTTCCCAACGCTAATATAAAGTGCTAGTAAACACAAAGAAACATAATTACACCTCCTTCCACACTTTTGACAACACGGTTTGACATTTTACACACATCGGCCGTAGAATGACTGTCGGTTTTCGTGTTTCCTCCCTCTTTCAACATTTATTAAAGAGTTAGGTTCAAGACTCCTTTCCTTGAAAGGACCGTCCACACAGCATACCTATTTTTTAAATCGATTTATCGCTTAAAGTTTATTTTGTAGAATACGAATTACGAAGGAATACATAAAATCAAACCAAAAAATGTGTATATAACTGCAGACTTTATATTTTTATTTAGTTTAATTTTGTACCCTGATGATGCTTAAGCTAAGCGAAACCGGTCGGTAACAAAAAAAAATAATTCGTGGTATTATACAAAGCTTTCATTTCTTTAAATATGTCAAACCACAAAGTGATTGCTTTCTACGAAAATGTAAATACAATATGTTAATTTAAAACGGTTTTAAAAAGAAACAGGTATATTTGTACTTTTTACGCATGACACCTGTTTCACTTTCCGTGACCATTGTAAAACTGTGTTGAAGCCACTGAAAGACGATAAATTAATATCAATACTAGATACCTATAGTGTAAATATTTTAATTATTATTGTTATTACCTTATTTAAATATCCGAATAAATTGACGGATATTATTGGTGATAATTAGAGATGGTCGATATTCCGGTCCCGGTCAAAAGGAACCGGTTTCAAGCCGGTCACTGGAACCGTCGATATATTTCTCCGAGAAATCGATTCCTTTTTTTAGCAAATAAAAATCGATATCATTCGTCCGAGGAACCGCTTAAAAGGTCTATTTTACAGAGAGTTCCACAGTTGCAGTACTTTTCGTTTTTTGACGGCCTGCATGGTTGAGTGGTATGATGCTCGACTACGAATCCAGAGGTCGCGGGTTCGAACCCGACGTGCGCAAATAAAATGTATGTAATTAATATGTGTCATAACACATTTAATTGAAATAAAATAAAATATAGTATATTTGCGGCACGTTCCAGTGGTAGATACTCTAAGTATCGCCCTGGTGAAAGACTATTATTCAGAATTGAAACGTTGCATGAAATGGCTTTAGCCGTGTTTGGTGACCAGATCTGAATAGCCAGGTACTTTCCAACCTTTCCTTTTATCATCTCCTTCCCCTCCCCACTACATTCAGCCTCACAACATACCCCTATCGGGGATGCCATAGTCTCACTGGCTCTAGACGGTTAGGAGCAGTTGAGACTCTTGTGCGGTATTCACGTAAAAAAAGCACCCCCCCCTCACCCCTTATTTTTTTTGGCTAGGAACCAGCTAGAAACCCCACCCACTTCACCCATAAAATATATTTTTTAGTTAAAAATAGCTTAGTCAATTTAACAATGTCATTCGTTACATGTAAAAGATATATTTGAATCTCAGGGATCAGGAGTACATAAACCAAAGAAGCTTAATTAATTAATTTGATCTACTCAACGATAGATGTCGTTACATGTAAATAAATAAAATAAAAATACAAAATAAATGTATCGTATTTAAATCTCAGGGACCAGGAACACATAAATCGAAGAAGGTTAATGCATTAGTTTGGTCTACTCAACGATAGATGTCGTTACATGTAAATATAAATACTATAAAATAAATTTAACACATTTGAATCTCAGGGACCAGGAGCACATAAACCAAAGAAGATTAATTAATTAGTTTGATCTACTCAACGATAGATGTCGTTACATGTAAATATAAAGACTACAAAATAAATGTATCGTATTTAAATCTCAGGGACCAGGAACACATAAACCGAAGAAGGTTAATGCATTAGTTTGGTCTACTCAACGATAGATGTCGTTACATGTAAATATAAAGACTACAAAATAAATGTATCGTATTTAAATCTCAGGGACCAGGAACACATAAACCGAAGAAGGTTAATGCATTAGTTTGGCCTACTCAACGATAGATGTCGTTGCATGTATATAAAGACCATAAAATAAATTTCTCACATTTGAATCACAAGGACCAGGAGCACATACATTGAAGAAGCTTAATGAAGGGGTTTGGTCTACTCAACAATAGATGTCGTTACATGTATATATAAAGAATATAACATAATTTTCTTACATTTTAATTTCAGGAACCAGGAGCACATAAACCAAAAAAGTTTAATGAATTAGTTTGGTCTACTCAACAATAAATTTCGTTACATTTAAATATAAAAGACTATTTTAAAAAATTATCACATTTAAATCTCAGAGACCATGAGCATATCAATTTTAAAGATTATTTAAATTTTAATACAGTTTAGAGATACCGCATTTGTATGTTAGGATATGAAGGTAAAATCAGATTGTTCGGTTTTAAAACTTTGTTTAATATGCACTTTTAAAGTTATATTAACATGCATAACAACATATAAACTGTAAATAAAAGTTCTTTCAAACATTTAGAAAGCTGTAATGACTTTTGCCTTGAAGGGCCCTGGTATCAGAAGTCCAGTATGTTGTAGCAAAATACTGGCATTTTGAAAACGCTAACCTCTGAATTTGTTTTTTGGAGTCAAAGATGACATATTTCAATGCTGTTAGTTTTAATGAATCTTACAAAAATGTTTCAGTGGTTTCAGTTCTTTTCGTTTCAGGAAATCGCTAGTAAACCAATTTGATAAATAACCGGTTCCTCGCCAGTCACCACCGGTAACTGGAACCGCAGGTACGCCCGATTTCCGAAATCAACCACCCCTAGTGATATTTAATTGATAAGTTTCCCTACTCAAGTATTGTATTCTATAGCTTAAATTTAAATAAAGATTATTAAAAGCAGCCATCGGCGTTTTCTAATCAATTTTGGGTGAACTAAGATTTTATTCTGCTAAAGTCTACTATTATAATACGCTTTGAATCTCTGTTTAAGCGTTTCTAAGAGTGGCAAATGAATTATACCTTTTGATCATTTTTTAGATCAAAGTCAGACTTATTTGAATTTTGTTAATAATCCACTGCTTTGAAAGATTTAATTTGCGGCCTTTGTTTTTTATGTCCAAAAGAATTGGCATATTATATATTTATTTATTTATAAACTAAGGGACTATTGTCCAAATACCAAAAAAAAAAACATAAGACGAAATGAGAAAACGAGCAACAGAGAAAGAACAGAACATACATAATATTATAATGAAGCAATGACAAAAATAGAACAAAATATACTTTAAAAAGAACATTCAAGTCAAAGCCAAGGTCAAGTCAAAGTTTTGGTAGAGTCGTAAAAAAATGACCAAAAATCATTTAGACTGGAATCAAAAATTTCAAGACCATGGCTTGAGTCAACAAGTTTCAAAATTCTGGACAGTAGAGAATGATACCTTTAATTAGTAGAGTGATGATTGAGGAACAGCAATTATTGTTTCTGCGTCTACGGCAAGGAATTTTGAACTAAATGAGTTGTAACAAAGAAGGAGAGTCAATAATACAATTGAAAAATTATAAAATAAAATAACACTTTGTTTTAAACTACGAAATTTATTATTTTGAACGCCAACCGGTTTCGCTTCGATCAAGCTTCGTCAGGGCGCATATAATAATCAATTCAAAATAATACATTTTGTAGTTTAAAACAAAGTGTTCCTTTATTTAATATAATGTCAAACTCCAAAGTGATTACTTCATTTGAAAAAAAAATCATCCATTAATAATATTTAAGTTTGTGATTTCCTTTTAGGAGATGTTTGGGAAAGTGTGATTATTTTTAAAACGATTTCATGTGTTGATTGTATTTAGTATTAAAGGACCGGACGGTTTTATACAATCTTAATAATAATTATACTATCTGGCATTACATTAATCACATTTAAATTTTAGAAGTTTATAAAAAATCCCGCTCAATATCGTTAGCTTTTAGAGAAACCTTAGGTCCACTTGTCTAGATTTATTATAATATATTTAAATGAATTTGTGCCTCGAACAGAATGATTTACACTCGATTCTAATTACTAAAACTTGAAATACGCTAGAAAAAACTATCAATCCTAAATTGATAAACTTCTCTTTGAGAGAAGACGTTAACTAATAAAGAAAGATGGCGACACAGGGCCCTGATTAAGTTTCCCTTCATCCCCTGCCTTAAGTTATTACCCCACGACATAAAAATACACGAACTTTTAGTATTTTTCAGTTTTTACATGGCAACTTTTCCAATACTTTGCTTGTAAACTTTTCCAATACTTTACTGGTAATGAGGCGAAAGGCAATTTGTATTCTCGATTTATTGAATAATTGATAATTTGGGAGGTATTAACGCACACCGAAAGATTCTGTAATGTCCTAAATCCTAACCGAAAGTGACTCGACTAGTGTATTATTAAATTTATTTGGACACTAAAATAATACTTCGTTTAATCGATGAGAATATCCAAATATAATTTAGGATTAATTATGTTGGTTTTCCGGCTTTGTAAAGCGCCATTTTAGATAATATTTTAAATCTCATAAATTAAAGTATATTATTTCTTGATATATAAATTAGTGTTGTTATTTACAGAAAAAATGTGAATCATTTTTATCTACAAAAAACATAATCATCTAGATAAGCAGAACAAATTGTTTTCTATAATACATTTATAATATTATATCAGAATTAACTTTAATATTTGATATTAAATAATGAAATAATATCAATAATCTGCAACGTAAATATGACAGAAAAAGCCAGAAAGCTAAAGAAGAACGGTCACGACCGAGACAGTTTTGTATATCATTACAAAGATGGCAGCCAAATCGGAAGAAATTAAATAATAATATTAATAATTTTCAAATTAAGTATGAGATCTATTAAAATGCCGGTTTCTGTGACCGAATTGGCAGAGGCGTTACTCCCGGACAGAGTAGTGGTTATGAGTTTCTGTCTCGGCCGTGACCGTTATTATTTTACTTTCTGCCTTTCTCTGTTTCAATATTTAATATGAAAAATATTAATATTATTTTGTATTTATTACAATTCACATTTGAAAGAACAAAAAATATCCTGAGAAATTATAATTACACATTTGACAGCGGCAACTTTAACCTCTGTATCTTTTCAATATCACTAAAACTCCAATTGTGCCTTCGTGATATCAATAAACTCACGAAGGCACGCCCAAAACCAGTTATCATTTTCTTATAGATAAAATAATGCGTATAAAATTTTAGTTCTCATCCTATTTTGCAAAACAATATTTTTACTATTCTTTATGTTTGCAAGTTCAAACTCCAACAGGTAGAAATGTCAAAATACTTACAACTTGTTGTACTCTCACTGTCGGGAAACTAATGCTGTCGGCCACCAGCAGCAACAGGAAGCTATATTTACAATTTGAAAAATAAAAATAAAATAAATTGATCATATTGATTTATTGAATCGAGATCTGGGAAATATGCAGAATTAGGAGGAAACCTAGCGCAGGGTATAGTTTCAGCTGCCCGGAGCCAGTTTTATGGCTGAAAGGAAGTGACGGAAAGTACCTGGCTGTTCAGATCTGCTCACTAAATCAAGCTACAGCCATTTCAAGCAACGTTTCGATTCTGAGATCGGCATTTTGATTACGTTTCTTCTATTGGTATATCTCATCGAAATAATTAAATCGACTGCGTTTAGGCGAATGGCGTTATTCCACATTTTTTGCAAGGAAATTTAGACTTTAGTGATAATATAACGGTCATGCTGCTATGCTTGACACCTGATCTTAATTTGATCAAATGCTGAAACGGTCCGAGATCGGTGGTTAACGGCGTGATTATTTGAAGTGGTAACGGTAAAAAAATCATAGTGGTGCAAATCATCTATTTGCGACAGTGTAAAATGTGACAGTTGTTCAAACCACTAGGCATAAGTTTGCTGGCAAAAAAATTTGGAATAACGCCTTTGACCTTAACACAGTCGATATCTATATACTACTAGCGAGTACCCTGCATTCTTTGCAATGCCACTCAAATAAGTAAAGTGTTTAAATAATGTTTATTTAAGTGCTTTCGAATACAAAATATTATTTTGTTTCTCTTCTGGTGTGTATATGAATAAATCAGAAGTTTTTCCGACGCGTGGGCAGGTCACATACAGCTCTTCATGTGAAAAGCACTAATTTTCTAAATTTGATCCACACACTAGTAGTTATTGTCCCTATGCTTTTCTTAATTTTCAAACACGAATTGTGATTTCATATTTTTGCAAAGAAAATTTTCGATTGACTTGTTTCACCTAATAAAAAACTTTGATAATTGTTCGGGTGGTGAATTTAATTCTTGCAATTTCAACTATACTTTTTTTATAAACCGTAGTATGATTATTTTTTTGAAGCTTATAAAGGCGTTTCAATAAATAAATGATGATAAATCCAACATCACTTTCGGTTGCCTCTAACAAAGCAAAGTTCACAATGATATTATCTTCCAAAGGGATTATTTTATTTGTTAGGGTTGTTCGTTTGGAAGTTTCCGTTGACCTTATTAGATTTGCTTAGTTTTAAGGTTGCCTAATTCTTGCCTGGGAGGAAGTAATTGCGGACACAGAGTTACCAACTTAAATCATTGAATTAATGAAATACGATTGTTTTACTAGCTAGTAAAAAAATATATCTATATCTAATAATAATGTAAAATTTTCTGACTTACCATTAAATTTGTTTATTTCCTTGTATTTTATAAAACAAACCGTTTCGTTCAAAATGAAATAAAATTATCGAACAACATTAACAAGATTCAAAGAATATCAGATAGAAAAGGGCAAATGAAAAAAAACAGATAAGGTTACAACCGAGACTCGAACGAAGGACTTCTCCTCTCTGCGGAAACTGTGCTACGGAAACCTATTCAAATACTATATTTTTTATCAATCTCACCTATCTTAAAAATTATTCATATATCTTTTCGTAGAAAGCTATCACTTTGTGGTTTGACAATATTAGATATATTTCCTGTAAACTTATATAATTTATCATTATACTTTTTAATTACCTTCTTAGTTGACGTTTTGTTTCTTTCAATTCATATTATCTGTCTCTTTCTCTCTGTTCCTTTGTTATAATAATTATTATTTTATTGTTTTTCATTGTTTTGTTATTTTATTTTGTATTTTGTTCTCCCTCTGTATGTAAATATAACCGCACACTTTGTATTTTTTGTTTGGTTTAATTTTGTACCCTGATGATGCTAAGGCTAAGCGAAACAGGTCGGTCATGAAAAAATAAAATAATATCCGTGGTCTTATACAAAGTTATTTAAAAAAAATCTTTATTAATATATTTTTACTTTTTCCGATCTTTATATTCGTAATCGAAATTTTGTCCGAACACAACCTCAAACATTGATGGCGTCACAGATAGAAATATCCATTTTAATTTACGGGGGTCTTTTTGAAAACTTTAGTTGTATATTTTTAATTAAATATAAATTCGAAAGCTCTACAGATGACTGTTGTAATAATTAATGTGATAATGAAGCGTAAAGCTTTTGTGGGTTCAATTTAATTTTGAAAATGTTAAATAATTAATTTTGTTTAACGTATTATAATAGGTAGGTACACGGCAGGCTGTAGAATACTGATGGAAGTATTATATTATAAAATTCAAGCAGAGACTGTGGTGGGAGAATTTTGAAAATCGAGAATATAATTGTCTGAAATTGTTCGTTTTAATTATCGAGTCAATTTTCACTTAGATGGGCAGATTATATGGATTTGCTGCCATATTGTATCTGCTGTAATCCATCATGACATCCCAGACTTACTTGGTAATAATATTTTATTGTTATTTTAGTCTTGTTATTAAATGAATTATATTTAATTGGATAATTTGATATAAAACGCAGACCACCATAAACTGGCGCATGCCTACTTTAGGGGTCGTAATATTTTTTAATCTCTCACTTATTTATAATTTTATAAAATACGAAAATGAAATAAATAAATCTGTCCGAGTTGAAACGCGTGCGTTAAAAAACGTTTCTACGTATGTACCAATAAAACATTTTTCATAATTTATTTTGTTTTAGTTTTTTCTTTTTAGTGCAAAAATAACTACTTATGTGATAGTAATCATTAATTATGTATTAATCTTAAACTGTTCAAGATGATATCTCTGTAAAAGTTAATTATTAATTAGTTTTGTTATCTTAAGAAACAAAAACTTGTTTTATTAATTATATAATTATTTGTTGTTGGCAACTCTTTTAGTCACTTCCGTTACACCTCTAGAGCAAATAAAAAATAATCATTTACATACATATTTAAAGCAACACATTTCGAAAATTAAAAAGTTTTTCAAGCGATCGTAATGTGTTGTTTTAAATACGTATACTAATTTATAATTTTTAATTTCTTTATCTACCCTTTAGATGTCAAGGGGAAGTAACGAAACTAGTTGGCAATAAAAAATGAACAAACCGAAGGTTTTTATTATATAAATCATTATTAATCTAAAGTTTCGACATCATGTTTCGACACTTTCTTTTATTTTTTTACCAAATAAGTAGGATATTTCACAATTTTCTCCTTTAAAATTACACTAAAATTACCGTTGTGTGTATTTAAACTCTAAATAATTTTAAAGTGACTAGTTTCGACGTAATTTCGATTTTTTAAGAAAATATTTTAATCTTTAAATATCAGTGTTTCAACTGCAGTGCCACAGCCCGAATGTACACATGTTTTGGACATCCACATGTTTCGTCCCGACCGCCGGCTCAGGAACCGGCAGGGGAGCGGGGAGATCTCGACCCCCGAACGCGAGCGATGTTTTCAACAAATGTTTTTTTTTTTTTTTTTTTCTTTTTTGTCAATTCAATACAATCATCATTACAATATTTTTTATTTGTTCGTTAGTTCTTCTTTTTGCCTGCGCATATAACCTGTTAGTGGCGCTTTGCAGCTGCGATATTTTTCGCCAAATAAGTAGGATATTTCACAAATTACTTCATTAAAATTCCTGTACCGTATGACAAATTCAGAAAGTCCATTCTTTTAATTTCGCTCCCATGCCCTAAAAAAAAAAAAATAAAAAAAAAAATAATAATCATAATTTTAAATTAATAATTGTGTCTAGCTGATGGGACCTGCCAGGTAAGTATGTTTCCTGTATATTTTCTTATTTAAACTAGGAATTAATAAGTAATGATAGAAAGTAAGATCTGTGCAGCGCCCTTGAGGTGATTTTTCACAAAAACGGCGCTATACAAATCGTCCAAATATTTTTATTATTATTTATCATGATTGTGTAATATAAATTTATGTTTATTGTTTAAACTTTGCTAATCGTTTATTCCTTGTATAATCTTTTGCAATTTATGTATAAATGCATATTCATTGCCAAAAATAGTCCCTTTGACAGTCAATAAATTAAAAATAAAACTTAAATAGACTTATCTTACTCTTGCAGTGAATTCATTATTATATATAATATATTTAAATAAGATTATTCCATCCTTAATGCTTCATTTAATAAATATAAAAGATTGTTGTTTAGTAAATTTTGCTATTCGATATGACTTATTTTACCTTTACATATTTTTTGTGGTAAAAGGTACTAACGTACCGTTGAAATAAATAAATAAAAATAAAAATTATATTTTTTTTTTGCAAGATTTATTAAAGGGTATTTGCAATGGTTTGGGAACAAAGGGGTAATTGAAATAGTAATATTTTTTCAAACACTTTATTTTCATCCATTTCAGTACAACATAGAAGTAAAATTATGAATGAGATATTATCAAGGTAATTATTAATTATATTTAATGATAAGATCAACAGGAGTGGTTCGGTTCCCGACTAGGTCCGAACTATTTTATAACATGAGCTGGAATGTTGGTATCCTCTGGAAATAAATAAGTTATATTTTTAACAGCAAATATCGAGTCTACACTATTCTCTTCTTATAACCGAACAATTCCAACGGTTCTCGTCTCGAGGCGACACCTCCGCCGGACTTACCCAAAGTTGTGGCCATTTCCAAATGAAGCTATAATGGTCCTAATTGTCTAAGAGCAGCACGGTGCAAGGTGCGTTAGCCGAGACACATCTGGGAAACACACCGTGTGCTAGTTCCGCTAGCGGCCGCCAGGGAAGCGGCGGCGCTGGTAGCTCTGAAATGGCGCCAACTTGTCCAGTCGACTTGAAATAATGACCACAAGCCAACAAACCTCACAAATTTATTTCCTATGCAAACATCTTAATCTAGTAATTCCAAAAATGAGAATAAACACTCTTGGCCATTCGATTAAGTACTTATTCGATGGCAACTTTCTCTGCTCGTGGAACGGTTGCATTATCAATAATTGTGCTGATATTTTCATAAATGAAAAACTTAAACGTCATACATCGTAAAACACGCTAAATTACAAATATTTCACTTTCAATATGGTTGATAAAAAAAATAAAATAAATATCCTACACAAACAAGTTCGTATATATATTATTTTTCCAATAATTACTATCATTATTATTTGATTCAACAATTTTTTGATTATTTTAGAACAATAACAACATTTTCCGGAAAAATTAATTACCTTTGAATATATTATGACGGCTTTTTAAAATTCTTCAAAATACTTTTTTTCCAAAATCGTAATGTAACGTTTGACAACCATTGCTAACACAGATAAATGTTTTATTTCAAGAAGCCTACACGAAATATTCTTTCTACCAGAAGTCGAGCGAGAAGGCGCCGGGCTGTTCGCCGCTAGTCAGTAGTTGCGAGTTGAGCGTCGCCAGCGCCACCGCCAAGGGGAGCAACAACGACACTACTGTATAACCCTCCACGCTTCAACGAATCTAGCAATGCCCCCCGAGGGATGGCTCCCCGGACCCCGACTTCCGCCTAACATTACCACCGAAATGACCTACACACTGAACAGGAAGGAAACAGAAACGACGCTTGACGCTTGACGCCTCCTAGCAAGTCCTAGGAACAACCAAGTCGGAGACTAAACTGGACCAAGCGTTCCAATAAGAAACGAATTCGTGCTTCGGTTGAGGAGATACGTCTGTTGGGGAAAGGGGCACAGATAAATGCTTACGACTAGAGATGTTCCGACATCCAGCGGCACAAAGTATAAAGACTAGATAGGTACACAAACTAAACCTTAGTTAATTACTGCGGTTAAAATAGTCTTATCGTTAAAAGAGTTAGAGTAATCTTACCGCTAGGGAGTTATAATATCATATTATCGTAGTTTCAAGTAATAAAATACACCATTTTCAATTTGTTTCTCAAACATAATAGTATTTCAGAAACAGTAAGGCTACAATAGACAACAGGTTTATGTAAGTATATCAAATTTCACTTTCGCAAATATCTCCTTTGCGGAAAATGACGCTAGTTGTTTTCATATCAGAATATTCTCCAAGACGGGAGCTTCGTGCTCCGCGCAGGACATGCTAGACATACACCTTAAGTAACTAGTAATGATTATGTTAGGACTACCTTTAAAAGATGTATTGCGGTTAATTGCAAGTATTGAATGCGTATTACTTTAAGTGGAATGCCTCGTGTAGACTCGTTACTTATTGAGTTGGGGCATCGTAGGAGCCACCCCGAGTTCGGGTGCCACGACCAACTAGCGGCTAGTTGTGGTGGTCACAGGTCTCACAGAGACCACCGACTGTTCCAAGGGAAATATTGAGTGAGTATTGACTTATTCTACAATCACGATTTCTACTTGGTGTCTTGAATATTATACCGATCTACTAGGGTACACGAAATCATTAAAACTGGTTAAATATTTGAAAACCTTCGAAAGATTCAATTAATAAGTGACAAGTTCATAAATCTGTTCAGTCGAAAATCGTCTTCACGTCTGGAATCTAGCCTCCAAGCTTTTTACTAAATTGATTCCCACGGCGTACTAAATATACTGTTGACTGTTTGATCAACTGCAATGGCGTATTTTACTTTAAAACAGAACTATACAGACAGGCCCACGAGTAGGGGATAGCAGTGAAAAGCCTAGGGAGCTGAAGATATTAGTAAAAATTCGAAAGAGATTCAGTGAGCACATATTAACTCGTGAAAAGCCCAACTTCAATATCAATACGTAATGAAGTTATTTATTGGCCCTTTTATAAATGTTGCCCTAATATTTGTTTGTAAATCAAACCTGATATGAAAAAGAAATTACTTCGTAGGAGAACACAAACACACATGCTTAATAAAATCCTAAAGACAAATTATTAGATACTTAAATTAACAATGTTTATTAAAATCTAGAACTTTCGATAAAATATAATGGTAATACAAGTGGTTTTACAATATACAGTTACAAATAAGGATCGTTTGAAAATAAATATTCGATAATTTATAAATGATGAAAAACGGTTAAAATTACATAGTAACAATAATTTAGTACAAATAAAATCCACAATGGTACATTGAGACGTGATCGAAGAGAACTAATAGAAAAGGATGTAGAGAGAAGTATGTCATCTTTCTTAGTTGATGATTATCAGATTTTTTCCTCGCAACAAATTTTTCACATCCTTCATCAAAAGGATATTATTGATTGAAGCCGTGCTTTTGATATGTTTGATCGAGTATTAATTTAACAGGTTCGCTGCAGCTGACTCCGGCCGAAGCCAAAATACTTTATACGGCGGGTGCCGGCTGATTCTGGCCGAAGCCAAAGCACTTTATACGTCGGATATCGCCGACTCCGGCCGAAGAAAAAACAGTACATATAAATTTACCAAATATTGTTTCTTCTTGATGTTCATTTGTATTTTAGTGATTATTTGTAATAAACACAATATGAGTGTTCAGCATGTTTCCGTTTAAACAGAAGAAAGTAAATATGAAACGTACCTTTTAAACGAAAGAGGTAAGTTATATGTAGATGTATACGAGTAGGTAGCAGCGAACCTGTTGAGTTAGGGTTGTTTGAAACTCGGTTCTAATTCTGTAACGACGTCTCAGTGTTGACAGTAAACTCGGACAAGTAAAGACGGCAAAGTGGATAAAAGATAAAACCTTAACAAGTAGTTTAAGTTTAAAATGATCCATGACTGACAGTGTGGCCCCGGAACAATTATTCCTAAACCTAGAGTTTTAATCATTAATTGTTACATCCATAATATGATAATAGATACTAATTCATTATGAAAAAATAAATTATTGAACTTTCGTTTCGTGTCAGAACAACATTCACAATCATCAATAAAGTGGAATTATTTTTTTGTTTTTTTTTTGGCAACAATTATTTTTTTTATCACTCCTTCAATGATACAAATTAGTTATTGAACCGTTCTTCTCCCGATGTCCCGCTCCTTCTCGTCTAAACACTGCGACCAGGTGTGGAAGTTATCTCCAGTTGGAGAAGGAAAGATAGAGATCAGCGCGAGTAACAGAGCAAAATAATTATCACTGAACAAATGTTTTTTTTTTTTCAGTTTTTTTTTTATGTATCAGTCTTAAAAATTGAGTCATACCTTTTAAAAAATATCTTATATAGGCCTGAGTTCGACCACCGTGGATGGCTTATCTGTGAATGCGTTTACAAGCATCGACATCTTATTCCTAGTTCCGGTTTCATCCCACCGAGGGATGCTGTACGCTGTACCGTGTGGAGCGGCAGAGGCCGACTATGGCACACATGCTGTACGCATTAAACAGGCGGTTCATATTACAACGGGTCAGCGATTGCCTCGAGTCAGAGGTGGCATATCGATACATGGATGTACATAAATTACCATTTAAAATGTGCCATTATAAAAGGAATACTGGAGAAGCGAGTAGAGTAGAGAATTTGGCGAAGTAGAATATTAATTAAAATACGTGATTTTTATCGCGCCTTAATATTAAAAATGGTACAAAATATAATTTGATATTGGAAACCTGTGTGAGATGCATAACAAACAGTAAAGGTTATTATAACTATTGACATAAACCTACGATTGACAAAACACATCACAAGCGTCTCGCGCTGCCGGACCTCTTCAGCCTCCGCGGGACCCTCTCCCGATACAAAATATATAGTCTGTCCGCCTTCCGACCCGGCAGCGCCCCCGCCCCGCCCCGCCCCGCCCAGCGATATGTACGGCGCCCTCCGGCCCGACCAGCTCTCCGACCAACGCGATTACACATATTCAACAGTTGAGACCTTATCAGTAACGGTAACGGTAACGGTGCATGTGGAATCAAGAAGTGCAACGGTACGAATAACGTCATGAAACACAACAACACGAGGCGGGGTGAGGGAGCCTCTCTCCGCCCTCTGCAGACCGGCCCACCCCGCCCACCCCGCCCACACGCACACCCAAGCTACTCAGCACGGAACTACACCAAAGCTTGCGTCGTCTTATCTCGACTATTTTAAACAGAACTATGTATTATAACAGTGTATATTCAAAATGTTCACACGCTTACATCCTAAACAAATGACAAATATAAAAGAATACAATATATTTTGTCCGGCTAACATCTGGCGTCTGACGTCTGCTCTACCGGCTCTACTAACCCCCTACGAACTGCATGTGTAGGTACATGAACTGCTAATGGCGTAGCGACCGGGTGCAAGCGGAACTCCTACCAATTACTTTAAGCCACCGATCACATATTATACTTAACTATAGCTATATCAAAAAATATACCTCTAATGACTTAGATTCCATCGATTTGTTCTCACAAAAAGCTCGTATCTATTAAAAGCGTAAAATAAAGAAAACGATTAAAAACACTTGGTATTAAGAATAAAAGAGACATCACGCAATACTACTGAAATAATCTAGAAAATAACACGCGCCTGGATACCATGATCCGCTATGCGCTATACGCTATACGCTACACGTCTTGCACGGATGCAGTGCAGATTGCGGAATACAAAGGTTCGGGCGCCGCCGCCGCAGAACCTGGCTCGGCGCTCCTAGGTCCTATCGTAGGTGCAGTGCAGTATAATGACCTGTTAACATACGTGTACTTAGAGCTATTGTGCTTAATCTAACACATAAGAATCCACCACTGCGGGCGAGGTGACTTTAACCTACTTGACAGCACTCGCTAACAACTTTAATAATTTAAAAACATTCAAACAGCGCAGGAGGGAAACAGTTTGTGCTCAAAATGTTAACACGGTGATTTATAACTATATATACGTATAATATACATAGCTCTAGAATTAAAGTGTAGACCAAACATGATTATACTCAACATTGTTGTCATTCGGGTTCTTAGCCGCGGGGAGCCCCCGGGATAACCGTAAACCTACTAAAACTTTCTTCACAAAGAATAATGTTCACAGCGAAATGAGTCGAGATATGTCTCCGATAACCATTACTGCCATAGGCACCTCGCCTACTAAATACCTTATTTCCAAAAATATCACACGCATACTTGATAATTTATAACATACATACATACATGACTTAACCTAGCAGATGCACAAGTACACCGTTTCTCCAATACCCTTCCAATTTCCATTTGCTAAACCACGCCTGCTCTGTCCTTCATGCGAACACTTCGACACACACTTCTCCCTTGGGCACGAGCCTCGATACAAAAATATAGACCTAACTACTCACCTAAATCTGATTCCTTAACCTAGCATCGGAAACACAAACAATTCATTGAGGGGACTCGAACTCGGCTCCCCTCAGTTGACCCGTGGCAACGTCCAACTATTCTAGACTGGGACTTGGCCGAGAGTTGGCGATCTAACGCCCGTCGTCCTCGAGAAGAGGCTTCCCTTAGTGTTAACGCTACGACAGTGTTGGGTCCGAGGAAGAAAACCTAGGAAGAAGGAAAGGTCGCCGAGGGCAGAGAACCCCCGGCGGTAAGCGTTACTTGATCCTTGAACCCTGGGACTAATCAGCTAGGCAGTAGAAAAGTTAGCTTCATAAAAATATGTTCTATGTACTGCAAAGAACTATTTGAATTTATTATATTATTTGGTGTTTACGAATTTGGAGTGAAACAGGTTAGTCACAATATTAATATTTTAAAGGTACACATCTGTACGGCCTACCTAGAGCGAGATAAAAAATGTACTTCAAGTATTAAAACCTACGAGGAATCTTACAAAGGTACTTTAAATGACAGCTACCTAATAACGTTAAATCTACGTGAAAAAGTATGAAAGGGATTGGTCTGAATTGTCACTTCGTTACTTGAGCGAGTGTAAAAGAGAATTTTTGAGTAATTCCATGAATGAACGTTTAATGGCACTGTGTACAATATTATTTCACAGCCGAGCGATCCATAGAAAACTCGAAGCTCGTTCGGTGGATACAATTATTGTGGGAGAATTTCAGAGAAACGGCTTTCGGCTATAGTTGCCACCAAGTCCAAAATAATTCGTATTTGTCGATGTTGTTTCATCGTGAAGCCGTAGTTAATTATTTAAAGCTGAGGGTTGGGGTTAAAGCTTAAAAAGTTTGACGTAATTTTTTCAAGTAACCATTATGAACATGTCCGTTACATTTGTACAGCGTAGAATAAGACTTTTCTTAATAGCTCGTTTTTACCAAACAAATAATTTTACTAATAAATGAATTAATTCTAGTCCAGGGCAGATTTACAGTGCAAGGGTTTGACTCACTGGACACCTTAGGGCCCCGGGGGCGACAGTTTCATGCAATATATTTTGTCTTTGTGTGGTGGTTTAAAGATTTTGTGAACCTATTTTTGGAGTTAATTAGTGTTTCCAGGCGTTATTTAGTTGTCTTTGTTGCTTCTGGTTTTACTTCCCCTCTTTCTGTGAGACATTCGCGACTCTATAAATCCACTAGGATACAATACAGTTCCCAGCTTTGGAACAACGATACAACTCGGGACGAATTAGCGTTCCAGCTTTTTCAGCTCCAGTTGGAACTCTGCCCCCGGACACTTCAGATTCTAATTAGTGTTCCGTATTACATACTCGTACATCGAAGTGCGTATGCGTAAAACTTGTAGCAGCAGTCTCACGAAGCCTTCGGAGAATCGAGTTTTGGATTCAATTACGTTGGGTTGATAATCAATCAACAAATTTCACTTGGAATAGAATAAAGTATTATCATTAAAAACGATGTTGATTTTTGTCATATCGTTACAAAAGCATGTTTTTTTATGAATGGTTTAACTCGTTAAAATTGTAACAAAATAAATGGGTTGAAATATAATTATTCTGGAGCAAACAAGGTTCCGTAAAGATCAAAGGGTTTTGGGATTCCAGTCAACGACGTAATAAAACAATGAATGGGAGGGAGGTCTTGCATAACAAGAGGAGTTACAGTCCTCCCGACCTTTGGGACTCATTTGGGGAGATACATTATTTATTTCAAACTATAAAAGAAGAAAATTGACCGGGACAGAGAGCGGATAAAATAAGTGGAATATTTTAATTGAGGGAAGGTTGTTCGTTTCATCAGTGAATGCATTTATAAAACTTTTTACTGGAATTTCTAAATCATCGTTTGGTTAATCTATCGGGATCTATAAACAATTTAAAATGAACGTCTTAAGAGTATGAGACCTGATAACGTTTACTTTGAAATTTTCTGATTTTCCTCTAATGGAGCTTATATTACATCATGCGGAGCTTTCAACTCCCGCTTTCGTTTTTTTATCGGGAGTAATTTCGGCGGAGCTATTGTAACTCCCGGCCGATTATTCAACATTGAAGCCGCTGCTGTGATGAATCACTCCGCTCTGCAAACAAGATATTTCCCACGTTTCAAAAAGAGGGCTTTCAGAATATCATAATAACATTATTTAAGAGCGCTCCATCATCCTTCTGAGTTTCTCTCTCCGATACGAAGTCTGTATCCGCCTCCTTCTGGTAATAAAGCATTTCACAACATGGCGGATTCGGATTGTGATCTTCTGTTTACCTGAGATTACTTTACAATGATGACGATAATTACTGTTAGCGCGAGTGCGTTTTAAATTAGCGCACGTTATTGTGTCTTTTGATCATTTAAGCGGTATTCAAATCAAAGGTAATACAGTTATACACACAAAATACTGCTTTTTAAGTTTGATGGTGATTTTTTATTTGTAAATAAAAATACTGGTATTCCTCGTCGAATTACGGACGTAACTTTATTACTCTTTTTAGAATTGCATGTAAAGATTTTCCACGACCTCTCTGAGAAGCGCCAGAAAGTTGACATTAGGAATCCATAGGAAACGTACGGAGGAGAAAACCCTTTGGGAAAAGTCTGGAAATTGTGGATCTGAAAGATAAAAATTGAATGCGTGATTTCGGAATCGCTTCGGGCACTATTTGTCGTGGGACGTCACGAGACGCTTTTATTCTTTAAAAATAAATTTTCACTTTGGTAGATGGCGTCGAAAGGGTTGTGTTTGAGAAATGCGAGCACGATTTTTGCATAATGCAAGCTGAAAGTTAGTTATTATTTTATGTTATACAAGATAGAGCCGGTACATGTTCATACTCTGAATTTATCGATTACATTTTATTGAAATATAATGCGTTGGTTTGAAAAGTAATAATTTATTTCAATAATTTCAATTTGAAAGTAGTACGCTGTTGGTTTAATTGCAAAACTTCTGCTCTCATTCCGTTCATCGACGAAAATGCACAAAATCATAAGCTTATTTATTTATTGCCTCATATTTTGTCAAATAAACATATTTTTACCAATTTTGCGTTTTCATTAACTATGTAACTATCCTTTTTAATCTTAAATATACCTGTACTTTCAAATTTCAAATCTCGGAAAAATAGGTATAAAGTAGTAAAAGTGCAATAAGGAAAGTTGAATTGTTTATAGACTTAGAAAGTAGGTATATTGAAGGCAGTTTTAGAGGGTGTGAAACCTCAAACCTTTCGACATCGTTAACATTTCTTGAAATGCAGTAAAAATGCAAATAAAATAGTGAACGTTGACAGTTTTCTGAAATTTTCCGAAAAAGATTTCGACGTTTGGGATTTTAAAATAATTTTTAATATTACAGAGCCCTCTTTGCGGCATAAAATGATTTTTTTGGTGACACTAAAGTCAATGACAGAAAATAAAGATTTGGTGCATTTTTCGTCTAAGAGCGATTTAAGGTAAGAACGATGCACTCTCTGGGATTAAACAAAAAACAGGTCAAGTTAAAGAAATCTAGAAAAAAATCAGCTATCTGGTGAAACTGTAAAAAGATACAATCTGTTAAGTATATTAAATCTAACTTTATAGTAGTGTTACACGAGTACCTCGTTATTAATACACGAGTATATTTATTATGTTCCCTATTGTAATTGACTCTGAAATAGTTGTTGGTTACTGTAACCGACGGACTAATGCGGCCCATGGAGATCTTCTCCGACTTTCGGGCCCCTTGAGGTCAAATTAACGTCAGCGTCCTACTCTTCAACTTGCAGGACAAAGTAACTGAAACCAGCGGGAATCGCCTAGAACATATGTTCGGATTCAAAAGCTACCAGATTGGATGCCTGTACACTCTCGGCGAGGCTACACGAGAGGGCCCGAGTGCCGAAATGGAGAAGACACGCTCCCCTCGCATCTCGTCGCCGTTTCTCGCGTCCCTTCATCCGACCCACGCTAGGTGAACCGTCACAGTGAAGATTGTACTGGTTATGGGGGAACGCAGCTACTACACAACCGACAACAATCCTAGCAACAACTGCGCGACACGAGACTGAAGAGGTGGCTCTTAAGCTTCTTCGCCCTGGGAAAATCTCACCTCCGAGAGTATAGAACGCATCAGGATAAATATTTACACATTTTTGTTAGAGAACGACAACTGAATACTTTGGTTGCAGAAATCTTAACACGAAGCATGTGACAGAATATTGACTGAAAATAACTACAAGTAATGCAGTTTTTATTAATTTAAGCAGTGCACATCCAATTGGAAAAGAGTGCCGATAACAGTTCTTTTAAAAGGTATTTTGTAAAAAATATTTGCCTGAAAGTTCAGCAAAAAGTTTTGTAAAGTTTCTTGAATTTACTGGAAGGCAAGCAAACGAGGCTCTGGATTGGAAGGTTTGTATGAAATGTTTACACTATTCACACGAGCAAACCGCTATTATCAACAATTTACTGAACATAGCAATCTCAAATCCATATTTCCTACAGAATCAGATATATCAATTGGTATGAATCTGAAAAAAACACGAATAATTATATCTAACTTAGTGCTTTTTATAAACGGTGCAAACGGTCAAGATAATCATAGCCACATTGAATCGATTGATCGATAATTGACTCCATCAGATTACAAAAAAAGAAAGACGTTTAATAATGTTAAATGCTTCATTGGGCACACATATTTCTCTTTTAATATGAGTTATTAATATTACAAACCGACTTTTAATATGAGTTATTAATATTACAAACCGTTTTTTTCATTTTTACATCTTTGCGCTCATGTAATCGTGTTTGATTAATGACAGTAAAAAAGTAATCTCTTATTTGTTGTATTATGTATACTCGTACGTCGGTTTAGCGAGGAATGTATCTTGGGGTTGTTTGTCAATCTCAATCGTTGTTGCCGCTATCGAATATAGCTCAAGAAGTGAAATATGTTATAATATTAAATAGATTTACATCGATTGTAGGTATACTACTCCTTTTACGAGAAATAATTCAACCATTGTGAATAAAACCACAAATTCAATTTGAATATTTGTGGAAAAACCGGTTTCGAAAGATGTTCAATTTCCGTACTAATTATAAAATTATAATGTACTGCCCTGATGAAGCATAGGTATAAACGAAATCGACAAACGATAAATATATCATTAAATTAATGATTGTACATTAAATAATGAGATTAAAATCATCTTTCAGCATTAATCCCAGAAAACTTGTTTAGTTTAACTATACATTTCTAAAGTACATATTTTATAACTGGATACGTTGAAAAGTTTATTTTATCACACGAAAAGTTTAAGTTTTTTTTTAAATATGATTTTTAAAAAAAAGAGAATGGGATTGCGAAGAAAATGAATAAAAATCTCTTTTAGACTGATTTAGAATACGGAACTTTTTAAATTTGAATTTAAATTCCACAAGATTCAGATTTTCCATTATGTGGAAGTAGAAGCCTTATAGTCACGTGTTTGTTCACCCCTTATTCTGCGAATATATTAACAACTCATTGTTTTTTCACGAACTTATCGAGGTTAAAATAAGAAAAATGTTATAAAAATATTACCTACAAAACACACAAAAATAAAAATAAAATACTTACCGTAGCTACGGACATCAACTACGCAAGAGTTTATCCATTTTCCGATGACTAAACTGCTGTAGAAATGAAGGAGATAGGTGGAAATCGACGGTACTTCAGTTAGTTATTGGCGATTTGACATTATTGAATATTAATCTATCACAGCGTCAGATATTAATTTCGTGAGTTACACCAGATGGCAGCAGGTTTATAAAATGGATAGAGCAGAGGTTCCGAGTTCACGCCTCGGTCGCAACCCAATCTATTTATTTTCTGTTTCATATTTCGTTGAAACTTATTGATCTCAAAATATGTAAAAGTATGGTTTCAATTTTATAACTTTTTTTTTTTCGGCTGATTTTCCACCCAGCCCCTAAATTGTGTAAACTTTGTCACTGTTTAGTTGAATTGCTCTACAGTATGTGATAAAACTGTGTTTTGTTGTTTTGGAAGAATATATATAAGAAATAATGTACAGAATTTCCAGCGAAAGTCGAATTTGCGGATAGTTCTTTGTGAAATGACGTTAATATGAAATGATTTTTTATGGGTTTCCATTTTTTTAATCCAGGTTAGGGTATTCCAATTCAAACAATAGGCCTTCAAAGTCAAGGTGTTTCATTGGCAGTGCTTCAAACTTGTTCTAAAAAATAATTTTAAAATATACAAGTTGTATGAATGGAGAAAATAAATCGATTGGCTGTTTTAGTATACTCATCGATTGAGTTTTCTCTATCCAAACAATCTTGGAGGAAATGCGGGGAAGGGTTCAAGTCACACAAAACTACAAAAGAATAAAAACTGCAAACATTAAAACTGCAAAGAACTGGTATTATTAAAAAAAAAGCAATTATACAACAAAAATAATGAAAAACAAAACGATGTACATTAATTTAAGAACAAGTTTTTATACAATAAAAATTATATAATAATAATAATATTGATAACAACAAACACTGATGAAGTAATTTCTAGAAGGGAAAATTCACCCAAGTCCCTCAGCCCTACGTATTGTATATTTCAGTATAAAAAGTCATGATGAACATTAAAGCAAAATTCGTAATATTATAATATTTATTCTTGGGCAAAGTTAGGTAGAAAAATAAAATTGCGAAATTTAAACACTAAATAAGTCATTATAACATACGAAGAATAATCAAAGGGAAATTCGGTGGACTTAACTTGTGAAATACCCTCTCTACCATTCACAAAACAAAAGCAAAGGAATTGGAACTAGGCCACAATCAATCATATATTTCAGAAGTGTTATTTCAAGTAGTTAAATTATCTATTACAAAATATGCCGGCCCAAATTTTAAATGCTCGTTAAATGTATTAGAGGTGCTATTAAAATAGGGGAGAATTGCACAAAGCTCATTTTGTTGGTGTCTCAAAATTACAATAATGAGTTCCTTCTCTATTATTTATAAGTAAACAAATAATTGTAACAATATAGAAATCAGTTTAATGGACCGAGGATCAAAAAGCAATCCGTCTACAGAGATATATCTGTCACACTATCGATGTATATATATCGTACACTTTACTTAACCAAGTATTATTAATTAACAACAACGAAACAATGCGTAACCTACAACTACGTTCATACAATTTATCGGCTGGTGTCATGAAGTAAAATCAGAATAGATAAATCATTTTTTTAAAATAAATTAACACGAACTTATAAAATTAAAATACAATCGACAATTGTGCTCACTGAGTGACTCTAGAAAAGTCCTCCGAGAGTACAAATCCTAGCTTTAAGAGGACAAAGAACAAGACGGACTGGGAACAGATTAAACCAATATTCAAACGTTCATCTGACATAACATGGAAACTAGACTCGTGTAACTTCTTGGTCAATAACTAATCTAAAAAATAAATTGATAATACTGAAAAATTAATTCTTGATACACGAAAGAGATTTTTTGGGGCGGTCTAATGAGATCAATGATAACAGAAATATTGAACGTTGAACATGTTTCCTTAGCCCTGGGGAAGGGTTCGATGTGGTCCTACGAGATGTTCTGCATCGAGGCTGATCCACTTCGTCTAAAGAGGATCATCCTCGAGGCAAGGTCTACAGGATGAGGATGTGAAAGAATATCTAACTGAAGCTCTGTTGCTGCGGGAAAAAACACTCCAGTACTGGCAATGTTCTCTGTAGCGCCGTTCCTACACTTATAGAAGCGATTAGTCTGTTTTATAGAAATACAGACAGCAAAAAGGTAGGTAGGTATTGAGACAACAAAGCACCAGTTAAAATTTCTTTGAATATATTTTTTGATTGATATGCTTGAATGTTTAGTGACAGATTTAGTAATAATATAAGTCACGTGGACCAAGGAACTAAAAGAGCAGTATCTCTAATAATGTTTTGAAGTTTTGGGATGAAACAATACAGTAAAGTCAGATCAAAGACACGACATATCGTCATAATAGCGGGAGAACTTAAGTAAAAATAACACCACCTACCGATATGATGTCAAAATACTAAATAATAATAATAATATTGTAAGGGTCGGTCCAGTTATTGCAGCATCCAGGTATACTGAACTAGTAGTTAGTGTGGTCCACGGGTTAACTAAGGCCAAAGTCTGGTCCGGTGTAGTTGGTAAACTGTGGGTGTGGAACTAATCTCTACTCATGCATTCATTAAACACTTGATAATACAAAATATGAATAAAACTAGGTTTGCATGCACCGGCAAAAATACCTTAAACAAACAAAATAATTACTACAAAATCCATACTGTTCGAAGGTAAATAATACTTAACAAACATATAAAATAAGTGAAAACTAGAACAAATCTTAGAATACAGCAAAATATATGAAATAATAAAAATAAACACGAATGTTGGATAAAGGCAATCTCGTGTATTGATAGGCTCGTCGAAACTAGCCCCTCCACTTGATTGGCCGCGTTAACATAACGGGCCGTAATAAGATTAAAATAAGAAAACAATGGGAAGTAAACATAACGCAGGCTAAACGGGAACAGGAGCGTCCACAGGGATGCTGTGCCGCACCAGACGCGCTTCATCTTCATTTACTCGCAACAACAACACTCGACAACAACTGACGATGAGATTGACAAAAACAAGTAAATATATATATATAATTAAATAAAAAAACAACAATTTTAGGAAACTTCACTTGCGCCAGATCATTTCCAGGATCCGTAAAAACAAATGCAATACGTTAATTTTATAGTAATATTTAAGGATTGGTCCAACAAATGAAGGAGTAAACTTTAACCGTACTTCCTCCCAACTTTTCCCTTGACCGGGATATAAAAAAAATAGTATAATATAGTGAAGATGTAAAATCCATATGACGGACACAATTTTGAATGATCCGCGTCAAAGTGTAACAAATTTATCGCCGCCTACTTTTCTCATACAACATTAATTTCGTGACATAATAATTTACATGCCTATAGGCGGCACTTGCACGTAGCGGTAGATGTAGAGTCGGTAATCCTTGCTGGCCAGGACCACGGAGCCGTCGTCCATAAGCGCCACGTCGAAGCACTGCGCGTGTTTCACCTTGCTCTCCAGCGCGGACACCAGCTGGCCTTCCTGCGTGAAGATGGTCAGGTTGAAGTTGTTGTGGTTGTCGGCGATCAGGATCTCTCCGGCCGCGTTGATGCCCACGCCGATCGGGTAGTTGGTCACTCCCTCTCCGCCTATCTGCCGGAGGTACACGCCCTCGTAGTTGAACACCTTGACGCAGTGGGCCCTGTTATCGCTGATGAAGATCTCCTGCTTGTCGTTCACCACCACCCCGTTGGGGAATTCCAGGTGCTTGGAGCATCCGAACTTCTGCAGAACGTTGCCCGCTTGGTCGAAGATAATGACCCGCATCACCTTGCATTCGACCACCACGATGCGGCCCTTGGAATCCACCGTGACGCCGCGAGGGTGCTGCAGGATGTTGGCGCCGAACTTGCGCACGAACTGGCCGTACTGGTTGTAGATCTGTATCTGGTGTGTCGGGGAACGCTCTGTGACGATGATGTCTCCGGAGGTGCGCACCACGGCCACGCGGTTGGGGTACAGCAGTTGCCCGTCTCGCTTGCCGCACTCGCCGAACTGGAACTTGAACCGACCTTCCTTATCGAAGATCTGGATGCGGTGGTTGTTTGTGTCCGCAACGATTATATCGTTTTGCGCATTTACTGCCACACCGCTCGGCTCGGTAAACTGTCCCTCCATAACCCCGAACTCTCCAAACTTGCAGTGGTAAATCATTTTTTGCCTCTTGATCTGCGACTTTGGTGGGAATATGGCGGTTGACATAAGCTTGGACGTTAGATCCAGCATGGAATCAGCGTGAGTTCCACCTGCGAGGGAATAGGGGTCTGACAATGTCGTTGGGAATATACTGTCGCATCCTCCATTCGACCACTTCTCGTAAGGGTTGATTCCATTCAAATTCAAATCCCCAATGGCAGCGGAGAAAGGTCCCAGGCTGTTGGCGCTATTGAAACGCTTTGAGATTATGTTTGACTCGAAGGGAGACGTTGACTGACTCGAAGAAGACATTATTCCGTTGGTGTAATGACGGTCAAGGGTGGTTCCTCCGATGGCGGCAGAGAGATGAAGCGCTCCGTTGAGGCTACCGGAGGAGCCGTGCACCGAAGACCCCGAGCTGCTGCCCGAGCCAGGCGGCAGGGCTCCGGCAGGCCGCGCAATGGGGGGCTGCTTACCCGGTCCAGCATTCGCTTCCCCTCCGGATCTAACATATCCGAATGTATTTCTCACCCCAACTTGAATCGCTTGGTAATTAGAAACAAACTCAAGTTCACAAGCGGATTGAACACTCGCTTCGGGATTATAGCTGACCAACGATTGAAGTTTGGAATCCAAGAGTTTCCTGAACATTAAAATTTCAGCGACGGTTGCGCACTTGGTCAAACGTTCTACAAAATCGCATGTTTGGTAAATTTTGTCGACGGTTTCTTGCGCTTTTTGGCCGATAACGGTTAAAGATATTTGTTTCGTAGAAAACACGCTTTCCAGCTCTTTCAGAAGATCCGCTTTACGTTCATCCAGCATCGAGCGGTAGAATTGGAAGGTTTCGTTTATTTCATTTTGTGCCTTCTGATATTGGATCTGGAGACGACCAGAACTGTGTTCAGCGGCCTTAAGTACCGACCTCATGTCGTTGGCGCGGGCTTTGCTCTCCACCATCGACTGCTGCATCAGCTCCAACTGCTGAGGCCCTGCCTCGCTCAAGTGCTCGCAGTCGTGGTGCCCACTGGGGTGTTCTAGGATAGTGCATTCTTTGCACACGGGCACGGAGCATGTTCTGCAGAAGTACTTGAGAATGTCGTTCTTGTGGCGCGGGCAGAATACTGCCTTCTCCGCGGTTCCATTGCAGGAGCCGTTTGTGATGAGCCCGTTCTTGGGTTCATCCTTGAGGTCACCCAAGGTGAGGACGCGGTGGCCCTCGAAGCAGTGCATGAATTGGTGCGCCATGACGCAGTTGGGGCAAAGGTAGTTGGCGCAGTCTACGCAACGCGCGACGGCGTCTGACTCCTTGCTCTTGCAGCCCGTGCAACGGGCGGCTCCCGATGAGACTAGCTCGGAGTCTGTTTCGATGATGGTCGAGATGACCAGGTTGGACAGCAGGCCTTGGACGCCGGACACGGGGAGGTTGCAGTCCGCGTGGCACTGGGAACAAGTGACCTTATCGGGGTGTGTCTGCTCCTTCTCTAGGCAAGGGCGGCAGAATGTGTGAAAGCAGGGGAGAACCTTAGGGTCTGAGAAAGTTTCGTGGCACAATCCGCAGGTGGTGTCGACACCGTCGAACTCCCTTAGGTCGCACACGGCAGAGTCGCTGGCTGGAGGGGAGGAGCCGCTGAGGGTGAGAGGGGAATCCACTAGCGGCGAGCAGGACGACAAGTCCCCGCGGTCTCCGTAAGATCCGATCGAGTTAGCTCCGGGCAGAGATTCGAGGGAAGGAGTGCGCGAGGCCATCTTCAATTAACCAGCATCCCTGAAACAAAACAAATAACACATATAAGTACAGTGACACCGTGTTATTTCCTAATCAATAAATTCAATAAACCTTTGACTAAATTCAGAGATTGGATTGATAATTTGATTATTATTAAATATATATACATATAAGATAGGCATATCATTTCATCATCGTAAATTAAATGCAATATCGGATAGTCACGCGGAAAGTTTTTCATCGATTAGCGTCGGCGGGCTCTCCGTGTTTACATCAAGCCAGCAGGGGTGGGCGGCCCGGCGGGGGATCGATTGGTCTGAGGGGTGGTGGTCTCCATGGTAACGCGCCGGACCAGGGGAGGGGATGGGTGTAGATGAAGGCGCCGCCGGTGACGTCACAACCTGTTGCCACGCGGCTGCACCACTTGCCAGACACAAACGAACAAAAAAACGTATTTCTACAATCGTCAGTAATCTCTGACACGACCCACTTGCTTGCTGGTGACTTTCTGAGAGGTGTAATCAACTAATTACCTCACAGTCCGACTCTGCCTGAGTTCGGGATTCGATTACAGACCGAACCTCTAGTAAGGGTTTGAATTGAAGTCTTGAAACTGGGAATAATTTAACTCAGGCAAGTTTGTTTACATTTCGCTTGTAACTTAACTTCTAAACCGACAAACGGATCCATAGAATGTTTAACATGGAAGACATTGAAATATTGGGACTTCGAAGTTATAAAAGCTTTTTCAGTACGTCGCGTAAGTCTCGTAAATATAAAATCTGTGATTGATTCACCGAGGTTCCCTTCACTGAGTGATACTCGAAAGGTAGTGGCGATGGAAGATTCTAATAAAGAGTTCTACCCTCCGAATGGACCCACCCACGTCGAGAACAAAAACTGCCAGATAGATGAGAAAACATCCGGGGAATTTAATAACAGGTTAAAAAGCGATCACGGGTTTAGCTTGGGTGTTCTCGGAATCTAAGGGTGAAGTTTGACCTTGTCTCAAAGAGCTCCGAAACTTTACGATATGTTCGTTCAGGTTAGGGCGAGTCAACTGCCATACGCACTAAAAGATTTTTGTAAATAGCATGGCAACCGAAAGAAAGGTGTGTGTCTATTTAAGCCTCCCGAAAATTAGTGCTGTAGTGAATTATCTCTTTAGTAATTGATGGCTATTATCCCAAGCCTGCGTTGCTGTAACCTGACTGTGTATGTTTCTAACAGTTTTATGTCACCTAGAAAAAAAACAATAATCTGTATTGCGAGGGGTAGGGCGTTGCGCATTTGAGTAAAAAAAAAACAAACTTATATGTTACAAATAGTTACTACCAGGCTTCACCCGAGTTCGGACACTTTTTTTGGTACGAAAAAATTGAAATAATCAATATGATACCTCGTTTTATATTAAGACAGTTAAACGTAAATTTCAAAGTTCTATGGCCCATGATGGGAAAGACTTTGCGAGTTGAAAACAGTAGCGTTAACGTGGTAATTTCTGATAAAATGAGAGTAATTTTAGTACGCAAGAGCTCGCCCAAGTGTTAAATATTCTACTCTATTATTAATATCTTTTGGGTGAGTGGTCAGTATTGAAGCCACCACAAATAAAAGTAATTTTCTTTGTTAATTTCCATCTACAATGATACTTTGCGACGATTTCACTTAATTGACCACACTATGGAACCTATTAAAAATGACAAAGATTTAAGTAACGTTTCCCAACTCTAGAGCCTTATATTAAATTGATTAAATCTTGTTTTCATTAAATATCTAAAATAAAATCAATTGCCCGTTGAATCAACAAAATATAGCGGACGTAACTTTTAACGAAATTGTGTTATTTAATCTAAGTTGCCCGTTTCGCACTCGAATAGCGTCTGATCCAGAAGGCATCTCAATACGAGATTGATAAATGAAAGGAAGTGCATAATCGATGCACCGGGTAAGCCAGCCGTTGAACGCAAGAGCGAGGGAGCAACCTGTTCCCTACATTTACACGAGGGCTTTCAAGCAGTAAAGCTGCGGTGGCTCGGCCTCGAAGGATACACATTGTTTATTATATAATACCGCCCGGGGGTATTTAATATAACCAATTCGCAGCAGGCTTAGAAATTGTTTGTTTGGATAATGTGCACACAACTTGCGACGGGTGCATTTCGGTTGTGTGACGATGACGCGGGGTGAAATGGGGGGGATGGAGGAAATTGTGAAAAAACATTGTGGGGGAGGGAAAGAACGGTGAGGCTCACGAGAAAATGCGTCAATCACGAGTCATCGAAAAGAAAAAGATGTAAATGAAGATTGAAAAACATGCGTTATCTAGTGCGACGCTGATTTTGTAAAAAAAAATATGACTCAGTAGAAAGCAAGATTGTGCCGAAACTGGTTGGCATGTTCAAATAAAATAAAGTTATTATGCAAAATTAGAGTGTTTCATTTATAAATTTTAAATAAATTGTTATGTATATTGGTAGGACCAAAATAAAAGTCGAGCCATTCAGCCATTTACAAAAATAAATAGTGATATCATGTTTTTTTTATATTTTTTATTGTTCTTCCCGTTCTATCCCGTTAAACTATAATAAAGTGGTTCGGCAACAGTTAGGGTTACTATATTGATACAAAGAGCAGAGAAGTGAAATAACAGTATTTAAGAAAGAAAACTAATATTAAAAAGTGTAAAAAATTAAAGTTTGGTATTCGAAAGTGAATAGGATTAACAGGTTTATTTGCCATTTAAGGGTTGTTTGTAGTTCATAGAAGAGTTGGAAAATATCTAAATTTCATTGTTAATACCATTTTCGTTATACAAGCCACACATACGAGAGAGGGGTTTCTAATAACTAAGGGGAGTTCTAATCTAAATGTTTCATATACCATATTCTTAGTGGTCTGGTTCTTACATCAAGATTTATTTCAGAAATTAGTTGATTCAATTAGATTTTGTAATACTTACTTGTACAAACACAACAATATTACATATATAACAACGCCATAGTATATTTTTTAAAAACATAAAAGTTCATTAATGAAAGGGTGAAATTAATAATACGTATATATTAAATTAAATCCACGTTACATTTTCAAATAAACATCCATTTTGGTATCGACTCATCAAAAGGGACATTTTTCAATGCCCTGTTAATATTCAGTCTCATTACCGACGGTGGAGTAATTGAGACCCGGTTTGATTAATAGCGCACCCTTTCCCATTCTACCAACCCCTCTCACTCTCCCCTCATCCCCCTTCCTCACAACAAAATCCAGTTGATATATTTCTGCGAATGTAGATTTCTGGTGAGGTTGACGAATCACTTTTAAATTTATTTTTATTATCGAAATACAAACAAGTTTTAAGAAGCTGGTTGAACGTCGCGAATCTGTTTTGGGGTAGCGAATGAAGGTTTCAAATCAACGGAAAACATTATGTCAAATTATGACTAGATGGGTAATATGGTGAAACCGACCCAGAAGCAGACCGAGAAAGAAGTGGAAAACTGCGAGGAAGAATATGTGAGCAGGATAGAAGGCCTGACGACTAAAGACGAATGGCTACAGACATTTTTCGGGTAGGTCGAATCCCTGGGATTGTAGCGAGATATTTTTTATAGTAATGCAAAGTTTCAGAACAGTAATTAAAGGTAGAATTCAGTTTAGCAACAAATGGGATCCGTCTTGAGAAATGAGGGTTCCCACTGATATGACAATAAACGCCTTCGATATAAATTGAATTAAAACATTTTTGACATGTTTTTTTCTATTCTTGTCTAAAAACTTCGACACTTTACCCATAAAGAGATTACGTGGATAGAAGCTTTCGATATCTACAAATACAAAAATGATAGTAAATGGAAAGAAGACACGACCCTCGATCCTGATTAATGAGGACTCAAGAACAATAATATGATTTCAAATTGGACATTCAACTGGAAGCGCCTGGCGATGTACGAGTATATCGAAATAAATACTTGAGGTGAAATATCACAACACTGCGCTACTTAAATGCAATGTTATTATTATTACTAACAATGAACATATATTGCACAAACATCAGATATTAGAATTGAGGAATCTTTAAGGTTATCTTTATATTATTTATAATTTTGTAACTGTTAATTCGTGGTGGAATTCCATTTTAATGATTCAATAAAACAAATTTATAACTTTATTCCACTTTTTTATTTTTTGACTGGACCGGTTTCAGCCTATAACGGCCATCTTCAGACTAGTACAGGTTGTTCTTATTCTATGGCTTATGTACTATTTTTCATGGTTTCATAAAAAAACATGGTTTACTACCCCTGACATCCCAAAAATAGTATATAAGCAATAGAATAAGAACAACCTGTACTAGTCTGAAGATGGCCGTTATAGGCTGAAACCGGTCCAGTCAAAAAATAAAAAAAGTGGGATAAAGTTATAAATTTGTTTTATTAAATCGTTATCTTTATATAAATGAATGTAAAAATATCAATATAAGAGTTTTGAGATTGCACGAGATCTGCCAAAATGGCGAACGACTCATCTTTCAATAACCTAGCATCACCGCCGACAGGGGAGTGCAAGGACTGTCCGGTGAAATATCGCCCCCCGAGCTTTTTCCAATTTGCGATCGTTTGATTTACGCGACCTTTCGTTTACCCGCAAACACAATCAAAAGGGGGCGGATATACCGGAAGAGGGGCCATTCGTCACAGGAACACTATATCACCTTATTAGGCATCCAATAGGTTGATAAAGCCTTCAATATGTTACGATATTACCAAATAAAAAAGCAATCTACTCTAGGCGAATTTTAATTCTTTTTTATAACGCACAGGATTAACAAATGCCGGGAGCCAGTGAAACAATGGCGTCCCCATTTAAATTAATTTGGGGAATGTCGTGAAGCTGAAGGAAGTGGGGGAGGAGAGGAAGTGAAGATGAAGGTTAGGTGATCGAGCGGTCCAAAACAAACGATTTCCGCCAGGCGTCCATCATTCCTCAAGCAACATTTTCCACTTATAATGATGGTTGAAGGAAGAGTTCAAATATTGTCAGGTTATTCGTAATCTGGGAATGTTTGTTTTCAAAATGAAAAAAGGTGCAAAGTTCCTGGATATTCGGAGATCGTCACTAAATAAAGGTGAAAGTATTTTCTAGAAATGTCTCAATGGTGAATTTAAACCAGGTCGATATTGAAATTGTCTATCAGTCGAGCTGTATTATTCCCTTATTTCATTGTAAGACACAGAATAGCAGGTCGGCAAGATAGAGGATTCAAACAAAGGGATTCATGGTAAAGTTGGAAAAAAAAATTACCCACGAAAGAAATTTTACTGCGTATTTAGAGAGCAATCATTTTTCAAATGTGCCATGAAAAATTGCCAAATTTCGTTAACTTCAAGGAATTTTCAGAGAGACTGATGATTCCACCTCCTGAACACAATGAAGTAACAGTGGCGGAAGGATTACGCCAACTTTCTGCAACTGGAGACATTCTACCCCCGGCGGGGGGAGGGGGAGAGGCGGGTGGCGGGGACCTAAAAATGCGAGAATTACGAATAGATTAAGCTGTCAAAAGCAGCAAAGAGAAAACCTAAGCCGCTCCAGTCAGTGCCTTGGCGTTTCTTTTTTAAATCTAGTTTGCCTATTTTCAAAGCATAAAGATTAACATTGGTATTTTTATTTCTGAAAATATGTTTTTATCCTAATATCAAACTTTTTTGTGGAAGAAGGACATCTTTTATATTTTCGTAAAAAGTAATTACTTTGTGGTTTGAAACGTTTAATGAAATGAAAAAATAACTTAGTATAAAACCACAGATTCTATGACAAACAAAACAACTAAAACAACTTCTTCTAAAACAACTCTTGCATTAAAAACAATAATCGAAAGCCTGTAGCGGAAAAACTTGGAAAAATATTATTATTTTAAAAGACAATATAAAAAGGAGAAACACAGAAGATCAGAAGCTCGACGAGATAGCGCAGTAGTAAGTGCAGATGTCCGAATGGCAGAAGGTTAGGAGTTCAATTCCTGGTCGCCCAAAAAACTGTTATTTTACTATGATTTTCTAATACTGATTATTATTTTTATTACTTTAATATTTAGTAACTTAAACTTGTTTAACTTTGTTTAGGATAAATGGCGAACATCGCAATCGCAAAACTGGGTAACGCCCCTGTGTCGCGCAAAATTAAAAAAAAATTAAGCTTCCTTTTGTTTGGTTACGCTATAAAATCACCATCAGATGAGAATAAATAAATTCTAGGAAAATATTTTCAATTTAAAAAATCAAACGGAAATAAAATATTTTTTAGCAACTTTTAAGATTACTTTAATAAGTTATAATTACGATTTAAATAAGTTCATGAAAAAAAATGATGAAATAGGAATTTGAGAAAAATGCCGAACCTCATGATTTTGAAACCCGAGTGATTGCTACATACGTAGTTGTGGGCTGCAGCCAACTTCCGATAAGAGAAAGCGTCAGCAGAAGAAGAATTTTATAATACGCAGTGGTATTGTTGACTTTAAATCGAGAGGTTCAATAATAAGCCTGAGTGTACGGGACGGTATGTCCGCACAAGACTGTAAAAGGGGACGCCGGCCTCCTATTAAGGCGAGAGCGCGAGGGTCTCCGGTTTTTCCCCTCAGATGGTAAATGCAGATGGGGATCCCCGCTCTGGGACGGGTGGTGTCGTGTACGACGACAGAAGGTTCAAAGGCCTGGTTTAAGCTGAGTCGGTCGAAGGTCCGGCATGGTGACCAGGAGAGTGGCGGGAGCAATAAAGAACGCGTAGGTGTTCCAAAAATGTGACATACTTTATTCCAAAAAACTGCGTTATTTATACAAAAAATAGCATGCGCCGAACGCACCGTTTGCCGAGAGCAAACATGGGCGAAGGGACGCCCCGTGCGCGGGTGTTTTCGCGGTCAGTTTCGCGACACCTTCAAGTACTGACAAAAACTGTCGCGCTCCTCATTTGCCGATTGTGGTCGGAAAATGAGGTCAGTTGTTTTCGCTCTGGGAAAACATTTCTTGTGGCCTTACCTTTCGTATTCGAAAGGTGTTTAATGATCAAATGCTTCTGGCCATAAGAAGATTTTTTGTTACACAAGTTTTGAGAGAAAATAAGAATTGGAATGAAACTTTTCTGGTGGCCTGGCCTTTCAAGGTAGAAAGGTGAATTACGTTTATTTGCGCACATAATCACCTGGGCCACCACAAGAATTTTCATCCTCTTAACAAAGTACAATTTTACATGAAAAATTTAAATTTTAGTAACTAAATTTTCCACCTGTAAAGGTGTTGTACAGATATCCGCGTTCCCTGGCCGGGCTTCAATGATTCTAAGTTAAAAAATTAATGTATTTTATTACACCTGGCCAGGAAACGGGAAACAAACATAATATTTTTATACAAAAAATAGAAGTGATTTTCCTCAAGTTTCCGTCGTGATTCTGGGTTTCCTGTTGCCGCAGCATTTCCAAATAATTTTTATTTACTTTGGCGCAAGGATTAACATAGCGAATCACGAAGAAAACGGGGAATTTCCTTTAAAACCGAAGTTTTATTACAATTAAGAAATGACGTTTCGTCATTTATCACTGAAATTCAGGTAGATATTTGCCTCTAGCGGCCATAAAAATGTATCTACAAAAATTCTTAATAGAGAATAAAACTTTTCTCACGCAGACGGACAAGTCTGCGTTTTTAGAAATTCTAATTTTAACGATTACAAGAAGTCGATAAAATTTTAGCCGCGTAATAATTCTCGTTTGTGAGAATCTAACCGGAAATTCGGCAGAGTCCAAAATGGATTTTAAAATGCTCGTATCTCCGGCTGTGAGCTTCTGAGAGCTTTGAGAACAAAAAAATACAAATAGAATAGGTACATTTTCATACTATTACATAGGTACCCAGAAATGCGTTTGAAAATTCGATTTTCTATTTCCCCAGTTTTCTCATAGAGAATAGGCGCGCGGCACGGTACCGCCGCGTTTCACTGTCTAGTGTCTTTTTGGCGGCCATGTTTGTTTAGTGGCGCCTCAATGAAATTCCGATCGCATTCCGAGCGCTTCTCTGGCGCCAGTTTGCAATGTCGACTCCCGGGCTTTGGAACCGGGGCCCGATGGTGATTTCCAAAATTGGAAACCCGCGTTTTTGGGATCGTTTTCATGGTATTTCATACCAACAAGAACAACGCGATATTCGTTTTCTACGAAAACGACAATTTAAAAGGAAATTTATTAGAAATGATTTATCAATATTGGATGCGTTTTCAAGGTATTTCATACCTGTAAGAATGACGCAATGGCTGTTTTCTATGAAAACACAAATTCAAAGGAGATGAGAATGAACATAATTTACAATTTCAAAATGGTTTTCAACGCATTTCTGGATAGAATTATTTACACTAATACCGTCTCATACACTGAGGAACACCTTATTACTCTCAAACAAAGAAATGCGAGTCGATAATTAACACAGCCGCGGCAGAAAAGTTACACCAAACAAAGTAAAATGAAAAATAAAAAACTTCCCCCCCGTTGGGGGAGGCTACGCTCTTTGTTCCTCCCTCGCGGAAATATTTCGCTGGAAAGTTAAACACCCGACAGTCCGCGCTTTCGCCTACCGACGTGTATATTAAATGCGGCGCTTTAGCACCGAAAGATTGGATGAAAAGAATTATGGTAAAAGCACATCGGATCCGAACACTGTGTACGTAATAGGAAAGTCGTACGTAATGTGAAAATGTTAAAACACGTGTTTAACGTAAACAGCATGTTGTCATCGAGTTCAACGCTTTATTTTTCTCTTTGTTTTTGTATTAATTGTTTGATCAGCACTAATTAACTTCGCGAAAGTTGGACAGAGCAAAAATAAAAGTTAAAACATTTCATCAAATAAATATAATTATGTATTGCGAGGTTCTCGCGCAAACACACAAAGCAGAAGTTTGAAAAGTTTCTTAATTTATTTTTAATATGAAAACAGACTTGGAGTGCTTTAAAAGCGCGGTTTAACAAGATAAAGCGTATTTCATTATATATGCTAACGTTTTATTGAGATGTTTAAATTTTCATTGCTCAGCCATACTTTTTCAGGTTTATTTTATTTTTGAGTTATATTTTTCTTGTATATTGTGAACTCGTAAAGGAAGGAGAACAACACGTAAAACCTCGGAGGCATAAAATATTCCGAAATCAAAATATAAGATTACGTGTACCTTAGATCAGATTAGAACAGATTTTCAAGGGTTAAAATGACATTCAGCGATAGGGATCATTTCACCAAGTCAGACTGTTCTATAAACAGAAAGGTAACAAAAATGATATTAGACAGTCTACATGCCACAAATTAAAGGGCCGGCACAGGTTCTTATTTTTGGAACACACCCTAAAACCTGCAATGATGTCACAGCGGTTAAGTATTCAATTTGAATGTAAGGCAAAAGCTGGCCAGAGCTTTTTGACCGAAGTTTCCGAGGAAACTTGTGTTCCGTTAACCTGTTAAAGTTTGCCAGAAAACTACGATTGAACAATCAATAAACAACCAATGGAACGAATTACATTGAATCTCTTCTGCTTTTGACATCTATATATTGTACATAAATTATTGTTCCAAAGCGCATAGTGGAATAAATTCACGTTCAAAGCTGAACACAGTGGCGTTGGTCTTGGAATAGTAGAATAAGCTGTACGAATTTCATCATGTTTACGCTGAGACAAACAAACAGAATTTCTGATTTATAGTAACATTGAAACATTAGGACGCCACTGCTTTAAACCCTTACTCGGGTGATCACGACAGGGACTGCTTTTGTATACATTGACGTATCACCACGATGCCATCTCTGTTTCGTTCAGGACGGGTGTCTCCGTAGTACGCGTCAAGTTGCGCCCTGAAACCTCAAACCCTGGGCTTGTACAACCAAAACGGCGCACTGTATTAGCCATCACGCATCAAAGAAGGTACTGCCTACTCGCCTGGCTTAGCCTGACTCACCCGTAAAAAACAACGGCTAAGCAAGATTACATTATTGTAGTTGGGTCATAAAAGCGAAGCTTTTAGACATTCAGAATTACGACGGAATTATAACAGTAAAATAAAATTAACATAATTTAATTTAAAGGGACAACATTCGGAGTGGGTAGGTTTTAATTATTTATTTAGGCCAGCAAATAGCAGTGTATATCACTTTGTTGCACGAGGGAAACAAAAGAAAAGAGAATGAAAATACATAATAATTACGATAGTACCTACGTGAATACAACAGAAAACTTATAAAAGTTGAGTGGTATAGAAGCCACCTAACCAAAAATATCATAAAAAACACTAAATATGTTAGAAAGCTTCAGGCAAGCAAACCGATTTTCTCCTGTTTAGTTAAGATTTTTTTATTAAAGAGATTAGTTTTCAGTGAATTTTGTTGTGTATAGATCATCATAATACGGGCATGTACCCATTCTTGTGGTCGTAAGTTCCTAATATAGGTGTAATAAATTCTAGAGTTGCGTAAATAATTCATTAAGTTTATTTTTTGAATGTGGTAGTATATATTCCAAGCTTTAGGGCATGATACTCACGAAAACGCGAACTTCCGTTGTCTAAGGTGTAGGGCGGAGGAACGATGTTAGGAATAAGAGATACGCAAACTGTACGTGCTCATGGAATAATGAATGGAGTTTATCAGTACAGTTTGAATATGTTTATTATAACAAAGAAAACTAAATTTGCAATTTTTAATACGCAAAATAAAACACGGAGTAAAAAAGATCCGTAGACGCAATGAAGTTCCTTGAAAAAAAAACTTGTAGGTGAAAGGTACGATAATTTAGATGGAAAAAATATAATTTGGTATATAACATGTTAATACGGCAGTTAAGATTATAGTAAATTAGCTGTAGGTGTCGCAGTTGTTCCCGTCAGGCGTGGGTGAATATTTTGATGGCCATGTACTGCTACAGTTTGTCGTTTTTGGTGGTTCACTCCGGATTAAGATTACGCTGACGCATCTCGTATCGAAATTGAGCTGCGGTGTATTTTTAGCAGGTGAGACGTGTCGCGCAGGTTGGCGTGGCAAAGGCCTCCTCAGCCGCGAAATGCAAATCAGGGCGGAGAAAGTAAAAGCCGGCGCATAATGTATTGTCTTTATAAACAGTTGTGTCGTGTTTGTCACTCGTCCCGAAAGGCGAGAATGGTAATCTCGCATAGGCAAACAAAGGGAAATTGACAAAGCCTTCGGATTGGCGCTGTTGTCGTGTGCGTGAGGCAAATATACTGCCGTACTAAACGCAGAGAGAGTAGGCAACTTCCACGTGAGAATTTTTAATAGAATTAAAATCGTGTTTGTGTTTTGCAGGCGAAACATTTTAATGGCTGCAGTATAAAATATACACTACAAAATGGGGAAAAACAACATTTTAAATAGTGCATCTAATTCATTGGAATCTATTGCAGCATTTAGAGAGAGAGCTAAATATTTTTACCCAACCCATACAAATTTACGATAAATCACTTTATCTGGGTTTTCACGTCGTAAACCGTGAGAGAGAAAGAGACAAGACAAGTTGTCACATAATATCGCACCACTTTTAAGTATGTAAGCATGTTTTCCGTCTCCCGTGTCTCCGGCGACTCCGCCCACTGCGTTTTATTATGCGGCATAACTCAACGGTTTTTGAGGTTATATCCTATATTTTTGTTGATAACAATACTGTGAAAAAGTGGTTATACAAATAAACAAAACATTATGTCGACATGTACTATATGAATGGATGTAAAAAAGGTGTGTCCATAAAAACCCTAGCCACGCCCGAGTCAGAAAACAAAACAAAAATCCTGACTACACTGTTTCGCAAAGCTATCCCTCCTGGTATATTATTGCTCTGAGGAAAAATCTGTTGATTTACCTAAAAACGCATACCACCTTTGTGTTTATTACGACAGTAAAATACGGCATGTGTAACTGGGTATGTGTGCAGGCAGGGCGCAGGGGAGTGTGCGTACCGGGTTGTGTGGCGCCACTGTAGGTACCTACCCTATCCTGTACCTAATAAATAAACAGGGTTGCGTTTGGAGAGGTAGGTACCCACAGGCACTGTGCTTTTACCCTACATACCCTGTATCATGTAGTTCACTTTCTCGCTCATAGAATGTTCTAGCAGAACGTGATATTGAATTTTAAAAAATCTACGTGCTAATTTGAAATTATGCAATAGCTAGATGCGTATTGATAATTTATAGATTGCCTTCATTTGTGTAAGCAACTATTAACTAGCGTTGGGAATAACTTAATGTTTTGTGAACGCTTCACGAATTGCTAGTTCTTTAAAATGAACCATTCGCAGTGAACACTTAAAAAAATTGAATTTATCCGGTTGTTTTTTCAGTTCTTTTTGGAACCGGTTACTCGCCGAAAAAAACACGTCCTAGTCGGTAGACCTTTGAAAGTGAAAAGAACTGGAACCGGTTCCTTGCCTAAATATAAAGTTCTAGTCGGTAGGGATTCGAAAACGAAAAGAACTGGAACTTAATTGGAAGTTATTGAAATGAATGAACGCTAAAATGAACTACCAACTTCAATTAAAATATTTGTTCAATGAACAATTAATGAAGTAGGAACTGCTGCCAAAAGAAATAGTTCTTTCAGAGCGGTCACAACGCTATTATCAACCTATTTTCTCTGAGTGACCTGAGTTTATAACCCGTAAGTTATTTGGAAAATAGGTTATGAAACACTGTGTAATATAGTTATGAATAGTGAATCCTCGTAGAAAGTGGATGAGTTTATGTATTTGGCAAGCATATTGAGAGAAGGGTGAATGCAGATTCAATGAATAGAGGACAGGATGCAGTAGTCGCTACTAATAAAAATCAAATGTGAAAGAGAAGCTAGCAGTTCACAATAGAGTTCAGATGCCAACCCCGATGTATGGTAGTGAGGAATGGATCTAATAGAAGAACAAGAGTAGATTGAATGCGGAATAAATTATGGTAAAACCATCTACGGCCGTATTTCTAATGCGGAGATCAGAAAGGCCGATGTAAGCGTAATAAAAAAAAGTTTAAAAAGGGACGCTTAGATGTTTTGGACATGTAGAACGGATGGACGGAAAAGGAGTGTCCGTGGAATGTAAAGCGCGAAATTGAGTGGAAGGAAGTCTGGGACGTCCCAGGAAGACATTAATTTTGTTTAAATGTGAATACCTCACAAGAGTACAACTACCTGGAGCCAGTGGGAGTATGGCGTCTCCAATTGGGGTATGTTGTGAGGCCGAAGGATTGCGGAGAGAAAGAAGATGGGCAAGAGGATGGTGGAAAGTGCCTGGCTATTCAAGTCCGCAATCGCGGCTTAAGCCATTTAAAGCAACGTATTGATTCTGAACGGTGAACAATATTATTGGTTTGAGCAGTTGACTAAATCCAGAAATTGAAAATGTTTCTATCAAATGCTACCGAAATTATTGGTAGTTGAAAAATTGCTACGCCTTCATAAATAATAATTTCACCCCAACTTTGGCACATATCTGAACACTTTAGCCGCTATCGTCGCGAGTATATCTCTTATCCACCGAATAACGCCGCATATGACGATGTTTAACATAATACTTTTATCTCAGCACAGATGCTGCGAGAGATGAGACGCGCCGATTCCCCCCCTTCAAGCTCGATGAAGCTTTACGGGCATTCATAAAAAACTTTTATTATCTCTCATTGACTCTAATCTTATTACGAGAAGAACTTTTTCTTACCCATATGAAATGTTATCGGAAAATTGCAAGGCACAACGTCGAAACGCCTATCTCATTCAGACACTCAAAACATGTAGATTCTACGTGAATGTCGGGACCTTTTTGTGGTGGGTAAATAAATGATGTAGTAATATTTCTCCGAAAAAGAGGGGTCTAAGAAGATAAATTTGATGACGTCATTATCCGATTTGACAAAAAAGCAAATGAAAATTATACTGAGGCGGGAGATTGACACGAGAAGTGATGCATACGATATTGTATCGACTGTTGACATTTTCAAAACGCTAACCGGATCAAAGAGAATACGATAAAAATAAAATGGTAAAATAAAGCATGATAAAACAGAACAAATAAAAATTAAATATTTATTTAATTAAGGTTAGGGATGGTAAGGATGTGAGGGTAGGTTAGGTTATGATAGGTATTTCTTGGTCATTAACTGTATATAATTATATCTGAAAAAATGTTTTTAAAGAATTAAATTGTTTTTACAATATACTAATTATTTTTTTAATATATATATTTGTTTGTACATTAGCTATTTATCTTTTTAATTATTCGCTACCGGTTTTGACAAGTCCGTGTCACTAACTAGCGTTTTAAAAATCGAATATAAAAAAAATGTACAGTATAAAAATGAAGAAAATTCTTCAAAAACAATGAGTTAGGTTGGATTCGGTTAGGTTTATTCTGTGTTCTTTTTCTTTGCTGTTCTGTTTTATCGCTGTTCTGTTTTATAACTGTTCTGTTTTATCACTGATCTGTTTATGTCATTGCTCTGTTTTTTCATGGAACCTTTCAAAACACGCATAAAGTTTTGCGATGATCTTTTGACGCATATTTTCTTTATTAGGGAGGTATTTATCATTAACTAGAACATTGTATATAAACTGAATTAATATTATAACAACTGTTAGTATTAAGTAAAAATGTATATTTTTGTACAATGGATTAAATTAAATGATTAAATTGAATTAAATATCTGAAAAAAAAAGCTTCACGCGACTCTTTTCTGACTTTCGAAAACATAATGTATATTGTTCAATTTTTATGTTCTGTATTAATGAACTATACAATACGACACGATACGATTGTAGTATCTCAGTTAGGAGTACTTTTGACTCGGTGCGACGGGTACACGAGAGGGTACTGTATTTTTAGAACGTGGAACATCTGCTCTGAGGATGAGAAGAAGATTGGAGTTTAATCAGCCGGTATACACTAAATCTTGAGACCAGTTAGGAATGTAGGTATGCAGAGATCAAGGGATAAATTACCTTAACATTGTTTTTAATTGTTATATTTTTTTATTTAAAAATACGAAACAAAATTTACATATACTCGTATTTATACATAATTGAAATAATATCAATGATCCCCAGCGTAAATATGAAACAGAAAAATTATAACGGTCGCGACTGAGACACGAACTCGGAGCTTCTGCTCTATCCGGGAGTAACGATTTTTCCAATTCAGCCACCAAGACCTTATAAGAAACCGGCATTTTGTTCGATCTCATTCTTTATTTTGAAAATTATTAATATCATCTATTTCAATTTTTCTTACTAGATTTGGCTGGCATGGTCAATAGTCTCGGTCGCGAGCTTAGAGTAAATGGAGTTGTATCAATCCAAGGCAGTGTAGTCAGTTTTTGATGATTTTTACCTAACTCGGCGGACCTGGGCATGGCTAAGACCAAAAATAGGGTATTTATACATCCATTCATATCACATATCGACATAATGTTCTTGTTTATTCCTATAATCAGTTTTTCACAGTATTGATATCAACAAAAACATAGCATCTAACCTAAAAACCGTTTAGTTGTGTCAAGTTTAGTGGCATAATAAAAAATGTGGACGGAGTCTCGCGGTGACCCAGGAGCCCAAGATCATTGTGACAGTACGTAGAAGCGGAGTATTATATTTGTTGTCTCTTTCTCTCTCATGGTGTACGACGTAAAAACCCAGGAGAAAGTGATTTATCGCAAGTTTGTATCGGTTGGGTAAAAATAATTAGCTCTCTCTCCAAATATTGTTTCTCCAAGGTCGCGAGCGTTATATTTTTTTCTGTTTTATATTTACGTTGGGGATTATTGATATTATTTCAATTATTATTATAAAAATAATAAGCATAAAAGCTTCAAAGTTAATTCTAATTTAATACAAAATTTACATGTTTATATTTTAAAACGATTCATATGAATGTGTCGCTAGAGGAGCTATGAGCGTCTGGGCTTTCTGTATTTATATAGGGAGGTTTTATCAAACCAGGACATAACTAAAAATACAGTACAAACTGAAAACAAAGCCTTTATGTAACCACGTTTTCAATCTCCCCGTTTGAATGAAATACCTTAATTAATTTCACTGTTTTTTTCCGTGACTCTGTAGTCCCATGGCACCTCGTGCGTGTGCCGGGACCCCTTTCGCGACGGATCTAATTTCCATTTCCCCCAAACAAGTCAAACACTCCACAGATAACCGAAAAACAGTATTGATTAAGAGCGGCAAGGGTTCGAGGGGGACACGCCTGTCGCCTATTTGCACATTACGATAAGTCGGTGCAGTAATAATTCACATTGCCCCATAGTTACAACGTGGGGACGAAATCGTACAAATATTTATTCAAAGGAACACAATAATGATTTGATACAACGCACTAAAACAAATACAAAGATGTTTGCCAAAACGCCATTGAGAGCATTACTACAGTTATCTGCATATCATCATCACTTGGTGGTTTGACATATTTAAAGAAATGAAAAAATAATTTTGCATAAGACCACGGATATTATTTTAATTTTTATGACAGATCGGTCTCTTTTAAATCAGATTATCTGTCTCTTTTTTTCTGTTCCTTTCTTATAATTTAAATGTTATTCTATTATTTTCTCATTGTTTTGTTATTTTATATTTTGTTCTCCCTCTGTATGTAAATATAACCGCACACTTTGTATTTTTTGTTTAGTTTAATTTGGTATCTTGATGATGCTTAGGCTAAGCGAAACCGGTCGGTCATAAAAACAAAATAATATTCGTGGTCTAATGCAAAGTTATTTTTTCTATTCTTTAAAACTAATGTATTCAATAGATATGACATCGGATATAAAAACGCAGTAAAAAATATTAAGAAACAATGATGGTTTCAACACGTAGATCGGATGGATAGAGAAAGGAGTGCATGAACGTTAGGAGAATGTATATGACGCGCAAGTGAATGGAAGACGGGTACACCACAGGGAGACATGTCACGATCAATTGAATTAATTACTTGTCGGCATAACAGAAGATTATGCATGAGACGGCGATAACAACGAATACCTATAATCCAGAAAATAAAGGCGTTTTATATAGCACTGTATAAAGACAGCAATAGTGCAAATACGGTGTGCATTGGCTGTGGAGTTTGAGGTTAACGTGTGGATTAATCAGTGTAAATACGTATTGTTGTTGTTATTAACACGTCATCAGGAAAATCTGTACCGAGGTGTTCAGATTATGTGTTTAAGACGGATGAGAAGACAAAGAATCGCTTGCAAACATTAAATAATCGACACGATCCTGGAATCATCCCAGTAGACTCCTCCGGAAAGTCACACCGAGATACCATCATCCCTCATCCCAAACAGTATCAAATCGTACGGCCGGAAAACGGGACCAGGCGGAAAGCGTTACAAGAGATTCGGAAGGACTTTACGCGGTAATACCAAGAATCATTTACCGATACTGATGTGGGCAATGTATCTTTAATGCTAACAAAAGTAGCCCCAGAAAATACTGCAGAGAAATCGATTACCGAAAGAATAAATGCTTTAAGGATAGGATATAAGTTCGTTTACGGTCAGGACCTATAGCACAGTTTTACGAGACATCACTCGTTTGTGGTTTGTTGTAACGAAAGTAAATAAAATGATAAACCGCGACATTATAAAGAATTGAATGTCGATAAGTAGACCCCTTAGACGAGTGACATCTCTTGACAAAAATTAAAACTATGTATTAAATTCATACATCAGATCCATCTTTTGACTAAGTGAAAAAACCTTGTATTATATGTATAATTTTAGGTACTTAATATTTGTTGTGGACAAATTAGTTAACTAACCAATCACGTAGTAAGGGAGAAGATGACGCTAACGCAACTCCTTCCGCTAAGAAGTCCGTTGTAACTTCAGAGCAATAATATACCAGAAGGGACAGCTTGTGTAGTCTGGATTGTTGATTTTTTTCCTGACTCAGGCATGGCTAGGGCTAGAGCTAGGGTATTCATACATCCATTCACAGCACATGTCGACATAATGTTTTATTTATTTGTATAACCACTTTTCACAGTATCGATATCAACGAAAATATAGGATATAACCTATATTTTTTATTAACACCGTTGAGTTATGTTGCATAACAAAACGTAGTGGGCGGAATCGCCGGGGATGCGGAAGACGGAAAACATGCTTGCATACCGAAAAGTTGTGCGATATTATGTGACAACTTGTCTTATCTCTTTCTCTCTCACGGTTTACGACGTAAAAACCCGGAGAAAGTGATTTATCGTAAATTAGTATAGGTTGGGTAAAAATATTTAGCTCTCTCCTCATATATATTACTACTCTGAGGTTGTAACCTTTATTTCTAATGAAGAGGAAATGATTACAGCGGATCACCTTTATCTGCGGTTTTCACCTTTAGTATGAAATGGAGAAACCCATTACACTGCAGCAGTCATACATTATAATATATGATAAGTAGTAGGCAGTAACGTGAGCGCAAGAGCGCTAGTCGGTCAGTCACACCCCCGACTGCCGGCTGAAAGGGTCAGGTTTTATCTCCCCGCTGCGCTTGTGGAATTAGCATATCTTCGCACGCAATGCGTCACGTAACCAACCCTTGGTCCCGTCCATTAGCGGGGGCGTAACAAGTGCGTCACCCGGTGTTACGACAAACCGTCGACAAAACAACGAACGTGACAGTACACCACTATATGGCTATATCACATCCACGATTCCCGGCCAGATCACTTGCACTATTTCGTCCTCCTGTTGCGACTGGTAACCGCGTATTTAAAATCACACTATTAGGTGATATTACCACCTCTCAGTTTCACCAACTCTTGAGGAACTACTCATTAATTAAATTCAATCATAGAATTACTTTGGCGGTAACCCGGTGACTTTTGTCACCATCGTCAAGGAGATGATTTAGTTTCAGTTTTATTTTATTTTAGTTCTTTGTACATCAATGTTTACAAAGTGTCTTATTATAATTCATATTCTTTTTGACTGAATAATAATAATTTATATACTACTTGATATTACAATTGTGTTTTAAATGGTTCTTACAGGCTATTTTAAAATAATAAATTGGTATAATTTTGATGGTTTCCGGCAGCGCATTATAACATTTCATCCCTTTATAAAGAAATCTGTTTTGTGTATTTTGTTTTATTATTTTTTGTTAGTCTAATTTCTTTGCATGTCCTTGTATTATGTATGCGAATATGCAAGTTGTAAATAATTTTGTCAGAAAAATATTTTGGTAAGAAGTTGTTCTCTATTTTATGTATAAATATCAATGTGTTTTATGTTAAACTCACTTAAAACCACTCAGCACTCAATTAGTTATTCGTAGAATTAAGTGCTGAGTGGTTTCAACAGATATTTACTTGACAGGTGGCGTTACTCCGTGGTGGTGAAAGAGATAATATACTTTACTCGACGAATAGTGCTAATCGACAGTTTACTCAGAGGTGGTGTAATATCCCCTTATTAATCGTTCATATTTCTTTGTTATAGTAAGCATCTACAAACTATATGAGTATGTTGGTTTATTTCCTTGAATACACATTCTTTAAAATTTCTAGGTGAACTATTTTCATCCCCAGTTAGTATAACTATAGTGTGTACTAGAAATTCGTTGCATTATAGTATCAAGTTAAAAAAATAAAGCTTAATTAAATCAAAAACATTAATGGAAGTGATAAACATAATTGGCTTAGCAAACTTCTAGACTTTACGGTCGTCGTAAAATATAACACAGACTCTGCATTGAGAAATAATACAAAACAATACTTAAATGTTAAACGCTTGAAACAAACATGCTTTTTTTAATTTGAATTATAAGGCATAAGGTGCTGAATGGTTACTTAAATACAACTTCAACGTTCCTTGCCATAGACTGAGAAACAATTAATTGCTGTTCCTCAATCATCACTCTACTAATTATGGGTATTATTCTCCACTGTCCAGAATTTCAAGGCTTGCTCTAGCCATGGTCTTGAAATTTTTGGTACCAGTCTAAATATTTTTTGTCATTCTTTACGACTTTACTAAAACTTTTGATTTGATTGTTCTTTCTTATGTACTCGTATGTTTTGGCCTATTTTTTCTCATTGCTTCATTATAATATTATTATATGCTGTTCTTTCTCTGTTGCTATTTTTTCCCATTTCGTGTTACGTTTTTTTTGTATTTGAACAATAGGCCGTTAGTTTATAAATGAATAAACTAGGATTCTTCAGGGGTTGTATTCACTCACGAAATAAAAGGATAGAAGTATGTGGTAAGCGTGTCTGCAAAGCACTAAGTAAGCTTAAATTTTCCTTATTTCTGATGAAATCGATCAAACATTTTCAAACATCGAAATTCTTTCTGGAAAATAAAATACATTTCATTGATCTATCTGGGGCCTAGGAGTCGAGATATTTCATGTAAATTTGAGACATCAATTTTTTTTCAAAACGTTATTGATCACACTTCTTGGGATTATCATAAAACGCAGTCTGTATATCTCTAGGCGTTTTTTGTCAGTCGCACAAGGGGACAAACCCCCTTAAAATCCCCCCTTACTTTCTACTTGCAAAGACCCAACCCCATTTCCATCCTCACCCGCTCTGCGATCGCTTTAAATTAATGACGCCCAATGTACGTAGATAAACAAAACGCGCTTAGCCATTATCCGCAACAATACGGATTCCTCGGCGAGTAATCGAGTGTGTCATATTATTGCGTATTCCATATTGGAGCCGGTAATGGCCCACCTACTTGAGTTAGTCTCGCCCACTCAATAGAATTATATTGCCCCGAATGCTTTACATTGCCCCGAATACTTCATATTGCCCCGACGGCTCCGCATTGCCCCGACTCTCGCCCGGGAGAGGAGAAGCGTAATGGGATTGGTTCGGTTTTGTAGCATAATCCGAGAATACAACAATTGATTCCGGTTCCAGCCAGGTGAGTTAAGTGAACACGAGTACGGAAATTTAATCAAGTAATAGGCGCGGGGCACCTTCGCTCCGAGTAAATCTTCGTACGCGATTTCCGACACGGGGGAAATAGAACATATAAAACGGTGACAGGTAGGGGAAAATCGTTTTGGAAAAGGACTCAATTTTCTTTTGATGCGTTAGGATAGAATGAATACACACACAAGCTCAAATTTCCGTTACGAGTATACCGAAGTAATTAGTTTTTAAAAGATTTATCTCATGTTTTCGAGGTTTGTGATTGAAAATTACTTAACGAGATATTAATAGGCCATCATATCAAGACTAAATTGAAGTTATGGAAATTGGGAAAGCCATTCATAATAATGATAGCATCGCTCATAATCAATTGAAATGTAATTATAATGGCACCCATACTTCACGTGTTTCTGATAAAACCCTGAAATCAGTCCCCTCTTTTGTGAGCATCGTTAGCATTTCAAAAGTTAATAATAATAATATTTGGATGATTTTTATAGCGCCGTTTTTGTGAAAAATCACCTCAAGGGCGCTGTAAAGATTTTGTTAAATTGTAATGTTTATGTAAGATGGAATGCGGCCGCTCCAACAGATTTAGACCAACGTGGGCAAATGTCATCTGGCTGTCGTAAGGGTGTCACTTGGGTGATTTGTTGGATGCCTGGTTTGCTCGCGTTCGGGAACAGTCGGTCGAGATCGGCACTCCCCCGCCCCCTCTGCCGGTTCCCGGGCCGGCGGTCGAAGGGACACATCTGGACAAGGGTCAAAGCAAGTGACCATTCTGGGCTATAGCACTGCATTTAAAACACTGATATTTAAAGATTAAAATATTTTCTTAAAAATCGAAATTACGATTAAAGTTGCATTTGATTCCTTTATATCTACCTTGTTTGAATTTTCTATAAAAATACTCTTGTATATAAAAGTACATAATATCGTCGTCGGAAAGGCAAAAGGGCTGAAGCACCATTTAGGGAAGTTTACACCAGAGCAATTAAAGTTTTCTTTGTTTTACAATAAAATTTCATAAGTGTTCAGTACCTGGTTGCATTTTGAAAATAAAAGTTGACTCAGGTAACTAAATGCTCTCACTGAGTTACCCGAAGAGACAAAAGCTTAAAAAAGTCCCAAATTTGTGTCGCTTGAGTTAAAGCCTTCTCCCAAATGGTATACATATTTTAGATGGCTGAAGGGCCACAAAAGTCTTCAGAATCAAACGTGTTAGAGCTTCGATGCAGAAAAAAAACTGACCAAAACTGCAAATTTGACTTCTTTTTTACCAAAAGTGTCGCTTAAGCTCCTTTCAATTTAATTGCTGGCAACCCAAGCGTTGTTATTTTATGTTTTTATATACTTAGGTTTAAATTCAATGAAATACCAAAACAGATTGGCGTGTTCACACAAAATTACAGTTTCATTTATAAGATGGGATGTATTTAAAAATCTTTAAATATTTCAAAGCGCCCTTAGGTAATTATTTTTCAAGAAAACGGCGCTATAAAAAATATCCAACTATTATTATTATTTTATCGAAGGAAGCAATCACTTTGTAGCTTGACATTATAATTTAAATAAAAAAATAATTTTGTTTTAAGCCACTTTATTTATACACATATAACAATTCGACCGGTTTCGGTTAACCTTCTTCAGGAACGTATATATATAAACTTACTTGTATATATATAAACTTGTTTATATATATAAGGTTAGAAACCGGTCGCTATAAAAAATAAATCCAAAACTATTTTTTATTTAAATTATTATTACAAGTCCTTTGGTTTTGCAAGATATACGTGCGTATTATATAATCTTTAATCCACGGAAACTTTATTTAATCAGCGAATATAATTTCGATTGTTCAGGGATTAAAACACGTTTCTGCTGAATAAATTGCCAATTCAATTCGACGCAAATCTTCCAGTCTAATAGAATGAAAACCGCAGACGCGAATTTTAGACTCGCGAGGTGTTCTAGTCGCCAGCGGGGAGAGGGAGGGAGCCACCCACTGGAGGAATCAGAGCTCGTCAGCACAGTACAGGCCTGGAAGCGAAACTCATTAGCATCGGCGCGTGGGGAGGGGCAAACATTCCCCCCCCATGCGAATCACGGATATTAATATAAAATGATGTATTAACGTCAACTATTCAGTCGATCTGAAAGTTTGCAAGCGTTGACAGTTGTAATGAATGTTGCCGGTTTTAATTCGAACAACGGTTAGCGGATTATATAATATTACGCATTAGGTGTGTAATAATAAAACATATAATATTATTTACGTATGTGTGGTGAAACCATGTATGACCGTGTTAAAAATGTGGATTTTCGGAAAGAATGCAAGGCTGATGTAAGCGTTATGAATAGGATCAAGAAAGGGACGCTTAGATGGTTTGGGCATGTAGAGCGAATGCCGAAGAAAGGAGTGTGAAAAGAATATATGATGCAAAAATGAATGGAGGAAGTCGAGGACGCCTGAGAAAGACATGGCACGTTCGAGTGAATCAAATACTTGTATCCCGATCACGTGAATAGTCAGAATAACGGAAGAGTACGTATGAGACGGTGTATGAATGTGAACGAAGCAAGGAGTGTGTGCCAAGACAGAGTTGTATGGCGGTCCGTCTTCTCTGCCTACCCCTGCGGGGAAACGGCGTGACGGTTGGTTAGTTAGTTAGTTTTAGGTGTGTGAAGTTTAGGCGAGCAGGCTTAAGGACTCACTTTTGTTGTTTGCATGTTCTGATGCTAGATCGATGGCGTAAAACTGCGATTATTTATGTATTGTTATTTACGAACTCGGTTCAAACTGTCGCGATGTTTCTGTGATCTAGATACGATAAAAAAAAACTATGTCAACCGATGTTTGGAGGTTTTATTTATGGAAGTCATCCATCTTCAGTCACAGCCTTGAAGAAAAATACGTAGGGATATAATAATAAAAAAAAACACGATAAGATTAAGTATCTATGACAAGTTGACAGATTGTAAATTTGTTTCCGGTTAGGTATTAATTTAAAAAAATAACAAAATTTAGGCATTATTAATATTCATATAAAGTGCCCTAACTTAATGTACTAGGTTTTAATGTGAGATGAATTACAATCTTTCATAAAACGTTGCTCGTGATCAGACGTGCTCGGTGATCAGTACTGAAAAACCAGACGTTTTGCCACCTTCCTCTTCCCCATTCCTCCCCCTCCTCTCCCTCTAGCCTCATAACACGCCTTAACTGATAATTCCATAGGCATATACTGGCTTCATCCATAGTTTCACTGGCTTCAGGCAGTTAGAACTCTTGTGTGATATTAACAAAAAATAAAATTATTGATTACAAGCTTCATATTTTATACCTATAAACGTTTTAATTAGAGTATTTTCTAATGTAATATCATCATAAAGCTGCATGTTCTGGTATATAAGTAAATTTGTTGCATGATGTTTTCCTTTCAGACAATCTTATAAATTTTGCATTTTTCGTTCCTTGTCCGTGCATATTCCAACAAAAAAAAATCTTTTTATTTCACACCATGCCACCGTTTATTTTGTTGTATACGCCTATTTTAATTGTTATGACTACGGCATCCCCAAATTGGGGTATGTGGTGAGACTGAAGGTAATGTGGAGGGAAAGGAGATGGGGAATACGAAGGTTGAGACGTACCTGACTATTCAAATTTGGTCACCAAACACGGCTAAACCAATTCAAGCAACGTTTTCGATTTCGAATGGTAGTCTTTCATCAGGGTGATACTATGAGTAATCTACTACTTTGAATCCACATCTAAATCTAAATCTGGACTTTCAATTCTAAAACATGTTGGGACTTTAGTAATGGTACTACTAAATAACATGTCTCTTGATATCTTCAACGTAAACCTTGAAGATTTCAAGAGACATGTTAAAAATATCTCTTAATATACTTTTTTTACTTTCTTGTGTTTTGTAAATGGACATATACAGTCTGAAATACAAAAAAAAAAAAAAAAAAAGACCTGGGAAAAATCTTTCGGATTAAAAGAACAAAAATATTCTTAAAAACTTTTCGACAAAACTTTTGATAGAGCTAATTAAAATTTGACGAGGCAGACGGGTGTTAAAACGGGAGAAAGTAGACGCTCAGCGCTCAAAATATAATTTGAGACGTTTGATGCATGAAGTTGAAGGAATTATGTTATTCTTGGGAACTCGGCGAGAAATTGCATGGAATTTATTAGTGATTTTACACTTCCAACATTGATGTAATATTGAATGTGCATTTTACACCGTTTATCTTTCACACGTAATTTAAATTTATTACAATATAATGTGTTGGATTTGAAGTGATAATTTATTTGGTTCTTACCTTCATGTTTTTCATACAGTTCCTACCTAACAACCATTTTCGTAATTTTCGATTTCTGAATTCAACAACACCGTGTTCGAAAACAATTGAATATCAAACAATATAGTTTTGATGGGAAAAAACGTGTTGGTTGTTGGTTTTTCGCCTGTTCGTCGGTTCTATTGTTGTTCTCAAAATAATATTAAATAAATATGGTTTTGTGAATCAAGAAGACTTAAATCGGTGTGGTATATTCGTGTTCGTCAATAATATAATTGTTTAAGAAAATTTCAAGAACTTATAACTTCATTTTATCGGTGAGTGAATGGATTCCCATTTTTCCTTCCATTCCATAATCTTTATACATCCATAATTTGACACTTCCTTCAAATAGTATAGTTTATCGTTTACAGTCCATTATTTTCCAAATTCATCTGAAACATTCGGTGTTTTATAGCAGCTTCGGATCCAACATAATGTGTTCAATAATTATAATTTTGAAATTTAAGCATCTACTAGGGTCTAGTTAGGTACTATCCGCTTTCGAAAGAGTTCCAACACTATTTTTTCATATCAAGAAAAATATGACACCATAAGACGTCTTATTATTTTATAGTCAAACCGATTAGTAGCTCAGTGAAAACATGCTTGGCGCTCCTAACCGGGCGTCGTGGGTTTAATTCATCTGCTAGCTAAGTTCTCCATCATTGCACAAGCAACATTGTACGTTTATGACGATGGAAATTGAAGGAATTATAAATTCAGAATTCTATAGCTCATGATAGAAATAGTTGGATTGCACAATAAATTAAAGATAATAAGTACTTCAAAATTTCGTAACGTCAGAACTCACCGTTCAAGAGTTTTTTGCAGCTTCAGAAAACATAAACAAAGACATTTGTGTTTGTTTTGAGTATTGACATGTTTTGGGTATTGTTTTAGGTTTATGTAGCGAATGGGTTATTGAGTATTTATTGTAGTGATTTCAGTGTGCCAGAGCTCATCGTACGACATTTTGTATTAAGATTTAAGATTGATTTTATTTTCCGTTTTGTAATTAGGATTTGAGGGGATTTCTATTTCAGTACTAATCCTAACAAAATTTGGTCTCATACTTTTGGTTTTGAAGCAAAAAAAACAACGATAAAAATCGTACGTTTCGAGGGTCAAGGTTGTTTTAATTGGTCAAATACAAGACTCGTGCCATTCTCCGATAAAACTTGCGATTCACATAGCCGTAAATATCACTTTCCCCAGGCAGGTGGTGCTGCATTCAGACCATTTCAGCAGCAAAACGAAAAAGGTGCAACAAACTCGACAGCTGTTGCATTTCGATCGAATAATCCGCATGCACAAAGCACGACACTCAATAAAAATGCAAAAAACCAACGTACCCTACTTAATCCTCACGTATTCTAATGATCGCTCCCTTTTGAAATAATCCGTATTCAAGATGGTGGTCGGAGCGGCGCATCTGTCACATGATATTGTGATTATGCGCGGGTTCGTGTTCGAAACGATAGGGGGACGCGTGCGCAGAAACCGGTATCCATTGTGACCGAATTTCGTGCGCACAAATAACGCTGAGCTTGGCGCTGATTGGGGAGAGGGCGCGCGCGCAACAGGGATACTGCAAATTACTTATTATTTAAAAAAAAAAATTTAAAAAAATACTGAGAATTTTTTGAATGTTTACTTTTGTATTGAATTTTCGAATAAAATAATAAACACGGGTTTTGGTCCCTACTGAATAATTCAATTCAATATAAGGCTTTATTGTCGAAATTCGAAAACCAATTTTTAAAACGCTTAATTAAATCACTATGGGAGGTACCCATTAAATTAAAACCGTTGGTATTTCTGAAATTCTTCGTGAATTTGGTGTTTGACAGTGTGTTTAAAAAAATTTGCCTTTTTTAATTTTAATTAGAAGCATTTTAAAATATAATATTAAAATAGAATTATAAGTTTAGTCGCCCCCTTTGTTAGAGCTCACCGTTTTCAAGATGGCTTAAGTTATTTTTAATGGCAAGATCTGAATAGCCAAGTAGGCACTTACTAATCTTCCTCTTCCCCTATCCTTCTTTTTTAGCTCAGGATTCAATAGGTCCGCTGGCTTCGGGCAGTCAGAACTATTGTGTGGTAAATAAACAAACAAAAAAATATTTTCGTAGAAAGCAATCAATTTGTGGTGTGACATATTTAATGAAAATGAAATAACAACTTTGTATAAGACACACTTTGTATTTTTGTTTAGTTTAATTTTATACCCTGATGATGCTTAGGCTAAGCGAAACCGGTCGGAAATAAAAATAAAAATAAAATCTGTGGTCTTGTACAAAGTTATTATTTCATTTTCATTAAACAAAAAACACATTAATTTTTATCTAAATACAATACTTAATCTACAATTCTATCAACACCAAGAAAATAAAAGTAATAATCATGCTGAAATTTCAGTGTTTTTCTCTAGTTTCATATTCTGCAATATATTAAATACGGGAGTCAATAAAATATTAATGAAATATAACTTGTATTTACTAATCACAAATTCCAATCCTATTTACCAGGTAGCCATCTTGCATCAGACCCAAAGTTATCGAACTATGGGGAAAGAGATTTAATATTCACACTGTACATTTAGCCGGGGTTTATTGTTGGCGCGGGGTGCAAAACGCCACCCCACCAACCGACGAACAAACCCCACTAATTCATTACCAACTCACCCCCGAGGGAGGTCCCCATATATGCCCGTATATCTGTAAAGGTAGTACGCTTCACAAGGGTGATTAAAAAGCGAACGAAATCGGGTTTGGAGTACCTCGACCCGTTTGGACAGATGCGTCTCAATGGAAAAAAACAGATTGAACGGGCGATTACAATAAAAATACACAAATGGAGAACACGCAGATGAACATTTTTTTGAATAAATAACATTGGTTTGTTTTGGACTACTGTACAGGGAAAGAAACAAAGCGCGGTACAGATAGTAAGTCGTGATTTCAGAGGATCAGAACTTGAAGCTTGAAATAATATCACACGACAGAGACGGACTCCGTGGTCGAGTGGCAAGACGCTCGACTACGAATCCAAAGGTCGCGGGTTCAAGCCCGGCGTGCGCCTATAACTTTTTATTTAACTAACATGTTTTATAACACATTTGATTCATATAAAATAGTGTAAAGTTTATTTGCGGCACGTTCCAGAGTGGTAGATACTCTAAGTATCGCCCTGGTGAAAGAATCTAAACGTTGCTTGAAATGGTTTTGACCGAGTTTGATGACCAGATCTGAATAGCCAGGTACTTTCAAACCTTCCTCTTCCCCATCTCCTTCCCTTCCTACTACTTTCAGCCTTGCAACATATCCCCATTTGAGATGCCATAGTCTCACTGGCTCTAGACGGTTGGGAGCAGTTGGGACTCTTGTGCGGTATTCACTATTAAAAAAAAATATTTGAAAAAAGATGAATAAAAAACTAAACCGAATTCAAAGCGAATCTCAAAACCCGTGTCTTCGGAAAAAAGTATTCTTAAATATATTAATGATAAGGTTAAATCCTTCATCGAGAAATATAATTCAAAATACCCCAATTCTACAATATGATAATTTTGATCTTCCTTATTCTTTTCAAATTTTCTCGAACTCTTGACAGTTTATACTACAGACTCCGTGGTCGAGTGGCAAGACGCTCGACTACGAATCCAAAGGTCGCGGGTTCAAGCCCGGCGTGCGCCTATAACTTTTTATTTAACTAACATGTTTTATAACACATTTGATTCATATAAAATAGTGTAAAGTTTATTTGCGGCACGTTCCAGAGTGGTAGATACTCTAAGTATCGCCCTGGTGAAAGAATCTAAACGTTGCTTGAAATGGTTTTGACCGAGTTTGATGACCAGATCTGAATAGCCAGGTACTTTCAAACCTTCCTCTTCCCCATCTCCTTCCCCTTCCTACTACTTTCAGCCTTGCAACATATCCCCATTTGAGATGCCATAGTCTCACTGGCTCTAGACGGTTGGGAGCAGTTGGGACTCTTGTGCGGTATTCACTATTAAAAAAAAATATTTGAAAAAAGATGAATAAAAAACTAAACCGAATTCAAAGCGAATCTCAAAACCCGTGTCTTCGGTATTCTTAAATATATTAATGATAAGGTTAAATCCTTCATCGAGAAATATAATTCAAAATACCCAAATTCTAAAATATGATAATTTTGATCTTCCTTATTCTTTTCAAATTTTTTCTCGAACTCTTGACAGTTTATACTACAAATCTGAACCCCTTCACATCCTGCGACATCTGTAAAAATATAAATACCAGTTTCCGTTTGTTCATCTGTGTTTTATGTGAATAGCTAAACATTTCTTGATAAACTTGAGGTGATACATCACAAAAACGGGTCTTTAAAAATTAGACAAGTTTTATCAATTTAATTTTAACTAAACGAGTCTAGTAAGTCTGAATCGGTAGATTTTAAGCAAATACGAAGTTATTGCTATTTCACTAGAACAAGTTAAGTTCGGCACCTTTCAAAATACACCCATCTTTACACCGACCGTGCAAAATGATGCGAGAAATGACAAAGTGCTCGCAGGAACCCCGTTAGTTAAACTTACCCCTTCGCAGCGCCAAAGCGAAAACGATTCGAGCACAACACGAGATAAATAATACGCCGTAACAGCTGACGCAGGCGAAGTTGCCAAATGGTGTAACAAGTATGTTCCTGCCGCCGATAACTCCATTGCAATCTCTTTCTGTTACACACGTCGGAAAAAGAGGGAGAGGTCCCGACAGAGATATCAGCGGCCTACTGTTGTAGCTGCGCTATGGGATCTAGGATGAATGGAGGTGATATCAAAAGACACCATTTCAAGTTATTAAGCTTTCTTATAAACATTAATCTTGCTTGCTTGTGAGGGAGCATGAAACTGCACGTTTAGAAATGGGACACGACGCTTTTCAATATGTGTGATGGGTTTATTGTGTGATACGAAGGTTATTCCTGTGAATCTAGTGCAATGGTGGCAGACTCGGTTGTACGAGTTTACATAGCCTGTTCAAAAGAAAAGGTGAATTTTGAATTTTCGCGGGCTGTGCACATTCGATTAACGTTTTTTTTTGTTATGTTGGTAAACGTATGTTTATCATATGTTAGCATTATCAGCCATTTTGGATTAGTGGTTTGTTTTTGGGTGTTCTTCGATTTTTTACTTTTGAAAAAAAATGGATCAAAGAATAAAATCCATGATTTGTTTTTCCACAACTCCAGGACGCTCATCGTCATTAGAGCGCTTGTACCACTTAAAAACACTTTTTTAGACAAAGTAGTCTCGCCGAATGACACAGTCAACATTTTAAGTGCGTTGGAGCACTTTATTCCATTTTTAACGCAAAATTTAATATATATTCTTTGATCCATTTTTTTCAAAAGTAAAAAATCGAAGAACACACAAAAACGTGACTAACCTTTCCAGTTATCAAAAACAAACAACTAATCCAAAATGGCCGATAATGCTAACATATGATAAACATACGTGTACCAACATAACAAAAAGAAACGACAATCGAATGTACACAGCCCGCGAAAATTCAAAATTCACCTTTTCTTTTGAACAGACCTCGTACATGCGCAATTGAAGTGGCGCGATGCTGAGGCGTAATATTATATTTGTCAAGTTGGGTGACTATAGTGCTCGCTTACCTTAGCGTCCGGCCATATATTTAAAATAAGGTATATATAGTCATACCTTATTTTAAATATATAAATTAATGGGGGGCCATTACAGATAACAGCGATAACAGATACAGCGCCCTTGAGGTGTTTTTTTTTATTTATTTTATTTTTTAAAAGAAAGACAATTATTCCCGGGTTACGAATAACCTTCAGTTCAGATTCAGCGCCCTTGGGTTGATTTTTCACATAAACGGCGCTATACAAATTATCCAAATATTATTATAAGCATCACACTCATTGGTAATAAGATAGCCTAGGTATCAATATTTGAACAGCGCCATTGAGGCGATTTTTCACAAAAACGGCGCAATACAAATTACCAAAATATTATTACAACACGATTTATAATATTTACATAACTTTATACAGATTTATTTTATAAGTTCATTAAAATAAAGCACGACAGAAAACAACTGCCGAGCGTACTTTCTGCTAAGATTTGCTAAGCGACCAACCGTTATGTTATTTACGTACAGATCGCATAGGAAACTCTCACACACACAATGGCGTTTATGAGTGTGTATACAATACATTGATATCGTGCCAAGACAAAAAAAACCTTCTGTGACAATGGTTTATTTTTTTTAAACGTGAAAAGTCTAGGTGTTTTAGACGCCTTTCGGCTCAGGGATGGATATAAGAATTATATTTAAAATATTCTGTGTAAAAAGTTAGTCATGTTTTATTCCAAGAATTGAGTACAGCCCTTATGATATGCCTTCCAAGAAAAATATTGTTAGCGTTACAATAAAATAGGATTGGTTTAAGGGCGGAAGTCATCAAATTACTCCCATGTCGACCGTGCGACAGCTGTAAACACAACGGGGTTCGGTTAAAAATCATCCAGTAATCATCAACACATCAACCAATTAGGTTTTATACTATTGTAATATACATTAGCGAAAAGAAGATTAGAGAAAAGCGAGAGGCGGACGTGCATAAAAAACTAAGTGAAGGGAATAACAAATGTTTACCGTTGACAGATCCGTTGTAAATGTTTCCTCTCTTTCATAAACGATATATGTAACAGAAAGAGCGGCTATAACGAAACTCTCACTGGCTCGAATTTAAGAGCGAGGCTGGCATTCCACAATGGGGTGCTGATACCAACCCTGATGTATGGCAGTGAGGAATGCAACTGGCAGACGAAGGATGAAACTAGATCGAAGCCTGTAGAAATGAGGTCCCTGAGACGTATGCGTGATAAAACCACGCACGACCGAATTCAAAATCTGGATATCTCAAAAGAATTATGTAATTAACAAACTTAAGAAAGGAACGGTAAGATGATTTTGGACATGTAGAAAAAATACGGATAGACAGTGAAAGAAGTGTCAGGAGAATATACGGCGTGAAGTAAATATAATAAGTCGGGGACGCCCGAGGAAGACGTGGCACTATCAAATGCATCAAATGTTTGGGACGGGTCAAATTATTTTTTTTAATTATCTGTTTCAAAAATAGAAGCATCAAGGAGAGTGTGCCAAGAAAAAGTTGTGTGGCGGTCCGTCCTCTTTGTAATGTACATATTATTGATACGGAAACAGATTACGCCGTGCCCTTGGTGCTATCTCCCATGATTCGCCATCTCCCTTTGACAGTAGCCCTAATAACAAAACTGTCAAAGTAATTCATGAAGCCTCATTAAAATATATTATTAAGTAAAATAGCTCAGTATTTAAAGGATATTTTAACTTTAGTTTTAAGACTTAGAATTCCATTTTTTCGGAACTCTTGAATACTTTTCTAAAAGCTTCAAATACACTTAAAAAATATGTTATTTTAGAAGATAATCTCTATTCTGCGGTGAATTTGAAAAAGTAATTCTATGAAATTACCTCAATAAAAAAAAAACGCAAAATACCCTGTCTCCTCCCTTGGGCGTCCTCGACTTCATCACTTTCGCATCATATATTCTTCTTGCGGTTGAAATAGGAAGGTTAGAAATTACCTGGATTTTCAGAGCTGGTCATTAAACATGGCTAAGGTCATTTCAAGCAACGTTTCGATTCTAAATGATGGTTTTTCACCAGGGCGATTCAGAGCGTATTTACTATTCAGTGATATTTTGACGTGCACATGACAAGATGGCCACAGGGAAAGCAGGGAGTTTCAGCTTTGTTTAACCCCACGAAAGAACGTCAGATTGTAAAAGTGAAAAGGGTATCTGTATAAATAAATACTCGATGGCAGCTGTGGCGGGCTTGGTGAGGGGGAAGGGGAGAGATGGGGATGAAAGGAAGGAGGACCCCACACGTAGTGGAGCAAGCAAGAGGAACGCGTGATAAACGAGCAGCATTAAAGGGAGAATGGACCGAGGAGGATGCTGAGAGCTGAGATCGGAACGAAAACCGTCTAATGTATGTCTCGGTTGGCTTTTGTACTTCTAAAAATAGTAAAAACTGAAACAAAAAACAAGATAACTTAAAAAAAAAATACTTTATAAAGAAAACTTTGGGGCAACGAGAAGACGTATCAAAACAAGCGAAAAACAATACTAAAAAGCGTGAATGAGGAATTCTATTCAACCTCCAGTAAATATTTTTTGGTGCTTGGTTTCTTCTGGTAAGAACGAGCCCGATTTGAAGTATTAAACGCGCCATTTTGAATCCGATGACGTAACCGTAGTTGTTAAGCTCTCCATATTATTTGCCAGTTACAGTTTTGCCAGAACCCGATCGGTATAGGATGACGTCGGGCGTTTGATCTGTTGACACTCCCGCTCGGATTGATCAAAAACAAATTACCTACGACTGTGTCATGAAAACGCTTTGATAAGCAAGATCAAATGCTACGTCAGCCCCCTTCAGATCTTACGTTTGATTTTTACTTTCAGGAACGGAAAAGTTAACAATGTACATGTTTATATATTTTCGTAAAAAGCAATCACTTTGTGTTTTGAAATATTTAAAGAAACGAAAAAAAAAACTTTGTATAAGACCACGGATATTATTTTAATTTTTATGACCAGCCGGTTTCGCTTAGGCCAAGCATCATCAGGATACAAAATTAAACAAAACTAAAAATACAAAGTGTGCGGTTATAGACACACACAAAGGGAAAATAAAATATTTAAAAAATAACAGAACAATGAGAAAAACAATAGAATAACATTTAAATTATAACAAATAAACAGAGAGAAAGAGACAGATAATATAAATTGAAAGAGATAAAACATCAACTGAGAAGATGATTTGAGAATAGTGATAAATTTATTAGTATTTTTTTTCATTTCTTTACATTTTTATATGTATACGAGTACGTAAAATATACTTCTTGTTATTTTTTATCGCTTTTGCTTTTGGTTCGCTACCCCAAAAGTTAAACAACACAACATAAATGGTCGAAAGAACCTTAAACACATCAAGTGAAAGATTTTTATTTTTCAATTACGACGTAGAAATAAATGACAATATACGAGTAGGTAAATATTACACCATACAGGTACAATCGGGGAGAATGCAGAATGCTGGTGCACGCCTGTTTGGTTGTTTATTTGGAGAGATAAGGCTTTGTTTGCGGTCGGATGGGCTTTCTCAGAAGAGGGGTGAGAGAAAAATACAAGTCGTTCACGAATCTAAATAAATCACCGGCCAATTGCGGCGCAGCGGAATGTCAAATGCAACCTGCATGTGGGCGGTATTGAGTACTTTTGAAACCACATTGATAAACAAAATATTATTTAGATCGTAAAAACGATATACTTGTTTAAACACGCATTAGCGAAATGATACGAGATAGAGTTATTGGTGATAGAAATGCATAACAACAAATATTCATAAAAAAACACTATATTTGAATGAGTAAACAGTGAAAACAACTTTTAAAACATTAAATTAATCTGACTGTTCCTTTTCAGATTTTAAGTAAGAATATTAAATATTTAAAGTACCTCGTAACTAATGTTTCGTTTAGCACAAGGTGATTTAAAGTGTTTTAGTTCAGGTTAACCACGTTGTCTAGCGTAGTATTCATAGGTACTTGCGGCGTTTATAAATTTCCTGTTCGGGTGTACCTACGTATGAAAAGTGAATATAATATATTAGAGTTACAGTTTGAATTTCTGTTACTGGAAACCCCATTGTTAACTACTATTGCGGTAGAATTGAGAAAATTATAATCATTGTACTACGAGTTATCAAATAAATACAAATAGTTTGTAGGTAATGGTCATCAATTACAAATTCAATCGGCATATTGGGAGACGTCCAACTGCTGAAAGGCTTGCTGGAAAATTTTATTTGGTTTATAGTCAATTAGTTAAATTATCAATAAAGTCGAGGTACTAATGGAAACAATGAGCGAGAGATAAATTAATAAAGCCCTATTTTCTATTAAAAATACAAGTAATTTAACAAAGTTTGGGGTATATAGAAAATTGAGCAACGTTTTAAATTATTAATTTTGTTTCAAAAACGTGATAAAACCTGCCCTAAATAAACATAATATAAAAACATTATCTTCCTTCGTATAAAGGGTGTTTCACATAACAAGCATCTGATAACGACGCGACTACGTTACGCAAATCTACGTCTCGGTGCGACGCGTAACGTTGAAATGAATTATATCAGAGAGTCAATACCGTGCGTAACGTAATGGTAATGAGTAAAGAGTGAGCTAACAATAATAATTGCCAATTACAATTATAATTTGATTGAATAATTTCAAAATATTTTGTCATGTCAGACATGTGAAATTATCTAACCACAGTTTTCTTCAACCGATATTTTTAGAAAATACGTTAAATAACACCTCGATCACGTTTAAAATAATAATAACATTATTTTCCTGCTACTGAGAGCTCTGTTGTAACATCTTCTTCTGTCGTTATGCGCCGTTTATGATAGAAAGAGGGAGAGGTTACAATGGATCTACGTCAGACATGCGAGATTACGTTAGCACCGTTTCTTTTACCGATTTTTCTTGTATTCTTAGCCGAACTCATAACATATTGATCACGTTGAGAAAAAAACACTTGAAGGTTCTGCCGCTGAGAGCTAATTTAAATATACATTATTCCTGCTGTTATGTGTTGTTTGTGACAAGAGGGGGGTTAAAATATATTTTCGGCAGGCTTCCGAAATCATTTTAAGGTTTTTGTGTATTTTGTAAAATATGTAACATCCGAATCACGTTTAAAAATAATTGTCGTACCAATGATAAATTCGTTGTAATCACTCCCTTTTGCTCATAAAAGACGTATAGAAAAATAAAAATAAACTTGGCTAATTTATTTATAAAGCGCTATTTTTGTGAAATATTACCTAAGGGCGAGGATGTAACAGTAATGGAGGTTCCATCGGAGCTTTCATTGGCAGACCACCATAATCTGTTTCTTATTGAGCGACGAATCACCTCTAAACAGATATATAAATTTCAATCAAATCCCTGTACAGTACTACAAATTCGGAAAACATAATGTGAAATTTGCTCGCATGCTCAAAAATCAAGCAATAAACAATATAAATAATTGTCATATTATTGTTTAAACAATATAACTAATAAAATATAATTTCGCAAATTGTGTTAATTTGAAGTGACCTGCCAGGTAAGTATGCTTCTGTATATTATCTCTGTAGATTATATAAATAAATATTAATACGCTATTGATTATATATAGTTAGTAATAATATAGAGCCTGGGAATTGAGATTTGTACAGCGCCCTTGAAGTGATTTTTCACAAAAACCGCCCTATACAAATAATTAAAATATTATTATTGGGTATTCTTCTGTTGCATGAAGCCTTTATAGGAAAGATAAAGAGGTTACAACGATTTTACCACAGCAATATTCACATACAATTTATTTTATTGCCAAGCCGACTTGAACGAGATAACTTTTTTTTACTAATTGTCATTAGGGTTGCTTTTGAAAAGAATATCATTGTTTGCTATGACAGGGGGGATGATAGCTTCATCATTAAAAAATAATAAAAAGTAACAGTAAAACAGTCACGGTGGAATTTTAAATAAAGCAATTAGCAAAATTAAATACCTCCATTAAATTTAAATTACAACGCAAGTAATTTAATTTCAATAGGTGCGCCCAAAAACCAAGAGTCGTAAAATTATTTATAGACTAGTAATATTAGTACCACGCGGAAAAAGGATCATTCAATAAGAATTCATTGTGAATGGAAGGTCCTTTTTAATAAAAGCCTTCATCCTCAACGTAGTACGATTTAATTTGTTATTCCCTTTTGCGCATTCAAGTAAACATTAGACTAGGTAATTTTTAATAAGATAAATTGTGAATGGAAGGTCCTTTTTAATAAAACTTCATACTCAACGTATGTTTAGATAAGTGTCAGTGGGAACCTCGTAAAAGATAAAGGTACATTCTAGTTGACACTTGTTCCGAGCTTCTAGCCGATGGCAATTAGAAAAATGAATCAGTGAACCACTCCGTACGATAGTAATAATGAACTTAATGTTATTAAAAATATTCAACAATAATGGATATAGTAGCGGAACAATTAATAATTTAATAAAGAAAAAAAGAAAAACCCTAACATTAAAACCACTTCACAAGGCCTTACACAGAAAAAATGACGAAGTTCTCACCAAACAATGGGCAAAAATCCCATATATTGGCGAATTATCCACTAAAATCTCGAGAATTACAAATAATGATAAATGTAGAACAGCCTTTTACAATGTAAATTCCTTAGAAAATTTTGATCAACAATAAAGACAAGAGAGAAAAACTAGATAACTCAGGGGTTTATCAAGTTAATTGCTCTAATTGCCCGTCACAGTACATAGGCCAAAAACGGGTAGAGCGTTCAAAACACGCATTAAAGAACATTTCACCAATTGGGTTAACGATAAAGGTGAACTTTCGAACGTTGCATTGCACCTACTAGATAACAAACACTCGTTTGACAAAGACAGAGATGTGAAAGTCCTACACACGTGCGTGAAAGGACAAAAATTAGACAGACTAGAATCAATGGAAATAACCCGTCTAACTAATAAAAAGTTGACCCACAATTTGTCATGAATAAACAACTAGAATCATTTGTAAAGTCACCGCTATTATACCCATTATAATTTTATCATCCGATCCAATGTAATAATGTATATTCCTAACTAAAAACATATCATAATGTAAATGCACTTAAAAAATCCCAAACAATCAATAGGTAATAACAATAAATGTAAGTCATTACCAAAGTGCATAGCACTCAAAAATTCCTTGATACCGAGAAATTATAATAATAGAAGTAATCTACTCTAACAGTGCATAATGAATAGAATCATAAAACTAATATACCATAATGCTGGGAGTAACCCAATAATTAGAAAATTATGTTGTACATCTGGACATCACAATTGAGATGGGAAAACCTAAAGTAAACTCATTAAAAAATCAGTATTCACCAACCTTTCATTATATAAATACATTGTCAATTCATATTTATAGAAATGCAACTGTAACCCATCTTAAATATCAAATAAAATAAATAAATATTCCAGATAGATATATAAAATAGTAATACCAATAAATTAAAAGTAACTTTTACCCTGTAACTATTAAAATCATGCAACAATACTGATGAATATAATTAAAGTAAAATCATTGTTTACCACCCCTAACATCCCCAAAAATAGTATATAAGCCGTAGGTTAACAAACATTTGTACTAGTCTGAAGATGGCCGTCATAGGCTGAAACCGGTCCAGTCAAAATAATAAAAGTGGAATAAAGTTACAAATTTGTTTTATTAAATCATTAAAATGGAATTCCACCACGAATTAACAGTTTCAAAATTAGAAATAATATTTTTAGTACACCTGTGGATTTGTCGTAAGATAAAGGTACATTCCTAGCGACACTTGTTCCGAGAGCTTCTAGCCGATGGCAATTAGAGTGAATGAATCAGTGAACCACTCCGTACGATAGTCGGAATATTCATCGGGCTTTTCGCGTTGGAAATGGGTGGTTGTTGGACGCCAGGAAAATTCCGAGCGATCGGCTCGAAGCGCCTCGTGAGGTGACGTCGTTTGGAATGATCTTTTTTCGGAGAAAATTGCGCATTAATGCGAATCAACGGTTTTTTAAGTTTTCCGTAACTCACTTACTCGTATAATAGTATCGAAAATAATCTACTTTACGGATAATTCAAAATGATGTCAGCGTAATAAATAAGATTAAGAAAGTAACGCTTAGATGGTTTGGACACATAGACGGATGAACGAAAAAAGGAGTGTAAGAAGAATATACTATGGAACAATGCGAACGTGTCGCCCAAGGGAGACATGGCGCGATCAAGTGAACCAAATACTTCGGTGGGGTCATATCAAGAGTCAGAATAATAGAAGAGTATGTGTAAGGAGTGTGTACTAATACACAGTTGTGTGGCGGTCCGTCCTCATTGCCTACCCCTGCGAAAAACGGCGTGATGGTAAGTTACTCAACTCCTTCAACTTTGCTATCTATACTACCCGGCTACGTCCGAGCTTCGACACTGTTTTTTCGAAATATTTTTTTTTATTAAAATTTTTAAATATTTAAAACTAACAATAGGTCCGCCCTTTTGTGACAGATAAATATATTAAAGTTCTACAGCTCATGGCGTAAATAATTTTGCGATGCGAACATAGGTTTGAACCCGCGACTTTTGGATTCGTAGTCGAGCGTCTTACCACTTGACCATGGAGGCCGTCTTAGGTGGAGTGATCTTAACAATGTTGAATTTTACTTACGATTTTATGAAATAATGTTTTAAGTTGTCTTGTGAACTGTAGGTACATTTCTGACTTTATATACAAAAGCACGATTTGATGCAAATAGATTTATTGCGAACACAACAAAGTAAACAAACAAAAAAAATACAGCAGAATCAAACTATTGCCATTTTGACAGTGTCTGTCGTCTGCCAGCGAAATAATCCATTACTGCGATGCCAATGAACCTCCGGTGAATGAATCAATAAAAGGGCGCCATCTGTTCGTCTGCCGCGAAGGTTCCAACCAGCCAACCACCATCTGATGAGGCCCTGCCTACAACCTACGAGGTATGTTAGGGTGAGCCGTCGATGCATGGAGATTTATTTTTCAAATACATCGTTCTCATAGTTATAGCCCTTTATCGAGGTTTTACTATGGGACAGTTAGAAGGATATCATTAAAAACTTTTATAAAATAAGTATGTATTAAATTGGAATTATCTTTAAAGCTTTTATGCATATTACTATATATCAATTATTGAAATAATATCAATAATATTCATTGGTATACCATTACAAAGATTGCAGTCAAATCGGAAGAAAATTGAAAAAGATGATTTCTTTTTTTGATTTTATGGATTCTTTCGTAATCCTCTACTAACTAGCTGGGGCTTCAAATCCCCTCATAATGTCTATTTAACTAGTACTGCGGTTCATTAGGCCTTATTACTATCACCATCTGATGGTTGTATTTGATTGACTGAATTTAAGTTTACATTAGTGAGTTCTTAGAGAAAAAGTCTTAGCTGGATAAAAAAAAACCCTGAGATATGATATTAATAATTTTCAATGAGGTTTGACATCCATTAAAAGTGCCGGTTTCTTATAAGGTCATATAAGACATAGAACCAATAATATTTTGGTGAACACTGGGTGCATAGGATTGCATATATGTATGTTAAATAAAAAATAAAAATATATGTAAGAATCAGCTAAAGATAACTTTTAAGTTATTATGATATGGCGATTGTGTCCTGCCAGAAGTGACCTGCCAGGTAAGTAAGTTGCTGTGTATTTATATAAACTAAGAATCAATATTAAGTAGAAATTAAGATTAGCACAGCGCCCTTGTGTTGATTTGTCACAAAAACGGCGCTATACAAATTATTATTATTATTGTTATAAATGTATTTAAAAAATAAAATAAAAAACAATCGTTATTTTGAATTATTATTTCGGAAAGAATGCAAGGCTAATGTAAGTAATGTAAGCGTAGTGAATAGGATCAAGAAAGGGACGCTTTGATGGTTTGGGTATGTAGAGCGAATGAACGAACAAGTCGGGAATGCCCGAGGAAGACATGGCACGATCAAGTGAATCAAATACTTGAATCGGGCCATGTGAAGAGTCAGAATAACAGAAAAGTATGTATGAATGTGAGTGAAGCCAGGAGTGTGTGCCAAGACAGAGTTGTATGGCAGTCCGCTCCCTCTGCCTACCCTATGCGGGGAAACGATGTGACGGTAAGTTAGTTAGTTGTTTTAAAAACTTTGACCTCTGGTACTGGGCCGAAAGTAAAATGGAATACTATATGCCTACTTTAATTTTATTTAGGTATCAGTATTCGAATGCGCAACTTTTGAAACAGCTAGCGTATGCAAATGCGAAAAAAAAAACTTCGACGGCCCACCCTAACGAACAGTGGTTGCTACTTCAGTGGGTACCTATACACACACCCTAGGTATATATATATATATACCCTATATTATAATAGTCAAGGGACAGAATGCGTTCGCAACAGCCCGCAGCCGGCAGATGGGCTCATGTAACAAGAACTTTATCATTCATTCATTTAGTACCTACCCGACATGCCCTTTTTTAATAGACCACTTATAATAACAGATATAATTAATACGCGATAGTCATATTATGCTTTCAAATACGGAGATCGAACTAGCGCGAAAATATAACATGTTTTATGATTACAAATAACAAATGCGTAAATCTACATTCTTATCTTTTTTTTATGATGCTAATCAATTGCTGATATTGGGTAAAATTCACTGTAAATAATTCAAAGAAATTAAAAAAAATAACTTTTATAAGACCACGGATATTATTTTAATTTTAATGACCGACCGGCTTCGCTTAGCCTAAGCATAAGTGTGCGGTTATATTATACATACACAGGGAGAACAAAATTTAAAATAAAATAACAAAACAATGAGAAAACAATAGAATAACATTTAAATTATAATTTAAATGTTATTATATCCGTGGTAATACGAAGTTATTTTTTTCATTTCTATAAATATTTTTTTTGTAAGTACGTACGACCGTACGAGTTTGAACATTTTAAATTTTGAACTGTTTTTCAAAAAAGTTTTTAAATCCTTACCTACATAATAAAGTACCTACGTGTAATGTATTTAACAGACATTATTCTATATTTGAAACGGGTGGATTAAAGCGGCTAACTTTGTTTTTGGCAAGTCAAGTTGTTCATGTTTGAATTATGAGCTAATCATTTTTTACTAAAATTGGTCAATTGATTAAAAATTATTTGTAATTATTTTCATTTCGTAGTCACAAATTACAATACATAACTTAAACGATATTTAATATCAAATTTATCGATCTTTAAAAAAATGTTGCTCACAATACAACATAATTAAATAGGTATTACAGAACTGCATTTTACCTAATAATAGCTGTTAATTACTGATTAAACACAGTATTTGTTTCTTTTTTGTAATTTAATTTAATCAAATTTTATATTATTATTAATAGTTTTGTTATTTTTTTATTTGTTTTGACAGCTCTTCAAGGCTGTTCATCAAACTGTGATTAGGCGACACAGAAACGACTAATTTATGTGATTTTAGTTTACTGTTAAATTACTAATTTCGGTAAAAACCAAATTATCTCGAAAATCTTATTCTGGGAAGTACTTAGTTTTAAAATCTATTTCCCCCACTTAATGATTTACAAACTATTGCTTACAATGGCAGGTTTTTCTTAATTGTTTTATAATGTCATTTGTCGTTAGTTTTTTTCCTGTTAAAATAACCTGTGTGAATGAAATGAAAGTATTTATTGAAAGACTTTGAATACCGAAACAGCTGTTACTAAAACAGAAAACTGGAAGAACTTAATAATTTCAAATTTGTTTAAATAATTGGAGTTCCACAAATTTTAGACAAAAACTATAAATACACAGTATTTATTTTATTTATATTCATGTAACTGCTTTTTAAGAAAGCGCAATATATAATATGTCACTGTGTAATAAAATAAATGTATTATCAAAAATTGTAGAAAATACGATCTGAGACAAAGAATAACCATCAAAATACAATGAATCTTGACGGAATTCAAATAACAACAAAGACTTCGTAATAAACAGTTCGACCTAGAGCTTTATTGTAGTCAAATAAACATGAACAACTCTATTCTACGACCACAAGCAGAGAAAGAATCGTGTATCACAAAAGTTCTACACAACATGGAGTATCAATAAAAAGACGTTAAAAAGCGCGGAACTGTGACGTAGATTTTGAAGTTACGCGGGAACAAGCAACGGATTTTTATAAACAGGAAACAGGTATATCTACCTTCTGTCCTTCGAGCTAATAACAAGAAGGTTCCGAAATGGTTCAGGCACTTATATAAACCCATTCAAGTTATAAAGTGCTATTTCGGGGAAAAAAGCTACCTACATTACTTAAAAAGTAAATTGATAAACAACATAACCCACAGAAATACGGGTAATGGCCGTAGTTTCACAGAAGATTGTGGTAAAATTTATGATAAAACTAGGAAAGAAACTACTTAGAAGTTCGCTCATAGTTACAGATTTGCGGATTACTACTTTATGTAACTACCTACAAACAAGTAAACAAAGGGCGTATGATACAAATCACTTCTACCCTTAATATTTATTTTATAGCTATACAATCGAAATTCACAAGCCTTCAACAGTTAGAAAGGTATATAAAAGTGACACGTAAATATCAGTTTTGATCAATTTAATAGAAACTACTTACGTAAAATGGTTTAAAAAGTTAAACTGAGAAATGGGAATGATGGCTATTTTTGTACGCGTATAAAACTATGAGCATTTTCTAAATGCTCATAGTTATGTAAAAAGCTATTAAAGTATTTTTAGGTAGTAACACTTTTTATCTACGTAATAAGAAAATAAAACATAACTTCAAAAGTAAATTAAAAAAATAACACGAAGAAAACACAACGCACAGAAATAAAGATAATGGTTATCTGTGTACCTTCAAAGAAGGTGAACTACGAGCGTTTTCGTCACCTTTACACGTATTTTTGGCCAGTTTAATAAACACACACTACGTACCTATAGAAAAATATACATATTTTAAAAAAACACAGAAATAGGGATAATGGCTATTTGTGTACCTTCACGGAAGGCGAACTACGAGTGAGAGAGAATAGAAGATAGAGACAGAGGAAGAAGATCACCCCAAAAATAGAATATTCGAAATAATATCAATCTGTGTAGGTAGCCGGTGGCTGGCAGCGCGTACCGAGGGAATGTTATTCGAAGGGACGCCGGCGGGATGATCAAGTCGGCCGGGTCGGGCCCTCGGCCGATGTCTCGCCTACCCGGCACAGCAAAAAAATACTTCACAAAGGGCCCCTCATCGTCCACCACAACACAGAGGCATACAACCACACAAACACAGACAAAGAATCGGGATGCAAGCAATAAGTAGAAATAATATAATATCTTTACCATCAGTAAGTTACATTTTGATGCGTACACCAAAATCACAACAATGATGTATCATGTTTAGTAACACACACTTAAAACACAAGACACTTCGAAACGATACACTACACAAGATAATCTGTTTATACGTTAGTGCACAACCTTCGTTACAGTAGCAGTCGGCGATACAATATCAACAATTATATCACATTCATTAATTGTACATGATAACACGTAAAGCGAGGAGTCTTTTAGGATTAATTACAAATACGAACGATCCAAACAATAATATAAATCGTGTTGTTGTTTGTTTCGACGGACAATAACAAACAGCCGGGTTGGTAGGTTAGTTGGGTAGTTGTGACGGCAAGCGACGCGAAGGCTTGTTTGTTCACTCGCTACAGGCTAGAGGCGACGGGCGACGGGCGGCGGCGGGCGACAGGCCAGTGGAACTAACCCGAGCAGACTGGCGGGCTTGACGGGCCGACAGATGTGCAACCCTCGTAGCCCCTTCCCTTACCTCCCTTCCCGCCCTAGCCGTGGTACTAGGTACTACCCGCCGAGCTAGCTACCCGGCTACCCGCTACCCTAGCCGGCCGGCCCCCTCGAGGGGTTCAGCCAGCGAGGCAGCGAGGGGCACCTGCCTCCTGCCTTCTGCCTCCTGCCTGCGCCTCGTGCATCCGACACACACTACCCATATACCATAATGATCGCGCCCGAATGAAACGCAAGAGCCGCGAATGGGACGGAGATACACACCTCTGATGCGTGCATTTGGGGGGCTCGAGGCTCAGGGCTTCTGGCTTCTGGCTGCTGTGTTATCCTACCCAGTACCTACCTATTCCACTCTCTCTCTACCCACTACCCACCACGCGGTACAGAGCGCCCCAATGCGGCTAGACAAAGAAATTCTTTTGTCTCCGGAATGTTTCATGCACTCATTCGGTCTGAAACACCGAGTTCACAAATTAATATTATATTTATTGCATTTTATAGTAGTCCGACCATTTCACAGTCCGTGAATTCTTCTAGGTATACTCGTACATAGTAAGATGTTATTATTTTTTTACTATTTGTTGTAACTTTTTATACGAAATAATAATAATTATCTTTAGATAATTTGTATACCGCCGTTTTTTTTAAAATCACCTCATCTTATTTACTAAGAATATATGTAATTTTAAACCAACCATTTTTATTGAATTTTATTGTACATACTGAACAATTTTTACTTAATACTAACAGTAGGTGTAATATAAATAAAATTAATATACAACATCTAGTTAATGATAATTACCTTCCTAATAGAGAAGATTCTCGTGCTTACGGAGGGAGTAATATCATAGGTTCCTTGAACGTATTTTTTTATGATTAAAAATGAATATCATATGAAAATAATACATTTTAGGTTATTTGAGTAAAAAGTGTATGTTGAGTTTCTTTTCGAAAATGACAGACGCGTACATCTATCTTATCTTTGGGAAGCTCGTTAAAAATCTTAATTGGCGAGAAATAAAAATGTTGTTTTGAGTTGTAATATATTATAATTATTCTTAATATTTTTTTATGGTCATTTTTTATATCAGGAAAGTATTATTATTCTTATTTATGTACTTGAAGACAATGTAAACTTTTACAAGTTGACGTAACGTAAAGTAGTAGATACATCATCAGATGTAATTTAGATTTTTGAACAGAATTAAACTTAGGCACGTATTATTTTTATCCAAGTAATTTCATAAAATTTACTGAAAAGTCGGTATTGACATAAAAAAAGATACAAAACTAGTTTTCGTTAACAATTTATGACAAAACTATGTAAATACTCGTACCATACTTAAAAACGTTTATCGAAGAAAAATATTAAAACTTAGTTATTATTTTAACATATTTATGTATGTCTTATGACAAAAAAAGGATTTTAATTTGATTTAAATGCCTAATCTATGAAATTATATTTGGCCCGTCCTTTATATAAATTATTTTTCTGGTGTATTTATTTTTACTTAATGCATGGGTAACAAAATTCGAGACCTATTTAAAAATAGTATGGTAGATAATTGCCACCCGTCTTAAAACAGACACTGTCTAGTGAGGAGGATAACGTATAAATATGTACTTGGAAAACATATAAGATAAAAAATGGCCGGGTTGCCGAGCTTTTCGTGTTTTTTAAAACTATGTTTAATCTCAGTATAACTATAAATACATTTATTTTCTTTTTTCTACTTTCTTTCTATAACTATGTATAAATATATTTTTTAGATTCTTATTTATTTTATACGAAAAACTTTATTGTGTTGTTGTGACTTAATTTACCTTAATTAATTTTAATTGTTTTTTATAACATATTATTAAACATCTTCCACTGTACTTTTTGCCGTTTTAAAATGTCCTTCACAACACAGGTGAGCTCCTGGCGCGGAGGACAATGAACATTATTTCGTATAAACATAATGTTAAAGTTTTTTTTTAGGTTTCAGATTTGCAGATTAGTTGATAACTTTACATATGCCACGTCGAAATAAACAAAAAGACTAGACCAGATAATTTATGAGTAAAACACGATACGAATTTAAATGCTAAGCCTTGAAAAAAAACACGTAGGTACAAGTTTTAAACAACAGTACGAAAACGATAAATAGAAGTGAAGATATATGCAGATATGTACGAGAATACGTAAGTTTTCGTTTATTCAACGCATGAGAATGGCAAGATATTTTAAGTTAGTTTAACTCTAGTTATAAACTATTTTTGAGCTTTGAACAGGGCCTTTGAGGTGATTTTTTTTTTAAATACTATATAACTTAAAATTATACCTAACATAAGTCAGGTACAGAAGAAAAAGAAACAGCTTTCTCAGCCTCTGCTATCGTAATCATTAAATATTTTAGATGGAAAAGAGAAACAAAGGAATAAACAGTTAGTTAGTCTTTACTCCCTAGAACCTAGGCTTCCCTTTGAATAATTATTTGGTGTCGTCAACCGTAAATATAAAACGTTCATACAATAAAAAATAAGATTGGAATATATTTTACGAACTAGTTTCATAAAATGGATTCGTGTATTCCTCGCTAGACAAAACCATTCAAAAGGGTAAAATTATAATTCATGCATCGAGGTATCTACGAAACCAGTAAACTTCCCCTTCTTTCTTTAAATTTAAATAATGCAGTGGACACCCCAAACGAGTGAAATTTTCTGATTTCTAAAAACTTGGGATTTTAAAATGTGAGTGGACGCACTATTTTGTTTAAAATCAGTTAAAAGTTCAGCGCTTTTAGAAATCTACAAAGCATTGGGTATTGTGCGAAAGTAAAACTTTGTACGGGTACCTTCACTAATTTCTGCACAGCTTTACCTCAATCTAAATTAGCTTCCATTTTTCTTCGTTGCATCGTTTCACGCAATTATTTTGCTGGTTTATTTTCTTATTATCATTATTTAATTTCAGAAGCGCTTCTTAGTGCTTCCGTAGCGTTTTGATTTGCACATCTGTATTTGATTGGAAGTAGTAATATATGGGTACTAAGGTAGGCGATCACAGCAGTTAGTAAGTCGATTGACGTAAGTACTTTCAAAGGATTACAGACTAACGTAAAAAGCGAGAAAAGTGTATTCAAATTAAAGAAACATGCAGTGAGGACATAAGTGTTTAACATAAAAAAACAATTACTTGTTGATATGTTATACGAGTATGTTTATACTATAAAATATAAAACCACTGTGCGTATATTATGCACTATTTTAAGTTAAATATATTTTTTTACATAAACGGGTTTCTCAGCAATCCGAAACAGCTTACTCCTTAGTATCGTAGCTCTAAATTATTAAATACTGTAAACAGAGTGTAAGAAATGGACTTACCCTTATTCGTAAAAATGAGTTGTAATTGTTATAGATAGTGTCACGTGACAGGTTTTACAGTAGGAATAATGCGAGCTACCTGGGCTCGGTACAAACAGTCAGTGCAGGTATAACGGGCTAGGCCGGAAAGGGGTCGAGCATTACTAAGAAACTGAAACAGTGGCGCTGCTGAAACGAATTACCAATATGAGTATTTCTACATTGTTCGGGTGCCATTAGTGACTGTAAGTGAGAGATAATCTCTGAGAAGTGAATTCAGTTCATACATATTATTGTCACCCAAAATAACATATTTTTTCCAACTTTAGATTTTTGCAAAAAGATTTAAAAAAGGGAATTTATACGATGAAATTTTAAAGCATCGTCCTATTATATAATAGAGAAATAATTTACCAAGAAATACAGTAATTTCGCTACTTTATAATATAATAGGTAAGTTATACTATATATATATATTATTATCATAAACTAGTTGTTACCCGTGAAAAATCCCGGGATGTAACTTGACTTGCTAAGGAAAAACATTTATTTTTTATTTATTAACTTTTTGTTTCTTACATTTTTTTACATTACCTGCCTCACTAGGTTATTAGAACCTGTTCTGATATAGGTGACAGCGAGTGCATGTAAATATAGATCACGTAAAAGCAAAACTTATGTACATATAAATATGTGTATAAACATATACGTTTAAGATTTTTTTGTTGAATAAGTAGATTGGTAAATTTAAAATCAAAATAGTAATAGGAAAATGATAGAACTAAAAAAAAAAATAATACATATATATACTGCTTAAATGTATAAAAAAATGTATACACAGTGATGCTGATAAATTTAGCCAAGTAAAATAATATAAAATATGTTACATTAGTTGCTTTAATACACCCATTTAAAACATAGAATAACGTCTGCTGAGATACATCATACATTATACATCAGGGTGAAGCGATAAAGTGTGGGACTTTTTGTTTTGGGATTTTCGTATTGTAACAACTGTCAAAAGTTGTCGTTTTTCATCCACGTGCTTGAAAAAATAATCTATGCGTGTTTTCTGTCATCATCTATCCATCGATTTAATAATGCGAAAAGTCGTAAATCATTTCACGAAATATGGCGAAAATGGTCAAAAATGTCTGGTGTCACTACTGCGTGTTCTTAAAATTACGTTCTGAACATTTTTACGTCTTTCAAAACCAAATATTGTTTAGGATAGTTTTAGCTTGCATAGTTGAAAAAAAACGAATTCCTGTGCGCAGTGGGGACAAACCGGCGATCACGCTTATTTTGCTCTCCCGCCACTGAATTCGCTTCGGTTTTCGCTGGAAGAGAAATTATGTGATAATTTTTAATCAGAACTTAAGAAAAGGGTTTTTTAATAGTAGCAGTAGTACAGTAGTTCAATATTAGGTATTTTTTCTGCAAAATTCTTCTCTTCACCTTCTCAGTTAACGTTTTGTCTCTTTCAATTCAAATCATCTGTCACTTTCTCTCTGTTCCTTTGTTATAATTTAAATGTTATTGTATTATTTTCTCATCGTTCTGTTATTTTGTTTAATATTTTGTTCTCCTTCTGTGTGTATATATCACCGCACACTTTTTCCCTGTTTTTTGTTTAGTTTAAATTTGTACCATGATGATGCTTGGGCTAAGCAAAACCGGTCGGTCATAAAAATTAAAATAATTTATACAAACTTATTTTTTCCTTTCTTTATACGTGTAATTATTCAATATATTATAATCGATGGAATATAATGATCGCAAATTAAACGGAAAGCATTTTTTGTGATTAAGCTGATTTTACTACACAAAAGCAAACTCATAACACCCAAAGAATAACCATCAGTATAAGTAGCTACGAATTTTAATAAATTACTTCTGGATATGGGGAAGGAATTTTGAAGCGCGCTTCTATTCCTTACATTTCAATATCGTTTAAAAACCTCAAGGATCTCTAAACCAGAAAAATGATAATATTAATTTCAAGTTCAAGTCTTTTAAAACAGAAATCAAGAATAACTTCTTTGACATTGCCTCTTATAAGTGCTTAAAATTCAACATGAGTGGCAGTAAAAAATCCCTGCAAGGTGCACCCATCAAAATGTAAGTAATTTTACTAAAATGTAGACGAAAACTTGCGGCACCTATTACAATACTGACTTTTGATTTTCGCAGAGTCACTCCACCCTCTGAAAACCTTCATAATTCGTATCAATTATCTAAATACGAACTAATTTCTACTGTAAAGGTCATTTACATTTGTCATTTTAAAGTTGTACGGTTCGGATATAATTGCGTTTTTAAATGGTTTTAATTACAAATATGAGAGAAAGGTTTTTTCTTACGCCAACATTATCGTTCAAAAACAACAATTAGGTGCATGGGGTGTGTTGAAAATGTAAAAATAATAAAATAATCCAATTTTTTTCAATGTTGCTTTAAATTTTAAATTAGGTCGGAAATGAATTACTAAAACATTTTAAAAATATCATCGCTTCGTGAATTAAAAGGGGGGGAAGCTCTATTCAAAATAGCCCCTAGCCAACCGTGACGGCGATTTATCCCTCCATTGTATTCGATCGTGAGCATTGTTGTTGAAAAATATGCCGTTTCTACACTTTCCCCTAAAATATTCTAAATGATTGTAATGTGCTGTTTTTTTAAGTTATCTAAAATGTACCTACGCATTACGATTGTAAAATGTCGTAACATGTTTGTAAAAAATAATATAATAAACAAAAACCGAATTCAGAGTGTTCACGAAATGAGTCGAATAAATGAATCATGGAAAAGTCTAGGCCGTAATATTTATGAAGTTTAAATGACAAAATAAGTATTATTTAAATGAAAGAATAAACTGAATTAGTAGGTATTGAGTTAACTTGAAATTGCTGAATGTCAAAAGTTCATGTGAGGTAGTCGACCGGGATAAGTCAGACCGTTCGAGTTCGATTCCTACGGTGGGTGCCGATTTATTCTATTTTTAGAATGAGTTATGCTACGCGGCGTAGTGATAACCTTCTGAGCTCTGGAGCAAGAGGACGCGGGTTTAAAATATTGATATCGCCCAAAACTCATAGGTGAGCTCTGGCATCATTAAATTTGCACAGATTTGCTGTATAAAATGTCAGTGCAAACGCAGCTATTTTTAGTTCGCAACATCGTAAGTTATGCAACTTGAGATATGTATTAAACCATTAATAAAAATACAAGACACTGTATGGTTCATTTATTTATTTTTTTAATTTGTCAAAGAGAAACATAGGGTTGAAACAAGGGTTGAGTGGGGTTTTGAAACCACTGACCCATTAGAAAGTGTTGATATAAAATGATTATAGTATACATGGCCTGTTCAAAAGAAAAGGTGAATTTTGAATTTTCGCGGGTTGTGTACATTCGATTATCGGTTTTTTTGTTGTTGTTATGTTGGTACACGTATGTTTATCATATGTTAGCATTATCAGCCATTTTGGATTAGTGGTTTGTTTTTGACAACTGGAAAGGTTAGTCACGTTTTTGTGTGTTCTCAGATTTTTTACTTATGAAAAAAATGGATCAAAGAATATGTATTAAATTTTGCGTTCAAAATGGAATAAATTGCTCCAACGCATTTAAACTCACAGGCCTCGTAGATAATAATATTCTTTAAGTTTTCCAAAGCCGTAGCCGAAAATAGGTGGAGGGGGGTGAGGATTACAAATAATTAACAATCATTGGGACGGTCCAATGAAAGGAAACGTCTGGGTCAGTACACATCGAGGCGCAGAAAAGGGTATAAAGAGGATAAAATAATTAGAGAGGGTGGGAAAGGGAAGAGGGAAAGTTGACATAAACTTTTGGAACTTCGAATCATCCATTGACGTCATCAATCAAACGGAAAGTGTGCTTTTGAGTTTGTTTCTCAAACTGCTGGTCTAGAATCTAAACATCAGAACCGCACGACTTGGACATGCGGCTGAAATCAGTAACTTAGTAAATATACCAAGTTGGGCTATTCATTTTAGAATAGTATCTAAAATGCAGAACTATCATTTACATACGATGAGGTTTGGCAAGCAACCTTAATTATTCAGTTAGTTTAGCTCTCCATACTCTCGTCAAACGATATAATTATTATAGTACTCCCTAAGCGCGTTTTTTTGTTCGTGGTTTCGTTTATCCATCGTCAAATTACGAAATTATGTTATTTAGCTATTAAAAGTGCGCACAACTAACTCAGAGGTTTGTAGAAAACTCTGTTGTACCCCCCTTTTTGTTGAGTACATCGTTTATCAGAAAACCATACAAAAAAAAGCATACCACCGGTTTGTTTGTAACGCGATTTAGAATGAACAAGTTGTATCAGACGATGTAACAGCATTTTTTAAAATTTTATTGATAGGACAACGAACTTACTCAGTAGCCACATCAAAAATTGAAATTCAGACAGGGAGGAGATTAAAAGAGCAAGTTTTTTTCATCACGTTAACCTTACTGAAACATTATAATAATAATAATAATAATATTTGGATGATTTATATAGCGCCGTTTTTGTGAAAAATCACCTCAAGGGCAAGTTTTTTATCACTACATATTAATTCCTAGTTTAAATAAGAAAATATACAGCAACATACATTATATAATTATTATTAAACCAAATTGGAACTTTTATAATGGTTTTATCTTGTATACAATGTTTGATGATACGATTGTGAATATTTACAATTAATTGTCTTATGGATGGTTAAAATACTACAGAACCAATGATTCTGGTTTCCAAACAGAACCAATGATTTACAAACGATGCAAGTAACAGAAAGAGAGGTTAAAACGGAACTTTCTGTGCCAAGAATGTATTTTCATTATTCACGAATTCGCAATTCGCGCCGCATTGCGGGGACCCAGCCCCGCGGATATTGAGGTATTACTATTTACATTAAATTTATAGAAGTTTAATTCAATTTGATTAAATTAAAATAAAGAAAACCGAATCCAGGCTTTCAAAATTAATTTTTTTTATCAATAAAGCACGCATATCGTCGCGTCGTCGGAAAGGCAAAAAGGCTAAAGCGCCATTTTGGGAACTTTACACCAGAGCACTTTAAAGTTTTTTGTTTGTTTTACAATAAAATTCACAAGTCTTCAGTACTTGGTTGGATTTTAAAAACAAATAAACTCAGTGCTCTCACTGAGTTATCTGAAGCGACAAAAAAGCTTAAAAAAAGTCCCAAGCTTGTGTCGCTTGAGTCAAGCCTTCTCCCATATGGTGAATATATTTTAGATGGCTGAAGGGCCACACAAGTCTACAGAATCAAACGAGAGTCAAGAGCATTCAAAACTGCACATTTAACTCATTTTTCACCAAACTGTCGCTTAAGTCCTTTTGCCTTTCCAGTGACGATATGTAACAATACAGTAATGCAGTCAAATAAAATATTATTACAAATAAAAAGAATAAAAAATCAGTAGCAATTAAGAAGTAGATGGAAATCTTAGAATGAATAAATTTAAAGATTATCATTAATCTACAAATAATTTCTTACCTAGTGCACCTTAGTTTTCCTACCCAATGAGTAAGAATAAAATAAGAATCTTATCACATAATAACGAAGAAAATAAGTTCGAAGCAGTGCTACGTAAATTATGGTTTATGAAACATGGATGAAGTCCCGATAACCCATTCCAACAAAACATCCAGATAACATTTCGAGTAATAATTTTCCCATCAGATTAGAGCAGAATAAATTAATTATCTATGGCAAACTTATTCTCCGCGGCAAATCAATCGATGATCCAATAACAAAAATTCGGCCTCATTATTTAGGTGCGTTCATATTGGAGCGAAACACGAAATAACATTATTATTCGACAAAGCGAATGCAGTTTCCACAGAACTTAAGAAACACATAGAGTTTAAATATGTGTTGCAGAGGGTGGTGAAAGAAGGGTGCAAATGCCCAAAAAGTGAAAGTAAAAATACTACGTATATTTTGAAAAAAAAAAGATGGTCTGTAGTTATTAATTTATCAAGTTTAATCATCACAAGTGTATTGATTTAATACGATATTATGAATAGGAGCCAAAACTCAAGTCCCGATGTGATCGGTACACTTGCGGGTACTGCATTTTGAGGCCATAGAAGCTGAGGGTGGGAAGGAGTTTGGGTTGTTATCAGCTGGCATACAAAGCAACCTTTTCACAAATGTTACTATTTAATCATTTACTATTATTGTACTACATGATCAGAAGCTTTAGCAGATGGTAAGCAAAAGATCTAGTATTTTTTGAATGGGCACGATTTTCTTGCATGCATCTGTGCCAATTTTACAACTATTATGTGTGTATGTCAATGTTCGTTACGACAGCTGTTTTGCCACTTTTGTAAGGTCCATTAAATATAATAATAATTTTCAAAATATCCAGATCCGACAGTGTCCGCATTATGATAAATAAAAACATATTTAAGCTGTGCGGAAATAGAGCCCGCAACTTCGAGACACAAAGTTAAATGTGTACACCACTAGGCTATGGAGGCTTTCCGGCTACCATAATTTAGCACTTGTGTAAAAGTGAGTTTCACACCAATAAAAATAAAGGTAATCATATTGTTAGGATCGTAAAAAGCAATAGTAGACAAACTTGAACACATTTTTATGGGTCAGAACCTAAAAATACTACACATTAATACAAGCAATACTACAATGAATTTATATTTTGATCGTGTACGAGTAGTTACGAATACAATTCTTAGAGAGTAATCTTTTAAATTCTTTATAAAATGCATACCGGAATTTTAGGTAAAACCTTCAAAAATGCCTTCGCTGGTTTTCAAACAAACTGCATATTATACTGACATTTTAGTAGGTTTCCGTGAAATTTAAAATGTAACGGTTTCATTTTTTTACTCTCTGGAAACGTTAGAGATTTTCCTAACTAGCCATAGAAAATTTACAGATAAATCTTTTACAGTTATTCTTGCATTAGGATGCTACAAAGCTTGAAGTGAGAATATATGTGTGGAAAGAGAGCTAAATATTTTTACCCAACCTATACAAATTTACGAAAAATCACTTTCTTGAGGTTTTTACGTCGTAAACCGTGAGAAAGAAAGAGAAAAGAATAGTTGTCACATAATATCGCACCATTTTTAGGTATGTAAGCATGTTTTCCGTCTCCCGCCTCTCCAGCGACTCCACCCACTACGTTTTGTTATGCGACATAACTATACTGTGAAAAAATGGTTCTATAAATAAACAAAACATTGTGTCGACATCTGCTATGAATGGAAGTAAAAAGTGTGTCAATGAAAACCTTAGCCACGCCCGAGTCAGGAAATATCAACAATCCTGACTACACTGTTTCGCAAAGCTATCGCTCCTGGTATATTATTGCTCTGGGGTACAAAGTGACGTATAGGGAGCGCCATTTTTAAGTGATGAAGCTTAAAAACCAATTTTTTCTTCATCACAACGCTAGTTCTGATGCGAAACCGGTCGGCACTGGAAGTAAGTTTAGTGGTATAAAACTAGGCGTTTGTTTTATCAAGTCTTAATGAGGCTGCGAAGTTGACAAGACCTAAAATAACATTAAATATATATGTCCACTCTCTATTTTCCATTGCACTGCGCCATGTACTTGTACGTAGGTAGGTACCTAATAATATTTCAGTAGCTCTCGGGCGGCGTGGCATTTCGCGGTAGGGCGCAGCTTTCAGAAGGGGTGCCGCGACATGTGACTATCGGAAGGGTTGCTAGCTCGCTCGGTCGGGTTAGTTGGTTGATTCTGTGCTGGCTGCCTGTGTGCGGCGTGTGTAGGCGCTATGGTAGTCATGCTCGGTTTAGGCGCAGCTGCGCGGATTGGTGACGTATGAAACGCAGGCGCACAGAATGATAAGGGGGTTAACGAAAATATATTATGAAAATATTTAAATGTTAACTAGTTGCTATGCGGCGTTAACCCTGTTTCACACACTTTTTTAATACGTCTTATGATATTTAAAATACACGAAGTACAAACAATATGGCGTCTTGTCATGACAGTTGAATGGATAGCTCAAAATTTCCAAAGCCCAATCAAAATGACGTCTTGTCTTATTTTACGACAGCTAAATTTAAATTTAAAAGTTCAATAGCATATGATGAAAATACAACATAGTGGAGTTGAGCTAGAAAACCAAAACAGTAAGATCTGTACAAATTTCATAACGCCAGAGTTCATAATTTCAGTGACTTCTTAATGAAATAGTATTTTTTTCCGTTTAGTAGTTAAGAAAAAAAAAAAACGATTTAACTCCGGTGATTGAGCGGCTAAGATCATCGACAACAGTTTCAGAGGTTGTGGGTTCAAATTTCAGGATATAATTTGAGGATTATAACCGCTCCACCATTATAAAAAAAACTATCAAGTTAAAACTTAACATTCTTGTACTTCTCCTGGTATACTCTCCTATTGAAGGTCGGCTACCATTAAGGCAATCTTTACCCTGCAGGCTATATGCAAATATGAATTGAACTTTATACAATAAAACACTCAATAAAGCGTACCCTAAAAATGTTATATAGTAAAAATTGAAATTAACTTTAAAGGATTAATGCTTATTTATTAATAAATATTTATTATAATAATAACTCCGAACCTCTACTCTATCCGGGAGTAACAATTAATTAATTAACGTGTAATTCCAATGTTAATATTTATTCTCGACTTGGTAAAAAGTCAATAGATCTTCCGTATTAAAAAAAGGATATTTATCTAAGACACCATCTAGATATTCAATATGTGTTCGGGTAGAACTTTGAATATCATCAAAAGATGGCAGCCTAAAATCGGAAGAAATTCAAATATTAATAATTTTCAGTAGAAATATGAGATCGTTTAAAAATGCCGCTTTCTATTGAGGTCTAGATGGCTTAATTGGCAGTGTTACTCCCGGATAGAGTAGAAGTTCCGAACTCGAGTCTCGGTAATGACAATTGTTCTTTTTGGTTTCTGGCTTTTTTCTGTTTCATAATTGCGTTTTAAATTATTAGCATTATTTAAATAAAAATAAATGTATTCGAGAAAGGTTTTTTTTTGGGGACACACGATATTCTTCTGAACCCTTGATACGCACATACTTATTACGTAAATAATAATACAAATAACGAAGGGGGGCAGACGCAATACGCGTTACGCCGCTGATCGCCGAGAAGCGTGTTCCAAAAGCTGGCGCTTTGATCGCGCACGCGTTTATTTTACTGTTATTATTTCGCAAACGCCACTCATACAAACAGAGAATTACATTATGGACTACGGAATATATTTAGCGATAAACGGAGCGTTATATAGGTAGTTATGTCGCATCAGTACATAATATGATGGGGGAGGAAACAAAACACTCGATTCCCACATTCCTTATATAGGCATACTGCTGATAGATCCATTACAACCTCTCCCTCTTTCTCATCAATGACGAATTTAATAAAATAGGGGTCGAAACGGAGCTCTCGTCGGCATGACAACATAAATGTTGCTTTAATTTATCTCAAAATTTAATACCAACTAAATGTTGTTGGTTGAAGAAATAACGATGCAAATTTTATGTGTTACTCCACAAGATTCCAAATCGATTGGAATATAAAAAAAAGTTGTGAAGCTGAAAAGAGAAAGAGGAGGGTAAGGGAGTTCCCGGCTACACTGCTCTAGTTAATAAACATGTTTTACGCCATTTTATGAAACGTTTGACCCTGAATATGCGCCCCTCGCCAGGACGACACTGAAGGTATCTTCATTTATTTATAGTTTTTGTGTTCAATTTGTAGAACTCCATTTTTTTTATAATTCAATAAAATTAAATTTAATGTTATTATCATTTAGTTCTGCTATTTTTATTTTTATTTTTTATGATAGCTGTTTCGGCGCTTAAGGCAATTACCATTTGAAGTTTGATAATGGCCTTAAACGTCGAAACAGCTGTCACTAAAAATAAAAAAGTAAAACTAACAGAACTAAAGTAATAATAATATTACATTTAATTCAATTGCATTATAAAAATAGAGAGTATCTTCCAATATGGAACGAGGTGCAGATCAGGTCTCTTCGAGAATCAGGTTTACTACTTCCTCCCCTTAAAAATACCCCTCGTAAAAACATCCACAAAGACAGTAAAACATGTAGACCCCAAAGGGATAACTCAGTTAAACTATTTTAAATTTTACTTGTGTGAACGATACATAAGGCGACATAACATTAAAAAAATGAGGGGCTTGCCCGAGTTGGCATTTGAATTAATTCTGGCGAATTTGTAACAAGAATATTTTTTTTCCGAGGATGAACTTGGGATGTAAGTAATCATAGTTTAGATTAATAAAAATTGACCCTTACCATTTACATTCTTACCGTCAAACGTTTTAAAAAAATCCTGATATATTTTTTCAGTAATACCATAAGCGACAAAGACAAGATTTTTTTGTTCATGCGATGATTACTTCCCGAGAGATTCCTCTGAAAACATTTCAGATGATAGTAATATATTCATCAGAATTAATTCAAATTTATACCTCGGGAGAAACCGTCTTTTAGGCCTGCTAGGGCAAACACGACCCTATGTCCCCCTTATACGCTGTCGACACACATTATTTTTATCGTCCCCGCCTTTCGTGGTACGTCGTTTGAATTCAGTTGCGGATCAACATTCGGCCTACGAGCACGTACGCCCTGTGGCTGTCGCCACGATGAATTTTATTTTTTTACGAAAACTTTGTGAAATCTTATAATTTTGACTTAGCATATTTTAGCAATTTTATAACATTAACAAATGCAAAGGAATGTGTTCTATTCTAAAGTCTCAGCCCATTTTTTGGGGGGAACGCCCCTTACTGATTTATTTCTAGGGTAGTGTGTCCTCTTTAGCATAATATTACACAGCTGCATAGTCAAATATTGAAAAAAAAAAACAAAAAAAAACTAACATTAGTCGTGCTTCCAGTATTGTAAAAGGTTCCAAAGCCATTAATTATTTGTGGAAATGAACAAAAAAATCATAGCGAGTCTTTGTTTCGGAGTTTTCGGAAACGTCTAAAACTTTTCAAAACAAATAACAAAACAAAGTTTGGTAAATTAAAAGAAAACCCATTAGCTTTTCCAAGTAACCGTTCCCCATCAAATACAATTAAATGGCTTCAAATTAACGACAACGTGGGCAGCATTAACGACATTTAAATTAAGAACATTATTCATTTTGAATTCAGAACATTCATTCGAAATTGGAATTACGATAAAACAAAGAACGGGCCAATTATCGAGCCGCCATTTGTCAAACTAATTAGGAACAGTTCGAGTGAACAATATTATTATAAATTGACATTCTTTAATTCAAAAAGTTAAAATTGAAGCTCATAGTCTATTTTAATACTAACATAACATTAAAAAATAGTTGTGATATGAATTATTCAAATAATATTATAATTTGATTGACATTCCATACCTCCTAGAATGTTATAAGTTATTTGTGCCAAACAACTACTGCCAGGGGCGACACCACGATCTGCTGTGTATTCCACATGGCAGAACAGACGTGTTGGCTCAGCACAGCAAGACACGAGGAAGAGTACTACTAAATAACCTGTCTCTTGATATCTTCAACATAAACCTTAAAGATTTCAAGGGACATGTTAACAATATCTCTTAATTTACTTTTTATGTTACTGTTCATGTAAATTGTAAACGGACACAGTCTGTAATACAAAAAAAAATCCGAACAATATTATTATTGTATTAATGACTCACTTTCTTTGTTGCAACTCGTCCAGTTCAACATTCCTTGCCGTAGACTTGGAAACAATGTATTGCTGTTCCTCAATCATTACTCTACTAATATTATGGGCATCATTCTCCACTGTCCAGAATATCGAGACTTGTTAACTCAAGTCACGTCTTTGAAATTTTTGGTACCAGTCTAAAAGATTTTTGTCATTATTTACGACTCTACCAAAACCTTGGTCTTGAATGTTCTTTCAAGTCTATTTGTTGGTCCTATTTGTATCATTGCTTCATTAAATATTAGGTATGTGGTTTCTTTCTTTGTTTCTGTTTTTTTCCCATTTTGTGTGTGTTTTTTTTTTTTGTAATTGGACTACGGTCCGTTAGTATTTAAATAAATAAATATGGAGTAGAAGAAGACACATAAAGATACATGTTAGGTATTCAACAGCACCAGTATTTGAACCGATTTAATTTACTGTCAGTTTATTTTCATTCTCCTTTAATTTAGCTGTTTAACTGCAGTTTGTTGTAATAGACAACTGACTTTATTTCCATATTTATGTTTTTTCTAGTTTATTTATTTTTTGTCTACAGAGACGGTGTCAAACTCAGTGTAAACAAAGGAGTCGATTCATTCAATTCTCTTATCACAGAACCTTCAAATCAATAAAATTTACGATCAATATAACAATTAAAATACATTTGTAATATCAAGTAGTACATAAATTATTATTATTATCTCAAAGAGAATATGAATTATAATTAGACACTTTGTAAACTTTGATGTATAAGTAACTAAATTAAAATAAATAAAACTATATAGGTAACAGAACTATTTTCAACTAGAAACGTCATTTCGATAATGAGATTTGAAGCTTTTAAATATTCATTCAACTGGTAAAATAATAAGACACGATGTCATATCGTTTGTTCTTTATTATTCAACAAATTATTAAATAATATAAAAATGGAAGAAGCTGGGTAGCAAGACTAGTTGAATATGCAGCTGGAAAAATCCACGAAAGATAAAATGCCAGGATAACAAACGAGAAAAAACGCAAAAACGATGAAACAACGTGGATATTATCGCGAGAAATCCTTCTGCCTGATGGCAGAACCAATAAAGAGATTTCAAAAATAAACAAATGGAAAATAAAATTCACCTTCTCTCCGACGCGCTCGAGAACAAATCACTAAAAACAATTTGAAAAGAAAACATAAAGATCAAAAGTGTATTGTTCTAATAATAAGACTTTATCTTCTTCAGATTCTTGGATCCGAAACATCCTGGTATTTATTCATCTTTCGCAAATATAATATTATTGAATTTCAATTTGACGTTTATTACCCAAAAATGTATTTCATACGGATAATTTTTATTGAGCCGCTTGGTAAAGAATATCACATTGTTTATATTTTTGACACTCTGATCAACGACAATGCAACAAATTCATGTCATTCAGTTAGTAAGGACACCGACAATACTCAAGTAAGGCTGTATTGTTATTGTTACTAATAATTATGGGTATCATTCTCCACTGTCCAGAATGTCGAGACTTGTTAACTCAAACCATGGTCTTGAAATATTTGGCAACAGTCTAAATGATCTTTGTCATTCTTTACGACTCTATCAATACCTTGCTCAGGCTTTGACTTGAATATTCTTTCAAATGTATATTTTCATCCAATTTTTGTCATTGCTTCATTAAAATATGATGAATCTGCTGTTGCTCTTCTCCTATTTCGTGTTATGTATATTTTGTAGTTGGACAATGGTCTGTTAGTATAAAAATAAATAAATTCACAAGTAGAACGGCCTCCATGGTCGAGTGGTAAGACGCTCGACTACGAATCCAAAGGTCGCGGGTTCAAACCCGGCGTGTGCAAATAAGTTGTATTTAATTAATATGTGTCATAACACATTTGGTTTATACAAAATAATATAAAGTATATTTCGTTCCAGAGCGGTAGATACTGTAAGTATCACCCTGGTGAAAGACCACCATTCCGAATTGAAACGTGGCTTAAAATAGCTTTAGCCATGTTTGGTGGCCAGATCTGAATAGCCTGGTACTTCCCAACCTTCTTCTTCCCCATCTCCTTCCCATCCCTACTACCTGTAACCTCACAACATACCCCAATTGGGGATGCCATAGTCTCACTGGCTCTAGACGGTTGGGAGCAGTTGGGAATTTTGTGCAATATTTATTTTAAAAAAAACGTTATAATGTGTTTAAATACCGTGGAATACACAGTAAAACAAATGAAGATCAAATTAATGAAATAAAGTGTTCTAGTAATGATATGCATGCAAAAAATGGCACCCCTTAAGTTTAGTTTTCAGCGCAACTGGCCACCAAAAGGAGATATTTTTAAGGTTTTTGGGGTGGATGGTTTGAATAAGGTTTTCGTTATATAAATAATATAACCCCGCAAACCTACACACTATCTATCCAAATCACGGTGGATTTCCATACAGTGCTGGTTGGGAAAAGGCAATCGGCAAATCCGTCGCGTTTGCGGGGAAAATCCGAATATTAAAATCGAATAGAAGAATTGAAATCGTCGATCACCTCGGCGCAAAAGTGAGAGAAAGTAACCGAATAAATGGAGGAATTACGGAGAAGAATTGGAAGGAAATACCCACCGACTGTTATCTGGAATGGGCACCGAAGGTCGAATCTAAGTAATATTTGAAAAGATTATTCAAAGTTTTAAACTAGTATTATCAAACTTCGACCGAGTTTTAATATTATTCAGTGAACACTAGAAACATATGGAAGAATCTCTCGAGTCGTTATTTTTTATCTTTAAATGGATATTTCGAAGCGCCAGACAAGCATCAAAACAGTTACGTTATTCTATAGATTCCAGACAGAAAAATCAAACGGGAAGATAAATATTGGGAAGTCTATTTAAGGGTAAAAATACACACTTTTAGGCTTTCTAGTACAAGCAAAACTACAAATTATTTATCTTTCAATTTTTACGGGTGGAAAAATGTCAAAGGCTTCCAGTGAATACAACTCTGAAAGAGTAATCTTTTAAATTCTTTATGATATGCATACTAGAATTTTAGGTAAAATGTTTTTGTTGGTTTTCAAACTCTTAAATATATTAATTGGACGATTAATCATTTACAATAAAACTAACATATTCAAAATTGACGTTTGTTGTTATTGATTAAAATAATATTTTAAAGCCACAATATGGAATTAGTCATTAAGGAAAAATAATCATTTCAAATATTTTGCACACAGGGCGATATCATTATACTCCAGCGGCTGTAAACACAATAATGTGGAAACGGACACGTTCTAAAGCTAGTTAGCGTTGATGATCTCTACACAGCGAAAGCTGAAAGCACTACGCTACACACCCGAAAACTATTATTCTCGCGGTATCTAATCTCTGCCGATGATAAGTCTAAGTCCCCCGTCGCTCTGGTGCCATGAACAAACACGAGGGCCACTTCGTTAACGCCACGGCTAACAAAGGCGGCGCGTAGCGTGAGCCGCGCTACGGCCGGAGCGAGAGCGCTCGTAGACACAGTACCGCGCCCGGCGTAGCAGCACGCTGCGGCACACGGCTACGTGATTGCGGCCTACTAGATGACCGCACAAATAGGGGGCATTTTATATATTGCCAAGTTTACTGTTTTCTCACTTCAACGCTATTGTTTTGAAATGTAACCATACTTGTGATTATTTTTTTATTGCTACTATCTACTATATAGCTTATTTATTGATTGCTACTATCTACTATATAGCTTATTTATTGATTGCTACTATATAGCTTATTGCTATTGTGATTACTACTCATAGAACATTCATCATTTGTAGTATTTTTTGTATAAGAATGCCACAAAGTGACGTTTAACGCATTTTTTTGGGTGCTGAGGCTTATCTCACTTTCAGATATTTCGTGACATATACCTCTTTACATAAATGCCACAGAATTAAAACAGGTGACTTGTTCGGAAAGAAATTGATGATTTTGACAAGATTAAAAAAGATCAAGGAACGTTCAAGAAATCTTAGTCACGAAAATAGAGTTGGTATTCCCATATGTAACACACTGCAATACCAAATACGAAGTAAATTCTACCTAGATTTAAAATGTATATACTGGTACGTATACTAAATGGAGTTTAGAATCAGAATGGGTTTAGAAGCGTGGTGTATTCGCATCTGGGAATCAGTGATCGAATCCACCGTCACGGCCGTAGCTCTTCGTAACCGCCGGTCCCCAGAGGGACGTGTGTTTGCCAAATTATCGGATGTGACGTAGGACTCCCCATTGCCAATGGACTAAACCAACACAAATGATTGCAGACGTATGTGACTTCTAAATGTATCGTTAGAATTCATAATCAGTTTTTGTAGGAATTATGTAACGCGTTTCAAGCTCATGCCGCGAAATTTCCTAGGGTGATTATTCATGAAAATATAAAGAAAACAAAATACGTAGATAACTATTTTCCATTAATTATTTTTTTTATTCTCCTTTCATGTACTGTTCATATTCATCATATTGAATCCGTACAATATCGCTTCTTACGCGGAATTGCATGGAGATTAAGGCGAGAAAGAGGCGATTGTTCATATGGTGAAATTGAACAAAAGTTTAAAATGTCTTCATTAGAAAAGCTTAGGAAAGACTTTAGTTTATTTTGCATTTTTTAAATTATTGATTGTATTATTGACTCTCCTTTTTTGTTGCAACTCATTCAGTTCAATATTCCATGCAGTAGACTCAGAAACAATGAATTGCTGTTCCTCAATCATCACTCTACTAATTATGGGTATCATTCTCCACTATCCAGAATATCGAGACTTGTTGACTCAAGCCATGGTTTTGATTTTTTTTGTAGCAGTCTAAATGATTTTTGTCATTCTTTAGGAATCTACCAAACCTTATTCAGGCTTTGACTTGAATGTTTTTTCTAATGTATATTTTGTCAATTTTTTGTCATTGCTTCATTTAAATATTAATTACAAATGCTATTCTTTCTCTGTTGCTTTTTTTCCCATTTTTTGTTATTGGACAATAGTTCGTTACTATATAAATACATAAATTAATTAAGAGGAACACATTCGGGGCTTGTTTCATACAAAATCTTAGTTTTGGATTTATGGCTACAATACCCTACCAAACTGAATGATCTTTTTTTAATCAAAAGGTATGACATGACCCACGCAAAAATTATCCAAGTAATCTGTTTTCCATAGATTTTCATGAATAATGACCGCCAGAAATTTCGCGGTCTGAGCTTAAAGCGCGGTTACAAAATTAAAAAATTATATTTACTGACATTTAAAGAAATTGACGCGGGCTCATTTTGTATGAAACACTCGGCTAAATAAAAAAAAAAACAAAAGGTTTGCGATGGTTGTAAAGATTTTTTATTAATCCTACACCCTATAACCTAAATGGATTCCAAGTAGCTGGTGATAGTGCCTATTTATAGACTTCTAATCAAACGTATGGATAAGTAAATAGATGGTTCCAAGAAGCTTTTAGAACAAAATTTGAAGAACCGGTTTGGCCTTTAGGGAATCTAAAAATCCCGGAAATGCGAAAAACAATACAAATCTCAAAAAATACATATACACAGCCTGGTCAAAAGAAAAGGTGAATTTTGAATTTTCGCGGGCTGTGTACATTCGATTATCGTTTTTTTGTTATGTTGCTATGTTTATCATATGTTAACATTACCAGCCATTTTGGATTAGTGGTTTGTTTTTGACAACTGGAAAGGTTAGTCACGTTTTTGTGTGTTCTTCGGTTTTTTACTTTTGAAATAAAATGGATCAAAGAATAAAATCCATGATTTGTTTTTCCACAACTCCAGGACGCTCATCGTCATTACTATCTTTTCGGCCTTCTGTAAAGCGCTTATACCACTTATAAACACTTTTTTGAGACAAAATAGACTCGCCAAATACCACAGTCAACATTTTAAGCGCGTTGTAGCACTTTATTCCATTTTTAACGCAAAATTTAATACAAATTTTTTGATCCATTTTTTTTTCAAAAGTAAAAAATCGAAGAACACACAAAAACGTGACTAACCTTTCCAGTTGTCAAAAACAAACCACTAATCCAAAATGGCTGATAATGCTAACATATGATAAAAATATGTGTACCAATATAACAACAAAAAAAACGATAGTCTAATGTACACAGCCCGCGAAAATTCAAAATTCACCTTTTCTTTTGAACAGGCCTCGTATACCTGTATATCCGTAAAAGGCATTTACTTTGCCTTTCCATAATTATAAAATATTGAAACACATAACTTTACACCCAACCTGTGCTAGCGGGTTCCCTACGGGGCATCGGACCATCCCATTTTAACAACTTTATTACATAACATGAATTCTATTATACATACGTAGGAGTGTGGATTTAAAAAAAGTGAAACCGATCGATGGGTTCAGAAATTAACAAATTAAAAAAAGAATCTTTTCAAATCCCTACCTACCCTACATTATTATATATTTGAAACGGTCGGATTAAATCAACTAATATATTTTATTAGCAGGTCAAATACCTCGTAATTTTCCACGGGCAATAAATAACTGGTTTTTATTATTGATCGTTAGAATCACGGAACACTTAAGATACTTTAATAAAAATATCTTTTCGGAAAACTGTGGTCCGAAAATTATCTATGTACTTAAATTAAGCCTAGTATTATTATTACTAACCTAAATATGTCAGTAAGTATTTATTTTTATTTTTTATGTTAGTTTTTAATATTGTCGTGAAGATGGAAGAGTGCTCCCGAAACCGGTTGAAAATTATATTGAAATAAAGTGGTTAAAAGAAAGTTATGTTTTTCGAAATGTATATTCCTTTTCTTGTCGCATGCACATTGCATATTTACACAGCCTCTTGCGGTCATGTTCTGTTCTCCGTAAACTCCCTTTTCCTTCCATCCACTCTACATGTCTTAAACTATGAAAGCGTTTGTTTCTTAATATCGTTCACAATGCTTACACCGGCCTTGCAATGTTTTCGGATCTCTTCATTGATAATACGGTCGTCTACAAATAATGAGATCGGTCTCGATGATTTCATATCTACTGAATTTAGTCTCCATCATCCTTCCTCTACCAGCAATTTAGTCAATTAATCATCCAAATATGATCATCCGCGGAATGAATATTAATTTGAGATTGGCATCAGAATATTAATCCTGAATAGTAATCTAGACATCGGATTATATGCATTTTCAGATTTAAGCTGATGAAACTACGACGCCCGTGGCCGTTTTATTCCCAATTTGACTATCGGATAGTTAATCAACAGTTAATTATCCAATAGTTAAGTTGGGATTATAACGGTCATAAGCGTCGTAGTCGTGCCCGTCTAAATACAAAATGCATTTAATCCGATTCTAGTAATCAGTAAAGATATTAATTGCTTTACATTAGTGAAAATAATTTAAATTAATCACAAAAGTAAAATAACGTAATATTTGATTTATTAATCTTACTTCATACTTGAAGGATATTGAAAGAAGGGTGAATGCAGGAAACTACATTAATGGAGGACTGAACGCTGTTGGCGCAAATAAGAAACTGTCCAAAGAAGCGAAGCTAGCAGTCCACAATTGAGTGCTTATACCAACCCTGATGAATGGCAGGATGAAAGTAGACTGAATGCTGTGGGAATGAGATCCCTGAGACATATGTGCGGTAAAACCATGTATGACCGTATTAAAAATGTTGAAATCCGGAAAGAATGCAAGGCTGATGTGAGCGTAAGGAATAGGATCAAGAAAGGGACTCTTAGACGGTTTGGGCATGGAGAGCGAATGAACGAAGAAAGGAGTGTGAAAATAATATACGATGCGAAAGTGAATGGAAGGAGAAGTCGAGGACGCCCGAGAAAGACATGGCACGATCAAGTAAATCAAATACTTGAATCGGGTCATGTAAAGAGTCCGAATAACGGAAGAGTATGTATGAGACGATGTATGAATGTGGAAGGAGCAAGGAGTGTGTGCCACGACAGAGTTATATGGCGGTTCGTCTTCTCTGCCTACCCCTGCGGGGAAACGGCGTGATGGTTAGTTACTTGATTAACTTAACATAATTCCAGATTAATGCATAGGCAGTTTAGAATAGACTATACATAATACAATATCATTATATAGTAATCTTTGAATATGCTAGTCATCTGGGTATTGCAGATCTTCTACTCAAACACGGACAAATACCGAATTTATCCCATTGAATATTCAATTCAACCTAACATCGTTTGCGGTACCCATTACAACTTGCCAAAAGGGCTCTACGGTATTAATTCTATATTTATTCTACCTCGTATTAAACTGGTCCTGAAACGGTGTTTACTGACTATGATTTCAAAAGTCCCGCATCACTATTGATGGAATATATCCACATCACTGAAAGAGCAAAAAATTAGCAGAGCTATTGGCACGTTCAAAATAAACGAAGATAATGGAGTACCGGGTAGAGCTGATTTAGATCGGCGGGTTCACGTGGGAAAGCGTTATTAATTATTGGAAATGAGATGAAATCGGCGAGAAAAACAGTAAATCTATCCGAATGCTGAACATTCACGTAGAAGACTATATTTTTAAATTTTGTTATTTGATGCCGCAAAATACTGGAGATAGTTGTATTGCGGCACCCCCATTTTTAGTAATTTTCTGAGGCTGTAAGAAGTAAGGGAGGAAAAGCAAAAAGGTAAGAGAAATGTGGTTATTCAAAACTAGCCAATTTTATTTATACAGTCAAACCAATTTTCAAGGGGTATTTACATTTTGATTGGTGGTTACCATATTTTTGACTTCTCTCAAATTTCATTATTAAAAAACCCATAACCCGGAATCAGGAGTACAGGAGCTTACCAATATTTGCGGCATATCTTAGTGTGAATGAATCAGTAACATGTTTCTTGGAACAATATCAGACGGCCTCCGTGGTGGAGTGGTCAGGTGCTCGACTGCGAATCCAGAGGTCGCGGGTTCAAGCCCGGCGTGCGCAAATAACTTTTATTTCATTAATCTGTGTCATAACACATTTCATTCATATTAAATAATGTATAGTATATTTACGACATGTTCCAGAGTGGTAGATACTCTAAGTATCGCCCTGGTGAAAGACCACCATTCAGAATCGAAACGTTGCTTGAAATGGCTTTAGCCGTGTTTGGTGACCAGATCTGAATAGCCATGCCTTTAAAACCTTCCTCTTACCCATCTCCTACTTCTTCCCACTACCTTCAGCCTCACAACATACCCCGGTTGGGGATGCCGTAGTCTCATTGGCTCTAGACGGTTGGGAACAGTTGGGACTCTTGTGCGGTTTTCACTATATATAAATTTTAAGTACGCGGCAAGTTATACCATATATTATTAACACGTAATAATTTCATAAGTATCGCCCTGGTGAAAGACCACTATTCAGAATCGAAACGTTGCTTGAAATGGCTTTAGCCGTGTTTGGTGACCAGATCTGTATAGCCAGGTACTACCTGAACTTCATCTTTCCCATATTCTTCCCCTCCTCATTTAATTCAGCCTCACAACATACCCCAATTGGGGATTCCATTGTCTCACTGGCTCCAGACGGTTGAGAGCAGTTAGAACTCTTGTGTGGGATTCACAAAAAAAATTAAAAAAATATGCGAAAGTGCCGACCGGTTATATCTTCCCTATCAAATGCACGGTTGTGCCGAAACTGATTTATAAAGTTGTGCACACAATTTCAAAGTGTTTTTTTCACAACATTTACCAGTATATTTTATTTGAATGTTGATGCGATAATTTTAATTTGACCACCTCCGTCCCTAAGTCTTGTCGAATTACAAAATTTGTGTCCGGGGTGGGTAATTTTCTGCCCAGGCTTGGTTTTTTAACCGACAGTTTCCGTGTTTGGATATTATTTGAGTGTTGATACTAACATCATTATTTTTTTTAAAAAAAAATTTTTTTATCACTAAATAATATTTTTATTAATTATTAAAAAATCATTTAGTGATAAAAAAATGGTTTTACTAAAAAAAAAATCTGTTGTAAAGCATATTCAAAATAATGTTTAAATAAATAAGTAGTTGTCATTATCACAAGGGTAAAGGATGTACTGCCACACAATTTTGTCTTGACATAATTTTGATTGATATTCATACCATATCAATAAGTTTTGCGGAACAATATCGGCACTGAGCGGAACCGGACGTTGGTGTGAATCAGGCTTATATCTGCCCTATCAAATGCACGGTTGTGCCGAAACTGATTTATAAAATTATGCACACAATTTCAAAGTGTTTTTTACACAACATTTACCAGTATATTTTATTTGAATGTTGATGCGATAATTTTAATTTGACCACCTCCGTCCCTAAGTCTTGTCGAGTTACAAACCCTGTTTGCCCCCGTTCCTCCGGGGTGGGTAATTACTAGGCCGATGGTCCAGGCGGGGGTGGGAAAGGGGGGGGGGGAGTTAAGAGGGACAGTTTCCGTGTTTGGAGTGGTCTTGTAATTGGGCCCCGTGTTTCGTGCGTAAATTCGGCCGAAGTATTCATTACTGACCTATTTCTGTAGCCGGTTGTATTCCGCTCTTGTGATTGTGGGTTTAATATGACCACTCAAGGCGCCTTAAAATAATAATAACACTGCATTTATATAGCGCAGATTTGTGATTTTTCACCTTAAGTGCGCTCTACTAGGATAAACTTTAAAATAAAGATTTTAAGACCATATTCAGGGGTCATGTCCTTCAAATTAGGTACTCCCGGAAGGTTTTCATTATTCAGATGATAAAATAAAGTTATAAATAATCGTACAAACATATTGCCTTTTATAGTGACTTTATTATATTTATAAGAGTCTTTTAGCTTACCAATTTACATAAATAAAAAGCGGTTTTACATTGTTATTCTAACATAAAGGACACCATATGTGTTCACGAAGCGGTTGGTTTAGAGCTATCATGAAACATGCATAGATTTTTTTGTGGAGCTTTGAAATACCCAATTTCCGTAATATTAAATTAAACAAGAATAAAAATATTTCAAAGAAATTGCTATGAAACTCTGGCGAAGCTTGTAGTAATGAAATAACTAGAATAATTACATTAAGGGTTGATTTTTTTTATCGGCGACCTGCGACGTGGTTATGAACCCTGCCTTGGCATACGAAATTTGCGGATTCAATCCCTGCCGAAGTGCGAAAATATTATTATCTTTTAAAAGTTTTATCAGATGCAACATAAATTGCTTTTAATCCTTCCCGGGGCATTATAAAATACAGATTAAGGGTCAGCACTCAAAAATGACACTAAACGTTACATTCTAGCATTCTCATAAAAGCAATCCTACAAATGATATATCTGAAAAAAAATTATGGGTATTTAGGAAAATGTCTGAGGTTTCCAGTGAATACAATTGTACAACTGTAATCCTTTTAAATTCTATGAAAAACATACAAAAATGTCAGTGAAAGGTGCAGTTTTAAAACCAGAAAAGGAATGTTTTAACGTTTTACCTTAAATTCTTGTATGCTTTTCATTAAGATTTTAAAATATTACTGTGTAATAAATTGAATTCACTGGAAACCTCAGACGTTTTTATAACTACCCATATAGAATTAACAAATGAATCATATGTAGTAATGCTTGTACTAGAAAATCAAAAAGTGTCTATTTTGGGTGCCCTTAAGAAAACCAACCGAAAAATAAGGTTCAATTAATTTTAATTATGAAGGAAATTTTCTGTTTTATTTGGGAGATACATATTCCCACCCGTTTTCTAGTGAAAGTCTCTCTCCGCCACGAAATGTTAAGTTAGCTCCAAATTAGATAAAGGCAGCTAACACTTTTCCCAAAATGCCAGTTAATTATTCAATGTCTATTTAATTTCAAAAGCAACAAGGATTACGAAACAACGGGCGCTATGTTACAATGGAAAACGCATTATCTATTGAACAATTTAAAAAAATGTAAGCTTAAAAACTAAATGTCATTCTCACGCCGAAAGCATAAGTTTGAGATTAATCGACATGATATTGTATCAATGTTATATCGATCGTGTAGTGCAAAAGAAGATCAGTGTAAGAATCGATTTGCGCGAATTTGAATGTAGAAATATCGGCCCTGCTGTGAACAGCAAGAAAACACATCTGATAAAAATCTACATTGCGTTAAATTTTCTTTGGCATTCTCCTTGAATTAAAAAAAAATATTATTATATTTTAGTAGAAAGCAATAACTTTGTGGTATGACGTTTTTAAAGAAATGAAAAAATAACTTTGTATAATACCACGGATATTATTTTAAGATATTATATTATTGATTTTTTTCTCATTGTTCTGTTATTTTATTTTATATTTTGTTCTCCCTCTGTGTGTATATATAACCGCACACTTGGTATTTTTTGTTTCGTTTAAATTTTGTACCTTGATGATGCTTGGGCTAAGCGAAACCGGTCGGTCATAAAAATGAAAATAATATCCGTGGTCTTATACAAAGTTATTTTTTCATTTCTTTAAAAATTATTATGTGTATTAGATTTTTCGTAACCCATTTTGTAAAAAACCTTTGGCATCCTCACGAGAATAAAAATGTCTGTATGATGTCTTACCTCCGGCTATAGTGACATAACATCACAATTTTATACTCAGAATATAGGGAATCACTGTAAAAATACATTTTTCACATCAATAGAGAAATAGAAACTTATTTTGGTAAGATTTTTTTCGGCAATTAGAAATAGTCTACTTGAAGAAGTTTTTAAAATTATTTTCTTCATTACTATGTTATTTAGATTATTAATTTATCCTTATTTACTTGGGTATGAAGTATTGTAGTTAATATACCATATTTGCATATTAAATAGTTGTTTGAAATTTATCCATTCAAAGATAACCATCAAATACTTATTTTTTCTTGCTACTGATTTTTTATACTTGTTCTGTTATATTTCTCTTCGTGTTTATTATTCTATAGCATTACAATAATACATATATGTACTGTACCCATAAAATATTAAATGATTTACGACTACTTACGGGCGTAAATAGATGAATAACCATTTTAAAATCCAAACAAAATGAAAGAGTCACAAAGAGAACTTTAAATTATGGTTTTTATTTTAATAACGCACAAGAATCCCAACTGTCCGGATACAGTGGGACTGTGGCATCCCCAAAAGAGGTATGTTGTGAGACTGAAGGGAGTAGAGCAGGGAAGGAAATGGGGAAAAGGAACGCTGGGAAGTACCTGGCTATTCAGATCTGATCACCAAATACAGCCTTTAAGCAACGTTTAGAATCTGAGTGGTGGTTTTTCACCAGGGTATTACTAAGAGAATCTATTACTATAGAACGTGTCACAAATATACTGTAAATATTTATTTATGTTTATTCTAACAGACCGTTGTCCAATTAGAAAAAAAAAAAATAACACGAAAAGATATAAACAAGAGCAACAGAAAGAAACAGCACACACATTATATATGAATGAAGCAATGAACAAAAATATACATCTGAGAGAATATTCAATTCAAAGCCTGAACAAGGTTTTGCTATAGTCAACGATGTTAGACATAATGAATTCTATTCTTCGAAGATTATTATTGTAAAGAATGACAAAAATCATTTAGATTGGTACCAAAAATTTCAAGACCATGGCTTGAGTTAACAAGTTTCGACATTCTGGAGAGTGGAGAATGATAGCCATAATTAGTAGAGTGATGATTGTGAAACAGCAATTCATTGTTTCTGAGTCTACGGCAAATGAAAAATAAATGTAAAATAACCTTAGAGTATATAGAGTGGTATCAATCTAGGGCAGTGTAATCAGTTTTTGATGATTTTTACCTGACTTGGCGAACCTGGGCGTGGCTAAAACCAAGGCTAGGGTATTTATACATCCATTCATATCACATATCGACAAAACGTTTTTGTTTATTCGTATAACTACTTTTTCACAGTATTGATATCAACAAAATAAAGAGCATCTAACCTAAAAAAACCGTTTAGTTGTGTCAAGTTTAGTGGCATAATAAAAAAATGTGGGCGGAGTCCCGCGATGACCCAGGAGCCCAAGATCATTGTGACAGTACGTAGAAGCGGAGTATTATATTTGTTGTCTCTTTCTCTATCATGGTGTACGACGTAAAAACCCAGAGAAAGTGATTTATCGCAAGTTTGTATCGATTGGGTAAAAATAATTAGCTCTCTCTCTCCATACATTGTTTCTCCAAGATTTGTATTGAAATACGATACAAGTGGCCACTTTGTAATAAGCCTGCAGAACTAGGAAGTGTTGGGGGGCTTAGGCTAAATGGTGTGGAGACAAACCTCACAAGCTTGAATATTAGGAACTGAAGGGAGACAGCAGGGGAGCAGCAAGAGTGAATACGTTTCCTGGACAAGAGGGCCAAGAGTCTCCAAGAATTGTAACGCCGATGATAACTAATGGAAGCCACTTTATTTCTGCAATCCGCGTATTCAAGGTTTTGCATTAATGAGATATGAACACTTTACAATTCAGGATGTCGTCTTGATAGCGGCAAAGTTCATGAATAAATACTTATCTTTGCCAAATAATGTCACTCACCGGGCTCGAAAGGGCTGGGAGGGGAGTTTCTTCGACGCATTTTCATAGACACATTGACGAGGCACTAATTCATACCCCAACGCCGCAGCCTGAAACTTTTACTGTCACCACTACTCGCGATTATTTTGCGGTAAAAGTTAATCGCGAATGAATAAAACGCGGCAATAAACCGCGAGGCGTAGAGATAGGCGGATAAACTGGAGGATATGATGGAACATCACAACGTTATAAAACACAGTATACAAACACCAGTAGACAGTGTAAAGAAATTTAGTATTACAACAAAGTATTTACGGTATAACCGTGTTAAACACTCTCAGTTTCACCCAGAATCGAAACGTTGCTAGAACTAAGCTTTAGCTGTGATGACTAGGCTTGAATAGTCAAGTACCTACTGCTCAACCTTTTTCTTAGTCATTTCCTCCCCCTCCCCACATCCATTATCCGCCTAACATTTAATATTGTGAGTCTCAACTGCTCCCAACCGCCTGAAGCCGATAAGACTATGATTTCCCCAAAATGGGGTATGTTGTGAGGCTGAAGGAAGTGGAAGGGAAAGAAGATGGGGAAGAGAAAGGTTGGGAAGTATCTAGCTATTCAAATCTGGTCACCAAACACGGCTAAAGCCATTTCAAGCAACGTTTCGATTCTAAATGGTGGTCTTTTACCAGGGCGATACACAGAGGGTGGAACGTGCCGCAGATGTATAATACTATTATTAAATTATATGTATTATGACACATATCAATTCAATAAAATTTGATTACGCACGCCGGGTTTAAGCCCGCGACCTCTGGATTCGTAATCGAGCGTCTTACGACTCGACCAAGGACGCAGTTGAGATATTTATTATTTATAATTGAGGATATTGTGAACTGGCGCGCTGATCACATAATATATTTTTTTTAATGTTGAAATCAATATACTTATTTATTTGCAACCACTCGGTCCAGAGCCAAGGAGCTCACCGTTCTGCCACGGATATCATCGGATAAATATTTTACTAACCGTGCTATTCTTAATTGATAAAAATAATAATCGAATGGTGCAGATTAAGTCAGCAGTTTGAAAACGCCCTTAAAATATTGTTTCAGGATATGATTCATTTCCGCTTCTGCGAAAGGACCTGTTTTCGTACTGCGCAGTGGAAGCACGACCCGGCTGCCATTACTTAACCCATTAAACCGTAAACCGTAAACCTGATGAGACAATGCGACATTCGATAAACATGCTGTTACGTAAATCGCGACTCACACCCTTAGTGAATCATTTATAATTCAGGCAAATTGAATTATTGTAAGCTTGGAGTAGCGATATAAGGAGGTATGGCTAAATATTTTTACCCAACCTATACAAACTTGCGATAAATCACTTTCTCCGGGTTTTTACGTCGTAAACCATGAGAGAGAAAGAGACAAGACAAGTTTTCAAATAATATAGCACCACCATTCGGTGTGTAAGCATGTTCTCCGTCTCCCGCGTCTCCGGCGACTCCGCCCACCACGTTTTTATATGCGACATAACTGGACATAACTCAACGGTTTTTTAGGTTATATGCTATATTTTTGATAAAATAAACAAAAACATTATGTCGACATGTGCTATAAATGGATGTATAAATACCCTAGCCCCAGTCTTAGCCACGTCCATGTGTAAGCATGTTCTCCGTCTCCCGCGTCTCTGGCGACTCCGCCCACCATGTTTTTATATGCGACATAACTCAACGGTTTTTTAGGTTATATGCTATATTTTTGATAAAATAAACAAAAAAATTATGTCGACATGTGCTATGAATGGATGTATAAATACCCTAGCCCCAGTCCTAGCCACGCCTAGGTCTAGCCGAGTCAGGCAAAAAGTCATCAATACTGACTACAGAAGTGCTCTCTCCTGTATATTATTGCTCTGAGATTGTAAGCTTTAAATAAACGGTGACGTCAAATTCCATAGGCAACATTACAAACATATAAAGAAGAAATTTCAAATGAAACCACACCATTCAAAAAAAAACAAAAAAATCTCTGAGGCAAAAATGTAGGTTATCGATTCCGATATGTGACAAAACAATGGGTCAGCAAAGCTACAAAAATCTAAGAATAAAATTCTTTAATAGTTTACCGGAAAAAAATAAGATGATGATTCCAAAGAATTCAAAATACAATAAAAAACACACTGATTTCATTTCATAAAGAATTTAGAAGATTACTGTTTAAGAATTGTATTCACTGGAAGCCTTTAATATTTTATTATCTGGCATTTTCTGTTTCATATTTGTGTTTTAGATTATTGATATTATTTAAATATTTAAAAAAAAATATTATTGTATTGGAGTATATATTGTTCCGATATTTTAATAATTAGTGTTTAATTTTATTTATTGTCTTGTTAAATTATATAATACTATTGAACTAAGCTCTGGATGGCAAGCTACTTGCAGTAACTTAGCAAATAAAAATCCCATTGTATGAAAATAATATTACACAGTAAATAAATAAAAATTACCGATGTAAAATAACTATTTTCATTAGACTGAAAAAAATCTCTTATCATATTATCGCACGCAATTCAGAAAGCACTCAAATTGCAATGAAAAATTAATTGAAAACGAGTGAAATACTTACTGCGTTCGTTTATTTTCATAACAATGTTCACGGAAAAAAATACTGCCAGCATTTTCTGTTCACATTTCAGTTACTACGGTAGAGTGCTGGGATCGCGGAATAGCATGTTTAACTGAAGCTTTTAAGTCAAATTGCATCGCGGCGTTCAAATGCAAATGCAATTGATATTGTTTCAATATTCTATTCAAAGCTTCCATTTACTTAAGGGTTTGCTAGATTTGTGTGGGAATTCTATTCCCTGGTGAGAGGTCAACATTCAGAATCTAAACGTTGCTTGGAATGGATTTAACCATGTTTATTGATCAGATTTGAAGAGCTAGGTACTTCTCGTCCTCCCTCTACTCAATCGCCTTCATTTACTCCCCCCCTTCCTTCAACCTCACACTGTAAAATAAATTTAAAAAATCAGTTAGATTCAGTGGGACTATGGCATCCCTAATAATTGGGGTATGCTGTGAGACTAAAGAGCATGGCAAGGGAAAGAGATGGAGAAGATAAAGGTTGGAAAGGTGCCTGTATCTAGCTATTCAGATCACTAAACACAGCTTAAATCATTTCAAGCAACGTTTCGTTTCTGAATGGTGGTATTTCATCAGGGCTATATTAAAAGTACCTGCCACTTACCTTTTCCAAATTAGGAATACCATAGTAACACCGGCTCCGGGCAGTTGGAATTTTTGTGTCGTAATCGCGTCTTTTGTTGGGCGTATTGAATAGGTTCTGAATAGTTTGTTAGAAAACTAGTTGAACGAGGTTGTTTACGAAAAACAAACCAACGAAATAAAGTTACTTAAAAGTGTGAAATTTTAAGTTCGATCACTTGATAAGCAAAGTTTTTCTCGAAGATTCTCCCATACGCCAAGTTTCCTAGAATGTCTTCACTACCTACTCAAAAGCATAAAATTATTGTTGAAAACTGTCTTTTTTTTTCTTCTTTCTATGTATTCATTAACAACTTTGTATTATATATAAATACTTTTTATTTTATCTTTACTAAATTTTTACATTATTATATGTATTTATAATTGAATTATAGTACCTAAACTTTATTATACTAAAATTTTACTATATTTCTTGTGTTAATCTTTGATAATAATAATAATAAAGTATTTTTTCCAGAAGGTATGCAGGAGTAGTACAATGCAATACATTCCATAATTGATACATAAAATAAAGTTGTAGTACATATATATACACAATAATAAAGAAAAAAACATAAATTCATAAGAAAAAATAAAAATAATAAATGTAAAAAATTATTAATGGAGTATATTAGGTCTCATGTCTACAGAAGGCCATCAAGAGGGAGTCCATCCTGGCAGCATTAAGATTGATGGGGCCAATATCTTACTCCAATGAGCATCTATGCTAAATTAAATTATTTTGAATTACACTACCCTTACACTTTAATTTTTTTCACTGATGGGTTTATACATTCACTGATGATTATAAAATATGAAATGTAAAAGGTCAAATCGACCGCTAATAACTAAATAATTGAATATTTTCCACAACAAAATTGAAAATAACTAACATTATCCTTAAAAAATAGCACATAATTTCAATATTCCGAGAATTTCACAAACCGATGAAACGCCTAAAATCATAATTGAAAATAATTTCTCACTTAATGCTCGGCTCATAGTAAAACGGGAGCAAGGGGGGGCTACACGATCACCAATTGAGATATTATTATTTCATTCTGGAATGTTCTCTCGCTTGTCAGACGGAGTTTACTCTGAAAACAAACAAACATAATGGGAAGATCGAACATTCCTCTAAACAAAGAGCGTTTTTCATTCAAAAGAAAGGCGAAATAATTCCCTGCAAATAAGCATCTGAAGATAGGGTTTCACATGTAAATGACGTGGGCCGATGTGAGCATGAGAAGAATGGAAGAGTTTGAGGAAAAGAGGCCCGGAGATCAACAAGATGAAACAACCCTATCTGTGTACCTAAGAAAAGAAAAAGTAATAGGGGATTTGAATACAGTAAACTGCCTATTATTCGTGGCAAAAAAGGACAGTAAAGTTATTATAAAAAAGACAAGCATATATATTCAACTTTAAAAAAATACTCCAACAACCGACAAAGACGTTTTACGTGAATACCACACAAGAGTATCAACTGCTCCCAACCGTCTAGAGCCAGTGAGACTATGGCATCCCCAATCGGAGTATGTTGCGAGGCTGAATGTAGTGGGGAGAGGAAGGAGATGGGGGAGGGGAAGGTTGTGAAGTACCTGGCTATTCAGATCTGGTCACCAAACACGGCCAAAGCCATTTCAAGCAACGTTTCAATTCGAAAGGGTGGTCTTTCACCAGGGCGATACTTAGAGTATCTACCACTCTAGAACATGCCGCAAATATACTATAATTTATTTTATATCAATTAAATGTGTTATGACACATGTTAATTAAATTAAATTTATTTGCGCACACCGGGCTGTCTCCCAATTAAAGCATTTAACAATTTCGCACCCGATATCAAAGGGAAGAATAGACAAATACAGTTAGAATGTGTGTAAAAAAAGGAAAAATTACACAACGCATATCTTGAAAAAAAACAAACAATCATTATACGCAACCAAACCCAAACTACTCGAACATAAGAATATAAAACTCGACTATAAAATGGGGCCTCAGCAATAGTAGAGCGCCCATCGAGGCCCACGTTATTTATTATTTATTACCATTGTAACGAAAAAAATATTTAAGACAAACACTGATATCAAAATTCGTATTTTTATTGCTTTTTTGATAGCACTACTTTTTGTTTGATTTATCTTATACGACCGAAAATGTACAACACTTCAATGTAATCAACATCATTTTGACTTTTAAAAGAGGACCACAAATAATCCAAATCACTGATAGTTGATCCCGGAAAATCGGGATGTAACTGTACGTTTAAAAACACGAGTTGATGGATTGGTACGATTTCATCATGAACAAAATATTATACAACCCGAAGAGGTTTATGTATAAAATGGGGTTAGCATCGTTGTTTTACTGTTAATTTCTGAAGTTCTTAAAATGGTAAACAAAGGGTAGAAAGCCTTAGCACTAGAGCAGTAATGGATACTTTTATTCATGAAAACGAAGATATTTAAAAAAAATACCTAGAAAGAAGAGTGTAATAAATAATTTACCATATTATTTTATGAAAATATTAGAACTCGATCAGGAAAAGGTTTGGTTATTCAAACGAATTTCCGAAGTTCTGGCAAAAATGAAAAAACCTTTATTTTTAATTACCTCTTTGGTAATTGGTAATATTTTTTTGTGAATTTACATCATGTTTAATATCGACCTTTCAAAGAGTTAATTAGAAAAAAAAACAAAAGAGAAATTTCAAATAAGGTAGTTATTTTGAGGCTTCCCATAAATAAATTTATCATATTATCGTCCCAGTCCTGGTGAACTGTTGTGTTTACCCTGCACACAACCCTTCTCTTTGTGCTGCTTCCCATTATTATAGTATATAATATAATTTTCTGTATTTCTAGATAACTAAACTTTTGTCCTGACGAAAGAAAGATTCTTCCGAAACCGGTCAACAGTTTAATAGATCATTAAAACGGTCGGTTCGTTTAGTAGATTTCCACGTCTTAACGGAAGAATTGCAGGACTCAAGAACAAATACGTTGGAATAAATTGCTGTGCTAGTTCTACTGGTATTTCAACAGAAGGTGTTTCGCTGTAGGTACCTTGAGCACCGGTGCACAGCTGAAGACACGCCAAATGCTTTGCTTAGCATTAGTACATGATTAACATTTTTGTCGCTACCCTTCGCTTTAACTTCTTGTTCTCGTGATCATCAGTTTTGCCAGCTTTTGTGTTTCCCTCTTCGTACTCTATTCAAAACTAACGTTCACTCCTCCCTTTTCTTTAAAATACCCTCTACATAGCATCCTCATGGAAACCCAAAGGCCTCCTATTTGGAGACATAATAAATAATTATTTTATCACAAAAGTGTGGTTAAAAAAAGCATCTGTTTAATTTAACCTGACAATGTTTCCAACACAGTAGACGAATAAATCACGGAACACAAAAAGCGGCTAGCAGTCGACAGCCACGAATCGGAAAATTTTACTATTTAGAAATTTGTAAACACTTGTAGGAAGCAAAGCGAACTGGCGTATTTCAACAACATACGAGTTAGGGTTGGAGACTAAAAATAGTAATAGCAGTTAATAGTGTTACTGGTGCGGGTAAAGCGGGCCTGGGGGAGTTCGCTTATCCCGTGAATTAGTTAACTATTTCGAAATTAATAACTTTTAACGAAGCTTAATTCAATTAAGGCTATATCGCTGTTTGGTTTGGTCTGGTCACAGCTTGTTAGCCGTCGGACTACTGTGAGATATGCGAGACGAGAATACATTATTGTATGGTTAGAGAAGGCTACTACCGACGTAGATAACTATAATCAGGATTGCTGACACAATTAGGAGTAATCAGTGCTTTCAATGCAATTAATACGATAGTCGGGTTCATATTGTTCATATTGCTTGGTGGTGCGGCTTGATTGGATGTATCTGAAATAAGTACCTAGCTTACAAAGACTTAACGATAAGAACATTGATAGAATAGTCAAAGCACGGAATTTAATTATTGCAAGATTTATGAAAAAAAGAGTTGGCTAGGCCAGGTGTATGGCTGTGACGTATAGAACTGACAGAAAAAGGACGAAAGTAGAATAAACGCATTAGAAATGAAATCCTTTTGTGGTAAAACCTTGAACGACGGTATTACGAAAGAGGAGATCTGAAAATAATGCGAGGACGATGTAAGTGTAATGAACAATCTTAAGAAAGGGATACTTAAATGGTTCGGACTTGTAGAGCGAGTGGACGGAGAAATAAGTGATAAGAGAATATAAGTCGGGGATGCTTGAGAAAAACAAAGAAAGTATAGTACACGGTAGAGTCGGGTCCTGTCAAGAGCCAGAAGTGTATGTATAAGACGATATGTGAATGTGAATAAAGCAATGAGTGTTAATCAAGACAGTTGCATGGCATTTCATTCTGCGGAGAAACAACGTGTTAGTTAGGATCTTATGCATTGTCCTTCAAAGGCGCATGGTTGGATTCCTTACATTAATCAAATGTCTAAAGCTAGTATATGTATATATTGATATATACGAGTATATATATATTTAAAGAAAGACTTCCCGGGTTAAGAATAACCTGACAATATTTGAAAAACTCATACTGCCATCATAATAAGCGGAAGATGTTACTTGTGCAATGATGGAGGACTTTGAAGCTTAACGGCGCCCTTGGGAAGATTTTTCACAAAAACGACGCTATTCAAATTAGCTAGCAGAGGAATTAAACCCGCGACGCCCGGGTGGGAATCCGACGCGTTTGTCCACTCAGCTATTAACCGGTTATATTTTCCATAAGAGTTAAGAAATTTAGAATATAGTGGACGCTGCGAAAAGGACCCAATTTGAAATATATATTATATTTCCACAGGCATTTAAAAAAAGGTTTGAAAACCCTCGTGGAAATCAAATAATATAAGAAACACTACATCATTTTAAAATCCAAAAATCAAATATTTTTTTAATTTTATTTTTTTATATGAATACCGCACCAAAGTCTCAACTGCTCCCAACGGTCTAGAGCCAGTGAGGCTATAGCATCCCCAAATAGGATATGTTGTGAAGCTGAATGTAGAGGGGATGGAGATAGGAAAGAGGAAGGTTTGGAAGAACCTGGCTATTCAAATCTAGTTACCAAACATGGCTAAAGCCATTTCAGCCAACGTTTCGATTCTTTTTTATTATTTATTTTTATATGAATTTAATGTGTTATGACACATATTAATTAAATAAAAGATATTGGCGCACGCCGGGTTAGAACCCGTGACCTTTGGATTCGTAGTCGAGCGTCTTACCACTCGACCATGGAGGCCGTCTATATTATTCATAATATTCACAAGGTCTCACTTATTGCATTTCTATGAAATCTATTTTCCCATCGTTGTTTTCTGTTCTTCTTTATTACTCTGTAAAACCACTCAATCTGTGTCTTTGTCATTCTTTGTTTTAATTTTCTTGGACAGGGTTAGTGAGTAAGTTATTATACTAGTGGTGCGGCCTTCTTTGTATAAAGTGTATTTAAACAAAGCAACCTCCGAGGTCTAACAAAATAGTGACATCTGGTTAATGAATTTAAACGGAGGTCGCTACCACCCCGTTCCCACTTCTCCCCCTCCCCCCTCCCGCCGTATGTCTGACAAAACAGATAATATCGTGATTAAACTTCTCGTTGACTGTTGGAAAGTCGAACTGGAAGCATACGTAACTAAACGTTATTCCAAACTTGGCGAAACGATTAACTTGATGGGAGTGGATGGCTGGATGGATAGTGATAGTCTAATGGATAGTGAATAATTGGAGTCTTGCGCCTATAGTGTTCAAAAGAAAAGGTGAATTTAGAATTTTCGCGGGCTTGGTACATTAGATTATCGTTTTTTTTTGTTGTTATATTGGAACACATATGTTTATCATATGTTAGCATTATCATCCATTTCGGATTAGTGGTTTGTTTTCAACAACTGGAAAGGTTAGTCACGTTTTTGTGTGTTCTTCGGGATTTTTACTTTTGAAAAATTAAAATCGTTTTTTTTCCACAACTCAGGACGCTTCGTTATTATTTCTCGGAACACATATGTTTTTACCGCTCATAAACACTTTTTGAGACAAAGTAGAATCTCCATTTTGGATTTAGTGGTTTGTTTTTGGCAACGTATGGAAGCAGAAAAACACTTTAACTTCTTCTTCTTTATTTTATTTAAACATTTGTGTGTTCTTGGATTTTTTACTTTTGAAAAAAAATGGATACTTTATGCGAACCCAATGCACGTGCTAGTTTGATTCTTAATATTGTTTTAACACTCCAATAAAGTAAAATGTTTTTTACCTTACAAATTTGAATATCGTCGCTGGAAAGGCAAAAGGGCTTAAGCGACAATTTGGTAAAAAATGAGTTAAATATGCAGTATTGATTAGTTTTCTTTTTTGGGTCGAAAGCTCTGGCTCTCGTTCGATTCTGAAGACTTTTGTCGCCCTTCAGCCATCTTAAATATATTTACAATTTGGGAGACGGCTGGACTCTAGAGACACATGTTTGGGACTTTTTTTAGCTTTTTATCGCTTCACTTAACACATTAACAGCATTGAGTTACCTGATTTAACTTTTTTTTTTAAATCCAACCAGGTACTGAAGACTTATGAATTGTAAAACAAACAAAAAACTTTCAAGTGCACTACTGGTGTAAAACTTTCGACGATATGTCTTATTTACATAAAATAAAAGCCGTTTAACCGAAATTATGCATAACTTTTATCGATTTTACTAACCGGCTTTGCACAAGTTTTAACAATCTAAATGAAATCTAAAATATAAGCAACTAAAAAATGTAGACAAACCGTTTACACAGTCAAGTGTATATTTCATAATTCCACAGCTCTTGTTCGAAATGATGATTCGAGATGAAAATGAATTTCATGACGCCAGAACTCACTATTTGAGAATAAACAATGGTACGTAAAATTATATTTCATTAATTAAACTAATTCATCCCACTGTTGCAACATCAACCTTAATCATTTTTGATACAAAGTACGAAAAGTCTAAAATTGTAGTTTATTAAAAGTCGTCTGTATTTATATGATATAACGCGGGTTAATTTCGTTTAATAGCAGGGGTTAGTAGCCTACAACACAATAAACATGAGAGCAAACATCTTTCCCTATAGACAACTACCATAATAAATTCACACGTTCAAGGCGAGAAGAGGTGCAGTACGAACACTGGGCACTGAACACTGGCTATCACAGAGGCGAACCCATCCAACAAATATTAATGGGCCACATTTTTCACCGGTGGGCAGTCGTTAGCTTGTGTACCGCAGAGGAAAAGATAGCAGGCGAGAGAAATAGCAAAGAAGAGAGGTCATTTGTGTAATTGAATAGATAATTCACACGAGGGCGGAGATGAGAGGGCGAGAACGAGGAATTCCCTTATTCCGGTCCATAGAAGTAATATCTCGCGCTGTGTTGTTGGGATTTTTCTATCAAATGCTAGAGGAGGAATTTCGGTCGGTTCGGATGAATTGCTACGACCGTCAGCAATAAAAAGGTTGATTATCATAAGACACGCTGAATAATACAGATAATGTGATAAGGGAGAGGTCAAACGGCAGACAGGGAGTTGTTTATTGCGCACCGGACAGTGTACAAGTAATCAAACCTTCCATCCAAATACCGGTGGATAAAATAATTCAGATTTTTAATTTTGTTACAAAATACTGTTCCAACCTTAGAGCAATAATATACCAGGAGGGATAGCTTTGCGAAACAGTGTAGTCAGGATTGTTGATTTTTCCCGACTCGGGCGTGGCTAGGATTTTTATGGACACACGTTTTTACATTCATTCATAGCACATGTCGACATAATGTTTTGTTTATTTGTACAATCACTTTTTCACAGTATTGTTATCAACAAAAATATAGGATATAACCTCAAAAACCTTTGAGATATGTCGCATAACAAAACGTAGTGGGCGAAGTCGTCGGATACGTGAGAGCTGGAAAACATGCTTACATACCTAAAAGTGGTTCGATATTATGTGACAACTTGTCTTGTCTCTTTCTCTCACGGTTTATGACAGAAAAAATCAGGAGAAAGTGATTTATTGTAAATTTGTATGGGTTGGGTAAAAATATTTAGCTCTATCTCCATATATATTCTTATTTCAAGGTTCCATCCGCTTAATTTATTTAAATTATCGACTGGTTTCAGACAAGTCCTTTTTTTAATGTGAATACCGTATAAGAGTCCAAACTGTTCGGAGTTTATGTAACTATGGGATCCCCTATTGGGAGGCTGAATGGAATAGCGAGGGAAGGAGAAGAAGTGAAAGAATGGTAAGTACCTAACAATTCAGATCTGGTCACCAAACACGGCCAAAGCCAGTTCAAGCAACGTTTTGATTTTAAATGATGATCTTTCACCAGGGCGATACTGAGGGTACCACTCTGATATATGCCGTAAATACATCTACTACAATATAATAATACAAATTAATTGAATAAAAAATATTTGAGCACGCTGGGATTGGAACCTGCGATCTCTGGTTTTGTAGTTGCAGATCTTAACCGCTCGACCACGGTATATAATAGTAAAACTAACAACAAATAAAGAAAGAAAAAAATATATAGATTATAGATGGAGTGGAAAGTATCTAACCAAATAATGTATTTGTTTATAACATGTCTTAGTAGTTTTTTTTATATTGACCAATGACGAGAAGATCGTTGGAGAGTTAAATTAAATTTTGGGGTTAAAATAAAGAACTTGTTTGTATCAGTTCATCAAATTATAGTAAGGTAAATCGTAACTGCATTTGTCAAATTTCGTTGCTTCTATGTTATTTTAGAAAAGTGTTTGTGTGAGAAAAAGCGAAGAAAATGTAGAATTTTCCCACTGAAAATAAATTCACATAATAAGCATTAAGCAAGCGTTCATTGAAGATATTAAGCAAGAAATATGCAAAGCTGCGAAAGTACAGAAAAAATACATTACACATCGCGATATTCGAGTAAATTGTATGCAAAATTTGTCGCCGCCTTAAATGGGGCGGTTCATTATTGGAATCTCCACCGATACCAAACATCGTTCCAGTATTGCATCTTCTAGTAAAAAAAAGATGTTTAAATATAGAAGAACGTAAAACTAGTGAGATAAATGTAAACCCTTTTGACGTGGTGGCTAATTTTCACGTAAATCTAAGCGTTCTACAGTCGGAGTAATAAAACGAAGGCAGTCGACTGAACATTTCGAATGTCACTTCACAATGGCTAGAAGGATAAATAGTGCCGTTTAACAGGGTGAAACGTATGAAAAAATGTCCCGGTGGGTCCCGAACGGCGCTCCGTTCTTCATGCCGTTCGATTGCGAAGGTGGCTTTATCCACCTCCAGTGCGCTAAACGGGTAATTAACATTCTGACTGCTTCTACCTTCGGCTCCTGCCTACGTAATTTCTCGAGCGATCGAAGAGAAGAAAAAGCACCCGAAGAAAACGACCGGTCTTAAAAATAAACGGTAATGTCTCCGGCTAGAAGCGACCGTTTGTATAAAAAGGAAAATACATAATGCTAATGCACGGAAAGGGGGAAATTGGTAAATAAATAATAATTTCCACACTTTTGGGAGAAAATCGGCTCGACGACATGCGAGCATAAAAACGTTTTAAAATATGAAATATCGCGCCAACTTTTACTTGCGGATATATTTACAATGTTAAGGTCAGAGGCGTTGTTCCACATCTTTTGCAAGTGAACTCAGGCCTAGTGGTTTGAATCACTGTCACATTTTACACAGTCGCAAAACGGTGATTAGCTTAATTACGAATTTTCGCCGCATTCATATGATGAAATTGAATAAACATTAAAAAAATCTGCATTAGAAAAGCGTGGGAAAGACTTTGATTAAATTTGTATTTTCAAAATTATTAATTGTATTATTGACTCACCTTCTTTGTTGCAACTCATCAAAAAACAATTATTTGCTGTACCTCAATCATCACTCTACTAATTATGGGTATCATTCTCCACTGTCTAGAATGTCGAGACTTGTTAACTCAAGCCATTTAAAAAATAAAAATTATTTAATATAGTTTTTTTTCTTTTTTTACAAAAATATTTAAGGTAATTGTTACATTTTTTGCACAGTGTATTTTAAAATAAGCATATAAGCTTATTTTCGATCATGGTCTTGACGTTTTTGGTACCACTCTAAATGATTTTAATCATTCTTCACGACTCTACCAAAACTTTGACTTAACCTCGGCTTTGATTTGAATATTCTTTCTTATGTATATTTTGTCCTATTTTTGTCATTGCTTCATTATAATATTATGTATGTGCTGTTCTTTCTCTGTTGCTCTTTTTTCCCATTTCGTGTTATGTATTTTTTTGGTAATAGTTCGTTAGATTATAAATAAATAACAGGATGACCGTTATTTTATCACTAAGGCCTAAATTTCCTTGCAAAAATGTTGAATAGTGGCTTCCACCTAAACACAGTCGATATCTAAAATATTTTATAATTTACCGAATGACCAGACCAGTATTTTTTGCGCAGCACATTATTTGGCGAAAATAACGGAGATTATGTAAGTATACGATGGCTTTGTAACATGGAATTGTGATACTATTGATTTTCATTTAAAACATATTCTATTCACTGACGTACAGTGCAGCAACAGGCAACGGCTCACGGTCAGCAACCATTTAATAATCAATTCCTTCGTCGGAACGGTCGGCCACTCCGTTTGCTCCGCGTTTAATATAAAATTTCTTTTCACAATTTGTAGATCTTCCGTAAGTATCCATTTTATATCAATCTAATGTGAGTTGTAATCTACATTACTGATGATATCTGGAAGAAGTGGGGGTTGGTTTATGGCTAATCGATCTTGCATTATGAAAAGCACAGGTGTGACTTACGAAGCAACTGGCAAGTCGGGGGCGGGCTAGCGCCATGGGATGCTGTAAGGTGTTGCGATGAGATGCTGTAGGATGTTGCAATGGACTTCTGAACTTACCTGAAAACAAAATAGAAAAACATAATTAGATATGGTCACTAAAGCTGGGGGATATATATATATATATTTATTTATTTTTTGTATAAACAATCATATTGTGATTTTATATTATATATGACAAAAAACTAAAGTAAAAATAAAATATATCAATAGATTATTTGTTCATACAAAGTGGCGAGGTGATAGGTACAAAAAAATGGCGTTCTATAAATCAGCTAAGTATAATTATTATTAAAGTGTATATTTTAATCCAAATGCAAATTGTAAAAATACAGCTACTGACTTAAAAGCGTAAAGTCTGAAGATTGCCTCGGTATACCATTTTGAGCAACAACAAAAAAAGGTTTTCTATGAATATATTTACTAATTGTTTCAGCATATAAATTGTATTTGTCTAATCCACGTGGAGAGGGGAAACAAAGGAGTGTAAAGATAAACAAACATTTTGATCAAATATACAAACCTGAGTTAACTCATTAAAAAACCACCCCTAAATTGGATAAAACAGTAAAAAATACGTACAAAAAGGTTAAAAAAAAAGATACATTAAAAAAAATAGTTCAATCGGGGTGAGATCCAGTTAGCGCTCGGTGGTGCTCGTACAATTGAGTGGAATTAATTCACGTGTTTGAGGATAAACAAAAAAAAAACGCAAAAATGCGGTATATAAATCGGACGTCGGGAAAAATGTTGAAAATTCCCAGCGGCGAAATTTTTCGAATGTCGACGAAACTAACACGCGGCAGACAATGACGAAATAGCGGGATCGTCATTTGTAGCAGGAGGACCTATTAAAGCTTCACGACTCGTTTAACGAATAGATGTCTGCGTGTTTAGTCAGTTGGACTCGGCAAGAACTTGGAATCTATTGCCTCGCGCTTGAATAGTCATAATTGACTTGACCCTTTTTGCAAATTCTGGAATTTTGATGATGATTACGATGTTGGCCACGATCCAAAATATTTGGGTACACATTTGACAACCACTGAAAAATTGACCCTTTTTAATTGCCGTTGGGTCCTTCTACAAAATAAATATTGTCACCTTCATTTACCCCACGATTTTTCTGAATTCGCTAATCATCTTATTGATAACGATCATACCTTCAATTAAATCACCGGTGCTCATATTCTTCACAAAAATGATCATGGGAGATTAAATCATTTAGATGCACTAGAAATAAAAAAAAGCCATTAAAATTAATAGTCATATTCTTAAAAATCAGGTAAATTTGTCCAGTAGTCCAATATTAGGTATATGTTCTGTAAACTCATAAAATGTATCATTTTTCTTTAATCACCTTCTCAGTTGACGTTTTGTCTGTTTCAATTCACATAATCCGTCTCTTTCTATCTGTTCCTTTGTTTTATAATTTAAATGTTATTCTACTGTTTTCTAAATGTTCTGTTATTTTATTTTATATTTTGTAAGATGCTTAGGTTAAGCGAAACCGGCCGGTCTTAAAAATTAAAATTAATATCCGTGGTCTTATACAAAGTTATTCCTTCACATTTTTATATAGTACATTCACAATGCGCATTATTAATGTACATAAATGTAGTAAGTGATTATAAAGTTAGTAAAAAAATACAAAATACTCACGAAAAACAACGTAGAATATTTAAATAAACTAAGCTAGAGCTTGCCAAAAATAACCATAAACAGGCATGTATATATTTAAAACGCTTTTTTTATAGTTAAAAGGTCGAACAAAATATAAGTTTTATCGTATATTTTTAATTTAATCTTTAATAAATGAAATGATGTATCAATAAACGGTAAAAAAATCTTAATTTAAAAAAAAATACTGATTCAAATTATCAGCAAGAATTTAATAATCGAAACAAAAATGTTAAAACGGACAGACGGAAACAATTGTTATGGGGGAAAATGAAGCCTTTTCCCATTGAAGTGTGCCAGATTGGGCATGCTCTATAAGCTGACCCTGCATTCCCACACCCTCCGGAGGGCGTCATGTAGGAGGGGCGGGTGGGTGGTTTAATCCCGCGGCGAGCAATAATTACACTTTTCAGGAAAAACGTCACAATTAATATAAACTGGTTAAGTCACCCGAATGGAAAGGCCTGCCTTTGATATTAAGTAATTAGGATATGAATATATTTTTCAAAGAATCAGAGTTTATTACACAAGAATTATAACTTTTTATTATTGTATATTTCACGCATATAGCCCTTTGAGTTAAGGAAACAATATCGTCGCTGGAAAGGCAAAAGGGTTGAAGCGCCAATTTGGGATTTTTTTTATTGTTTTACAATAAAATTCATAAGACTTCAGTATCTGGTTGGATTTTGAAAAAAAAGTTGTTTCTGGTAACTCAACGCTATTACTGAGTTACCGGAAGCAAAAAAAGCTTAACAAGTCCCAAACTTGTGCCGCTTAAGTCGAGCCTTATCCTAAATGGGAAATATATTTTAAATGGCTGAAGTGCCACAAAAGTCTTCAGAATCAAACGAAAGTCAGATCATTCGTTGCAGAAAAAAAACTGATCAAAACTGCATATTTAATTCATTTTCGACCAAAGTGTCGCTTAAGCCCTTTTGCCTTCCCAGCGACGATATATCGACCGTGTTTAGGTGTACATCTTTTTGCAAGCAAACTTAGGCCTAGTGATTTGAAGTAAAGTCACATTTTACACTGTCGCAAATCAATGATTAGCAACTTAATGTTTTTTTTTAAACGTTACCAGTTAATGTTACATTTAATACTATTACAAATAATCGCCTAATTTAACCACTGATTCTCGGTCCGTTTCAGTTTGCGATCAAATAATAACAAAACAAAAAATTTATTGAACTAAAACATGTATAACGAAAAACTAAATAATCGAAAGAATTCTGGAAGTCGAAAAACTAAACTAAACTCGGCAATTTTTGAAAGAATGTTAAATGAGAGGAAACCGAAAACCTGGTTAAGCTTCCTTAAAGAAAAGGATTGCATTTGAAACTAAATAAATAAAATATCAAATATTTTAAAATAATGGGTACATTACACAATAATTACTATGGAAAAAATAAGTATTGCATTCGATATGAATAAAATAGCACTTGTGAATCTAATTGAGCATGAAGCTCTTGTATGCTTAGGTTTGCAGGTATTAAAAAAATGCAATGGGCTGTATGTATGGAAAAAATGCCAGGCAGGACACTAAAAATCATGATCAGATTGGTGCCCCGGTGGAAGCGATTCAAAAACACAGTGAGAAAAAGGTGAAAAAAATATCTACAACGTGGATATTCACACACATAATACAAAGACATGCAAAGAAATCAGACTTCTAAAAAAGCATGAAATCCAATACACAAAACAGCTTACTTTTAAGGGATGAAATGTCATAATGCGCTGCCGGAAACCATCATAATTAAGCTAATTAATAAATTTAAAATAGCCTGGAAGAACCATTTAAAATACATAAGTAATATCAAGAAGTATATAAGTAATTGTGTTATTATTAAGTCAAAAAGAAAATGAAATAATGAGATACTTTGTAAACTTTACTGTACAAGTAACTAATTTTAAATAAATAAAACAAAAACAAAAAACTAACTACGTGAAAGAAGAATAAAGCAGGATGGAAATCCAGGATAGGAGAGAAAAAGGGGGATGAAAGAAGATTGTAGCCAGATGATAGGACCTGAAAATACTGGAGACGAACCTTTGGAAAATATTTTTAAAGGAGGTTAAATCCCATATTGGGAAGTTAAATGAAATAAGTTAACCTTTGTTACGTCGTATCAGGATTTGCATCGCTTGAGAATTTACCATTTTCGTCGGGCTTATAAATAAATACTCTTAAGTAGGCTAAGAAAAGAAATTTTCCCGCTCCTTTGAGAACTTACGAGATACTTTTAAAATATAAACCAAGATTTAGTACCCTTCCATAAACCAATTAAGTTTAAAGTGGGCAAAGTTTAACATCGCAGCTTTAATTTGTCAAAGTTTCCAAAGTTAGTTTGACTTCTGACCTATAGGAATACACAGAAGACGTGCTCCTCCGTGGTTTCGAGGTCATCAACAGGCAAAGCTGCTGTGATATCGATATACAAAAATAAAGGCGATGTTACAAGAATGTAGACCTTATGCGCTATATATTCAGAGTTGCCTTTATCAGCATCAAAAACTTTTGTATTATTATATCATCGAGGTCCATTCAAGATGTATCCGGTCTAGTTTATTCTGGCGAAAATAAGTGAAGCAGGAGAAGATAATTGCTTGCTGTTTTTTAATTATTCAATTTGACTTAGTTTTGTTAGGTAAACAAGACGCACATAGAATGCATCGTTTTATTTACCATATCAATTTTATTAACCCACGCACTGGCTTTGCCTATGTAGGATTTTTGCTATGTCTACATTATACATAAGTATACTCATGTATATGTGTATTATAATTTTTTTGTTTTACATTGTTTTTTTCTAATTTCTTTTCTTTATTATTTATTATATGTTTTTTACTTTTTACTTAATGTTCACAAAAAAAACTTATTTTTGTAATCTTTTCTTTTTTTCAAAAATGTGTGTAACAAAAAATCAAATATATATTTTTTTTAATTCCACCGCCAAATTAAACAGATCGGATTAAATTGACACTGGATAATACTTATAGAAGACTGTTACACATATTTAAAAAAATAACAAATACAATCAACCACCACGTAACCAAACTCTCTGAATGAAGGTTACATAAACATGTACCCACGGATGATTTACAATAATTACTTGTAAATTTTTGTGGGCGTCCTTGCGTAATGTTTGTACAATACTAAGTAAATTCAGTAGTATACTGGGATAAGTCTAAAGGAAACGAGATCAAGGTCAAACAAAGTGAATTTTAGGAAAACGGTCAAGCACGGAGTAAAAATTATTGGATGTTAAAAGCGCTCCCATAGTTGATAATTTAATGCGAACGGAAAATTCACATAGTAAACAACGAAAGTTGCAAAAATTACCTTGTCATATTATAAACTCGGAGCCATATATTATCATAAATTGTTTCACAACTGTATTGCTATAATACTCTACTTTTCACGCTCGATCCGTAAACTTTCAGGGGTGATTTACTAAACAAAAACAATCATTTAGAACTGAAAATTTTGATAGTGGTTTTAAACATACAATAAACAAATTTAATGAATGAGGTTATTTGGGAGAAATAATACAATAAAAATGTTGAATGCAATGTTATGATGATGAAGCTACAGTTAGTGTAAAATAAATTACAGCCTTAAAACTTTTGATCTAGTGAGATAAGTAACAGTGATACTTGACTATTGGCTAACTTCATAACGTAATTTTGTGAAATATCGAGTGCTCACTATATCGCTGTGCTAGTTTAAATACTATAAAATGTTTTTTTTTTTTTTAACACTGCGAAAGCCATTTTTAAGCAACGTTTCGATTCTGAATGGTGGTCTTTCACCAGGGCGATACTTATAGTATCTACCACTCTGGAACGTGCCGCAAATATACAATAAATTATTTTATATGAATTAAATGTATGACATATACTAATTAAATAAAATTTATTAGCGCACGCCGGGTTTGAACCCGCGACCTTTGGATTCATATTCGAGCGTCTTACCACTCGACCATTGAGGCCGTCTAAATAAAGTTTTGTACAGCGAAAAAGAACTTGTATCGATACGACAGTGAGCCCAAAACACTAACGATCAGGTTTGGCGGGGGCCTACAAGACGTTGACAATTAGTGGGCCGAAGCGGGGCAGAACTCGTTTTGTAATTTATGTGGGGCAGTAGGATAATACGTTAAGTTTATTTATTCGGTGCGCTTAAATTATTCAGTGTCTCGTTTGATAATCACAATAATTAGGAATCGGCAGTGCTGGTGGAGATATTTTTGAGGTTTGAATTTATATGCCTTAAATTTTATGATTCTTCAATGAAAAAAATATTTAAATGATTTTCTTACGCGTTAATAAAACTTTTGCAAAATAAAATTTAGGACAGTATAATTATTCAATAAAACTAAAGCCTAGGAACTAGGACCGAACCCACTCGAACAAATAAGACTTTATTTTGAATTCATTATAAATTACGCCCGTTTTGTAATAAACTAAATATCTAGGGCATATCATCACCAGCAAGCTAATGGATGACGACGACATTGACAGGCAAAGGCGAGCACCTTAAAGAGGTAGCCCAAGCCAAAGCCAGTGAAGTCGTATTGGAAATTTTAACAAACAAATGGGCGTCTAAGACAAGGCTACGGTATTTAGAAGATTTCGGCATCTTTTTGTGTATTCGTAAAACGTAACCTAAAAAACCGTTTAGTTGTGTCAAGTTTAGTGGCAAAATATAAAAATGTGGGCGGAGTCCTGTAACCAGCAAAATATTAGCTTAAGAACATTACGACAGTATATAGAAGCAAAGAAATTTGTTGTCTCTTTCTCTCTCATGGTGTACGATGTAAAAACACGGAAACAGTGATTTATTACAATTTCGGGTTGGGTAAATTCCTTCAAGGCGAGCACTCAGTGTGAAATCAAACATTCTCAGTAGAAGATTTCGGCTCTGTCAGAAATGAGTCTTCCTGGCGTTCTGACCAATTTTAAGAAGAGTAATATTCGGGTCCAGTATACCGCATTGTTTTAGAGTCTTAATATCCTACATGAATATTTTTTACTTGTATTATTTCAATTTTTTATTTTTTTCTTATGTTTTTCTATTCATTTTTATTTTTCTTTGATATTATTATTGTGTGTATTACAAATTTATGTGTTAACATAATTATTACTATGTATTAATATCAACTATGGAAGGTATTGCATTGCACTACTCCTGCATACCTTCTGGAATAAAACTTTATTATTATTATTTCCTGGTTTTAGAACTAACTTGTAGTTACTAATTTTTTTTCTTGATCGTATTTGTTACAGGTAGTTCTGTGTGAGAAAGAAAGAACGGAATGAGTAAAAAATCTAGTATTGAGTTAAGTATGAAGAATTGTTACGTAGGAAAAAATGAGACGAGTGAGAAAATACAATACTGTGCGATTATTTTTTGAAAAATGACATATCGTCGGTGTTAGTCCAATAGATCAAAATAGGTTTTTTTGGCGCTTTCAGTTGAACGGTACAAGCCGCATATATTGGCATATTCGAATTCTGAAGTTGACCTATCGAATGCGGCACTCGGTTAAAGTAAATACAAAGAAGCAAGCAAAACCGCGTGAAATGGAAATTTATTGAACGTACACCGACGAAATGACACGATTACATGAAATAACCAAACTTCCAAAATTTTGTTTTGGCTCTCCTGAAAACCTGCGTTTTTTGACTCATTTCATTCTTCCTTTCGCACACAGACTTATTACCCAGCTTTGCCATTTTTCAAAAATATATTTCTTATTGAACAAATGTCGATAAACTCGTACGTGTATGGAGTACTGCCTTATTTAAAAAAAAGTTTAATGGATATGTCAAAGCTCCGTAATTCATAATGGGAATGACGTTGTGAGCTGAAAATATTTGCGTTAACCTTATCCAATAGGGTTTCCGGATTCATAACTAAAAAAAATATATGTAGTGTTTTTTAAATTAATAAATAAATTTTGCATAAATCAACCAACATAATAATAACAGTGAATTTATACAGCGCAATTTTGTGGTAGTCCACCTCAAGTGCGCATACGTATATAGCAATATGAATTCAACTAAAGCTCACGTTTTTATTGATGGTATGCTACAAGTTGACATAACAACTATACCAAGAGAACATGGTAAAACATTCCGGTGACATGCAATCGGCTTATAAAATAAATAAATAAATGGTTTGCAAGTTCCGTTAAACAAGTCCGGCGTATAAAGCTTGACCAAAACGTATAAATACCTACACTGAAAGTAAAAATCTTATGCAAACAAACCAAACGAAATGAAACAAAGCGGAAAAAAACAACAGCTCGCTCCGCTGAACGCGCCGGCTCTATTTTAAATTTGGAATGAAAAAAAAAGTTGGGTAAAAAAATTATACTGCTGTTTGTGGCTATAAAGCTCTGAGAGGAAAATTATTGCCGGAAAAACATGTGGAACTTTTTTTGCGCATTTTCGATTTAAAGAAAGCGCACGTAAAAACAACTACAAGCCCAAAATGTTTTAGCAATAACAACCAGTGTTTTATACTACAATTTAGGTATGGTAGCATTATATTTATATAGCATAATTTTGTGATATTTCACCCCGATAGCGATGTACTTTAAAACTATAAAATAAACTCCCACGTACATACTAGTTGATAGTATGAAAAACCCAACTTGAAGTTTTTTTTAACATTCCTGCGTTACGAATAATCTGACAATATTTGAAAAACTCCTACTAGCATCATTTTAAGCGGAAAATATTCCTTGTGCAATGATGGAGGACTTAGCTAGCCGGAGAATTGAACCCACGACACCTGGGTGGGAAACCCCGCGAATTTGTAAACTCAGCCATGAATATCAATATCTATTTAACAACGCAACATATATTATAGCAAGGAACACATTTGTATTGGTTTCCCATTATTTAATTTATACGCATCACAAAAAAGCATGACAATGACGATGAGGCTAATTTAAAAAATCAACGGTGTTTTTTTCAGTTAATATAATATGTTATTCGTGTAGGTGTACAATAGTACCACAAATGAATACCACTCACTCACTACCCACGCCTTGTTTGTTGAAAACAATAGACGGCGATAAAATAAATTATGAACTATTTAATAAATAATTCAAGTGACCCTGTGCAAAAACGAAACACAAAAAGTTTGAAAAAACCGACATTAAAAAATAATTTCCTCTTCGCTATTAATGTATTCTAGGAAAAAAACCCCAACAAAATCCAGTATATATTTCTTAGAGCCGTGGGGCCTTAATTTTTTAGTGAGATACTTGTCCCGACCTTTGCCCTCTATGTGATTTAAGGCTTCTAGCAATGGGTTTGCGACCCACTAACCAATGACGAATTCACCACAAGATTACAATACAGGTTTGATAATAAAGTGTGTGCGAAGAAGGATCTACGAGGTGGACGCCACAAGATACAGTCAAACCCTTGGATCTTTAAGGATATATTCAACCACCAACTGTTGTCTAAATTATATAATCTAGAAAATGAACTAAATTAGATAATATAGTCCAGCAAAATAAACTCGGCGGGACATACACGACCACCAACTGTTGTCTAGAATCTAGAAAGTAAACGACTTTAGTTACAGTCCAAGTCTCTAAAACACTGCCGACATAGACGGCCACCAACTACTCTCTAGAATTCTTAGAAAGTGACTAACATTAGATAATACAGGCAAGATCTATAAAATTTGACGACCTACACGAACATACACGAACATACACGATCAATTATTGCCTAGAATCTACAAATAGGATAACATTAGAAAATACAGTCCTGGACTGTGGACATAAAAGGCAACCAGAATCTGTAAAATAGAAAACATTAGAAAAAATTACAGACCAGACCTATTGACTATTTTGAGATATACGGCAGTCAACTTTAAGGCGGGCGAAAAATACTCCAAAAGTGTTCAAGAACCTTATTTTTACGCAATTCAAAAAAAGAGCGTGGGCGACATTAAAGAATACATTCAAAGCCTAGAAAGTCTTCCAACATATCGTCGTCGGAAAGGCAAAAGGGCTGAAGCGGCATTTTGGTAAATTTACACCAGAGTACATAAAAGTTTTTTTTACAGTAAAATCTTCTTCAGTACCTCGTTAGATTTCGAAAAAAAGAGTAAGCAATGCTCTCACTGAGTTACCTGAAGCGACAAAAAGCCAAAAAAGTCCCAAAATTGTGTCACTTGAGTCAAGCCTTCTCCTAATTGGTAAATATATTTTAGATGGCTGAAAGGTCACAAAAGTTTTCAGAATCCAACGAGAGTCAGATCATTCGATGCAGATCATATTGAACTCATTTTTGACCAAAATGTCGCTTAAGCCCTTTCGCCTTTCCAGCGACGATATATACTAAGCAACCAACTATGGTCTAGAATCTAGAAGTGGACGACATTAGAAAATACATTCCAGCATCGATATATTACGTCGACGCAGTCCAGGCATGTAAGCTCTACCGACATCCTATTACCACCAACATACCGTACCGACTTAAATGCTTAGTTTTAGGGCATGTTTATTTATCACTCGGTAAATTAACATGGAAATTTATTTCGCAATAGTTTGCGCGAAACCAAACTCACCGCGAGAACATTTCGGGTGAAAATTCGCGGTTTCAGCTCGGAATTTCACGGAATGCTTAGGTAATGACGTAGAGAAATAATATAAATTATAAAAAAGAGTACTCAACTAAGAACCCGGCTGGTAGCTACGGATTAATGAGGCGAGAGCGAGCCGGGAGGGAGGATGTTGAAAGGGAGAGGGAGGAGAAAGAAGAAAAAATAAAATAAATGCGGTAAAATAAGCGCGGTACAGATTTTTTTCAAAGCAAGATTTAATGTAGCGACTAATCACAGTTCTGAATGGAATACCATTGCCGCCAGTCCATATTTCATTTTAATTCTTTGAATTAGCAGGGTGAGTGGGCTCGGATAGTGGGGTTGCTAGGTGGTGGCTGGTATTCGTGAGGAATTAAAGGTGGAAGACTCATGAAGCAACCGTGCTCGTTCACACGTCAACATTTTTGGAATTTTTGAAAAAAGGGAAGAATGTTCCAACTCTTTTGAATACGTTTGAATTAAAACAGGTGTATGAGCATTCTAGGACTGGAACTGGGGTTGAACAAAATATACGCTCAAAGGACATTTAGATTGAAAATATTAACAGTAGTATAATTTTATGATACAAAATTATTACATGTATTTATTAATACATTTATTTATTTATTTATAAATTAACGGACTAAAGACAAATTACAAAAATACATATAAAACACGAAATAGAAAAAAGAGTAACAGAGAAGGAATAGCATATACATTCATATAAATGAAGCGATGACAAAAATAAGGCAAAATAAACATAAGAGAGAACATTCAAGCCATGGTCTAGTCAAAGTTTTGGTAGAGTCGTAAAGCATGATAAAAATCATTTAGACTACTACCAAAAATTTCAAGACCATGGCTTGAGTTAACAAGACTTGACATTCTGGACATTGGATAATTATACCCATAATTAGTATTGTGATGATTGAGGAACAGCAATTCATTGTTTCTGGAAAGACATAAAATATTTTACTATTGTTATTGAACTGAACTGTATTTTACTGGATAATTTTATATAAAATGCAGATTGCTATAAGATGGGCATATGCCTAGTTTGGGGGGTCGTTATATGTATTTCATTTCTATTATGTACGGTAAAACCTTGTTAAAAATGTGAATATCCAAAAAGAAAAGGTGATGTAAGCGTAATAAACAGGATCAGAAAAGGGGCGCTTAGATGGTTTGGGCATGTAGAGCGAATGAACAAAGAAAGGAGTGTGTAAAGAATATACGATGCAAAAGTGAATGGAAGAAGTAGTCGGGGACGCCCGAGGAAGACATGGCACGATCAAGTGAATCAAATACTTGAATCGAGCCATGTGAAGGGTCAGAATAACAGAAGAGTATGTATGAGACGATGTACGAATGCGAATGAAGCAAGAAGTGTGTGCCGAGACAGAGTTGTATGGCGGTCCGTCTTCTCTGCCTACCCCTGCAGTAAAACGGCTCGATGGCTAGTTAGTTATTGAAAATGAAATAAACAAAAAAGTAAAATTTAAAAAAAAAAAAACTTTTGAATTAGGATACATTGACATTTAATGTAAGTGTTTCCGGAGGCGATAACCCGAGAAATACGCGCAACGCGATTTTAGGGGTGTGTTTTTGTTCATGCTGATACCGCACAAGAGCCCGTGGCCCGCAGGACTGTAACGTCCCCGACTAGGGTATGTTGTGAAGCTGAAGGGAGCGGGAATGGGAAGTTGAATGATGGCCAAATCTGATCACGAAGCAAGGCTAAAACCATTCCAAGCAACTATATTGAAATTATTTACTAAATTTACAACTTTTTATTTATTTTTTATATGAATACCGCACTAGAGTCTCAACTACTCCCAATCGTCTAGAACCAGTGTGACTAGGGCATCCTCAAATATGGTATGTTGTGAGGCTGAATGTAGTGGGGAGGGGAAGGAGATTGGGAAGAGGAAGGTTGGGAAGTACCTGGCAAACACGGCTAAAACCATTTCTAGCAACGTTTCGATTCTGAATGGTGGTATTTCACCAGGGCGATACTTAGAGTATCTACCACTCTGAAACGTGCCGCAAATCTACTTTTTATTATTTTTATATGAATTAAATGTGTTATGACACATATTAATTGAATAAAAGTTATTGGCGCACGCCGGGTTTGAACCCGCGACCTTCGGATTCGTAGTCGAGCGTCTTACCACTCAACCACGGAGGCCGTCAAATTTACAAGATGCAACTGTAGTATACAACAGTCTAAGCTCAGAATGATTTTTTAAAACTTTTTTTAAAATTTTCTAGGTTTTAAATATGAATGTTTGCTTGTGTTGAAGAAATTTTGATTGAATTCGTTTTAAAACATTGAGGGTAAGCTTCGTGCTATTGACAAGTGAAACATTTTTGTAACTTCCAACGACTAGTAGTTTCCAACGTATTTACATAACGCGTCCAATCCTTTCATAAAAGAAATCCGTTAGACTTCTTATCCATTCTAGTTCTTCTCATTGATGCCGCTACTTGTCTATGCGCAAATCTTTTATTCTGTTTACATCCAGATCCGACAGGTGATGGCTCCCAGTGGGCCTAGCGATCCTTTGTCCTCACTCCGTCCGTTGGCCAGAAATAATAATATTATAAATATCATATTCAAAGCCCTTTCAGGCAAGGTCCAAAAGCACGGGATTTGGAATGACCCACGTCACAACCGTCACGCATTTAATTTTGTCTAATTTTAACGCTTTTACTGACGAAAGTAGCAAAAGGCGAAATTAACTGATTAGATACGCAATTAAATTAAAGAAGAAGGCCATTATAATAATAATAATAATTTGCTGATTTATATAGCGCCGTTTCGGTGACAGAAATATCACCTCGAGGGCGCTTCACAAGATAATTACAATTAACATAACCTACGGCTTAATCACTAAGACTAATAACAAGTGGCGTATAAATTATAACTTTTAACTATGTACTTACTGCTAAAACTTATGGTTAGTGACATAAAATTTAAACTTATAACTAATGAGTTAAAATTTTAACTAACAACTAAGACTTAATTTAAACTTATGCCAAATACTAGTGACTTACAACTAACATATTTACATTAGCAAATATATGTAATGTTTGTTGCCCGTGCTGTCGAACCCAGGGTAGAAAAAAATAATAAGCAATAATAAAACGTTAAAGTACAGCACTTGGACTGAGTGATCAAAACTCTGGTGAAGCAATTTGACGTTATTGTGGATAAGATAATTTAAAAATGTGAGTCTTTAGTTTAGTTCTGCACTCAGTTGAGCTGTCGATCTTTCGCACATGTGGAGGGAGGTTATTCCAGGCTGTGGCCCCGCTACGGCAAAAGCTCGGTCTCCGAAATTGGTGTTGGGATTGCGCTTAGGTTCTGTGAATCTACCTATGGCCGCTGAAGATGCTGATCGAAAAGTTATTTGCCTCATATTAATATCGCTTGGAATGTACAGTTCCGACAAGTAAGGCAGCGCCATGTCATCCAGTATAGTTTAAATTGTATCCGTTAAGGACGTTTAAGCCAATTAAGGTTCTTATGTTGCGATATATGGGAATATTTGGAAGTATTCCCACATATATTCCCGGGTACTACATTATATTCGTAAATCTTTCAAAAGAACAATAAAGTTGGAGTAACAAAAGAGAAGAACATAACTGAATAATGCTCGAAGCGATGATGGTGGTAGAAGCACGTTAAAGAGGTTAGCCCTTTCAACGTATATTGTGTATTTTCAAGGATATTAAAATACAAACTATGCAAACCTTTAAAAGTAGAAGAACACATTTCAAATGTAGGAGTCTATTTCAACAATAAACTTGTTCTCAATTTAGAGGAAAATTTTCTCGATGTAGATTAATGCTCATGTGTACATTAATGATATATCCGCAGGGGTTAGGTTCCTGCAAATACAAAACAAAACAGCCGATAATGATACTACAGTAAGAAATTAAGGTTTCGGTGTTATATCAACAGTCCATACAGAAATTTAAAATGAAAAGTCAAAAATATACTATGAAAAACTGTAAATTTATTTTAGAACCTTTGTGGAAGTTTCAAATAAGTTTAACGAGAATTATACCTACAATGTTCAGGAAAGGTAAAAGTGGTTAAAAATATTACAGAGCTTTGATTTCTATTTCTCTCAAGGTCTTACCGCACTTATTTACAGGACTCCAATAAACTTAAAAGCTCTCTGCCAGTGTCTAACTGTCCTACCTACTTCGTAAAGCTTTCATAATCTAAAATCATTTCTTAACTAGTTTTGATCGTCTCTCGACCGTGAATAAAATAAATTGAACTGAAAGCGGATTACTGTATTATAATGAGAGGAAAATAAATTACATACATCTCAGCGACAAAAGTACAACAAAGCTCTCTTCAATTCCCAGGATCGAATAGTTTGTTGTACCAACCTCCCCATACTCCAACCTACGTATGTTATATCTTATATCCCTAACACAATACACCTCTTCTACAATTCCGACTTGGGTTTTCCTGCATTGCCGATTGAGCTGTCAAATAAACCTTTTAACCTTAAAAGAAAACACTATAAAGTACGGAAGGATGGGGAATTGAGAGGATAATAGAAGATACAAAACCTTCAGGAAAGAAGTAAAGAAATGAAGAGACAAAGCTTCAACCACTTAATTAGATTTAAATAAATTTCAATATTAACGCTTTTAAATGTGCTTTCATAATATTAAGCTATTCCCACTACTATCTATCTGAAACCTCAAAACACCTTTCGTAAAGCAGTTTAGCTAGAGAACAATGGGTCGTGTTCAGTATGTTCCATACTATAAACCAGCTGCTCGAAACCTTTTCGCATCTACGGCAAACGTTTTTTAGTGACATGAAATATTAACCTTCACCATTTTTTACAGTTTTTTTAATCACATAAGTTAACTGTAATTTCTCGTTAGTTTAAGATTTAAAAAAATTTGATTACCGCACAAGAATCTCAACTGCCAGGAGCTAGTGGGACTATGGAATTCACGATATATTGTGAGGCTTGAGAAAGTGGGGAAAGGAAGGAGATGAGAAAGATGCAGGTTGAAATAACCTCGGCTATTCAGATCTGGTCACTGAACACGACTAAAACGATTCCAAGCAAAGGTTCGATTCTTAATGGCGATCTATCACCAGGGCAACACAGAGAATCAATAAAACTATAGAGAAATTAAATTAAATAAGAAATAAAGCATTCAAGACAATGACATTACAAACATAAAGACACGTTATCGTCTTACAATATTTACACAAAATGTGGCGAGTAACAAACACACGAATGTTCCCAGTGAATTCAATCATTTGTTATGTATGACAAAGGCAGACATTCGATGAATACGTGTGTATAAATATAAATATATATATAGGACTGGATGATACTACTGGGAATACATCAACGAATAAAGAACGCCGTAATAAGTCGACCTACTGTCAGTAGGTTGTCCTTTTTATACATTTGTGTTGCTACGTTCACCATCTCACTCTCTCTAATAGCGGTTAAAAACTTCGGGAAACAGTAGAAATAATAGTTTTATTTAAAATAATAGGTGATTTGCGTATTCTTACCAAGGAAATATTTTTCCTTGATTTTTAATAGTGTTTTCAGTGTAATTAAAATAGTTTCTCATCACACACGAGGGTATTACTCATTTATGCCATTTTTATAGATTTAATATACGACCTCTAGCGACGCGAGACAGTTTAATACTAAATCCGCTAAATGGAAAGTACGGCAATTACCGTATCTTTTACTTGCCACTTTGAGAGCTTTACAACGTGTCTCTAAGTTTCTAACGTCATTGGGAGGAAGTTGAATTGTAGTACTAACGGCAGAATACAGAGATAAAGTATTTTGTCTTAAAATTGTACGACATGCGCTACACCCGTAGTTCGACATTTATTTATTTTTATACTAACGGACCATTGTCCAATTACAAAATATACACAACACGAAAGAGGATAAAAAGAGCAACAGAGAAAGAACAGCACATTCGCAATATTTTAATGAAGCAATGTCAAAAATAGAACAAAAATATACATTTAAAAGAACTGAAAGAAGAAAGAAAGAAGTCAAAGCCTGAACAAGGTTTTGGTTGAGTCGTTAAGAATGACAAAAATCATTTAGACTGGTACCAAAACTTTCTTGAGTTAACAAGTCTCGACAGTCGAGAATGATACCCATAATTAGTAGAGTGATGATTGAGGAACAGCAGTTCTGGAGTTTCTGGATGAGTTGCAACGAAGAAGGTGAGTCAATAATACAATTAATAATTTTGAAAATGCAAATTAAATCAAATTCTTTCGTACGCTTTTCTAATGAAGACATTTTTTATGTTTGTTCAATTTCAGTGTATAAATATTTTATATTTTTTACGCATTTTTCTCGCCTTAATTTTCACGCGATTGCGCGTAAGAAGCGATGTTGTACAGATTCAATATGATAAATATGAACAGTAGATTAGGGCAAACTGATAAGCAATAAAGAGTTTTTAGGGTCTTTACTGCTTTTTTGACATGGCGATACTTAAAATTTGGTCAGAAATTAAAAGTGTTTTCTAGCAAACTTGTTTATAACAAATGCGACGTGGGCTCCACAGTGTCATAGAATGAAAAACCGAAAATATACAAGTATTTGTTCTTCTTAAAACACATTTAATAAAATTCCTAGTCCAGTGCTCCGCGGAGCCCCCGGTCAATAACCACAGAGGGTAGAGGGACAAAAGAAAGTAAGGTCGAATAACTCTCGGGAGGAGAACCATAAAACTTAACTGCGATTAAGTAATTAGAAAGCTTTTTTCTCTTTTATTCCGAGCGTACCTTCGGATTACAAAAACAAAGAAAGTAAATGACGTAAGAGATCACTTACAAATTTTAAGTCGCTAATATGTCTTCTTTATCCATCTCTTAGAATAATTTTAGTATTTGCCTTTTTTAATGCTTGGCAGAGTACGTATTATTTAGTCCAAATGATATCGTATATTGGAAGTATTATTTATTTATGTAAAACTTTGCATACATTAAAAAGTATATTTATTTATTAAATTTGTCCAGTAGTCCATTATTAGGTATATTTCCTGAAAACTCATAAATTTTCTCATTATTCCCTAATCACCTTCTCAGTTGACGTTTCGCCTCTTTCGTTTCATATTATCTGTCCCTTTCTCTTCATTGCTTTGTTTTATTTTAAATGTTTTCTATTGTTTTCTTACTGTTCTCTTATTTTATTTTATATTGTGTTCTCCCTCTGTATGTATATATAACCGCACAATGTATATTTTTTGTTTAGTTTAATTTTATACCCTGATGATGCTTAGGCTAAGCGAAACCGGTAGGTTATAAAAAATAACATTAAATCTGTGGTCTTAAACATAATGAATTCATTTGATTAAATATTTATTTATTTTATTGTGTATGCCCAAGTAGGCTTTTACATATGAAGTGACACAAGCGTAAATTATTTGCTCATAAGAAAGGTAAGCATGAGTAGTAAACATAAATATTCCATACATTGTATTTATTTGATTACTTAAACGAATATTAATTAAAGACATATGATATTATAGCCTATTTGTATCTACATTCCGAACAGTTAAATACATCAGCCAACTACATGCAATCTAAGTACAAGCGAGTGTATGAAAGACTCAGTCCTGATATAATAACAACTAAATAGAATTTTTGATCGAGTAGTTCTCGTTGGTGTATGAAAGGCAAATAAGGTTCCGTAAATTAGGGCTGTTTAATACCATTGATAATATTAAAAACAAAAGTAATGCTTCGATCTAAAAGTATTAATAAGTTTTTTTTAAATCATCCAGTATTTATAGTTAATATTTTCAATGGGTTGATTAAGTTTATAGTATATATATACAATGCTAGATATTCTTTATACCACTATTTTGAATATAATTCTTCTATCTGGTCCCCTAACTATAAAATCCACTCTGACTTATAAATATATATTTTAGAAATTTCTGTTGATTTTTTTCAATGGAGTCGGAGTGGATTTTATAGTGATATAAAGAATACAATTTCTTTCAAACAATCAATATTTTCAGTGTGAATTAAAAAATAAGTCTAGCATTGTCCGCAAGGTATCAATATCTATAACACATGCAAATAAATGTATGTTAGTAAAAAAAACAAATCTTTAAGTAAACAAAATAAAATACATACATTTATAATTATCTTACAGTGGGGAAGGGACGGAAAAAGGATGAAGAAGGGTACAAATAAATTAAGCATTATGTTGATGGGAATAGAAATACATAGAAATTAATAAGACTAGAAATTACATACATCAGAGAGCAAGTCGTTCCAGAAACGTGATATGTATGAGTTGTTTAGAGCGATGGTTGGAAATGTCAAGGGTTCTTTCATCGCGTGGGCGAAGAGAAAGCCCGTGTTTGGTTATACAGTGAAAATAAATATTTCGATAAGTAGGTGAGTTAATTTTATTACGGACATAATTAAAATGGTAAAATTTTCCAAATATACGTAACCAGGAAAAGTTTCTAGATGTGCTACATACATGAAGGGGATTACTCTGTTAAATTATAAAAAAATACCAAAGAAACAGATTCTGCGGAAAACACAATGCTAACGGTTAGCATTCAGAGTAAATCCATCAAATGATTAAGTTGACGAAGCGAACGTATTTCAAAAGACCGAAGGAAAAAGGCAGCCAGGACCAAGCGAGGCGGAAAAGAAGAAGTGGGTATAAAATGGCGTATTGAAGAATTTCCATTAGGATATGCTGGGATTTGGCGACTTCTTATTGGCTACATACGCCTTACTATAGCAAACCCAATAAGTGTTACACGTGCAAAAACTTATGGCCTATTACGAGGATTTTCTCGGACATTTCGATGTCAACAACAACGAAGAAAATCTGTATGTATGAAAAGGCAAAAGACTCTCTAACGGTGAGCTCTGGTGTGCACAATCTTAAACTCCTTACAACAAAATATTATCCATAACATTTTTTACTCCCATTATTTTTCACTGTAAAAATCTATCTAAAAATGACGTTGGATTTTAATCCAATAAGGAACTAATATTTGCTTATTATGTAAAAATTAAAAATTTCTCAGTTTTCATCTTAAGTTATATCCCGTGATTTTTCCCGGGTAAATAATTAATTTGACAATAAACAATTAAGACCAGATGCCATATTGTTTGTTCCATATTATACAACTGTTCAATGAATGAAAAAAAAATGCGTTGAAACTCTGGCTAAGCCGGGTAATAAAGCTACACGAATGCAAGTAACAGTACAACAATATACTGAGATGTATGTACTCTAAGTATTGCCCTGGTGAAAGACCAACATTCAGAATTAAAACGTTGCTAGAAACTTGCCATGTTTAGTGTCCAGATCTGAATAGCCAGGTGCTTTTCAACTTTATTCTTCTTCTTGCCTACCTCCTTCCTCCATAAAGTAGATAAACGACTTGCTTTATAGGAGTGGAATGATATTCTTTTGAGATTTATAAGGTAGGTCCTAATTTTTATTTTTATTTTTTATTTATTTATTCTTAAAAAGAAAAACAAACATTCCCGGGTTACGAATAACCTGACAACATTTAAAAAAACTCCTACTGCCATCGTAAGAAGCAAAAGATGTTGCTTGTGCAATGATGGAGGATTTAACCAGCAGAGGAATTGAACGCACGACGCCCGGATGGGAATCCGACGCGTTTGTCCACTCAGCTACCGACCGGTACTTATTTATTGAATTTCGCTTGAACAGCTCAGAAACGCGAAGCCTTTTTTTAGGTGATAAAAAAGACAACACGAATAATGTAGCAGTGTTTCGTGTCCAGTCAAAGATAACGGCGATGGAAACACTAAAATTATCCAATTACCCAAACGTGGCGGTGAGTGGCTAGAAAGAAAAACAAAATCGCGTGATCCGAACCAAATCTGATAAAAGTTATAACTAAATAAAAATTGTTTGGCGTCTGAAAACCCCTCGGTGTGTTGTTATCGTACAGTGTAATAATGTATATCCTTTCATGTTATATTATGTTCCTACCATGACAGCCTTAGCGAACTACACGAGGATTGGATTATCATATTATTTATCATAACTGGGTTTCCTGAGACGGGTTGTTGGCGTTAAATAATATGCAATTCCATCATATGGAATTAAATGCAAGACTTTATGCAGCTGGGAAAATATACTGCAGCCACCGACTGGATGCTTGGAAACGTTACATTTCATTATGAGGTTCGCGTGGGCCTGCAATATCTTCAAATTTACACTAATAAACTGAGACAAATTAACAATTGGGTATATTATAACATTCGAATCTATCATTTGGTCTCTACTTGCTACTTCTATGAGTCTTCTTTTGTGCTTCCTATTTGAAATTTGTAAGTCTTTGTAAAAATATTATTCCTTTTTGTTTTATAATGTTGCCCTTCCCAGAATGAGTTTTTTTTTTAATTCCTTGGGATTAATATACCAAATGTATTATGTAATCGTATGTTAACATTTTTATAAATAAATTTAAAATATAAGAATCAACGTTAAAAAATTGTAGTGATTATTCTGCATCTTATGTCGCTAAAACAACTCACAATATCAATGTTAGAACATCTTAGATGTTTCAATAACCACGGCTTTTCAGAATTCGCCAATCATCTTAATGAAAAATATCATACCTTCAATAAAAGAACCTCATATTCTTCACAAAAATGGTCATGGCAACAGATTAAATAATTTAGAAGCACTAGAAATAAAGAAAGTCATTAAAATAATAGTCATATTCTTAATAATCAGTTGAATTTGTCCAGAAGTCCAATATTAGATATATTTCCTATAAACTAATAAAATTTCTCATTATTTTTTTATCACCTTCTCATTTGACGTTTTGCCTCTTTCATTTCATATTATCTGTCTATTTCTCTCTGTTCCCTTGTTATAATTATAAATCTTATTCTTTTGTTTTCTCACCGTTTTCTTATTTCATTATATGTTTTGTTCTCTCTACGTATGTAACTATAACCGCACATTTTGTATTTTTTGTTTAGTTTAATTTTGTACCCTGATGATGCTTATGCTAAGCGAAACCGGTCGGTCATAAAAAAATAAAATAAAATCTGTGGTCTTATACAAAGTCATTAAATTATCTTCATTTAAAAAAAGGGTAGTTTGGACTATTCAAGGGGATAAAAGAAACTGACACCGTACTTTTGAAGATTAAGTATGACGCTTATGATGGACTGAGATTGTTCTAAGTTGAGGAGTCCAATCTGCCACCCAGTCCCCCTTGGCGTCTCCAGACAAATAATGCTCTCGTCTGTCAGCTTCGGGGGTTCGACGCACAGAATCTGCCTTATTACAGGGCGGATGGCTCGGATTCCAATCCCCATGGAATTATGGCGTAGGTAGTGCATTTATCCACACCAGTAAGAATAGATCTACCCCTTCTCGCAGTAGATCAAAGAATACCCGAGTAGTTCCTTCAAGCGCCACCAACGCAGGTCGCAGTACCACTTAACTAACCCAAATACTGGTTTTACCCTCAGAGTAAGAATATATATGGAAAGAGAGCTAAATATTTTTACCCAATCCATACAAATTTACGATAAATCACTTTCTCCTGGTTTTTACGTGGTAAACCGTGAGATGTTTCCCGTCTCCCGCATCTCCGTGGACCCCGCCCACTACGTTTTGTTATGCGACATAACTCAACGGTTTTTGAGGTTATATCCTATATTTTTGTTGATAACAATACTGTGAAAAAGTGGTTATACAAATAAACAAAACATTATGTTGAAATGTGCTATGAATGGATGTATAAATACCCTAGCCCTGGCCCTAGTCGCTCCCGAGTCAGGAAAAAATCAACAATCCTAACTATAAAAGCTATCCCTCCTGGTATGTTATTGATCTGAGGGTATTACCTATTCAAAAGGGCCCCCACCCACACAGAGTTGAATCCAATATTGTGGTTATGCAATATCTTTTCGTAGCATAACTTATTTGGTTTCTTGAATGTGTCTGATTTTATATTCATGAAATAAATTAAAAGCAAACATTAATAATAATTTTCCAATCGCCATTAGAGTTTCCTTTGATCGGAATATGCATAAATTGATGATTCAGTCCGGTGCGAATTTCGGGGAAAATAATTCAAAGTTTATTGATTAAATATTGTTCGGGATGCATCTGCTTCGCTGCGCTCGGGCGCGTTTATTGTCCCGCTCCGAGCGATGAATAAATAGTTCACAGAACTTGTTAAACTATAATTATTACTATGCGATGAACGACGAAATCATAACGCTGCTGATTGATAAATTTCAGAAAACAGATAATAATCAATTAATATTACTAAGGAACGAATATTGCATAAATTAATGTGTAAATAAATCTAAGTCATATTTCACAATGTTTTTTTTTCTTTAAAAATATCGAGTCGAGCCTAGGTAGCAAATACTTTGCAAAAATTACCACTGACAAAATTATCTACAACGCGGATATTCACAAATCTGACTTCCAAAAATGAATAAAACCAATACACAAAACAGCTTACTTTATAATGGGATGAAATGTTATAATGTGCTGCCGGAAACCATCCAAACTATGTCAATTAATAAATTTAAAATAGCCCGTAAGAACCATATAAAATACATTAGTAATATCAAATAGTATATAAGTTATTGTGTTACTATTAAGTCTAAAATAATATTACTTATAATTAGATACTTTTTAAACCTTAATAAGTAACTAAAATAAAATAAATAAAACTCAAACACACTTATTGTGAGTACCGCCCAAAGCCAGTAGAACTATGGAATTTCCAATTGAGGTATGTTGTGAGGCTGAAGGAAGTGAAATACGTGACGTCTATTCCGACCTGGTCACTAAACACGACTAATGCCATTTCAAGCAACGTTTTAATTCTGTGGTATTATTTCACCAGAAAGATACTGAGAGTATCTAACACTCTTAAACTTAACGCAAATATTTACTGTATATTATTTTATATTAATTAACTGTGAAATAACACAAAAAAATAAAATAATAATCATATTTGCACTCGCTGGGATTTGAACCTGCGACCTACCTGGTATCGACCGCCAGGTACTCTCACCCATGATAACAATAATATAACATAACTACGAAAACGTTAACTCTTCATTTTGATTTAAAAAAATGTATTTGACGTATGTCTAGAGAAATATTACAAATATTAATTCTCGTCTAAAAATAGCCGAGTGAAACATGCCCCTCCCGTAGAGCCTCCTCTCGACGCACAAATTATAATATAAAGTGAAAATTAAATTAAAACTCTAACATAACTCCAACTTAACTCGCCGAGTTTATCCTTCGTGAAACTCATCTACGTCACAACTGAGCGGGACTCGAAAAGAGACTAAAGTCAAGAAAAACAAAAAAGTTCAATTCGCATGCAAAATAGACGCTAATTTCGAAGGTTTTACTTTATCTGCGGTCTGATCTCGTGCATTTGGGGTTAGCGACTTGGACAGTGAATACCTATTCTCATTTAAGAACTATTGTGGTGAGGCCAAGTTGGGTGGAAATGGTGAACACCATATTTGCACACCTTTTCAATTTGAAATTTGCAGGTAAACTTAATTATTTTCAACAGGTTACTTTATTTATGTCATAAGTGATAGAGCTTTTGAAATGTCTATGTGAGCTATGGCATTATGAAATTTGAAAAGTTTTTTGGGTTTGGAATATATAGATATTCGTATTTTTTCAGGTGGTATCGATTTCCATCATGGGTTATTGAGTTTTGAAATATCCACACAGCTGCGTAAAATAAGACAAGATGTAATTTTCTATGCTCCAAAGTGTTCTGTTCAGTATGAAAAAATAATGTTTAAAAGATATATATATATATATATTTATTTATTGCTGAAACACAAACAAAAGGAATACATAAAAGTATCAAACAAATATATCATATACAATCGGCGTGTAAATATCTCAAATAAATGTATTTTCAACATGTATGGTGTACTCAATAAAGTTAATGAATTATTTAGTTTTAACCGAGACGTGCGAAAACAAGCCTGAAATTGACAATTTGTGGTAGAATTTCATTTTCAGCCGATTTTTTGTTTATTAAAAACCTGTAACTTGGTTCCACTTATTTATTTAACGATTCTGAAAATGTTCGTTGCTGGGTGAAAACGGTTCGGTCCTAAACAAATAAGTAAAACTAAGCTATAAAGATTTTTTAAATCGTAAATTCATACATTATGTATATGATAAAATTAATAAAAAAAACGAATATTCCTAGGCTACGAATAACAGGATAATACTCAATTTTCTTCTACTATCATAATTATAAGCGGATTTTTTTAGAGCAATGATGGAGGACTTAGCTAAGCAGGATCACATTTTGATCATCTTTTGCTTTCCATGACTCAAATTTAAGGGGACGCAACTCTTTCAAAGTAAGTACAGACAAATTTTCGTAAAAATGAACCATTTGCATACATAATAAAACACTATTCCCCACTTTCAAAGTTTGCTTTTTTATGACTTGGGTCGTTTTCTTAAAGCGCCCTTGGCAACTGAATGACAAATATCCGCCCTTGACGTCTGGGGTGTCGAGATTGCAGCCATTAGCCCAAATTTGACCAGGCTGCCATTTTGTTATTTCACGAATCCCGCGTTTTACAGGTTTCCCGCCTTATTACGAAAATTGAGAATGCGGAGTGCGAGCGGAGCTTTATGCCACACTTCAAAATAAGATAAAATAATAATGCATCGTTTGACTAACAATGAGTGACGCGGTAGTAAAGCGGATTGACGCGATATAAATCTAGGATTCAGCGCATAAAGAGAACGTTACAATTTTGTTTAGCATACTACTTTATTACGAAGCTAGCAGTTCACAATGGAGTGATTATACCAACCTTGAAGTGAGGCATAAAACTGGCAGAGGATGAAAGTACACCGAATGCTGTATAAATGAGATCCTTGAGGCGTATGAGCGTTAAAACTACATGTGACCGTGTTAAAAATGTGAAAATGGATTAAAAAGATTAAGCTTAGATGGTTTGGGCATGTAGAACGGATGAACGAAGAAAATATTTTGAAAAGAATATATGACGCGAAAGTGAATGAAAGAAGAAGTTGGGGACGCCCGAGGAAAAAATGAATTCAAAATAACAAAACAGTTAATTTATTTATTTTATATTTGCAAAAACAGGTTTACACCAAAACATTGCAAAAAACACAAAAAATGGTAATCATAATTACACGAAGATTAAGGTAAAAAGAAGATTAAAAACAAAAAAAAAAGTTTTTGGCAAGTACATAATATAGTTAGAACTTAACAGCTAGAGCTTGCTTAAACTTATTGTAGCTCGCGTGAAAAATATTAAAAAAATCCTGCGAGGCAGTTAATTAACCTAGTTAGTCTCCCCAGGGGCCTCACCATTGATAAGTTAGTTCTGCACCTGGGAAAAACAGAAGCCTGTGTTGGTGGCTTCGCGTGAAATTATCAGGGAAATAAAATCCAATTTCCGCCAGGATGTCAGGTATTAATAATACACCGTCCAGGAGTTTATGAACCAAAAACCAGTAATGCTATATCCCTTCTCGAACTAAGGCTGCAGATACCCAGCATTCCCGAGATAAACGCTGTTGGAAACAGCCATGGGTAAAAACCAAACTCTCTCATGTAGAGGAACCGTAAAAAAATCTTTTGAATTTTCTCGACCATTAGTACATGGGCGGTGTCCTCTGGCCCCCATACCTGAGATCCACTATCGAGAATGCTACGCACTAAGCTAAAGTAAAGCAGCCTTATCACTGCAAGATTTGTCAACTCCTTTGAATTATGAAGGATAAAACCCAACATTTTTGTGGCTGATTTGCAGATCTTTTCGATGTGATTATGAAACTTTAAACGAGCGTCAAATACTGTCCCGAAGTCCTTACAAGTAGTCGTATGCTTCAGAGACGTATCTTTCATTTTGTAATTGAAATATACGGTCTTGTGTGACCTCGTGAAGCACATAACGGAACATTTTTGGAAGTTAAAACTGAGTTTATTGGCAATACTCCAGTCAATAATTGTATTAATATCTTCCTGAAGATGCCTACAGTCTTCCAATGATCTTATATGAGATATTATCTTATATTTATATCTTATCTTTATATGAGAAGACGTATGAATATAAATGAAGCAAGGAGTGTGTGCCGAGACAGAGTTGTGTGGCGGTCTATCCTCTCTGCCTACCCCTGCTAGAGAACGGCGTGATGGTTAGTTCGTTAGTTTACTACTTTATTTCAACCTCAGACTCTTGTTATTTGGCGTTTCTTGTTTCCCGCTTTATTGTGAAATTAAAGATGCAGACGGAAATTTACGTCGCACTTCAATTTATTAAAATACGAAATAAGCATTTAAAACGGATTGGTCCGATTTTAATGTAGGATTAATCTAGTAAATGGAACAAGGTTAATTTCTTTACTTTATCATTTCAGAGGTTTCCAGCATTCTTCTTTATTATGTGTTTCCAGCCTTATGGCGAATGCGAAGTGCGGGCGTGGCTTTATGTCACACTTCAAAACAAGATAAAAGAATAATGTTTTGTTTCGCTAAAAACGAGAGGGGAAGTTTCGGAACGGATTAAATGTGGGATTAAACTTATAAAAGTAATCAAGTTGTTATTTTTACTGAGCATACTACTTCATTTCACCCATAGACGTAAACTTGACTTACAATTCCGTCGTACCTTTCTGACTGTAATTTCGTAATAACTCACGTGTGTTAACAAAATTATGTTATTGTCAATTGTGCAATCTTCTCAAATAATGTGTTTATGTATTTTTTCAATTTTCATGTTAATGGTATAAGTGTTTTTTGTGGAATAGTTACTTATATTCGGAGAATTGTTTTTTTCTCCATTACATAACTAAAAAAAGTTTTAACTTTGACATGAAGCACTCACTTTGTTTGAAGACATAATTAAATTTTAAATAAAAATAACTTTGTTTTAACACCACTTTATAAGATACATATTCCAACCGGTTTCGGCTCTACCTGAACCTTCTTCAGGGTTAAACACATATTTGTTCAACCCTGAAGAAGGTTCAGGTAGAGCCGAAACCGGCTGGTATATGTATCTAATAAAGTGGTGTCAAAACAAAGTTAATTTTATTTAAAAAAAAAAAAAAGAAGTTTAATGAAGAAATGTGAAGATTTTTTTGTCATTTTTGTGTGGCTGAATAAAAATCCTTCAAAATAAAAAAAAATAAATATTGCGTGAGGTTATCCTGTAAACAGTAATGTCACTTTGAAAGTCGATGATTAGCAAACTTCGAATATTTATTACTCGACTTGGACCGAACATAACGCAATGCAAAACATCTCTACGGATTGATCATTTTGTTGACAAGCGATTATGCTTCATTTAAGCATGCGAACAACAGGTTTTAAAGAAAAAAACGCCTAAAAAGATAATGATGAATTTCCGGAGACTATTGGCACCTCCGCCACACTAGAGGTAATGTAAATCGTATGCTCCATTTAGCAAGGCTAAGCGTAAGCTGGTCTCAAGGAGGTTTCAAGGTACGAATTAATTATTGTTTCACAGACTAAATAAAAACAAAGTAAATACATAAGTAAATTTTAATACGTTTTTATACCACGTTACACAAAGAATCTAAAATTTAAAAAATATTGAAGACCACACGGGCCTAGGGAAACAAAAAATATATTATGACTCAAAAATATCATTCGTTGACTACAGTCATTAACTTCTTATGAATATTCGAGCACATCCGGTCATTAGATTTAGATGCGTAACATAATATACGTATTTATTCCACACACAAAACACCTCCGAAAGGTCAAAGTACGAAAAGAGGAGTATTGAACTTAGCGAAGGCTTTTTTGCGGTAAACAGTACCAATTTTTTATTCAAGAAATAATATTTAGTAAAAGTTTAGCTCACCGAAGTGTAATACTTAATTTGATAAAAATGTTTGGTGGGGAGAGAATTCGATGAAATTCGTAAGCTCGAGAAGAAAACAGTAACTACCCGTCATCTAGCGGCAATTCGAGAAAGCTACACGATTTCGAAGTAATTCTATCAGGATATTGTTTGGTACGAGTGTACAAACAAATGTCAGTTGTTACCTTTCGGAAAATTCAAAACGCAATATTTACATGAAATTCTCAAAAAAATATGCGAAAAAAACGTGACAAATCTCGTGAAATTCAGGGACATTTTTTTTCGTTCAAATATTGAGAGGAATTGTCGAGAAAAGCTATATTATCAACCACAAACAAGAACACCTGTTTGTGTGTCTCGGCACAAACTGTCAAACAGTGAGCTCTAGTGTCATGAAACTTGCGTCAAATTTTACATGATTTTTTTAAATATGAAATATTCAGGCCATCGCAACATTTTTTCAAAACGTTAAGAAATATCCATCGTGAGCTATGGAGCTTTGAAATCTCGTTATTAACTGTCTTAAAATAAGACAAGACGCTATATAGTGTGTTCCATTAGAACAAAACTTTTTGAAAAGTGAGAGAGTTGATTACAGTACAAGAAAAGCTGTCGCCTGAAATTGCCTGGTAACTCAACATAGGATTCATTGAAATAAATCAACAAAAACATATAATATCATTTTGTCCTGATTATCTTTCGTAAATTTTTGACAATGATTCTCTCTGTGTTTTGCATCCTGCCAATTTTCCTCAAAAATTGAAAGGAAAACGGAAACGTAATTAATTTATTCGTGGCATTGTCCGGCAGTGAAGTCGGCGCAATCAGCCCTCATAAATATTCATTGCTCATTTGGAACGGAAATGGGGATTCTTAAGGGAAGACAAATATCTGGAAGATTTTTATATTATTTAAAAAAAAATGGCAAAGCAATGTCGTCGTTGTGATTTGAGGAAAATTCAGGATGAATCTTTGTGATTTGAAATTATTAATTATATTTTATTCAAAGTGGCAATTTTGACGAAGGAATATATAATAATATCTTCGGTTTCTGTTTAATGGCAAAGTTCACTACAAACAGGTTGTACGAAAGAAGAGTACATTACATTTAAATCGACGATATAATTGTATATAACAATTGTTGTTATGCTGTTAATGCAACCATTGTTACGGACTCAGCCGCGATGGTGAAATTGAAATGCGCGTTTTAGCGTGGTGATTTCCAGGTAGAAATACACTTTTACTTTTTTTTCTTCTACATTATAAAATAAGAGTGATAGTGTTGTGCCTGTCTCTCTAGAAAATCCTGTGTTGAGAGCAGTCGTAGATATAATTGTACCAATATAAACTAATGCTAAGTCAACAACATAATATTATGTAGGCATCTACTTTGATTCATTTAATGGAACTTAATTGGTCTAGAATATGTTCATTTTTATTATCTTTACACTTTAATTTATAATGACTGTTTGTTTTCTAAATAAAATATTTTTTTTAAAAACTATTTTTGTACCATTACCAATATGAATAAAAAGTCAATTAATATTGTACCATCATAATAAACATTATACTTAGTATTTATGATTGCTTGTACTACTTAAAGAGAAGTTTAAAAAACTATTAAATTAACATTAAGCTTAGCTAAAATTACACGCGTTGTGACACTGAGACGATCGTTTGAGCTTGATTTCACTCAAAATCTTTCGATGTTGAGCCTTATTCGGGCCTACGGGGTAAAAAAATGAATAAACTTTTGAGTTAAAATTAAACTGACTTAAAATTACACTCAGCCGCGTTGTGGCACTAAGATGTGTGTTTGAGCGTGGTTAAAGCTATTTGATTGGTCGACGGGGCCTATAATTTTTACAAACATATTTAAATGCATAAATAAAAACGTTTAAAATTTCTTTAACGTCAAATATCTATGTTTACAAATATCAGAATTGATATTCAATAGAAAACTTATCGGATTATATCACCTGTTTCACTTTCAGTCTTCTCGTTTCTGCTGTTTTGTCGTACACGGCAGAATGTAGTGGTAGAAAAAGTACTTTATTATATTTTTACTCCGGCGATAAAGTGAAATGTGTTAGCATCAACACAAATGATTATGAGCCAATCATCTTGCTCCATTTTCCGCACCGTCCCGCAGGTAATAGACTCACGGCGGTTGCGGCGGCGGCTTAATGAACGGAAAACTAAATAATGGGTATCGGGGTGAGATTATATCCGCCGTCATAACATGATCTGTGGATGTTTTCACGAAAAGCTGGCCGCTCGGGAAAGTGATCTGTGTAGCCTCGCATCGCGACTTCAACTGCCGCTTTCGTTTTTAATGATGTTGTTAAAATTAAATGCGGCAAATTTTGTACACTTAGCAATCGTGTTTTTAAAATGTATAGCTTACGGAAGCGTTTAAAAATACATTCAAAAGTTGTTGTATATTTTTCATGTCTATATTGTGTACTGGGACTATTTGGAACTGGTGTAGGGACGTTGTGAGGCGGGTTAAAGAAAGGGTTGTAGAAAGAGATTTATATTCGGGTTTTGAAAAGGCCTGGATTAGAAAAAATGAAACGAGAATGGTAGTTACTGTTAGTATCGCCCTGGTGAAAGATCACAATTCAGAATCGAAATGGCTTTAGCCGTTTCTAGTAACCAAATCTGAACCTGAAGCCAGGGTGCTTCCAAAAAATCCTATTCCCTAACTACCTCTCCCCCCACCTCATTAATAAAATGATTTCTTTTAAAACGTTTTCAAATTTATCTATTTATTTATTTTTAAAGATCTCAAAAACACTATATATTGCATATCTACATAAAATTTGTTTTATATGATTACCACACGAGTGGTAAAAGCCTGTAGCTAGTGGGACCATGGCATCTCCAATTCAGGGTATAATGTGTGAGGTTGAGTGTTGACGATTAATTTTATTCTATACCTTTAACTAATTTCTACATACTCTTTTAAATCGATATGTATATATCTGTGTGCAAGAAAGAAGAAGAACGAAATGAGTAAAAAAAATCAAGTTTGCAAAATTGTTTCATAGATATATATCTAGCAAGGAAAAATGAGATGAGTGCTATTATTTTTTTAAAAAAGACATGTGACATGACATGATTACATACAAAAAACAAAATTCGTAAATTTTGTTTTTGGCTCTCCTGAAAATATCTGCGTTAATTGACTCATTCCGTTCTTCCTTGCGCACACAGATATATGCTTTACGATAACATCATGTAAAAAAATGTAATTACAAAATTTAAAATACCTTACAAAACCTCCGTAAATATCCGTTTTTTCCCTTTCCCTGCGGAAAAAGGCTAAGAAAGCTATCAACTACCAACTCCATCCAGCTGTCGAGATATCAACTGGCTGTCGGAGATAGCAGCGAGTGTCGACTGCCTACTGTCGGGTCGAGTCAACCAGGTGCCAGCAGGCCTGAGCTCGGTTGACACAAAGGCCAAGGCGATGAGAAAAGTCGTTAAGATCAATGGGTCGTTGCCGGCTCGTGTGTGAAGTCGCGACAGGTCGACCGGAAAATGGTGAAAATTCCGCGCCGTTATTTTCACGTAAGAATTATTGGTTAATGGACCCCGAGAAAACAAAACGCTAAAGAAAAACCGCAGAGAGGATAATAAGAATCTGTTTTTACACAGTGAATATCAATCTACTTCGAGATGGGGGTGTGTTTTTAAGAAATAATATTTGTTGAGAGTATCTTAAAGTCAAAGCAGATTGATTTATTCAAACTTTTGATTCTAAATATATACTAATTATATAATAACTAATTATGCACTAATCTAACAAATTATGTAATATGTGTGTGTAATACAATGAAGTTTCCATAACTCACTTTTTGACGGCCTCCATGGTCGAGTGGTAAGACGCTCGACTACGAATCCAAAGGTCGCGGGTTCAAACCCGGCGTGCGCCAATAACTTTTATTTAATTAATATGTGTCATAACACATTTAATTCATATAAAAATAATAACAAGTATATTTGCGGCACGTTCCAGAGTGGTAGATACTCTAAGTATCGCCCTGGTGAAAGACCACCATTTAGAATCGAAACGTTGCTTGAAATGGCTTAAGCCGTGTTTGGTGACCAGATCTGAATAGCCAGGTACCTTCAGCCTCACAACATACCCAATTTGGGGATGCCATAGTCTCACTGGCTCTAGACGGTTGGGAGCAGTTGAGACTCTTGTGCGGTATTCATGTACTCATATTGGAAATGATGTTGCCTGTAATATTTTACCTTATTGATGAAGTAACGTAGGAGATTTAATAATCCAACACTTACCTGGAAAAAAGAGAAAACATTGGTTAGAATAAAAATCAAAATTAAGTTATGATAATATGTAAAGATTCATTAAAGTATTTTTATTATTTGTGCAAAATACTTGTAGTAAATACTACCCGGTTTCGCCAAAATTTTAACACCATATTTTCAAAACATTTAATATTTCAAAGTTCCAACAGCTCAAATTTAAATAATGTACCCTATTATATCACATAAACATAGACCACTTTTAACGATTTGTTAAAAAGGCAATGTATTCTTATATAAACTTACTTATCTTCATGCCATTTTCACAGAGGGGTCAGAGAAGATAGCCTGTCTTACAAAACTGTATTAAAACAGGATCTTTTGATTCATTCATATTCATGCATCGTCTCATACATACTCCTCCGTTATGTATTTTGACTCTTGACATACCCAGCTTAAAGTATTTGATTCACTTTTAGAATTCAATGTATTCAATTGTAATAATAATTGTAATGGCAATGTGTTACCAAGTAGCAGGTGGTGTAAATACACTGTCCAATGTGAAAATAGAATACAAAGGATTTCCGAATAAATAGACTTTCACGGAGGGTATCAAACGCTGCGGAGGCTTTTTGTACGCAGGGCGGCCGCATAATAAATAAAACATGAGAAGTGACCTACCACACTTAAACAAAGGAGTCTATAGTAAATATTATAGTTGAACAAGCTTCATATTACATATCGAAATACTAGGTCACCTCAAGGACGCTATACTAAAACATAGTTAAATTACCTTAATTAACAACTGCACACATAAATCAAACAAGGCTTTATAAATTGTAAGAGAAGGCTGACGCCTTAAAGAGAACTGACGGCTTTAGAAGGGTGAGCAAAGGATCGGTAGAACTGGAGAAATTCGACGGAGGAAAATGTCCGAAGCAGGACGCCAGAAGTCTCACAAAGTAGATGTTATAAATTGAATGAAAACTGATATTCGTACATTGACAGATGTCCCGTAATGTCGTGCTGTAAAAATATTCAAATTTGGAAGATTAACTGTTATAAAAAAAAAAACGATTTAAATGTCTACAAGCGCATAAAACGGAAATGTTATATTATGAGTAAATTGAACCAGGCATATATTTTACTGTACAAGTATTAATATTTGCATAACAATGATAATATGATGGCCTTCGTGGTCGAGCGGTTAACATTCTCGACTGCGAATTCAGAGGTCGCAGGTTCAAATCCCGGAGTGCGCAAATAAAATTCTATAAATTTGTGTAATTTCACAATTAATTAATTAAAAATAATAGTTTATTTGCGGTACGTTTCAGAATGGTAGATACTCTCAGTATCCACCTGGTGAAATACTACCACAGAATCAAAACGTTGCTCAAACTGGCTTTAGCCGTATTTGGTGACCAGATATGAATAGTCAGGTACTTCCCAACCTTCCCTTCTCCATCTTCTTCCCCTCCCTACTATCTTCAGCCTCACAGCATACCCCAATTAGGGATGCCATAGTCACACCAAGCTCCAGGCAGTTGGGATTCTTGTGCAATTTTCATATTGAAAAATATACAAGTTTTGAGTAGAACAGCTGGTGTATACGCGAATTTCCAGGAAGGTTAATTGGAAGCACCATTATTTGTTACAAAGGGGAATGGATTCTAGCGAAATGGTTAACGTTCACAAAGGAACTTATATCACTTAAAAGATACAATGATAAAAGTCGTACCACCGATAGCACCGTTGTAACATTTCCCTCTTTCTCACAAGGGACGCATGTACGAGAAAGAGACGGAGCTCTCAGCTGCAGAACCATAATGTTATTTTGCATGCTGCTCTAGCGAATAGCATGTTAGTAGTAATCGCACAATCACTACATGGAGATTCTATAAGGATCGACACCGCCATCTACAGCCCGTTCGGCGAAGGTTACAACTAAATAAGTTATTATGTCCCCAACAACAATCATAATAAAGTTTTGTTCATGTAAGGTGATTCAGGACTGTCATTCCATGTCCTCACTTTTAATAAAGAAAAAAATGGTAACAATTCACGCTCATGCACCGAAATAATTGTACGTTCATTGTTATATTGTCTTATTTTTTACTAATTTATACAATATTATTTATAAAAAAAATAAAGAAATGAAAAAATAATTTTGTATATGACAACAAATATTAATTTATTTTTTTATGACAGACCGGTTTCGCTTAGCCTAAGCATCACCTGGGTACAAAATTAAACTAAACAAAAAATGCAAAGTGTGCGTTATGTACACATACAGAAGGATAACAAAATATAAAATAAAATAACAAAACAATGAGCAAACAAAAAATAACATAAAAATTATAACAAAGGAAAAAAGATAAAGGGACAGATAATATGAATTGAAAGAGACAAAACGTCAATTGAGAAAGTGATGTTGATGCTTAGGCTAAGCGAAACCAGTCGGTCTCAAAACTTAAAATAATATCCGTGGTCTTTTACCAAGTTATTTTTCATTTCTTTAAATATGTCAAACCACAAAGTGATTGCTTTCTTCGAAAATATAAAAATTAATAATTATTCAATGAGTAGCAATGTCATTACGTTGATTTATTCCGAACTTCATTGTAATACAAGATGTATTACCTAGCTTATTGCCATGTAAGAGCCAGAATAACAGAAGAGTATGTATGATACGATGTATAAATGTGAATGAAGCAAGAAGCGTATCCAACACAGAGTTGAGTGGCGATCCATCCTCTCAGTCGAGAAACGGCGTGATAGTAAGTTAGTTTTAACTTATGTAAGAACAGACACGTTTTTCGCAAATGGCAGTTTTTTTTTTGAAATTAGGTACAAGTAAAACTGTGAAATTGCTCTAAACTTGATTACAAGTGTACTAGCACACATAAATCACGCTGATAAAAAGTTTCACAAAAATAAAAATAAATTTCGCCCAGGGGATGAAACTTTCTCGTTACGCCTCTGCATCTAATCTTGTCTCCATACTACGTTACCTGCCCCAGTTAAACCTTTGGTTCGATAGGTACTAAATTCAGTACAACTTTTGCAACTGAGTACATTGCTGGCGGTATCTAATACAATATACATGATTATAATATTATACATTCCGTGCCGTAGACTCAGAAACAATGGATTTCTGTTCCTCAATCATTACTCTACTAATTATGGGTATCATCCTCCACTGTCCAGAATGTCGAGACTTGTTAACTTAAGCCATGGTCTTGAATTTTTCGGTACCAGTCTAAATGATTTTTCACATTCTTTATGACCCTACCAAAACTTTGGACTTGACCTTGGATTTGATTTGAATGTTCTTTCTTATGTATATTTTGTCCTATTTTTGTCATTGCTTCATTTGATATTATGTATATGCTGTTCTTTCTCTGTTGCTCTTTTTTCCCATTTCGTGTTATGTATTTTTTTGTAATTGGACAATAGTCCGTTAGTTTATAAATAAATAAATATAGGCGGCGGTAATATGATAATTTCCTTTGTGAGTACGTACGACCGTACAAGTGTGAACTTTTCAAATTTGAAACTGATATAAACTGAAATTATAAAATAATAAAAAAAAATATTATTAATACGCTAAGCCGTCTTCTGTGCATGATTCGTTAGATCGCCATGAGAGGCATTGATGTATGCCAAAACAATACTGGTAATTTTCGCTCATACGTAAAAAAGTTTGAAGTTTTATTTCGATTACGCTACTTCACGATTTTCTCACTATGGTCTCTTTTGACGTGTGTATCAATACTAAACTAGTAATCTTTTAATATCCTACCAACCTAATAAAGTATCTACCTAGTGTATTTTAGCAAATATTATTCTATATTTAAAACTGATGTGGATTAAAGCAACTAATATTTTTTCTTGATACGTCAAGTTACAATCCGTGATTTTTCACGGATAACAACTAGTTTTACATAATATATTTTATATAAGTTCTCGTGCTTTAAGTGATTTTGAGCCGTAGTACAAAATAACAAATTAGATGACTGATAATTTCAGAGAGCTTGTTAAAAAAGTAAGTGAAAAATATTTTTGAGAAAATAATAAATGTGTTATTTTCCGTCAAAAATTAATTGCGTCGAAAAGTAAAAATATGATAATAATATTATCAAATACTTATTACCAGGATTTTTTAATGTCGACCCAGCTATTTTCAAAAGGCTACGTAATTTTCATCATGAACTACGAAGTATTTTAATACGAATCCAAAAATCAAAGAAAAACAGAAGATGTCATATTGTTTTAAAACAAAATTATATCAACCCCACATTGGTCTGTTTCATAATCTTCAATAATTTTGATATTAAATTATAATTAATTTGAAAGCTTTACGCTTTTTATTTTTTATTGAAAGATGGCAGCCTATATCGGAAGAAATTGAAAAAATAATATTAATAATTTTCAATGAAGTATGAGATCGATTAAAAATGACAGTTTCTAATAAGGTCTCGGTAGCTCGATTGGCAGAGACGTTACTCCCGGATAGAATAGAAGTTCCGAGTTCGAGTTCGAGTTTTATTTTATTTTTTATAGTGAATACCGCACAAGAGTCTTAACAGCTCTCAACCGTCTAGAGCCAGTGAGACTATGGCATCCCCAAATTGGGGTATGTTGTGAGACTGAACGTAGTAGGGAATGAGATGGGTAAAGAGGAAGGTTGGGTAGTACCTGGCTATTCAGATCTGGTCACCAAACATGGCTAAAGCCATTTCAAGTAAGGTTTCAATTCTGAATGGTGGTGTTTCACCAGGACGATACTAGAGTATCTACCACTCTGGAACGTGCCGCAAATATACTATATATTATTTTATATGAATTAAATGTGTTATGACACATATTAATGAATTATAAGTTATTTGCGCACGCCGGGTTTGAACCCGCGACCTTATTGAGTCTCGGTCGCGACCGTTATTCGTTTTAGTTTTGACTTTTTCTGTTTCATATTTACGTTGGAATTTTTTAAATTTAATACATTATATTAAAAAACAAAAACATATCTTTTCAGAAATAAGACAAATGTAAATTATTAAGTAATGATTAAAATACATACATGGGTGTGTCGAGGGTAATCTGGTATACAAGTGTGCATACATTATAGTTCAGTCAACATTAGTTTCTAACTTAGCAAATGTCTGTTCTAAGAAACATGCTGTGCATAAATGTATCTTATATAAATACAGTTCATACACTAAAATAGAATATAATAGTAACGAAATGGAAACAAGTCAGAAAAAAATAAGAGATTAAGAAAACAAAATAAAAATAAGAAAAACATGTCCAAGGGAAATTAATTAAATAAGAAAATAGATTTCGAAAACAGTTTTGAAAGACAAAGCCCAAGTTTAAATTCAATTATTAAACTATTAAAACCATGAATTACGAAATAAGATGAATTAATCTTGTGGAACTTGTTCATGGAACCCATTGCCACTAGTAACTGTGGAATCGTCGCGGTTTTCGGTATTTCCAAGAATTTCATTATCAGCGCTGGAAGCTCGTTCACTGTCAGATCGAACCCCGGGGAGAAGCATTTTACAGGGAAATTATTTCATTGAAAACCGCGACATAGAACACACAAACATTGTATTATCGTACTACCAGAAACTAAAATACTTTCCCGGAAAACATTTTGCTTTGCGGTCTCTTTTCGATAGTGAGGACTTCCAGGCAATTTAAAAATAATATATTTTGGCAACATTCATAGTCCACCTTAAGAGTCAGCACTCAAGAATGACGCTAAACGTTACTTTGTAGGATTCTAATACAAGGAATACTACAAATGATTTATTTGCAAGTTTTATATGGGTAGTTAGAAAAATGTCTGAGGTTTCCACTGTTTTCCAGTGAATACAATCTAGTAACTGTAATTCTTTAAATTCTTTGAAAAACATACCAAAATATCAGTAAAATGTGCAGTTTATACACCAGTAAAGGCATCTTTGAAGATTTTACCTAAAATTCCAGTATGCATTTCATGAAGAATTTAAAAGATTGCTGCTTAAGAATTGTATTCGCCGAAATACTTAGATATTTTTCTAACTATGGAATTAACAGATAAATAAACTGTAGTTTTCTTGTACTAGAAAGCCAAAAAGTATGTATTTTGTGTCAACTTTTAATAGAATATACATTTTTAAAATTAGATTTGATTAATTACGACACCAAAATGGAGAATTTAAGAATTTAACAAATAACCATATACCTAGGTACACTAAAACTTACAATTTATTCAGAATCGACGTGTGCTTTTCAATATGAATTTATTTTTAGTAATAATATTTTTCACTGGAATCCCCCACTGGTAAAATTAGAAGGAAGCATATTCTACGTATCCTTTTTAATACCTTTCTCAGAATTTACATAATGTATGTTTAATGTTTTATTTATTATTATTTTCTTCTAATTAGTAGAGATATGTAGACGATAGCAACTATTAAAGAGACTTCTTTTAACAAACCGGCAGGGCAAATGAGTGTAGGAAGGCCTAGGCCTATGTTGCTGGATTATGTGAAGGCAAACACCACAAACCGAAAAAAAGGATTTTAAAGGTATACGTATACGGTGTTGCCTTATTTTCATGCTTAGTTAAGAATCTTTAAGGTTATATTTTACAAAAATGGCAATTAAAAAAATATAGAATAATGAAAATGGCTAAGAGATTACAAAGGTTTTAACGCCGATGATTTTTGAATTAAATAGATATAGTATATTAAACATATCAACAATAAATACTGGCCGAGCTTCAAAATATACAAATTACCATAATTTAATTTGTGATATCCTCGTATATGACTCCTTATCCCGTCAAATTGTTCGAATTTCAATTCAGATCAGAGTGCCAAAAAGTTGTCTTCAAGTCTAGTACCAAAGCCATCGGTCTAGTACCAAATACTTCCTCGTAAAGATGGGCGTGGGGTATACGAGTACTACTTCACTAGACATATCACGCGGCTCTAGTGGCCAGCACAGTTCGAGTGTTTTTGGAAATTGCGTTACCAAAGGCGGTAATGTGAGAAAATATTTCAAGGGCGTATCGATGTGGTTGTATATCTACCTTCTTGAAGACGACCTTCTAGAATGATCAAGCATTATTATATCTGGAGAAAGAGAGATTATTAGAGTATTACTGGGAAACATTAGCACAATTGCCGCAGGGCATGTTTGTAGAATAATAACATCACTAGACAAAGCTAGAATGACAACATCAAACAATGTGTAGGTAAATTACTTTGTGTTGGAACATGATCAGGGTTACCACAAGTATAACAGCTGATAATCCGCCCTAAGGAAGAGTTGTGGGGGTCCGAAACAAGGCTTTAAACTATAAGGAGGTACAAATACTTTTTTTGTAATTGTTAACCTTACTACTTACTTACACATATAAAAACAAGGCATTATAAGATAAAAGAAGAACAGTTATTTACAGCTGTCCTTTCTTTGGTGGTTTTGATCTGAGAGATAAAGGTAATCTTATTATATCTTATAAAGGTCGATTTATGAAAAAATAAATGCATGCAAAAATAGATTCTGATTGGGCGGAGTCATGTACAAAAATAAGCCTATATACGAAGTTGGCGAACCAATTGTAGAAAAAGTCGGGGACGCCCGAGGAAGTCATGGTACTATCAAGTGAATCAACTATTTGAATGGTGTCCTCAGAGCAATAATATACCAGGAGGGATAGCATTGTGAAACAGTGTAGTCGGGATTGTTGATTTTTTCCTGACTCAGGCGTAGCTAGGGTTTACATGGATACACCTTTTTACATCCATTCATAGCACATGTCGACATAATGTTTTGTTTATTTGTACAACCACTTTTTCACAGTATTGTTATCAACAAAAATATAGGATATAGCCTCAAAAGCCGTTGAGTTATGTCGCATAGCAAAACGTTGTGTGCGGAGTCACCGGAGATGGAAAACAAGCTAACATACCTAAAAGCGGTGCGATATTATGTAACAATTTGTCTTGTCTCTTTCTCTCTCATGGTTTACGACGTAAAAACCCGTAGACAGTGATTTATCGTAAAGGTTGGGTAAAAATATTTAGCTCTCTCTCCACATATATTCTCACTCCAAAGTTGTGACATTTCAAGAATCAGAATAATAGAAGAGTGTGTATGAGACGATGCCTTAATATTAATGAAGCAAGAAGCGTGGCAGTCAATCCGCTCTGCCCACCCCTTCGGAAATACGGCGTGATGGTTAGTTAGTTGCTACGAACATCATTAAATTTGTGTACAATGTATGGAAAGGCAATTGACTCCAGAACTCCAGGACGAATAGTAGAAGTGATAGTGAAACGGATGATCAGAATCTAAAAGATATGCAAAAACAAAGTTTTTGGTTCGTCGTATTTATTTATTATGCATATGCGTAAAAGTATTTTGTTTGCCACTCCGCAAGAAACAAAGGTTTTTTATTTGAATACTGTATTTTAACAAGGTTCTTAGGTTTTATTTTTATTTATTTCACGGAATCGAGTAAATTAATTGGTATACTCGTATGTATTATAGTAAGTGGGTAGGTACCCCAGATTATTGTCAAGATAAGCTAAACATATTCAGGTTTGTTGACCGCTCCTCCATTGCAGCCAGCCCACCTACCGGAAAGTTAGCCGTGGGAAAATGCTCCCAGCACAATACAATAATGCTTCTCGCTACTACGCCACACAGGCACCGGCGCGTACTACGGGTACGTAGATTCTGGTATCTAGTACGGCGGAGATGGGGAGCGAGGGGCGGGAGGCGGGCGGCGGGCGGCGGGAAGAGAGGAGGCCGACCTTGAACCGCGAGTGTAGCGGGGGGCTCGCAGACAATGGAGGGTACAAAGTGCGAGCGATAACCTGCCAACGACAATCACCTAGGAACGAGACACTTGCACGATGTTTTTTTTTTTCTTTAATTTGTTTTTCGGTCCGGGAAGGTTTTTAAAAAATGCAGAATTTTTTAAAAACTTTTTGGTCCTATTTTTTTAAGATGGAGGAATTTTTCGAATGTATATTACCTTTTTAATATTTTCGAAACTGAAGTTTTTTTATAAACCAGACAAATGTACTTTATTGACGTTTGAACAATCATACACATTTAAAAAGTAACTTACGAGCTATAACAAATCGAGTTAGGTTTTTTTTTTAAATATAAATTTAACAAAAAATTCTATGTGAGAAAAGGAGAACGGAGGAGAATGAGTAAAAAAAAGTTTTGAGTTTAGTATGCAGAATTGTTCCTTAGATACATATATAGCAAGGAAAAGTGAGATGAGTCAGAAAATAAAATAATGTGTTATTATTTTTAGAAAAAGGACATGTGACGTATGACATGATTACATACAAAAAACAAAATTCCAAAAAAAATTTTGGCTCTTCTGAACATTTGCGATTATCGACTCACTCCGTTCTTCCTTGCGCATACAGAATTATAGCATTCAAGAAAATGACATCACAAACATACAGACACGTTATTGTCTTAGAATATTTCCACAAAATGTGCCATGTAACAAACACACGTACGTTTCCAGTAAAGTGTTTCCTAAAAAACCAATGAATGACAAAGATAGACATTCAATGAATATGTGTGTATGGACGAAATAGATATAGTGCCGGGCGGTACTGAAGTAGTGGCGGTACGGTAGGAAAGATGATGACTTGATGACCCTCCGGAGACAAAATATACTTTTTTAAATTATAAATTTATTTGTTATTTTGTGTATATTAATAATTAATCTATCTTAATTATTTTCTCTATTTTCTTATTTTTTGTATTATTATCAATTATAGAATGAATTTCCTTTTTCTACCTCTACCTAGAATAAATCATTACTATTATTATAAATATAAATAAAGAGCATATCATTTATATATAGTCGTCTGCTAAAACCGCTAGTTAAAAACCAGATACGCTAAGTTTTGTTGTTATAAAAAACAGTAGCCAAAAAAGCTAAACAAAATTGATGCAAGTGGCTCATTACCTATGAATTGTTGTACGGCGGGGCGAGTGGCTTTAGTTAGTTGGATAGTGCGTCGGTCACGGCCCCCGGCCACTGTACACTGTACACACTGTGCACTGTATAGCAGGTTGATAAACTACACACACCGGGTTACCCTTGAAAATTACGTCGATCAATACCCCGAGATACAACAAACAAGGATGATGGTCAAATTATGTAAAAAACGCGAAAAAAACGTCTGAGAACACTAGTGTTGGTTAGTTAGTTGCTCAGAGCAAGAATATATATGGAGAGAGAGCTACCCAACCTATACAAATTTACGATAAATCACTTTCTTCGGGTTCTCACGTCGTAAACCGTGAGAGAGAAAGAGACAAGACAAGGTGTCACATAATATCTCACCACTTTTAGGTATGTAAGCATTTTTTCCGTCTCTCGCGTCTCCAGAGACTCCGCCCACTACGTTTTGTTTTGCGACATAACTCAAAGGTTTTTAAGGTTATATCCCATATTGTTGTTGATAACAATACTGTGAAAAAGTGCTTACACAAATAAAACATGATGTATAAATACCCTAGCCCTAGCCACGCCCGAGTCAGGAAAAAATCAACTACACAAGCTATCCCTCCTGGAATATTATTACTCTGAGGTTAGTTGGTAGATGGAAAATATGTTTACGAGAGACGGGAAAGCTGATTGGCAGAGGAACGTAAAAATAAGTTGTGGAAGGAAGGGGTGCTAGCAGTTCACAGTTCAGCCCTTGTTTCATTCGCCTGGCCCTGAAAATAAGGATTGCAAATCCTTATTTTCAGGGCCTGTTATGAAAAATTCAGATTTTAGAATTTTTGAAACACACTTGAAACTCAAAATCCGGATTAGATCCGAATGTTAGAAAATTATTTAATCTTTAGATATTTTTATGACCAATTTCGGCATGATTTAAAAGACAGAATGATTCCGTTTATTCGATTAAAACACTGTTAGAAATATAAAAAGGTTTTTTTTTTAATACGTTCAAATTAAAAACTAATAACCTACATAACCAAACATGTAACAGCACCATTATTTTTCGAAACATGATGTCTTTATTATTAGTCATTATATGGTAAACTTACTACGTAAGTGTTAAATGTAACTTTATATACAAAAAAAAAATATATATATATTTATATATATATTTACTATGTACTAAGACATATATTTTATTCTATTCTTTATTCATATTATATTTTTTTCTTTTATTAAATGTTTCTTTCGAAAGTTTTATATTTTTCTAGCTATATAGTTGCACACTTGTTTGTACTAAAGCTTGTATTTGTGAAAGATGTGAAATTTTGGCTATTGGGTAAACATAATTATTATAAATTTATTTATGATTTAAAGATGCCTAAATATTATATATTGTACACTTTAGATGTGTCTATTTCATATAACATCGCAATGCAAATAAGTTTTATATTTAAATTTAAAATTCGAATACTGATTCCACTGTGTATAATCCGAAAATGCGGATGATTGGAAGTGTGGATTATTCGGATTGCAGTCCCTACCTGTAACTAGAGTCCGCACGTGACGTGGTGTTGGCAAGTTCGCCACGCTCGCCTCGATCTGTGGCAATGATCAGTGGTCGCTTACCATAGAGTCTATCTATAGACTACTACGGAGCCATAGATTAGAGAAGCAGGCTCCCCTTGCGAGGCGGCAAAGCAAGGAGGTCATAAACCCAAAAGATCACGTGAAGTTCTTGCTCTGTGTTGAACTCAACTATACTTTATATCTCTGGTAGCCTGTATTTCTATGGAGGTTTATAGTTTGCACGGCGCGTTCTTTTTTTTCGTTGGCGATTGTAGGCGAACGTAGACATTCTACAAACGTGCTTCTGAAATATTGAGCCATTTAAAAAAATATATTTTTTATTTGCTTTCGATTTATTTGCACTTTTTTAGACTTTTGCTTTGTTTACAAGTCGAGCAACACAAGGAAAATATCTTGTGAAAATTAAACCAATCTGAGGACTCACAATCAAGGAAATGAATATTCTGAACTGGGAGACATAATCAATATAAATTATGTGTATATAAAAATAGTATATTTCATCATTTTTTTTTTGTTTTAGACACCAATAGATAATCTTTCTACTGCGGTTATTAACAATTCCTTTTGTAATTTGGTTCATGTTTTTAATTCATTAATTTATTTATATACTAACGGATCATTTTACAATTACAAAAAAAAAATACATAACACGAAATGGAAAAAAAGAGTAACAGAGAAATAACAGCACATATTGAAGCAATGACAAAAATATACATTTGAACGAACATTAGAATGATACCCATAATTAGTAGAGTGATGATTGAGGAACAGCAATTCATTTCAAATTGTATTTTGCTTCTGCTTTTATATCGGTTTTGCACTCTCTGCGTTTTAAACCGATAGCTTAAAATTAACAGAATGTCGTCTAGAAGTAATAAAATTTCCCCGTAACTAGATTTGAAAAAAAAAAATGTCTTCATAGGATGTTTGTATTATTATATAATTTTTTTAACAAATGCATAATGTGCTCACTCGCAAAATACAACATAGAATTGTAAAATAATTCGTAGACCCAAACAAATAACTTTAAACTTTATTTATTTTAAGCAAGCATGTAATTTTTCTTTTCGTCCACTTTTTTTTTAAATATTTTACTTGGCAAGTTTACTTCAATTTTATGTGAATACCGCACAAGAGTTCTAGCTTTCTAGATCCAGTGGAACTACAGCATCCTCAAGTTTGGTTTTATGTATTTTTATTTAGATGTATGCAAATTATTTTTTCACACATATATTAAGAAAAAAAATAATACATTTCACAATAGTAGAACAAAGTACGTAAGGTTACTATACACGTAAGTATAACTAGATATGAATTGAAATCTTAGTATGTCGAAAACCCATAGATTTTTTTTACATACTCAGCACAAATCATACGAAAAGTAGGAATTTGTTGGGGTTTGTGTTGTGATGCTAAAGGCAATGGGTAGGAGAAGGAGATGGAGAAGAGGAAGTTTGGGAGGTACCTGACTATTCCTATATTCAAGTAACGTTTCGATTCTGAATGGTGTTCTTTCACCAGGGCGATATTGAGAGGCATGCAATAAGATACTTTATAAAACGTGCCGCAAATACACTATGCACATATAATCTGAATTACATTTATTTGCACACGCCGGAATTCGAGCTCGCGACTTCTGGATTGACATTCGAGGAACTTAACTACTCGACCACAAACAAACAAAAAACATTACGCTTATGTAACATCGAGTAATACTTGAATTTCGTCAGAAGGTGTGTGTGTAAGAACGCTACACTAGGTTAGATATTCAATCCGAAATGAATTAAACATCAGAATAATATAATATTTGACCGATCAAAGATCCGGCATGGGTCGTGATGTCAAATGATGATGACCGAACTTCTTCATATCAATTTGCACAATGTAGTTTTTTTGCTCTTTTTAATTCTCATACTTTGTTTTTATACACCAAAGCGTCATTGAACTTGTTTATTATTGCCACGTCCGTCGACCCGAAAACCGTCTTAAAAATGCACAATATCTTGTTAAGCAAAGAGACCCAAAGTAAATAATAAAATAGACTTAAAAAATGTCAAAAAAATTATTTAATGAACACCGCATTTTTTGTCGCACGTCAATATTTTTTTACGGACCAACACATATAACCTAAACTGACCGGTTTGACTTTATAACGGGCATCTTTAGACTGCTACAATTTTAAGTAAATCTATGGTATACGAGGCCTGTTCAAAAGAAAAGGTGAATTTTGAATTTTCGCGGGCTGTGTACATTCCATTATCGTTTTTTTTTGTTATGTTGGTACACATATGTTAGCATTTTTTCAAAAGTAAAAAAATCGAAGAACACACAAAAACGTGACTAACCTTTCCAGTTGTTAACAACAAACCACTAATCCAAAATGGCTGATAATGCTAACATATAATCAAAATATGTGTACCAACATAACAACAACAAAAAAATCGATAATCGAATGTACACAGCCCGCGAAAATTCAAAATTCACCTTTTCTTTTGAACAGGCTATGTATATACTATTAATGCCCGGAATGGACGCTTATTGAGTCTATCTCATGGTGAATATCTGTGACTTAGGGTTTTGTTTTATTGCTAACAGAGGCGGCTTTACAGTTACATTCAAAAATACCTTCAGGTAGTTTTATTTTTTTTACGGGTTACTTATTATTATATCATTAAAATGGAGTTCTACCACGAATCAACACTTTCAAAATAAGATATTTCCTATAGCTTAATGACAAAGCATAATATATGTTTCTTGGTTGCAGTATTAACTATCTAACAGTGAGCTCTGGCGTCATTAAAATAGCACAACATTCTCAGTTTTAAGATTCTGATTTAACAAAACTATTTTTAGCTCTCAAATTATATCCGTCATTAGTATAGAACCTTGAAATGTCCAGAAAACAATTAAAAATATAGAAAATTGAAGTACGAAATAAAAAAATAAAAAAGTCTCATTCAAAGCCGGGTAGTAATTACTAGCATGTTGAAAACTTTGGTAAGATTTCATTTTTATAATGGGCTACGTAGCTGTACAATATCAATTTAATGTAAAAATACCCACGCTATATTGTTTGTTACATGTTTTTCAAATGTTCAATAAGAAGCCAACTTCTACGAATTTATATAAATATAAGGTATTATTAACAATAAAAAATATATTTGTGAGTAGGTACGTAAAACCGTAATGTTCAGAAAATTATCAAATTATAAAAAATAATATTTTCAAATACCTACCTACCTATAATGTATTTTAGCAGACATTATTCTATATTCGAAATGGGTGGATTAAATCAACAAATATGTTTTCTTGGAAAGTCAAGTTACGTCCCGTGATTTTTCACGGGTAACAACTAGTAAACTAATAATTTATTGCATAAATTTAACATTTTCTACGTGAACCTGCATATTACTAGCCACATTTTCGTATCACGGACCATTTATTTCGAGGACACGACCTCTATTGTGTAAATCTTGTTGCTTCTGTGTTTTTTCGGCAGGTAAAAAACTACACTCATTACCGAGAAGAATATTTCTGTCTCGGAATGCGAATATTTATCGACGGTCTTTATTCTGTCCGATTAAAAAGGTTCAAGCAGAGAAATAAAACACGTATTTAATCGAAACTCGTGAGTTTTGTTTAGAGATTTTTCACGAGTTATTGATTAGAAACAAAATTAAAACAATGAAAATATTATAAATGGTCAAAAAAAAATTAAGGGATTTTTACAGACCTAATACATAAACTCACCCTTATAACTTTAATAGATGCAAGTCAAGCTAAACTTTAACATCGACTTCAGTAAATAAATAAAATTATTAACTTTATAATAACCTAGTAATTACAAGTAGGGCTTCACCCGAGAATTTAGCACGTTTTTAAAATTAAAGCTCAACTTTAACTTTGACTTCAATAAATAAATAAAATTATTAAATATATAATATTCTAGTAATTCCAAGCCCGGCTTCGCTCCAGATTTTAGCACGTTTTTTCGGAAATACTTTTTCTAATTGAACAATTGAAAACATTCCATCAAAGAATACGTTTTGATTAACATAAATTAAATTCATATTACAAAGCTCCGTAGCGATTGAGATGTTGATAATTGATGTTGTTGATTGATGTATTTTTTTTTAGTGAATCCCAACTGCTTCCGATCGTCTGGAGACAGTGGAACTATGGCATCCCCAATCGGGGTATGTTGTGGGGTTGAAGGTAGTGGAAGAGGGGAAGAAATGTGGGGAAGAGGAGGGTTAGGAAGTACCTGGCTATTCAGATCTGGTCACCAAACACGCCTAAAACCATTTCAACCAACGTTTCGATTCTGAATGGTGGTCTTTCACCAGGGCGATACTCAGAGTCTATACCACTCTGTTTGTCCCGCGACCTCAATTGTTTTGTCTTAGAAAATTCTGACGGTAAAACTGCTTCAGGAAACGGATGTTCTGCTTAATAGTTAAGATATCATAAATCTTATTAAAATTACATTAATAGATAAAAAAATAAACAATAAGATAAAAAGGTAAAAAATTCTATAAAATGAGAGGAATATTTTAATCATCAAAAAAGACAGCGGGATTTAAAAATTAAAAAAAATACATTTTCAAATAGATTATCAAAAGGAAGGTAAAATAAATTTGTGCGAAATCATATATAAATAGATCAAAAAATAATACGGTGAAAGGTTAAAAAAATTAGATATTCCAGGAAATGTGAAAAAATCACTTTTGATCATCAAAGCTGGATTCATATACAGAAAATATACTTTCAAATAGATTATGAAAAGGGAGGTACCTACATTACTTACTACCTTTCAAAGTTCTATTGAAAAGTTGGAAAACGCCTATCCATTTCAGCATGACGGGATCCAAACAACAAAGCGGTATCCAAAAACTTGGATAATGTTCGCCTCTATCTGAATATTCATCCCCCAGCTGCACAAATGAGAGAAAACATTAAGTCGACGGGACGCAGCTAAAGAAAAGGCGTTAAAAAAATATTGAATAAAAGAACAAGAGCCGGCGAAGTGGAAGTTGTGACGTAACTCAGAGTTGAGATGGAATTCTTTAAAGCGGGTTCACTGGTGCCGGTTACCGGTAACCAGGTCTTGGCACAACCCTGAAACAAATACACCGGGTGGAACGTGAAAAATATTTTCTTTTTGAAAGCACTGGCATGCGGTGGTGTGCATGCATGCAGGTCTCAGTGGCAAGATTATATGTAGGTACCAATGGATGGTTTATTGTTATTTATTGTACACCATCTAGGTATACAATATGTGCTCGGGTAGAGCTTTGTATACCATTACAAAGATGACAGCCAGATCAGAAGAAAAGTTAAAAAATGATATTAATAATTTTCAATGAAGTATGAGATCGATTGAAAATGACCGGTTTCTTATAAGGTCTCGATGGCTGAATTGGGAGAAGCATTTCATGCTTAAGTTAAAGATTATTGATATAATTTCAATAATTGTTATAAAAATAAAAAGCATAAAAGTTTTAAAGATAATTCTAATTCAAAATGGATATAATTTGAGGCATTTACGCTACACCTTTTAGATCATGCAATTAAATGTTCCTATTGAAATATGTGTATAGCTATACGAGTATATAGTAAAAACATGTGTATAATATATTGGACGGTAGCGCCATCCCCCATCATAGTGGCGATACGTCGAATTATTTTTTCCGAGGCATTTTCTTTATCAAGCAATAATATGATTTGATTATGCACGACGCATATCAATCCCTTCATAATTAAAAACATAGATATTTTATTCACTTTCATGCTTGCTTCTAATCAATTATGTATTAATTTGTATACACCAAAACGGGCGTTTAAAAATAAAGATACAGATTTAAATAAGTTTCTCACACGAACAGTAAGAATGAGTTTTAAATTAAGTAATAATTTCATTGTATTTGTTTAAATATTAATATTGATTGAAGTTTTATGATATTATTACAATATGTTATCTACATTACATGAAGTTACATTTAACAGTCACCTCCATGTACATATTACGAACGTCATACAACCTAGATACAAGCGAGTATCAAAAGACTCAGTCCTGATATTATTGTTATAATATTTGAACAGAATTTTAGATCGAGTAGTTCTCGCTGATATATGAAAAGCAATAAGTTTAAATAAATCAGAGTTATTTTAAAATACTATTGACAATTCTAAAATTTATTAATTAATACATTAACCCAAAAATAGACACTTTTTGACTTATTAGTTTAAACAATACTACAAATGATTTATCTGTTAATTCTATATGGGTAGTTAGAAAATTTTCTGAGGCTTCCAGTGAATGCAATTATTAAACAGTAATCTTTTAAATTCTTCATGAAAAGCATACTAGAATTTTAGATAAAATGTTCAAAAATGCCTTTTCTTGTTTCGAAACTGCACATTTTACTGAGATTTTACTATGTTTTTATCTAATTAAATTGTTTTTGTATTCATAAACCTCAGTTTGTTCTATTTAAAATACTATTTTGTAGTATTCTAAAATTTATTAACTAATACATTAACACTGAATTAAATACACGTATATTGTCTCTTTCACATGTCAGAAATCATCATATTGATTCCAAGCCTTATTTTATACTAATTTATTGTTTTTTATTGTCAGTTGGATTTTGTAAAGTTTTAAATATATACGTTTGTTCTTTTGTTTGTTTATAATTTTGATATTATTTTTTGTATAACATTTTACTTGAAGATAATATAGCATGTATCAATATGGAATGAATGTGACCGCACGCCATTGAATAGGTGGTGCTAACTACTGCAATGCAGAGCGGAAGTTCGACTGTGGAAGGATGCACGTAAAAAACGTTAGAACGAAATCGATTCAATTACGTTTTTTGATATGACGTAGGCAATCAGCAAGAACGTCGAATGCAGTGAAAATCTTCACAAATTCAATCTGAGTTCGTAGATATTCGAATGCATTATATGATTATGAAATCGTTCGCAATTAAAGCAGGAGACATATATTCGATTTTCCGCTACATTTTACCACCTATAAGAGCTAAATGGGGTAGGATATTAGGGTAGAAGCAGCAAAGTGAAACTGGAAGAGAAATTCAGCTGATGGCATACTTCTAGCCCCCTTGACTACGTTATTATTAAAATGTAATTAAAGGGGGTTTAGAATAGAACTTTCCGATTGAATTTTGGCTATACCCGTGACGTTATTTATATTTGAAGATTAGAGACTAATTAAAGATCCTTAGCTCTCGTTAATTTGTTTCTGATGAGTTTTATTTTGATAAAATTGTAGTTTGGTTAAAAGAATTCACCGTACGCGAACTTTTGTAAAATATATTTAGAATATTGCTAAGTAAATACCATTGTTAAAATCAATATAGGATGTAGATATTTTTAATAAAAAATGTTTATGATATTCAAAAATATGCGTTAGATACATATGTAGGGCAATACAAAAATAATAAACATTTCTTCATAAATGCAAAATGGCCACATTAAATCGATTAAAATGTAATCTTGAAGACGTATGTAACACAATATTGCCATTGCGAGTAAAACTGAGAAAAAATCAAAGAATTGAGATTTTACCGACTTCAAAACCCAGTGTATCATATTTGCAACATAAGCATGTGGAGCAAACTGTCAGAAAATCATTTATGATACAGCAGCGTCTATCGGGTTAAGCGTTCATTTATTTAAAACACATTTCACACCATGCGAAAAATCAACTATTTATTTACACAGTGAAACATTCTGGACAACGCAATCTGGATGGTTGCTATTTATTAAGGCCCCATGAGACAAATAACATATATATAACAGTCAATCCGAGCCTTTAACCCCGTGGTTTAAAGATCGGTGTCGAATAATGGTCAGACGTGGGAGTTGATCGACCATAGATGTAAGGACGTTTCACAGCTGTAGGTCACACATTTCAATTAAATGTATTTGTTAAGTTCGAGCACTTATCTCAGAGAGAATAGGGGTGGGGGGGGGTCTAACGATGATGTGATTAAAATAATTGTATTAGTAAAAACGATAAATACATACAAGTACAACAATTGAACAACGGCAAGGGTTGGTATTACACATGTTATATTAATATATATACACTAAGATGGACGAAAAGTATTCTTATTGATTAAAACATTATTTGAAGTCTTAAACAAGAAAAACAAAGTGTGCAGTTATATAATATATACATACAGAGGGAGAACAAAATATAAAATAAAATAACAAAACAATGAGAAAACAATAGAATAACATTAAAACAATTATAACAAAGGAACAGAGATAAATAATATGAATTGAAAGAGACAAAATATCAACGGAGAAGGTGATTAAAGAATAATCATAATTTTTACCAGTTTACAGAAAATATACTTAATATTGGATTACTGGACAAATTTGCTAATAATAATTTTAATTATGTTAAATTTTGTACCCTGATGATGCCTTAGGCTAAGCGAAACCGCTCGATCTTTAAAATTAAAATAATATCCGTGGTCTTATACAAAGTTATTTTTCCATTTCTTTAAATATGTCAAACCACAAAGTGATTGCTTTCTACGAAAATATACGGTATTTATTTTTACGTTAAATACTTCTATTTTACTCTCCATATTATTATTATTTACGAGTATTTTTTTAAATATTTACTCCAGATCTCATGGAGGGTTGTGCAATATCATAAGTTCCATATAATCTATTGAAATATACCAAGATAATAAATAAAATTACATTGAAATAGAGTAATAAAAAAAATTACAAAATAAGAATGTATGCATATTTATATAAAAGTTGATGTGTGGTAGTAAATCATGACGGTAAACAAACTCCATTTCAAGAAATCATGAATTGACTCCGTTGTTTATAAACGGGATCCTGCAAGAAGTCAGTTATAGGTATGTATTTAAAATATATACTCGTATTTGACAAACGTCATATCGTTAGGGCCCAGATTCATGTTGCAAAAACAGGGCCTCACCTTCAGAGATTTTTTTAATGTATGAAAATAATACGGGTATAGATTACATCTTTAGACCTTTCAACTAAACTTAACTTATAATCAAAAGTAAAATCAAACTCCTTATAGGTTTAGTTTTTAGCAAGAACATGATACTAATACTAATTTAAAATAAGTATTTTACCCGTAAACCTTAGGGTCTGTAGCTTATTTTTAATTTTTTTTTAAATAAAAACTTGAATAAAATATTTGTAAAATTTGTACAGTGCTGTTTTTGTTAACACCATGTACTAATAAAAAAGTGTTTGGTATGATTTGAAAAATATATATGTTCAAAGAAATAAATAAAATCTCTGCAGGTGAGCTCCTGATTATGCGGTAAGAGTCCGGGTCCTAGTTATTATTAAGAACTGCTAGTTTGAGCAATGGTTTATCATGACAGCTGTTTGGCCTTCAAAGTAATTTAAAACTGTCACGACAAAGCATTACCAAAACAAGCAGAATCTAATAAAAAATATAAAATTTGATTGTTTCAAAATAATGAATAAACACAATGCTAGCAAAAAAACTCTATTTGCACATCGTTCATAAAAGGAACGTTGTTATATTTGTCTTTAGCTATGTTTTATGAACAAATCTGAATGCAGATGCAACGAAGATAGTTCCGTTGTAACCTTTCCCTCTTTCTAATAATCGTAAAAATAAATATATGCCAACACGGAATATCTTTATCTCAGCGCAGAACCATAGCCAGGTACAACCAAGAACGTGACCATACTCTTGCCCTTTCTCCTTCCCCTCCCCACTCCTTCGAGCCAAATAACAATTTCCCAAAATGAGATAGTTACCTGCCATAGTTTTTGCCTTCGGGCAGTTGGCAGGGACTCTTGCGTAAAAAAAACATGAAACACAAAAAAAAACAAAAATTAACGAGAAGTATGAAAAGTTCTGAAAAATAATCCAAAGATAAAGTCATATTTTCTTTACTCCAGTAAATTTCAGAAAACATGTTTTTTCGAAAGAGAATTAATGGGGAGCACATTTTTCCGGGAAAGATGAATGTATAGGATATTTCTGGGAAGGTACGCGAGGCGTCTTCGCAACGGGCACAGCAGAACCAGCGATTTTCTGCGAAGCTTAGAGCGCCGGCCGTGTTTCGGCAAGTAATTGGCGGAATAATTCCGACATGAAAGGAAAACAACAAAAATAAGGGTTGAAGGATAAGAAAACGCTCCAGCAAATAGCGTAAGGAGAAAACTGTACGTTATATACGCACGGTGCATGTAAGGAATTCACATAAATCACTTATGAAATAAACTATTCAGGTTGAAAAATAAATGGTTTTGTCGTTTTGCCCAAATTAAATAAATACAACGGTGACAAATTTCTTAAATTTATTTTAACTATCGCAAGGCAGAGGGTAATTGAATGTTAAGGATATTTTGTGATGGTAGATTTTTATGTTTTAAGTATAATGATGTATGCTGGAAGTATGTTAGAAACGTTATTGAAACCAAATTGTTTAAAAATCCTACATACCAAACATAACTTATTAAAATTTAATTCCTTTGAAAACGTTCTTAATTTGCTTTGCTCCGGGTTTCTCCTTACTTGTATCCTTGCAGGTCAATGTCCTTACTGTCTACTGAAAACCTTATGAATTATTTTTAATTTTTAATTTATTTACACTGTTTGCATTTTTAGAATCGTTTACTTATAATAACTTGAAAATAAATGTTTTTAAGTACCAACATGTTAACTGTCCTCAATATAATTTTAATTGTTTTCTTTGCTTTAACAAAATTGTTAATATGAATTCATACGTTTCATCTGGATTTTTAGACCCTCAGCTTCTCTTAAATTATTTATTCAATCTGTTGATGTACGCATGCACTGTTATACCCATATATGAACCTTTTTCTCGCATGATTTACGATAACGATCATGATTTTAGATAGTTTTAATTTGTATACGTATTATATTTTATTTTCTCCTTGTTATATAAGCTTAATCAATTTAGTATGAAGTGCACTTGAGGTAAAACATCACAACACAGCCGTATTACTAAGCCGAGGAAACCGAAATGGTGGACGAGACGTATGACTTGCATCACATCAGCTACGTAAAATAAAAAATCCATCCCATTCCCACCCCACGCCTCTGTTCTCCTTAGGAAAGATCCCATAAATGAAAAAGGATGCAGCTCCAAGTAGAAAAAAACATGAAATATTTAACTTCAGTCAAATAAAATTTTTCAAACAGCAACAAGTTCAGAACTTATGTATTTCTTTTTATCTTTTCCTTGCTTAGGGTTTTTAATCCAGTAAAGATCTTTTCCCTAAGAAAACACTAATGTAAAAATAAACTCAGTCAAGTAAATAAAACCATCAGATGGTGATAGTAATAAGGCCTAATGAGCCGCAGTACTAGTTAGATAGACATTATGAGGGGTATTTGTATAAGCCCCAGCTAATTAGTAGAGGATTACGAAAGAATCCATAAAATCAAAAAAAAATAATATGTATATTATTACTAAACGTTAGTTAAAGAAAGTGGTCCCAAAACACCAGAAACTGTATTATATATATATTTCGTTCAATCTGCTTCGGAAGAACCCAAATAAAGAAATAGACGAAGATTATGTTTTGGAGTGGGATGTGACACTACGGGAAGGAATAGATAAGCAGTGTACAGGGGAAATGAGTTATTTTCTCAGAAAACTACCTGAGTTTATATTTACCAATGTTCATATCGGCAGCTGTAAATACGTTTAATACGAATCATCAAAGGTCACAATCAACACCACCAAAATAAAAAGCGCTCATTTTATGCGAAATGATAAAATCAATGACAATATATTTGGCAATGCGGGAAGCAAACTTGCAACCTTCTTGCGTCAAATGGGACCGCGACCAATACGCTTCGGAGGCTGTGAAATGGTCTGTATCTCTCCCCACGGAAATACGTGGGTTGTCCCACCCGGGGTAAGTAGATTATTTTAGTTTAAGCAGCATTGTAAATGTATCAAGTAACAATCTTGTAAAAGGTAGGAATTGATTGATGTTGGGTGAAGAGTCCCTCGGGCTCTAAAGGTCGATTTAGGCGTAATTCCTGGATAAACTGTGTGCTCAGGGTAGTTCAACTTTAAAATTAGTAGTTTAAATTGAATTAAACGAATAACTTTTATGTATTTATTTACTGTACCGGATATTACTAGATTTTCAACATGTGACTGAAAAAAAACTATTATAAATGAAAACTTACACATGATTATTACATAAGCAAGTGATTCGACAGTAAGGTAGTTTTAACATGTAAGTATTGTGTTTAATATTTGCAGTACGTGGTCGATTGACGGCCTCCGCGGTCGATTGGCTAAGACGCTCGACTATGAATCCAGAGATCACGAGTTTAATCCCCAGCGTGCGCAAATAATTTTTATTATTTAATATGGTTTACTCGTTTATTTAATTTAATTCATATAAAATAAAAATAAAGTATTTTTGCGGCACGTTCCAAAGTGGTAGATACTTATGAGATAGTATCGCCCTGGTAAAAGACCACCACTCAGAATAGAAACGTTGCTTGAAACAGCTTTAGCCGTGTTTGGTGACCAGATCTGAATACCCGGGTACTTCTACACTTTCCTCTCCCCATCTCCTTCCCACTTGCTTCGACTTCACAACACCCCAATTGGAGATGCCATAGTCCCACTGGCTCCAGACGGTTGGGTGCAGTCAAAACTCTCGTACAGTATTTACATTTTATTTTTATTTTTAAACTGCAACCCATCCATCAACAACAAAATAGCTTTCTATGAACTGGAACGCGAATATACTATAAATTATTTTTAATGAATGAATTGTGAAATAACACAAATTAAATAAATAAATAAATATTTCCGCACCGAGGAATTAGCGAATTATTATTACCGTAGTAGAAGATCATAACCGTAGACCATCAGTGGTGATTTTTTTTATCAATTATTAATAAGGCATTAGCTATTTAAAAAAAATATAAAATACGTTTCAAATAAAGTTTTACATAACATACGTTCCTATTTTATATTAATTCATGTTAAAATCCCTTTGTCAAATAAACGTTTGGAAAATTTAATCTACAAAATCAGGGTGGCCTGAAGATATAAATGTGCGAGGAAAAAATCATATTAAAACACTTTAAAAATCTAAGAATACTCCCAAAGTACGCCGTTGGGTACCCAAGTAATTGCCAACCTTTTACAAAACGTCTAAAGTAAACTTAACCGATTTTTAATTCAACCAGAATAAAATAACATGTCTACGAATTTCTTGTATTATTTCTTTTGAATTTTCTCTCTCCGAAACATTGATTGCGAAAAGAGTGGAAAGAAAAGCATACAAAAACCTCGCGCTTAATTGGGGTCGACCGGGAGATGGGGTGGAATAGAGGCATTATTGTATTAAGGCCTCTCTGAAGTAGGACTTAAGATTTGCACATCATTAAACAGGTTATATTAGTTTTTCAGCAACGTTAAGGGGAAATATTTTCATTACGAACCAAAAAGTTAAAATTATAATTTTCTAGAAGTTAATTCACCGTGAAAAAATACAAAAAACTTCCCAGACTGGGTGATTTTTAAGCCGTAATAAGATTTCCAACCTTCGAAGCCAAATGAAATATAAAACTATAATTAAATTAAATGTAGTGGAGGAGGTTTAAATTATGGATGGGAAGTACCTAGAAATTAAAATCTAGTCACTTAACATAGCTTAAGCCATTTCAACCAAATTTAAAGTCTTTCATTCTGGAATGAAATGCAAGTATATAACTATCTAACCCTCACGCCGTTTCTCTGCAGGGGTAGGCAGAGAAACGGCGCCATAGCAATCCGTCTTAGCACACACTCCTTGCTTTATTCACATTCATACATCGTCTCATACATACTCTTCTGTTATTCTGACTCTTCACATGGCCCGATATATTTGATTCACTTGATCGTGCCATGTCTTCCTCAGGCGTCCCCGACCTCTTCTTTCATTCACTTTTGCGTCATATGTTATTTTCACACAATTTTCTTCGTTCATTTGCTCCACATGCCCAAATCATCTAAGCGTACCTTTTTTATTTATTCATTACGCTTACACCAGCCTTGCATTCTTTCCTAATATCCAAATTTTTAAAACAGTCATTCATAATTTTACCGCACATACGCCTCAGGGATTTATTTCTTTACATATATACATTCATATAAGTATTTGATTCATTTGATAGTGCCATGTCTTCCTCGGGGGTCCCAACTTCTTCTTCCATTTATTTGAAAAAATCCTAATAAGCAAAACAGATGTTTATTGCCCACCCCGAGATTTGAAACCGCCGCGTCTCTAACTTCAGAGCCGAGGGTTGTCACAACTTTTACAGGTAGTTAAGTTTACTGTGAATAAAATAAAAAACAAGGTTTTTTAACGTTCTATTTTTTTACCAGATGGTACATAACTAGAATATCAAGCTAAATTTTAACCTTTAAACACCTAAAAATAAGACCAACAATAGTTTGACGAAATGGATTTGTAAATTTTTCTATCAAAATTTCTAACATTTGTGTGAACAGCCAAATAAACATTGAAAAAATACCAATCTTCGTAAAGGTTTTATTTATTTTATCTTCCTTTCGTTTCGTAAGTCAGTCTGTGGTGATATCGAATCGGTTATTTCTGGAAACGGCTGGTTTGGGGCTGACTGTATGTACGAAGAATTAGGGGTTGAATTCAGGCTGTGTTTGAGCAGGGTGGTTGGCTTATAATTCCCAGTTCGCAGGTTTGACATTGGATATATCGGGAGACGCAAGGTGACTTACCGTACAATAACCTCCGCGAACGAGTCAAAGCCTCGAGAAAGATGTTACTGTAGTTCTTTAGGTACCCACTAGAACTAGAAAGAAAATCGATTATAGGGTAGAGATAGATAGACAAAGGATAAGTTTGGAGATAAATTGCCAAAGTTTGAATATAATGAGCTGCGTGAACTACCCCTCAAAACACACCCTTGGAAATAAGGCTGGGTAGATAAATAAATATTTGATGATCTACAAATAGTGAATGAAATTAATATTTCGTCATCATAGTACCTAAATTGAATAGCTGAAATTTGGTTTCAAATAACCTTACGTATGTCTGTTAAAAGTGAAAAAAAAAATTCAAATAATTTTATGAAACAGAAAATGATTTTTACTATGACATCTATGACGCATTATCATTTTACGACGAAACTCTTACTGAACAGGAGTCGGAATTGAATTTATTTTTTGTATTTTTTTGCACACATTTAAATATAAGAAAGCATATTTAAACTACCGCTTAGTTGCTGGGTGGTCCTAAGCAACGGGTCCTCACCCAGGCGTCGCGGGTTTAATTATTTGTTAGATAAGTCCTCTAGCATTGCACAAGCAACATTTTCCGCATATAACTACGGTAGTAGATGGAATTTAAATATTGTCAGGTTATTCGTAACCTGGGAAAGTTTGACTATAAAGCACTACTACTGACTACCTATCGAAAGATGATGTCATCAACTTCCTCGGTGTAATGTTTTTTACATAATTAACTATGATTAATTTCCTTTGTGAGTACATACGACCGCACGAGTGTGTTTTTTTTCAAGTTTGGAACTGATATAAATTGAAATTATCAAATTTAAAAACGATATTTTAAAATCTCTACCTAGCCCATAAAGTACCTACCCATAATATATTTTACAGACATTATAATATATTTGAAATGGAAATCAATATTTTTTCTTAGCTAATCAAATTACGTTTCCGTGATTTTTCACGGGTAACAACTAACAACTAGTAACTATGAACGTAGACTTAATAACACACAGTCAAAAGCCAAATATTTTCTAATAATGCATCACAACTAGATGTCAGGTATTCATCGTTTCCACAATTTTCAAGAGATTCCAAAGAAGTTGTCTCATTTGACGAGACAAATCTGTCTGACAGAGGTAGAGTGAGTTGCTGACAACAACTTCACTGTTCGTCCCAATTCACGTCTCTGTTATCTGTCAGTACTGCGTAGTTGTAAGCAGTCCCCGAAATGTCGGAAATTGGAAGAAAATCATTCTCCGCTACAAAGGTTACCCTCGTGTACGCTATAAAAGAATATGAGTGGGATTTATTTCGACTCTCTATCTTTAAAAACATACAAGTTTACAATACGTCTTTGTCATAGGTTTGAATTGAAAAATGTGGCACATAAAATTGTCTTATTTGAAGATTGTGTTAGTTGAAAATAATTACGATATCTTAAAAATTCCATACAGAAAATCTGTGCAAATTTTCAGTTCTCCGTTCGAGTTTTGAATGGGGCACAAAAAAATCTGCGGCATACTTTAAAATTGCACCTAGAATGTCAGAAGACAGATTTCCGTTTGAAATACTGGTGGTAATTCCAGAGGCATGACGTCCAGTTGAAAGCCGCAAGCAAAACTAGGGGAAGCTACTCCAGAGGCTGTTGAGGAGAGGCTGGACCTGCTATGGACGGAGGTCACTGAAGTAGCTCAGGACAGGGAATCTTGGAAGCGCATTGTCGAAACGACGGGTCACTGACCCGAATAAGACGAAGAGGAAGGAGATGACGATGATGATGATAGTTTTAAAAAGTCAAGTTACGTATGTTGTGATGAAATCGAAAATGAAAATAAACCTTTTCACGAAAATGAAATAATTACTTTGTACAAGACAACAGATTTTATTTTAATTTTTATGACCGACCGGTTTCGCTTAGTCTAAGCATCATCAGGGTGCAACATTAAACTAAACTAAAAATACATAGTGTGTGGTTGTGTATACTCATACATACAGATGTATTTTCGTTTAGTTTAAATTATTATTTCATTTTTATCAAATATGTCAAACCATAAAGTGATAGCTTTCTACGAAAAAATGAACCTTTTACATTATCAGGTAAATTTAAGTAGGTCGTTTTTTCAGCAAGTCAATCTTTTATGTATCGCAATGGAAATCAATACGTTTTCATGGAAAAGCCATCAGAAGTAAAAATCAGATGTCGCAGGTAAAGGTGTCCCGAGGGAGTCGTGGCCCAGAACGTAACTGACTTTATATCGCCTCGCAACGTGTGGCGGAAGGTGGGGGTAGTTTTATCGCCCCGTCCCGTGTCCGTTTTACACGTCCGAATCACCTTGGTCCGGATCGGCGCTAAGCGCGACGCAGAACTAAATCTTTAATGGTTCGCCATGGTTCTGCCGCCGAGAGATCCGTCGGAACCTCTCTCTCTCTGTTACGCCCGTCGTTTATTAGAAAGAGAGAGGCGACAATAGATCAGCGGTATGCCTTTAATGGTTCTCTACCGGCGTTTGGCAGTGAAAAGGGTTATCGTGCCGTACGATAAAAGTCAATGATCACAATTTTCAGGAGAAGATATTTATATAGAATAGGGATAGGAAATCATTTCCTGAGCGAAATTGCGATACACTATACGGCAGGAGTGGGCCCTACTTAAATCTGCCCACGCCCTGGAGAGATATGATAGATGAACACAAGAGTGTAATCCCAACAAAAACATTTATAGTAACGTAAATTCTAAATTGAGTCCTTGTTCCCGAGGCGGTTGGTTGGTGATTAGGCCACCGTCGTATATTATTGTCAATGTTTTTCAAAAGAATGCGCAAATGAATATTGCGGACGCAGGAAGTTCGCCACGCGCAACTGATTTATGCTGACTTTTAAGAATTTCGACAGAGAATCCAGAGAGGTTGCGCAAATTTCGATTGGGGATGCCATGGGGCCGGTATTCACATGAAAATAAATAAATAATTCACACTTATGAATTTATCGCTGAGAGCTCCATTGCAATCTGTCTTCTTGTCTCATGCGTCGTTTATGAGAAAGAGAGAGAGAAAGAGAGTGGTTATGAGTATTTTATTTTGCAGATAAGGAATGTATCAATTTATCTTACGCTCGAATAGGTCAGTTGATTGATGGGGGAACGTCGAGGGTCAAATAGTCCAACACTTACCTGGAAAAAGAAGAAAACATACGTTAGATCATTTACAATAATAAAATAAATACTATACAATTATAAAAAGATTAACAAAACATTTGTATTATTTGCTGAGTAATTTTTAAATGTTTTTTTATGTTAACACCGTACAAGAATCCAGATTGTCTGGAGCCAGTGGGACTATGGCATCAGTTTGATTAATCTGTATTTTATTTGAAACTCATGTATTTCTTTAATTTCCGATTGTCCCAGAGTGAGTTTTTATAACTCATCAGGATTGCTGTGTATATTGCAAGATATTATTAATAAAAAATAAATAAATAAATCCCCGATTGTGGGCATGTTGTGAGACTGAAGAAAGTGATAAGGGAAAGGAGATGGAGTAGAAGAAGGTTGGTAAGTACCTGGCTATTCAGATCTGGTCACCAACTACGGCTAAAGCCATTTCAAGCGACGTTACTGATCTATAAATAATTCTTCTCATTGAAAAATTGAACATGATGGAGTACACAATGTAACAATTCATATTATTTTTTTGATAATTAAGTGGATATATAAAGGTTCCATAGCTCAAAACGCAAATTATGTGGATAATTGAAAATAGCTGCTTTGACCTACAATTTCCTGGTAGAATACAAGAACCGCAAATTTTACTACGCCAGACCTCACCGCTTGCGGGTTTTAAGTGATACCCACAGAGAGATTATCAACTTCTTGATATTAGTTGTTGATATTTCACCGCTGCATGGAAGCTTGGGATAGGTTGTTTCGATGTTGATTTATATAGCTTAAGGCGATAATCACCAAAATCTATTTACAAAATAACATTTGTAAACTCTTAGTATTTCAAATTTTGTAACTGATAATTCTTGCTGGAATTCCACTTTAATATGATTTAAAACCTTGTATTTAACTTTTTTGACCAGACAGGTTTACCTTGTAACGGGCATCTTCAGACTGGTACATATTCAGCCCACTCATCGCCATGTAACCCGTCTCCCAGAAGGTAATAAATACACCCGAAAGTATTTTCGAATGTGATTGATTGTAAAGCCACCCATATTAGCAATAAAACAAAATACCAAGTTCCAAAAATGTTCAATATCATTACATATACAGACAATAGCGTCCAATCTGGACATAAATGATATGTGTACCATAGATTCACTTAAAATTGTACCGGTCTGAAGACGCCCGTTTCAAGATGGAACCGGTTCAGTCAAAAAAAAAAAGTGAATATAAGTTATAAAGGGTGTTGGATTTTAAATCGATAATTTGTTGAGTTCTTACCTTCATATTTCTTATCCTAATTTGAAACAATTGAAAGTTAGACAGATGAGTTTTTCGTGAAAAAAAGGTGGTCATTGCTCGTTCGCTTCACTAGTTGGTCGGATTGTTGTTTGCTATTCAAAAATATAAAATAAATGTGGTGTTCCGTGGATTAGAAGAGTATAATAAACGTGGCGTTTTGTGGATTAAGCATCGTTAAGAAAATGAAATTGTGTGAGAAGAATAAACCTCAAAGAAAGCCATCTTTATCGGTGAGGGAATGGTTTCCCTTTACTTTCCCACTTTCTCAGTTATAATAAGACATTTCCATCAAGTATTATAATGAAAATTAAATAATAACTTGGTATACGACTACAGATTTTTTTTTTTTTTTGACTGGCCGGTTTCGCTTAGCATAAGCATCATCAGGGTACACCATTAAACTAAACAAAAAATACTTAGTGTGAGGTTATATATACTCGTTCATACAAAGGAAGTATATATAACCACACACTACGTTTTTTTTCGTTTAGTTTAATTTTGTACCCTGATGATGCTTAGTCTAAGCGAAACCAGTCGGTCATAAAAAATAAAATCTGTGTTCTTTACAAAGTTATTTTTAAGTTTTCATAAAATTTGTCAAAATTACTGCTTTCTACAAAAAAAAGTATAACCCATTCGGTGTTTCGTCACAGCTTCGGATCCAACGAAGGGTTTTAAAAATCATAAATTCATATTATTAATCTCGTTCTTATCATATGGGCGACAAATATATCAATGAGTAAGCGGTTCTTATTTCATAATAATTGGCATATTTCGTAATGAAAATTCAATCTAGCTAACCAATAAGCAAACAATCACACACAAAAGCCGACTTCCCATCTCGGAACCTATTATATCCAAAAGCTATTAAGATAGGGCCAGGCGAAATAATGAGGTCGCCCCGGTCGTAGGAAAACATTAGTCCGTGTTTCGCACAGGTAAACACACACATCGACACGGCCACCGAAATAGAAACAGACGAGCGCGACACCCCCCGCCCCGGGGAGTGAAGGAAGTTGGAAGTTTTGACGACTCCGGGACACGAGATTGCGGCGGAATCAATTTTGAGAAAGAATTCCCCTGCGGATACCTGGGGAGTAATAATAAAATGCTCGCGTCTTATCGGGGACTCGAAGAATTCGACGGGGAGGCTTTCTGGAGCAAAACGATTGTGAAAGTAAAAGTAGCATTTTTTCACGTTTGCTTTGTCTACCTTCAATGGAGCTTGGAAGCTATTTATTCACCCTTTCTAGGTTAACTTTGAGTAAAAGAATCCCTAAAATAAATAACTAAATATGCTTGTTTTATAATATTTATATTTGCACCTCGATTCAGAGTGAATATGCATAACAGTTTCATTTGGATTTTTAAACGCTTAATAATAATAGAAATTTCATTTCAGAAGGTACGCAGAAGAAGTGCGATGCAATACATTCCATAAATGATAATGACACATTAAATAAAATAAAAGATACACACAATAATAGAGAAAATAAACATGAATTCATAAGAAAAAAATAAAATAAAAAATGTAAAAAGTTATGAATGGAGGATATTAGGTCTCATGTCTACAGAAGGTTATCAAAAGGGAGTCCATCGATCATCGTCACGTTCCAGAGTGGAAGATACTCTCAGTATCGCCCTGGTGAAAGACCACCATGCAGAATCGAAACTTTGCTTGAAATGGCAATAACCGTGTTTGTTGAACAGATCTGAATAGCCAGATACTTTCCCACCTTCGTCTAACAACCCCACAGCAAGAAACTGTTAACTGACATTTTTGTTAAAAATGATTTAGTATTCTCACTAAACTAATTCTGGTACGCTCTAACCAATGAACACACTTTCAGATCATGAAAATGGTATGAACATGGAAAACCAAAGAGTTGAAAATGGTAACTGTAAATTTTGTTATAACTGAAATATTTTTTAATGGCGAGAACATGTTATCTACAATAATAACATAGTAATGCAGAAATACACCGACACGCTAAATTATATATTAAATTTAGTGTGTTAGCTATAAAATTCATGAAAAATAGTTAGTGGATTTGTGATGATACACACTTTTTTTTAACAAAACGCAAAAGACTAAATATCTCAGAATGACTCGGCGGTTAACAGGTCCTTACCGTGGGGTCTTCAAATATCATCTCCTCTCTACTACCATTAGGCTCACAACATACTCAAATTGGAGATGCCATAGTCCCACTAGCTCCAGGCGGTTGGGAGCAGTTGAGGTTCTTGTGCGGAATTCACATAAAAAAGTTTTTTTTTTAATATACGAGTATTTCACTGTAAAGTAGTAAAAGATATTCAAGGTAAGAAGCTACAACATAAAATATTGCCGTCTATGTTTCCCTTCACCTCTTACAATCAAGTTTCAGTGAAATAAATATAATAAGGTGATGAAATAAAATAGCAATCTAAAACTTATCAGAGGTTTGGCAATTATTTTGCCATTTTAAAAGAAAATATTTAATCGAATTTTTAAATCGCATTAGAGTAAATAGGCCACGAAAAGATTCCAGATTGGTTTCCGTCTTTTCATCCCTCGAATAATCATCCCAGATATCAAAGCAGAGGAGAATTGGGTAATAGAACCCTTGACAGATTGATTTTTGATAAGAGGCTCTACTTAAGTAAGTACATTTAGACAGCCTAAGGCTGAAAATAAATTTACTGTGATATTATAAATCGATTTCTTTTCTAATAGAATTTAACCTTCTATCTGTATGCATATATAACCCCACACTTTGTATTTTTTGTTTATATTATTTTTTTTACCCTTGGTGCTGCTTAGGCTAAGCGAAACCGGTCAGTCATAAGAATTAAATCTGTAATCTTTTACAAAGTTATTATTTGATTTTCATTGGATATGTCAAACCACAAAGTGTTTGCTTTCTACGAAAATATAAATAATTTCCTTTTGTGATTACGTATGTACGAGGAACTTTTCAAATTTAAAACTGTCAAAGATTATTTTATCATAAAAATAATCTTTTGAAATCCCCATCTACTTAATAAAGTACCTACCTGTATTTTAGCACACATTATTCTATATTTGAAATGGAACTAATATTTTTTCTTGTCCAATCAATTTACGTTCCGTGATTTTTCACGAGTAACAACTAATTTCTAAATGAATAAAAAAAGGACTGCTTATATTGCCAATCACAAAACCAAAATAAATTGTTCGTAAAATGGTTTAAAAGATTAAAGTTAAAAGTTATTTCAGAACAATAAAATATTCATAAATACGAGCTTAAGTATCAAGGAGTTGGAAGGGCGAGAGACGAGAAACAGAACACTGATAACCTCTTAAACTTGACATCTCTTTTGGAGGATTTACTGTTGAACGGTGAAAGGAGTCTCGACAATTTAAATACTAAAATATACCGACTGCAAAACCTTTGGAGAACTTCAGGGAGTATATTTTGGTTGTCATCCATTTTACATTTATTTCCACCCCACTTCAAGATGAAGGAGACTTAAGAGATGATTTTAAGATGAGGAAAAATTTAACAGACATTTTATTAATGAGATTTTTTATACCTCATAAGGGCTACCCAGTTTGTTGAGTGTTAGAGGTAAAAACAAACAAGTTCTTTAATTGTAGTTCTTGGGTTTATGGTACAGACGTGTTTTTTATATTGGTAATGTAATGGCAATGTTAGAATCAAAGAAAATCTTAGATGTTTAAATAACCACGGTTTTTTAGAATTCGCCAATCATTTAATTGATTATTAGGGTGGTATTTATCATTAACTAGAACATTGTGCATAAAAAAAAGATCGCACCTTCAATAAAAGCACCGGTGCTCATATTCTCTATAAAAATGGTCATGGCAACAGATGAAATAATTTAGAAGCACTAGAAATAAAGAAAGTCATTCAAATTTATAGTCATATTATTAATAATCACTTAAATTTGTCCAGTAGTCAGATATTAGGTATATTTCCTTGTTAACTAGTAAAAAGATCTCATTTTTCTTAATTCATCTTCTAATTTCACGTTTTGCCTCTTTCTTTGCATATTTTCTGTCTCTTTCCCTCTGTTCCTTTGTTATAATTTTAAATGTAGTGGTAGATACTCTAAGTATCGCCCTGGTGAAAGACCACCATTCAGAATTGAAACGTTGCTTGAAATGGTTTTAGCCGTGTTTGGTGACCAGATCTGAATAGCCAGGTATTTCCCAACCTTCCTCTTCCCAATCTCCTTCCCTCCCCAGTACCTTCAGTCTCACAACATACCCTATTTGGAAATGCCATAGTCTCACTGGCTCTAGACGGTTGAGAGCAGTTGAGACTCTTGTGCGGTATTCATATAAAAATAAAAATAAAAATGTTCTATTGATTGTTCTCTTATTTTATTTATATTGTGTTCTCCCTGTATGTATATATAACCGCACACTTTGTTTTTTTTTTTAGTTTAATTTTGTACCCTGAAGATGCTTAGGCTAAGCGAAACCGGTCGGTCGTAAAAATTAAAATAAAATCTGTGGTCTCATACATAGATATTTTTTTCATTTCATTAAATATGTCCAACAACAAAGCTTTCTAAGGAAATACAATAAAGTTCTTTTTACAGGTAAGTTCTTGAGTTTAAGGTGCGGAAAATCTTTAAAATGATTATTTTCAAATAAATGACACGTCAAATTGCTAAATCAAAATTTTTAGAAGTTTTAGTTTCTAAAATTTAAATAAATGTATCAAAATGATACAAACCTACCACAAAAATAAAAATATATAAAAATTCCAGAAAACTTCAGTCATTTATCTTAAATGTGTTTTTTGTTTTTGTTTTTAAGTGGGGGAGAAAAATTACCGTCCGGTTGGGGAATGCTTTGAGGCGGGTGGCATGTTAAATATAAGGAAAGGGGTTACTAATGTGGGTAAAACGTTGTAGAAAAGACGAATCGCGGTAGCACACATGCGTGCCGTTTTGCAAATTATCTAGTCGGATTCGAAATAATACTGCCGACATCAACTACCGTGAACGGGTGTTTCAATCTTCATCACCGAGTTTTTCGTTAGTATACCCGTTGATTGTTGGATTATGATTTGCTTAGTATTTTTTTAACTCCTAGGAGTCAGGTAATATTTCGAAAATATCTCAAAGCCGAAATTGTATTTTAAGGAATACAGATCCTTATACAATGTCAACATTTTTACTTTGGAATTTTCATGGGTAGTAACGAAATGTGTTTAAAAGTTCTAAAACCTAACCTCCCCACTACAAATTGCAGTACACCTTGAGGTAGTCATAATTTCATTGGACTGCAATTGTAGTTGGTCGCACTCTAAGGATTTTAACAAAAATTTAGACATGCAATAAGGTATAATGAGCTTGAACAGATATTCATAAAGCAAACAGAAGGATAATTTACAGGGAGTGAGTCAGATCCGTCACTCCAACTCCAGACATAGAAAAACTCTGGTAAAGTTAAGATTAATTACGATTTCATTGTTTTATTTCCACCAAGAAGAAACGGGAAGGAAAAGACTGCGGAACTTAAATGTTGTTTTTTTATTATTTTTGTTCACGATTCTATGGACTTGAGTTCACAAAGTTTTATACAGAGGCATGGATACGGACTATGATCGCACTTTTGGTTATAATTGAATGGTTATGACATCGATTTCTTACAGTTTTTAATAAACCAAAATAAAGTAATTAGGATAATGCTTGAAGCCATTGAGGATAAAGTTTTGTTTTCATATTAACTTCACACGGGAGACAGATCCTGAGGTTTCTCACGGGCATATGTCATTTTTAGGATGCTGTGCGGAGGGCCATTTTAAAGGAAAGTAAAAAGTGAACCTGGCTCTTGAGACCTATGTCGTAGGGGGGAGAAAACACAAAATCCGGCAAAAAAAAGTAATTCCACCTCCGAGTTATTGAGCACAAAAACGAATCGCAACGACCCAATCTCTCGCGGAAAATGTGTACAAGGGGTTGGTTAGTGATTTCTCCTTCGCATACAAAGAGGCGTAAACATATTTTTTTCTAACAACGTGACAAAAACGTATGAAAAAATCAGACAATGTATGTTTTGGAGAAACATATTATTATTTATTTTTTTAATCATATCATCGCTAGACAGGAAAAGGGGCTTAATCGACACTTCGATAAAAAATGAGTTAAATATGAAATTTTGATACGTTTTTTTTCTGCATCGAATTCTCTGACTGTTGTTTGATACTGAAGACTTCTGTGGCCCTTCAGCCATCTAAAATATATATACCATTTGGGAGAAGGATTGACTCAAGCGACACAAGTTTGGGAATTTTTAAAAGTTTTTTGTCGCTTCAGGTAACTCGGTAAGAACATTGAGTTAACTTTTTTTTTCAAAATCCAACCAAGTTGCTAAGACTTATGATTTTTTTTGTAAAACAAACAAAAAAACTTTAAAGCGGTCTGGTGGTAACTTTCCAAAATAGCGCTTCTGACCTTTTGCCTTTCCAAGTAACAAGGGGTCAATAGTAATAATCTATTCCCATAAGAATTGGTTACGCCACCAATGTAATTTCTCCAATAACTAATTTCGTTAAATAAATAAGAAATACAACTCTGGCGTGAGAGCCATACATTTTAGTGTTTCCAGAGGTAAAAAAAAAATCATTTCATGAGAAAAACCAATTAAAACTCTGGCCAGGAGAAAAGTCTTTTTGGACGAGTCCAATTATTGGCAGGAACATAAATGCCGTCATTCTTCTTTAACGACACCTAAAAAGAAAGAAAATCCGCTGAAACAAAAAATGAATAAAACCTGAAAAAGGGGATATCTTCGATAAAAACATAACGATCCTATAAGGGTGGCAATGGGGGTTGAAGGTTCTAGGTAAGCACTGTAGGCACACCGTGGAAACTTTATTCGTGTAGAATTTTCCGGTCTTTTGCCAAAGAGGAAAGTTGGTAAAATGCATGTTTTATTGAGAAACCATTTTCAGAACTGTCAGCGTTTGGTTAAGTTAACAAAAAGTTAACAGTTGTGAAGCGGGGTTATCAAATGAGCCGAGTGCCAGATCATTAAATGTTTTTACGACGTGGTTTTCGAAGGTATCCCATAGAAAATAAACTACTCGTCACACTATAAAAATGATATATTAAATATACCTAGTAGAGAAAATGAACATTATTATGAAACGCCCAGAGAGCTGGTCACAAAGAAGGACGGATGTCAAAAACTTGAGAGGATTCCCTAACAGAAAGCCCTTGAGGTGATTTTTCACAAAAACGGCGCTATACAAATCATCCAAATATTATTATTATTATTAAAGCAACTGATCAAAATACGAAGAAAACAAAAATGGAAAATAACCGTTTAATTTCTTAACCACCCCTTTATTGAGCTAACGTTTGCTAAGCTCTAAGCTCCTGTGTGGAGTCAATGTTTCCGACAGTCTTTCATTATTCATCAGAAGGGCAGATATGCAGAAAGTTGTAAGGTTTAATCGTATAAAAATAATAACTTTTCAGACTCTCATATCCTTAAATTCATTAGAAGAATTTCAACATAATCTGTTTTTCGACGAATCACCTTTTGATATACAAATTTTAACCAAATCCTGTACTGTAAGACGAATTCAGAAAGACCATTTTTAAATTTGCTTTCTTGCCATAAAATCGGAAAATAATAAATAGATTAAATTAATAAAAATGAAAATAATAATTTTAAGTTAATAAAGTGATTGTGTCTATCTGATGGGACCTGTCAGGTAAGTATGTTCTTGTATATTTTCTCATTAAATAAATATAAATATCAACTAATCCAAATATTATTATTATTAATAATATAATCATTTCGAGTAAGTTATAGGAAATACATCTTAAAGTCGGATAGCAAGAAGTGTTGCGTTATAGCCCATGGTGCCTATTAATTTAAATAGGGTGCTTACGAATTTAAATCGCCTCTGTACCTTGTTATGTGAGCTCTACAATCTGGGCTTTTCCGATGTCAGGATAACATAGATGACGATTTTACACACTCATTTAATAAAACTATTTATGCTTTCATTTAGTCCAGTAATAGACACTGCGAAGCTGTTCGAAACTCCGCGTAATACGGTTCCAACAAGAATTCTAAAATCAACCACATCATCAATTACAAGCATCAATTTAATATTAATTAGGATTACGAGCAAGCAGTCATCACGTCTCGGTATCCAGTTTTAGAGGGTATTTTGAGAGGTGACCAACCTAACCCCTATGAACTCATGTGATAAAGGATCACAGCCACACAAATTAACCGATGTATACTGTAAATACATAAATTCATTGTACAGTGAACACTGAAAGGACTATTCAAATAGTTGGTTCAGCGAGGACGCGTCATTGTAACACGGTTTAACGCCAACAAAATCAAACAACATAATTTAATTTATTTTTTTATATACTCGTACTAACCGACCACGGTCCAATTACAATAAAAAAATATACAAACACGAAATGGAAAAAAGAGAGCAATAGAGAAAAACAGCACCACATACATAATATTTTAATGAAGCAATGACAAAAATATACATTAGAAAGCACATTCAAGTCCAAGCCTGAACAAGGTTTTAATAGAGTCGTAAAGAATGACACAAATCATTTAGACTGGTACCAAAAATTACAAGACCATGGCTTGAGTTAACAAGTCTCGACATTCTGGACAATGGAGAATGATAACCATAATTAGAAGAGTGATGATTGAGCAACAGCAACTCATTGTTTCTGAATCTACGGCAAGGAATGTTGAACAGGATGACTTGCAACAAAGAAGTTGAGTCAATAATATAATTAATAATTATGAAAATGCAAATTAAATCAAAGTCTTTCCTACGCTTTTTTAATTAAGTGATTTTTCAATGTTTATTAATTTCATCATATGAATAATCGCCTCTTTGTCGACTAATAATTCAATAATTCATTTACAAGTATGTTTAAATATTCATTAATAATGTTAATGAAATGAACAGATGATAAACACTGCAAGGCTGTCCGAAACCTCTGCTCTAAAAGAAGGAGGTTTAACACCCCAAAAAACAAACAATGTAACCATTGATTTATTCAAAAGTTTCCAACGATTCGAGAGGAAAATCTGGAACTTTAAAACGGGGGAGATAAAGAACGAAAGGGAAATATGAGCCAGCTGCTGTGAGCGATGATTAGGGACGTATCTCTCGCTCCAGTGGCGCGACTTCAGGTTGGGAAAGGGAAAAGCGTTGTTTGGCACCATTTTTACTGCGACATTTTCGGAAAATTCACAGACGAAACATGGAGACATTTACGTGGAAGTGTACTTCCAATTATATACTTCGCGCTAAAGACGACTTATTTACAAAACGACTGTTAAAATTAAAAACACGAATAAAAAATATTTTGTAAAATCAGCTAAATATAGCCCTCGTTGATAGCCGCCGGAAAAAAAATAAGGTTCTCGTGTTAGCTATGGTTCCAAATTAATTAATGCTTTCCTTCATTTCAATATAAAATGCTCAATATTTCGATTCCAAATCAAAAACCAACTTTTGCCAATAAAAATGCCGTGGATTTTTATCAATCTGACGTATAAATTAACTTTTTTTTAAAGCTTATAATTTCGAGCTGTAATAACCAATAAAGTTACAAATATAGAAAGCAATTAAAATAGACAATTAAAGTTGTCGAGTACTTCAATATTAGGTATATTTCCTGTAAATTCATAAAATTTATCATTATTCTTTAATCACCTTATCAGTTGACATTTTGCCTTTTTCAATTGATATTATCTGTCTCTTTCTCTCTGTTCCTTTGTTATAATTTAAATGTTTTTCTTTTTGTTTTTTTCCTTTGTTATCTTATTTAAATTTATATTGTGTTCTCTATCTGTATGTATATATAATCGCACACGATGTATTTTTGTTTAGTTTAATGTTGTACCCATATTATGCTTAGGCTAAGCGAAACCAGTCGGTAATAAAAAATAAAATAAAATTTGTGGTCTTATACAAGTTTTTTTTTAAATTTCATTATATGACCAAACTGTGTCAAACCACAAAGTAACTGCTTTCTACGAAAATATAATAATTTATTTCTTCCAATTTTAACTTTCAACAGCCGAAATTTCCACGTACGAGTACATTATTAAATCAGTATTTAAAAAAAATATATAGATATATATATATTAATATATATATATTTTTAATATAATGTTTTTTTCACCATTATATTCACACCCGATAAGCTCCTACAAGTAGCATGTCTAATACAAACAAAACATGCACGTCTTTTGGTCTTGGAAAGTCTGATTAAAAAAGCCTAACGTTTTTTACAAAGACGCAATGATAACACATTATACTATCAAGAACGATTTTCTTTTGATCTCAGCTTACGAAAGTACCTTTAAGGGATGAATATAGCAAGTGAAAAAGAAACTCATCAACGAAGATCAAATTGTCTCATCGAATTTAACGGAAGGGTCGTTTTAAGACCATGATCAACAGGTTGGCTTTTCTCCATCCGCGCCTCTTTACCCCTCGTCTGAATACAGCTTATGAAAATCCTTTCGTAGATATTTTTATTTCAGAAATAAACAAAAAAAACTTTTCTTCGAATAAATTTTATTCTATTCCATTTTCGAATGTCGCGAATCGTGATGGATTATTTTATTTCGTTATCTAAACACGAAAACAATGCTCTCATACTCATAATTAGATATTGATTAGAAAACGCTTGTGTGTGAAAAGTGCTTGTGCTAGGTTTAGACAAAATAACTTAAACAAAATTAACGTCTCTAATTGCGTGAGATATATTATAATACAAGAAGAAAATCAAATAATTGATGACGTCATCTTATCAGAGGACGAAAACTGGTAAACACTTTTTTTCCGTAAGACCGATTTGAAATATACACGTTTGTTTATTATTTTCGTAGAAAGCAATCACTTTGTGGTTCGAGATATTTAAAGAAATGAAAAAAACAACTTTGTAACGAATATCATTTTAATTTTCATGACCGACCGGTTTCGTTTAGCCAAAGCATCATCAGGGTACAAAATTAAACTAAACAAAAAATACAAAGTGTGCGGCTATATATACAAACAGAGGTAGAACAAATAAAAAAAATAAAAAATGATAAAAAACAATAGAATAACATTTAAATTATAACAAAGTAAATTTAATTATTAAAAGTAAGATTATATCAAAATCGAAAGAGACAAAACGTCAACTGAGGAGGTGATTAAATTTTATTTTCTATTGTTCTTCAAAAAATCATCATCCCGTTAAACTACAATAAAATAGTTTGTCAACAGGATATTGAATACAAGGTAAATATAGATGATTTTATCAATTATCAATCTATAAAACATATTATTAAAATTCACACATCTTAAAAAATTGATATACTATTAGACTATTCCATGATGCACTGTTGTACTGTAATATAGTACAACAATACATCAATTTCTTAAGTACACATAATAGATAATAATTATTACATAATAATGATAATTTTGGTGAGTTTACAGAAAATATACCTAATATCGGACTACCGGACAAATTTTCCTGATTATTAGGAATAAGACTATTATTTTTAATGACTTTCTTTATGTCTAGGGCTTCTAAATTATTTTATTTAATACCATGATCATTTTTGTGAAAAATATGAGCACTGGTGCTTTTATTGAAGGTAAAATATGAGCACTGGTGCTTTTATTGAAGGTAAAATATGAGCACTGGTGCTTTTATTGAAGGTAAAATATGAGCACTGGTGCTTTTATTGAAGGTAAAATATGAGCACTGGTGCTTTTATTGAAGGTAAAATATGAGCACTGGTGCTTTTATTGAAGGTAAAATATGAGCACTGGTGCTTTTATTGAAGGTAAAATATGAGCACTGGTGCTTTTATTGAAGGTATGATCTGTATCAAAAAGATACCCTTTGTATTTTTTGTTTTAGTTTAATTTTGTACCATGATGATGCTTAGGCTAAACGAAACCCGTCGGTCATAGAAAAATAAAACAATATTCGTGGTCTTAAACAAAGTTATTTTTTCATTATTTTATTTATTTATTCGACGATTATTCAATCGATGTAATGTGTGATTGCAATTATTGTACGAAAGCTAAGTAGGTAAATACAAATTTATTTTCTGCGTACAAATAATATCCGGAAAATGTCCTGCGTAAAGCTAGAATCCTTATTGGATAACGCAAAAACCATATTTCCACGTAATTGAGTTCCGAGAGTAAAATTGTTAGCGATATTGCTTCTGCCTTGAGCTAACTTTATTTTCAGGAGTAAAATTAGTTTTGATACAAGCGAGATTTTCAATGGCTGGGACAAATTGAATTCGTCCCATGATTGGTGGAAACGGAAGAGAATTCGAAAACATCGTTTAAAAGTAAGCCAATCAAAAATATTGCCAAAAGAGTAAATGGTAAATATTTTCGGTAATTAGTTTTACACGTCATGGTAGATACTTACATGTAACGCCCTGATGAAAGACCACCATTCAGAAAAGAATAGTTTTTTTAAATGGCTTTAGCCGTTTTAAATTGGCAGATCTGAATAGCCAGGTACTTTCCAACCTTCCCCTTACCCATCTCTTCTACTCCCTTCAACCTCTCAACTTATCTCAATAGGATTGACTAGCTCTGGACAATTGGAACTTTTATTTTTAAAATATGAACATAACTGCGGTAGTTTGCTGTCATACAAAAAAAGAATCCAGCAAATCTTTACCCCATAACTATGTTAAATTTGTGTGCCAAAGGAGAAACGTAATGCGTAAAAAAACGCAGGTTTTCAGGAGAGCCAAAACAAAATTTTGGAATTTGGTTTTTTGTATGCAATCATGTCATTTGTCAATAAATTGTTTATTTAAAAAAATAATCCCACGTTATTTTATTTTCTTACGCATTTTTTTTCCTTGCTAGAAATTTGATTATTTTGACTCATTCCGTTGTTTCTTTCGCACACATAATTATAACGAATTTATTTCTACTTTATACGAGGCCTGTTCAAAAGCAAAGGTGAATTTTGTATTTTCGCGGGCTGTGTACATTTGATTATCGTTTTTTTGTTGTTGTTGTTATGTTGGTACACATATGTTTATCATATGTTAGCATTATCAGCCATTTTGGTTTAGTGGTTTTTTTTTTGACAACTGGAAAGGTTAGTCACGTTTTTATGTGTTCTTCGATTTTTTACTTTTGAAAAAAATGGATCAAAGAATATGTATTAAATTTAGCGTTAAAAATGGAGTAAAGTTCTCCAACGCACTCAAAATGTTGACTGTGGCATTCGGCGAGTCTACTTTGTCTCAAAAAAGTGTTTATAAGTGGTACAAGCGCTTTACAGAAGGCCAAGAAGATGTTAATGACGATGAGCGTCCTGGAGTTGTGGAAAAACAAATCATGGATTTTATTCTTTGATACATTTTTTTCATCGGCCATGTATGTACACATTTATATGAATCATTTGGGATGGTTATAATTATTTTCATTGTCATTAATTTCGCAAGATTTTACACAATGTTACTGGTAGTTTACTATAATATTTCTTATTTTATATTTCTTTGGGTTCTTACCTGTATATTTCTTTTTTTTTACTTTTTTTCCTTTTTACCTATTGTGTACAAACTTCTCACTATCTAGTTTTACTGTGCTTCTTATTCACTTGTATGTCAGCGGCACATGTTTGTACCGTATATATAAGTTTTTTTAAAAGTGGTGTTTTTAAGCGGAAGTTTTATTTCGGATCGAACTACGAAATTTCGGATTGCATCCTGCAGAGGGTAAATTACCCCGGTGATAGCCAACTTCCGAAATGAGAGGGCACCGAAGAATAAGAAAAAAGAAATTTCGCTCGGAAAGCGTGGACAATATTAAACCGCATCTGGTTTTGGATTTTTTATGTCGGGGGGTAGACACCTGCCGAGGAGGTAGGTCGTAGGAATAGAACACCGTTATCTTCCCTGTCTCGTCCAAATGGGCGAATACTCAGGTAGTGTCGTGGTGGTGGAATTAAGCTTTACGTGTGCATCATACGCAGCGACTGCGACTGCACCGGATGCTGTTAAGCGAAGCCTCGATACACCAATGGCGACTTAAGGATTCTGAATTGCGTGAATATGAAGTACAAAATACAGAGCAAATTATTGAATAATATCCACTTCCTCGTTCTCCATCAGTTCCTTGGGGGCACATCGATATTGGCCATCAATAAATCTCTCGCTATACGCAGAAGATGAATGTTTCGGTTGAATATAAAAAAAAATCTAAGTACTATTTATGAATAAGCTCGTTATGTATCCAATACTATTGACACAGCGTTTCCTACGTAATAAAACAACGACTAAAGTTAAACTACGCAAAATTATGAAAGCTTAGAAAGCTGTTCCGGCCGAATTCCCATTCAGGCATTTATTTACTTGGCGGAGCCGCAATATCCCATCTTAAGAGAACTATAAAACAATCTTTATATCCTTAACCTACATAATACAATATTATTTCACCGGCTCCGGGAAAATAGGCGACGAAACCAGTCAAGAAAGAGTTTTAAGGGTCACTTTTGGGAGACAACGGTAGCGGAGCACCTCAAAGGCAACTGGAAAGAATACACCTACGTGGTAACACCAAATAATAAAACTCAATGTATGCGAGTTTGTGGAATAGCTTATTGACTCCAAAATGAGAAGTCTCACAAAACTATTCACAGAACACGTAATTTACACGTTGTTGTAACACGATGCTGAATTTCAAAAAATTTTAAGAATATAAAAACTTTTTCAAATTTTACGTTGTAGAATTCCGTGTATATATTTTTTTAATAAAGTAACTTAAGGTATACGGTTGGCTGGCGTAAAAATATTTTAGTGACATTCCAAAGATAAGGTCCAGAAAACTGAGTGAACACGAATAATACGTGTGTTGCATATTTTTGAGAGGAAGATGAAAAGAAAAATGTTTGGAGCCTTACAGGAAAATGGTGCCTGGCTACAAAGTAAAACCACGAGTTATACCAAAGATATGAAAAGCTGCCATTACCAATATTTGTAAGATATCCGACCAATTAAGATGCTCCTTTATAAAAAGTCTGCAAAGCAAAGGAGTGTTGGAAGATCGAAGCTAAGAAAGTTGGATAGTGTGGAAGTCAATATTGAATAATTGAGCATAAGGAACTGGAGAAAGAGAAACTAGCAGGATTTGCGGCGTTTACTCGATGGGACTCTTGTGACAACGTCTTCCAGCGGAGGTTGGTAAAGGTATTTTTGAACAGATTCGATAAGAGATGGAGCCCCCATCTCTTTCAAATTTCTCATCTATGACAATTGCTATCTCTCCGATCCAACGCATTATTTATTTATTTATAAACTAACGGACTATTGTCCAAAAACAAAACAAAAAATACATAACACGAAATGGGGAAAAAAGAGCAATAGAGAAAGAACAGCACATACATAATATTATAATGAAGCAATGATAAAAATAGGACAAAATGTAAATCTGAAAGAACATTCAAGCCAAAGCCAAGGTCAAGTCAAAGTTTTGGTGGAATCGTAAAGAATGACAAAAATCATTTAGACTGGTACCAAAAATTACAAGACCATGGCTTGAGTTAACAAGTCTCGAAATTGTGGACAGTGGAGAATGATACCCATAATTAGTAGAGGGATGATTGAGGAACAGCAATCCATTGTTTCCGAGTATATTATATCTTATACATTTTTAGATCTTCGGCGGTGGTTCCACAAATTTTACTCGGGCAGCCCGGGGTGTTACGTAGTAATGGTAAAATACTAAAGACATTATTTATTTGGTGTGAGGGTGCGTAACGGCAAGGCGGTATAACGTCTCACGTTCGCGAGGTGTCTCGCGGGGCGCGCAAACAGAGATTCCGGGATTATTGTTTCACGTGGATAGTTTATGGCGTCGTAAAAATAATAAATTATAAAAGAAATAAAAAATATACAGTGCGCTTGCGCTGCTCTTAGATACCTTGTTCCCCGTAGCGTCGTTTCCAGAAAACGGGGACGAGTGTTTTTTTTTCGAGCTTTTAAAAATAAATTCACAAAAACTATCTAACTAACTATCCATCTCGCCATTTGAGACCAATCACTCCATGTTTCATCGACAATCTTAGATATTCTTCTGTTACACTGACTCTTAATGTGATCCAACTCAAAGTAATTCAATATTGTCTTCGTGGGGATCCCTGACTTCTCAATACACTTCTGACAATTCTCCTGGCAATCATCTACGCGTTCATCCACTTCGCATGTCCAAACCATCAAAATGTCTCACTCTTATTATTTTTCATAACGCCCAGCTGAAATAAATAGCTTGCGTATAGTACGAATAGCTTTCACATAAAATTTATAAACTTTCTGATTTAGGTGTTGACGATAAAGACAATATATAATGTATGGAAATAATTTAACGGATTAAATAATTGATTGAATTGGGTTTAAGTAAACGCAACTTTTGCTAATACGTCAAGTTTCATTACGCCCGCGCCGTGTGTGAGGAATCAAGGAGCTTAGGATTGCTTTCCATGCTTTCCGAGTACTGCGTTGGAAGCTTTGTGTATTCTTCTCTCTAAACACGTTTTGTATATCCTTGGATTAAGAGCCAAGGGGTGTTGTTGACATTTGATTGCTGTCGGGTATTCCCAAAGGCGTGACGCGGAATATCAAAAAAAGCTCTGAAATCTAAAAGGTTAAAATTAAACGCGGATTTATTACATGTCATTTTTAAGTTTTTTTTATTCGTTTGTTTTCGCGATAAAAAAGCCTTTTTGTACAGCTCGGGTAGGAGGTTTAAATGATAAGCTACTATGAGGGTGAGTGGAAAGACGGTATATTTCCAAAAGGTTATATTTAAAAGGGTTCAAAAAATAAAGTCACTGTGTGGAAATTGTGCTAATGATTTTCCAGGAAGTTTAAGCAATGTTAAACACACTACTATCAAATATTTACGTTCGTACTGATTACTGAGTACTAAAACATGCGTAGGGCAGTATGATTCGTTGAACGGCGGGTTGGTATTTAAGGTTTCTAGGATCAATAAAGAATTCTTATTGTTGGCCCAGATTAAAACGGAGAGTTGATTTGAACACAGTGGTCCAATACAAAATAGCTCACCGTTTATAACACGAGACTGTAAAGAGGTATAAAAAGAACAAAATAATATTCGTAAGTTCTACTGAGAGGCTTCGTTTAAATAAAGATACTAAATTCTTCTTTTAGATCACTTTTAACACTTCAGAGTTCTACGTTTATTTTTCGGAACCTTAAAATATGGGACAAATAATATGGCTTCTTGTCTAATTTGTTGACAGTTGAATAGATATATTTCAAATCTCATTAGCTAATGATGGAAACAGGGTCGCTGGCTGAAAATATTTGGGTTATCTTAGAAATGCCAGGGAAAAAACCTGTATAAATATCATCACTCGAAAGCTCACTACTCAAACCGATGTTATGCTTTATAGTTTAAAAAACACATAGAGGCGCGTACTTGGTCGAAGTCTCCTAAATGAATTTCATAATGCGAAAAGGTTCTGCAGTTTATTTTCCACGATACACGCTCAAGTAGAAGAAGCCGCGACAGAAATATGCCCGAATAAGAGATTTGAAACGTGGACATTTTTTAACTTCACAAAATAAAACATGGTTTTGTCAACTTTTAATGAGATTTTATTCCAGCGCGGGTCGTATTCGGTACCGGCCGGAAGGGGGCGAGAGTTAGTCTTAATTCCTTTACTGTGCTTGTCCTTTTGGAAGCGGAAACTTTAGCAGATTACAAAAAGTTACAAGTGTTCGCTGGGGAACTGTTGCGGTAGTGAGTCGATTCTCGCTAAGGGGAATTGCAGGGAGATCTCGGTCTAGAAGTCTAACCCGGCAGAAAGAAGTTGAACCGAAAAAAACATAGAAAACGTGAAACTCTTAAACTTGTTGAAATAAATAAAGGCAATTTCTAAAAATACTTTTTTTTATATTCAGTGCTATTTAAAACAAAAACAAAAACTATAAACCTAAAAGATATATATCAGAAAAACTGGTATCAAAAATAAATACTGCGAGTGCACCATACTGAAAATATAATATTATTTGGGCGACCGCGTTATTGCAGCGCTTCGACGACATCGGTCGAAAGCTGTTTCTACGGTTTCGATTCCCTCCGAAAATAAGGATTCCTGGTCTCAAGGAAAGACTTGGTTAGTGCAAAAACAACTTCATTATTCGAGCAGATTTTAGCATGGGAGGTTCTGCTAACAGGGATTGGCAAAATTTTAAATATAAAAAAGGTTATCGACTTTGCACTTTTATTATCATCAGTAGATTTTTTTATAGCTTAAAGCATGTATTATCATCGTAAGATGTGTATTGCGCACACCTACTTCAAGATCCAATCAGAATAAATAACATTAATAATTATAATCCTTATTTATTTATTTACGTTCGTTATAGAATTTTTACACAAATATTTTTAAAAAATTAAAAGAATATACTCATAAACAGTGCAAAAATATTGATAAGAAAGAAAAAATAGTATTGAATAACAGGTACATCCAGAGTCAAATAGTTTCATCAAATAAATTAGCTCTGCTTGATGAAAAAAACTGTACTAAGGTATACTTATATTGTAATATATTATATATTATAATATTTATAATAATAATAAAAAAATATAATACTAAAGAACCATAATAATTTTGTTTACTAGAAATATTTAGCTCTACTGGAAATTATCAATTTCATGACTGCAAATGGTTTCCTGTGCTGTAAGTGTAAGGTAATAATAAAAAATCGCTTAGAATAGGTATAAGTAGGTCATTATAATAAAACAGTTTTGTTTCACCGTGAATAGTCATCAAAATACCAACACCATTATTTGAACTCTAACCCAAAACGACTCTTAGTATAAACAAAATAACCAAAAGCCAAATAATAGTGCTGAAATTATTACAATAATTTTGGGAAACAACATTATTTGTGGAAATTCACAGAAATGGAACAGCTTGCTCTCCCTTAGCCGGTGTTAAATGTAGAATAAATGATCCGGTTAATCTGGTATTCGATTGACTGAAACAAATAATATCCTTTCGATTAACGGCGTTAACTACGTGCGTTATTAAACGGAGGCTTACGCTTTATTGTTGGGAGGGATTTATAACACGTAACACATTATAATTCATAAACCATAGACGCTCGGATGTGAATAATAATTCATACCTTAAAATGAATATTTAATTCCTGTAAATTGAAAAAAGAAATTCATAATATATATTTATATATATATATATTAACCGAAGGGATGCGGAAGCGTTTTGTGGCTGAACCGTACGTCAGTGGACGTATATTAAAGACGTGGGAAGCTTTATTATATACGAATGAGATGTAGAAATGATGCCTTATACGAGTTTATTTTATTTTATTTGACAGCTATATGTTAAAACTTCAATAAACTCTTCTTAATTTCGTCAATTTTCTACCAACAGCATTTTGATTACTTTGTTAAAGAATATATTGTCGCTGGAAAGGCAAAAGGGCTTAAGCGACGCTTTGGTCAAAAATTATTTAAATATGCAGTTTGGATCAGTTTTTTTTCTGCGTCGAATTCTCTGACTGTTGTTTGATACTGAAGACTTCTGTGGCCCTTCAGCCATCTAAAATATATTTACCATTTGAGAGAAGGCTTGACCCAGACGACACGAGTTTGAGAATTTTTTAGCTTTTTGTCGCTTCAGGTAACGCAGTGAGAGCATTGAGTTATCTGACTCAACTTCTTTTTTCAAAACTGAAGACTTATGAATTTTATTTTAAAATAATAAAATAAAAATCTTCAAAGTGCTCTGGTGTAAACTTCCAAAATGGCGCTTCATCCCTTTTGCCTTTTCGGCGACGATATGTTTTAAAGAATAAATACTACGTGCTACGCCGCAGTAAGAAACATGTCAAACTGTGACAATGGACTTTGAAGTTTTGCATCTTCCCTACGCATATGGACATACAAACATGTAGCAAGATTCTGATGTGTATTACAATTTAAAAGTATAGTATTTGAATAATATTGTTTCAAAAAGTGCGCCTAAAAAGACTTTCACTATCGCAGTTAGATATACTCGTATTATGACGTTTGGCAATTCAGTTGCGAAAGTGCAGTATGACATATTGAAAACGATAAAAGAATATTTTGAACACGAATTTTACAACAATTTTCCGAATATAATTGAGAAACTGTCGCAAACAGTGATTGCTTACATTAAAACTTCTCGCCTTAAAATGTATTAGAAGCAATGTAAACAGTATCTTTACAAAGATGAATATTTAAGTTCAGAAATTACATTCAGAGAGACTTTGGTTAACATCGGCATATTTAAGATTTTCGGTAGTGTGAGCGGAAACTTGCCCAGAGTGGGAAAGCACGCAGGATCAAGTGAAAGGAATGCTTGCTAAAGAGAGTGGCCTCGCGTCGCGGCGCTCCGAACTACACATTCTAAGGACGTCGGGACGCCGCTAATCATGAACGCTGTCGTGTTGTTTTAAACAGAGGTGCGAGCTAAGTTTAAATATACAGTACACGTTGGTTAAATACACATTTGTGGGGAAAGCACAAAATAAATAAAAGCTTAAGTATTCAGAACATATTACTCTTAAAAGATTTGAGATGTTTTAAACATTGAACATCCAATTGAAAGCTTATTATTTGTAACGTCTAAATCACGTATTTTGAAAATGTTTATATGAAAGTAAGACGTGCGATTCTGAGTTTCACGTAAATTGGAAAGAGTTGTGAATTCATTATGAATATACTGAAGTGTTTTACTTTCTATATATTACCCGACATAAAGACAGTACGAATTGTCAATAAAGTAAGTGTGCAGTTTCTTGATATTGTTTTTTGCGTCTGAAATATCTGCATTGAAATCAACCTCAATTATCGTTAATAATTATCATTCGAAGCATTTTCAATTCGAATCGAGACTATCCATCAGTGTGCAAGCCGTAATATATTTTATGTTTTATATTAATGGCGTACAAGAGTCCCAGCTGCACGGAGCCAGTGGGACACTGTGGTAGCCCCAATGGTAGTATGTTGTGAGGCTGAAGGAAGTGGAGAAGGGAAGGAGATTGAGAAGAGGAAAGTTAGGAATTACTTGGCTATTTATAACTGGTCACCAAACACTGTATATATAAAGTCATTTCAAGCAACGTTTCTATTCAGAATGGTGGTCTTTCACCGGGGCGATTCTGAGAAATATATAATTTGATGAGATAAGGAACGTGTTGCAAATATATTTAACTATATATTATTTTATGTAAAAAATGTGAAATAACACACATTCATCAAATTCGAACTCGCGATCTCTGGATTCGTAGTCGAGTATCCTAAAAAAGCTCGACCACGGAGGTGATTAATTCTTGATGTGTCACAAGTTACGACAGAGAAGTTATATATCAATTCTGCAAAGCTCAAATAGATGCAGAAACTTCCATGAATTAAATATATTTTTTAAATGCCACACATTAATTAGCCAAAAAGTAAAGTGTTTAGAAAAGGTTAAGAGGCAAAACTGTCGTGTGGCCCTAGCTGTATATAATATCTGCTCGAGAGCCTGAACGACCCCCGAATGCCCTGTCGACCCCGCGGGGCCACCCCTCTCCCCGGTCCCAAGGCAATCTCAGAAGTGTGTTTATTGCACAAAACAGAGCCTCCACCCTCGACCCCCAGAAAGGGTGGAACCTTAACGAGAATGGTGGGATAAGAAACACTGTCTCGACTACTTGTAAAGACGCATGGAAGATGTTTAACCTTTAAAATAAAGAAAATGAATTCGCAACTGTGGGATTCGGCGCTCTCAATCATTCAAGAACCTTTGATAAAATGAATTATTTGAAAAACCCAGGCGAGCTTAGGTTAGCTTACTTGGCAAATATAGTAACGGCTTTGTTTTTTTGCGAAATCCAATAAAACTCTAGTCGGAAAAATCAAAGAAGCTTAGGCACATCTAATAAGTTAATATCAGAAAGCACGATTTTATTGGATACAAATAATTATATATATGCTCATATTCTCCATATAAACGGTCATGGCAACAGATTTAATAATTTAGAAGCACTAGAAATAAAGAAAGCCATTACAATTTATAATCATATTCTTATTCTCAGTTAAATTTGTCTAGTAGTCCAATATTAGGTATATTTCCCGTAAACTCATAAATTATTATTTTATCACCTTCTCAGTTGACGTTTTGCCTCATTAATTTCATATTTCTCTTTGTTCCTTCGTTATACTTTAATATTTTTCTTTTGTTTTCTTACTGTTCTCTTATTTTATTTTATATTGTGTTCTCCCTCTGTATGTACGAGTATATATAACCACGCACTATGTACAAGTATTTTTGTTTAGTTTAATTTTGTGCCCCGATGATGCTTAGGCTAAGCGAAACCGGCCGGTCATAAAAAATAAAAATAAAAATCTGTGGTCTTATACAAAGTTATTATTTCCTTTTTGATTGAAGAAAAATATGAGAAAAATAAATAAATGATTGATAAAACCCTTAAACAATTATGATGAAAAACAAAAGTCTTAGACTAGAAGTGCTCGCAGAGGGAATGGAAAAGGAAGAAGAAGAGGGGGTAGAGAGAATCTCCCAGTTACGCGAAGAGCGGGTGAAGCCACTTAAGGTCCTCCTTTGCTCGGGGGTCGTGAGAGGTATTGTCCCAATTCCATTATTTCGTTTCTAGTCCACGACAAGCCACAAATATACGTTTCATATGGTGGGTTGGAAATAAAATTACTGTTGAAATATATTCTTACATTTATATGTTAAATTTAAGAGGAATTTACGAAGACATATTGTGAAAAACGTTTTACTTTGTATTTGAACACACATAGCAGCGGAGTGTTATGGCTTTTTTACAAGATTTTATCGCTATTTTTATGGCGGAAATAAAATCTGTTTTCTATACTTTTAATTTTATAGGTGGAAAAAGCTCGATTACTCTTTCACAATGGACATCACATTTAACAGGTTTTTGTATATAAAGCACCATAGAGAACCAAAAAAAAATAAATTGATATGTATAAAAGCTTCATCCCAAAAGTGCATTATCGTACACAGTTAAAATAATTATTTTGAATGATCAAACCTTAGATTTTGAAAACCGTCCTTGGTAGAGTAATGGCAGACTTACCTGAAAATTAAAGAAACAAACGATTAGTAAGCATAAACTCATATTTACATGTATTTTATGTATCTGATTAAAATAATGATGTAACAACACCTACATTTTGGTAATATACGCACATATCGATCGAATAATGAAAAAGAGTATTAAATAAAATAAAAAGATACTCATCTTATAAACATTTAGTAAAGATTAAGTAACGCGGTTTAAAAAATGTTAACCGCATCGCCGGAAAGTCAAAAGCGCTGAAGCGCCATTTTGGGAAGTTTGAACCAGAGCATTTTAAAGTTTTTTTATTTAATGTTTTACAATAAAATTCATAAGTCTTCAGTACCTGGATGGTATTGAAAAGAAAGATTAACTCAGGTAACGAGTTACAGCGACAAAAAGCTAAAAAAAGTCACAAACTTGTGTCGCTTGAGTCAAGCTTTCTCCGAATAGTAAATATATTTTAGATGGCTGAAGGACCACAAATTTAACGAGAGTCAGATCGTTCGATGCAGAAAGAAGAAAAACTGATCAAAACTGCATATTTAACTCATTTTTGACCAAAGTGTCGCTTAATCCTTTTTGCCTCTCCAGAGACGATATTATGACAGCACTATCTGCATTACACCGCAGTGAGTTGTTTAATCAAATTAAATCGGAAGAATTTTTACATTGAATACATAAGTAATATTAAAATGTATAGCAGAATAAAATACCGAGGTCTAATTCTGTAAGATAATAAAATAAGGAGATAAAATATTACAACCTTGGGTGAGCTTGAAACTGTAATAACCGTTTTCGAAATAGCAACAACATTTTGTTTTCATAATTCTATGGGCACGAAGTAGCAGAAAACCATCTCGAGGCACGTACCTGATAATGGGGGAAGATTGGGAGCAGCGAGGAAGGCTTCGCTGAAAGAGTTAAGCATCTTTATTGGCCCGACGTGCAGCTTCTGGGGCTGAATTCAATGCGTTCTACTCTCGGGTACGCGCTTCAGGTTTAGATACACCTTATGGGCGGCAGTTGAGATTGCCAAAATTTTATTATAAATAATGAAAATGAAATAATAACTTTGTATGGGACCACAGATTTTTTAAATTTTTTTTATGACCGCCCGGTTTCGCTTAGCATAAGCATCATCAGGGTACAAAATTAAACAAAACAAAAAATACAAAGTGTGCAGTTTTATATATACATACAGAGGGACAATACAATATACAATCAAATAAGAGAACATACATTTAAAATTATAATAAAGGAACAGAGGGAAAGAGACAAAAAATATTAAATGAAAGAGGCAAAACGTCAAATGATAAAGTGATTAATGAGTTTACAGGAAATATACCTAATATTGGACTACTTAACATTTTCAACTAATTATTAAGAACATAACTATACATTTAAATGACTTTCTTTATTTCTAGTGCTTCTAAATTATTTAATTCATTGCCATGACCAATTTTATGAAGAATACGAGCACCGGTGTTTTATATGTATACTAATAATTAATTCAAAATAGCCTGTAAAAGCTATTTAAAATGGATATAAATCAAAATAATAAGTAGTACATAAGATAAAATATTATAAAGTCAAAAAGAAAATTAAATAATTAGATACTTCGTAAACTTTAATGTACGAGTACAAGTATTTAATACAAAAAATATTTAAATAATAATTATTGAAACTGTTATTTTATATGAATATGTATGTAGGTTCGTTAAATGCAGTGTTTAGTTATCAAATCTGAATAGCCAGGTTTTTCCCGAATCTTCCTTTTCCCCATCTCCTTCTCTCTTCAGCCTCACAGTATATCTATAAGTTGGGACTCAGATTTAAAAATTCACGGTTTTATGTAAAAACCAGAGCATGGAGTAACGCAGCGAAGTTTAAATGACGTCAAACAAAAAGCTTGTTAATCCAAGGTATCAATTGGAATTTGGGGTTTTGCCTATGCCTTGAGGGAGATCCGTCGTTATTGCGGCACCTCGAATATGGATTAATTTTGATGTCCATTAAGTCGACCTTTTGTCCCCGGACTTTGGAGACGGAAGAGTTATCGTAACTGCTCTAAAAATAGGTCATCTGTGGGCTTAGAATAATTAATAGAAAAGCAATCAAATAACATTTAAAATGGAACCTTCGATAGGCAGACACTCCGGAAAGCCGGAGGGTTCCAGGAAATTGGACGGAAGTTCCCGAAATATCAATGAATTAGTATAATTTAACAAGCAAATACAAATAATATATTAGTCCTTTAATAATAAGGACGTGGGTTTATTTCGCCAGTTTACATTCGCGTTATTACTTATTACGATTTACTTTATATCCGCTTCAACGTGAAGATTTCTCAGAGAAAAATGCAAACACTGCAAATTAAAGTGATGCAAATAATATTTAAGTTACGCATGTAAACGCGTAAAAGATACACCTACGTTAACTCACAAAGTAAACTTTTAATTACAATGCAAATTTGTTCATGAGATAATTAATAACTCGATTTTGAAGATTTTTTTACCAAAAATAAACTGAGATACATAAAAAAAAATCATTATTAGAGGCACGGGCTAAGAGACGAGAAATTCAAAATACATGAGATTGATAACCTTACAAGCAAAACATTATACACGTAAAGTTACGTATATTTATTATTACATTTCAGTAGCTATAAGTCAAATAAATAATATTATCGAGTTAATGTTTTTTTTTTTTTAAATAAGTGTCCTTAATGATGAGATCTGACTAAAGATTAATAAAATAAGAACTTAATAATATTTTCGAAATCTTTGAAAAGTTAAGATTGAATGGAAGCGCAATTAAAAGTGGCAAAGGGGTGATAAGAAAAAGACAATCATATAGATATGAACTTTATAGAAGTTAGTGAGCCCACTGTGATGAACTCTGCGGAGAGACTTACGTGCTCCGAGATAAACTTTATCCAGTTCCCGAAAGCCAGTTCGAAACAGCATGAGCTGAGCTGAGTACCGCTCGACAGTGGCCAGGACTTAAAGGCTACATTTAACGGAGATGAAATCAGAAAAGAGTTACTGCGATATAAGGCATACCTGCATTCGGGATTCGGGTAGCAATTTTAAAGCAAGCTATACAACCTGCACGAATACACGATACACTGAAGGCATTACGTGGAGCCCAGAGGCAGAATACATTTGTGTCTGACTAAAGCATGTAAGGGTGAAACGTGTTATCACATTTATTTATTTCTTAACTTAACCTTATTAACTTCTTATATTTAAAGATTTTGTGCGGAAGTTTTCATGCGACGTACTCATTCGCATAAACATGGGTGCTTTACGTGTTTCTCTGATGTGTACCGGTGTCGAAGTTATGAACTGTATGACTGTACTTTTATATTAAACCTTTTAATGAAATATCGATAACACCCAGAGCATTCCCAGCTGACGCCTGTGTTCTAAAGATAGGGGAATATAATAAACGAATTTCTCATTTTTGCGCAGAATTAAGAGCTTTTTTCAGGTCTCAGGTGAGAGTTACCAAACTCAACAGTAGAGTGCATCCAAGAGAAAATTCAATTAAGATTTTCACATTGTGAAAAGATTTTTTAAATTGTATAGTAATCTATAGGAAACAGACTACTTCACAGTGTTAATATCTCTATTAAGTTATTGGAACAGCTTGTCCTAAGTGCGCAATATAAGGATGTTCATTTTAGAGAAGAATGGAGAGGGATGATTTACAGTTACTGCAATTTTTCGTGTAATTCCTCGTACGCCATTTCAAAAGTCAAGTAGAACATTACATGAATATGTTACCACCGGAGTTTATTCCCAGTGTAAATTACACCCAACTTTGAAGGGCAGTGTAGAGAGAATACAAATGTGAGTAGCAAATCAAAAACTTTAAGCACGATTCCGTTAGAAATTTTGTTGTTGAAAACAAACGTTTAAAAAATGTTGTCTGTGGAACACGTCTGGGTTCGGAACACTCATATTTAATACAAATAGCAGGGAAAGAGAACACTATAATAGGAAAAGTTGTGAAAAAAACTTAAAACCTTCCCCGAGGCTTTAGGCTCGCTTGAAAATCACACAAAGCAGACCGCTTGTTAAATTATAAGGTTTTCAATAAAACTAAAACGAGACGTTGTAAACTAACGCTCGCAGTATTAATGTGCTCTGGGAAAACGGGCAACTTTTAATTAGTCCCTTTGTGGAATAATTTAGGGCCGCATACCTTCCAGGTCTAGCGCCTTAGTACCGACATATATTACAGTATACCTTTCCACTTGCTTCTTCCTTCTTCCTCGTTCTTACTTCCTACTTTATACATTATTATACTTTAACACCCACATGACGCGTCACAAGAGCTCGCGGCAGGCGCAGAGGCTTTCGCTGAAGTATTTAAACTGTCTTTCATAAATTAAGTGACAAGAACTTCCAGCGCGAACTATTCGGCGGAATTAATAAATTGAAATATTACCGCCCCCTGAGAACTACATTTTACGTTCAGTAAATTCGCTCCGGCAAAGGTGTACGATGAAGAAGGAAAAATTGGTACAAGATAGCAGTAAAAGATTTACAACTATCTTAAAATAGGGTTAAACACAAAAAATAAAAGTTTACTGTTTTGGGTTTGCTTTGTTCACATAATTAAAAGTCACAAAGTGAACTTACTGAAGCAAGGTCAAGACTATAATCACCCATCTTTTTCTTCAGTCTTGTTCTACCTATACTGAGTTTTATCATGCCTTCTTTATTTCTTCAATGTCTCGTTTTTTGTCGTTTTAACCCTCATCTGCGTCTTTTAAAATCGTTGGTCAAACTCCGTTGCGGTTTTTACTGGCACTACAAGCCCTCGGAGAGTCCTGGCCGTTTTCCAGGAAACGCATCTCCTTCTCTATGTCTCCTGCTGTAACTTTCCAATTTCTTAAGCCTAAGGGTGCGGTGTTCGCCACTACACTATCAAACCACCTAAGTATAGGCCTCCCAAAACTCCTTGGTCCTGCAGTCCCATCTTCCATACTTACATCCCTGCCCAAGAGAGCCATCCCGGTTGTATAGCTTGATATAGCTTTCTAACTAGAGTCTTAGCTTCAATAACCAAAAACAAACAGAGCTTTATGTGAGAACACTCCCTATTTTTTAGTATGTTTATATTGTACTACGTAGGGACAGTCGATGGCGTTCAGAATCATTAAAGCTCTGTTTTAAAAAGAAGTGTAGAGTCTTGACATAAGAACTGATAGTGTCCCAACTGGTACTTAAAACGGTTCGGAAGTGTGATGGATGCCATAGACTGAGTTCTCTGACCATACTTACGAAGAATATATTCATAAATATTTTTGTAGAAAGCAATCACTTTGTTGTTGGACATATTTAAAAAAATGAAAAAAAAACAACTTTGTACAAGACCACTTATTATTTTAATTTTTATGACCGGCCGGTTTCGTTAGCGTTATTTCCTGTAAACTCATAAAATTTCTCATTATTCTTTAATCACCTTCTCAGTTGACGTTTTGTCTTTTTCAATTCTGTCTCTTTATCTCTGTTCCTTTGTTATAATTTAAATGTTATTCTATTGTTTTCTCATCGTTCTGCTATTTTATTTTATATTTTGTTCTCCTTCTGTATGTTTTATATAACAGCACATTTGTATTTTTTGTTTAGTACTCTATTTTGCACCCTGATGATGCCTTAGGCTAAGCGAGATAGGTCGGTCATAAAAAAAATAAAAATAATATCCGTGGTCTTAAACAAAGTTATTTTTTCATTTCTATAAATATATCAAACCACAAATTGATTGCTTTCTAGGAAAATACATAATGTAATAATGATCTAGTATTATTTGAATATGCTTTAGACTGCAAACGTTAATGATTAGGTAATTTTGTATGCACCTATTTATGCTAATTACGCGGAATGGCTGCATGTTAAAGTAGACGCTTAGCAGATGTTATGCCGCATTATAATAATTGCATCGCGATTTAAACTGCATGAGATTAATTTTGGGTGGCCTATTTCAAAATGCCAATCGACCATATTACTATGGAAATATAAAAAATGAAAATAATTATAGTGGTGAAATTCGACCGGTTTTATTCTACGGCTCTTTCTATGGAAACGTGATTCTGACAAAAACTACCAATACACTTGTTAGACAGCGTTCGATGGCTATGGCGTAGAATTAAAATTAAATTGAAAAAAAAACATTTTTCTTATAAAAATATAAAAATACGATTCTTGTTTTTTTACATTTCAAGGGATAGTAAATAGCTCCATAGCTCACGAATAAAATGACGTTCCGAGCTGAAAAAGATGCGCTGACCTAATTTATTTTATAGTGAATGCACAAGAGTCCCAACTACTCCCAAACGTCTGGAGCCAGTGAGACTATTGCATCGCCAATTTGGGTATGTTGTGAGGCTGAAGGTAGTGAGGAGGGGAAGGAGATGGAGAAGAAAAATATTGAGAAGTTTACCTGGCTATTAAGAACTGGTCGCCAAACACGGCTAAAGCCATTTCAAGCAACGTTTAGATTCTAAATGGTGGTCTTTTACCAGGGCGACTTAGATTATCTACCACTCTGGAAGGTGCCGCAATTAAACTATATATTAAATAAAATAATACATATTTTTTTATATAAATTAAATGTAAAATAACACATATTATTTTATATTAATTAAACATGAAAAACACACAAATTAATGAAATAAAATGTATTCTCGTCTTAACCACTCGAGCACGGAGACCGTCAAATTAATCCCAGACAGCAAAAGTGTTGCAAATTTCACGACGCCAGTGCTCACATTTCCGTTTTAACTGTTCCATAAAACAGATTTTTGCAAATATAATAATATGAATTAATTTTAATACAATGATGAAAATATAAAAAACATATTTTCATTTTTTAGTCTTGTTAATAGACAAAAAAGCCAAATTGAAATAAATATTTTGTTCATACCAGAGCTTTACTAAGTGTATAACTTTAGCGGCGCCCTCTATTGGCGAGCAGCTTTTAGTATTAGATTTAGCAGCAGAGAGCTTTTTGTTAACGTGCTTTTCCGTAGAGCGAATTACAATAAAGAGGCTCAGCGGGTCTGCGGGAGTGCTCCGCCTGGAGGCGGTCGGCAACCTTTGCTGGCTAGTAACAACCAGGGGTCGCAAATTAATCATTCATAATACTGCGCAGAGTGATCGTAAGGGATTTAGGAGTATCAGACAAATGGAAAAGTGAAATTAAGAAAGCTGTAAAGCAAGATTATTGCAAGTTTACAAATGTGAATTATTATGCTGTCATTGTTTTGAGCTATTGTACAAAGTTGAATATTTTTTTGACAAAGGTTACCCAACTGATGGTGTAATCCAGTGAAAGATTAATGGAAGACGTAATAGTAGACAGCTATGAAACATTGAGTTATTCGAGACTAGAGTTTCCAGGGTGAAGATTGACCTGATGATAGCCAACCTTTGATAGGAATGGATACCAAATAAAAACATGTTCTATACGTGACTAGCTTTGCTAACCGGTTTAATTCGAGATTTGGATTGATAAATGGTATGGAGCAAACAATATGGCGTCTGTCTTATTTTTTAACTTTAAAATATACGCATCAGAGTTCACGATGGACACGTTGACCTAGACATTAGAAAAATTGAGCAAATTTCATGAAGGCACAACTCACAAAAATGACAGAAAATAGTCGCTAAACTCTTTCCAAGCATCTTTCTCCGTTCTTTGAAAGATATTCTTAAATTTACTCAACATTTTATATCTGTTGGGCACTTTTATGAACATTATATAATAAAACAATCTGCGATATTGTGTAATTTTTTAATAATAAATACATTTCACTGAAATGGTTGTGTAAAAACATTTTGTCGGTCGATTTTAAAAACCGCATTGTGCGGAAGGAAAAGAAATTTTCAGAAAGAGAGAATTTCGCTCTGCCTTTGTTGTGAACATTTGGGAACCACCGAATTAGTTACTACTGAGAGAGTCTACTTATTTTTACGGTCTGCTAGCTAAAGCTTCATCCCCAAAACTCTAGCAGTTTTAAATTTCACATTGAAAAGTACAAACTCATCGTATAGGAAGCCGTTCTACGTGCTTTTAAAACAGTGAACTTTTTACATTGTATCTTGAAAAAAGCCTGAAAATTCTTCACAAAACCTTAAGAGGATTGGGGCCGTATATTACATCAAAAAACCACATAGAGGAAACGCGATTTCGCAATGTTTAAACGTAACACGTGAAATATAATATCGTTTTATATTTTAATGTTGATTTATATACACGTGTTGGCTCCGCACAAACTGCGGTAGCGAATGCAGTGGAATTGTGTTCATAGTGTGAACATACAAACAGTTAGTTATGTGAAATAATTAATTATGTTTTTCTACCGCAAGTTGCCCCGCTATGCGAGTGGTTCTAGTGTTGAAATTCCCCCCTAGTGGAGATGAGAAAAAAGATTTAATTAACGCTTGCATGTGGATTATCGTATACATTTAATGAATCAGATAAAATCCCAGCACCATTTTACTTTGGAAGATAAATTATAGGTATTTCACTGGGAAAATCTTCGATTGATTTTTCATGGGTCAAATAATTTGAAAAAATATAATTTAGTATCTTAAGATCTTGAATATATACGAATACGGCACATCTGAAAACTAAAAGGAGGAATCAACGTAATTATACAGAATAATGGAATAGTTATTATAGCGATGTATGGTTTTACCAATATTATCAATGAATATTAGAAACGTAAGTGGTCCGAGGTTCGGTCCCTGGGAATACCAATATTTTTTTTATTATTCTAAACACATATTGTCGACGGTTGAAATATGTAACTAGCCATTAGGTTCTAAAAGAAACCAACATCATTTACTTCTTAGAAGATCAATGATATCACAAAAAGTCAAAGAACGAAAAATCATAATATTTTATAGAAAATAGTTTGTACGAGTGTGCAATTCAATACTCTAAATAATATTTGTTCTTATGTTCTTACTACAGAGCTTTGTTTTCCTTTCGGGTAAAGGTACACAAATGATATATTTGTATAACCTAGGTATTTATACCAAACAACACATTAATACCACTTACCGAATTTTGCCAGCATTCAATCAACATTGTAAAATATTTCATGCGTGAATAATTAATAGCTAAATACTGCGTTGTGCAAAGTGCATGTAATTAAAATTAACAAACCAACTATATATTAACAGACGCAAATATATTATTATTTTGATTTTGCTAACAAACAAAGTTCCTTGAAGCTTCATGAAATGAAAACTCAACACGTTCCATCCAGAATGTATTACCCTTAGTGGATGAAGTGATGCAGCAGGGAAATAATTAATTTCATTTAATTATTCTATTATCGCAAGGTTGATAAACTAGGTTGTATTTTATCCTGAAACCATATTTGAAATAACATTTCCCTAGACTAAATTAATCTTAAATATTTTTTTTATGGTGGAATAATTTATCCAATAATACACCCCATACAAATACCTAACCAAATAAAACTCTCTAATTCTGAAAACTATGGGAGACACAGAAAATTTCGATTGAAAGAATAATTGTCTGCCTCGTCTGACTTCTGTGCAGTATTATTCGACTAGCGTCAAGCCACGGTCTCGTAGTAATTGATAATTGATAAGCACAGCTTTAGGCATTTTGAAATAATATCGTAACCAACGACCTGAGTTCCTCATATTGAACAATGCACATTGTAGCGGTCAAATGGCGACCGTGTTTGCATATTGTGGCATTGCAGTACGAGTAGTATACCCGGGGCGGCGCAAATATAATTTAATCCAGCATGATTGATAATAATTAGCGGGTAGTGACGCGTCTCTGGCGTCACAGCTTTCTGCCCAACAGCGCGATTAAGGTACAATTTTGGTACATTTGTGAGCGTTGTGCAAATCATTGAAACTAAGCATGTATTGGAAGTACCTATACTATATGGCACGAGTAATGTAATTGAATGGAAAGAAAATAACGCCGTGGAATCGAAAATAGGATGAATATTATTCGAGAAATGAGACCCTAAAGCTTGAAAACACCCACATGAGCTAAGGCTGATAAAAACCTCCAATGAATTTGGAGCGAAGCTCAAAACTTATCTATTCAAGAAAATCCGCATCTTTAACTAAATAGTAAATGTAAAAGCCGTATTCATGAAACAGTCCAGATTCTACAATATAACATTTTCTTTTCGTACTACACGTATGCACACATTTGGATTGTCTGCGTTTTTTTTTTATTCTCAACTCTGTACGAGTACGAACAATTCGGAAAAAAAATGACCAAAATTTCAAAAAAATCTCAAAAATAAACCCATCAAAATTAGCAATATGAGATATTTAACGTCCTACAATAATTCAGAGACAACTGTGTCACCCATATGTAACTTTATCAAACCGTGACTGGCATATGTAAAGATACAATGGAAAAAAAAATAGTGAAACTTCAAAATTGACCGGTTAGTAGCTGAGTGGACAAATGCCGCGGATTTACATCTGGGCGTCGTGGGTTCATTCCTCTACTAGAGCTATTAATAATAAAAATATTTGGATAATTTTTATAGCGTCGCTTTTTTTGTGAAAAATCACCTCAAGGGCGCTGTACAAATCTTAATTTCTAGTTAATATTAATTCCTAGTTTATATAAATATACAGCAACATACTTACCTGGCAGGTCACTTCTGGCAGGACATAATCACTTTGAATTATTATAATAACTTAAATTTTAGCTGATTGAAATATCTATTTTTACCCCAGTCATTTCCCCCATCATTGCACAAGCAACATCTTCCGCTTACTATAATGGCAGTAGGAGTTTTTCAAATATTGTCAGGTTATTCGTAACCCGGGAATGTTTGTCTTTCTTAAAAAAACAAACAAACAAATGGAAAGATAGAAAAAATATTCAATACAAATATTTAAAAAATAGATTTCTCTCATTAGCATAAAAAGCTAAAATACCAATTTATTAGACTAAAAGCAGAATTAATGGATTCATAAAAGGAACCTAGAGCTAATGCACGGAAACAATGTGGTAAGGAAGGAGGGTGAAGGGATGTGAAGAGGGGTCCCACGATGTAACGGAATGCACATAATTTAATCTAATGCCGGTGCGCGGAGGCTTCGGCGCGAGGATTTTAGGGGTGGAATTTGTATCGTTAACATCGATGGGTTATTAATGTATGGTATTGGGTGATGTAACCAATCAGACACAACTAGAGCATCGTGTATCAACATTAATAGAATTTAATTTGAACGCATGCCATTTACTTGTTTCTACGTTGTACATTAGATCAATCACACTTTGGTACTGTTAATAATTTATAGACTCGTGATAATTTTCACACGGTCACACCTAACGTTAGGCGTACGATCATTTATCTCACAATAATCCCTCGAAATGTCTAACAATTTGGTCGCTGTTTAGTCATATTTGATAAATAAAATTTCTTCTGAATAATACATATGAAAATATGTTTGTATCACAATAAATCATTTGTGAGCAGTCGAATCATTTTATCTTATTCTGTATAAACGTTATTTCAAGTCCTTTTCTGTTATTAAGTTGTATTGGTTCGCGGTTGGTGAGTGTCTTTTTTCAAAGCTTTTTCGAGAGTTGGCATTTCCCCAGGAACGTGTGCTTCAATCAAATTAGGTTATGAGTTGCCATGTCGAATGATCTTCTTCTTATTTAAGAGGGCCAAAAATGTCTTTAACAAGACATTTGTGTTTTAAGAACTGTTGATTTAACGGATTTCTTTTTCCTTGGGATTATTTATCCAATCAAGATCTTTTACATAAGAATACACTTAATGTAACTTAAATTTAATCAAGTAAATAAAACCACCGTAATAGTTAGATAGAGAAATATAAGTGGTATTTGAATACGCCCTAGCTAGTAAGAGAATAACGAAAGAATTCACAAATTCTACTCATCACACCCCTTCTAATAGCATAGAAGCAAGTAGCAAGTACAGACACAGGCGGCATGCCGAGTAGACTTTTTTCGGAAGACGTCAGTTCATTAACTGCAGTTACTTAGAACGCTCAGGCATTTTGATCTATGTTTACTCTGCGTTTAAAAAACAAGTAAACAGGTTGGTAGATCTTCTCTAACAAAACATTTTTGTTAAAATTGCAATTAACTTAAAAAAAACTACAATGCTTATTTATTATTAAATATTATAAATAATCTAAAACAAAAATTTGAAACAGAAAAAGAGCACAAACTAAAAAGAACAATGGTCATGACCGAGACAAAAGATGGCAGCCTAAAATTGGAACAAATTAAAATATTAATAATTTTCAATTAAAGATCGTTTAAAAATGCCGCTTTCAAATAAAGCCTCGATGGCTCAATTGACAGTGTTACCACCGGATATAGTAGAGGTTCGGAGTTCGTGCCTCGGTCGTGACCATTGTTATTTTTAGTTTCTGGCTTATTTCTGTTTCATATTTGTGTTTTAGATTATTAACAGCCGTTGTTTCAGCAGGAGTTATCAGTTTGCCACACCCCTTCTTTCGTCACATCGCCGCACAGAAGCAAGAAGCGAGTAGCGAGTCGGGCGGCATGCGGCTCAGACCTTTATCGGCAGAGATAATATTATTACACAAGTGAACAGTGTGCCTTTTACCATCGTTACAGATGGCGCGGGAAGGCGACGGCGGAATGGAAAATTGCACCGAATTCATGCCGGGATACGAGCGGGTGCTTAATCTAATTTACCGTGTTGCACATTTCGACTAAATCTCGAATGGCACGGCAAACTTTCACATTGTGTTTTATGATCCCGTTACAATTATACACAGTGGTTCAAAAATACCGCAGCACTTATGATACGTAACAACCATTTAAGTTTATTGGGAGTAACCTATTATATATCTTCACCACATAAAACATTAAAAATTGGCCTTACAATTTTATAAATTCATTAAAAATCTACTGCTTAAGAAAAGCTGTGATAAATTTACTAGTGTTACTACCCGGCTTTGCGGGTTTTTAGTACTCCAAATTATATTTTTTAGTGCCTCATAAACACACATGCTTCATGCTTTATAATAAAGATTTTTAAGCAATTGAAATCATCGTAAAATACAGTATAAAAAATGAAAAAAAAAACAGATATACATTTAAAAAAATTGTTATGTTAGGTGATTAGCGCCACTATGAATTTTTCACCGCTTAGAATAATCGCCCTCGTTAACTACCGATTCTCGGCCCGTATCAGCATTCGACCAAATTATGATCAGGTGTCAAACATAACAGCATGGCCGTTATGTTATTAAGCTTAACTTCCTTGCAAAAAATGTGGAATAACGAATTTCATCTAAACACAGTCGATTTATTATTTTTCTCCCTTTCAATTCGTTTACATGAACATCAAACAAAATATGGCAGTATGCTGATTGGATAAATAAATATATTGCAAGTTACGCTACGAACACTGTGTATACTTTAGAGGCAATATGGCGTCCGATAAAGCCGTGATACGATAAATGCTTTATGGTGACATCGCAGCCTTATAATAAGGAGCCCACTTCACAGTATTACCACGCTATAGATACTTACGTTTCTAGTTATGAGAATATATTCGCATTACCAACGTTCATTCTATCCCGTCGGCTTTTCTTCGAGAGAAGGCAGTGAGCAGTGAAGACTCAGACAGTCGTTAGTCTGGTCGGTACATCAAAGTAATACTGTTAATAGTCAGTAAAGGCACAGTTGATAGATCTGTTTTCTCTCTTTCTGTAATAGAATAAAGCCAAGAACGTAGATGTTTCCTGTTGGAGAAAATCATTCGATCGTGCCATGTCTTCATGGAGCGTTATTGATATCTTCTTCCATCCTATAGTATCCTGACTATCCTTTCCACTACCATGCACTTCGTACGTCTAAACTAAACCATTCACCAAACGGAAAACACTCACAAATCTTTGACTTAACCAATTAAAAGCCACAATAACATTATGTGAATAATATGTCTTCGTAGAGCATCTCCGAGGTTTTCTTCCGCCCTATATAATTCTTCTTTCTTTTCTACGACCATCTACTCCAAATTTCTAAACTAAACCTAACACCAGATTAACAATTCATAAAAAAATAACAAAACCAATTTAAGAGGGGAGACAGCTGACAATATTGTGAAGATTTGCTAAAATAGTTAATTTTGGTCATACAGTTGTTTGGCAACCTGTGCAATGTTCATTGATTTACGTGATTTTGACAAATAATATTTATCGTTATTTAGTCATTTGTAAAAATTTTAAAAATAGTTCCATTACAAAATATTTTTAATATATTTTTTTTAATATTTGCATTTGACCACAAAAGAAGAACATTTGAAGGTCGATTGACGTTCAACGATTAATTAAAAACAGCTGTTTTATAAAGAGTTATAAAGTAAGCAAATATATTTTTTAAATATTTTTTTTTATATACTTGCTGGTATAAAACATACATATATCTAATGTGTAGTTTAGTAAAACTTTTTTTGAGGTGCTGTTGTGGAGACAGTCAAATTTTTGACAGACTTTTAAAATGCGCTAACAACATAAACAAAAACTGAAAAATCCCTCCTACACTATTAATATCCAAAATATAAGTGATTCATTTAATCGCATCATGTCATCCAGGGGCTTTCCTTCTGGTGTCTTCTCCCGCCCTATGTTCTGACTCTCCTTTCTGCGACCATCTACTCTGAGTGTCTAAAATAAACCATCCATAAAAACATACATACCTAACCCATCTCAGAACTGCCATTGTCTAATGAGGAGGATAAAGTGAATGCATTTTTTTAAATAGTGAATACCTCACAAGAGTACCAACTGCTCCTAACCGTCTGGAGCCAGTGAGACTATAGCATCCCCAATTAAGGGTATTTTGTGAGGCTGAATGTAGTGGGGCGGGGAAGGAGATGGGGAAGAGGAAGGTTGGGAAGTACCTAGCTACTCAGATCAAGTCACCAAACACGGCTAAAGCCATTTCAAGCGACGTTTCGATTCTGAATGGTGGTCTTTCACCAGGGCGATACTTGGAGAATCTACCACTCTGGAACGTGCCGCAAATAAACTATATATTATTTATCAGAAAACGCAAACACTTTGTGGATTGACATGAATAATTAAATAAAAAACACACGTTGTTTAAATCCACTTTAAAATAAAGTGGATTTAAACAACGTGTTTTTTTAATTTGATTATATATTATTTTATATTGATTAATAACAAGAATATTTAGATAATTTGTATAGCGCCGTTTTTGTGAAAAATCACCTCAAGGGCGCTGTGATGTGTTATGAGACATATTAATTGAATCGAATTTATTTGCGCACGTCGGGTTTGAACCCGCGATCACTGGATTCGTAGTCGAGAGTCTTACCACTCGACCACGACGGCCTTTATATTAAAAATAAAATAATAGACGTCCAGGTTGCTAGCGATGAAATACATAGATTTTTTTTTAAATCTATGACATAACCAATTTGATATTCCAATAATAAAGACAGAACGGAAATCCGATAATGCAGTAGTTGATAATCGTTGAGTCGCACCGGGACGTGATGTTTGCTAGGATGTAATAACTCTGTGAGAGGATAGTACGTGTGGTGTATTATGATCAGCACGTGTGAATAATAGACTAAAGGTTGACGATCTCAGCTGCTGCGTCTTAATCGCATCTGCCACACATTCGCTTCCGATACACGCGCTGCACAGCTTCCTGTCGCGCATTGTTGCTATTCAAACGTCGCTATCGGAACGGCGACCGAAATAATATTGTGTTGACCTCTTTGCAAGATGACGTTGCTGCATATGGACAATATGAGTATCAGCATTATGGAACGGATAGTGGAAATGGAAATGGAGAGTGGAAGTTACTTCCGTTGAAAATACTTACGATCACAATTCAAACTGGAGATCCAATCATTGAACGACTGGTTCCGTTGCGAAGTTTTAGTATTAAAAAAATACGTAAAGTAGTCCGGAAGGAGATATTATGACCGATTGGAGTGTAAAAAAATAATTAACTGACCACAACAGGGTAGGCAAAGAGGACGGATTGCCATACAACTCTGTCTTGGCACACACTCCTTGCTTCATTTACATTCATACATCTTCTCATGCATACTCTTCTGTTATTCTGACTCTTTTTCACATGGCCAGATTCAAGTATTTGAATAACTTGATCGTGCTATATTTTTTTTATAAAGTTTTATTCCAGAAGGTATGCAGGAATGGTGCAATGTAATACCTTCCATAATTGATATTAATACATAGTGATAATAATATTAATATGAAAGTTGTAATAAACACAATAATAATATTAAAGAAAAATAAAAATGAACAGAAATTCATAAAAAAAAAAAAAATTGTAATAATACAAGTAAAAACTATAAATGGAGGATATGTCTTCCTCGGCCGATGCCGACTTCTTCTTCCATTCACTAACTAACTAACTAACTAACTAACCATCACGCCGTTTCCCCGCAGGGGTAGGCAGAGAGGACGGACCGCCATACAACTCTGTCTTGGCACACACTTCTTGCTTCATTTACATTCATACATCGTCTCATACATATTCTTCTGTTATTCTGACTCTTCACATGACCCGATTCAAGTATTTGATTTACTTGATCGTGCCATGTCTTTCTCGGGCGTCCTCGACTTCTTTTTCGCATCAAATATTATTTTCACACTCCTTTTTTCGTTTATTCGCTCTACATGCCCAAACCATCTAAGTGTCCCTTTCTTGATCATGTTCATTACGCTTACATCAGCCTTGCATTCTTTCCGGATATCTACATTTTTAACACGGCCATACACCTCAGTAATCTTATTTCAACAGCATTCAGTCTACTTTCATTCTTCATCTGCCAGTTCCATGCCTCACTGCCATACACCAAAGTTGGTATAAGTATTCCATTGCGGACTGCTTGCTTAATTGCGCCAACAGCGTTCAGTCTTCCATTATTGGAGTTTCCTGAATTCACACTACTGAATAAATTTGAAAATGGTGTCTGGCCGACGATGTACAACCATGAATTATACGAAATTATTGAAGAGCTGTCAATAACAAGATTGATAAAATTGAGACGGCTCCGTTGGGCAAGAAATTTTGCAAGAATGGAAGATAAGAAAAGGAGATTCTCTATAATTAATAAGCTTACAGAAGAAAGGAGTGTTAGGGAGGTGTGAACGGTGTGGAGACGACCACTAGATCTTTCGGAATAAGTCAATGGTGGGAGACAACATGCGACTAGGAGAAGTGAAGCCGTTTGTAAGAGACGGCCAGAACTCTTCAAGGGCAGAAGAGCCAATGGTGACATTTTGCTGCAAATAAAAGTTACTTGAAGTAAAGTCTAAGAAAAAAAATAACAATTTTTTTTTCGACCCAAATTTCAATAATTTGTGTCTACATATTATTGGTTCCTTTTCAAATACTAAAAATATTACGAAAGCAGAAAAGTCGAATGAGAAGTAAAAATAAATCGTACTTTAAGGCGTAATTTTTCAGCGAAGTTATGTAAATCTGGGGCACTGAATAACGACGTAATAAGAAAAAGGGAAAATGACGAAATAAGTGGCAAATGATGAAAACTGGAAATGTTGAATGACGTCATCACGAAAATGATGAAATAAGTGCTCCCATAACTCACCTGGGAAGCTTCATCGCGGCTCTAAAAAGGTTCATCAACATCACTTTTGCGTATCTTCGATCTTCTTACGTCGTTCTGGTCGGATATTTCCGTTCATCGATGTAAATCTAAACACTCGCAGTCAGTCACTCGCAATGTTCCGTGGGGCTCAAGAGGAGGAAGAGTTAGAAATAACCGCCGGTGTTTACGTATGAATAATAGGCATCAAGGGAAGCAGCTAAACGATGAAATAAAAAAATAAATAAAAAATTACATCCGTTTCTTCAGCTCTATTTCTGAAGAGAAAGTCCTCAGTTTGTGCGAGGTTTGTTTAGGGCCTTATTTATCGGTGTGTAAGACATCAGATGAAAATCTTCTAAAATTTAAATATCGGCTTTGACAAAAAACTCGCCAAAAGAAGGGGAAAAGACACTAAGAATATTGCAACCCAGATGGAGCGACGTTTTAAAAAACTGTCAAAATTTAAAATGGCAGTCCTTGACTAAAAGTAGAAGACATTGAAGAATGGTCTTCACCGTGTAAAGGGTAAAACAATATGATAAATTATCAACAGTTTTATGCCGTAATCAAAATAAGCTAGAAACTTATGAAGAAACCTGCATGACGAAGGAGTTTTGGGAATCCTAAAAGCTTAGGTGGCTGGATGGTGTAGAAGCAAACTTAGCAAAGACCTTAGCCCTAACCAGAAGGCAAAGAACTACAGTAGAAAGTAGTAGGTGGTAAAATAACCCGTAATGTCAATGTGAGAATCTTAGATGTATAAATAACCACGGTTTTTCTGAATTCGCTAATCATCTTATCGATAAAGATCATACCTTCCATAAAAACACCGGTGCTTACATTTTTCACAAAAATTATCATGGCTACAGATTAAATAATTTACAAGCATACCAAAAATGAATAACATATTCTTAATACTCAGGTAAATTTGTTCAGTAGTCCAATATCAGATATATTTCCTGTAAACTCATAAAATTTATCATTATTCTTTAATTTTTTTTTTTGTTTCTTTCAATTCATATTATCTGTCTCTTTCTCTATGTTTCTTTGTTATTTAAATGTTAATCTATTATTTGCTCATTGTTCTGTTATTTTATTTTATATTTTGTTCTCTTTATGTATGTATATATAACCGCACACTTTGTATTTTTTGTTTAGTTTAATTTAGTTCCCTGATGATGCCTAGGCTAAGCGAAACCGGTCGGTCATAGAAAATAAAATAATATTCGTGGTCTTATACAAAGTTATTTTTTCATTTCTTTAAATATGTCAAACCGCAAAGTGATTGCTTTCTACGAAAATATAACTACAGTAGAGTTGGTCAAAACATTCCTAGGGATGTATGGTAGGAACGGTATTTTCATATCAAAATTAGCCACGTGTTGTAATTATTACATTCACGACACAAGAAAGAATAAAACTATTTTAGAGAATCAAAGCTGACATTGTCACAGTCAGTCTTTCTTCGAACATTCCAGCGGGGCTCGTTAATTTGGGTTCACCAAACGGTGAACCTTTTGCCTGACACATCCCGAACACATAGATATTCCATCATCTCTGTTTACTTTATCGGTACCGAAGCACTAACCATAGTCAGTCTCTAGTACAGAAGTAGCCATCAACGTCGTACATAATTATTTTGCCAGATGTTGTTTTCTTACGGGTTCGACGAACCGAATAGTGTGTAAAGATGTTAAACCGATACGTTTATGCGGCCCTAGTGAGTGTAATGTTTACACACATCTTTATCACTCAATTTCGGTGGTGCAAAGCTAACTTGCTGCTACCATTTGGTGCACTAATCATAACACACTATTATTTTATTTACAGTGGTTTATTAAGTGGTATAAATCCTGCAATCGAAATACAGTCGGTCTTCAAAAGATCTGCATCGAAACGCATTTCTTTTTAATTGGATCATATTTTGATTAGGTATGAACCATAACAATTATTTTATTGCATCACTTGGAACATGCATATAAATAATATACGTAATTTCTTTAAAATAAGACATAAGTCATAGAGTTGGTAGAGTAGTATCTATCCAAGGCAGTGAAGTCAATTTTTTACTTGTTTTTGATGATTTTAATCTGACGCGGCGCACCTAGGCGTGGCTAAGTCTAAGGATACGGTATTTATACGTCCATTCATATCACATATCGACATAATGTTTTTGTTTATTCGTATAGCCACTTTTTCACAGTATTTTTATCAACAAAATATAGCATATAACCTAAAAAACCGTTTAGCTGTGTCAAGTTTAGTGGCATAATAAAAAATGTGGGCGGAGTCCCGCCGTGAACCAGGAGCTTAAGATTATCCTTACAGTATATAGAAGCGGTCTATGAAATTTGTTGTCTCTTTCTCTCTCATGGTGTACGACGTGAAAACCCCGGAGAAAGTGATTTATCGCAAGTTTGTGTAGGTTAGGGTAAAAATATTTAGCTCTCCCTTCATATATTGTTACTTCAAGACATAAGTCCTCTGTTTGGTACAGGTTTAATTTCACAAATATCAAGACATAAACTATATCATCGCTGGAAAGGTAGTTTGATAAAAAAATAGTTAAAATTGCAGGTATGATTCGTTCTTTTTTCTGCATCGAATGCTCTGACTCTCATTTGATTCTGAAGATTTGTGTGGCCCTTCAGTCGTCTAAAATATATTTACAATTTGGGAGAAGGCTTGACTCGAGCGACACAAGTTTGAGACTTTTTTTTAGCTTTTTGTCGCGTTGCTCACATTGAGTTACCTGGGTTAACTTTTTTTTTCAAAATCCAACCAGATACTGAAGGCTTATGAATTTTATTGTTAAAAATATTGAAAAATTGAGTGCTCGGGTGTAAACTTCCCAAAATCGTGCTTCTGCCCTTTTATCTTTTTAGCGACAATATTGTTGTTATACTTGTTATATTTAACACTGTTTGCATTTTTAGAATCGTTGACTTGCAATACTTGAATATTAATGTTTTTAAGTACCAAATGTCTTCAATATAATTTCCTTTTCTTTTATTTGATGATTTTAGATAGTTTTAATTTGAACACATTTGATTTTCTCCTTCTTATATATAAAAAACATCTTCGGAAATACATATTGCAAAGCAGAAGATTTATTTGCTTAGTATATACTATTTAAAAACTCTCAAACGGTTGACTCTGGTGTCATGAAATTTGTACAGATTTATCTATCTGCATTTGAGGTGAAATTTTATTTCGCCCAACCTACGTAAACTGGGATTTATAAAAACTTTAAGCGGCCCAAGTTAATTGTTATTATTTTTATTGGGATGCTGTGAAGAACTGATGGAGTGAACTTAGCGAGTTTGGCAAGCGTTTTCCCAGTGAAGTACACCGGTTTGCGCGTTTTCCCAGCGTGAATACAGCGACGCAAGTTCCTCGGAGCGTCTTCAATCGAAATACCGGTAGAACAAGAACAGCATTCCCACCCGACGCCTGTGCTTCAAATAGTTAAAATAAGGCGACGGAAAGATTTAAAAAAAAAGAAAATATTGTGGAATTTACTGACAAAACAAAATAAATTGCTGGGGGAAGCCGGATAGAAAAGTGAGTTATCTATAAAGGTTAGGAATAATAACTTTTATACGAGTAGTCAGGTGAGTCATGTCGTAGGTAGTAGGTACCTAATCTAAAGTGTATAATCACGATCAAAGATAAATATATCTCAATAAACCTTCTGATATCACTTTCACTGTCGGTTTCGGCCGTCGTCAACATAACGTGAACAGTATCGGATAGCTCCCATCAAAGACAATAAACCCTCTAACGTGAGCCGGTCACATTATGTAAGGAATTAAAATTAACAATAGCTGTAGAGGGATTACACTCGGGCCATAATTATTACGTACCCTCTTAAACCGGGGTAAAATAATTACAACTGAATAATCACGCTCAAATGTTGGAGGTAGCGGTTCTCGTGCGTAAAATCTAAAATTATTATTAAAGGATAGTCAGTTATTCCATAATAGAAAATGTCACCCGATATATGCCATCAAATTTGGCACTAATAAGTCTGGAATGAAGTTAGCAACGTAGGATAGGTATAGCTAAGCAGTGGCGTACGGCACACGTTTCATATTCTTTGAGTAATATACAAGGATAAAATGAAATCATAATTGCAACAAAAGGAAAAAGCAAACACATTCAAAGCGTAAAAAGAAATTCTAATTGGCATTATTAATGAATGTGTTTATACTTAACAAGTACTTAATCGGGGAAATAACTAATGGCAATTGCCTTAAGTGGTGTTCACATTATAAAATTATTGGGAAAAACTACATTTAGTAAGCAATACTTTTTGATCATTTAATGGGAAAAACCGATTATTTTATGTTAAGTACCTCACAGAATAAGAACTTCAATGTACGAGTATATCGGTTTTTACAGAAATTATCAAAAAAAAATTAAACGCCGAAACAGCTGTCACTAAGAAACAATGAAACTAGCAGAACTTAATGATAACATTATGAAAATTGATTAAATTTTGATTATAAAAAACATAGTAAAAAAACTAGGACTCAATCATACAATATGATAACTTCTGGAATATAAAAGTAATATCAGGAGGAAACGATTGATTATTTATAAATCTCGTGTCATGATTTTTGTGAGAAAGAAGTTGAAATATCGATGTTCTTGATAATTAAAAGATAAGGCCATCTTATTCTTTTAAAATGGATTTTCACCCACAGGAGTGTTGTTGTCACCACCGGGAAGAGGATGAAAGTTTCGTGTTTGTAAGTGTTGGTTGAAGCTAAAAACACAAAATATATTTTTATAGTTTGCCATGTATAGTTGAAATTTATTGTTGTGAGACACGGAATTGACTAGAAAAAATAGTTCGAAATCTCGCCACTCATTGTGGAAATTGGCGCTTGTGTCCAAAGCTAAGCAAATATTGTAATATATAAAATGGAGAATTTTATTGCATGACCTAGAAATGGTGATAGGAAATCGCAATAAATACCTTTAAATTAGTCACGTATTTAATGTAACATTATTTTTGTGATCCACATTTCAAAATTAATTCACCAAACGCGCGCCCACCATTTGTATACGGTTGACATTCAATATATGAGAACGGGTCGCTTTTACGACTTTATTTTATTTTTAACAGCTCGGCTGTGTAACGATTTGCCGGCCTCTATGTTTCCTCCCGTCTTCAGACATAGGCCTCTTCAAGATCCAAGTTCACGCCTTCCTTTCCTCAAAAAGACCCTCCACACAGCATCCCCAAAGATGACATAGGTCCTGAGGGGAATTATTTCCCTCAAGGCCTCAAAAAAAAACAGACATATTGTTACTAAAGACATACTGATAGTTCCGTTGAAACCTCTTTCTCGTGAAATGTAAGGTAACAACGGAGCTTTCAGCGGCAGGACCACAAGAACCGCACGCCACTGGAACACGCTCAAGACTACAACATGCATATTTCCACTTTGCAGGAAACAGCGTAATTACCATCCATACCAAAATATCACCGAATTTCACGAAGGTCGGACGCTATAAGGGTCAATTTGGCGATGCGGGATAAATCAAGTTTGTCACTTTTCGGCCATAAAATCGATCAACTCTCCGAGCGGGCACTTCGCTACGAGGTGGTTGTACTTAAGGGTGAAACGTGAACGAACGGTTAATCATAACCTTTCGGTAACCCGCCTGGTTGAAGCGTACCCTTTATAAGGTAATCCAACTGAATGTTTGAAGAGGGTGTCTGGGAATTCACGCTCAAAACAGTTTTTTTTAATGTTCACACAGAAGTAACGACCTAGCTTCGATATGAGAATTCGAAACACGAATTGTTTTCCTAGTTAAAGGGAAACAAATATTTATTAAAAGGTTTATAAATTTTAATTTTTTCAAATTTAACAATATAGGCATGTTTAACACTCCCGTTCCTAACGGGGGTTCTAATGTAACCCCTAACGAGAGTTTCGTGCGATATCTTATATACTCCTCTCTAAGTATTACCAAAAATGTATCACATAAGATTATGTCAACGCTTTAATAAGCAAGATCAGATGGGTTAAATACGTCCCCCCCCCCCTCTTCCGATCGTACGTCCGATTTTTACTTTTAGGTACGGAAAGGATAAAGGGTTTAAAAATCAGCGGGTTTTATATATAAATATATGTATTTACCTTAAGGGTTAGCCCTCAAGAATAACGATAAATGTTACTTTGTAGCAATCTAATACAAGTAATACTGCAAATGATTTATCTGTAAATTTTCTGTGGTTAGTTGGAAAAATGCCTGAGGTTTCCTGTGAATATTTTTTTAAAACCGTAACCCGGTATGAATTTCATAGATAAATTAAAAGATCACTGTTAAAGAATTGTATTCATTGGAAACCTTAGATTTTTTTCTAACTACCCGTATAAAATCAACAGATAAATAATTTGTTGTTTTGAATGTACTAGAAAGTCAAAAAGTGTGTATTATTGGGTGCTGAACCCTTAAGTTAGATCACATCATTGCTCTAATATGCATCTAATTTTTAACTTTTTCATCGATTTTTTTTTAATGTATTTTTTTTCTTCTGTTTAAATGTTATTCATATAGATATTTAAATATAAATTTGCATTGTAAGCTTTTTTTAATATTGATAAATAATTTTGTACTAAAAGATAGATTATTACACTGTTATTTATATAGCTAATTTTACTTAGGACATAGTTAAAAATATTTAAAAAAACACGAATTTTCCTATTGAGCACCCGCTATAAAGTGCGACATCAAAGTAATTTAAAAAGGCTTGTTAAGAGTGTAACATTTACTGCAATTATTAAAACTGGGCCGACATTTATTTGATACTAGATACGTGCCAGATGCGAGTCGCTCTGTAAACTAGATAGCAAACTAAATAATACAATATTGTCCTCTGCAATGTTTCATCAGAATTAGGTCCCATTCAATTCTCCAGGCTCCCCAATATACGACGGTAATCTATGTTAATGAAAGGGAACCGGCTGCCCAGGGGCGTATCGTGACGTTTTAATTAGTAACATTCACCGATTAAACTTCATTTCTGGAGAGAACGACCTAAATTTATGAAGGTTTTAGGAATTTTACTGTGTCGATATTGTAGGTAACTAGTTGAAAATTAGATTTTAAGAATAAATGAAAATATCGATTTTAAGAATAAATAAAAAATGGAACCGTGGTATCTCTTTCGGGGAATGTTGGGATAAGGATAGGAGAAAGTTAAAGGAAAGAAAGTACAGCCACGCGTTGATTCCGAAAAGTGGATTCTTACCATGGCGATACTGATAGTATCTTCTTCCACTACAGAACGATGTGCAAATATACTATAATAAAAAATAAAAAATATTTTTTAATTTAAAAAGAAACATTCCAACATTCCCGGATAACGAATAACCTGACAATATTTGAAAAACTCCTACTATCTTCTTAATAAGCGGAAAATGGTGCTTGTGCAATGATGGGGAAATACCCAGCAGAGGAATTGAACACGACATCAGATTCCCACGACGCCCGGGTGGGTGAATCTGATGCGTTTGTCCACTCAGCTACCGACTGGTCAAAATATGGATCTATACTAAAAAACAACCAAAGAAATTTTCAAATACTAATAAATAACAAGTTAAAAGCATTAAGGTATATAATAAGCATATATTTTATAAGTGGTACCCAAATAAGAATAGGTATATTTAAAAAAAATAAAACGATAAGATAACGTGTTAGAAGAGGAAGATACAAAATTATTTAAGGAGTTGCAAACTTTAACCCTTGTAAACATTCTGTGAGTGGTTTAAAAATAGTTTTATCGACACAAATTGGAGGCAATTTAAGTATCTTGAACTTTTTATTCGCAGAAATAAAATTTTATCTGTAAGTTTATGCTAATGAAACATTGAGGTGAACCTTTTTTTACGGCTTATAAATATTTAATATAAATCTCTTAGATTACAGCTCACTAAATGCCTAACATAGCTGCTGATAATACCTACAGACAAACTTTCAACAAGATTTCTAGATTGTATAGGCAATTAGATTTGACCCAAACTACAAAAACTTGGGATTGTGTATATTGATGCATAGTTTTGTATACACTTTCGACAGTAATGTGCTTGCTAGAAGTCACTGTGAAACAGCATTTTGTCTTTTACCCGCGTATCGGTTTTAGCGAGGAAGGGACAACAAAGGCATACGTTGGAAAATATAACATTAAAAATATATTATATCAAAAAATAACTTTGTTTATTTATTTATACTGAAGTTGAATAACAAATTTTAAACATGCTGTATGCAAGCAATGCAACTGTGTGAGTGTTCGGGTCAACTCTACGATACCTTTACAACTAATGAAGCTTTTGGGGAGTTTAAGTAAGCAGCGACACGCTACACAAAATCAAATCTTTGTGGACACGAAAAGACCTTACTATTAATTAGTATAACTTACTATTAAAATTGTAATTAACTTTAAATTATTAATGCTTATTTATTATTAAATAATATTAATAATCTTAAACACTATGTAACAGAAAAAATCGGAAGAAATTCTAATATTAATAATTTTCAATATAAGTATGAGATCGTTGCCGCAAAATGCTGCATTCTAATGAGGTATTTATGGCTTGACTGGCAGTGTTACTCCCGGATAGAGTAGAGGTTTTGAGCTTGATTCTCGGTCATGATAATTGTTCATTTTAGTTTCTGGCTTTTTTCTGTTTCATATTTGTATTTTATCTTATTAAAATTATTTAAATATTTAGTATTGCTCACACTCATTCAATATTTTTGTTTCCTTGGTGAGGAAAGACTATTTTGAAAGTGCAGAGTGCATTTATAAGCAGACATTTTTATTTGAATTAAGTCAAGTTTAATTTACAATTGGTAATCTCAAAATATCGCTCATCATAATCGGCACGCCCTTGGGGGCAGTGGCTAGTTGCTGTTAAGCCCCGAACCCCTAGTGATATGTTTGCTAACGTTTATGGGTGTCGAGGTCGTGGGAGGATAATGGCTTATCCCAAGTTGTAAGATTTAGACGGGCTTGCACCGCGTTATACCGCTTAATTAGGGGCGATTCTAACCCTTACGATCACTAATAATGCCATAAATATGATATCGACTTGTCAAACACATAAACTTATGCTTAATAACAATGATATTATACAAGGCATGAAACCTCAGATCGGTAGAATATAACAAACTTATCCGTGTAGCACTTATCAGTGCTGTTGGAAATGCAAAAAATAGTGTTAGTTCCTGTTTGGTCAAGATAAGTTTGTAAATCTACATGGAATGTATAATAGTGCACTGAACTAACTGTTTAGAACAAAGATGTCAGATTGGAATTTTTTGTTTGTTTTACTGGAATTTCAACTGAAGGTACTCCAAAGAACAAGAATACATTTAAAAAATGCGTATCCGACATTTGTACATGGTTGACATTTTCAGCATGAGATCTGGTCATTTTAACGATTTATTTTTGTGGTCGACAACGAGGCTGAAATGACTTTGATACCGTGAATCACGATATCTTGCTCGTTAAACTTGCCGAAATGTGTTTCCTCCCTTCACATGCTAGAATTTTTCAGAAGTTACCTCGAAAATAGAAAGCAATTTGTCACAAACTGAATCTTCCAATTCGCCGAGTTTTTCGTTCTTCCTGGTGTTTCCCAAGGGTAAATCTTAGGTCCACTTCTCTTTTCTATTTTTATTAATGATATTGCCGAAGTCATCTGTTTTTCTCGCTTTTTTTCCTTTTGCAGACGACCTCAAAATATTTCTACAAATTAAAAGTATTGAGGATTGCCTGCATCTTCAAGCTGACGTCGATAACATTTCTGAATTGAGTAAAAAAAAACCTAGCTTCGTTTCAATATCATCATTATAATATCAATATCTCTAAATGTGTAGTCCTGTCTTACCAGAGAATTTTGTCACACCTACCACATGCATCTATGCTCGATCATAAACTTAAACGTGTTTCCACTATAAAGGATCTTGGGATTATGTTTCTGATGACTATATAAGACACCGTCATCATAGATTATTCTATCTTCCTGCCTGTAGGACCAACCTGCCAACGGTTCTGCTCGTGGAGAGGAGTACGAGTATATTGCTCCTGAAAAAAAATCTCTTCCGATATCGACATATTAATTATGGAAGGTATTGCATCGCACTACTCCTGCATACCTTCTGGAATAAAACATTATTATTATATTCTACGTTAGTAAAGAGAGATTCAGAAGTGATTCCAATTGATTCTTGAAAGAATTTCTCCTCATTGATGGGATCGTAATAACTGCCTGTAATTTTTTTAAATTTTAACATTTTCTTTCTTTGTATTTTTTTTTCTGTAATTATTTCTTAATTTGTAGCTATTCGCAAATATGTCTAATTTTTTATATGTATTAAACCGCCCTTAAGGTGATTTTCCCACAAAAACGGCGCTATGAAAGTTATCCATTTATTATGAAAAGTTTGTAATGTATAAGAAAGTATTTAAATAAATTATTATTATTTTAAATACCGAGGTTCAGTCCTCTAAGTTAACATAGACCCTGAGATTCCCCTTACAATCTCCTGCGTGAAGTGAAGTTAATTAAAAAATATATATTATAAAGGTATTGTGGACAATTACACAATCCGTCTGTTCAAATTCTGGCCAAATGAAAAAAATATCCTGTGGGGTTGTAAACGCTTCCATTCAATCTCGTTCGTATCGTGTTCATAATTGAATAAACAAAAACAAATCCCTACTAACTCGACATTAAAGCTGGGAAGCAAAACAAGATGTTGTTGAAGCGGTATTGGTGTGTTACAGAGGAAGGGTTATTTTAGCCCAGGAAGAGTAATAAAATCGGCACCCAAGTCAAGTCGCGCTAAGAAAATATTTACAGAAAAGCTTACGCAAAATTACATAAATGGGATCCTTTATACATTTGTATATCAGCTTGCCTGCAAACAAACTGTGTACTTGAGGGTGGGCCGTGAAAGCTTTTTTCGACTTCCAATACGTTGTGGTACTTTTCAAAAGTTGGAGATATTGAAAACGTTAAAAATATTTTTTAAATATTCCGTATTTTTTTTGTTTGTTTGACAAAGGTGAATAATTATTGACTCACAAAACTGCATTGATATAATTATATTAATTATTGAAATAATATCAATAATCTTCAACGTAAATATGAAACAGAAAATATATACGGTCGCGACCAAGAAACCGGCATTTTTAATTGACCTCATTCTTCATTTGAAAATCAACTATTTAAATTTTTTCTTCTGATTTGGCAGCCATCTATGTATTGTATACAAAGCTATGCCCGAGCACATATTATATACCTAGATGGTGTTTTGGATAAACCATCCATTTATATAAAAAAATAATAAGCATAAAAGCTTTAAAGTTAATTCTAATTTAATAGTTGTAAATATATATATAACATCTTACACAGCCAGCATGTACCTAAAATGTTTTATTTTTGTGTTTTTTTTAGTACGATAGAACGCATTTTATGTGTGACTTTTGAAAGCAGCCGGCAATTATAGATTTTTAGCAGAATCGTGGAAAACCTATTGTTTTTCACGTTCAAGTCATTACAGAGCTGAAATGTGAATATAATGTATACCAAAAATAATATTAATTCAGAAAATCAATAAAATAAAATAAGGTTATAATCTAAATGTTGAACGATAATTAGCACCTCGTAAATTGACGTCCCATCCTAATATACGTCGTACGTATCGGGAAAGGGAAACCTTTATAGGGCAATATTTTTGTTTTCTGTTTATCCTGTGTCTATGTATATTTTGAACACACAAGGATATAGTACAACAAATAACACCTACGCACATATTATTATTACACAAACAGAATAGCTGCTGAACTAGGCACCAACGCAACAGGGAAAGTTCACCAGTTGCTGGGGAAATGTTATAGACTGTCTGGATTTAGGCCTATAACTAAGTGCCTGGACATTTGAAGAGCCGAATGGGAGAGTGGGGACGACGTTATGCGACATCCTGATTTGATAGTGAGAAAGATAATACAACATGTAATGACGAGGATAGATACAAACTGGGACATCTGTGAACAACTCATCCAGGGCTTTCAATAATTATCCACCTAATTAGACTAACCGGTAAGGTATTATTTTTACATCTGGTCAACCAGATTTGATATCGTGTCATGTTTTTCAGAGACATCCCCGAGATTTTCTTCATCCACTTGCGCATAATTTATCCATTTAACACTCTTTTCTGCGTTCATAGTTCTACGTGTCCAAGCCGTGTTAACATTAATATCATTATATTCTCGGCACACTTTCGAATTTCCTCACTCGTTATTCGGTCACACATGAAGCCTTAAAGATATTATTTCCTACCCTAACAACTACTGTCCTTTCTCTACCAGTTCCGCGCATCACTCCCATAAATCAGGGTTGGTGCCATAACTCCATCGTGAACTGTTCATTACACTTCCATTGGCAGGTTTTTGTTAGTGGATTTAAAAAAAAAAAATTATTAACTCCACACGTCTCCATCTGAACACAAACAATCGAAAAACAAACAAAACTGAACACAAACCAATCCACCCAATGCAAAACAGAATAAAAATAACCGGATTTCTGTTATTTTAAATACGTCTAAGTAACATATTAACCGGTTTCATTGTTAGCCAGTTTCGAAGCTGTAAACTCAACACAACATTATCAGTGACCTAAAACGCAAAATGAAAACTTTACGCCTACATCGATATTTATATAATATCGTTAACATAAAAAAAACACCTCCAAACAATAAAACCCGGCGTTCGCCTGGTGATAAATAATAATGAAGCAATGTTGTAACAACCTACCTCAAAGGTTTTTTTCTACGTTCGGGCGGTTACGTGAGCCGTATTATTTGTTACGTTAAAGTTTTGTATGAGCTCGGAACCTAACACGTAACGTGGAAAGGATGTAGGCGGTGGGACGAGTCAGCTAGGGGATGGTTGTGTAATTGCGTTCAATTCGTATGACGAGGTTGCTGTGAACAAATCTGCAAGGGTTCATGAACCGTACGTACATCGGACGGGACATATTATATACGCGGTGTCGTGAAAAGTTAAAATAACAATATTAATAATTGAAATAATATCAATAATATTCAACGTAAATATGAAACAGAAAAAATATAAGGGTCGCGACCGAGACACGAACTCAAAACCTCTAATCTATCCGGGAGTAACGCTTCTGCCAATTAATTCACCGAGAGCTTATAAGAAAAAGGCATTTTAAATCAATTTCATTCTTCATTTGAAAATTATTAATATGATTTATTTTCTGCTTTCAATTTTTCTTCCGATTTGACTGCCATCTTTGCATGGTATACAAAGCTCTACTCGAGCAAATATTATATACCTAGATGGTTTCTTGGATAAACCATCTATTTTTATTTTACAGAAGATTTTTGACTTCTTACAAAGTCGAGTCTTAATAATCTTCAATAATTTTAAGTGATTCTACATTACTGTTATGTGTAAAATAAATTCAACTGTACTTTTTAACTACCAGTATTATTTCAATCATACCCAATAATATAAAGAGGAATGTTCGCAAGTGTCTATTCATATCAACTAAAACGGCTAGTGTTCCAACTTTACATGGTGGTCTGTCACTAGGGTGATACTGAGAGTATCCAGCACTCCGGTAGAATATTGTAACATAGTAGTAGTTCTTCACGAGCGTTCAAGAATTGTAGATAATTATGATAACCAAAACATGGTGAAAAATGGTAGTGTCTTTGCTTCTACATTTTCCACATGAATGTTGTTTAATTTAAAACAGTAATATGTGTGTAACTAGTATCTCTATGTAATGTACTTTTGTTGTGGTTATATTCTGTAAGTGTCTAAGTGAACATTAAAAATAAAATATATAAACAAATGAAAAAAACTCACATTGAATGTTTGGCAGGCTACGGGGATAATGATGATTTATCTGAAAAGAGAAAAAAAACTGTTCAAAACAAAACTACTACTAAAAACAAGAAAGAGAGGTTAAAATAAATAATGTTTTCACGTTAACGTACATTCGAAAGAATACTTATAAAAATACGATAGTAGAGACGGAATGATGGCCAAACAGATTTCCAGCAAAAAGAACACAGCGAATTGATCTGACGAAGCTTTCGAAACATAAAATGAATCTTTTGACACGAAAACTCTCACGTGTACCCAACACAAAAGATGTAATCTAGGAAAAGTCCCCAGACTACGGGTAGGGCTCGAAGCACAAAGGCCGGGCCTATTCCAGAATTCATCAATAGTTCCAGAATTTCTTGCAGAATTTATCACAAGTGGATTCCGAACCTATCAGCAATGTGGAAAACTTATCAAAAGTTGTGGCCGGAGAATACACATAAAAATAGCAGCTATTCCAAAAATGATGGTGAATGAAAAAAACTGTGAGACTTAAATTAAATTACTGAGGGTGTAATCATAAAAAATAACACATTAATCTTTTAGGGTATAAAGTTTATTTATTTAACTGTATACGCCTGACAGGGCTATTACATTAAAGGTTTACAATTGACAGTGAAAAAATGAGAATTTTATGCACAAATAAAATAAGGAAAATAGTTATAGAGTAGTAAAAAATAGTGTTTAAAAACATACAAATATTTTTGATTAAAGATATACGAGTATGATGTTATGTTCTTCTTTCCGTGCAGTTAAATACTATAAAAAAAAAAATAACTTAACAAAAAATACAAAGTGTGGGGTTTTATACATACTCGTATACATACAGAGGGAGAACAAAATATAAAATAAAATAACAAAACAATGAGAAAACAAAAGAATAATATTTAAATTATTACAAAGGACCACAGGGAAAGAGACAGATAATATTAATTGAAATAGACAACGTCAACTGAGAAGGTGATTAAAAAATAATGATAAATTTTACGAGTTTACAGGAAATATACCTTACATTGGACTACTGGAAAATTTACCTAATTATAATAATATTCGTGGTCTTATACAAAGTAATTTTTTATTTCTTTAATTATTATAAATATTCACGAAATAGCATCACGAACAATTGAAACATCAATTTGCTTACGTTTTTCATTAAATCCTTATTCACTACTAGCTTTATTACCCTGCTTTGTGCGAGTTTCAACTCTCTCTTTTATTAATTGTCAACTAAAAAACAATATGACGCTCTGTCTCACTTTTTTCTCAGTTGTGCGGATATTTCAAAGCTCAATAGACAAATATGAAAATGACGTTGCTGGCTGAAAAGAGTTGCGTTGACTTATAAATTACAGACAGATAATAATTCTTTGTAAATTTTCATGATGCCGCGGTTCACTTTTTGAAAGTATGGAAACCGCGCGTTGGATACACTCCTACCTTCATTCACATTCATTCATGTTTTGTAGAAAGCTTTCTGTATGTACCTATATATAACCGCGCACTTCGTATTTTTTGTTTAGTTTTATTTTGTACCCTGATGATGCTTAGGCTAAGCGAAACCGGTCGGTCATAAAAATGAAAATTAAATGTGTGGTCTTATACAAAGTTGTTTTCATTATTATTATTATAGTCGATGAGTAATGTCTAATTACTATCGCATCCACAGATTTAGATTTCCAACGAGTTGTCAGGTCATAATCCTCAGCCAGTTAACAACACGTATCTTGTATATGTAACTGTCAAATCTTTGAAATTTGGCAGAATCAATTTGTCGCGATCTTCTAATCAGCGTCGGTACTTTAGGCGTCGGCGTCATGGGGAAATTCCCGAGGCCCGTTCTAAAACGGGATCGCAAAAGAAAAGGCCCGATGACCTCCAGGCTGGATGCCAAGTTCCCCGCTGCGCACGTTATAATGTAATTATTAATTTCTGGAATATTCCAACTTTTCTTCTGACATAAAATAGTGGGCGATGTGATATTACATAATATTTCATATTTTGAATGGTATAAAGTAGAAATTTAACATGCAAGATGATCTCCGTGGAAGAAACTGATTGGGTTTGGACCCGGAGATCTATCGCTGGTGAGAGACCGTAATTCAGAATCAAATCTTGCTTGAAATGCTGCCTGATTTTTAGTTACTATATTTGAATATCCAAGTTAATATCAACCTTTATCTTCCGCTTTTCCTTATCCTATCGACTTTCTTCATAAAGGCGAAATCAGACGGTTCACACGGGAGAATGTTCACTCGAGTAAACGTTCATTTTTATTTCATTCCGTGTTCACACGGCACAGACAGAATGATATAGAAATGATCGTCCGTTCGTTATTTTCCTTGACAATATTGTCGAACGAAGTCGTGCTCCTTGGAATTCATTTGATTTGTGATCATTTGATTAAAGAATTGACAAAAAAAAACAAAGAAAACGTCAACGGCAACCATGTATTATAAATTTAAATTTTGAATTGGCGAATGTGTGAATGTTCATTCCATGTTTAGACGTTTCATTCTGTTGCAGAGTGAATAGTGTTGAATGCCAAAATCCAACATTGTTTGATCAGTTCACTAATGAATTCAGTGGGCACTTTTGTTTCATTTTGTGTTTAGACGTCTCACTTTAAGTGAAAGAGGCACAATGAAAGACAGAAATTAACGAAAAATGAACAGTCTGATTTCGCTTTAAGACTCAACAAATCAAAGATGCCAATGTCCCAGAGGCTTCGGACAGACAAGATTCTAGTGAGGCATCATAGTGTACAAGGTGTACGGGGGGTAAGTTTTAGTAACTTCTGGAGGTGATTCTACATGAAAGTAAAAAGGATAAATAAACCACCTCGAATAAGTACATATAAAGAAGAAAAGACAATTTCGAAAATTTTGCATATTTGAACCATAAGTCGATACCTGTAACGAGCGTGACAGATAAAATAACCTTTTGAAATGAATGGGCTACTTTCCTCCTTACGGAGACTATAATTGCTGTTGATTTAACAGAAGGGTGTAAAATTTATCTAATCTGAATTTATGTATATTTTATCATTTCTATAAATACTTCAACATGACGCAAAAAACTAAAGATCACGTTCTCAGACTACGTGATATTTATTATCAAAAAATCAAAATAAACCCATAAATAACACCTAATTTGGAAAGTTTATTTCACGTTGCGAAAAATGCATCACGATTTTATAAGCAAAACGAGAATAAATTGCACATTCACGATGACGCAAGTGAATCGAAAGTGAACGAAGTTTTATATGAGAACGGAAGATGATATTCGCGTGAAGATTAATGGGTCAATTTAAAGTGCAAAGTGTTATTAAAAACATAATCTTTGATCATCAAAATGCTGCATTAGTTTTACGAGTATTGTAATTACGCTAGATTGCATAATTTCGGGTAAGATAAAATATAATTTGAAGCATTCTCTTAAATACTTAGTCAATAAGACGTTCCTTAGAAGAAAGAAAATTAGTTCCAAGTATCGCCACTTAAAATGAAAAATGGCGATAACGTTCATAAATATAAAAATACATCAAGTGAAGAATAGTATTGCATGACCCATAAACTGTGATGTATGAATTCCTACTATACGAGTATACCTCAGAATGAAAAAAAAAAAATTAATGATTTAAATAAGTATAAGACGTAGATTAGCAAATATATCTCAACGTTTTAATTCACTTTTCGGTTGTCTTCTTTATTATTATTCAGTGAATATGAGTTACGCATATAGGAATCTAGGAACACCACGCCACATATGACTGCTATTAATGCGACGTTAATGTTATATTAAGCACGCCCAAAGAACAATTGATATGAAAATTTGAACAGAACAATTTCGCCTACCTCAAACAAACGAAGACTTTAATAATTCACAACGCTTGGGACCGAGTGAGAATCCAGGAGGGCTCCCAAGACAAAAGACGATGTCTGCAAATCCGTATAATGATAGGTTAACGTGTAATTAAAATAATGAAGACTGGCGAAAATGTTGGTACCATTATTTACCATAAATTCAAAGAGAAAGCAAGGAGACAAGGCTACATAAGTAAAATGAAGCACGCTTAATGATAATTAGAACAGGGAAACGCTTTCAGGCTGTTACTTTTACCCTCCGAAGGAACGCGCGGAGAATGATCTATTAATAATGCATTTACGAGTAGCTCCTCTCGTTACGCAGTACAATCACGTTCCATCAGGAAGTGTCCATTAGGGAGGTAAGTATTCGGTATTAGGCCCTTGCCGAATGTGCACTAAGTGTACAACTGTACACACGCGTGGGAGCGGGGTAATCAGCTAATTGGGGGTGAATGCCCAGTAGATAAGCAGATGTAAGACATTTTGCTCATTCAAAGATCACTCACAAAAATAATTACGGTAAGTATATATTTAATATTTAACACTAGCAACATGCCTTTCTTGTGATAATTTTTAATAGCGTAAAATATCAACAGATGTCACTCCTCTTATTAGTAGAACTCTACTTTACCAAATGTCACTTTAAATTGCAGTATTACTTGAAATTTAAGAATTCTCTCCCTCTCTGCTCAACTTTATGGACAAGAAACATTTTCATCAGCTTCAGGACTTCAAAGTAGTGAGATTTAACGACGACAATGTTCTGACGAAGCCGAAGCGGACTGAAAATAACACATATTATGAAGTATTGTCTACAGTTGTACCAAAATAAGGATATCTTCTAGGCGAATAACCTTATTTAAGGGTCGCAAGGGATGTAACGGTTTGAAGGGCCCAGGGCTGGCCAAGTGGTCCGCGTTTGTACACCTATAAATTAAACTGCGGTATTAAGAGGACTTTGCAGCCGCATTTAGTGTAATTAATGAATTAACACGAAGCTGATTAGTAGTAACGAGTTCCTTGTCATTTTCTAGGAAATCAAGATTTGGGTTAGGATAAGGTTAACCTCCCAACGCATGGAAAAATAAGATAATATATGTGAAGTTCAATGTCTGCAAAGAGAATACATTAATATAGAATTGACTGAAAAAACTGTTTCACTAGAGCACTTTACGAAACGCCGAAAGAAATACAATAAAACCTTATAAGAAATTCAGAAAACAAACTGAGTTCAAATAAAATATTCACATGTCTGCATAGTAAATATTCTAAGAAAAGTTGTTAAAATCGTACGGGCTAAAGGTGATCCACATTCAGAAAACATCTTATTTTTTTTTAAATTGAACGCATTGCGCTGGTCAAGAAAATAAAGAAAAAGCTTCGTCGCGTATCTATAATATCGTATCTCAAATTACGTAAAAACAAATACATGTTTTAGTTTATTTTGTGAAGCTCAGGCCCAATTGACTTTTACCATGTTTTCTGATCAGGATGAGAAGCACCAAATTCTTCACGTTAATAACATAAAATTGACTAAAAAACTGTTTGTAAACAGAGTGTATATAGTTGGATCAGCCACTCGACGCTCGAAGCAGCTCCATTTCAGTGGAGCCCATGGAAATCACTTGGTCGGGAGAATTAGTTGCTCACAATTGGCTATCGACTCCTGACGTATTTCTTACCAAACCTAGTCTCACCTAAAGTGTTGATTAACTGCTAAAACCGAGGCATAAACATTCCCAAAAAGTTTGGTAAAGCCGACGTAGTAACTTTCCCCGGGAAACTGTGGTTTAAAATCATTAAAATAACTGCTAATTAAGCGAGACTAAGTTTTTTCCCCAAAATATTATGTTACAATGCGCCGTAGAGCAGCACAATTGGAAACGCCCGCAAATCTTGCATCGGTCCTGAACGGAGCCGAACCTTCCCGAACCAAGCCGAACGAGATTGTCCCCTCCCTGCACCACGCACCTCCCCACAGCGAAATGGAACACGGTTTAAAGTTACGCGTGTACGGGCAACTCTATCCACAGTACCTCTATGTTCGTAAGAAGGAAATCCGACAGTTCAAAGCTTTTTTACAAGCCCGATAATAAAGGTTTTTTTAAGACTTATGGAAAAACATATTATTAAAAAAAGGTATGGTAAGAATTTAAGTCAAAATGAATTCTATTTGCAGTATATTAAAGAATCTTGGAGATTAGTTGGTGATTTATTCGCGATTTTCAAATTCTAGTATTCTAAATCAATCGCTTCAATACGTGAATGTTAAAACATACCTATATTAAATATGATAGAATTATACGAACACACCTATTATCAATTTAATGTGACTTCCAGAGAATTATACATAATTGGACATAAAAAAAAACAAACATGAGATAAAAATAAAAAGAACGGAAGACATAGTTAAAAAAAAATAGAAAATCTGATTTGGTAGACGTAAGATACTGAGCTGACGCAGAACGCCCTCGGCCTCGCGCAGTACCTACGTAAACTCTGCGGCGGGATACAAAATAAAGGATAAATAAATAATAGAGCCACTGTGAGTATTTGACAGACATTCCAGTATAAGGTAGAAAGGAACGTGTCGCGTAGAAAATACGAAGGTGATTTTCAGAACGAAGCCGTTAAAAAGAGATAACCTACATATAGAACGAAAATTGATACCAACTTCTTTCACACTAGATGAAAGATTTTTCAAGAAGGCACAGATTTACATACTAATTAAGTGTGGAGATTACGTCCCTATCAGGGCTCACCCGAGTTTCAACTTTTCACCCCTTACTTTTGGAAAGCAACATTGATATAAAGCTTCGTAGCACAGAATGAAAATGGCGTGCGAGATGTAAAAAGTTGCGTTAAACTAGAAAAATCTGTGCTAATTTCATGACAACAAAGCTGACCGAGAGAATTTGCAGCTTTAAAACACACAGATTCGGTTTTATATTTAAGACAAATATGGGAATATAAATAGTTCGAATTTTCAAATGCTTAAAATTAAACGGTGCAAAAAAACATATTATCCTAATTGCAGCAATTATACGACACATTGCGAAAATTGGCGGCGTAAAAATGACACCACTCGATCCAATTTTCGTAAAACTCGATCGTCCGAAAGAAGCGAGCGCTCTATGGTAATGCGCAAGTGTAATTCCGTCTTAAGAGCAGGGAAACTTGAGAAAATATATCCAACAATAACAGGCATTTTTCGTCTCCCACACAGAAACAAAAATGCCAAATTCAATTACGGGATTCTTTGCAGATCCGCACCCCCACACGCCCCCTCTCGTAACGACTTTCGGGCTTCCCGGCGGGGGAGGATAACTGGAATTCGCCGCTGCGTGGGAACCGTACGGCATCTTACAGGATTCGTTACCTTGTATTGTATTCACCTAGAATCCTGCGTTGTAGGTCGATTGTTTGAATTTCGCCTAGCGAGACTTCAATCGAAACGTTCGCATTGTTTGGAAAATAAAAACTGCTTCGATTGGATACAATGAAGGCACATTATTTAGATATTGTAAAGGGTGTTTGTTAGGCGTGAGGTATTGCGTAACTCAGACGATCATTGAAACTCGGTTTATCCGTATTTTAATACAGAGTTGACATTAAAAAAGTGATTGACATTCGTGAAAGCTATTATATTGAAGATAATAGCTTGATTTTTATCAGTATCAGCGCCGATACACCGGTGTTTATTTACAAGATTTCTACAAAAAGTCCTACTAGAATAGTGATAAGTAGTAATTGTACACAAATATATTATTATGGTTTGAAATGTGCCTGCGGGTGACCACACTAGTTCGAAGATTGTATAAAAAATGACAAACATTCAAAATTGAATATACTTCCCGACCTTTCACTTTCTCATATTTCCTCTTCTCACCACTCCTTTCAACCTTACAACATACCATAAATAAGGGATGCCTTATTCCCACTGTCTCCCGGCAGTTGGAATTTTCGTAGTGTATTCACTGTAGATCATAGAAACTAATTGGGTTGTTTAATTAACAAACCTTTTGTTTCTATTCTATGATTTTAACACATATATTTGTATTTGTTAGAATAATAATAAAATGCATTTTTTGATATATTATCCCAAGGAATTAAAAAAAAATCGACAAAATTATAAAACGAAGAGGAATTATATTTTTACAATAGCATACATATTTTAAAAGGGAGTACCAAAGGATAGGGTACAAGCGAGTAAATACATTAAAAAGGAGACCCATAAGAGTAGAGATTAATTTAACATCATGAATACATTAAAAAAGATATTCACACACATAAAGGATTTACAGAAAGGATGTATCACTGATTTATATTTAAGTTGTTGAGAAAATATCCTTGAAGTATTTTTGACAATATTTTTTTGTTTGCAACTGGGAGTTTTAATTCATTAGATAATGCGTTGTATTGTATATGTATATTTTAAATATACGTACAATTATATTTTTAAATGATTTCCGAGTTTAAATTTAAGGTATATTTTATTTACAAATTAACTATATATAGTAAAAATAATTAAATACAGAAAAGACAAACTGCATGATAATTGCAAATAATACGAAATGCAGTGATAGCAAAATTGAAATATATGATGATATTATTGAAAATTTTACTGATATAAAATGCTTATGAGTTATATAATATTCGTTAACAAGCATGCTGAGTACATACATACATAAAATTGGGAAGAAGATCTCTTTTCTGGAAAGAATTCGTCAAAAATGTCCCAAAAACCTTTCATAACCGTATACAACTCCACTATTGCTCACATGTTAACTACTGCTCAACGATTATTTTCTTTTGAAATGACAAAAAACAAAATAAATTACAAATTCTGCTAAACAGCAATGAGAATAATAATTAGATGAAATGGATTTTCTAAAGAAGCCAAAATGTAAAAAAAAAATGGCAACATTCAAAGACAGATGGTGGCATTGAACATGTTATTTACACGTAAAATAATAAACAACATGTTTTCAAAATATTTTTCTGACAAAATTATATAAAACAAGGTCATTCATAGACATAACACAAGGACAATCGAGGGGACCCACCCTTTTCCAATTCCGTTCTAAGAAACCGAAGGTCCTCTTATCAGTGTGCACGTCAGGACTCTAATTTCTTTATTAAACGAAGCTACATTTATGTATGAACGAATCTAGAACCCTCATAAGAAAACACAATAATAATAATAACACAGGGACATTCAACAATATCAGATAACTAAAAAATAACAAGGCTATTACCCATAATTGTCTATCCTTCAAAGGGATAAAATATAACCATGCGCCGCTGGAAAGTTTAAAAGTGAAACCAATCAATACATTCAAAAGAGACTGTAAGAATCACAAATTTAAACTTAAATAAATTTTCAATTGATGAACGACAAACTTGAATGCATTATCAGCAAAAATAAAATAAATAAAAACTAAAATTCGTATCAGATCACAGATTTTATTTTTTTTTTTATGACCGGTTAGCCTCAGCGTCATCAGGGTACACAAATAAACTAAACAAAAAACACAAAGTGTGCGGTTATATGTACATACAGAGGGAGAACAAAATATAAAATAAAAGAACAGTGGGAAAACAAAGAATAACATTTAAATTATAACAAAGGAACATAGAGAGGTCGGTCAAAAAAATTAAAATAAAATATGTGGTCTTATACTCGTACAGAATTATTTTTCATTTCATTAAATGTGTTAAGCCACAAAGTAATTGCTTTCTACCAAAATATACAATGAATTGAATTATAACTCTGCGAATCGCGCAAGTTCGGCTGCGCGACTTCATTATTGCAATAAATTTATATGAGGCGATTATTCATATGATGAAATTGAACAATTATTGAAAATGTTTTCATTAGAAAAGCGCAGGAAAGACTTTAATTTTCATTTACAAAATTATTAATTGTTTTATTGACTCACCTTCTCTGTTGCGACTTATCCAGTTCAACATTCCTTGCCGTAGACTCAGAAACAATGAATTGCTGTTCCTCAATCATCACAATACTAATTACGGGTATAATTCTCCAATGTCCAGAATGTCAAGACTTGCTAACTCAAGCCATGGTCTTGAAATTTTTGGTAGCAGTCTAAATGATTTTCGTCATGCTTTACGACTCTACCAAAACTTTGACTAGACCATGGCTTGAATGTTCTCTCTTATGTTTATTATGCCTTATTTTTGTCATCGCTTCATTTATTTCAATTTATATGCTATTCCTTCTCTGTTACTCTTTTTTATATTTCGTGTTTTATATGTATTTTTGTAATTGGACTTTAGTCCGTTAATTTATAAATAAATAAATAAATATTGTTAAAATTTTCCTCATTAAAATTCATCGTGTCACATAAAACCACTGCATCAGCTGAAACTTATCCAAAAACCGATCTTTTCATTTAATTATTCAATTACACTAGTACTTTGTTTTGACCACAGTACTCGTAATTATTTCAAGCGGTTATTCGAAACCAAGAGTTCAATAATTTCGTGGTTAAAAGTATTTGTTTAATTTAATTCGTCTAATTATAACAGTAATTTCTGCCTTTAAGGAATACCTTTTGTTTCATTAAGGTTTCCAGGTGAATCGCTAAATCAATCCCTATTTATTTTCCCTGATCGGGCGTATTTTAATTTAATATCGTGGAATGAATGAATTCGCACATTCTGGGTTCAGTCAAGCCTTTGCGCATAATAAATATACCTTTGCGTTATTTAAGGGGAACAAGTCAGGGGTAGGAAATATATTTCCTTTAGTTGCCTTGAAAGAGGTGTTCCCGATCCGAACCGATTTTTTGTCGCCAATTTCAATTATTTTTAATACGTTTTCGTACTGAACTGCAAGTATTTAAATATCGTAAAAGCTTTCCGTGAACTACGGAATAGTGAAACAAAAGAAAAAATCATGATTACTCGAAAATTACACGATATTTATATTATATTATATATGGTGCTCTTACATTTTTATCGAAATTTTAGTAAGATCTTCTCTTCGATGAAATATTAAAGGATGCTGAAGATTTACAATTTAAGATATAAAAAACTAAAAAAAAACAAATAATAAAAAAATTGATTTAATTTGCATTTAAAAAATTAAAATTGTATTATTGACTCACCTTTGTTGCAACTCATCCAGTTCAAAATTACATGCCGTAGACTCAATCATCACTCTACTAATTATAATTATCATTCCCCACTGTCCAGAATGTCGAGACTTGTTAACTCAAGCCATGGTCTTGAAATTTTTGGTACCAGTTTAAATGATTTTAGTCATTCTTTACGACTCTACCAAAACCTTGACTTGACCATGGCTTTGGCTTGAATGTTATTTCTAAAGTATATTTTGTCCTATTTTTGTCATTGCTTCATTATAATATTATGTATGTGCTGTTCTTTCAATATATCTTCATAAAAATAAGAGTGAGTATATTTACATATAAGCCATATCTATAACAAAGGGTGAGATAATCAATAGACTGATGGGTAGGACGCTTGGCTATCGGAAGGATAGATATTGATATGTGATCGATATTCCATGTGGAAACCTATAAATGGTAATATTTATACTACCCATGTAATATTCTACCTAAATTATATGTAAACTGTTGGTCTCCGAATTGAAAAGTGACGAGTCATTCGTTCTATATTGAATTTTCATATTTGCTTACGAATTTGCTTTTTGTTAACCCTTCGGTAGAGGGATTATGATTGTCCGCGGCACTTCACGATCACGAATGCAGACAGTCGAGGGCCTGTCTTGTTCGAGGCAGAAAGTAGAACACACGTAGCTTATACAGTGTTGCGCATCGCGGCGGAGGCGAAACCGGGCCGGTTGGTGGGGAGAGACCCGAAGAGACCTGGGGAGACTGAGATAATAGAACGATGACGGTGCAACTCCACGCTAAGAGGATTACTGCACAAGCCTGTTGCGAGGCAGTTACACAAGCCAGATATATTTATTATTATTAGTACTACGCGACTTGGCGCACTTCGTGTTGCACGACACGCGGGTTTAATGTTAAATTCCACTTTGCTATTCATAATAATAATAATGTTACTTCGGATATTCCACGACTTCCGTGCAACAGTGGAAAAAAAATAATTCCGAAAAAAGCGCATTGCGCCTGTAAGCTCTGAATGCATTTATTTTAAAACAATTAAAAAATAGAAAATGGGGTTATCATCGTCGTTGTTTACGTGAAAGCTGCGAAGTTGTAAATTTTAAAGTGAATATACGAAACGAGACCTATCACGCACAGCGCATAGAACTAACTTAATAATAGGTACTAGATTCCTCTTCGAGGACCTCGATTGATACAAAGACGATTGTTGGATGTGCTTACTTGTCAAAATTTGACGAAGAAACGAACTGTAACGGAAATCATATGTACTTCCTATGATTGTAATAAAGAAACAGGACACATCCGTATGAATTAAGATTGTAATACGAAATTTAATCATAAGGTCGGGCGTGTACATTTTGATAAATAGCAAATTATTGTAATTGCTTGTTTAATTTGGCGCTAGGGTCGGCGATGCGTTACACGTGTTGTAATAATAACGCGTTATTAAATACATAGCTATTTAAAGCATTATAAATTATAAAGATAAATGTAGATGAGAGAGTTTCGGACTTTCGTAACAGTTGCCCATGTACTAGGCTGTTGTTTTATTTTTTCGAAAAGAAAAAAAGGTGAGTAAATCCCCCGGACCAACAAAAACAGACAACAATTTATTATTATTATCTCAATGCCGACAAAAAATAATCCTAGCTGCGGTAAACCACGGTTATTACAATTAATTTTACGATGCGTAGCAACGGGCAGCTTCCGAGTTATTATTAATCGTTTATAAAGCTTCGGCCCAAAGAAATATTTTCAAATGAATAACTGCCGACGCGGTGTGCGGAATTACAAGGCGGCGACAGGAACAAACATTCCTCGATAAAGTACTAAAAGACGACGAAACACGGAAAGAAACATTTCGTGACAATGATGTGTTAATATCGTTAAAGAGAGTAATGGAAAATAGTAATAAAGCTTCGAATGTAGGTAAAATAAAATACATTACTCCGTGACAAGTGTGGTCTCTTGAAAGCCATGTTTTTTTCGGTATTGAAAAGCTAAGTAAAAACCTGAAAGTAAATAATCACTTTAAAAAAGCTTACCGCACAAATAATTGGTAGCAAAAAATATTAGTTTTTGTTTTTTTTTTGTGCGCTTCTGTTTAAATTATAGCGCAGTGGTACAATGTTATACTAAGAAAATTTGAAACGTTTAATCTACATAGATGAAAGCTTTGAGGAAGTCCAAGAAATACTGTAATTTCCAAAAAGCGACGGAATGTACGATATGCGATAGGGGAAGAAGCCTTTCAGAGGAGGATTTCATCGATTTTCCGAAAGCTATATTCAGATGAAGAGATCTCCCCGTAAATCTAAGAAACCTACTGCCACTAAATAAATCAATTTAATATCATGAGTAATACTAGCACAACCAGATTATTAAATGAAAACATAATATCTGTATGAATAAGAGTCGCGTCAGGACTCCTGCATATTCCATCATTCAATTTCGCAATATTTTTCTTCGTTCATAGTTACACGAAACCTTATTTTGCGAACGGAGAGACTAGGGGCGCAGAAAGCGGGGTAGGTATTATCTAAATTGTCCGTATGAAAGTGCGGAGAAATTGCCACTCAGCTCGAAGCCTTATTGAGGCTGAACGGGAACCGCTGAAGTTTCCTGAATTTCAGAGCTATTTTCAGGAAAACAAATAATACAATAAGCGGACCGAAAAGAAAAACCTAAAAGGACTGAAAATATTTATTTTAAAATGGGATTTATTCAGAAGCTGGATTTGAGGTTACGGGCTTATCTGTTGTGGTGAAGTCAACATAAAGATAATATCAGTCTGTTTTTTTAAAGCTTAGCAAAAAAGGAGAAAAAAACTAAAAATATACTGAGAAGTGAACAATAGAAAAAAAAATGTTTGGAGCTTAAAAATGACAGAGGAGGTACCTGTTCCGAAGGTGGCGTTTCATTATCTCCGTGAAGAGTTATAAATGGCGTGATTGAAAATTAAGTTAGTTTGTCCGACACGGCAAAAGATATGTGACATAAGATAAGCGACAGTATGTAATTGGCATGATTTCTTATTCTTATTACTATTTATGTATTAAATGTTGATTTAATCTTAATTTTCCAAAAAAAATAGATACGAGGTTTGGGGTATTTTCTTGTTATCTTACGGAAATCGTTCCGTTCAGAGGATAATACCATCAAGCTACGAAGAACTTACAGTTTGTTCCAAAGTTGAGTTAAATTAATTTTAAAAATCTTCTAGAAAAACTTACGAGTACATGCAATATGTACAAAACTGTAGCTACAAGTGCTGCCCCCAGCGAGAGGATCAACTATCCGACAATCTGCAACCTGAGAGAAAAAAAACTGGAAATAGCTGTCTCCTTCCAGAGAGTTTGCATGAGGCATGCACAAGAAAGGGTGAAACTAGAAAAACAAAAAAAAGGCATAAAAATTCCGAATATTTGAATTGCTTTGAAAAATCAAGAGAATGGAAAGAAAAATAACAAAACACTCCTGTCACCTACCTTAGCGGAGACAGGGCCCATAGTCGAGCTCACCAATCTCCCCTCTCGTGGGACGTAGCCGCAATAGCCAAGATGGCAGCGAAATAGACTACAAGTGAACTTAAAAGACAGATCGATGTTTTTGACCTGTTTTACTGAATTGCATTTCTTATTATTGAATTTTATAACATCGATACAGCTTTCTACAAAGTTTGTGTTCATGCTAACAAGCTGCTGGAAGTGGCAGGAAAAAATTCGTTTTTTTTATTCTAGCGGAAGATTTTTGTATTTTAACAAGCTTTTGCTGTAGCGGTAAAACTTGAAATCAATTTTAATAGTTGATACTTTTTTTTTTTTTTTACGTGAATACGAAGAGTCTCAGCTGCTCCCAACCGTCTAGAGCCAGTGAGACTTGGCATTCCCAAATAGGATATGTTGTGAGGCTGAAGGTAGTGGAGGGGAAGGAGATTGGGAAGAGGAAGGTTGGGAAGTACCTGGCTATTCAGATCTGGTCACCAAACACGGCTAAAGCCATTTCAAGCAACGTTTCGATTCTGAATGGTGGCCTTTCACCAGGGCGATACTTAAGAGTATCTACCACTCTGGAACGTGCCGCAAATATACTTTTTATTATTTTTATATGAATTAAATGTGTTATGACACATTTTAATTAAATAAAAGTAATTGGCGCACGCCGGGTTCGAACCCGCGACTTTTGGATTCGTAGTCGAGCGTCTTCCCACTCGACTATGGAGGCCGTCAAGATACGTTTTCAACACTATACTTCAGAGTGGTAGATACTCACTAAGTATCGCCCTGGTGAAATATCATCATTTAGAATCGAAACGTTGCTTGAAATAGCTTTAGCCGTGTTTGGTGACCAGATCTGAATAGCCAGGTACTTCCAACCTTCCTTTTCCCCAGTTCCTTCCTTTCACCTTACTTTAGCCTCACAGCACACGCCAATTGGGGACGCCGTAGTCTCACTAGCTCTAGACGGTTGGGAGCAGTTGAGACTCTTCTGCGGTATTGTATAAAAAAAAAACAAAATAAATGTATTGGAAGAGGATGGCCGTTCGGGTGTTTGCCGCGTAAGCTCGGTGGTTTTTTTTAAAGAAAGACAAACATTCCCGGGTTACGAATAACCTGACGATATTTGAAAAACTCCTACTATCATTGTAATAAGCGGAAGATGTTGCTTGTGCAATGGTGAAGGACTTAGCTATTGAACCCACGACGCCCGGGTAGGAATCCGACGCGTTTGTCCACTCAGCTACCAAATGGTTAGCCGGCAACATTAATATTATCATATGTTTTTCTAACAGGTGTGATTAGATAATTGATATTTTGTCAATAAAAGCTTTCCCAGTTAAAACGTAAAATAGCTGGTCAAATAAAGTGTTAACCTTATTAAATAAAGGCTGAGAATCACCAGCATGCATTGATTATGAATACCACGTCCCTGCACAAGTGAACCCAAGAATGTAAATAATTCGTATAAGACGAGAGAGTTAAGATTACGGTGGTGGATCACGAAGGAATGGAGTTTGGCAAATAAAGCAATGGGAGGACGGTCCCAGGCTGGGTAGGAATTTTTATTAAGGCGTCAAATGCCACTATCAGCTTGCTGGTAAGGGGGGGGCGCACTGAACCGCCGCGCCACGGTGATTCCTGCCGCTAATGTCAAAAGGGCTCCCATGACAGATATATTAAAAAAGAGAAAGGGAATAAAGTAATAAACACAATATATCGTCGCCGGAAAGGCAAAAGGACTGAAGCGCCATTTTGGGAAGTTTACGCCGGAGCACTTCAAAGTTTTTTGTTGGTTTACAATAAAATTCGTAAGTCTTCAGTACCTGATTGGATTTTGAAAAAAAAAGTTAACCCGGGTAACGCAATGCTCTCACTGCGTTACCTAAAGTGTCTCAAAAAAGTCTCAAACTTCTCCCAAATGGTAAATATATTTCAGACAGCTGAAGCGCCACAAAAGTCTTCAGAATCAAACGAGAGTCAGAACCTTCTAACTGATAAAAAAACTTCTCAAAAAAAAAACTGTTCAAAACTGCATATTTAACTCATTTTCGTGTCCTTTTTGCCTTTTCAGCGACGATATAATGTCCTTAAATAAGACCTAATAGATTCGTGGTCACGCAATGATAGTTATACAAGGGCTATGTTTGTGAACTATCACTCGACGGACGCTTTATAAAGCTAAAAAATAACTTTAAACTATAATTTACTTTTAAGTACGTACGACCGTACGAGTGTTGACTTTTCAAATTTGGAACTGATGTTAACTGAAATTATCAAATTTAAAAAAAAGATCTTTTCAAGTCCATACCTATGTAATTTCAGCATATACATGATCCGATATTTTGAAATGGAACTAATATTTTTTTTTTGGCAATGAAGTTAGATTCCGTGATTTTTCCCACGTAACAACTAGTATTTATATAATATTATACGAAAAAAGAAAAACTGGTGTCATTATTTAATACTATTAATATACATTTTTGCAGATGTGCGCGGAGTGTGAATCTGTTAAAATGTTTGTGGTATAATTTATACACTGTCGAGAACGGATATTTAAAAGATAAAAGAGATTCAAATTTTCAAACAATACGATAGACGGAAAATTATATTTAAGAAGTGGGAATATTTTTTAATTTTCAATTTATTGATTTATTTACTACAAAATACATATTCTACAGGTTTTAAAGAAATGTTTTTACTGTTCAACTAGTAAGATTTTTCCGTTTTGAGACAGTCAAATAAACCTACAGGAAGCTAGCTCTGAATGTTTTCTTTATTTTTATTATTTATGGATTTAATTTTCTGTTTTTTTTTTTAATCATTTTAGTTCATGTGGGAGTACATTCCAAGCTTTAAAAACCAATACTGGTAAAGCACGATTTCCGAACTACCTACATCGAATTTGTAAAAGTATTTGAAAATTATTCATAAAGCCTATTTTCGGGTAGAATCATTATTTAAACACCACCTTATCGTAACATCTAAGCAGAGCCTTAAAATCGACACAGTATAATAAGGCTCTAATATAAGATGGCTACCGGATAGACCGAGTCCCTTTTAATTTACCCACCGTACCCACATCCTGCAGACATTCCGCGTGCCTTCGTATTTGATACGAAATTGGTTCATACGTTCCTAAGTGCTATATCCCGACGCAAGAGCCTTCCCGTATTACGTTAAACGTGAAATTACCATATTGTAAAACCCGAATTTGCCCGGCCTTCGAGCTCCGAGCTCCTTCACCAAATGCTTGAAAATTACAATAAGGGGGGTAAGTTTAGAATCTTCATGACAAAACGGAAAACTATCGCCATGTATCAATTCTTCCGGTTGTTGCGAAAGAGCTTCGGAAAATTATGGCTATAAGTTATGCAATACAACATCTTCGATAAATGGGAACGATAAAAAGAAAAGAAAAAATAGTAAACAGACGACTTATCAAGGAAAACTCCATCCAGGCAGCGATAGCAAAGAGAATAGTATTGTTAGATTAGCGTAGTCTGCGCCGCAGGCTTCCCAAGCGATGGGAGAAAAGTGCACTCGTTCCTTTGGAAAAAATTCCGTAGCGCTGTACCACCTCGGGAGCCGGCGGAACTAGTGACAGGCCTAATTTTTTTTATTGTATTTATATACCAACAATAGGATTATTGTCCAATTACAAAAAAGAATACATAACACGAAATGGGGAAAAAAGAGCAACAGAGAAAGAACAACACATACATAATATTTTAATGAAGCGATGACAAAAATTTACATTAGAAGAGCATTCAAGTCAAAGCCAAGGTCAAGTCAAGGTTTTGGAAGAGTCGTAAAGAATGATAAAAATCATTTAGTTTAGACTGATACCAAAAATTTCAAGACCATGGCTTGAGTTAACAAGTCTCGACATTCTGGACAGCGATTATTTATTTATGGGCTATTCGTTTCAAAAGATTTATTTGCTGAACAACAAACACACATACAAAGTATGCGGGTTTAAAAATCAGGATAAAGTCATTTTGGCCAAACTCATTTAACGGATTACAAGACTTCGGCACGTCAGTGTAGAGCAAGCATCCGGCCCAGGTAGATCTTTCAGTCAGATGAATTTATATTTCAAATATATTTAAATTAAATGATAACATGCGAAGTATAGGGCGGGACACGCGATATGACGGTCCCTATGAGCTTGCTCATTGTTTATCTGCCCCAGATGGCAATTTTTGCCACTCGCACGGTGAATACTTTGCATAGCAGGTAAATGATAAAAAGAAACATATTGGGAGAACGTAATTTTCAGTATTTTTGTTAAAAAACTTTAGGAAGGTTCTCAATGTTCTAGTAAGATACTCGAGCCTTCTTGAAAACTTCTATTAGTACTTCTTCTGTACCCTTTACTACCAGAGGTTGGTTTTCATAAGGGTAATATTCACCTCGAACACTGCGCAGAAAACTCATTGAAACTACGTGTGAGTCACTCAAGTTTCGAGGTCACAAGATGTGGTGTATTTTTGTTCCACGTCCTTTACCAATCTCCCCCCAGTGGAACAGGGGAATCTATGTAGTATTTGCCGCCCTACATGTTTTCTAATTTATTTAAAAATAATTACATCATAAAACCTTCTTTCCGAAATTGGTAGTTTATATTGCGATGGGTTTTCCTCACGATGGCACGACCGACCATTTAAAAGTTAAAACATTTAAAGATCTTCCAATTGGTAGAAGTATCAAAACATATTGTGACATCACTATGATATACCAGTATTAGCTTGTTAAATGTATGTATACAAATGGCTCAGTTATTTTCTAGCTTCGCACAGCGAACTCGAAGTTATATTTCACAAATTGAGGCTATCACAATTAAGTATACTTATTTGACTTTATCTTTAAGCACAAAAGAAGAAAAAGGATATTCAGAACTCCGCATTTCAGTTATTCAACTAGATTCTTATCGTCTTTATAAATCGGCGGCCCATTTCCGAGAAGAAAATTGACACAGATGAACATTTTAACATCTTACACGTCGGCAGCGAATGGGTAAAATAAACTTCTCATATAATATTTCCCGAGAATAAGGAAAGGGAGCCTGAACTCGGAGAAAAAAACCTGACTAATGTGACAGCAAAAAATATTTATACAGAAAATTATATCTGTTCGCTTTCCGGAATCTTCCCTTCCTCTGAAAATAGGTCTGGCATTTTTTTAAGCCGCAGGGCATCCAACTCGTTTCTACGACAATTCGATCAAGTCGAGAGAGGATATTTTCAACGTCATACCGGGGCGAAAGGCTTCCGATACATCATCGTAAATCTTGTGTAACCTGCAATAAGTAACGTTGATGGATGATTGTAATTGGAACTAAAAGGAAAGTGATGGGGTATTAGTTAGGTTCGTAAAGGTAAGGGAACTGGGAGGGGCTCATTGATTGCTAACAACATTGTTGAAATATAGTTATTTATAATGTTAGCGCTAAAAGAATTTTATTTTATTTTTCTCCACGCGATAAATGTGATTTTTTCAATAAATGAGACCAGGAGTTTCATTCCTGAGACATTTATCAGTTGACACTAGTACCATATGCGCTAAAAATGCCAAAATGTGCATGCAAATATGCAATAAAAATGCCAAAATTTGCGTCAGCACATGCATCCTAAACTATACAAAAATACAGGAAAAGTCGAAAATATGATATTTTCAATTGAAAAAGCTAATAGGTACATTTTTTGCATTTTCAATTTCCAATAGGGGAGAGGGGGGTTGAAAACGAAACTCAGAGCTTGAGGGGAGGGTGTATACAATAGAATGACCGCAAAGTTTGACCGTTTTAAAAAACACGTATTAACCTAAATTTTGAAGAATAAAATGGCTTGAATATACGATTAATGGCGAGAAAGGGCTCGAATATGCACTATGCAAATGCATTCACATAATGCAATGTTTAGTCATCAGTTATCAGTTAGCATAGTGATAACTTATCACTATGCAGCTATAAAATCCTGATAAAAGCATAGTGTAAATTTGATGAGCGTTCTCGAATGAATATTGCAAAATTCGGGGCTCTGTCCTAATGTCGTTTATGTAAAATGTTGCGATCAAATTATTAGAATGAGACTGTTACATATTTTCAAAGATACTGTGTTCAAAAAATTATCAAATGAAGCTATACAAAATTTCCAATAATAAAACCGTCCCCGTTGAGATTCGATATACTCCTTAAAAAACATGTTATAACAAGTGTATTGGGTTTGGCAGGGATGAAACAAAATATTTTTCATTTGCAATACTAACTTATGACGCAACTGCAAGCATAAAAACCACAACAGCCTTATTTTTACGAAAAGTCCCCTTTAGGAAGTCGGCATTACACGTCATCATCATTACCAGGTTCGATCGGAGATAAAATTGTTCCAATCGGAGGAGAGATTTTCGCTCTTTCATGGGGGATGTCCGTGATTATGGTGGCGGCGTTGGAGAACAAATGGTTCAGAGTGCGCCGACTTGGCGTTATATCAAAGTGAACTTAACTTCAAACAGATTTGCATTCGAATATTACGATCGTATGAGTGTTTCCAGACGGTCAGTTAGACAGACAAGTGTAGAGTTAAATTAAACCAGGATAACAATCTGTGAAAATATTCAATACGAAGTGAAAGTTAGGCAAATTAATCTAGGAACCTGGTTTTATACCACGGTGGATTAAACATCAAACTGAATAACAGATTTGCAGTTGAAATTTTAAATTTACTGAGTTTTTTATGTGTGACATGTATTTTTGAAAGTGTAGATTAAAATAGAACAATAATAGGAATCGATGGTAAGTTTATATTTAAAGCAAATAATTCAAGCGAACGTCCAATAAATCGTGATTTTTTAAAGATCCTATCCTTGATTTACCTAGATATTTAAAACACAAAGGGTAGGCTTGAATTCTGTGTACATTTGACAGCTATTTCAATTTAAAAAAACTTTTTTTTTTTAAAAATAATATCAATAATCAACGACACAAATATGAAACAGAAAAGACAGAAAATAAACTACAAGGGTAGAGAGCTTTTTGATCATTACAAAGATGGCAGCCAAATCGAAGGAAAAAATTGAAAAAATAATATCAATAATCTTCAATGAAAAGTATGAGATCGATTAAAAATGTCGGTTTCTAATAAGGTCCCACTGGCTGAATTGGTTGAAGCGTTACTCCCGGATAGAGTAGAAGATCCGAGTTCGCATCTCGGTTGTGACCATTGTCTTTTTATTGTTGATTATTGATATTATTTAAATATTTAAAAAGAAAATAACTTATTAAGAGAAGTAGCGTTATTAATCACCAGTGCACGACCGAGATACGCCAAATGCGTGCCCAACACTAAACTTGCAAATGGTTCACATTTTCCGAGTAAGAACGGGTCATTTTTACGATTCATTCTTGACCTCAGCTCGGCAGTGAAATGGTTTGCGGGCTTTTCGTGTTTCTTAGATTCTATATGGGTATCATCAAGATACGGGTTAAATCCTCGCTCTCATTAAAAACCCCCCACACAGCATCCCCAAAGACGAGCAAAGCATCTCTTATGCGGAGTTAATATAAAAATAAAAATGAAATTGATTCCTTTGTCAAATATTCCCCTGAGAGCAAAATCCTTCGAGGGAATAAAAGTCATAGACAAATTGCGTGATGTGACTGTTATACACATCTAAAGTGCGCACGCAACTGTGTTCACAACGTAAATGTCCATCAGGCGACGTGGGCGAAATCTGCAAAGCGTTTTGATTGGGTCCGTGCCCGGGCTCCGAGGGGGCAGGGGTGACGGGAAGGTGGGGTGATAGGCTTTAGGGGTTGCTGGGTGGGGTGAAACAGGTGATTCTCAAAGCGAGCTGTATGGGGCCATCGAAGACAATAAGAAAACGCTGAAAATATTTGGTTAACTGTACATTTTTTCCACTTGAATATATTTGTTGTCTTAGGTCAAATAACAACGGCGAGGACAAAATAAATATTTCTTAGAGAACACTTTGAAACTTTCAACCGTCTTTCTAAATCAAAAGATAAAAAAAAGATTTACTGATTCCTTCGGTTTGATGGACGATTTGTGTTTTAGATAGAGTTGACATAGTTATAAAAAACGAAAGACAAAAAGAAAATTATATACTAAACACAAAATTTACACTTTTGCACTTATAAATGTAACGAGGTGCAAGTATAGTATAAATCAGTATCAGATAAGACTCGTGACTTTTAGGTTGCTAGAGTGCTGAGATTGAAAAATTATAGTATTTTATATATTTATATATGTATTTTAAAAATTCATTTTCGGTATAAATCAGTATTAGATAAGACATTAGAGGTTCCTTGAGTTGAGAAGATAAGAGAAAAAATCATTTGTAAAGGGGGCGGTGAACCAAACAAGTTTGAGAAGCTTTGAACCAAACTCACCCCCCCCCTAGGGAAGGTAAAACACCACCCTAGTGCAGCGGGGGTAAACGTTGTCCGCGACAGATGTACGGGGGAAATTGTATAATATATGCATGCAAATAGAAGTGGTCGGCGAATACCCAAATACTGACAGCGACGAATGAAATGCCGCTACGTTTGATCGTCCTCAAACACGTACAGATTAATCTTAATGAGTCATTGACTTAACGTGGAAGCTAATTGCTGTGATTTACTAAATTAAGATTTTTAAAATTTTAATATGGGTACATGGTTTTTTTAGAAAGTACATGGCGTATAATGTCCTCGACACTTGGAATTCAGCACATGTAATAACATATATTTATTTAAATGTCTGTACAATTTAAGTAATTAGGTGGCTGAAGTGTTATTGTATATAATATATTTCATCACAGGATACCACGATGAATATTCGTGGTAGCGTTATCTGGATCGATGTCTGATTGAACGTGCTATTCTGTCAATCGAGCAAAAAATGGCGGAGGAATTTCTAACGAGAACGATCTTTGCTTTACTATTTAAAACGGTGAAAATATTTCTCAATTAAAAGTTTTTTTCACGTTCTTGGATCTCTTTCAGATCTTTGTAGGTAATTAACAAGCCGTCACGTAATTTCGCGACAGGGTTAAGCAGGTATGATGAACCGCCACACAATTCTGTCATGGCTTACTCCTTGCTTCATTATTACTATTATTTATAAGTATTCTTCCTTTATTTCGACTCTTAAAATGATCCAACTACTATTTCACCTACTCGATGTTTCCATGTCTTCCTGGGACATCCTTCCATCCGTACGTCATATACTCTCCCGATACTTATTTAAACGTCGATACCTTTTACATTACAAAACCATCTTAGCGCCCATTTCTCTAATTTAATTACACTCTGCCAACAACATATTTTTTTAAATAAACAATAATCGAAAATAGATGTTTAGCATTTGCAAATTTCGTGAAATTCAACTAAATAAAAGTATAACTGGATGTCAATAGGTTTAATTCCAAGTTCCAGTTGTCGACATTTTATCGAAATTCGCAAACGCTTCGGCAAGTTGGGAGATTTTCTAATCTCCACTCAAACGCTTTCATGTTGTGGAATGTGCGGAACCGATTTTAGATTCTCGTGAGCGGTGAACACTTTTGCTTACTAGACCTAAGCCAGCAGAGGTGGGTAATCAGCCTGTTGATCCAACACCTTCTTGTATAAATGCCTAGGCAGTCAAGATGGCCGCCAATCTTGTATGTACAAACATAATGTATTGCATGATGGAGGTTTATTGATTTTGTCAAGTTCTTCTACAAAATTTCATATACCAACAACCGAATACAAAAAAAGAAAAAATAAATATGATTCGAAGATGCAAAATATGCATCAGCCGAGCAAGATGCAAAATATGTATCCAAAAGCATTTATACACCGTGTTAATGCTCATACTACGAAATTGCTCCGTTTGAAAAACTTTATTTTTTTAGATTATCACGAATTTCATTGTCCATTTTATTTGTAAGACTAAATCTTATAAACTCATCATAAAACATCTAAACTAAATCAATTAAAAGTTTCTCAAAGGTACGGCAATTATAAATCAATATAAACTACAAACTAAGGTGTTAGGGAGATAATGGGACAGGAAAGGGAAAAGGATTGGATGTAATTGAAACAAAGTAATTGAATTACTGGCAACTGAATGTGTTCATAGAGTTTCGGACAATACCCGATTGAGGTATTTTGAAGTAACATGTTTCGCGGTATAAACGTAAAACACAGTGTTAAAAAAGGTGTCGATTGAACCGGCTCACTGCCCACTCACCAACACAATGTTGTTACCTTGTACTTGTGAGTAATTGATAATAATTTACGCAAGAGACATGAGATATTATTTGCGGCGGGGTTTCCTATTTCACCGCCAAGGTCTCCTCTCCAACGTGCAGCCGCTGGACCGCACTACTTGTAGCAATGGTTTGCCAATATTTCAGATTCGTCATGCTGTGCAGAGGAGTGACTTGAATTCAATAATTAGATTTAGTAAAAAATTAAATAAATAGAGGTCACTCACTCAAAAGTTGTTTCAAACGCTGCCCTTTCCAAAGTAGTTATTTATGATTAAATAAAACATTCAGAAGCTGGGGGCCGGCAAGGTCGACATACCAGATATATTATTACGATGACATATCAAAAATAGCAGCTCGATTAGAATTCTTGAATCGATGACATCACGATAAATGGGTCGGAAACTACATTATGTGCATATGTGGGATGATGTATGAAGCAAGGACAACATTATTTCCAAAGTAAGGTGAAACTGATGCTGTAGCGTAAAAAGTTTGTCTAGAAGGATATTGTGTTAGCCTTGTGGCTTGTAACGGATATGGTACGATTGCACAGTCATGGCACTTTGTTTGCATTCTATCCAGCTGTGTTACATTTAGTATGAATAATAAGATTGTTGTTTACGGATATTATCATTTCTACAAAGACTTGTAAATGGTGGCTTGAAAAAAAAAATATAGTATATATTGTATTTTCGTGGAAAGCAATCACCTTGTGGTTTGAAATATTAAATGAAAATGAAATAATAACTTTGTATAATACTACATATTCAATTTTATTTTTTATGACCGACTGGTTTCGCTTAGCTGAAGCATCATCAGGATATAAAATTAAACTAGACAAAAATACAAAATGTGCGGTTATTATGTTATTTTATTTTATATTTTGTTATCCCTCTGTATGTATAATAATCGCAAACTTTGTATATTTGTTTAGTTTAATTTTGTACCCTGATGCTTAGGCTAAACGAAACCGGTAGGTCAAAAAATTAAAATAAAAACTGTGGTCTTTTACAAAGTTATTATTTCATTTTCATTACATAATTATTGCTTAATAATTAATTACATAATTTAAAAAATATATATATTAATGAAAGCAAAGAAAACAATTTTCAAACAACAACACTATTCCACCTAGAGTTGTATATGTAGCATTGAAATATATATTTAACAGTAAATAATAAGACAAGACGCTATATTTTCAATTGTAATAAGAAAAAAGACGGTTGAAATATACTGCGACCTCGAAAACTCGATTTGTTTCGGCACTTTTCTTTCTTATAAGGATACGTTTTTCAGCGTTTTTTTTAAGAAGCATAAAAGGTATCCAAAAATTCTAGTGCTCTATAAAATCAAGATGTTCTGGCTGAAGTGGTCGTGGAGTAATGATTAAACAGAACAGATGAACATTAGTGAAAACTTTATCGATCATAATCAAACAATACGAATAAATAGAAATGAAAATAAAGTACTTTACCTAATGGGATTGAAGCGGTCTTTCTTTTAGGATTTTTATTGGACTTTTCGAAAATCTATGGATAAAAAACACGAAAAGAAATAATAGACAAAATCAAATAAAACGCCATGCGGATTCATAAAAAGAATAACGTCGCCCGGATTCGGACGAAATGCGTCGTAAATTCGAGGGAGGCATTTGGCTGGATGGGGACTCTTCCCGGCCATATGGATGGGACTTGGGCATCCAAGAAGATCGCTCGGGTACAGCGCTTCATTGAGGGGCACGCTTCTTGCAAAGTTAACGTATTATAATATACGAAAAAATAAGAGAAGCCGATAAATAATAGCCGAATGGCGTCTAATAGTTAATAGTTGTACAAATAAAAAATAAATATATCTCGCATGAGGAGCCGATTGCTTGAAAATGTTCCGGTAGCCGAAAAACCTAATCTCAACGCACCTAAGATCTGAATACCAGAGTACTTTGAATTTATTTATTATTTTTTTTAAAGAAAGAAAAACATTTCCGGGTTACGAATAACTTGACAATATTTGAAAAACTCCTACTATCATCGTATTAAGCAGAAAATGGTGCTTGCGCAATGATGGAGGACTTAGCCAGCAGGGGAATTGAACCCACGACGCCCGTGCTAAGCTACTGACCGTCTAGGTACCGATTACTTTATTTTATTTTATTTGGGAGACCAACAGTTTAGATATAAATTAGGTTGAATATTACATGAATATGACCATTTATAGGTTTCCACTTGGGTATTTATATATAAGTGAATCTATTTTTTTTTTAAATTAAACAAGAAATTAAGACACAATTTAAAAGAAATATAAATCAATTTTTTTTTAAATATATAGAAATACAACAATAAATAAAAAAAATTGACACCTTTTTTTATTTATAGCAATATGCTAACATAACGTTTTACCATACGACGCAAGAATATGCCAAGGACAAAACTAAAGGCGAAAATAATATAATATCTTTGATTAGAAAGGGATGTTGATTTTATAAAGCAACATGCGAAGTAACACTTCAAAGGGGCATTAGATAGCTAGAAAGTAAATTCAAATTGGATGTTACAAATATTTCATTTGAACGAGGCTTTTGTATTTACGGTTGTCGCAGGGTGTGAAAAAGTTTTATGTTTGTGGAATAAAAGCCATTAAAAAACAAACAAAAAAATAATATTTAAAGAAATATTTATTTGACACTAATGTATGAGAACTATTATTTTATTTTTGTTTAATATTCAGTTTTAAAATGGTTTTACTATTTACTGAATTATTTAAAATATATATTTTTTAAACTGTATTACTTTCATTATATATTTTGACAGCCTCCATCGTCAAGTGGTAAGACGCTCGACTACGAATCCAAAGGTCGTGGGTTCAAACCCGGCGTGCGCCAATAACTTTTATTTAATTAATATGTGTCATTACACATTTGATTCAAATAAAACAATATGTAGAATATTAACGGCACATTCCAGAGTGGTAAATACTCTAAGTATCGCCCTGGTGAAAGACCACCATTCAGAATCGAAACGTTGCTTGAAATGTCTATGGCCGTGTTTGGTGACCAGATCTGAATAGCCAGGTACTACCTAACCTTCCTCTTTTTATCTCCTTTCCCTCCCCACTACCTTCAGCCTCACAAAATACCCCAATCGGAGATGCCAGTCTCACTGGCTCTAGACGGTTGCGTGCAGTTAAGACTCACTATAACAAAAAAAATAACAAAAAAACGAAAAAAATAAAATTGATAAAAAAAGTACTCATTCACATACTTATATTAATTTATTATGTAAAAGTTCATCAGGGCGTTAATAAATAATTGTTTTCTTTTTTTTTTAAGGTAATCCAATATCCGTCTAGAATCCGTGTCCCTGGCAGTTATTAAAAGCCGGCCGGGGTAATAAAATAATCATAAAATATTTGATGAAAAGCCTCCCAGCCCTTTCCACTTCCTTCCGGGCGGATAGGCTGGTGAGATTCTTCGGAACAGTTTTGTGTTGATTATGTATTGCGGGGAAGTTCTCGAGACTTGACTGAGTCAGCCTCGACACCGCTGCGAGGGAGCTTGTGGCGGGCCCGCCTGCGAGGACTGCGCTACAACCTCTCTTTCTGGCACATGCGTCACTTGTGAAAACAAGGCGGAGGTTAGAACGGAGCTATCAACGAATAACTAAAGCGATTTGTGGACTGACTTGTTGTTAATATGTAATTAGTTTACAAAACTAATATTAATGTGGTGTCTGAAAGAGAGAGTACGCGAACAGCGTGCAATATAGTTGTGAATGATGAATACTTGGAGCAAGTGGATGAGTTTGTGTATTCAGGAAATATGTTTACGAGACACGGAAAGGCTGATAAGCATATTGAAAGAAGGGTGAATGCAGGAAACTCTATAAATGGAGGGCTGAACGCTGTTGCCGCAAATAAGATATATATATATTGTCCAAAGAAGTGAAGCTAGAAGTCCTCACTGGAGTTTGTTTGTTTGTTTTTGTATTTTTATTTGGATGTATGCAAATATTTTTTTTCACACATCTGGTAAGAAAAAACATTTTTACATTACACAATTATAGAACAAAGCATATAATCATAGGTTTTTTTTTTACATATTCAGCACAAATCCTCCGAAAAGTGGCAAGGCTTGAGGCTTCTTTTAAGGCATTTGGAAGACTATTAAAAAGTTTTTGGCCTTTATAAAACACGCTGTTTTGAGTACACACAAGATTCGTTTTGGGAAGCTTAAAATCATGACAACTTCTCGTAGGATAATTGTGAATATTTACATTATATATAATATTATTTTGCAGATATTTAGGGAGCATGTTATTTTTAAGCTTGTAAATCATCGTTAAAGTATTATGTATTATATGTTGTTTAGGTGTCATCATATTTAAATTTCGTAACATAATTTGAACTCTAGTAAAAATATTACATTTCAAAATCGTCCTCATCCCCCCTATTTTGTATAACCTGCAGTTTATTATTTTGGGCTTCGTTACATAAGAATAAAACACTAGAACAATAATTTAAATGCGGAGTTACAATAGAATTGTATACAAGGCGGGTTGTCTTGAGATCCAAGTTGTTTCTGATCCTTTTTAAGAATCCAACCTTTTTAGCAATTTTTTTAGTTATATATTCTAAGTGTTTGTCAAATTTTAACTCATCATCTATTATTACACCTAAATATTTTATACTGCTAACCCTTTCTATATTTGTGCTATCAATGTTTAGTGTTGCCTGCACGTTTCCACATTGGCTATCCACTATCAGAAACTTTGTTTTCATAACATTTAATTTCAGTTTGTTTCGGTTTAACCAAATCGTAACATAATTTAAATCAACTTGTATTTTCTCAATGGCATCTTGTAAATTCTTACTGGCTATGTATAATAATGTATCATCTGCAAATAATTGTATAAAGCAATGTTTTAAAACTACCATTCATATATATAATGAACAACAGTGGACCCAAGACCGAGCCCTGTGGAACACCTTTACTAGTGGGAAGTGGTTCAGATGTTACCCCTTGGAGTGCTTTTACTAACCCTGATGTATCGCACTGAGGCATGGAATTGGCAGAGGAAGGATGAAAATAGACTTAATGCTGTGGAAATGAGATTCCTAAGACGTACACATGTGCGGTAAAACCACGTATGAACATATTAAAAATGTTGATATCCGGAAAGAATGTAAGGCTGGTGTGAGCGTAATGAATAGTATAAAAAAAGAGACGCTTAGATGGTTTGGACATGTAGAGCGAATGAACGAAGAAAAGAGTGTGAAAAGAATATATGATGCGGAAGTGAATGGAAGAATAAGTCGAGGATGCCTGAGGAAGACATGGCACGATCAAGTAAATCAAATACTTGAGTCGGGTCATGTGAAGAATCATAATAACGGAAGAGTATGTATGAGACGATGTATGAATGTGAACGAAGCAAGGAGTGTGTGCCAAGACAGAGTTGTATGGCGGTCCGTCCTCTCTGCCTAGCAACGCGGAGAAACGGCGTGATGGTTAGTAAGTTCATTCAATATCATATCATTATTGAAAATTGTTTGCGACAAATACATGTGAATCAAGTTATACTTAAGTTTTACAAAAGAGAATAAAAATAACTAGCTGTGCTTTATATTTAAATCTATTTCGTGGTAGACAGGTGTAAACTCCTGCGTTTTGTCGATATCAAAGTACCTCTTCGCAAATATGAATTGTTTTGAAGCAATAACTAGGAGAACAACTATCGCGCATATTATGCGTTCATTATATGTAAATGAAACTTTTGTATGCGTCGGCAATATTTTATCGGACGTGTGCAGAAGATTTTTTTAACGTAATAATATAATCAGATAGCTTTGCCCACACTCGCGCGGCGTGCGTGAGTTAATAATTGAACATCGATGAAAAGGCCCAGATATATAAATTACTTGCCAAATGATTTCACACACTTTATTTTGCCCTTTTGACTGCTAAAATATTTATTTGTTAGTCAGGAACTGCCTCGAATGCTCGCCGCGCGGAGTCTGGACGAAGCTGATACATCCAGGGAGGTAGATACTCAAGTATCGCCCTGGTGAACGAACACCAATCGAAACTTAGCTTGAAATGGCTTTAGCCGTGTTTGGTGACCAGATCCGAATAGCCAGGTACTTCCCAACCTTTCTCTTCATAGTCTCACTGGCTCTAGACGGTTGAGTGCGGTAATCACTATAGATTTTTTCTCAAAGATGCGCTGGGAAACTAACATACGAGTACTTCCAAAATTGACTTTTTAAAAATGTTGATATAAACCAATTTAACTAACTAACTAACCATCACGCCGTTTCCGCGCACGGGTAGGCAGAGAGAATGGACCGCCATATAACTCTGTCTTGGCACACACTCCTTGCTTCATTCACATTCATACATCGTCTAATACATACTCTTATGTTATTCTGACTCTTCACATAACCCGATTCAAGTATTTTATTTACTTGATCGTGCCATGTCTTTCTCGGGCGTCCTCGACTTCTTCTTCCATTCACTTTCGCATCATATATTCTTTTTCAGACTTCTTTCTTCGTTCATTCGCTCTACATGCCCAAACCATCTAAGCGTCCTTTTCATGATCCTATTCAACTAATTTAAAAATACTATAAACTTTTTTATTTCTTATTTCGTTAAGATTCCGCTATATCTTTTCAAAATCTCCAATTATGAGATAGTCATAAGGTCTAATGAGCCGCAGTACTTGTTAGATAGACATTATGAGGGGTATTTGAATAAGCCCCAGATAGTTAGCAGAGGATTACGAAAGAATCCATAAAATAATAAAAAAACAATTATTATTTGTATCATTATTGGTAGACTTAAGATAAATATTACAAACATTAAATATGCAAAAGACATACCGCTGATAGCTTCGTTCTAAAGCCTCCCTAGTTCCATTTCACAGAAAGAGGGGTCGGTCACAATGGATCTCAGCGGCAGAACCTTCCATAAACAACAACAAAAAATGTTTTTGAAAAAAATACATTAAAGATTCAAGATGCGGAAATACTAAACTACAGTATTTACTGAAAATTAAGACATCTTTCTTAACATTTTCAAAAAACAGCGAAATATACAAAGTTCGGAAGCGTTATTGATTTATCGTGTTTCTTTGATCTCGTATCCAATTCTAGAGTCGGATATCGAAACGGAAGCGGGAATCTTTACCGGATGTCCGAGTCCAGCAAAAAGAATTCACAATGGCCGTTTATTAAATTCTGACTAATTTATCATGCTTGCTTCGCCCGGCTTGAAAAATTATTGAGCCAATTTGGCGACTGAGGAAAATTACCTTTATTCGGAAAATAGATCATCTGTTCAAACGAAAACCTGCATACACTTAGAAATTAAATTCCTGAAATCTCTTAAGAGGTTAGCTATCTATTTATCGTTGAAACTTCGGCATAAAAATATATTGAGGCGTTGACAATCGTATGAGAAATGAGATGATGATATCAAAGAGTCATATAATCCACGTATTTTATGCACTGGCAATATTTTCCGTACGGGGCCATATTGACCGCATATGTACAGCGCAGTACCTGGTGGTTCAAGAAAAGCGGACCAGATGACAATCCATTCCGTTATTACCTACTATCGGAACGGCCGATCACCGTGCCCTCTGTTTACTCCGCGGATAGATAAAATAAAATAAACTGATAATGTGTACATTACAGAAAATACAATATGTAAGTGTGGGTATGTATTCATCATATTTCAATGCAACATAGCACCATTTTACATATTTTTAAACATTTCTCATAACTTTGCGGAATCACATTTTTATGAGAAGCCAAACAATAACAGAATTACCATTGTAGTAATATGTAAAAAAATAAAACTCATCAGATGGATCTTAGAGCTACAGACAAACATTGAAGTTACCCATCAAACATGCCAAGAGAATCTTTCATTAAAATCAGAACTTAGCAAAACATGGGCCAATGATTGAACTAATACGCTAGAATGAAAAGCCAAGCAGTGAATAGGGTATAACTTCCATCGGGTATTATCTGTAGTAAGGCTACCGCTCGTATGAACCTGTTAGGTGCAGATCGCATAGCAACGGGATATTCTAAACGCAGCCTCCTCCCGATTCCAAACAATGTCTGGACCCGAGTGGCTGCTAAAGATTTAATAATATCCTTTGAGCGGCACTCCAGCATCGGAGATTCTCTCGAGGACGCCGATATTATTAAGGCTCTTTGTTCGAGTTAAACAATGTAGCGAGATGCTCAAATATTTACAGATCGCGGATGGTTGACACGATGCGAGATGTAAAGCATAAAGGGGAAGCAGAACGAGAAGCTCGAATGCCTGCCTTAAAAGATTATTATGTATTTATTCAAGGTATATGGGTCGAATTTGCAAAGTTCCATATAAAATATAATTATTTAATATTATGAACATTCAAAAACTAGGTTAGGTTAGGCGTTTTTAAATGGTACATTCACATGTACTCGAAACATAGAAAGAAATATATAAATTAATGCTTACCATTTAAATATTTAAAAAACGTGTGAGTGTATAATTTTGATGTTGCAAATCTTTTATTCAATTTATCACATTTAGCGACACATACGAAGTATACCCGCTACACAATTTAAAGAGATATCACACGTCTTCTAATAAGAAATCTAAGGACATTATAAACAGCGACAATATACATTTGAACATTAATGTCTCTAAGTAGATCCCTAGGGTGAGTGGCATCTCTTGACATAAATTTGAACGTTGTACCTAAACAACAATTAAGTTACACATAACTTTTATTTATTGACGAAGTCAAGAACGTTGCATCGAATTAATACAATGAGCTTTCGCAATCATAGCTAATGCACACTTTATTAACATTACGCGAGTGCACTTCAGGGTTCATAAACACGAAAGCTAAATGGTATGGTGTACGAACTTCAGTGTTAATATTCATATCCAAAATGTACTAAAATTTAAATAACTTTATTGTTTATATGCGCAATGACTAGTTGAAATTTACTTTTACCCGTCTTTACATATTTTTCCGCACAGACTTTACAGCTCGTCAATGTCCAACCCTTAGAGTAACAATATAAAGAGACCGTACTAATTTGTGACAAATCGTTGACAAACTCGCAAAATATAGCTCTCTCTTTATGCTCGGTTCTATACGCATATGAGAAAAAGAGACAAACAATTGTTGAAACCAATACACGATTTGGGGCGGGCTAAATACTATGTCCGCGATATTTGATCTGTACGCACTTCATTCACGTTTGGAGTGTCAGGCGAACGGACTGTCAAAAGTGCGTAAATAGTTAAAACTTGAGTTATTTTTGTCCGATATCTAGCAAAACATCATGGCCATATGTGCTATACTTGGTTGCTTCAATCGAAGTACAAAAGGACCAAAAACAAACAGTTTTCACACGTATGTACCATAAAAATCGTCTTTTTAGTTAGATCTCAAATATTTAACATTCTAACCTACAAAACAACTAGTAACTTACACCAATATGTAATTAATCTTTGGACTATTCGTTCCAATATAATAAACTTCCGTTTGAAATGAGTTTTAGTGGATTCGTAATATTTTTAACTTAGAGATATTTACTAGCTGTCACATAAGAAACCATTACAGTGGGGAATACCCATATTGTACGGCTTCTGAAAGTATCCCGGTCTCATTCTTTCTCATGATACTAACGCTAAATTGTTGGCAAACAGATAAAGACAGAATAGTGTTTATCTCTTAGTTATATTTATAATTTCGGTTACGTCCTCAGATTCAGGGCTATGCCAAAATTGGAATATTATTATTTATTTAATTATTTTTAGATTTCCAAAGGATGAAAAAAAGACGAGAAAAATCTAATTTATTTTTCTTTGATTTAACAAATATATTAATATGAATTCATACGTTTCATCTGGATTTTTATACCCTTAGCTTCTAGTTAATTGTTTTTTTTTAAATCTATTGATGTGCACATGCACTATTGTACCCATTTCTGAACCTGTTCTCTGATGATTTATGATAACGATATGCATCTAGATAGTTTTAATTTTGTATACATATTATATATTATTTTCTCCTTGTTAGTTAGAATTATTAGCTTAATTAATTAAGTATGAAGCGCACTTGACGTGAAATATCACAAAAACTGTGCTATATAAGTTCACTGTTATTATTATCTGCATTCGAAATTTCCTTACAAAATAACGCGGGACGGAAAACATCCCTACAATACTTAAAAGCGGTGTCATGTTTTGTGAATTTTTTTGTGTCTCTTTCTCTCTCATGGTGTACGACGTAAAAACGCAGAGAAAGTGATTTATCGCAAATTTATATAGGTAAAAAAAAATTGATCTCTCTCCATATATTCTTACTCCAAGGTTAAGAAAATGATTTAACATCTGTTATCACCGTACATTTTTTATTTTACTTTTGTTTGTAAACTATTTTGTTGATGGAGACTGAAGTTCATTTTATAATATGTATTATAAAATGTTCTGTACTAATAATTTAATTCGTTTATATTTTTATCTATAAATAAGATTTTGATAATCTTATTGATTAATGTATATTTGAATAAACAAAAAATATACAACATTCATTCTTTTTAATGATTTACAACTACCTACTCACAACAAAATACCTAATTTACTTAATTTGTGACAACCCTGTTAGTGATTTTACTCCGAGTTTAGGCCACACCCTTTGGTCATTGCTTGGTCAAAAAGTGCGGACAAAATTTCGCAAAGTTAGGTCTCTTGATATTGTTACTCTAAGGTCCAACCCAAAACACGCAGACTTAATATCTATAATAATTCAATTTCAAATACCCTCACGGCAGTACCTACCTACCTAATATACAACGTGAACCCGACTAGGTACGTGCCGTTCACGTAATAATAACTCTATTCCAACACGAAAATCCCCGTAATTATGTAAGAATTAACATAACACCAAACCGTTTATGAAACTTCAAAGCTTTACAAGAGAAGAGACTAAATTCAGCGAGAATTACTTTCACTGGGAGCACAGCAAACGAATACTGAAAAATTTCAAAAGAGAAAGAAAATTGATGAAGTGAAGTTTTTGTCGTCAAGGTAGATAGATACCTGTTCTCATTAGGGTATATCTTCTGCCACGGGCGATCTGGGAAGAATATAAGTGTATAATAGGAAACGCAATTCGCGGGCGAGACTTGAGTAAAGAAAAACACAAAGAAATACCTACAGATGGAATTTTCATAGAGACGGTCGTAATTGGAAAAGTGATTCGCTTTCGGCCGCGTGCAACCGTCTAGTATAAAATAATTCGAAAATTAAAATTTCAGATCCCTTTGTTGTATTTTTGTGTGATGTTTTTCAACTGAAAGTAGAAGAAATATATGACGGTATTTCATGCGGGCTCTAGACAAGGCTACAATGATGCTAAATATAAAGGTACAGAGGCTCAGAGCTGTTTACACGGATAACTTAATTCAGTGGCGTGTAGCGACTCCTTTTACATTATAAAGTTATTTAATTATTATGTATGGAAACAACCTGGAGAACATACATACAATAAGATTATTCAAAACAAATCCTGAAACAAAAACAGACAAAACGCTATTCCAAAAAGGATCCTCATTACAAGGCAATATCAGCATAGAAACAATCGTACTGAACCCATTTAATTCTAATTAAAACGAATATTATCAAAAATAACCAATGCAGGTACTATTTTAAGTTTCTTTGCCTTTTTTATGTTGATATGTTTTCTAGTTCTGGCACTCTAAGGATCAGCACCCAAAATGGCGCTAAACGTCACTTTGTAGCTTTCTAATACAAACAATACTTCATATGATTTATTTGTAAATTCTACACGGGCAAGACAATGTCTAAAGTTTCCAGTGAATAAATAATTTAAGCTGTAATCTTTCAAATCGAACGAAAAATATACTAAAATGTCAGTAAAAGGTGCAGTTTGAAAACCAGTGCAGCTATTTTCGAACGTTTTACCTAAAATTCCAGTATGCAATTCATATAGAATTTTAAAGATTACAGTAAAAGAATGTATTTACGGAAACCTTAGAAATTTCCCTAACTATCCGTATAGAATTAATTGATAAATCATTTGTAGCATTGCTTGTATTAGAAAGTCAAAAAGTATGTATTTTTGGATGCTGACCTTTAACGATATAATTTGTCACATTCATTTTATTCTACAGGCATTTCCATTCATTTTATGAACGTAAGTAAAATAAGAAAATCCAATAAACTAAACCCTTTCTACAGATTTTCTATGCGTACAATAAAGATTAATTGAATCTAAATGAACCCTTCTCAGAATGTTTTGTCCCAAAATGTTATAATTTGAAAATACCAGCTGAAAACTGTTTTTGGAAAATTACGAATATCGGAATAAAACTCAAAGGACACCCCCGCGGGTAAGGCCATAGAGAAATGCGCGACACAACACCTGACTGCGAGTGATAGTAAAAGCTTTGTGTAGTCTATCCCGAAGTTTTATCCACTTCAACCATTGCCCCTATTCGAGAGTTCGCAGCACATAATATTTTAAACACAAATGTTGTTACAAGGTTGATCAATTAGTTTTCGTGTTAAAAAATATTTACTAAATTAAATTTCATAAAATGTTCTTTTACCTGCTATTTTATTCACATTTCTTCGAATCTAGACTTTATTTTAACATCTGCATTTTATTTAATTGTCGATTAATATAATTCATTATAACTGTCAACAACTTGTAAATTCGATTCACTCTCTCTTCCGTCTTATGATTCACTAGCAGTATGCAGCCGGAATGCCACGCGATAAACACAAAAGTGTTGTATTTACACACTCTACAACACCATGTAATACAGTGCCAGAAGCATTGGATCAATAAAATCAGACAACGAGGGGAATCTTTAAAACTTATCGGCAAGTATGACAGAAATACGATGCTACAACATTATCAGCTCTCTGCTCTCAGTCGATCCATCATGTCACGAAAGATTTCACTAGCGGCTAAATTCTTAGCCGGAAGATGGAAGCATTATAAGATACTTAGTGAAAATAAATTAGAAGTTAAAATATGGCAGTCCATAGAAACAAAATGTTGAGTTAGAACAACTGCATTTTACGATTTTATGCGATTTATAGCTTAAGAAAACGATGTCTGGCAAAATTTATTTGATAAATTACTATACCGAACGAAAAAAGTAAAACGAAGCTGAATATTTAGTACTAGAAGTAAGTTTTTTGGTGGATGTAAGGTAATCGTTATCAAGGCTTTTAGTAAGATGAGCTTTTAAAAAATATTTTTTAAAGAAAACTTCAAATGCCTAGACGTATTTGCATACAGACAAGGGTCGTAAAAAATAAAAGTAGAAAGCAAAACTCATCCCGTCGAAGAATCAACCTAATTGTTTTTCCTTTTAGCATTTGCATAAAGAAGGAGATAAAATGCCAGCCAACAGTATCGTAAAAAGTACAAAAAAAAACAAAACATTTTAATTGAAATTATACTAGGAATTGTGCCGTCAGGCGAATATGCAACGGACGTAGAGTTTTGTTTAACAAAGGATTTCTAAGAAACGAGACAAATCTAGTATAACATATGTATAAGCAACTATAAATAATTTCCTTTGTGAGTACGTACGACTGAACGAGTGTGAACTTTACAAAATTGAAACTGATGTTTTTGAATTTATCAAATCTAAAAAATATTTTTTCAAACTCTTACCTACCTAATAAAATACCTACCTATAGTGCGCTTTAGCAGACATTGTTCTATATTTAAAATGGGTGGATTAAAGCAAGCAAGTCAAGTTACATTCCGTGATTTTTCACGGGTAGCAACTAGTATCATTTTGACTAACTTACGTTTTTTTTCAAATAACTAAACTGAATACATTATTATGATAACATGTTTAATGTTTAAGGGACCCGTTTGACAAACTACTAAGAAGTAGTCTATTGGGAATTGTTGTTTGATAATCAATTTTATGTGATTTTGAAAGCTGAAAATGAGTCATAACACTCATAACCTACTTATAACTTGAATAAAATAACGTGCATATTTTTTTACATAGAAACTTTGACACCACGGTACAGGTTCTCTTAGTGAGGTATTCATGAAACGCAATAACATAAATACAATTTTTCAGTAATTTCATCCACACACTAACCTTACACAGATACTGTTCATGTAACCAAGCTGATAGATAAATTAAATAAAACAATCCAAGAAAGGAAACATATATAACAATCTAGAGGACTACAGACATGAATAAATGGGCAAATTGAGGGTAGTTCAAAGAGCCAAATGATGCAGGGCTGAAATGTGCTGCAACAGGCTAGGGGTAGCCATAACAAGAATTACAGTGTCGTGTCGGAAGGCTTAGGAGGAGCTAAACGAAGGGAGGAAGGAATAAAGAAGGGGAATAAGGATACTGGAAGACAAAGGCCAATCTATTTAATAGGTCTGCCAAGCTGCGATGCAGGAGAAACGACGTGTCAGGAGGTGAATTTAGTTTAAAAATAAAAAGTATTTTTAAGGTTGTTGAATAGAAGAGAGGTATATTATGCAGATGCATTCAAACGAAGGAGATCATCTTAATATAATATTTATTATTTAATTCATTAAAAAAATTCTTCCTCCAGCGTAAAAAACTTTCCTTCGGAAATACGACCGGCCTTTTATACAAACAATTATTTGTGTAAATTATTATTAATTTTAAGGATAAAGATGACAAACTAAGTCACTCGGGAATTTATAAATTAAATTATAGTGATTATTCTGCATTTTATATTGGTAAAACAGCCCGTGATGTCAATTTTAGAATCAAAGAACATCTGAGATGTTTAAATAACCACGGTTTTTTAGAATTCGCCAGTGACTTTTTATTGAAAAAGATCATACCTTCAATAAAACCACCGATGCTCATATTCTCCACAAAAATGGTCATGGCAACAAGAAGATATAAATAAAGAAAGCCATTTAAATTAATAATCATATTCTTAATAATCAGTTAAATTGGTCCAGTAGTCCAATATTAGGTATATTTCCCGTAAACTCATAATTTTTTTCGTTATGCTTTTATCACCTTCTCAGTTGAGGTTTTGCCTCTTTCATTTCATATTACCTGTCTCTTTCTCTCTGTTCCTTTGTTATAATGAATTTTATTGTTTCGTTTTCTTAATGTTCTCTTATTTTATTTTATATTGTGTTCTCCCTCTGTATGTGGTAGTATATATATATATATATATATACACACAATGTGTATTTTTGTTTGGTTTAATTTTGTACCCTGATGATGCTTAGGCTAAGCGAAACCGGTCGGTCGTAAAACTTCGAACAAAATTAAATCTGGCGGTCTTGTACAAGGTTATTATTTCATTTTCATTAGAATATTTATTATTATTGACCACTACGAAAGTGGTATTTTTTTAATAGATAGATTAAAACGAAATAAATCCCCTGCGTCGCTGCGGATGTTGGTGGGGGCGGCCAAATTGAATTTTTAATAATACTTCGATTACTTAATGGGCTTAAACTTGTGAAGCGACGTTGGAAAAAGTGAATAAATGACTCGCTTGCTTGTATTGTTGAAGATTGGCTTCGGAAGCTTCTTAACAATTTGAAATTGTGCTACAACACCTTCGCATTACGAGCTTCCGAAGTATAAACATATTTTTGTTTGACAATAGAAAAATAAAATTCAACTTTAAACTAACTACTCAAGCTCAAACTTACGAAGCGACTTTGGAAACGCTGATTCGCTTTCTTGTTTAGTTGTAAATTAGTTTCGGAAGCTTCTCAATAATTTTAAATTGCTCTACAACACCTCCTAGAGAAAAACTTTTTAATTTCTTTTGGATTTTACTTATATTTTATCGAAATTAACTTTAAAACATTAATGCTTTTTTAATATCAATAATCAACAACACAAATATGAAACAGAAAAAGTCAGAAAATAAAACGACAATGGTCACAACCGAGATCACACTCGGATCCTCTACTCTACCCGAGAGTAACGCTTCGACCAATTCAGTCATTGGTAACTTATTGGAAACCGTCATTTTTAATCGATCTCATACTTTTCGTTGAAGATTATTGATTTTACTTTTTTCTATTTTTTCCTCCGATTTGCATTTTATTCTGCATCAAAGGCCAACTTTTCTGGTATATCTTTTCTTTGGTACGTCCTTTTGCCTTTCTTACTAAAAACCTTAGGGCAGCGGCTTGCTACCCTGGGGTCACGAATAATAATAATGGAGTCGTTAAAAAGATCAACAAGATTTCTAACTTAATCGATTAATATAAAAGTTATTTTTACTGACAAGTAACAACAAGACAAGCTGTGGCGACACCAACCGATGACGCCGAACGTGTGTTTGGTTGATTATTTATTTTTAATGCTGTGAATTTACACACAACCTGTCCTTGTCAGAGCTTTTTCCGCATTGAATGCCATAAAAAAAACTAAATATCGCTTCAAAATAAACATAGAACCGGATATGAGGGTGGCTTTTTTCTAATATATCACCAAGAATCAATGTTTTGACTCAAACTATGCAGCCACAATGTTCACAATAGTTTTGTACCTAATGTAGCTTATTGAACAAAATGTTTAATTAATTGCTCGTTTCATTTGATAAATACACAAAAATATTTAATACATTATGTTTTCCCTCTTTCTATTATTTTTTGAAAAATAGTGTATGAAATAATTCAAACAACTGGAACATGTAGGAAAATTAAGAATTTAATAAAAAAAAAATAGATTCGAATCCAGCTGTTACCTTGACGCTAACCTTTTTGTATCCTATAAATTTGGCGATTTTTTTTGCCCAATGTGTAGTTTGCTTACTTTTTAAAATAACTATTTGATTGTTTCACTTCATCATTTTTTTTTTTAATTGGCCAAAAACTATGTTTTATTTTCGCTAATACTTTCTTTCCGAATGTATTTTTTAAGTGTCATAATATTAAATTCGTACCTTTTCGCCTTGCCCTTTATGGAAGCACCATCGGCTTGTAATAAAGTTTGCAGCAACCTTAATTTTTAAAAATTATTTACAGTCTTTCTTTCTTTCTTTCTTAAATCCCTCTTAAAATTTGTCAAAATTATGGAAACACCACACTAGTATATCTATACTATCCGGGGCCGGTGGAACTATGGCATACCACATATTAGTATATCTTGAGACTGAAGAGAGGGGTTAAGTGATGGGATAGAGGAAGATACCTGGGAGGAGAATGTACCTGGGTTTTACATATGTAACAATGCATTATAAATTTTATTGAGTTTATGTAAATATGTAATCAAAATATAACGTCCTATCGACAGAAAATATTTCGTTACCCTGCCACTTTCGAAGAAAAACGTTTTGCAAGGGACTATGTCACAATTTTTTATATTTTAAATAAAGACAAACATTGCCGGGTTACGAATAACCTGCCAATATTTGAAAAACTCTTACTGTCATCATAATAAGCTAAAGATGTTGCTTGAGCAGTGATGAAGGACTTAGCCAACAGAGGAATTGAACGCACGACGCCCGGGTGGGAATCCGACGCGTTTGTCCACTCAGCTACCGACCGGTCATAATTGATAATTGCCTGTTGATAATTCACACTATGTATAATGAATCTAAGATAGATGAGGAAGGAAAATCATTAATTTTTTAACAATATTATGCTCATATGAAAAGAATTCAACATCTGGTAAACAAAATTTGGATGTTGTTGATATATTTAGTACATCAATATCATAATAAGTAAAGTTTTTTTCGTATGGCAGAGCTAAATAATTTGATGAAACTATTTAAATCTTGATGTACCATACGTCCTACTCATTACTATTTTTTTTATTACTTTTCATATTGATGTTTACCCTGTATATATATGTTTAATGTAAATATTTGTGTAAAAGCCTTGAACGGGCGTCAATAAATAAATAATTGGAAATGCATACAGAAGGCAGCATCTTTCATTCAGTGAGCTTCTCGCATCTCCTAAACGATTGTTTGCGTTCCTAGAACTCCAATTTCTCCGAATTTTCCGAGGCGTTACTAAGTTAACAGGGCGGCAGTAGACAACTTTACCACGCGTCGAAAAAACTTTTCCAACACAATGAAAACAGGGGGTGAGGGTTGCGAAGTTTTCCCGCGACAGCGTTCGCGTCGCCCCAGCCGCCATCGCGGGCATTCAACAGTGATATAACGGAATATTTACAAAGGGAATTTTCAAAAGAAATTAAAATTTCGAAGGTAGCGAAGGAAGGTGTTCATTATTCATTGTGTGAAAATTATCGGAGAGGAAATTTTTCGTGGACACAATAGGTGTTTTTCAAGAATTGAGGAGGACTGATGTAATTTTGTTGATAACAAGACACCAACGGCGGAAATAAATCAACTTGGAAAATAATTGTCCTCTAATAGCGCGGGTTTATCTTCGAATAAAGAAAAATCAGCTCAAAATATCAAATAAGGTAAGTTACCAGCCGGTTCCGCTAGAGATTTTCTCATTAGAAAAATATAGAATAAACAATATGGCGCATTTTTTTTTTCAGTTAAATGGATATTTCGAATTGTTTTTTTTTTAAATTTGCATGTAAATAAAAATATTGTAAACAAGTGAATGAAAAAACTATAAATAATTTAGTCATCAATTAAAACAAACTTTCACAAAAATAATATTATTAAATATAAAAGGTGATATTATTAGACGATTCGATATTTCGAAGTTCCATATTTCATGCTATTGGTAGAAATGACGTTGCGTGGAATTGTAAAGAGAAAAATCAGCGTTAAATTCAAGACAAACTGCTTTAAAGATAAGATGTTCGTAATTAGTAGGCGCGTTGAAAAGCTGTAATAGTAACTATACATAATTTGTGTTATGAGTACGCACGTACGTATAAAATTTGTAAATAATGTGAAATGAAATTATAATCAAATTTGAGAAAAAAGGTCCTTTCAAATCCCTACCTACCTATAATGTACTTTAGCAGACATTATTCTGAATTAAAAAATAAAATATTTGAAATGGGTGAAATAAAGCAATACATATTTTTCTTGGCAAGTCAAGTTACATCCCGTGATTTTTCACGAGTAACAACTAGTACTTAATTAATTATAATTATGTTGTTGTTTCAATGCCGTTTTATCATTTTTTTACCAAGATTTGCTAAAATAGTTATAATTTTGGTCGTATGTGTCACCCTCGTCGTATTTTGTAAACAATTCCGCCAAAAGTTTATTGTTACTTAAAATGGATTGGTTCCTGGTATTCGCTCGTAGACCCGAACTTGCAAACGAACATTCCCGAACAAATATTGACCGACTTACTCCACGTCAGTGAGGAGAGATTCAGAAGTTAAATCCCATTGATTGTTAAAAGAACTTCACCTCATTGACCTGATCATCACCACTGTTTTTTTTTTTAATATTTCTTATTTTCTTGTCTTGTATATTCATATAGTACCTTGCTTTGTATTTCTTTTACAGGCTAATTTCTAAAACGTATTTAATTAATAACATTTTATCGTGGATAAGAAATTCAATAAAAAAATATTATTATTATATACGATAGGTTATAACAGCATACAAACTTGAAATCACTTGAGTAAATAATGACAACACAGATTTTATATGTAAACCGCTGCCTATCTACACAGCGCAGGTACAAAGACAAAGACGAAGGTAGGTGAAAGCATCCACCTACCTGATTTTAATTGCGTTTCCCGATCCCGTGAAAGTTAATTAGGTTTTTTTGGATGTTTCATCTCGCTACCTGTTAACACGATGGAGAACATTTCCACCCGGAGCCGACAGTAAATAGCCGATCTTATCCGGGATAAAGATGGCGTCCCTGTTTTCTTAACCTTCCTAATGCCGACTTTGAAAACTTCCAGCTGCTGCCAAGATGACACGCCAGCGTTACCGATTGAATATTCAAGAGAAATAAGTGTTGAAAAGAAGTTTACATATTTATGTTTTTTTATAGCATCCCCGAATCGGGGGATCTTGTGAGGCTGGAGGTGGGAAAGGGAAGGGGATGGGAAAGAGGAAGGTCGGGAAGTACCTGGCGATTCAGATCCGGTCACCAAACACGGCGAAAGCCATTTCAAGCAACGTTTCTATTGTGAATGGTGGTGTTTCACCGAGGCGATACTTAGAGTATCTACCAGTTTGGAACGTGCCGCAAATATACTGTATATTATATTATGTGAATTAAATGTGTGATGACACATATTGATCAAATTATTTACATACGCCGGGTTTGAACCCGCGACATCTGAATTCGTAGTCGAGCGTCTTTCCACTCGACTACGGAGGCCGTCGTGTTATACATAGTATATTAATTATATGAATTTAAACCTGAAAGACGTTTGAATGTTCGGCTTATTTACACATGTTTGCGAAAAAATTTAGATTTTTTTATTTTAAGTCTTACATCTTGGGATAAAACATGTTGTATTAAGCAAATTTAAACCTGAAATAAGGATTTTTTAAAAATGTTTATACTTGGCTTACGAGAGCTCGTAATAATAATAAAATTTGGGTAATTTGTATAGCGCCGTTTTTTTGACACGTTCCATTCCATCGAGTCATAGGTAAAGTCGACTGTCTCAAATTGCCTCCTCTCCCTCCAAATCATAAATTAGATAAAGACGGTGTATTATCACATGTCCCGTGGTATATTTATAGGTGTTTTCTTTGTCTAACTTAGGTGTAATTATATATCAGCAGCATGTACTTGCTGACAAAAAAAAATCCAGACATATAAAATAATATTTATAATTAATGCATCAGTAGTAAAAATATTTGTTAAATTAGAATTAACTTTAAAGCTTTTGTGCTTATTATTTTTATATTAATTATAATAAGAAACCGGAATTTTTAATCGATCTCATTCTTCATTTGAAAATTATTTATGTGTTTTTTTTCATTTTTCTTCCGTTTGGCTGCCATTTTTATATTGAATACAAAGCTTTACCCGAGCACATATTATATACCTAGATAGATGGAATGAATACCGTTATTTTTTCTGTTTCATATTTACGTTGAAGATTATTGATATTATTTAAGTAATTCATAAAAACGTATATGTTTTATGGATATGTTAACTTTATGGCTGGTATTGTAAGCTTACGGAGATATGAAAGAAACTAGGTAGCCTCGATTGCCATCTTGGACACGGAGAGGTTAATCCTCGCCCTTGGAAAATTTAAATTCCGGAATAATGAATTCCCCGGAATCACTCGGTGATTAAAATATCAGGCTATTTATTCCGTTTAGTATTTAATACGGAATTTTCTCCAGAAAATGACCTTCCAGCTTAACAGACTGCGTAATAGAACGCTGGAGGGGCTGGCGTGACGTCATTAGGCCCTGTTTGATAACATTCATATTTAACCTCCGAAAATAAAGAGATAGCAAAAAAATAACAACTCGCTAAAGCGGTGGTTCTTAACCTTTTCGAAGTCGCGGAACACTTTTAATGGGGAGAAATTTTTACGGAACACCAAACTATGGTGACTAAACTCATACTAGACGTGGTCGACAAACCGGTGGTAAGACGTTCGGGTCACAGTCGGATGTATTATTGTATTATAGCATTATTTTAACTTTCTTCCTTTATGTATAGATATATATAAACATATATTTATTTTTTAATCTACTTCTTTTATTAATATGAAATCACTCCTATCATTATTTATTTATTTAATCATAAATTAACGGACTAAAGTCCAATTACAAAAAATACATAGAAAACACGAAATGGAAAAAAGAGCAACAGAGAAGGAATAGCATACACAAAATAATAAATGAAGCAATGACAAAAATAAGGCAAAATAAACATAAGAGAGAACATTGAATGGTCTTGAAATTTTTGGCAACAGTCTTAATGATAAGCCATGGCTTGAGTTAACAAGTCTTGACATTCTGGACATTGGAGAATTATACCCATAATTAGTATTGTGATGATTGAGGAACAGCAATTCGTTGTTTCTGAGTCTACGGTGTTAATTATAAAAATATATTTGTTTCATCTAGATCGATCCCCCTGGCGCCCTTCCTTTCATTAATCCTTTTAAATATACTGTTATTAAACCTTTCAATTAATGCTTCTTATTTTGATTTGTATTTCTTCTAAATTTAATTTTAATTTCTTGTTTGATCGTTTAAATTAAAGACACTTATTCTATATCACTACCCAAGTGGAAACCTGAAAATGGTCTTATTCGTACCACCCATTTAATATTTGACCTAATTTGTACGTGAACTGTTGGTCTACCAAATAAAATTTAATAAACGTATAACAGTTGGATACTCACGGCGGGTAATGGACTCACTCCCTTTTAAATAGAGAGAGCTTAGTAAAAAGGTCTGTCTGATAGGACCTGCCAGGTAAGTATGTTCCTGTATATTTTCTTATTTAAACTAGGAATTAATATGTAATAATAGAAAATAAGATCTGTACAGCGCCCTTGAGGTGATTTTTCACAAAAACGGCGCTATACAAATCATCCAAATATTATTATTATAGATTTTATAGAAAGAACCGATAAAAATATAGACGAAAAGACTTTTCAATCAAAAAATATAAATTACAATAATAAAAATTAATCCATTTAAAAAAATTAGTCCCTTAAAAATTTTTTTTTTTTGTAAAAATGTAACTAAAATGACTTTTATTTAAGTGTTCTTTCAATCATTTTTAAAGCGGCTCGAGCTGGAAATATATATATAAAATGATGACCGTAGGAATTACAATATCGAATGCCGTACTTGGTCGGGATAAATATTTGTACACGGTTGACATTAAATACATGAGAACGGGTCGCTTTTACGACTCGTTCTTATGTTCAACAGCTAGGCTGTGGAACGATTCGCCGGCCTCTGTGTTTCCCCCCTCCTTCAACATAGGCCCCTTCAAGACCCAGGTTCACTTCATCCTTTCCTCAAAAATACCCTCCACACACCATCCCCAAAATGACATAGGCCCTGAGGGAAATTATTTTCCTCAAAACTTGAAGGTGTGGAGTTAATGCAAAGAAAAAAAAAATAAAAAAACAAACAAACAGAAGCCACCAACAGATGAGATGTAGAAAGAGAGAAATTTGAAGAAAACCAAGTTTATTATCTTATTGCAAGTTGCACTGTAAACGGCACTGTGCATTTAGGCTAAATTAAGTTTAAACGTAGTTTTTTAGCCGTACGCCGAAGTCATATTATCGCGAAACACTTGAAATAAGGTCGCGGAACACTAGTGTTAAAAGGAACAACGTTTAAGAACCACTGCGCTAAAGAGATACGCATCAAAATTCTCGGGAGAAAAAACATGAATACGAAATTAATTTTATTTATACGTTATAAAGAGGCGTTTTAAAAATTCATAGCTACAAATAAGTGCACAATTATTAATAACCAGCCCATAAGCCTATATATTGCTCGACTTACAGAGAAACTGATAATAGATTTAAGGAGGAAAATACTAAATTATATTTTATATTCATGGAGGAAATAAAATGCGATTATAAATAACTTTTGGGCGCGTAGAAATACCGTTAACCACGTTTCGAAATTGTGAAAGAAGATTACAATGAAATAGAGAGATATCCGATAGAGATACGTTCAATGTAGAAAAGTCACGCCATAATAGAGCAATCAAGGAAAAGAGGAGCTTTTATATAAAAAAAGTTGGGTTATGTTTTACAACTGGACGTAGTTATGCAGAAAGCATCCAACCCTAAAGATATGAAACTGAGAAAAAGGCGTTAGAACATATGAGCAGTGTGTTTATTAAAAAAAAATGTATTTATTATGTTATCCTACATTTTATTATGTATTTAAACTTAATTTAAGTCAAATATCTAAACTGTGCGTTGCTTAAAAATGAATCACCCAAAATCCATTGCATTTGGAGCTTGGATGTTTTCAGCATATATAAATCTTGTGTGTATCTATAAGAAAACACGTAAAACTCGATTTTAGCAAATTGTGGGTTAGACGCTTTCTACATAACTACGTCCAATTTTGTTTGGTTTTTGTTGCTTTTATTTTAGTATTTTAACAATATAATTTACTTTCCCGAGTTTAAACACTCTTTCTTTTCCGAAATCTTTTTTCTTTCAACAATAAAGAAAGATATAGATCAAACAACCATGGGTTTTACTTTTTTTTTTCAGGTAAATCGATATTTTAAAAATCTTAAGCACAGCATAGAACAAGGATTTGACGTTGCGAACAAATATCAAAGGTTGTTTATGTTTTATAAACCCCGTTTGGCGTTTCTTGCTTTTGAAAATAATAAAACTCGCGTTACTTTGAAGGCATGTGATTTATGTTAAAGAAATTTCAAGTTATATTTAAGTATGAAAAAATGCGATGAAACAAGAAGAATTGTGTCGTTCAATACTTAGAGAGCTTCACAGACGACGCGTGAAAAGGGCAAAAGATTGATTATTGACAGCGTTATTGATTTAGAGCCCATAAAAGCAATCCCTTTTATATAAACACAAACATTTGTTTACATCTTCCCGGGATTTCATGTTCTAATATTAAAAAAAAACTATATCAGATATATTACAAGCATAAATAGTTAGAAGAAAATACACTGTCATGGCCTATCATCGGTATTATGCTGGCAATTGTGAATATCGCGCAAATGAGAAGAATCTTTCAAGAATCAAAAAGATATGGAATAAATATATTCTCACTGACAAAAAATAAAATAAAGAAATGAAAAACTAACTTTGTATTATTTATTCAGTAGTACAATATTAGGTATATTTTGCTGTAAACTCATAAAAATTATCATTATTATTTCATCTTTTTCTCAGTTGACGTTTTGTCTCTTTCAATTCATATTATCTGTCTCTTTCTCTCTCTTCCTTTGTTTTAATTTAACTGATATTCTATCGTTTTCTCATCGTTTTGTTATTTTATTTTGTAATTTGTTCTCCCTCTGTCTGTGTATATATAACCGCACACTTTGTATATTTGTTTAGTTTAATTTTGTACCCTGATGATGCTTAGGCTAAGCGAAACCGGTCGGTCATAAAAATTTAAATAATATTCGTGGTCTTACACAAAGTTATTTTTTCATTTCTTTGAATATGTCAAATCACTAAGTGATGGCTTTCTACGAAAAAAGATTTTTAATCTATTTTGAATTCTCCTCCCATTTGTTTAGGAACGCCCCTCACCGATTTATGTTTAGGGTGCTGTGTTCTCTTAAATTCATAAACCCTAAAAATTTAAGGACCGCTTCAAATGAATCGTAGTTCGGCTGGTAGAGGCAGGATTTGAATTTTGACCTTTATCCCTCTGTCATATTACATTCTTGGTTTTATCCCAATTTCGTAGAATGTCAATCCTTTCTCAGAAAATAGAAACGAAGACAAAGGAATCAGATTTTGAAAGAGGACAAATATACACGTAAATGAAAATAAATAATCAGATAATATGCATATGTGTATAGTGTTCGCGGAAGCATGTATGATAAAAACTATTATAATATATTTATCTTACGCACAAATAGGTCAGCTGATTGACGGGGGTCGTGGGAGTTCAAATAATCCAACACTTACCTAAAAAAAGAGAAAATTTTGGTTAAAATAAATATATATATCGTTATCCTACCTATAAGAAGATTCACAAAACATTTTTTATTGATTATCTAAATTAAAAATTGAATACGATTACACGGCTCCGTCTGAAATTTAATCAGATTTAATGAGTTCTTCAAGTATGCCGATTCGAAAAGGACTGGACTTGCAAAAACAGATTCTTTAGATTCAGCTGTCATATTTTTTTATATTAACGGTCCAATTACAAAAAAATACACCACGCCGAAATTGAAAAAAAAGCAACACTGAAAGAATAGCACATACATAATATTTTAATGAAGCGATGACTAAAATATACATTTGATAGAACATAAAACATAAGTCAAAGCCTTAAACAAGATTTTTGTAGAATCAAAGATGTTAGACACACTAAATTGTATTCTTCGAAGATAATTACCGTAAAGAATGATAAAAATCATTTAGACTGGTACTAAAAATTTCAAGTCCATGGCTTGAGTTAACAAGTCTCGACATTCTGGACAGTGGAGAATGATACCCATAATTAGTAGAGTTATGATTGAAGAAGAGCAATTCATTGTTTCTGAGTCTACGGCAAGGAATGTTTATATAATATATTATATATGTTATTATCTAACATGACATCTCTAGACTTTGCTACGGACACTAATGTAATCAAATATTTCTCACTCCAGCACAAAATATCGATATAGATTTTATCGACAATATTGATAATTTAGAATCGTTCCCGAGCCCGACTGCAGATCGCTAACGAACAAACGACAACTCACGCCGACTAAACATGGTTAATTAATTCAATGTTAACTTTTGAAAAATTGTCAGGCATACATAGTTTTGTCTTAAACTATGAAATGAAATAAATAAATGAAAGTGTTGGATTTTCTTTTTTCTTAATTTTATCGAGTTATTTGCATAGGTGGAAATGATTTTGCAACCCAACCCAGCGAATCAAGACATAAAAAAAACAGCGCTAATGTCACGACGAAGAGTTTTTTCCACAGTTTTCGCTTTAGTAAACAGATAACTGCTTAATGGTTACATGTTTTGTAGAATTTTCAAAAAAGTTGGTCTGAGTCTAGAGCTGGTACAGAACGCAAAATACCACATAGACGATTATTTTCAAACATCAATTCGAAATCAATTAAACTTACGATTTTCATTTTAAAACTCGAGACCTACTCGCACGTATACAAACCCACTACAACAGTTAAATTAACCCATCGAAATTAAGTTGAACAAGATATTTTCGCTAACACTTCGTCTTTATCCGTAAAATAACAAGAGTTAAATGTTTTAATATCCAACGAAACAACAAAATAATAATAATCAAATTAAACGAGACGCGAATCTCGTTCTTTCGAAAGTTCGAACCAAATTCTGAGGAGAATGGAATAAGCATAAATATAAACAACTTTCAGAAATCTCATCTGTTCACGTTTAATTAAGGCCCGGGAACATTCTGGTTTATTAAAATAATCGTATTTGAGCCATTTCCACCCAGTGGCGGCCGGTGACCTACATTTCAAGGTAGGTACCTCTTTTTGAGGATGAAATCCATTCTACAATCCTTGGTGCATGAAAATACATCAATTACACGATTTTTTATTTTTATATTGTGTTCCTTAAAAACTATTAAAATCTTTTGAGGGCGGTCACTTACCACCGAAGTCGTGGGAAGTGCACAAATAATTATTTGTATTGATTTTACACTTTTGGTGAAATCAAGTAAATATTCAACCCTGTTATTTATTTTAGGAACTTTAACTCTTTTTTAAAGAAAGACAAACATTCCCTGGTTACGAATAACCTAACAATATTTTTAAAACTCCTACTACCATCATGATAAGCGGAAAATGTTGCTTGTGCAATGATGGAGGACTTAGCCAGCAAAGGAATTAAACCCACGACGCCCGGGTGGGAATCTGACGCGTTTGTCCACTCCGCTACCGACCGGTCAAAATATGAATCTACATATACTAAAAAACAACCAAGGAAATTGGATTGAAATGGATGCTTTCTGCCAACCGACCAACCGTATCACAAAGCCCACAAAACTGAACGCATGGGGACGTAAGGGCTCTCGGACCATCGAAACTAGAAAAAAGTTATAATGCACCAAAATAATAAAACTACGTACTTACTACTCCATTCGACATCGGTAAAGTGTGTATTGCCGAGACTACCGGGTGCGGTTTGTTTGTTTTTGTATTTTTATTTAGATGTATGCTAATAATTTTTTTCACACATCTAGTAAGAAAAAAATTTATACATTTCACAATAATAGAACAAAGCACATAAGGTTCGTATACAGCAGATATAAATTGAAATCTTATTAATCTTAAGAATCATAGGTTTTTTTTAACATACTCAGCACAAATCCTACGAAAAGTGCCAAAAGACTTTAAAAATGGCATAAAATTTGTTGATATCTTCTATTTCATGGTTCAGTCTGTCTCTCTCTGTTTCCCATATAATATTACGAAACGCTGTGTGAAATTTAAAACGTCCCAACAACAACAGCAGACATACTCGTATGCCACCCAGATCCCAGCAGTGCACCGCTGTGGAGTATGTTTTTGAATTCGAGCTTACTAGATACCTAAGTAAATAGTTATACCTTTGTGAGATCGAAAAAATTTAAATATATTCGGTTGTTTATTGAGTGGCCATTAGTCATAATAATGTTTGGGGTGCGCGTTGCAAAATTGCACAAAAATATGGGCCGTCCCTGTTACCTTCCCTAGCTGTGCTAACTGCAATTCGCTTTGATTTTGTACAAGTCTGAATACAAAAGCAAGGCGAATTAATTATTAAAGCCGTGTGTGCTTTTATGTTGGATCAAAACAAATATTCGTTTGAAGGAATACTATTTGTACAGAGTTGTAGTTGAATCGACAATATTAAAACGAAGAAGCAGAGACTGTACACATAGTTCCAGAAACGCAGATAACTTTTGTTGTTAGAAACAGAATCCAGAGAAGGTAAGAGATCAGACACTATTGCCCACAGGAATACAAGATGTATTAGATCTCATTTTCAATTGGTTTGTAAATAATATATTTCTTTGACGGCCAAATCGATTGATATACGATAAGACATAAACTGATTCATGGTTTTTCGTACAGTAAATTTAATACCGGTAGATATCATATTTTCAAATCGATCCAAAAGGAATTCGTTTACGTCTCTGAATATCGCCTTGATAGCTGGTTGAAATGCCATTAGTTGTGTTTAGAAACCAGATTTTAAATGCCAAGTACTTAAACGGACACAACAATAATAATTGGATAATTTTTAGCGATTTCTTTGATAAGGGGGTGCAATTCTATACATGTACAACCGTATGTTTTGCTTTGAAAATTTGATTGCCTAGAAATATTATAGATGCTTTAATTAAATACTGGGAGTAGAACACATCTTGGCCTTGGCTAAACGGGGAATTTTTTCGACGAGTCTTAAAAAAAAACTTTTGGCATAATCCAAGAAAAAAAAAGGTTTGAGGCCTTAAAAATTCTTTGATGTGTAAAATCTTGTACTCACGAACCTTTTATCAGATTTGATTTTATTGAATAATGTGTCAAATTAAGTTTTTTGGACTTGAACCGAAAAACATTTTAATATTTTGACCAGAGCTTCACAAAATAAAATAAAAAATGCTTTTTGGCGATGGTTTTTTTTGCAGGTAACAGGCGGCTGGCGTCAAGTGGTAATTTCAATCTTATCGCCAACGGCGTAAGGAGTGCGCAATTTCGTTCGAGTTGGTTCGATTGAATCGCCTCACGTATATAATATTTAAAGGACGATTAATAAAATGTAACAATATTTTTGACTATCTACATAGATTTAATAAACGAAAACTGGTATTTTCATATAACTCGCATACAAATACGACGGAAAATTTGGGGGAAGAACTGTTAATAATAATTTTAAAAGATACAGTTGAAATTTTATACTACATATATAGTACAAAATAGGCACTGCGGGTTATCTATGAAATAAGGGTGTGAAAATTAGTATTAAATTATAAATAAGATAATACACGATATTGATCCCAGTCCCATCATCTTCGGGCAACATCTCCCTTTTCTACTATTGCGACGTATGTCACAAGAAAGAGATGTTACAACGAAGCTCTTAGCAGCAGGAGTCTATTGAGTGGTCGTCTCAAATATAAATATTATTATTTCACCAATAGTTTAATGCAAAATGTTAGCAGGAGATAGAATCGGTCTCCCGCGAAGAACGTTACGTTGGATGGACGCGAGGCCTCATTCCTAGCGCGAGATCACTACCTTCTAAATTATGAGAGATGTTTAGCAATTGGTTTCCCTGCGTAGGATAATATATCAGGGAGCGAAGAGGATAATATATGAACAGGACGAAGTGGAATCAGGGAGAAATAGGGAATATTCATCAACAGAGTTGGCAGAACGTTCTTACGGTAGAAGGGATGAAAGTGAAATAATATAGCACAAAAGTTATGAAAAGAATAATACTTCCGAATAAAAAAAATAAAAGAAAATTCCAACGTTGATATTACGATTGATTTATTAAAAGTTTAGGGTACCTTATTAGGAGTCGACGTTTCTTATTTCAAGATGTTGCATAATATTCATTTCAAATTGGCGGAGTTCAAAACAAAGTTAAATTATCGGATTAATGAGTTTCAAACGAGATTTGTACAAAGTTTACGTGAAATTTTACCGAATAACGATATTTAAATAGATAAAGGTATAAAGGCGGACAAAAATTAGAAATAAATAATGTTTATAAATGAATCGTTGGCCGTATCAAAGCAATCATAATTTATGAGGAACGATCTTACAAAATGAATATGCAAACACGATAGCGGTGTGGATAACGTTTCGGGTTTATTAAATATGCCAAGGGTTGTGAATTCTATCCCGAACCGTCAACGCATGATCATAAATTTTACAATTACCAACCGTCAAGCCATCGGTACCCTCTACAACACTACTTATTTCTATTATTTCTTTAATAGTCAGCACTCAAGAATGACGCTAAGACGCGCTTTAAGAATTGTATTCACTGAAAACCTTTGACATTTATTTAACTATCCGTATATGAGTAGAATTAACAGATAAATAAACTGTACTTTTGCTTGTACTAGAAAGCCAAAAAGAGTGTATTTTTGGGTGCTAACCCTTATTATACATACATCATATCAAACATACTTACTCCTCTGTTATTTAGACTTGACATGACCCGACTAAATGTTTCACATTATCGAGTCTACTGGTGTCATCCACGACTTCTACATCTATCCAAGCTCTTCCTCCGTCCATTCGCTCTACGTGTCCAAACATCCAAGAGCCGCTTTCTTAATCTTATTCATTACATTGGCCTTGCATTTAAATCGGATCTTCTCATTAGTAATACAACGGTTTTGCGTGGTTTTACCACAAATCCCATTTTCACCGCATTTCGCATTCAGTTAATTTTCGGTCTTCCATTGCTAGTTTCAAGCCTCGCTGCGGTACATCTGGTTGGCAACAGAATTCCACCGTGAACTGCAAGCCTTGCTTAAACCTTTTCGCTATGGACTACTACATTGAATTGAATCCTCCTCGATATCCTTATCAACCGACGATCTTCATAATGTTACCGCGTAAAGCCTCAATGATATAATTTCTAAAACATGTTCATATCGTAAAGGCAATAACAGTCATCTAAAAGCACTATCTATCCAATTTAACACAAAACGTATTATACTCGTATATAAAACAGGGTTGGTTACTCAATTACACAATCGTGATGAAACTACTTGTTGTCTGCACGTGTTTCCGAAACCCTATATTAGGTATTTAACGTAGGAAACAAACACGCCAGCATGCAAATACCCTCCATATTATTATTTTAATAGGTACCCGTAAGCTTCCTCAGGATGTGTCCCATAGACAAAGCGTCCTATTTCCGAACAAATACATCAGCCCTTACTGCTTCCTGAGGGACTAGGAAGGGTACCCTCCACTCTGCCACTTATAATCAGTAACAATATATTAAGTTTTAAAAGGCTGATAAGGATATTTAAAGAAGGGTATTTGCAGAAAACTCCATTAATGGAGGTCGAGGCAAATAAAAATTCAAAGAAGCGAAGCTAGCAGTCCACAATGGAGTACTGACATCAAGCCTGATGTATGGCAGTGAGGCGTGGAACTGGCATATGATGCATGAAAGTAGACTGAATGCTGTAAATTCCCGATACTTATGTGTGGTAAAACTATTTGACTGTTTCACAAATGTGGAGATCTGAAAAGAATGCAGGGCTGGTATAAGCGTAATAAATAAGATTTAGAATGGGACGCTTCGATGGTTGGGGTACGTAGAGTGGATGAACGAAGAACGGAATGTACGGAAAATATGTATCGCGAAAGTGAATGATAGAAGAAGACATGACACGATCAAGTGAATCAAATACTTGAGTTGGGTCATGTCAAGGTTAAGAATAATAGAAGACTGTATATGAGACGATGTATGAATGTGAATAAAGCAAGGCGTGCCAAAACATTGTTTTGTAGTAGTCCACCCTCGAAAGGGCGTGATAGTTAGTTAGTTCTGAACGATAAAATCTGTAAAAACTAAAAACATAGATTGAGTACATATAACGCCCCACAACTGTTTTTCCACACTCTCCTTACCCACTTACCCGATTCCTTTTTTTTCTTCTTGTAATCCAATGAAAATAGGATACGTTATTTTATAGGTAAATATTAATAATGTAGTAAACATGACTTATTATTATTGAGTGTAGAAACCACATTAATTAAACATTAAGAGGACACACCACCCTAGAAATAAAACTGTGGGGGAGACTTTAAAATCGATTAAATTCATTTACATTTGTTCGATTGAATTGCGGAAAAACAGAATAACCTTATTTAGATACTATACCAAAACCAAGGGAAACCATCCAGAAATGTAATACGACATCGACATTTGATATTGTTTTAACTTTGACATTATTTCAAAATCCCCTCTCTCTCGAAACCATCCTCATATTTGTCTTCACTCTAATTCGGTGCGCGTCCCAGTTTCGGATTTGCAAACCCTGGCGAACCCTTGAAAACCAAGACCAAGCAACCCGCTTCCAGGAAACTACCCTTCACGGTGAAAGCCAATAAGATATGCCGGTTTTCTGTGCGCACAAAACAAATTGCTATTTCAAAGAGCAAATACGTACTAATATTTTGGATTTTTTAAATTTAATTTAAAACTGACTTCTCTACCGGGCTTCGCTCGTGATTTCGACGTTATCTTACTGAATAATTATACATTATGGAAAAAAACACGACTACGACGACTTCAGTGGTCGAGCGGTCAACATCCTCGACTGCTTATTCAAAGGTCGCGGGTTCGAATCCCGATATGTGCAAATATTTTTTATCTATTTAAGTTATTTCACATTTAATTTATAAAAATTGATAAAAAGTAAAATTGCGACCCGTTTCAGAGTGGTGGATACTCCTCAGTATCGCCCTGATGAAAGACCACCATTCAGCATCGAAACGTAACCTAACTTAAACTTACCTATTTTCTACCCATCCCCACTCCCTTCAGCCTTGCGACATACCCCAATTGGGGATGCCATAGTCCCCCTGGTTCCGGACAGTTAGGAGCACCTGGGACTCTTATGCGGAATTCACATTAAAACAAATATATATATATTTCGATGGAAATCCACCACGAATATACCGTTACGTTTTCAAGAAGATTTCAGGAATACACCCTTTTCGTCAAAAATCTCTTTTAAATACATTCTGTGATAGTATGGTGTGCCTGTCTTTCGAGGGTAAACGTGAATCGGAGGTATTATATAGCTATAATATCCGGCGAAAGCGTCTAAAGAAATATAAAATATCATTCTCCGTAATACCCGTTTTCCCCTTTATTTTCAGCAAGCTACCTTTCTATCCGCTGCCCCCAAATTGTCGAGAAATATATACGAAGCGATATTCGGCTATTTTTAGATTTGACTCCCGCATTTTATATTTTGTTTTTGCTGAAAGCAATTTTTTTACGTGTTGTTACCCTTCCTTCTTTAATCATCTCCCGGTGAAAACGGCTAAATTTAGTTCCATAAAAACTATTCATGTGACAGCTTTATGCTCATCCACCCACTCTCTTGTCATCTGTGAAAATTGATTGATTGGTTTTGGATTTTTTTAACCTATTTTAAAGGTAAAATGTTGGTGCATTTTGTATTATTAGAGTCCCAAGTGCTCTATCCGGATAGTCAACTATACGGAACGAGTGAGACTAAGGCATCCCCAATAGGGGACTAAATAAAAGTTATTTGCGCACGCCTCAAACCTACGACCTACGAATTGATAGTCAAGGATCGTATCCGCCCTGTCATATTAAAAATTCGAATCAATTCACGTCGAATTTAAAAAGTCAATAAAAACCTTTTTTCAAGCCAGTCTAAAGATAGCAGGGTAAAACTGGTAAGGTTCCAAGCAGATAAGTGAAATAAAAAATATAAAGTTATTGATAACTGTGTATAATTTACTTTGTGACTACGTACGACCGACGAGTGTGAACTTTTCAAATTTGGAACTGAACTTATTAAATTTTAAAAATAATCTTTTCAAATCTCTAACTACCGAATAAATTACCTACCTATAATGTATTTTAGCAGACATTAGTTTATACTTGAAATTTGTGGACTGAACTAAATACTATATTTTCTTGGCAAGTCAAGTTAAATCCCGTAATTTTCCACGGGTAACAAATAGTTAATCATTGTTTTTTAGAACCTGTTAACACTAACATTATTCAATTCGAAATCTTTAAATAAAGATGTCGATTCCACACAAAAGGTCTACTTTCCTTCAATTTACGAGATGCTGTGTGTAGGGTATTTTAAAGGAAATAAAGTAGTAATCCTGGATAGAAAATTTTAAAGAGATCCATACTGCATAAGGCAGTAAATACAAAAACCGGAAAATCATTGAACTGTTCTCATGCGGAAAATATCATCTGTTTACAAATTTTTGGAACGCGTTTGGCGTTTCTTCAGGCTGTGCACTGGCGCCAAAGGGATAAATAAGTTCTCCAAAGCACTTTCACTTAAAATACCAGTAGAACATTCCCGGCACTTTTATAATAGTAATTATTATTATCGTTATTTAAATACAGTTTACAGTAATAGAAAATAAAAACATATAGTATAGATACATTGGAAACAGAATTATTAACAATATTCAACCGGTCGGTAGCTGAGTGGACAAACGCGTCGGATTCCTACCCGGGCGTCGTGCGTTCAATTCCTCTGCTGGCTAAGTCCTCCATCATTGCACAAGTAACAGTTTTCGCTTATTATTATGGCAGTAGGATTTTTTTCAAATATTGTCAGGTTATTCGTAACCCGGGAATGTTTTTATTAAAAAAAGTATATATATAATAAACACAGTAAATTAAAAATGATGACTTTGTTTTTGCATAAATTAGTTATTACTTTTATCATTCTCATAATCTGCCTCAATAGGCAAGCCTGTGTTGAGGCAGTAATTGTTGCAGATTGTTACTTTAATTTAATATATGGTCATTGTTTCTTGCTAAAGTGAATTTATTATTGATATATAAGTAGTGAGTTAGAATATTACACATAAATAAATAATCAGTTGTTCTGTGGTTAGTTCAATCAATAACATCGAATTTGGGTGAGTGCACCGGTAAAATATTTGTCATTGCTATTAATCCAAAAAAAAATAATGTTGATTTTTTTTTATGTTTCACAATGTGAAATTCATCAAATGTAAAAAGGTCCTGTATTTAAAAAGGTACGAAGATCAAGAGTAGAGCACACTCAACAAGCAAGTTCGGCAATTAACATAACGTGATAGGATGTATTTAAAATAAAATGTCTGAAATCTTTCAACAAAGCGTTAACTTACTGATAATCACGCTACTTAATTCTTAATGTACACCATTGTTACGTTTTTAAGAGAATTTTCCTTCAACAAATAAGTGTTGGGTATCGTGGAAGCTGGGCGATTTATTATTACCTTCGGCAGGATTGGCATTATTATGTGAAATTAGTTCCAGCATTAGTTTTATTAGAACCAGCGCCTAGGATATCGCCGTGAATAAGTTAAAAGCTCTAAATGAGAACGGTGAAACCATTTTAATACCTGACGAAGCGTTAAATTAATGCGAGTGCTTCCCTCTAAGCACCATTAATATTAAAGTTATCCGATGGATCTCAAATTAACTGGCAACGATAGTCGTATTTCTACATACACTTTGTTTTATTGTCGTGAGTCGCAGTGCCCTATCACTATCTAAACTAACATAGCAGATAGGATCTATGAGGTTATTTTAGCAGAGGTAGGACCGTTTTATGCAAGTATATATATTAATTTATCGAAGGAAGCAATCACTTTGTAGCTCGACATTATAATTTAAATAAAAAATATTTTTGTTTTAAGCCACTTTATTTATACACATATAACAATTCGACCGGTTTCGGTTAAATTTAACCTTCTTCAGGAACGTATATATCAGTTTATATATACGTTCCTGAAGAAGGTTAAGTTTAACCGAAACCGGTCGAATTGTTATATGTGTATAAATAAAGTGGCTTAAAACAAAAATATTTTTTATTTAAAATATATATATTACTCGATCTAAGATTTAAGCTATAAATCGTCAAACAATCGAAAATGCAACTCTGCTTCCCTGGCATAAACATTTTTTTCAATCGGTTTCCATGTTCTAATTCATTTTCGCTTAATACCTTCTTACAGTGAACATATTAGCCGACTGTATTAGGTAAATATCAATTAAGTGTCTAGTACGGAGGGCCGTTAATATGGAATGGCATTTACTTTTAAAAAAAACACTTTTTTGCAAAAAGCGTTGAGTTATTAACTGTCGATGAAATCGTGTGGCGATGCACACCCTCCATCCAGCAGTAGGTGCAAGACTATGATCAAGTTTATTAACGGGGTCCATGATTGATAAACTGTTAGCGAAATTAACCATAGATATTGGCCAATTCAAAGGCATTATCGATATATATTGCGTTAATATATTTCGGAGTGTCGGAAGCGACGCAAACTGAATAAATATTTTGATTCAATTTCACGTGTGGGCTTTTGGCTTCGTCTCAAAATCGATATTATTTGGTCCAATTACTTAAGCATATCTAGAAACTTGACTGGTATCTCAGTGCGATGAGATGAACATAGGTATATAGAGATTTGAATTTATTATAGATAATTCAACAAAGTAATTATTAGGATTCTTGGAAGGTTAATAAGGAAGAACATTTGTAAATGTTTTAGTTTTTATAATTCGAGTAAAGTTGAGAGTATCATGTGTAAGTTACAGGAAGTCATAAACATACATCTGATTAAAAAAATATATATTTAGGAAAGCATTATATTAGTTTATACAACATCATGCCACTCGTAGGTAAACAACGTGTACCTACCATTTCCAATACTCGCTCTCATTCTTATCGACTCATTTTCACGAGCAATAACAATATTAAATGTATTTAATCAAACTGCCAAGATAATGGACTGCTAAATGTGAACGTGTGCCACCATTAAATCAAATAAAATCGAGTAACACAAAAAACTAACTATTCGCTACCATTCAGAATACAAACCTTGCTTTAAACTATTTAAGCCGTATTAAGTGATCAGATCTGAATTGCTTGGAACCTTTTATCCTCCCCTATCAGTCGGCTGAGCCACTGGCTCCGGGCAGTTGAGAGTCTTGTGTGGTATTCACATTAAAACATATGTTTTCTTTCACAAAACCTCAACACTTCCAGTTGAGGTTCCCGAAAGAGGAAGCGGGTACCTGTGAACGTTTGATGTGTTGGACTTCTCGTTCCGTACACGATGTGTAAATTATTGGTATACTAAATACGTAATAAACAATATTACATTTAAATAGAGATTAGGGCGAGAAAGAGGCGATTATTCATATGATGAATTTGAACAAACACTAGAAAATCCTTCATTAGAAATTAATTTGCATTTTCAAAATTATTAATTGTATTATTAACTCACCTTCTTTGTTACAATTCATCCAGTTCAACATTCCTTGCCGTCGACGAACAGTAAATTGCTGTTCCTCAATAATTACTATACTTATTATGGGTATCATTCTCTACTGTCAAGAATGTCGAGACATGTTAACTCAAGCCATAGTCTTGAAATTTGTGGTACCAGTCAGAATGATTTTTGTCATTCTTTACGACTCTACCAAAACTTTGGCTTGACCTTGGCTTTGACTTAAATGTTCTTTCTAATGTATATTTTGTCTTATTTTGGTGATTGCTTCATTATAATATTATGTACTCGTATGTGCTGTTCTTTCTCTGTTGCTCTTTTTTCTCATTTCGTGTTATGTACGAGTATATTGTTTTTGTAATTGGACAATAGTTTATTAGTTTAGAAATAAATAAAGTGAAAATAAATATAATCCCTTTCAAAAAATCTGAACCGCTACCCACTGAAGGTGTTTCAAAATCCATAATTATGATGACTTAAATAATTTGTAATAATTACACAAAATACGAGATGTTCTTTCTCTGTTGCTTTTACCCCATTTCGTGTTTTTATATATTTTTTTTTAATTGGACAATAGTCCGATAGTATATAAATAAATAAATAGAAAGTACACAAAAAACCTTGCATGTTTACAGGAATTCTCAAAAGAGAAAAATAAATACCCAATATGAACAAATATTTCCACGGTTTAAGACGAGGCTACTAAATTAGTAATTAAACTTTGAATGGCTACAAATGAGCACAATGTCGGCAACTAGGAAGGCCACTCAAAGCCGAGGAAAATAATAACAATACAAGTCTTGTCAGCGACTCGCGAGGGCCAATTTAAAAGTTTTCACTTGTGCTTCGGAAAGCTCTTAAAAAAAGCCGAGTGCGAAAGAGGCTGCGGCCAGCGTCAGAAAATCAAATTACGGGCACAACAAAGGTTCTGCCGCGAGACAAAGCTCTCCGCCCGGAGAGGGTTGAACTTTTCCACCCTTAGAGAAAAAATAAACACTGGATTAATCTGGCATATTGCAGGTCGCGGGCCGCGGAGATACTGCACCGAGATTATACGCCGAATGAATGACCTTTGGACGGAGCTTACTAATGGAATTAATCCGTCACAAAGAGCTTTAAAGCGACGGGAAGCGAGCGGAAGCTTTGTGCATGTTATTATTTTATAGCAGCAACCGATGCGAAGGCTTTGGATTAAAATGCACAAACATTACAATATTCAAAGGAAAAACAAATCGCATTGTAGAAAATGCAACGGATTCAGATTTTCCAGGACAAAAAGATTTCGGTTGGTAGTTTAATGCCCAGAAATATCACACTCCCGCAACTACACTGCAATATTTCAAAATATGTCTAACTGGAATAATGGACTTTAGACGTACTTTTGGCGGTTGTTTAAATTCTGTTAAACTGTCATATTGCAAAAGCAATATTGTTCATTCTTCATATTGTAATACACATATTATCAAAATGTTGATTACCCTTATGATGCAAAACTCCAAAATCCATTATCCAAGACAGACATTTTTACTTACGGCAGTATAGTTGTGGGTGTATGATATTTACTTTTCAAATTTCCAACAAAAATTACATATTGCAAAAGGAAATCACTTTCCTTAAAGATCATCCAATTTCCATTAAGCCTCCGAAAAAAAAATCTGTAAGCGGGATGAATCAGAAAAGCAAATATTCAAAATATTCGTTTTTATGATTTATTTAAATGATAATATAATACAAAAAATATTTTTTTTGATGTATTATTCCCAATGAGTTTTAAAAAACTCATTCCATTTATTCTACAGAGAAAGACAAACATTTCAGGGTTACGAATAACGTGACAAGTGACAGTATTTCAAAAACTGTTACTACCATCTTTTTATTTTAGGAAAAAAATGCTATTGCAATAATAACAGAGGAGTTGAACCCACAACGCTTGGGTGGGAACCCGACGCATTTGTCAACTCGGCTACTAACAGGTATAATATATAATTAATTTAGGCATAGGTATAAATATTGGATATTAAAATACTAAACTACTAATATTACTGAAAATTGCGAGGTTCATTCAGTAATTGTATGGAATGGAGGTTATTTCAAAATGATTTGATGACTCTGATTATTTTTATATTTTAAAGATTCTGAAAAATCGCTCACGGGGTGTTAAAAATATATATTATGTTTTACCTTACGATGTCGCTTTTCAGCTGTAATGAGGAACATAAATAAATATACAACGATCGATGTAATCATTTAATCGAAGGGGTATCGTAAAAAAATACAAATTACCCTGCCATAATGTATTCCGTGAAGTGGCCACATCTCACTTCCCTGGGGAACACCAAATGTCTCAGCAAATAATAGCCCCTTATAATCCACACATCCGGAGAACGAGTGGCCGCAGTATTATATTCATAAAGAGAGAAAACAGGCAAAGAGCCTCTTGCATGAATTTGAAATTTCTTCGATATTTCAAAACATACAATGAAACTTACGATTTAAGCTAGCGCACGTTGATTCAACTAAATTATAAACTAATCTTCAACAATGTGAATTATTTCTACGATTGTAAATTGCATTTCAATAAAAAATATTTTTGTTAAAACGAAAGATAAACATTCTCGGGTTACTAATAACCCGGGAATATTTTAATTCCTCCTACCACCATCATTAAAAGTGGAAAATGTTGCTTGTGCAATGATGTGGAACTTAATCTAGAGGAAGATCGAACCCGAGAACCCTGGGTTGTAACCAGACAATTTGGACTACTAACCGGTAAATATGGGGGTTAAATACATAATTAAAAGTATATAGCTCGCCAGTTACGTAATTAACCCTTAAATGCATGTAGGCGGGAGTTTTTTTAAACGAACATATTTTCGAATTTAAAAATACTGCCCCATAATTAAAGCTCATGCAATATTGAGATATTATTTATAAATATTTATATATTTTTAAAAATAATATCTCAATATTCTCATGAGCTTTAATTATGGGGCAGTATTTTTAAATTCGAAATATATATAGTCAACGTTATCTTTTTTACCTCCTCAAGGTACGTTTTATGTTCAACCCCAAAACCACCATTTAAAAAAAATAATAGAACAATTTCTTCTCCGCTCCTCTTTGAATTCCATGTAGATTTTTTTCAGATCTAAAGGAAAATGTGTGCATTTAAGGGTTAAACAATGAACTTACAATATCGTGATGGATTTTTGGGTTTATATGCCGTGTTTTGCATTATTTTCGTTTAGCCAACGAAGGCTCCTTTAGTCCGAAACTTCGGCTAAGGAAGAAGAAAACACAACACAGCATAGTAACCCTAAAATCCATCACGATAATACTTTTGACTGTGAAAATCTTAATCACACCAAGTTTGCTCTATGTTTTACCTTGTTTGATTGTTCAAACGTCAATAAAGATTACTTTTCAGAGTTCACGACAATTTGCTAGGTGTAAAAATAAGATCAAAAGTTAAATGACATGAAAAAATAGCTTTGTAGATAACCATAAAGAATATTATTTATTTTTTTATGACCGACTGGTTTCCCATAGCCTAAGTATGAACGGGGTGCAAAATTAAACTATTATTTTTATTGTTTAATTAAAGTTTAATTTTGTACCCTGATTTCCTTTTTTTAATTTCTTTAAAATGTCAAACCAAAAAGCGATTGCTTTCTACGAAAATATCAAAAAGGTTAATTTCCTGAAGCGATTTTTTTTAGGGATCACGCAAGAGGCTCATTTCAAGGTATTGCAAGAAAGTCGAGAACCGATACAGGATGCGGGCTAAACGAGGTCCGCGGAAGCGAAATCGGTCGTGTATAACTTCCAGAGGATACAGCGTGTAATTTAGGTCGGTGGCGCGCCGGCTATATCGCACCGCGGGGAAACCGCCGGCTTTTAAATATCCAGACGCTCGCTCGTGCTGACTGATTATAGCTTCGGCGCTAACGAGGGGATTAGCTGTCGTGTGGACTGTGGACTGTGGACTATGGACGATATTATGCATACACTATGCTGCACGAAATAATAGCATAGAAGCAAAGTTAAGTATAATGCTTTCATTAAATAAATGCCTGCATGCATACCTAATTTTAACAACAAATAACGAAAACATTATACTATGGCTGTAGAAATGAGACCTAATATACTCCTTTAATATTTTTTGCATTGATATTTTTATTTTTTCCTACGATTATGTTATTTTTTTAAATTATTTTTTTTATTATAATTATTTTAAATGTATTTTTCCCTCTTCTTGATTATTGTGTATATATTTACTAAAACTTTATTTAATGTATTACTATCAATTATGGAATGTATTGCATGCACTACTTCTGCATATCTTCTGGAATAAAACCTTTATTATTATTATTATAGCTTGGATCAAAAAAACACTTCGCATTGTGCAATTACAACCCAAAATCAAACATAACATTAATTATTTTCGTAAAAAGCAATCACTTTGTGATTTGACATATACCACATGGTTAATTTTCAAATGGTGAGTTCTGGCGTCATGAAATTCGTTTTCAACTTAAATCATCATTTCGAACAAGAGCTATGGAATTATAAAATATTCATTTTACTGTGAAAACAGTTAGACTATATTTTAGTTTATATATTTTGAAGATTGTTAAAACTTGAAATTTAAAAAAAAACTTTGCATAACACCACGGATATTATTTAATTTTTTTATGACCAATTGATTTCGCTTACCTTAAGCATCATCAGGGTACGAAAAATAAACTAAACAAAAAGAAAAGTGTGCGGTTATATTTACATACAGAGGAAGAACAAAATATAAAATAAAATAACAAAACGATGAGAAAAATAATAGAATAACATTTAAATTGTAACAAAGGAATAGAGAGAAAGAGACAGATAACATGAATTGAAAGAGACAAAACGTCAACTGAGAAGGTGATGATGCTTAGGCTAAGCAAAATTGGTCGGTCATAAAAATTAAAATAATTTCCGTGGTCCTATACAAAGTTTAAATATGTATTTATTTATATATATATATATATATATATATATATATATATATATATATATATATATATATATATATATATATAATTCGGGCTGCAATCTGCAGCGTAAAGAAAAGAAAAGCTTAGATGATAGCCGACCATCGATAGGATAGTGAACCAGAATCTCAAACTTAATGACCCGAAAAAGTAGAATTAAATCACAATTCTACCTAACTATAGATGTAACAAATATTTAAGTAAATAACATCACAATTCGTGCTAGTAGAAATGTCTAATCGCGCCAGGATGTTTTGAATACGCTGACAAAGGCCACCTTTTCAGAAAACTAAACAGAGTGAGTGTTGTAGAATAATAAGCCCTGGGCTATGATGCTAATATGGACGTGTGCATAGTGTTAATGAAACATCGCATATGTGTTTATAGTGACCCCAACTAACTCGGTTTAGGTTCAGAGACGTTCAAACCTTCAGATAAGTGAGGAAACCACTATACAAAATGTTCACATTAGATTATAGAACAAGCAAGAATTTAACGAGTGCGACGATCATTTTGCGTGAGTGCCTTCATTTGAACCAAATTAACCGATGCAGAATAAAGTGTGGGTAATCAAGACGGCTAAATACGGAAATTAGGACGGGGTCAACGACACATTATTACAATTGAGGAGTGCCCTTTTCCTCGTTGGGTGTTTTTAGGTATTGCGGGAGAGGTCTGGGCGAGTAGACTGGCGCAGTTTTGACGGAAACAATGCGACGGCGTGACGGATCGACAATGGGCGGAAGTGATTATCGCACAACCCCGAACGGAACACATCACTGATTCTTAAGCTGGAGGGTGGATGTTGCGGAAGGTTTAGGCAATAGTTAATGCTGAATTAAATCCATCACCATTACACTCAGTCAACAAAACTCTAGCCCAATCAAGTTATCGTCGTCGTAATAATTGGCAAAATTTCAACCTTTTTTGTGAAAAAGGTTGAATTTTGACGATGACGATTAGAATTCACACTTTTTGTGAATTCAATTGTAAATTAAATGTTGTGTTCACAAAAGTCCTAACTGCCAGTGGGGCTATGGCATCCCCGGTATGTGTTTCAGAGTGTTAAATACTGTAAGTATCACCCTGGTGAAAGACCACCATTCTGAATCGAAACGTTGCTTAAAAATGGGTTTAAAATGGAGTGACCAGATCTGAATAGTCAGGTACTTCCCAACCTTTCTATTCTCCTTCCCCTCCCCACTACCTTCTGCCACACAACATACCCCAATTGGGGATGCCATAATCTCATTGGCTCTAGGCGGTTGGGAGTTGGGAACAGTTGGGACCCTTGAATGGTGATCACTATATATATATATTTTTTTTTTTTTTAAATCTCTGGGATTAAAAGAAGTGGGGAGGGAAAGGAGAAAAGTAAGAGTAAGGTTGGAGTGTACCTGAATATTCACATCTGTTCACAAAACACGGCTGAAGCCACGTTTCGATTCTGAATGACGATCTTTGACCAGGGCGATACTGAGACAATCTACCACTCTGATTCAGGTTTATACTTGACTTCGATGATTTATGGACAGAGGCAGAGACAGATCTTGTATTAATTGTATTGGAAACCTATGAATTTATCCATAGGACACGAAGTGCAAAGCAGCACGTTCAAGTTCGGAAGTTCAGCTTGGATATACGAGTAGTCCACTCGTAAATCAACTAAGACCCATTCATTAATAGGTAATTCATGTTGATAGTTTGACATAAAGTTTACTATACCACTATTATACGCTTTCGGAATATTAGGCCCCAAAGCTTGGAATACTTAAAGCTTCCACGTGAAAAAAAACGGATACAAGACTCTAAAGAATTCAAAAGGGTAAAAATAATCTCTTCTAAATAATATCCATATAACAATGTTTAAAGCCTTATTTCATAGCTAGCTACTAGCACGAAGATTCTGAAACATTATTATTTTTCACGCTATCGTGCAAATTTGGATTAGGTTGTCTTTTTAATATAAACATTCTTTACTTTATTTCTTTACTGTTAATTCGTGGTGGAACTCCATTTTAATGGTTTTAATAATACTATTTTTAAAACTTTATTCCATATTTTTATTAAGACCTGACCGGTTTCACCTTATGACGGGCATCTTCAGACCGGTACAATTGTAAGTAAATCTATGGCATATGTACTGTTAATGTCCGGAAAGAACCAAAACAAAACCCAAAGTCACAGATGTTCACTATGAGACTCAATAACGGTCCATTCCGGACATTAATAATATATATGCCACAGATTTACTTAAAATTGTACCAGTCTGAAGATGCCCGTCATAAGGTGAAACCGGCCAGTTCTTAAATAAAAAAATGAGGATAAAGTAAAAAAATGGTATTATTAAAATCATTAACATTCTTTACAGTTTATCCTACAAATATTTATTAAAAACCTTCCACAGTCTGTGACATAATTTGTAAATATATGTAAGCACCAGTTTTTGATTATTTGATGTATCCGAACAGCAAGTATATTTCAAGCAATTTAACTATAGTTTTAAGTTTTTTCTAGATCTCTAGCTAAGGCTCATAGATCATACTCCAACTACCACCTGGGTACGCCTATTACCGTCTGAATTTAACTAAGTATAATGTAAAGATATTTTTCTAGCTTTTTAAAATGCCCCTTTTTATATGGGGGGATAGGGGGGGGGGGTGTCAAAAAACGAGTCTATAAAAGTTTTTCGAGTAAAAATTGTATTTATTTAAACCGCCAACACAAAGAGCAAACGTTGAGGATAGCGGGAGGTGTGGTAGTAAATTTATTTTGGCACAGGAAAAATTACCCATTTTGAAACAAAAGAAATAAGCATTTAAGAAAACAAAACAATAAACAGCGATTGTTTTAAAATAATTGTAAGGAATAATGATAAAGCTGGCGAGGGAGGAGCAAGGGGGGGGGAAGGAAAAATAATAACTTACTTGGGGAAAGAGGGATAAGCTCAATAATCACAATGGAAACATTAACGAACTTATTTGAAAACAAGTCAAAGTTTCAAACAAACAATACAGAGCCTAGAATTAAGTCTTCGGTAAGAGGCTTTTATAAAAAAAAAACTATATCACATTGTTTAGACAAGGATAACGATATACTGTGTATTCACAGCTAAGTTGTGCGACACACAGAAACACATGTGTGCTGAAATTTCTGGGTGGGCTGCTGAAGGATAAAGTCACGAGACACAAAAAGAGTACCAAGGATAAGGTACAGGAGAGACTTATTATTACTTAATGATCCTGATTGTATGAAGCAATACAAACTCATTAACGGAGAGCTCCGGCGTTATGAAATTTTTGCGGACTTTTCCAACTGCGTTTTTTTTTTACTTTCATCATAAGAAGCCGAAGTTGCTTATGCAACGATGAAGGACTTAGCTAGTATCGACTAGAATCCGACGCGTTTGTTCACCCAGCTACTTACCGGTCAATGGTGGTATATACAAGTCAACGCAATTATTTTCAAGTTGCACTGTTATTTACATCATGAGCTATGAAGCTTTGAAATATTCCTTAAGTGAGTGCCTCAATACCCGAGCGACCCCTTCGATTCTAATTCATTCACATGAATAACTTAGAAAAATTTATACTATTGATTTTGATATTTATTTTTTTATTTCTTACTATGTAAAATGTCGTAGGTAGGTAACGTTTCGATTCTAAAAATAGCAGAGAGTTTCGAAAGAGATATCTCGCTAATGTCCATCACTAGGATATTAATACTATTTCATTTGCCAAAATTATTGATTACGGACAGGTGGCATATATTTGCTACACCAACCACCCTCACATTAAATAAAAACCCACCTCATTTGTGGGAACATCTTCACTATTAACAATACCACAGCGTTTGGGATTGATGGCTTAAATCTAAAACAGCCGTCAATCACGTATCGAGTGTCAAAATAACATAATAAAGTGACAACAGTGACAACTAATTATACTTGAGTCACTTACACTCTAAGAAATCTACAGCATCTGCGTGAACATCTTTGCGTGTCAAGAATACACCAACGTTCTGGATTGATCGTAAATCGCGTCTCGAGAATCGATATAAACTAAATAAAGTTACTACAACCGGCGACTAAACTATCAGATAGTGTCAACTCTGTCGGCTGGCTTAATGACAACACTGACAACTAATTATACTTGAGTCACTTACACTCTAAGAAATCTACAGCATCTGCGTGAACATCTTTGCGTGTCAAGAATACACCAACGTTCTGGATTGATCGTAAATCGCGTCTCGAGAATCGATATAAACTAAATAAAGTTACTACAACCGGCGACTAAACTATCAGATAGTGTCAACTCTGTCGGCTGGCTTAATGACAACACTGACAACTAATTATACTTGAGTCACTTACACTCTAAGAAATCTACAGCATCTGCGTGAACATCTTTGCGTGTCAAGAATACACAACGTTCTGGATTGATCGTAAATCGCGTCTCGAGAATCGATATAAACTAAATAAAGTTACTACAACCGGCGACTAAACTATCAGATAGTGTCAACTCTGTCGGCTGGCTTAATGACAACACTGACAACTAATTATACTTGAGTCACTTACACTCTAAGAAATCTACAGCATCTGCGTGAACATCTTTGCGTGTCAAGAATACACAACGTTCTGGATTGATCGTAAATCGCGTCTCGAGAATCGATATAAACTAAATAAAGTTACTACAACCGGCGACTAAACTATCAGATAGTGTCAACTCTGTCGGCTGGCTTAGTGACAACACTGACAACTAACATCATCTGCGCGAACATCTCTGCGTGTCGACAATACACCAACGTTGGGGATTAATCGTTAATCGCGCCTCGAGATAAACTAAATAAAGTTATAACGGGTGACTAAGCTCTCAGGTAGTGTCAACCTTGTCGGCCGACCTAGTGGCGAGACTGACAACCGTCAAGATGGTTAGAGGCCACTCGAGCTGGGCTACCGGCACTGTCTGGATCAGGACAAACCTTGACAGTAACGATTAGCAGCCATTCGTGTGAGTAAAACCCGCATTCAATGACATACTCGCAATTTATTCATGATATAGTACAGTAATTGTACGCACAGGACATCTTTTGATAAACTAGCAGTCTACAATGGAGTGCTTATACCAATCCTGATGTACGGCAGCGAGGCATGGGACTGGCAGAGGAAGGATGAAAGTATACTGAATACTGTAGAAATGAGATACCTGAAGCGTATGTGCGGTAGGACCACGTAAGGCCGTGTCAAAAAAAAACGTTGACGTTCTTATTACAGCTGATCTACTAGCACTGATATCAAAATAAACATTTCAACGAAAAAAAAATCACATCGAATTATTCGCCATAGAGGGAAACTTTAAGCTGACAAAGAAAAATCATCCATTGGAATGGTCGTTTGAACGAGGTTGGTTGGTTACGCAACACGGGCTTGGCGAATGATAAATTTATATTGAATCATAATATAGGCACGATAGGTTCCGTACCGTTAGAGTCGGACAAATTACGCTGGAAAATGTTGGGAATAATTGCATTAGATCGTGGTGAAATTCAAGGGATTTCACTGAAAATTATATTAAAATGGAGTTTTATTTCAGTGAAATTATTTTTTACTGAGGCACACAGAAAACAGTGATGTTAAGGTTGCACCTTTTCAAAACATTTCCCTGTTAATAATTAACTACAAATAATTTTCTTTGTGTGCCCTGTGTTTATGTTTCCCTGTTAATAATTGACTACAAATAATTTCCTTTGTGTGTGAGTAATAGTGTGACTGGTCTATGAGTGTGAATTTAGTTGTAGCTAAAAAAAGGTCCTAATAAGCCAAGGTAGCATTCAACAATAGAGTGCTGATACCAACCCTGATGCATAACAGTAAGCCTGCAACTGGCAGAGGAAGAGTGAAAGTTGATAGAATGCTGCTGAAATGAGATCCCTGAGGCATATGGGTTCTAATACCATGTATGACCGTGTTGAAAATGTGGAAGCTTATGTAAGCGAAAAGATATTCTTAGATAGTTCGGGCACGTAGAGCGGATGAACGAAGAAAGTAGTGTGAGGAGAATATATGACGCGAAATTGAATGGTAGAAGAAGTCGGAAACGCCTGAGAAAGACATGGCGCGATTAATTGAATCAAAAACCGAGTCAAAATAATAGAACAGTAGGTATGTATGAGACGGCGCGGCGTACGGATGCGAATAAGCCAAGGAGTGTTTGCTAAGACAGAATTGTGTGGCGGCCCATCATCTCTGCCTACTCGTGCGGTGAAACGGCGTGATGGTTAGTTAGATTTTTTTAAATTTCTTTCGGTAAATTGACTATTTATTGGTAAGATTAAACAAAAAAACACTCTGATTATATATGTATACATGTACAGGAGCTCACACACACGTATATAATATTAAATGTCCATCCACCTATCATTAACGATGGTATTGATAGGCAAAACTTGGAATATTATTCTAACATACGGCAATCATAGGTATTATGTACTCAGTTGCTCCAACTTCACAAGGAAACCGCACCGGAACTATTCCTTCGCTATATTCTTCAAGCCAAGGGAACTTATACGACCAATATAACAACAAGAATACTACATGAATACGCCGAAATATCCGCTGTAACCTCTCCCTCTTTCTAATAAACAGCGTGTGGAAGAGAGAGAGACTCGCCCCAACGGAGCTCTCAGTAGCAGGAGAATATCGGATATATTAATAAGATAGACTCCATAACACGAGAACTATATTTTCCCTTGCGAACTCTGCATGACGTTCGAGCGAAATTTTCCAAGAGCTTTGAGGTAATACCCAGAGGTCCAGTAGTTAATTTGGTAAGAGACCGGGCACAGAGACAAAGGGAGCTCAGCATAAAGCCGGACGTTTCCCAGCAGCCATAGCCTTTGAGGGGTACTTTCCACGAGCTGGGCAGGTTTGGCAGCGGGACTCTGAAAGGAATTACTATCAAAACGCTTTCGGAAGAGTGACTAGACGGGAGGGGGTCGCCGAGGCGACTGCGGGCCCATTCATTCCGTATTATAGACGTTATATAGAACGACATTTAATACAGGCAGACCCCCTGCGGGCAAATCGTATTAAATGTCAACCGGCACATGAGTCGAGTGGGCACTCACACATCAAAAGCAGTCTCGGACCCGTATTTCCATGTACGCCAAACATGCTTGTAAATGGATTATATGGGTTAATTTCAGGCCATTTCGGTAAATTGAATTTCTCTAAAATTGAAATTTTCCTCCAACTAAAAGGTCAAAGAGCTAAAAACCTGATAGTGAAATTGTTATCACAAAGTGAGTACCCGGGTAGATTAATTATATCATAAAACAAGGATCGTATTCACGTAAATACTTATTGAATTAAAAAGGGTCTGAGATAGACTTACGTCAATACAGATCAACACTGATTGTTGCCTTGAGCCGCTTGAATATTGGTGCCTCAAAATCTAAAGACAAAAATACATTAAAAAAACGGTCATGGCAACAGATTAAATAATTTAGAAGCACTAGCTATAAAGAAAGCCATTAAAATGAATAGTAATATTCTTAATAATCAGTTAAATTTGTCCAGTAGTCAATTATTAGGTATAATTCTTGAAAACTCATAAAGTTTCTCACTATTCTTTTTTATTTTTTATGTGAATACCGCACAAGATTCTCAACTGCTCCCAACCGTCTAGAGCCAGTGAGACTATGGCATCCCCAAATAGGGCATGTTGTGAGGCTGAAGGTAGTGAGGAGGGGAAGGAGATTGGGAAGAGGAAGGTTGGGAAGTACCTGGCTCAGATCTGGTCATCAAACGCGGCTAAAGCCATTTCAAGCAACGTTTCGATTCTGAATGGTGGTCAAAACAGATACAAAAATAACTAAAAATATTCAATAAATAACAGGTTCAAAAATATTGTAAAAGAAAAAAATATATTGAGTAACAGGTTCAACTATTCTCTGGTAAGGGAAGGGGAAAGCATAGCAGTGGCGGATCGATTTCGCTCTCAGACACGGACCCACCCGGTAAGAAGAAAAAAAATCACACGATACAGAAACGAACACCTATGCCTTCACGTGGAGAGGTCGGGACTTGACATTGCCGGCAGCACAACCTGCCTGTAATATTCGAGTCTTTGTCTCGAAATTCCGCCGAATTGAATTTGAGCCATCTGAATATTTCTTGCGACGATATTCTCAAGGGTAAAGACAGAAAATAAACCAAATAGTCAATGGGTAATTGGGTAACATATATCAATAGAAAAAATTGAACCTTAAATAACAGCGAAAGTAACATAACAGAGTTCGAAACGCGAATTAAATCCCTTCACACTTACAAATACATTCTCAATAATAATAATAAGCGAAACCCTTGAACTCTGTAGAAGTTATATTCATAAAAGTTTAAGCCCTCATTTCAGAGTAACACGGTTTTAAAGCCTACCCTTCAACCTTCACTATTATTTTTATTTCTATATCACTGTGAAAAATTATATTTTCTTTGGCTTCTTATTTTTTACTTATTTTTTAATACTTAATATGTACATATTTTTTACTTTTTTATTGTTATAACGGTTAACATCACACAATATTTATCGTGTTGAAGCTATAGATCAGAAACCTTGCCAGAAACCGACTACAGCGTATATGTGCCCATTCCTCGATTAATTAAACCGAAGTTCAAAGTAATTGTCTAGCTTTCTACAGCGCACCGTTTTCTTCAAAGTAGGTAGGTCAAAGCCTTTACCGAAATACGCTAAATTCTAAAGCGTGAATTGTTACATCTTCTAAGAGTGCAATTAAGAAAACTTACATCGTAATTGTAACAATGATCAGTAGGCTGTTTCATAACTAACTTACTACGTGAATGACTCGAATGTTATAAAACACCTCCGCTTGCATAACGATGCTTGACGAACGACGGTTTCTCACATTAGATGAACGGGAATCACTCGAAATAAGTTATGTTCGTTTGGCTGCCGTAATAGAACCTCTTTCAGTCGGGAGGTAATCAATCATTTACCGATACCGCGTCAAGGAGGCTGCTGGCTGCTTTTATATCCTGATAAATAAAATGAAATCATGTGGGAAAAGTGCCAGTTGGTACGATCACCATCATCTTGCATGATCAATCCCATTAAATAATAATATTGATTTGAAAAGTTAATTTTATTTTCCGGTTTTATCTATTCTTCTTTATACCATGATCCATGGGAAGATGGACACTAAACCAAGCATTGGCGCGAAAGGAAGATGCTTCTGAAAAGGGTATCTATAGACGTAACCTCAAAATACTCCAGACAGATAGGATTGTAAAAGTACTTCGTCGAATGGCCAAAAATTGCGAAATTGTTTTAGATTTAAAAATAAGAATATTCGAATATCTTGGACACATCTTGAGCGAGGAGCGAGAAATACAAGATAACCCACAATGGATAATCCAGAAAAATATGTTCATATTCTCGTAGAGAGCAATCACTTTGTGGTTTGACATATTTAAAGAAATACAAAAATAACTTTGTATCAGGCCACGGACATTATTTTAATTTTTATTACTAAAACGTTTTAGTTTAATTTTGTACCCTGATCATGCTTAGGCTAAGCGAAGCCGGTCGGTCATAAAAAATAAAATAATATCCATGGTCTTATACAAAGTTTTTTTTTCATTTTTTTTTAAAATATTTTTATGCTATTTTCTAGGGTCGTTTAGAGTTAAAAGAGTGGCGATATACAAAAGTTTTAAGAGCTCTAGTATCACCTCGGAATCTTAAAAATTCTATACTTTATACATTAATCCCTTTAAAAACTTCGAAATACTATCAGACAAATCACCAAGTATTTATATATTTAAATATGGTGACAAATAAACTGATTAGAGAGCACAAGTTTCAGAGACAAACAAGAGAAGAGACGAGTCTGATAAAAAACCGTCAGGAAAAAGTTATGACCCCGAACACAACAAATTAGGTCTTAAAATATAAAGATTTTTTTTTTTTAAATATTATAATGTCTTCCATGAACAACACTTGAAACATCACAGAAGCTTGTATTCTAACAACCTTTCTTGAGAAGCTCCGAACGCTTTTGTAGAAGGCTCAAGGGCAAAATTGGACCGGAATTTGAAACATTACTGATGAATGGAGTACCCCTTTTGAGCAGGTGGATACGTGGTAACTTGAAGCGTGTGGTTTAGACGTAAGAGGCTTAAATCTGAGAGCTCTCGGCTTGCCCTCTTGTATGAAGTGCAACCGGGTAGTGAATGCAAAGTTTGTTCTGTGATTAGATCCATATGCGGCTTGGGAACTTTAAGCCGCCACTTTTCATTGACACTAAAACTTATAAATGTCCGAGGAATGTTTGTGTGGATGTTTTTATTTATTTATTATATTACAACTTCAATGAACAGGAGCATTCTGTAGATCAGTGCTCCGCAACCGGTGTGCCGTGAGCTGGATACAGGTATGCCGCGGTCAAATTCGAAAACAAAATTGAAATTCATATTCAAATAGATGTATTTAAAAAAAACATGAATTATGTCATTAAACACTAATGGCATAAACGTGAAAATTGTTAAAAAATAAAGAATTAATCATAAGTTATCATCATATTTTTTTCTCAAAGCTCAAAAACTCAAACGATTAAAAATTCGTCCTTACACTGGAATTTTCAGGACATTTTGTAGGTTTTCGAATTATGAGACTTTGATAATAATGCTTCATTCATAATTTGTATTGTACGTTTTACTTAAACATAATTAAGACCAAATGATTTTTATTATCGTAATGCTCACTCCACCTCTAAACCCAAGCGTTCGCTTAAATGGAATATAAAAAAACAACGAATTCTAACATTATTAGATACTAATAATTTGAAGGGTTGGCGGAAGAAAAATACGTGATCAAGAATTTATAATAATTATTAATATTGCGTAAAAATAAATATGTTATAGTTATATGTATGTATACTTTTCAAATAAAAAAAAATAAATTATTGTAAAAATTTGTAACAATTTAATACCTATATATCTTAGCTTTTGGGGTGCCGCGGAATTCTAGGAAGAATTTTGGTGTGTCGTAGGTGAGAAAAGGTTGCGGAGCACTGCTGTAGATGACAAAATTTCTTGGTAGCCCGGTATAAGTTAGTTAATAATAATGCTTGGCTAATTTATTCAACGCTATTTTTGTGAAATATCACCTCAATGGCGCTTTACGAAACTTAAAAGCTATCTAGTTCTGTTTCTGTTGTACTATTCCTCAATTCACACCGTGTACCTTCAGAGGGTATCTGAACACTAAACCAAGCATTGGCGTGGAAGAAAGAAGCTTTTAAAATGTAAATCTACTGGCTCATCTCCGGCCAATATCTTGGTCACATCATAAGGGGTGACAGATCTTAAATTAACTAACTGATAATTCAGAGGAAGATTGATGGAAACGTGGTAGAAGAGAACGCTGCACACCGTGGCTTCGAAACTTAAGCGAACAGTAGGTACAAGTGCAGTTAGCGGTAGGAGATAGCACCAGAAGAAGAGGAACTATCATTTACGCGTATGTAGTGGTATTGCACAATCCATCACGCACCATTTGATATAAATTAATAATTCAGGCAGGACCAAAGGTGACACAAGCCCAGTAATCGATACAAGCCACACGGCATTACTTTGTACACATCGGGCCGTAGAGGGAGCCGTCCATGTCAGCTGTACGACCAACAAGAATGGGAATAGCCTTCGGAAGATGTTAAACAAATGATAATCCTTCTTCGTACTACCGCTTGGCAAGTGCCTCGCCTAACCGACGCGATATGATATGGCCAGTATTATAATAATTATATGCAGCTAGCGAACTTCCCATTAAAAACATGTGAGCAACGTTGCAAAGAGAAACAATGCTAGAGACGCAGCTGTTACTCAGACGTTATTACGCACTTTCAGTGTGGTCGATATGGTAATGTGCAAGAATAAAGCAACTTATAAGTTTGTTGGTACACGTGACAGGATGAAAGCAGTCTAGGTGGTCGCGGGGATTTCACTAAAACCTGTTCTGGAATTAACCTGGCCAGTATTTAGATAGTTGGACCTTTCACTAAGTTCTGTATATTACACATAAAAATAATATGTTTAGTCTAAGATAAAAATTATACATGAGATGTGCAAACATTGCAACTTTGAGATAAGTTTTCTATGTCGATCAGTTTTGTGTCCTTTTCCATTTGATATAACCGTGATAACTCTTCTAATAGTTTCAACAAACCAAAGACAGTCCCTAGGCATTAAGACCGCCCATAATAAATATTATGTGTAGCATGTATTATAAAGAAGTAAATTAAATAAATAAAAATATGGTTCGATTTATAGAGTCGGTTATAGTCTGGTGAGAAAGAGGCTTTACTATCAGTCGGACAGGCCGACGTCGATACTCGCAGCGGGTAACCGATTTACTCCCTTTTAAACACATGTTTTGATTTAGTGAATAGGTCTTTACCTTAGATCTTAAGGTTTATTCTAAAGAATTGAGAATTAAAAATTACAGGTTCACTTAAAAGTTTTAAACTTAGGAGAAATGTCATTTTTGCAACTTATCATATGTTGACCAAATTTAATTGAGAGGGGTAAATTTCGCATTTTTGAATAATCTTACTCCTGATGCTTACAAGACCAGTTAGTGGCCTAGTGGACATACGCGTCTGGTTCCCAAACAGATACCGTGGATTCGATCCTCTGTTAGCTCAAGTCCTCCATAATTGCACAATCAACATTGTTTGCTTATAATGATCGAAGTAGTAGAAATTAAATAAAATTTCAGGTTTTTTCATCCGGAAATGCTCGACACTATATATTTATTTTTTATTAAGAAAAAAAGCATAAACAACGGAACACACAGCTGCTATGGTATGAAAATATATCAAAATCAAACTGTACAACACATTATATTAAATATCGATATAATATGCATTAAACATTTACACATACCTACATTAAAATAAAGAGATACACAATAAGCAACATATGTATTCGTATTAAAGGTTATACAACTAATTGATATGTTGTTACTTTACAACATTAAAATAAAGAACCTCAACCTTAGTATTGATATTGAACTATACAGGTAACCGTTTAAGTCCGTTAATGAAACATAATACTGTCTTGTTTTAAAAGTGTTGACCTACTGAAGCCGTTCAATTAAGAAGTAACATACTATGTATGATAGCTAAGGTCATATCATGAACATACAGACAGCCATCAATCGACCTTGGTGTCTGACCAAAACCTTGTCACGATTGTAAGTTGCTTTACTGATTATTTGCCCTGCGGATACTAAAACGGATCTATGCATGGCTGGCCTCGAGGCTTCTGACATGTTGCATACTAGTTCCTTTAATAAAACTACTCATTAATAATTGCGTATGATTTTTCCAGGTGCTAGCAGTTTGATGAAAAAGTTCGATCGTTTTTTAGTTTTTGTTTTGAAGGGAATATGTTTGAAAAAAATATCTTTGACAGATGTTAATGTCATAGCATTTCCTGTTTTATTAAATATGTTCCTTTGTTATAATTTAAATGTTTTCTCATTGTTCTGTTATTTTATTTTATATTTTGTTCTGCCTCTGTATTCATATGTAACCGCACACTTGTTTAATTTATGTTTGTACCCTGATTAGGCTTAGGCTATGCGAAATCGGTCGGTCATAAAATAATAAATATATGCGTGGTCTTATACAAAGTTATTTTTTCATTTCTTTAAATATGTCAAACCACAAAGTGATTTGCTTTCTACGAAAATATATTAATACGTCTTACAATAAAAGGGTATTTTCATAGATCTTTTTTATTATAAAATCTTTTAAAAAATATACAAAAAGCTACGAACTTATGTTTGAAACCAATACATACATGGTATTTTGACCAAGGATTTCGCGAAATTCGCATTTTCATGGGATATCATACAGCAAATAGAATTGGACTCGATAACCATGTTCCGGAACATAAGATTCAGAAATTGCATTATCAATATGTAACAGCTAGGGAGATCTTGAAACTCAACGATCTGTACAATTGTAGAAAGTTATACTTGCTTATTTCCCTCCTTTGAAACTAAGTTTATTTCTCCAAATTAGAAGTAATTGTGTTTATCTGAAGTGACCTGCCAGGTAACTATGGTTCTATATATTATGTGTGTACATATAAATATGTCATAGATCATATGTAGTTAGTAATAAGATAAAGCCTAGGTATCGAGACTTTTACAGCGCCCTTGAGGTGATTTCCCACAAAAACGGATCTATACAAATTATTTAAATATTATTATTATAAAGTGAGGCAAAGTAACCGTTCGATTTTCAACAAAAGATAAGGTAGAAATATTATTATTATAAAGTGAGGCAAAGTAACCGTTCGATTTTCAACAAAAGATAAGGTAGATGTGTGTTTTATACGGAATTATGCAGAAGTATACATAATATAATAATATATAATAGGTATTATCTTACGTCAAAGTAGGTCAGCTGGGAGTGTGGGAGGTTAAATAATCCAACACTTACCTGGAAAAAGAGAAAAACTTTTGTTAGAACAAAATTAAGGCATTGAAATTGTAAGAAAATTCACAACTTTTGGCATTAGTGGCGGCTCGTGACTATTTAGTGTGCTAGAGGGCTAAGATTAAAAAAACGTCATTATTGATGTTGTTGGAGCCGAAAACGATTTTTTTTCTTTCTAAATTTCAATTTTATTATAGAGATTTTTCAGCAAGCCGTGCACCACCAAAGTTGAAAAATCCTGAAAATCTACATTCAATATATATTTTTTTGATAACAATAATTTTCGGCTACAACAATATCACTAACGTCGCATTTTTTAATTTTGGTACTCTAGCACACTAAAAAATCACGAGTCGCTACTGATTAGCATGTGATACAACATTTCAAGTTACATTACAATTACTTTGTATCAGTATTCGCCCGAGTATTAACAGTGGTTTTTATTATACAACAATTTACAAAATATATGGAAAAAACAATACCAGGTACTTTCTTATTTTCGTAGTGGATATATCAAAGCCACGCTCACAATGTAAATGAAGAGACGAGTATTAAATTTTCTTTTCTTAAGTCGAACCGTGCTGTATGCAAGCGATGCATCTGCTTGAGTACTGCTTTCGAGTTTACTCTGGCTGCGATACTTATAACAGAAATAGAGGTCACAATGGAGCTCTCAGCGGCAGGCCATAAACCCATACTTACCGCTGTTAGTTGTAACCTTAGAGTATACAAGAGGTAGCCCAAGCCAAATCCAGTGAAGTCAGTTTTGGACTTGTTTTTGATGATTTTAACATGACTCGGCGCAAATGGGCGTGGCTAAGACTAAGGCTACGGTATTTAAACATCCATTCATATCACATATCGACATAATGTTTTTGTGTATCCGTATAGCCACTTTTTCACAGTATTTTTTATCAACAAAAATATAGCATCTAACCTAAAAAACCGTTTAGTTGTGTCAAGTTTAGTGGCAAAATAAAAAATATGGGCGGAGTCTCGCCGTTAACCAGCGAAAATAACCAGCTTAAGATCATTACGACAGATAATAGAAGCCGTCCAATAAATTTGCTGTCTCTTTCTCTCTCATGGTGTACGATGTAAAAACTCGGAAAAAGTGATTTATTACAATTTCGGATGGGTTGGGTAAAACAAATTAGCTATCCCTCCATATATTGTTACTTCAAGGTTGTAACCTATCCCTCCTTTCACAAAATAATTTGGTGAGGTATAGGAAACAAGCATAACATTTGAGTAAACTGTTTCAATTTTGTAGAAAAATGATTTTAGAATTTAGAAAGAGACGTAACAACGGACCTCTCACCGGAAAGACCATACACGCGCTTTGTTTATGTTTTATATTCATGAGGGAGCGCGAATTCGGCAGCGTGGAGCCTTCACCCACATAGATACCGAATAAACTGATGAATAATAATGATGAAGCGCTCGTAATATTATGTTGTACGTCACGTCGCCGTATCGTACATGGCAGGAAATTAGACGCACTGGGCGTGGACAGCCGGGGACCCCGTGACTGGCCAGTACCTGCCTAATGGTCGGCAAAGATATTTTCAAATTATTCAAAATATATTTGGTAAATTAAAATAATGTTTTGAATTTATTTTATATTTATTATTTTTGTTTTAATTATTGTAATAATATCAATAATCTTCAACGTAAATATGTATTCGTTACTCCCGTATTACTTATAGAGTAGAGGTTCCGGTTCGAGTCTCGTTCGAGTTTCATATTTACGTTGAAGATTTTGATATTATTTCAATAATTAATATAAAAATAATAAGCATAAAAGCTTTAAAGTTAATTCAAATTTAATATTAATTCTCGACTTTGTAAAAAGTCAAAGAAACATCCGTAAATAAAGATGGACGATTTATCTAAGACACCATCTAGGTATATAATATTTGATCGGATAGAGCTTTGTATACCATACAAAGATGGCAGCCAAATCGGAAGAAAAATTGAGAAATAACATTAATAATTTTCAAATGAAGAATGAGATCGATTAAAATGCCGGTTTGGTATATGGTCTCGATGGCTCAATTGGCAGGAACGTTACTCCCGGATACAGTAGAGGTTACGAGTTCGAGTTTCGGTCGCGACCGTTATTTATATTATTTCAATAATTAATATTAAAATAATGTTATTTTCTAATAATTATTAAGGATAGCGTATTACAGAAGTGGAAGCAGAATATTGAATGCCATACAAATCTGTTCTAACACACACTCTTTGCTTCATTCTCATTCATACATCGTCTCATACATACTGTTCTGTTATTCTGACTCTTGACATGGCCTGTCTCAAGTATTTGATCCCCTTCATTTACCATTCACTATCGCGTCATTCCTTTCTTCGTTCATCCGCTCTACATGCCTGAACCATCTAAGCGTTCCTTTCTTAATCCTATTGATTACGCTTTCCATCAGCCTTGCATTCATTCCGAATATCCACATTACCTTAGTGTTAACAAACAAAAAGTTTTACATTGCCGTGCAAAGCTGTCACGTGGCAGCTTGTCTGCAGCTTCAACCAAATTATACATTTTTGTCTTAATTATTAATCAATGGACGAAATCATTTTAAGGTAAAACTATTTAATTTTGAAAATTTATTTTATTTAAACTCACTTTATTAAAAATCACAGTATATTGAAAACCTATGCAGACTCTATGGAGAAACTGAACAAAGTGGACGTCCTAAAAATATAATTTTTAATGTTGCTACCATACTAGAGTCTTAGATGCTCAGTACCAGTGGGGCAGTGACATCACCAAGTTGGGGTATGTTGACCAAATCTGAATAGACAGGTACCTCTCAGCTTTCCCCTTTCTTACTTCCTTCGCATCCCCACTTCAACCTTATAACATATCCCAAAATGCGGGATGCCACAATCCCATCGACTCTAAGCAGTTAATACACTTGTGTGGTAATAATATAAATGTTTAAATGCCAGGAATTAAGTCCAGAACTCTGTATACAGAGTCAAAGAGTTAACCGTGTAAAAAAATATTCTCAATACATTTTATTTTTTCATTACTGACTGCTGAGTTCTACGTTTCATGAAATTTAGTAGAATTGGTCCACTGAACAGAAAATCCCTGGAAGTATAATCAATAGCACCATAAAAACCATTCGAATCCTGGCCACCGGATAGGACAATCAAATTGATTATCTGTTCACGAAAGAATTTCGCCATTTGAAAAAGCTTGATCGCATTTCACCCGATTGTAAGGGAATTGAGCTTACTTTGGGCACACCTAATACGCCCACAACACACTTTTATCGGTTTGTCTCTTCGGTGGATTCACCGAAGACTCCGAAAAAGTAATAAGTTGAACCTTACTGACTGGAGTGTGATTGATCGATTCTCTTTCCCTCGGCGTCGGATTTGGTTACTTAATTCCTACAAGTTATTTCCAAGCGCCACTTCACTCGGGGGAGGCTCGACACAATACTTAAACAGTAAAGTTGTTCCCACTTTAACCTCCCTGGCCACCCCCATCCAACACACGTGTTCTTATCACGCCAAAATACAGTAAAATGTGTTTGTAGAACAAATTAATGCTTCCCTAATGTGAAATTATTTTTAAATTCACGCGGAATTACGTCACGATGTTAATGTGATTGAAACACGAGCAAATTTTGGTACATTATTATGTATATTGCAACACCATGCTCCATGATTTATTTTTTTATTTGAAACACAAACGAAATATGTACATAAAAAGCATCAAACAATATAAATCATTTACAATCGCTGAGTAAATATCTTAATTTAAATAATAATTAATTAAATTCATTTTCTCTGTTACCTAATTTAAATAAATATTAATATTAACTAGAAATTAACATTTGAACAGCGCCCTTGAGGTGAATTTTTACAAAAACGGCGCTATAAAAATTATCCAAATATTATTACTATTATGTACGGCGTAGGCAATATTAAAAGCTTATAAATTATTTAGCTACAAACAACACTGTGTATTTAATTAACTGAAACATGGTGCATACAACAATACAACGGTCAAACAAACGAACATGTTTAACGATGCTGGAGGCAAATGTCACAATATAGTAGCAGTCAAAATTTTACTTGGTTTAATTTGAATTTCATGCGAATAATTTTATTTAAAATGGTATTTTAATGAAGAAGAGCGAAAAAATCATCAGTTATGACTTTTTGTAATTAGTTTTTTAAGGGGATTTGACAATATGACAACGTTGTGATGTTTTCTTATTTCATCGTAAAATCTTGCCGTTATTGGTATGAAATAATAATTTACCGTATTATTCAGGTATACTTATATCTGTGTCATCTGGGTCTAATTCGCATAGAGATATATAGAAAAACATGATTCAAGCATAAGTTCGAAGCCCTTTGATTGTTTTGAATTTAAATATAATATGATGCATATTATATGCTTTTCGTAAAAATCACGAGAAGTAACTTGACTCGGCAAGAAAAAATATTAGTTGCTTTAATCCACCCATTTCAAATATATGATAATGTCTGCTAGAACACACTATAGGTAGGTACTTTATTAGGTAGTTGGGGATTCATAAAGTTTATTTTTTAAATATGAGACTTTCAATTAAAATCAGTTCCAAATTTAAAAAGTTCACACTCGTACATATGAACGAACTGACAGGAGGAAAGTATTATACTGTGTAACGATTTCCCCTGCATTAGTTACGATTGAACACTAAAGTGCTGGTAGTATTACGATTCCATGCTTGAGGAAATCCGGTGGTTTAGAGGTCAATAGGTCATATTAAAGGAAGTTGCTAGAAAAATACCACCCGAAAAGAAATCTCGAGAAGCAAGATCAGCAAAATAGGTATGAATTGGAATAACCTCCTAATTGAGATTTTAAATGTTAGCAGTTCGATGTCACTCTCTTAGTAAATGGCACAAATGGGTTTAACGACCCCCAAAGCCTTGGCTCTCCAATCAAACGATAGAAAATAAAACTTAAACAAAAAGGAGTAGAATACTATTGGAAAGGTTATGCAAGAGTGAATTAAGCAGTACCTAATTATGTTATTGTTCTTAATTTTTGGAATCCTGTGGTCTTAGGTTTGAGGTTGGACAGTTGGGTCACCTATTCTTCCGTAAAATGTCAGTTGTTTTTAGGTTATAAATATTTAAGTGCATATCTTACGCTAGAAGCATCTACATTGCTTGGACGGAAAAAAGCTCTCCAAACAATATTATAGTCTGGGAGTCAGTTGGCAATGAATCCAAAAATACAATACTATACGAGAATGTGCTTGACGTAGATTGTCCATTCATAACACACAAAAAAGCTAAAGCTATGCCGCTGAAAGCTCCGTTGCGACCGCTCCCTCTTCCTCGCAAACCACGCATGTAACAGAAAGAGAGCTCAAGTGTTACCTAACCTCAAATTTACGTGATATGCGTGGGAAGCGCACGAATGGTTCTGCCGCTCAGGGCTCTGTTGTAACCTTTCCCTTTCTCTTAAACAACGCGTGCAACCACTCTCTCCATTCCATGCGTCGTTAATGAGAAAGAGTGAGAGGTCGCAACAGAGCTCTCGGCGGCAGGACATACGTGCGCCACCCACGTACATTGGGATTAGGTAAAAGTTCTGCTTGTAAATAGTGACTCAGAGAACGTCAGTCGAACGACCCGGGTGAATGTTGCTAGGGCGGTATCATAGAGGTATATTCATATTAACATTTTAATGTTTTTTTTAAATAATGTGATAAAGATGTATTACAATGCAGACAACAGTCATAAATAAAAACAGTCAAACAACTCTAAGAAATATGAATTAGAATGAATGTAAAGTTTAATCCGTGAGAAATAGTTGGGATACAGGCGAATTCTCCAGTGAGTGTATATATATTTTATGAATTACTGTCTGTATCTGTGTTTTCTCCTAAAATAATAAAAAAAAACAAAAACATAGTAAAAAAGAAACACTTTAAACATAATGTTTCATAAAAAAATTGTGTACCTACAGCAAACAAAGGTATGACTACACAAAAAGTAGGAATGCTCATCGTTTGAACTAAGCTTCATTTTTCTTCGGACATTCGAAGCGATTCGGTTCAACAAGATTGCTCCTCACCGGCATGACCATTGGCACGTTAGTCCTGCAGGCCGCGAGATAAAACAGTCTATGTTGTTATTTCTAATTTTGAAACTGTTAATTTTGAGTCTATGTTGTTATTTATAATTTTGAAACTGTTAATTTTGAGTCTATGTTGTCAATTACAAAGATAACCATCAGGAACATAGAAATGAATGCTCTTCACGATACCTGAGTTTTTAAACCATTCACAAATCAATCTGAATAAATGTGTAGTAATGTACACATCCCTTCCGACCCCTAGATGGTATGTAGGATAGAGCCACGGGTAGTAACCACACTCCCTCAAATAGAGAAATCTCAGTTTTTTTTTCTGTACCCTCTCCAACATGAGGGAGTACTTTACTTTGTGTGGGCTGATCGACCCCCCTCAGTATCTACGGGGCGGTGTTGGTTATTTCGCACGAGTCAATAAAATTAAAAAAAATTGCTTTTATTTTATAACAGCGTGATTACGTGACGCTCAGCGACTCAAGAGGGCGGTTTAATGTTCTTCTCATGTACGTAATTTTCTGCTGTGGGGGTGGATTTAAGACTTGTGCAAACATGTGTCAGGAGATGGCTAAATTCACTATATAAAAAGGCTCAATTACTACTACGGTAAAAACGTAATCTCCAGGCAGCTTTAAACATACAAACAAAAAGAAATTTACACAATATTTATTCCGTATTACGAATGCGTAGGACATACGTGTAATGAAGAAGACTAACACAGGCACGCTTAGATGGTTTGGCCATGCAGAACGGATGGACGTAAAGCGGAGTTTCAGGGGAATGACGGGCAAGTGGAAGGAAGAAGGATGCCCCAGAAAGACATGACACGACCATGTGAATGATTTTTTAGAGCGCCCTTGAAGTGATTTTTCACAAAATTAGCAATATCCGAATTACCCCAAAAATATTATTATTATTATACTTGAATTCGGTCATGCCAAAAGTCGGTATAAGCGAGTTATATGTATGGACGCAATGGTCCTGCCACTATGAGCTCCGTTGTAACCCTCTTTTAGTGGTTTAATTTTTATTTCGATTATAAAAAAGAGGGAGGGGTGTACAAAGGGACCTATTAGCAGTATGCCTATAGCACTTGTTCCTTTACAATTTGTATTATTTCTTAGTTCTTTTTTGACTTCCATAAAATAATATTCGATTGGAATATTATTATGTCTAAGTATACGTAAATTTATGGAAAATTGCGAAAATCGTGCAAAATAATGGCACGCCCTGCTACACAATGTACACACAATAGAAAACTGATATTTTTGCATCGTTTCTGAAGCCAACGACTAACTACACATTCTCAGAAAAAAAATTGCACCGATTTCAAAAGCGCAGCATATTGCTACAACTCCGCACTTGAGTAATCTTGCAGCCGTCCACTCAATCAAACGATTTGTTGACATTGCCATAACAGTTTTCCGTATGGCAACACCCAGCAGTAGTTAGGTTGACGTAACGCTAATGAGGCGTTACGTGCTACGGCTACGGGCGTACGGGCGTACAGGCGTACTGCCACCACCTCCGTACGTTGTTCGCTAACGACGTTAAGGTAGGTGTGTTGTATAATGTATTACTAAAATGTAATATAGCAAGTGATACCACTGAACAGATAAGCCCTAAAAGCTAACTAACCATCACGGCGTTTCTCTGGAGGGGTAGGCAGATTAGATAGACCGCCATTCAACTCTGTCATGACACACACTCCTAACTTTATTCACATTCGTATATCGTCACGATGACATGCCCCAACCCGAAGTATTTAGTACAAAATAACACAGTTCAATGTACAGCGGGTATAGCTTATAGTTTGCATCGTTTTCCTGCACCCTTAATATCAATTGTTTTAGTCGTCTTAGTGCCGCATGTGGGTGTTTTTTTCTAAAGTGTGTTAAGCTGTGGGTACGTTCTCCATAAAGAGCCAAGAACTTGTCAAATATATGTGAATTCTTCGGATTCAATATATGACAGTTAAATAAGCTGCAGTCCGTTACAAAAAACCACACACAATGAATGATGAAACACTGTTGAAGAGAGAAAGGAGCTCAACAATTCACCGAAAGCTCTAAAATTGGAAACTCGCCAAACTTCCCTCAACTGAGCACTGGAGCGAGTTTTCCGATTCAAGTATTTGATTCACTTGATCGTACCATGTCTTCCTCGGGCATCCCAAACTTCTTCTTCCATTCTCTTGAGGGTATTTATATTCTCCAGACACTCCTTTCGTCGTCCATATGTTCTACATGTCCTAACTATCTAGGCTTAAGATATCAATTAGATCTTGTTCATTATGTATACTTTTCGAATCTCCTCAATTGCAATACGGTCGTACGTGGATTTACCGTACGAACCATTTGTTCGACCTTTTCTTAATCAATAATCACGTTCATGACCTTGCATACTTCTCGTTATACGGCCGTACAGGTTTTTACGCACACGCGCTTCAGAGATCTCATTTCTACTGCATTCAGTATAATTTCGTCCTTCCTCTACCAGTCCCATGCCTCAAATCGTGAGATTTGGATTCAGGACTCCACTGTGGACTGTGTAATGGTATCACTGTTTTCGCATGGTCTAACTAAATACCATAGTCCAAACCAAAACAACAAACCCTATCCCATATCACACAATTTAGATCACTCAAGAATGACGCTAAACGTTACTTTATAGCATTCTAATACAAGCAATACTACAAATGATTTATCTGCAAATTTTCTATGGGAAAAATGACCGAGGTTTCCAGTGAATACAAACTTTTAGCTGCATTCTTTTAAATTATATGAAAAACCTACCAAAATGTCAGTAAAAGGTGCAGTTTAAAAAACCAGCAAAGGCATTTTTGAACGTTTTACCGAAAATTCCAGTATGCATTTCGTAAAAAAATTAAAAGATAACTTATTCGTAAAAAGCATTTACTTTGTGGCTTGCCATATTTATAAATAAAACACATAAACTTTGTTTAATTAAATTTTGTTTATGTGTTTTATTTATAAAAGATAACTGTTTGAGAATTGTATTCACTGAAAACCTTAGACATTTTTATAACTACCCGTATAGAATTAACGAATAAATAATTTGTACTTTTGCTTGTACTAGAAAGCCAAAAAGTGTGTATTTTTAAGTGCTGACCTTTAAGGGTATACAATTTAAAATGGAAGATTATTTAATGTTGTTCGCGACATGGGTAGAAACACATGTGGTAGGATCATTATAACTGTCAGCTTGGCTCCCTTGACAACTTTTTACTAGAAACTCATATATTTCTTCATTTAACTGAGATTTCACTAAGAAAAAACCATAATTCTAAAGGTTCGGTTTAGAAGCAAGTTGCATTACCAATACAATTACTGACCTACAAATATAACTTTCAATACGTTTTTCATTAAATTGCAACTTCGAGTTTGCTCTTGACATGCAAAAAAGTTACAAAATCTAAATAATCGCAGTTGGACTACTTTAATCTTGCTTTTAAATAAATTGTCTCGCTGTAAACTTATCAATATTGTCATTGTTCGGCGATTCGGATTGATTCGCTGTCTTACCTTGACCGCATTAACGAGGCGATTACAAGATTTAGTTTCTTTTAAAATGGTGCATTCATAATATCAACAAAAAAAACAACATGGCGCAAGTGAGATAATCGTTTCGACCTTATTTTTGACAGTTGATACGGATTTTTTTGGGTTGTATTGTAACATCACGACAGAGCACAAAGGCAACGATCGAAAATCTTGATCAGTCTACTGATTATTTAACTACTGAATAAAATAAAAGACTTTTATGTTTGAACAAAAGGAATGCTTCGTCAGGCTTGAGGCATTTCAGTGAGGTATAAAGCAAAGAACGTGACGCGCCGAGAAGGAATGCAAGGAATTCAACACAATCAGACCATAAATTTCGAAGGTATTTTAAACTGAAGTCTAAATTAAAACGGTAAGTTTAAACATGAATATTTTTTTTTAATAAAGCGGGCAATAACTTTTGTTGCTGTTGGAAGGTTGCATGAAACAAAGCTCAGTTTAAATACTATGGAGATCGAGCTTTCGGAGTATTATTCCCTAAAGCTTAAAACAAACTCCGACATGAACTATGGCGGATAAAAAATAATAGAATTCAGAACGATACTCAATTAATACCCACAGTGGTAACTGACCTTAGTGCTAGCCTGTACTACTCAAATACTGAAATATAGATCAACACATAATATTAGAATACTTTATAGGTAAGTAAATAATGATACATATGATATTTTTTTAAACTATGCGTCTTATAAGAGAGTCCAAACAATTTATGCACAAATCAGAAACCTTTCGCAGCCCACTACATACGAGTATATAAATACCAGCTATCGTTCAAGCCAATAGACCAACGAGTAATAAGTTATTGAGGTGATATTTTTACAAAAATGGCGGTATCAAAATAATACTTATTTTTATTAGTGTAATGTCAGACATTATCGTATATACGAGTATATATATATATATATATATATATATATATATATATATATATATATATATATATATATATATATATATATATATATTTATACCTGATCGGTTAGTTGTTTGAGCGGTCCAAAGCTTCGGTTCCCACTATGGTGGCGGTTTTAATAATATGCCTAGTTGCATCATTGTGCAAGCAACGTTTTCTGCTAATAATAATGGAAGTAGAAGGAATTAAAATATTGTCCAGTCATTCGTATCCAGAGAATGTTTGTCTATCGTTAAAAAAAATTAACTGTTCATTGTGTTGTGTTGTAGCAATAAATCAGAGTTTTTTCAGGTGAATTATCACAAAAGTGATGGTATAAAAAATAGCCAAGAATTGTTGTTATCACTATTGGAACCCATAAAAAATACACAAAGAAATCGGACAAAGGGACGAATTGGGATAAGCGTACGATATATTGTTAGTGTGATCAGTTAATTCTTATATCACTAGGACCCCAAGGAGAATGTGGCGAAGCACGTAGCACGCATAAGGGCAGCCACGGTAATGGGGAACCAGCTTTTATCAGTGTTCCGTGTTCTGCTTCCATTATTTATTTAATTGTGGCTGTTGAAGAGCCACCTATATCCCTGCCCTTTCGGAATAATTCCGAATAAAATCCACATAAACGTTCCACGTTCCGTTTGACACGAACCCCTTTTACTTAAATACGAAACGTCAAAATATACAGCCTAAAGATCGTAACATATTTATATATATATATATATATATATACTTAAACCTCCGATAGCTCCTTTGTAACATGTAACCACTCCCAATGTCTCATAAACGACGCGTGTATCATATAGCTCTTAGCAGCATGGCCTCAGAAGTTTCACATTGAAATGTACAGCACAAGGAAGAAAATGTGCTACCAATCGTAATATTTATTTTTTTCTGAAAAGAAAGACCGACATTCGCACGTTCCGAATAAACTGAAAAATTTCTACTACTTCCATAATCATAAGCGGAATATTTAGCTTGTGCAATGACGGAGGACTTAGCTTGCAGAGGATTATACTAGCGACGTCAGGGTGGAAACCCGGAGCATTTGTCCACTTAGCTACTAACCGGTCTCTTAATATAATATAATAAAACCGCTGATAGATTCCAATTACAAAAAAATATATATAAAACACGAAATGGAAAAAAGAGCAACGGAGAAGGAATAGCACATACATAATAATAAATGAAGCGATGACAAAAATAGGACAAAATAAACATAAGAGAGAACATTCAAGCCATGGCCTAGTCAAAGTTTTGGTAGAGTCGTAAAGAATGACAAAAATCACTAAGACTGCTACCAAAAAATTCATGACCATGGCTTGAGTTAAGAAGTCTTGACATTCTGGACATTGGAGAATTATACTCATAATTAGTATTGTGATGATTGAGGAACAGCAATTCATTGTTTCTCAGTCTATGGCAAGGAATGTTGAACTGGATAAGTTGCAACAGAGAAGGTGAGTCAATAAAACAATTAATAATTTTGTAAATGAAAATTAAATCAAAGTCTTTCCTGCGCTTTTCTAATGAAGACATTATCAACAATTGTTCAATGTCATCATATGAATAATCGCCTCTTTCTCGCCCTAATCTTCATGCAATACCGCGTAAGAAGCGATGTTGTACGGATTCAATATGATGAATATGAACGGTATAGAAAGGGGACCAAATTACACTAGCATATTTAAGATGAGGGCGAACTAATGAGCAGTAAAGGGTTTTTAGGGTCTTCATATTCTTAAAGTCACATGCAATTCTATTGATGAAGCCAAGAAGTTTTAGTGATTTATTAGCTACATTATTAATGTGGTCACGATAAGAAAGATTGTCTAAAGTGACACCAAGATCTTTTATAGATTTGACGGTAGATAGGGAGACACTATTTAATTTATAATTGAAGAGGATCGGTTTATGAGTTCTATGAAATGACATAATTTTACATTTATCAATGTTTAATTCTAGGCAGCTAGTTTCACACCATTTATTAAATGAGTCAATATCAATTTGGAAAAGAATAGAGTCATGTAATTTTTTTAAATTATTTTAAGGATCTTATTGTCATCTGCAAAAAGCCAAAAACGCGAGGAAGAAAATACTTGGGGTACTCCAGACGTTACTTTAATATTAATAGATTCAAAGTTATTAATCTTGACTCCATTATTTAACCCTTATCTTGGCAATGTAACATACGAGTATATGTTACACCAACGTTGCTATCTTTTTTTTTTTTTTTAACAAATATTTAACATTTTTAGTAATGACAACACTTTAGAAAATATCTTCTTTATCGTCCTGTCAGTTGTTGACACCTATAGTCAGTTACAACAATTATGTAGGTTATTATCTTATATACACTAGGAATTAATATTAACTAGAAATTAAAATTTGTACAGTGCCCTTGAGTTGATTTTTCACAAAAACGGCGCTATACAAATAATCAAATTATTATTATTATAAGGCTTAACACGAAGAAAATTTACAATGGAGCTCTCAGCAGCAGGACGATAGAATTTTCACATTGAAATAGGTATGCAAATTAAATGCCACCGATCGAGATACATAATACACTAAGACAGCAGCAGGACACTATCATTTGCACTATGAATGATGAATTTATTCCAGCTATGCGTCAATCAATTAGGTCGACTTATAACTTTAACAAAATACCGAGAATCCATTAATCTCGGGGCGGATGCGGTATCTGTCCCATTTCCGTCAATCTCGACGGAACTCAATAAAGAGTAAAATTAAACCCCCGAGAAGAAAGGTTTAAAAACACACCCGTATAGGTACTTCTACAATGAGGAATTACGATGTTTTTTTTCTTTAATTAACTATATATTCTCGTATTAACACCTTCTTACTTAAATGTCACTTTGTTTTGTGAAGCACAATTCTCGCAAATACTAAAATATTTAAATAATATTAATAATCTACACAAATATGAAACAGAAAAGCCAGAAACTAAAAAGAAAATTGGTCACGACCGAGACAATAAATAAGCATAAATGCTGTAAAGTTAATTCCAATTTTAATGGCAAAATATTTTTTAAACTTTGAAAATAACGGATTCAATTTCAAGTTTTAAGTAGCGTCAAGGACACCAGGGTCAAACCAAGTCATATAGTTCTCAATCTCTCCGTAATAGCGTTCTGATCGGGATAGAATGACTTCAGAGGCAAGCAGGAGCATTTGGACCATTTTTTTCTAAATTTATACTTATCTATATTATTTAAAGAACAATATGAAAAAAATATTAAAAAAACTAAGACACCCTTACGTCATTAAAATCATAATCGCTGCGTCATTGAGGAGCATTGTAGAGAGATTGACAATTGTTGTGACTATCATCTGAATCAAAATCGTATGGAGCTATTAAGATTCTCGAACACCTCAAATCGGGCCCCTTTTCATGCAGCAATTTTTTAATTTATTAAATTCAAAAAAATATTTTATGTTTTCCAGGGTTTTACGATTGGACCTTTTTTCAGAGCTCCCTTTACTGTTGGAAGGATTTGGAGAAGCCAGGACAACACGATCGTAAGATATACATAGTAAATATAGAATGCACGCACCGCGTGCACTTTCTGCGAATCACTCGGGCGTTCGGTCTCGCTCCCTCTCGCCGGTAGTAAACAAGAGTGAAAGGAAAAGCGATGGCGGACCTTGAGGGTCCATTGATGCACCGGGAAAGATTCAACAGCCAGACTGTCAACAAACGGGGACGAGGGGTTTTATACAAAGTACTTTATGTTCACCGTGTAAATGTTGGCAGGCAGAAATTAAAGAGAAATGATCCAAATTATTGTTGCGACTGCTTCGAAACTAGGCTGTTGATTGTTGATAGCATTAAATTGCATAATAAAATGAAGAGGGAAGTCAGTACAATGTTTGTATTGAAGAAAAAAACAACAAGAAAAATTTAACAGTGAATATAATCATAAAGGTATATAAAATATAGAGTAGTCAGCTCATACAGACGGAGACTTGAAACAGTGTTCCATTTAGTTCGCGGAGGTATGTGGTGCGGAGACAGGACTCTTGCGTTCGAATGTCGACCGATGCTCACGAACCATACCTAAAATAGCCGAAGTAGCAACGCAATGTGAGTTATTGTGCTTTGCAAACTTCACATTTTAGAACTTATTCTTGCTTAATTAACTGTTATTTTAATAAAATAAAAACACGCTTTATTCGGGAAGGTTACTTCTTCGGCTTAATCAAACTTAATGTTAATGATTTTGCCGCAGTTTTAGCAGTAAATCCGCATTTTATAGCAAAGTCGTTCGGCTAGCAATACGTATGGGTCGACAACCGCTTGTATGTGACTGTTCAGCCAGATTGAGCGGTGATTCCAGAAAGCTTCCAGTTGGGCGGCCAGCCATTTTTAGCGTCTAGTGTCGTATCTAATTATATACATCTATGATAAGTCTTATAATCGATTGACCCGAACTAAAATAAAAGATGGATCTAACACTCGAAACAGATAAGTAACCTAATCAAATTGCGGGATATTCATTTGGCGCCCATATAATCTGAACTAACTAACCATAATATTAAAGTATAGGCAGAGAGGAGGCAAAGTCACCAAATTCTGTCCTGACACATATCCAAATTCATACATATTGTTATACTGACTCTTGACATGATCCGACTGAAGTTTCTGATTCACTTGATTACGCCATCTCTTCCCGGAGCGCCATTGACTTTTCTAATTAAGTAACTAACGTCGTGTAATTTCTCCGTGGGAATAGTCCATACATGGAGGTTGGAATCTCACAGAGCTATATCCTGGCTGACACCCTATTTCAGCGCACAGTAAAACTATATAACCGTCATTTTCTTAATTTTCTTTAAATATGCATAAATCGGTATTGCATTCGGATTGATCACCTTACATGTAATTCTGTGATACTTGGTTTTACCAAATAGGGATCTCATTTCTACTGCATTTAATTGTCATTATTTAGCTTGTTCCGACTCTCATTGCCATTTTGAATGTTGCTATCAGACTGCGAACCTTACCAGCTTTGAGAACTTTTATCGGGGACGACCTTAGATGAATTGAATAATGTAGATACGTTACTGAGACAACGCGCGTGAATGTACTAAACCGAGTCCGAGAGATTTATCTGAGATTTACTGCGTTTAGTATCACACAAACATTCGTTCGACAGACAAGCTGTCACGGGAGCTCTTTAACCGAAATAATGTGAGATAGCGAATGCAGATATACGTAGGTGTGTGGAAGACAACCGTTTCCGTACGTCGTACTCTACTTGGCTAGTCGCTCAGTAAGTTCTTCGGTAAAGAGAGATTATAACAGTAACGCGGCAAGTCCATATAGCTATTTCATCCAAACACACGCATTATGTTTAGCATTGCTATCCTTTTCATAAGCTTTTAAACTTAAATCAAGACCGTGCCACATTTATCGTTCGATTTGTATGAATATGACGTGTCTTGTATTTTATGTCTATGGGGATGACTACATTCAGTTCTCTATCAATTGTTTTTCCAACATTCACCTTTCTGCTTATGTTCTTACACTACTCATCAGCCTTACCGTCGTCTCTCGCGAACACACAAATAATCTCATCCACTCACTCGAAGGTTTCGCTGTTTACAAACTATTTTTATTGATAATTTTCGTTGTGCTTACTCTCATTCGTAATTATTTCGTTTTACCACACATGGCGCCTAAAGGTTTCATATCCACTGAATTCAATCTATACATACCGCTCGGTGTGCTTATCTCGGGCATATGGCTTTTAAATGACCGTTCAATTACCGTGCGTGTACAATGTATACCGGTGCCCCCAGTGCGACGGAAATGCAGCATAAACAAATCAACATTCTCCTGCAGATACATTAAATACTCGTACTACTCGGTAGATTGTCGCTGCATAAATATCTACCGGCGGTTGGTATTCAAAGATGGTCTCGCAACCGGCAGATCCTTGACACTCGATATTACTTCCTGCACTTTACATGTATCGGAAAGTGCATGCTTTATGAGTCTTCTGACTTTTGAGTGATAAAGAGCAGAGATAATCCTAAATGATTGGATTGTGTCAAGGTAGAAACTTGTATTTCCGATGGTAACAAATTCATAGACAAAGCTAGGGCAAAATATATCAAAAGCTTTGTGATAAAACGTGGGCCTCTGGTAAAAGAAGGCAAAGAAAACAAAGCAAGATGAGGATGGCTGGAGGTGCCCAGTCGAAGCAATTGGTTAGTGACTACGAAAAACAATGTTTCCAAGGGCTTCAACTAAATTTGCTTAGTATTTTTTTTGGTTGTGATGTTTTTTTTATGGGACTATGGCATCCCTAATTTTAAAGTATCACTTTACACGATCAGAGCCTAATTGGATCATAGTTACATACATACATACACAATGTTGTCTTTGCATACATAACTTTAGCTGAATTGTCAATGCCTTGGTGGAAGCACAGTTGTGTATGAAATGACTTGATCTTAAACTCAAATAGTGTGATTGTAATTTATGTAAGTATACATAATAAATATATACTGAACAAAGGGCTTTAGCCCACTAAACAAAACTGAATGGAAAATGTACTTGGCAATAAAATTACAATGTATTTACAAGAATATGCAAACATATAAATTGATATTATTCCAAGTGTATGGGCTTAGCGTTTCAACAGAATAAATGGCAGAATCGAAGGTTACGAAGAGAAAAACAACTCTGCGGCTTGAAGTTCCCAACGACGATAGCAATAAAGCCAGGCCCTATAAGGCGGGGAGCAACGGAGCAACAGAGCAACACTAAAGGCGGTGTATCGCAATTGATCAGAGGCTGGATTGAATGGGCTGACCTCCGGCCGGGTTCAGATCGCGAAAGGACGGCGAACCCGCAGTTCCTTTTGCTCTTGTGGTTAGGTGTTTGCCACACTATAAAGATCGCAGCTCCGGACCACCCAACAAACGAACGAACCCAAGGCGAGGTACGACTTAACGATCCATTTAAGGCCTATATCTGCATACCAGTTATAGAAACATTTGGTACTACTGGCCACGTGGGTGCGGTATTTAACTGCTGAGGAGAGCTCCGTTGTACCCACTCTTTTGATAAATCCGTCATTTTGATAACTTTTTCCCCCAAAACTTGCCAACATACAGAACCTAGCGGAGTTCAAACGGGTCTTAAAAACCAAATTGTTTAAAAATCCTACATACAAAACGTAACTTATTAAAATTGAATTCCTTTAAAAACGTCCCTAATTTATGCTTTGTCTCGGTTTTATCCCTACTTCTATCATTACAACTCAATGTCCTCACTATCTACTGAAAACCATATACTCATTGTCATAAAATATTTATTGTTCTTGTGTTACTTGTTATATTTACACTGTTTTGCATTTTTAGAATCGTTTACTTGTGTGTGCCAAGACAGAGTTATATGGCGGTCCGTCCTCTCTGCCTACCCCTGCGGGGAAACGGCGTGATGGTTAGTTAGTTAGTTTACTTACAATACTTGAATATTAATGTTTTAAATACCAACATATTAACTATCTTTAATCTAAATTCCTTTTCTTTGATTTGACAAATATATTGATATGAACTCATACGTTTCATCCGAATTTTTATAAGCTTAGCTTCAGGTAAATTGTTTTTTTTTTTATCTGTTGATGTACACATGAACTGTTATACCCATATCTGAACCTTTTTCTCTCACAGTTTATGATAACGATCACGATTTTATATAGTTTTAATTTGTATACATACGAGTATATATTATATATTATTTTCTCCTTTTTAGTTAATCTTATTAGCATAATTAATTTAGTACGAAGCGCACTGGAGGTGAAATATCACAAAACTGCGCTATATAAGTTCACTGTTATTATTATTATTATAATAAAGAGGGAGGGGTTTTATTAATAGAGCTATGGAGAGGTTTGCCTTTACTTCAACTTAACCTCAGATATTTAATAATCGCATTCGCAGTATTAATTACAATGAAAAAAAATATGTACAATGCATCTGCGTGGCAGCGTGCAGACAAGAAAAAAGATGATGACTAATGGACGCTGGAAAGGCAAAAAAGCTTAAGCGACATTTTGGGCAAAAATGAGTAAAATATGCAGTTTTGATCAGATTTATTTTCGGCATTGAATGCTCTGACTCTCGTTTAATTCTGAAGACTTTTGTGGCGCTTCAGCCATCTAAAATATATGTACCATTTGGGAGAAGGCTTGACTCAAGCGACAAGTTTGGGACTTTTTAAGCTTTTTTGTCGCTGCAGGTAACTCAATGCTCACATTGAGTTATCTGAGTCAACTTTTTTCAAAAATCCAACCAGATACTGAAGTTCAAAACTAGTCATAAACTTTCCAAAATGGCGCTTCAGCCCTTTTGTCTTTCCGGCGTCGATTATGGATTTGGATGAAAGGTTTGAAAAATGATGACCGCTATTATTATATCCACCTCTCCTATCGGAGGTTGGCTATCATCAGGGCGATCTTAATTATGCGGACTGTGGCCCGGAACAAAGCAGCGGAACTGCACTCGCACAGATCGTGTAGATTTCGAAGCCACGAAGTCGTAAGAAGTGCCCTAGGGCAGTAAATTGTACCGCGTCCCAGACCTTACTAACAAGTTTAGCATTATATTGGTAGCGAAGGGCTTTGCCCCGGTGCAACGCCCAGCCGACCGGCCAGCGATCGGTCGGCCGCCTGACCTTGGGGCCGCCCGGGTGCGCGTGGGACGAGTCGGCGGACGCAACGTCTTCTTGCCGGATCACCGCTTCGTGCTCACAATTTATACATTACTTTAGCGAAAGTATTCAGAATATAATATATGTTGACTTATCGAGTAGTGGAATTCTGCCAAGATGATAACATCGTTAATTGGCCGAAGGACGTTCAAAGAGAAACGAGAAACAGACTTTCGTTCAGACTTCGTCCATATCTCAGAGCAGTAATATAGCAGGAGGGATAGCTTTGCGAAACAGTGTAGTCAGGATTGTTGATTTTTACTCGGGCGTGGCTAGGGTTTTTACGGAAGCGCCTTTTTACATCCATTCATAGCACATGTCGACATAATGTAGCGTTTATTTCTACAACCACTTTTTGACAGCATTGTAATCAACAAAAATATAGGATATAACCTCAAAAACTGTTGAGTTATGTCGCGTAACAAAGCGTCGTGGGCGGAGTCGCCGGAGACGCGGGAGAAAATGATTAAATACCTAAAAGTGAAAATGATTAAATTATTAAAAAAAATCTTCAAATCGATAAAAGTACCTCAATTGTCATTCTTATCGTTCAGACATATATTGGTCATTAAATCATTTTTCAAGAACGATATATAATAAGTCAAGAAAGGGTTTGTTAATCCATCGACTATTATTAACTATGAATAATTTCCTTTTGGGAATACGTACGAATATGAACTTTTCAAATTTGGAACTGATGTTAGTTGAAATTTTCAAATTATGAAGAAAAAAATCTTCAAATCCTGGCAAGCGATAAAGTACCTCCCTATACAATATTTTACCTGAAGATTATTTTTATTCTATATTTAAAATTAAATCAAAAAATATTTTTGATTCTGTCGAAACAAAATTTCTCAGTTTTCATATCGGCAAGTCAAGTTTACATCCAGTGTTTTTCACGGGTAACAACTAGTTTAATAATAGAAGTGCGATGATTCAACGATATGGAGGTGAGGGCTCAAAGACACTCCTTGAACGAATGCGTCACCCATTTTTTATACATTATTCTAAATAGGCAGACAGCTGATAACCGTCTGTGGTGACTTCAGAACGTCTGCCGTATGGACCTTAGAGTAACAATATATAGAGACCTAACTTTGCGAAATTTTGTCCGCACTTTTTGACCAAGCAATGACCAAAGGGTGTGGCCTAAACTCACTAACAGGGTTGTCACAAATTAAGTAAATTAGGTATTTTGTTGTGAGTAGGTAGTTGTAAATCATTAAAAAGAATGAATGTTGTATATTTTTTTGTTTATTCAAAGATACATTAATCAATAAGATTATTAAAATCTTATTTATAGATAAAAATATAAACGAATTAAATTATTAGTACAGAACATTTTATAATACATATTATAAAATGAACTTCAGTCTCCATCAACAAAATAGTTTACAAACAAAAAGTAAAATTAAAAAAAAAAATGTACGGTGATAACAGATGTTAAATCATTTTCTTAACCTTGGAGTAAGAATATATGGAGAGAGATCAATTTTTTTTTACCTATATAAATTTGCGATAAATCACTTTCTCTGCGTTTTTACGTCGTACACCATGAGAGAAAAGAGACACAAAAAATTCACAAAACATGACACCGCTTTTAAGTATTGTAGGGATGTTTTCCGTCCCGCGTTATTTTGTAAGGAAATTTCGAATGCAGATAATAATAACAGTGAACTTATATAGCACAGTTTTGTGATATTTCACGTCAAGTGCGCTTCATACTTAATTAATTAAGCTAATAATTCTAACTAACAAGGAGAAAATAATATATAATATGTATACAAAATTAAAACTATCTAAATGCATGATCGTTATCATAAATCATCAGAGAACAGGTTCAGAAATGGGTACAATAGTGCATGTGCACATCAATAGATTTAAAAAAAAACAATTAATTAGAAGCTAAGGGTATAAAAATCCAGATGAAACGTATGAATTCATTTTAACATATTTGTTAAATCAAAGAAAAAGAAATTAGATTGGAATTTGATGTTAGATCCGTAAGGCCCGAGAATTCTGTAGTTGCACCAATCGTAGATACTCCAAAAAAGGTAGTCTTAAAAAACATAATACTATAACGTAATACGCGAATTTTGAAACTAGAAAAAAAAATCTCCGCATTACACATTACATTTATCTGAAAATTTTATTCTTACAAGTATTGGTATAGTCATTGAATAAAAAATGGTAATCGATGTATTATAAATTCATTTGTTTTGCACCAAAAATTTTAATGGTGGTGTCAAAACTGGTCAAAGATGTGAAAAAAATTGACCATAAAAACCTTTTGTATTGCCGAAGGTACTATCGAATCATATTGAGGCACCGCGAAATCCTTAAGACGGATCTTTACAAATGTTTTGTCGAAGTGGTTACTTGGGAAATGGACTGAGCAGATTGTGCTATGGTATTTAGGAGTCCAATTTTGCCTTCTCGTAGCACGGATCCATTTTTCTCGCCTTTTTTCATCCTTTGGAAATCTAAAAATAATTAAATATATAATAATATTCCAATTTTGGCATAGCCCTGAATTTAGAGAGGCAACCAAAATCTAAGAGATAAACACTATTCCGTCTTTATCTGTTTGCCAACAATTTAGCGTTAGTATCATGAGAAAAGAAAGAGACCGGGATACTTTCAGAAGCCGTACGAAAACGGTTCCTGGGAAAAAAGTTCCCCTTTCTAATGGTTTCTAATGTGACATCTCGTAAATATTTTTAAGTTAAACATATTACGAATCAATTTCAAACGGAAGTTTATTATATTGGAACGAACAGTCCAAAGATTAATTACATATTGGTGTAAGTTACTAGTTGTTTTGTAGGTTAGGATGTTAAATATTTGAGATCAAACTAAAAAAGTTTAAACGTGAGTGAAGTTTGTGCAGATCAAATATCGCGGACATGGTATTTAGCCCGCCCCAAATCGTGTATTGGTTTCAACAATTGTTTGTCTCTTTTTCTCATATGCGTATAGAACCGAGCATAAAGAGAGAGCTATATTTTGCGAGTTTGTCAACGATTTGTCACAAATTAGTACGGTCTCTTTATATTATTACTCTGAGGTATGGACAGACAACGATACGACAAGGTCACCTGAAATAGATCAAGTGGATAAAATAATTAGGTCCTAAAATGGGAAAATCTTCCTATTTTGACAGTCAAAAGGTTTTTTTTAATTGTCAAATATGCATTCTGGCCTAAATAAATAACTAAAATTATACCGTAAGACGTTCATAGACATACATCAATATGAACATAAACAATCGACTGTGAACAGTGCACGTTAACAATCGAAATAATTTGAAAAGTAATTTGATAAAAAAGCAATTCTACTAAAAACTCACGGATGGTGGGCTTGGGTAGCATGCACTTTTTACAGCTCTCTGTCTCTCTGTCTGGAATTTTTAGGTTAACGTACCCACTTTCAACTCGCAAAGTCATTCCATTAACGAGTTACGAAGCTTTGACATATTAATTTAACTCCCACAAAATAAGGCAAGACGTTGTATCACGAGTTCTATATTTTTAAATAATTAAAATTGCTAAATTAAATATTGTTAATTTAGTTTTTTATTCGAGTATTGGAACTCGGGCGAAGCAGGATTTATTTCGCAAAACAAAACAAACGCGATAATCATGTATATTATAAGAAACATTTGAATCTTTTTAGTTTTGTAAGTTTATCCATCAAATCTGAACGTTTTAATAATTTGCCGTTAGAGTGCAGAGAGTTTTTAAAGAGACGTTCCCAAAAAGTAAGCATATTTCTATTTACGCCTTTTATAACACTTATTAAAATTATTTTGTCCAATTATCAAAAATAATTAATAAAATTTATCAATATTTGGGTCCTTATTTTCTTGAACCCACTATAATATTTTTCTAGTACAATTCTCATCAGCATTTTTAGCATAGTGTTGAAAAAAATGTTCAGCAGTAAACGAGTAACAAATAAATGTTGCATAAAGCTGTTACATAAAGCAGCAGTTAATTAAGTATTATTAACATAACCAATAATATATAAGGCGAAAAACTGCAGTTTTAAGTAATGTAGTTTTAAAAATAAAATAAAAACAAGAAATAAAAATAAGGTAAGCATTATTGTTATTATTATTGGAATAAGTCATTTTTGGTCATATGACAATTCGTGACATCACATCATATTTAAATGATTTATAAAACAAGAGGACAGTACACAATACACACCACCACGTTAAATCTAATTAAGAATGATGATTGCAGAAGCTATTGGACATAGTGGATTGTACTTGCAACTGTCAAGCGTCACATTGCCCTTAGTTTAAATTGACAAGTAAGTACTAACTCGATGATCATTGGGGCAGACTGGGGAAATCAATTTTAATCAATTTTATCTAGTGCAATTAAGCTGATACCGACTGTTCACGATGTTCCTGGAATCTTTTGTGATGATCAGTCTAATCAAGCAGCTAGAGCACGATTCTCTCATTCCAGGGAATAGCACAAATAATGATTGACCCTTAGTCCTTAGAAGCAACTGAGTGGAATTATTCCGAATGCAATTCAAAGACAGGAATTAGCTTTGCCCGTAGTCTCCCATATTATCCGCAATATAAAGGTAGAGATAATAATAGCCGGTATATATTATGTTGTTACCAGTGAAGTGCATTGCTTTAGAGCTATAACTAAAGGGAAGCAGCTTTTCAATGGTCGATAGATAGTGAGAGCTGCCAAGAATCAGCAAAACTAACAACTATTGAGGGAGATTCAGTACCAAAGCTGGACGCCAAATGGCTCAAGAATAATAACAAGATTTGATAGTGGATAAAGAAGTAAGTTAAGCTTGTGATGGAATTGAACGCCGACACGCCAGAAGATCCACGAAAACAAATAAAGATTTGACACTGAATAATGAAGTTAGTATAATCAGTTTTGAAAATACATCATAAAAACATTTTTCAGTAACTTTAGGAGCAACTACATACCAGTGAGGCAAAACTGGAGACGATTGAGGGAGTTCTATGTCCAAAGAAGAAGAAAAATAATTCATGGTGGATGAAGCCAATTTATTACAAGGTTCCTTTTTTTAAGGGCATCAGCAGGGTTTCAGCCTTGGTGGTATGCACTCCACTGGTAGTTACGTTCCACAACACATCAAACAGTAAAATCAGCCACGGGCAATTCAACAGAAAAGTAATTCAAGATAATGCAACATGTAAGTTGGACGTATTGTATCATGCGAGAGTTATTCAATATTACCCAGTCCCCCGGGAACAGCGTGATGGATGCCGACCATCAATCAAAGATAGCGCGGAGTATTGTTCGGGGTAATTGAGATGCATAGACGCTCGGCCATTACCTGCAACTACAGGTATGGCTGGCCGGCAACAAAGGGTAGATGGCCTGTGCAGTGCCCTACGAGCACAAGGTTAAGTTAGGCTAGGCTAGGGTTACCAATAGTGTTCAAAAGCAGGACATGTCCCTTTTGTCCAAATAATTTCCTCCGTCATCTTTTGGCATTCATTTAAAATTAGTCAATATAATAAATCTTTTTTTAAACGAGTAACACACTAGAGACCCGACTGCCCGGAGTCAGTAGAAATCTAGTTATCCAAATTGGTGCGTGTTTTCAGGCTAAGGGTAGTGCGAAGAGGAAAGTTGGGAAGTAGATACCGGCGGATCTGCGCATTAAACACGGCTAATGCCATTTCAAGCAACTGTATGATTAATTCAATATACAATCTTGTAATCTTGGGGGAGGGGGTTGCTAGCGATATTCTGAGAACAAAACGAGCTGGAAACCGGTTCCTCGTTCTCGCCCACACTACGCTACCAACGCAAAATTAAGTAGTTCTTTGTGGTAGTTCGCACAGAGCGGTTACATCGCTACAAAGTATGGCCTGCCTAATGTGAATGTGAAAATGATGTTTCAACCATTTCCACCCCTAAAAATCGACACACATTGTTGTGATTCATCTTTCCTGAATAATTAACATATTTGACAAAAGTACATCTAGCATTGACCTCCAGAAGTATATTAGTATATGTAAAATAAAACATTAAAAAAATATTCAAAATTTTCGTTTGCCTTCCACTCTAAATCACAACATTGAGTCAATGTGGTAACCCTAGGCTAGGCAGAGCTAATGCGCAGGTCGTGATCACACGAGGGCTGGTGAGCGGCGAGCGACGAGCGGCGTGCAGTCCTGGGAGATGCAGGGACGCGATGGCGGTAGGCTGGTTGTCTAGTGACCGGCGCTGATGCAATGCCAGAGGTTAAATAAACGTGACAATTTAACGTGGAGCATGAATATAAACTGCGCCGTCGCCGTAATACAAAGCGGATAAAGCAGCGCCTCTGACACGATGGGGAATACTTGATACTTTCATACTGCGGTGGGTCGTGCTAAGAAATGGTACTGAACCTAGGTACGACTTTAATAGAATGCGAGAGTGTAACTCTTACACATAGTTTATTTTTCAATTATATTTTAACATGATGTACAGATCATTAGGTGGTAATATATACACGTTCAGTTATCAAGAATATTACATTTAAAAAGAATATAACTTTTTTTCTCTACCTGCTATGCTAACTTGGTCCGTATTAAAGCAACAAATGCTTGTCATGTGTACTATATTAAATAAAATACATTTATCAGAAGGTGTTGTACCTCGAACCTATTTTTCAGTTTTCATATATTTTTTTAACAAACTAACTCGACATTCATGGACAGTGGAGAAAAAATAATCCATAATTATTAAAATAAAGATTGAGGAAAAATAGCAACAATTCATTGTTTCTGAGTCTACGGCAAGGAATATTATAGATAACATCACCAAGTTCAGTAAGTTTAATTTTAACATCTCTTAAGCCTCATCAATAAAAAATGGAGCTAAACGTCACATTGTATCATTCTAATACAAGCAATAGTACGAATGATTTATCTCTCAATTTTCTATGGATAGTTAGGAAAATGTCTAAGGTTTCCAATGAATACAAATTTTAAACTGTAATATTTTAAATTCTATGAAAAACATATTAAAATGGCGGTAAAAGGTGCAGTTTGAAAACCAGCGAACGCATTTTCGAACGTTTTACCTAAATTCCACTATGCATTTAAAGAATTTAAAAGATTACAGTTTAAAAATTAAATTCACTGGAAACCTTGGATATTTTTCTAACTACCCGTATAGAATTAACAGATAAATCTTTTGTAGTATAGCTCGTATTTGAAAGCCAAAAAGTGTATATTTTGGACCCAGCATGTTTTGATATTTTGTTCATAGAACTTTGTCTCGTTTTTGCACTGGAATCTCTCACACGCACAGTGGCGGGAATCGGTACACAGTAGATTGATAACGTGTCATGAATAAAAAAATGACCCGCAGCCAAGAACTATAATTATTTGCACCAAACTTTGAGCACACTTTACGATGGGCATATTTAGTCAGTGAGAAATGTAAGTGTATAGATATGCCTTTTAACAAATTAACACATTTTGTGTGGATTTCTTATAATGGCGCATTGTTGATACAACCTCCGTTATTTTAGCTACAAACACAATGGTGTTAATGGGCAAATAAAGGCGTACCGCTGATAGCTCCGTTGAAATCTTTCTCTCATTCTCTTAAATGATCTCATGTAACAGAAAGAGAGATTGCAAGGGAGCTCTCCGCAGCAGGACCACATAACTGCTCGTATTGTCAAATAAAACAATCACCTTTAGTTTATTTAGGAAACAGTGGTGAGTAGGTATTTATAGCGAAATTTCTTTTCAATGTGACCTGAGTCGAAAAGTTAATAAATATATATACCATAGGCATATCCTAAACAAATAAAAATTCACATCCTCAAGTGAGTATCTCGACATATTTAACAAGCGATGACAAGTTTATATTGTAGAGGATGTATCGACTATTATCACGGTAAACATTGAAAATATTTACTTACTAGATAAGAAAAGATAAGCTGTAAAAATACCGCAATTTTAAGAAAAAAAGTCTTATTCATTATTTGTAAGACACTAAATAAAGATAAGTTTGCAGAATGCTTGAAATAATTTTTTTAAAGAAATTAAAAAATAACTTTGAATAAGACCACAGATTTTATTTTAATTTTTATGACCGATCGGTTTCACTTAGCCTAAACATCATCGAGGTATAAAATTAAACTATACAAAAAATACATACATAAGGTGAACAAAATATAAAATAAAATAACAGAATAGTGAGAAAACAATTGAATAACTTTTAAATTATAACAAGGGAACGGAGAAAGAGACAGATAATTTGAATTGAAAAAGACAAAGCGTCAACTGAGATTAAATAATAATGATAAATTTTAAAATTTTGCAGGAAATATAACTAATATTGGGCTACTGGATAAATTTAACTGATTATTAAGAATACTTATGACTATAATTTTAATGGCTTTTGTATTTCTAGTGGTTCTTAATTATTTAATCTGATGCCATGATCATTTTCGTGAAGAATATGGGCACCGGTGCTTTTATTGAAGGTGTGATCATTATCAATAAGATGATTGGCAAATTCAGAAACCGTGGTCATTTAAACATCGAAACCGGTCGGTCATAACAATTAAATTAATATCTGTGGTTTTATACAAAGTTATATTTTCATTTCTTTAAATATGTCAAACCACGAAAGTGATTTGCTTTCTACGAAAAAATAATTTTTAAATTAAAAATAAGGATCTAATCAGTTGAAAAGAGACTGATTCGAGCATTATCTTGTTATTTTATTTAATAGTTTGTTCTCCCTCTGTATGTATATTAAACCGCGTATTTGGTATTTTTTGTTTAGTTTAATTTTTTACCCCGACGCTTAGAATAAGCGAAGCCAGACGGTCATAAAAATTTAAATAACACTCGTGATCTTGTAAAAAGTTTTTTATTTAAATATGTCAAACCACAAAGTGATTGCTTTCTACGAAAATATATTAATATATATTTAACACGTCAATATCAAAATATAAGTTTAATTTAGTACAGTTGTTGTTATCTGGTAGAGCCAAACTAATAGTTGGACCTATTACTTAAAATTGTTTATTTCCTTTCTTTTACAATATTTTTGAATATGTTATTAGTTATTTTTTTGTATCTGCTATTCAATGTTCTTTTTATATTTTTTCTATTTTACACAATTCTTGCACTAATGAGCTTACTGTTTATGAAAAAAAAATATATTAAAATGTATGTAAAAGCCTAAAACGGGCGTAAATAAATAAATAAATAAATATGTCTTACAATAAAAGGGTATTTTCATAGATTTATTTTAAATTTTGAAAATACAAAAAAAATGTTTTTTTTGCAGTCGAAACTCGTGCAGAGCCGGGTAGTAACTACCAGTATGCAATAAAATGCATTAAGCTGGTGCATCGCGACAAATCGCAGCAATGCGCCAAGTGGCTCCGACGCAACTCCGTTTCCACACCGCCCGGCAAATTTGGGTTTGCGCAAATAAATGTTCCCAATGACCGGGAAGGCAGCGCGGGGTTACACCGAGGTGCTTTACTAAGCGCCGGGCGAAGATCGTGGGCGGAATGCGAATTAAATTGTGGGCACTGGAAAGTGCAGTTGGCGCGAATGCATGCGGCGGATGTTTGCTCGAAGGGCGCAGTACAGGGGATTGAATATGCACAGAATCGGACTGATTGTTTCCTCCGATAGACTATGTGACCGTTGTACGTTGTACTATGTTTAAACATTCATCGCAATTCAATGATAATCGCCGTTAAGAAAAAAAAGAGTGGTTTCCATTAAACGCCGATTGTCGGTTACAGCTTTTGAACAAATTCGTATCAGCTGAAAAGCATAACGCGCTATATGCGATTTAAAAAATATATATTATAGCGAATACCGCACAAGAAGCCCAACTGCTCCCAACCGTCTAGAGCCAGTGAGACTATGGCATCCCTAAATTGTGGTATGTTGTAAGGCTGAAGGTAGTGGGGAGGGGAAGGAGATGGGGAAGAGGAAGGTTAGTAAGTACCTGGCTATTCAGAACTCGTCACCAAACACGGTTAAAGCCATTTCAAGCAACGTTTCGGTTCTCAATGGTGGTCTTTCACCAGGGCGATACATAGAGTATCCCACCACTCTGGAACGTGCCGCAAATACACTTTTTATTTTTTTATATGAATTAAATATGTTATGACACATATTAAATAAATAAAAGTTATTGGCGCACGCCATGTTAGAACCCGCGACCTTTGGATTCGTAGTCGAGCGTCATACCACTCGACTATGGAGGCCTGTGATTAGCAGTAGAATATGCGATTAATATTATATCATGTTAAACATTCAAACATGTTCCCCAAATTTAAACAAATAATCAAAAGTTTCAAACTGTTCAAAATTTCTGAGAACCGTCATTGTTAATTTTTTTATTTACTTTAAACCACAAAGATATATAATCTCAATTTATTGAAATCGAAATATATTTGTGGCTGAATTTGTAAAAATCTCAACCAGTGACTTTAGGCGTCATGAAATTTACACAGATTTTATTATTGGCAATTTAGAATTCAACGCTATTATTTTCATTTACCATCATGAAATATAGAACATGGAATATGAATATGCATTAGCCTTTCGATAGTGATTATAATTGGATAGTAAGTACCCGGTGGGTAGGACGCTAGACTAACAGTCGGACGGACCGTGTTCGATACTCACAGCGGGTACGGACCTACTCTCTTATCAACACAGAGTTATACTGAGTGAAAAAGTAAGTACTAGAAATGTTAGGGTTAACGTGTTAATTTAAAAAATGTATAATTTAATAAACGTGTGTAAGAAAGAGAAACGACATCAGAAGAAAAAAATGGGTAAGGAAGGGGAAATTAAGTTTAATTGAATATATTATGAATGATTTAATTTTATCAATATTTCTGCGAAATTATTCAATTTCGATTGATTCACGATATCAAGTATATTTGAAAAACTAATCAGTGTTCGTGTCGATGCCCGCCTGCTCTCGGTCAGCCAACTAATGAGGCTGACGTGAACTTTGTACACCGTAGTTTATCTTCCCTTCCCAAGGGGGTGGTCCAGGCCCGAGCTTATACTCGTACCTCCCGCCGTAACGCTAATATGGCCTAATCTCGGCGTGTAGCTGGATGGAGTGGATAGCCGCAGTGCCGCTGGAAACCGGAAGGCCGGAAAGCACGGGGGAATCGAATCTCGCAACTTCCGACGTCAGAGTTGCTGTTGTTGTGTGCTTCGCTGTGGATTTTGCGGTTTTAAAGTGAATTCTGTGCAGTGCGACTCAATTAGGATCCTGCTATCTGCCACCTCCCACAGTACCACCCAGTTTACCACCCTCCTTACCGCCAAACTATTACCGATCAGTTCAACACGATTCAACATGGGACAGTTTCGGAATACATACAGTAAAATTATTATTACCACCTTATTTGTTGAATATTGTATACATTGACTACACATTTTACGGACGAATTATTTCAACGCAGAAAAGGCAAAAGAGCTGAAGCGCCATTTTGGGAAGTTTACACCGGAGCACTTTAAAGTTTTTATTTGTTTATTTTTAATAAATTTCATAAGTCTTCAGTACCTGGTGGGATTTTGAAACAAAAGTTAACTCGGGTAAATCAATGCTCTCACTAAGTTACCGAAAGCGACAAAAAGCAAAAAAAAAGTCCCAAACTTGTGTCGCTTGAGTCAAGCCTTCTCCCAAATGGTAAATATATTTTAGATATCTGAAGGGCCACAAAAGTCTTCAGAATCAAAAGAGTCAGACCATTCGATGCAGAAAGAAAAACTGATCAAAACTGCATATTTAACTGCATTTTTGATCAAAGTGTCGCTTAAGTCCCTTTGCCTTTCCAGCGACGATATGGTAAAACTGTCAACTCATTTCATGAAAAATGCGGAAGAAATTAACCGTTCATTATTATTACTATTAATAATTAATGCAAGCAATCAATTATAAAGCCCTTTTTGGGATCGATCTGTAGTAAAAACTACTCATATAACATACTCGTATTATATGAAAGGAATTTATTGTACAGAACTGCTCTTTAAAAGTAAACTCTCTATCGTATAGAACGTCATATTGGACCTCCAAAAATATCAGCCGAACTGATACTGACAACGAATTTGACCATGAACATGAATTCAAAAGCTGCTACGATGTTATTGATACGGAAACGCATGGAATATATCTGTTAATCAGTTTCGGTAACAAAAAACCATAACAATAAGAACTAGATATTATATATTATTGTATAGCAATAAATATACCTCTACCAGTTCTACCACAATAACGACGTACTATAATAAAGCAATTTTCCTTACATCCAAATCATGTAGCGCAAAATGACCACAAGAGCAAAAATAAGTATTATTATAGGAAAACGAGTTCAAGTGTTTAACGTTTGCTAATTTTTTATTCAAAGTCAACATTCTTTTTCTTTTTAAATTTTTTTTTCATGCATTATAAAGATTTTTTTGTGTTCGGGAAAAAGGTGTGCTTAATATATTCAAAAACAATATTAAACAAAAAACATTAGACGGTAAACTGGAGTTATGCAGAAAAATAATGCGGTTTTAAATCAGAATCAGAAAAATCACGGGATGTAACATGACTTAATTTTAATATATCCATTTTAAATATAGAATAATTACTACTAAAATAAGTATATGGTAGGTAGGTTCTTTATTCGGTAGGTATGGATTTAAAAATAATATTTTTAAATTTGATGATTCCTATTAACATCAGTTCCAAATTTGAAAAGTTCACACTCATTCGGACGTATGTACTCACAAAATAAATTATTTATATATTTTATGATTGATGATAAAAAAAAACATAAACATAAACTAAGAATAATGTTAATTTTAGCAGACGTGGTCGTTTACAAATAGCAAAGATACAAAAACCTGCGTGGTCGAGCGTTTATGATCATCGACTTCTAATCCAGAGGGCACGGGTTCAAATTCAGGCGTGCAAAAACGGATTTTATTAAATTAATTTTACAATAAATTAACATGAAATAATAATACATACTATATTTGCGGCCCGTTTCAGAAAGGCAAACACTTTTAATATCGCCCTGGTGAAAACAATTCAGAATAGAAACGTTGCTTGAAACGGTTTTATCCGTGTTTGGTGACCAGATCAGAATAGCCAGGTACTTGCTGATCTTCTTTTTCCTCATCTACTTTCCCTTGTCACTCCATTCAGCCTCACAACATACCCAAATGGGGGATGTCATAGACCCACTGGCTTCGGACAGTTCGGGCTCGTGTGCGGTATTTGCATTTTTTTTTTTAATCCGAAGGTATCATTTTTGGACTCTTGGAGATATTAAACTAAATGATCGAAATGACGACTCTATGGCGTATGCGTGTGTATAGGTATGTATTTATATTGTATCTACTCCAAAAAACCCAACTGATCGTAAGGTGACCGTGCGATTCATTATGTAACGAACTCAATGGTGAGGCCGCGTCTATGCAATGTCCGGCCGTATGGAAAAATAAAACTGAAGCATGAAGTGTGATTTTTTGCGTCCACATCATTACACGTACATTGTGCACACAACAATATAATAGGCGGTTGTCGTGCATATGTGCTGGCGATGATTTCGCTTCGTCGGGGGTCATTGCCGCATTGCCCGTCCCGCTGGTCGTGTTCTAGCTCAGAACAAGAATATACGAGCATATGGAGAGATAGTTAAATATTTTTACCCAACCTTTAAAAATTTGTTTTTACGTCGTAAACCGTGAGAGAGAAAGAGACAAGGCAAGTTCTCACATAATATAACACCACCATTCGGTGTGTAGCATGTTTTCCGTCTCCCGCGTCTCCGGCGACTCCGCCCACTACGATTTGATATGATAATAATATTTGGATAATTTGTATAGCGCCGTTTTTGTGAAAAATCACCTCAAGAGCGCTGTACAAATCTTAATTCCTAGCTTATATAAATATAAAGCAACATACTTACCTGACAGGTCACTTCTGGCAGGACAGTCACTATATATCGTAAGAACTTAAAATTTACCTGATTTTTACAAATATTTTTATTTATTTTGCGACATAACTGGAGATAACTCAACGGCTTTTTTGATTATATCCCATACTTTGTTTATAAAAATATTATGAAAAAGTGGTTATAGAAATAAACAAAAACATTATGTAGACATGTGCTATGAATTGATGTATCAATACCCTAGCCCTAGTCCTAACCACGCCCAGGTACTACCAGGACTACAGAAACGCTCCCTCCTTTATATTATTGCTCTGAGTGTTCTAGTGTGTAGAGCCCCAAAGAGATAGAAGCCGACAGAAGTGTATTGTAGGCGTGTCAGTTTGCCTGAACTAAGGTCAACTTCACTCTACTTCTGGTGAGATCGATCGAACGTTTTCATACATCGTAATTATTTCTTATTATAATAATTTCATTGACTGTCTGTTTCAAATCGGTATAGTAAACAGCTCTAGGCATTTTCTGTTCAGTGGCACAGAGTTCGTGGTATTCGGTGTGTGTAGTCAGTGGAGGGCGTAGTGGTAGTGTGTGCCGACTGGGGGGCTGTGACGGCGATGAGATCACGTGAACAAAGGGTAAGTGATGCGTCCGCAAGCGGATGTTATAGGTCATGAACGGCTGACAGAAAAGGCAGTTGACTTGTGGGACGTGAAGAGGTGCACCACTGACACTTCTCTTTCTGTTAGACCATAGGTTCTCAACCTTATTTTGCCCACCGCCCACATTGAGAATATTATTTTTCTAGAGCCCCTCCCCCAATTTTTTGTAATATTATATTTTATTTATTTATTTTAGTACATATGATGCCCAAGACATATATACATGAGTGGTTATTTAATTGGAATATTTAACAATAGTTAGTAATCCAGTAAAAGTTTATCTTGCATTTTATGAAAAATGCAAGAGTAAATGAATAACAAACAAAATCAAAAGAATAATATCATACAAGGTAGAACATAAATTCATGGATTATATATTATATAGTTGTAAGATAGGATATGACTCCTATCCTATTTCTGAGTTTAAAGAAGAATGTTTCAATGGGAACAATTTCCAATTTCACGAGAAATCGGAAGTTTCAATTTATAAAAATTCAAATAAAAATATTAAAATCTTCATATTATCCAATTTAATGAATATCTGAATGTAATGGAATCTTTCAGTTCAATTTTCATCCACTTCTCGAAATATGCGAATTTTCGCATTTGTTTTTTTTTTGTCTTTTTTAGACTATTTTTTTTTTAACTGTGCCATCTCAACGCCCCCTTATTTTCTCTGGGTTTTCTACTGTCCCCCTGAAAGTCTCAAACGTCCACGAGGGGGCGTTAACGCCCACGTTGAGAACCTATGTGTTAGACGAACCGTTTATGAGAAGAGAGAAAGGTAACAGAGGAACTTTCAGCGACAGAAATCTACCGTATTTACTAAGTACAATAGGCTCTAAGCGAAATAGCTATAATTTTGATGCCCTTTGAAAATCATAAAAATTGTAATAAATTCGCTTATTATCAGTTAAGTATCCTTCTAGGTTATTGTTATCATATTATTGTTGCTGTTGAGGCACTGAGGCGCTCACTAGCGCCGCCGCCTTCGAGCATGACTTCATAGTGAAAAAGGTTCGATTTCAGCACAGTGCAAAAAAATATATTAACATATTTTCGTAGAAAGCAATCACTTTGTGGTTTGACATATTTAATGAAAATGAAATAATAAATTTAATTTTGTACTCTGATGATGCTTAGATTAAGCGAAACCGGTCGGTCATAATTTTTTTTTTTTTAAAACTGTACTTAAACAAAGTTATTATTTCATTTTCACTAAACAAATGAACACATTTTTTCATTTTAGATATGGGCGGTGGACGTATGAACGGGCGCTAAGGCAGGCAAGTCATGTACTGAGTAAGTAGATGATTTAATAAATACATCAACGCGTTGCCTGGAAGCGGCCTGCTCCAATTATGTCTGCATAAATACATTAAAATAATATTTTATTCACATTAAGTACATATTTTTCTTAAAACTTGGACCATATTATAATATACATAGTTATATAAATATCATCTGTGTTTAGGTGAAAGGCGTTATTCCACTCTTTTTTTTCATGGTGTAATGCTTGACAACTGATCATAATTTGATCAAATGCTGAAACAGGCCGAGAATCGGTGGTTAACGGGGGCGATTATTCGAAGTGGAAGCGTTAAAAAATAATTGTGTTGCTTATCATCGATTTGCGACAGTGTAAATTGTGACAGTGGTTCCAACCACTAGGCCTAAGTTTGCTAACTAAAAAATGTGGAATAACGCCTTTCACCAAAACACGGTCGATATGTAACTACATCTCTGTGACCACAAGCTTCGAAATGGCCTTCCATGATACAATAAAATTTAAATATTTACGTGCGAAATTTAATAAGTTGTAAAAGTCCACTGCGTTCGATAATGGCCTTGTCGCGATCCGTTGACACCGCGCGGTGTGAACGCACCCGCAGTCCGGCGAGCTGCGCAGTGCAGGAAAACCGAAACCTCTTACTATCAACATGAGGCCACCGTGTAAAAAAAACCTAACGTTTTACTATGTCAAAAGAAAATCAGTTCGAAGGCAATGAAGACTTTTTCATGAGTTGCTCGTTTACTGCCTAGATTCCTCGAAGAGATGGGTCAATGGGGCAAATTCACGAGGCATAAGGGACAAAGGGCATTCGGTAAGGAAGTAAAGTGTGCAAAGGGATTGACTTAAGGTATATGTTATGGGCAAAGCCGTGGATACAACATATCCTTTTTGAGTAAGTGGCGATACGATTGTTTTTGTATTGCATTATTTCAGGAGGATGGATGTAAAATGGGATAAAAATGCATTGGAATGGTGAAGCGCAAAGGAATGTTACTAAGAGAAAAAAAAAATTTCTTTCTTTACAAAACAGTTCAAATAAGCAATATTAATTTTCGATCTTGAAGATTTAAAAAAAATCTTATACCGCACAAGATTTTCAACTGTCCGGAGGCAGTGCCCAAAGGGGATCCCCCATCCGGGGAATGTTGTGAGACTGAAGGAAGTGGGCGGCGGAAATGAGAAGGAACATAGAAAGGTTGAGTAGTACCTGGCTATTCAAATTTAGTCAATAGACATAGCTAAAGTAATTCCTTCGCAGAAATGGTTTATATTTATTGAACTGTACTGAATCTAGTTACAAGAAGGCTATTATAATACTTCTTCCAAAAATACTAATGTTAATTTATTCCATTGTAATATTATCTCTAGTGACTTATTTATGTTTTGGGTGCTAATTATTTACTTCATGTTATTTCTGTGTCACTATTATTTTATATTATCTATTGCACAGATATGTAAAAGTCTAATTGACTAATCTGACCATTATCTATAGTGGTAGATACTCTACGTATCGCCCTGGTGAAAGACCACCATGCAGAGTCGAAACTTAGATTGAAATGGCTTTAGCAGTGTTTAGTGATCATATCTGAATAGCCAGGTACTTCCCAACCTTTTTCTTACCCATCTCCTTCCCCTCCCCACTACCTTCAGCCTCACAACATACCACAATATAAGATGCATAGTCTTACTGGCTCCAGACGGTTGGGAGCAGTTGGGACTCTTGTGCGGTATCAACTGTTTAAAAAAAAAAATTAAACAAAGAATGAAATACTAATTATGGTTTATCACCAAGAGTAACTTCCACTCTGCAACGGAGGTACAAATATACAAAATAAATTATTTCATCCAAGATCAGATGATTTATCCAACCTTACGAGTAAATCTTTTTTTATTTTTTTTTAAAAGAAAGACAAACGTTCTCGGGTTACCAATAACCTGATAATATTTGAAAAACACATACTACCATCATAATACGCGGAAGATGAAGATAATGGAGGACTTAGCCAGCAGAAGAATTGAACCCACGACGCCCAGGTGGGAATCCGATGCGTTTGTCCACTCAGCTACCGACCGGTCATTATTTGATAAAATACATACATTTTATTAAATTTGACCACACCGGGTTTAGAACCGGCGATCCTCTCGATACATAGTCAAGACTTACCGCTATACAACGCAGACCGTCATCGATACAAAATGATAATTTTCAATTTTAAATCTATAAATAAATAAAAATCCAGCTCGTGTAAGCTTTAACGACAAAACGTAAATATCGTCATTTTTATTTTTACGTCCCAACAGCGGAAGTACAGCGGCCAACATCCTAGCTACTAAACCGACTAAAACAATACACTGTTAAACTTAATAAACACGCCCGACTATTATTATTATCATCTGCATTCATACGTAGTCAGTGTTCCTCCGCTGGGTGAATGGACCACGCGGTCGTTTAAATGTCACGCACGCCTCTGGAACAGCTCGCATGCCAATTTTCGGACTACACAGGGCGGGCAATTTATCAGCGCGGCGATTAGACCAAACCCGGTTGATTCAATGATACACCCGGAGCGTCGGAGGATGTCTGGAATTTCGGAAAGCGAAAGCTTATGGATAACTTTGGTAATGAATAATAAACATAACTGCAATAAAAAAACTTTGAAACAATGAGCGCTGGCGTTATTAAATTTTCACAGACGGTCAACGTTACTATTTTTAGCACGCAACATCATTTCAACCATGATATTTAAAGTATTAACATATTCATTTGGCTAATAATAATTTCCTTTGCAAGTACCTACGTAGGACTGTACGAGTGTGAATATTAAAAAAATCAAATTTGGAACTGATATTAATTGAAATTATCAAATTTAAAAAAATATTTTTTCAAATATCTACCTGTCTAATAAAGTACATACCTATGATGTATTTTAGCAGACATTATAATATATTTGAAATGTAACTATTTTTTCTTTGCTAGTTAAATTACATTCCTTGATTTTTCACGGGTAACAACTAGTAATATATAATACCATTAAAAAAACTACTACTAACCATTTCATTAGAGCTGTTTAAAGCCAGCTAGTTTCAAACACAAGCGTGTCTTTCTCAGGGCATAATAACAACAAATATATATATATACAGTGATCGTAAAACATTAGATAGATATTATTGGAAAGCTGTAATTTTTACTTACTCGATATGGTCAGTATAGGTCGCACAATTAGAGTTGAGGCGAAAAAAATATACTTAGGCTTATGTTTATTGATGTATATGTATTACCTTTATTATAGTGTATATTCTTTTTTCTCTTTTTAGAAAGTTCTTTTCTTAAAAATTCAGCGTGTTTTTTTATGCATTAGATAAAAAAAAGCGGAAAGCTTTTTCTTTAACAAAACTTCACTAGAATTTTCTTTTCTGGAGTCGAACAACAAGTTTGAAACATGCTGAATGCAAACAATGCATATGTGGGAATTCTGTGCTCGACTCAACATTCGCTAAGATTCCTATTCTTGACTAGATAATAAAGATAAACTAACTTAAATATCACGATTTTTTTAGTTATTAGTTATAAAAAAGTTATATTGCTAGTATCGTTTTCCTGCGATTCTTAATAATAGTTTTACAACAAGTATTTCTTTGAAAACATTAGATTAAACTCATGAGATATGATCAGTTTAGCGTCATCTTTTACAACCGGTTGTCCTGCAAATCTTCTTCAATTCCAAAAAGTAAACTAAAAACGTGGGAATCATCCAAAATCCACGAATGTATCACACGGTGCCAACTGCCTACGACGTGTTTTAATTTCGTGTAGATATTTATGAAAAAAAATCAAAGCGCTATCGGAAATTAATGCAAATCTGCGTTAAATTGATAAACTCAATAATATCTCGTATTATACATCAAATCATTAAATAATGACGGTGATAAAGGTGTTAACGAATTGATATATACTTTGTTCAATGTGAATGCAATGAACTATTAATGTTCTTGTTGCCGAATGGGCAAAAACTTCCAAGAATTTATTGGGCCATTGGAGACGCGAGAGACAAATTGATTTAATTGCAGACATACTTTTTGCAAACGAATATGCTAGTCGAGTCTGATGTAAATGTATAAAAGTATTTAATTACAAAAAAAATATTCTTATAAATTGTCAAATTTATTTATTTTACTAACGGATCATTGTCCAATTACAAAAAATACATAACACGAAATGGAAAAAAGAGCGACAGAGAAAGAACAGAACATACATCATATTTTAATGAAGCAATGACAAAAATATACACTTGAAAGAACATTCAAGTCAAAGCCAAGGTCAAGTCAAAGTTTTGGTAGAGTCGTAAAGAATGACAAAAATCATTACTGCTACCAAAAATGTCAAGACCATGGCTTGAGTTAACAAGTCTCGACATTCTGGACAGTGGAGAATGATACTCATAATTAGTTGAGTGATAATTGAGGAACATCAATTCATTGTTTCAGAGTCTACCGTTTCAGAGTCTACCGCAAGGAATGTTGAACTGGATGAGTTACAACAAATAAGGTGAGTCAATGATACAGTTAATAATTTTGAAAATGTAAATTAAATCCAAGTCTTTCCTGCGCTTCTCTAATGAAGAATTTTTTTAATCTTTGTTCAATTTCATCATATGAATAGCGATATATGGAAGCGATATTATTTGTTATTTTATTTTTTGAATCCACAGTTGGTTTTTAACGTATTTTTAAAGAGTATTTTTGTTCGCGTTAAGCATGATTAAACTGTGGTGAAACCACTGGCAGACGATATTTACATAAACAATCTGTAGGTATCTATTTAGTACCAATACTAACCCAGAATAAACAAATTAAGCTAGAGAATTAAACGAAACCATGACCTCAATAAATTAACTGATTATGAAACCATCGCAATATTCTGTAGGTCCCAAAGACTGCGATGAGCCAACCACGTGAAAAGACTGGCAGATTACATGATCGAAAGGGTGAATTCCACAGAACAACTAACAAAAATAAATTGAGTGGATTTTTAATACATATTGCACGAAGAGCCTTTTACAAAAGTAGCCAATAACTGAAAACAAATAATTAATTTGGCAATACAGCAAATTAGAAATTATGAATACAATAGAGATCACACATATCAGAAAGATAACGAAGTAAATAGATACGCCTTTAAGTAGTGATTGTATTTAATACAGTGGGAATTAGAAGATATCTTAAATTGAAAGGGTGGTCTGGTCATTATCGACAGCAACATTAATACGAAACTTGTTCCGTGGATTGGAAACAAATGGATGATTTCAACATTGGATGATTGCATTGATACCTTCATCATTATCATTAATGACAACTGTTAACATTCAAGAGATAGCATTAATGATATTGATGAACAGACATCGGATAGTACCTATGATGAGAAATTTAAAGTCGTGTTCACGGTGGTATGTGTGGAATGAATGAAATTTTGCTACAGAGAGCCTACTGTTGATTCGTAGAAGTAATATATATAAGTTATGTGCATTCCATGGTAGGTGGTTTTTCACTGCTATTTGACTGATCACAAGTTTAGTATACCCACGCACTGGCTTTACCCATTTGGAATTTTTTTGTTATGTCTACATTAAACATAAGTATTTATGTATTATTATATTTTATTTTATTTTTTGTTATTTCTTTTCTTTATCCTTTGTAATAGGTTTTTTTCTTTTTACCTAATGTTCGTAAAAAAGCTTATTTTTGTAATATTTTTTTTTTAAATGTATGTAACAAAAAAAATATCTTTTCACGGTCAGCACTCAAAAATGACACTAAACTTTACTTTCTAGCTTTCTAATGAAAGCAATCCTTTAAATGATGAATCGGAATTTTTTTAATGGGTAGTTAGAAAAATATCTGAGGTTCCAGTGAATACAATTTTACAATCCGTAAAAATTAATAATAATAAACTGTAATCCTTTAAATTCTATGAAAAACAGGCTTAAATATCAGTAAAAGGGGCAGTTTAGAAACCAGAAAAGGCATTTTTGAAAGTTTTACTTAAACTTCTAGTATGCTTTTCATAAAGAATTTGAAAGATTACTATTTATTAATTGTATTCACTGGAAACCTCGGACATTTTTCTAACTACTCATGTAAAATTAACAGATGATTCATTTGTAGTATTGCTTGTACTAGAAAGTCAAAAAGTGACTATTTTTGGATGCTGAGCCTTCAGTAGGATTTTATAGTCCTACTTTAAAAAAAGTTACCTACCTTGTGACGAAAATTAAACATCTGAGAAACTAACACAATTGAAAGATGTTTCCGAATGAATCGCTCCGCAATAATGTCGATTTTTTGTTTTTTTTTTTTAAATGCTAATGACCCCAGAATTTTGATTGAAGAAGTTGAAGATTCCGAAAATTCGGAAAGTATTTGCGTAGATTATTATTAGAAACGAAATATTCGAATGTCTTTAAATCGACTGTGCCCACAACAAGACTTAACAAACTTATTGATTGCACGTTGTTATATTATATGACACGAGCTTTGAAGCCAAACAAACGCTGCATTAAATGAACACGCTGACTGTTTTAATGTTCGTTCGTACAGTGGTATTATTTATCTGCCTACTCCGAGGGAGATTCCTGGCTGAGTTATTGGAGATATTGTAGTTCTTACTCCCCAGTGGGTTGACTGGACGCAGCCAGGCTGAACCGAAACACCTCCCGTCTTATGGGCGAGGGGTTTGCGTGAGAACTACCAACTACTGCTTGCTTACCTGAAACAAAAATAAAAAAAATCTTAATAATTGGACGAACAAAAGTACATGCTTTAATGTATCATAACAATGAACGAGACAAGGGTACTACTACGAACTAATGGGGTGATAATTACATTAAGTATAGTTGGTTGATTTTTTTTGTTTCCAAAGCACTAGTGCTTTGAAAAGATCTTTTTTATGTATTAATGGGATTTTTCTCAAATATTTGATTTCCCCTTTCTAACGTTATTCTATTGTTTTCTCATTGTTTTGTTATTTTATTTTATAATTTATTCTCCCTTTGTATGTATATATAACCGTACTTTATATTTTTTGTTTATTTTAATTTTGTGCCCTGATTGTGCTTAGGCTAAGCGAAGCCGGTCGGTCATAAAAATAAAATAATATTCGTGGTCTTATACAAAGTTATTTTTTCATTTCTTAAATTACATTTTTAGATTTAAGTTTTTAATTACATTCACACCATACAAAAAACACTAAAACAATAAGGTATTTCCCACTAAGACTGATGGTTGGAAGAAATTATCACCTGGCAATAAGGCAACCTTTATACTAGTAATAAAACGTACAGAGAGTGTTAAAAATAAATACCACTGTAATGCCATGACGTTATTCTATTCGTGTCGAACTTTTCAATTTGTAAAAAAGTTTGTGTTAATTGTTGGCTAAAGAAGATGGATTTTCAAATACAAAGAAACGACTATTTTGGCATATTTTTGCTTTAATCGTCTGAAGATCATATCCTCCGAGGAATCACTTTTAATAACGAAAGCAAATACTACTGCAGATCAAGTTATAGCTTTGTGAAAAACATCTAAAATTGTCTACGTTTTGAAATCCTCAGAGTAGCTCCAACAAGAGGCGGTATGATTAAATAATACAAAATTATAACTTTATTCCACTTTTGCACCATGAATTAACAGTTACAAAATTAGGAATAAGAGAAGATATATTTTAGATTGCCTGGTTCCAACAGGATACTTATGTGTTAAATAAAAAAAAAAGGATTTCTTCGTAAATGACTGTTACACCAATTAGCATTGCCCAGATGTTTTTTTTCAAGGAAATTATCAACTAGATAATTACTATTTTTAGACACCAACCATACGAAAAAAAACCTAATATTTGCACAGCACACAAAGCTGAGGATTGTCAGATATTGAAGTTTATGTAAACGTGCGAGCAGATGTGTTTGTTTAATACTATCAGCAGATTCGGATTTTGGCACGAGTGAGCAAACGAATAATATTGTGAATTAAAATAGATGCTTAGTGTTGGATAAAAAATGCATAAATATATATACGAGTATATATATTAAAAAAAAAATTTAGGAACGTAAATAAAATATTTACAGAAACATATTTAGAAGTATTATCTTAAAATAAATTTTTAAAAATGCGTGTAAAAATTTCAAATTAATGTGTTAATTTGCACAAAGTATAATACACAAGCGCTGCGCTAAATATCAACTAAGAATTGTTTTAAATATATTTTTATAAAATTCTCAGTCGGTGTTTTTCGACGAAGAAGAAAAGGAGACGGGCAAGAAAAAGATTTGAAATTAAGGTCTAGTAATTAAACAAAGTTAAAGTCATTTCCATGGAGATATTGAAGTAGGTGTCCTCGGACATGGGACCCTACTCAGACTACGGTGAGTTTTTGATTTAAAAGCTTCCGCCAAACATGACGACCTTCGTGGCCGAGCGGTTAAGACCCTCTGCTACGAATTTGCAGGTCGCGGATTCAAATCCCGGATTGAGCAAATATTTATTAATTAATATTACCGATTGATATAAAATAATAAATGGTACATTTGCGACTCGTTCCAGAGTGGTGGATACCGTCAGTATCGCTCTGTCGAAAGACCACCATTCAGAATCGAACGTTGCATGAAATGGCTATAGTCGTGTTTGTTGACCGGATCTGAATAGCCAGGTAATTCCCAACCTTCCCCCCCTCCTTCCTCTAACCCTTCAGCCTTATAACATACCCCACTTGGAGATTCCATAGTCTCCTTGTGCGATATTCACATATTAAGAAAATGTATTTCCGCGATCCTAGCACTAACCGTGGTATATGGAAAGTGAATTTCAAATGCTGGCAGAGTATTTCTTTCTGTATTAGTGTTATTACTCGAAATAAATGGACACAGAACAGGGCGATACTAAGATTTTTTACCACTCGGCAAATTTGGCCCCAATAAATCATAAATGAGGCCCCATCGCTGTTTTATAACATGACGCAATAAATTTGAGAGTTTTTTTTTCGTACTGGTAAAAATCTAATCAAACGTCAGAAAGTTGATTCAGGTCAATACCACGAACCGTCTAAATCACAAATGTACCATGAACAATAGGCCAAAAAAAAACATCGTGGAGTAACAAATTACGAGGCCAACGAAGACGGAATAGAAAAGGAACGAAATTAAATGAAACAGAAAACGAACGAAACAAAAAACAACAATGCAGTCGAACGAAAGGAGAAGTGGTCCAGCCGAGACTCGAAAGACCAGTTCTGGTACGGAGGCTGGAAATACAAAAACCATTTTCAAGACTAGTTTCATGCACCAAGCCTTACATGGTAGGCCAAATGGATGAACTACGTGTTGGGTAGGGTGCTTTAGTTTGTCCCTTTGTTGTGGGAGAAGTTGGAGGCGGATCGAGTCTTTGAACGTACATGAGTAAGGTCGAGATGATAGTTGAAATTACACAATAATTTTCACGAATGTTCGGTTACTGTGTATGTACAAACTGAATACTGAGATCATGGAATTTATGGATTAGCGTGGTTACAAATAATCATTTTCAAAATATTGAGTCAGAAACGGTCGAGAGGAGAGTTGAAATTACACAATCATTTCCACTAATGTCTAGTTAGGATTTGTATATTATATATATACTGAGATCATTGAATTTAGGTATTAGTATGATTTTGAGTCTGGCCGTTGATGTTCGATTTTTTTTCATTTTATATTTTTAATATCACTTCAGGTACTAAACCTCAATTAAATATTTATTACGTGGACCGGATATTGCCTAGAATGCGTGCGGAAAAGCGTGCGAAACGACTTTAAGCTGAAAAACGTGATGATATAGAATAAATTACCGGGCCGCATAGATTGTATTTATGTTGTTACATCAGCTTCTCATCACCGTCATAAGCTAAGTCGTATGTGATAAGAAATGTGGCACAATGTATCTTTCTCACCGGGCAGACTCTCGAACGCTGAGCTCTGGTGAAATTAAATTCGCACACATTTTATATGGGTAAATTCAAACCCAACGTTATTATTTTATTTTTTTCGTAATAAGTAATCATATGGTGGTTAGACATTATGTTAAAAATAATAATATGGTTTGGCCATGTAGAGCGAATGAACGAAGAAAGGAGTGTGAAAAGAATATATGATGCGAAAGTGAATGGAAGAAGAAGTCGAGGACGCCCGAGAAAGACATGGCACGATCAAGTAAATCAAATACTTGAATCGGGTCATGTGAATAGTCAGAATAACAGAAGAGTATCTATGAGACGGTGTATGAATGTAAATGAAGCAAGGAATGTGTGCCAAGACAGAGTTATATGGCGGTCCGTCCTCTCTGCCTACCCCTGCGGAAGTTAGTTAGTTTAAAAATAAAAGAATACTTTGTTTTAAAACCACAAAAAATATTATAATGCAGGCTAACCGGTTTCGCTTGGATCAAGCTTCGTCAGGGCACTTAGTTATTATATGTGCCCTGACGAAGCTTGATACAAACAATGTTGTGGTTTTAAGACAAAGTATTCTTTTATTTTTAATATTTATTATTTTCAGCTTGCAAAGTAATTTGTTGAAATAATAATAAACACGATCAAATTCAATTCAATTGTTTTCAATAAGAAACAAAGATTTTGTAAAGTAAGTGTAAGAAAACTGGCGAAGTCGAGCAGTAGAACCAGTTTGTTAAATATATAGATTTAGTTTATTTTACTTAAATACCTTTCTTTATCATTATGTTTCGTCAACATTTTTACTATATTATTTGTTTTTTTAAATGTTGCTTTTATTTTCGTGTTTAGGGCGAATAGATAGTTTTCCTTCGTTTTTTTTTTAAATTTGAAAACGCCCTTAAGTTGATCATTCACAAAAATTATTAATTTATTGCAATAATTATTAATTAGATCTATAAAGATCCTCCATCATAATAACATTAAAGTCCGAACAACGAAAATAATATTTTAAAACATAAAAGTAACATTAATGTCGGTGATAACGACTGTTTTATATTCTTTTTGAGCTCGTTAGGGGAAAATAAAAATAAGATTGTTCAATTCGAGTCTAATGGAACAGATTAGATTTTTTACTAAAAATAATTTCCCTTGTAATGCTGTAGGACCGTCTTTATATTTAATTAACAACATTACGTCCTTTTCAGGGATCTTTCGGACACTCTGAGATTTAGGCTGGAGGCTTTACAAATGCGAGAATCTGTATGGACCGAGGTGGGGAGGAGTCAAAGGGGTGGGTCATTGTTAGACTGTGTCTGAGAAAAGAAAGATTAAGAAACATCCCATCTGGACAAATAGGACGAGAAGCCTTTCATAGAAAAGGGATTATCTATACCGCGTTGGCCTTTAGATCTGTTTTTAATAAGGGTATGCAACTAAACCATATATTAATTCCAACGGAATGTTGAATGCTTTATGACTAAAAAAAATACCAATTGAGCTAACAACAAAAACAACATGTGATAAAGAAAAACGAGTTGAGTCCAATAAACTCTCAGTACCCAATCGTGTTGAATATAATTCAAAGGTTAAAGTCATTAATCTTCTTTTCATAATTTACATAAACTAAAAAGAAAACGTTAAATTAATATGAAACGAAAATTTGGGATTAGTTCGGCCGTTGGATGTGGACGTATGATCTATTGAAGATTACAAAGTGACAGCTATACAAATATTACACTAGAATGTTTCGTAATTAGTTCAAATGAGTTATTTGTTTGAAAAATGAATCTTGTCCACCTAATCCAGTTCTGAGATTATCTGAAAAAACGTTTTCGCTCTTGAATTTCGTGTATTAAAACCTTTATTCCGTCGATATAGATATACTTGGTTAATGTTCTACTCCCTTTGATTGGACCGCCAATGATACAAACGAGATCTTCGATTTTGACATATAAAATAATAAATGGCGGCCGCCAAGTGTTCATTTGACAAACAAAAATTGCCTTCTTATAACACATTAACTACCGTTAATCGACTAGTCAGCATTTCGCTGCCAACCGCAAACGACCGAACACCGATAAGTCGGCTTTTCTACCCTACGTACTGGAATTAATTCTCGCAGTTACGTAAATCTCTAAATCAATTTCAAATTGGAACTATTCATTTTAAAAAAGATATTCACTACGAACTGAAAATAAGAAAAATCAATATGCACTATTATTTGGGAAAATGAGAATCGTTATTCACCAAAACTTGCAATTGGAACTGAATCAGCCAATTTGAATACAACTTCGGAAAGCCGAAATACTAATGACGTTTGCCGATACCAGCCGGCTGATACGTTGTTCCGAGGCAGTAAATCAAAAGGCAAACGACAAAGCCGGCTACTGGATATCGGTGGGAAGGCTCTGGCATAACTGACGTGTAATCTCAGCGAGTGCGGTGTACCAACACTAGTACCCGCAGAGGTAGCTACCGCCGAATGTCGATTGGAGCCTCGTTTCGGATTCAGATCACATCCCTAGCTAACATCATAAGCTTGGCGCGAGCGCCTACCTTGTTACTTGTTGGGTTGGCGCAATCATTGGTCGGGGGCGTCCGTAATTTCAGGTTACATTTCAAACGTTCGTTGCAAAACAAAAACAACCATTTTGCGTAGGTACCGGCCAAAATTCAGTGTTTTTTTTTTCTTCAAATTTTGCATTTTTTGGTTTAGGTCTTTTTTGAAAAGGGGAAGAAGAAAAATTGTTTAGTTTAATATTATTTACGAATTTGTCGTTTCCAACGTTATTGTTTTAATTTAAAATAAGTGAAGACAAGACCGTGGTTTGGCGAGAAAACTGCACTCGAATGAATTATTCCTACCAAAAAATGCTTCTTGGATTTAGTTACACGGATTTTTGTTACTTTACTTAATAACGAATTTTGGAAACAGACTAGAGATCCGTTAATATTTCGAATGAATGCGAGGGAAGCGTCCAAGATGGCCGTCAGACGGACTGTAACTAGAGAACTACTAACTGTGTCTAACTAGAGAAGTCATCGATATCGATACGGAATGATTGACTGTTGGTCCTCCAATACTATACAGCATGCCGTTTCCTCGCAGGGGTAAGGGGAAAAGGTGAACCGCCACACGACTCTTTCTTGGCACACACTCCTTGCTTCATTCACATTCATAAATTGGCTCATATATACTCTTCTGTTATTCTGACTCTTGAAATGAATATTTGATTGAATTGATTATGCTATATCTCCCTGTATTCTCGAAAACAAAAAGGTAATGGTTTCAGTGTTTGAATTTCCTATTTTACTCATAACATTGTTACTACCATGCGGGAGTGATTAGCGGTTTATTGGGAAACACTGTCAGCATTTCCATAGAATTAAGCCGACGCAGCGCTGTCACATCAAACACTGCGCCGTCCATATTCCCCTTTGAGTTGTTGGACTGTCAAAGGCGAGGGAACGGTGTAAGGGAAAATAAACCTCAATAAGGGGGGCTTTACGGAAAACTAATACACGTTTCTCAGGAAATCTTCTATCAGAGGAAATTCAAGACGTGGGTATCTGGGAACATTCCACTTTAATACAATTTTAATATTACGTTTGATAATGGTCCTCCAAGCCGAATAAACTAAGGCAAAGGGATTGGAAAAATAAAGATAAAATAATTCAAACACTTTTTTGTTGATTGGAAAAAGTATATAATTTGGACACATAAAGATAAGCATTCACAAATAAACACTTTCTGGCTTTCTAATACAAGAAATACTACAAATGATTTATCTATTTATTCAATTCGAGAAGTTAGAAAAATGTTTAAGGTTAATAATCTTTTGAATTCTGCATGAAATGTACACTGGAATTTTAAGTAAAACGTTCAAAAATGCCTTCGATGGTTTTAAAACTGCATCTTTAACATACGAGTACATGTGTTTTTTATAGAATTTAAAATATTACAGTTGAAAATATTATCTAGAAAACTTCGACATTTTAAGAATTCACTTATGTAGAATTTACAGATAAATCACTTGTAGTATTGCTTGTATTAGAATGTTACAAAGTGACGTTATGCTTTTTGAGTGTTGAGGCTTAAGGATGGAAAAGAATAAAAAAATAAGGTAAATAGTCGCCTACATAATGACGTTATGTGCGAGTCTGTAAAAAAAATCTTTTAATTAAAATAAAAGTCGGGTTTGTTTTTATTGTTATAGTGTGGAAATTTAGGTTTCTTTTTTTACATTTGTGTCTGAGCTGCACAATATATGCGTTTTTATGCGTTAATCGAAAAAGGCGGCGGGCGTCAAGTGGCAATTTCAACCTTACCGCCGCCAGGGTGAGGAGTGCGTGATTTCGTTCGAGTTGGTTCGATTGGATCGCCTAGTTGTAAGTTAGGTTGCATATATTTTAAGGCAAACGCCACCTTGGGAGTAATTTTAAGGAACTAGAGCTACCCCTTATAATTTATTAAAGTATTTATAGACGAAGCTATTAAAAATGCAGATCCAAACACTTGGGATGGAACTCAGAGGAATAATATACCAGGAGGAATAGCTTTATGAAACAGTATAGTCAGGAGTGTTGATTTTTATACTGACTCGGGCGTGGCTAAGGTTTTCATGTCTTTTTCATCTTTTTACATCCATCGTAGCACAAGTTGACATATAGTTTTGTTTAACCACTTTTTCTATCACCAATATTGTTATCAGTAAAAATACAGGATATAACCTCAAAACCGTTGAGTTATGTCGCATAACAAAACGTAGTGGGCGGAGTCGCCTGAGACGCGGGAGACGTAAAACATGCTTACATACCTAAAAGTGGTGCAATATTATGTGACACCTTGTCCAGTGTCTTTCTCTCTCACGGTTTAGACGTAAAAATCCAGAGAAAGTGATTTATCGTAAATTTGTATAGGTTGGATAAAAATATTTTGCTCTCTCTCCATAATATTTATTCTTACTCCAAAGGGTGGAATAATAACAGTGTACACCCGCTAAGGGGTGTACACTGTTATTAATATTTTTGTACTGGAAGCATTTTCAAAGAGATTGATTTCCCATAATTTTAAGTTAATAAAGTAATTGTTTATTTCAGATGTGACCTGGCAGGTAAATATGTTCCTATATATTTTCTCTTTACTTTATTTAAATAAATATTAATATAAACTTGGAATTAATATTAACTAGAAATTAGGATTTATACAGCGCCCTTGAGGTGATTTTTCACAAAAACGGCGCCATACAAATTATCAAAATATTAAAAAATATTATAATCCGTAGATACCAATAAACCTATGTATGCGAAGTTGTTGAATAGGTGCGTTTAAAAAAACGTTCATGATTTAATGTTCAAATAAATACTTAACTACAGTACGACTCTTGTGTTTACAAATTGCTCGTGAAATTAACGCTGAAAGATATTATAGCAGTACGGAGCGAACGACTGTCGACGCAGCAATGAAAATAATTTATTTTATTCCACGACAAATTGGAAGAAAAATGACCATGTCGAAAAATGGGGCGAAACGAAAATAATATCAGCCAGTGAAATATTAATCTATCATGTTGACAATCCTTTTACGACCAAGGTGAAAGCAATTTGGTACTGGCCATCGGAGTTGGGCGCCATCAAATTATTAATGCAAAAATACGCATCAAATTTATAACCCGGAACGACGACGTTTATGACATAACGTAGCGAACGAACACGCATTATATTATCGGTGTACTTCTAAAGGTATTAAAATAATGTGATCCGCCACAGAAGCTTTTCGGGCAAAGGACTGAGAGCGTTATGGTACTTAAAATATCAAAACGTACTCGTACGTAGACATTTCATTAAAAACAGTCATAAATAGCATTCTGGTGAATTCACACCAACGTCCGGATCCGCTCAGTGACGATACTGTTCCGCATGAGAGCTTATTGATATGGTATGAATATCAATCAAGGAGTTTGTGCCGAGACAAAGTTGTGTGGCAGTATATCCTCTCTGCCCACCCTTGTGATATTTAACTACTTACTTAGTTAAATGAATATTTTGAAGTGTAAAAATACTTACAACGCAGATTTTTTTTTTTTTTTAACCATTTTTTTATCACTAAATTATATTTTTAATAATTAATAAAAATATTATTTTGTGGTAAGAAAATAGTTAAAAAAACACAAAAAAAATTTGCGTTGTAAGTATTTTTACATTTCCAAATAATTATTTAACTAAATAAGTAGTTAAATATCACAAGGGTGGGCAGAAGGATATACTGCCACACAAATTTTGTCTTGGCTTATCGATTGATATTCATACCAACCGACGTTGGTGTGAATCAGCCATTATGGTGAATTCACACCAACGTCCGGATCCGCTCAGTGACGATACTGTTCCGCATGAGAGCTTATTGATATGGTACGAATATCAATCAAGGAGTATGTGCCGAGACAAAGTTGTGTGGCAGTATATCCTCTCTGCCCACCCTTGTGATATTTAACTACTTAGTTAGTTAAATAATTATTTTCATGTGTAAAAATACTGACATCGCAGTTTTTTTTTAAATTAAAAACTCTTTATTAAAAATATTATTTAGTGATAAAAAAATGGTTTTTAATTTGTGATTTTTGAGATTTTGAAAAAAAGTGAATTCAGGTAACTCAATGCTCTCATTGAGTTACCTGAAGCGACAAAAGTTTTAAAAAATCCCAAACTTGTGTCGCTTGAGTCGAGCCTTTTTCCCAAATGGAAAATATGTTTTAAATGGCTGAAGGGCCACGATAGTCTTTAAAATCAAACGAGAGTCAGAGCATTCGATACAGAAATAAAAATAATAAAAACTGATTAACAGAAAATTTGACTGTTTTTTAACCAAAGTGTCGCTTAAGCTCTTTTGCCTTTCCAGCGACGGTATGTTTGTCTTTTCGGGGAGAGCATAGTAAAACACGTTTTGGATAAATTTATATAAATAATTAATATTAAAAGTATAAGATAACGTGACATATTTCCTTGAATTGTAATAAAAGTGATAGCGGGCGCACCGGCGATACAGGTACAATTGGATTTTTATCAATGAAAAACAAGATACAGGTTTTAGGTTGAATTTTAACAAATAAGGTAAGGAACTTATGAACAAATTTCAAAAGTGTTTCCATGTGCCGTCACTATCACTAACATCTAAATGGATTCATGAAAGTTATATTTATAAAAAATAGGTCAATATACAAAGATGGATTATAAAAAATAAAATAAAAACTCATGTACGAGTATATTATATCTATTTGTTTTCCTTATAGGAAGTAATGTAGTGTAATTAAAGCTACCTCAATAATATTTATCTATTTGATTGTTATAAAATCAGTTTACATAATAAAACCCAACCTACACAAACCTTTTAACACAAAATTTTACCGTGTGATTTAAAAAAAAGATCAGGTGTGTTTTAGTCATTTTTGACTATTTAAATGTACTACAAAAATTAAGGTATTTTAAACATGTTAAAATAATAAAAACCACTTGTCGTTCTTTTGCAAAATGTCTACAAAATTATGTTTCTGTTGCAAAATAAAGCATATTTATATTTATTTTTTTCCTAGAAAGCAATCACTTTGTGGTTAGACATATTTAAATAAATGAAAAAATAACTTAGTATAAGACCCCGAATATTATTTTAAAATGTTTAAAATAATATTCGAGGTACCATGTCTCTTTCTCTCTATTCTTTTGTCAAAATTTGAATGTAATTCCATTGTTTTCTCATTGTTTTGTTATTTTATTTTATAGTTTGTTCTTCCTCTGTATGTATATATAACCGTACGCTTTGTACCCTTGATGATGCTAGGGTTAAGCGAAGCCGGTCAGTCATAAAATTAAAAATAATATTAGTGGTCTTATACAAAGTTATTTTTTCACTTCTCAATATATTTCTTTTGTGACAAATAATTTTTAAAACAGTTACTTAAATAATTTACTTCCAAACCAGTTCTGTTTCGTTACTAAATTAGATTATAAACTTATAAATTCGTTGCGTAATGAAAGCCACACATACCTACTGTTATATCGCGAGCGCATTTCACTGATGATACCAACATTATCACATAATACACATTTCAATCCCGCTTAATCATATTTTAAATAATGGTGACGAAGTTAAAAAAGCCTTTTGTACAACGCCAAATGGTTTCAGGAAATTATTTAATTTAGGGCTTGGCGGTCCCAAAATCGTCGAGCACAACTTAATAACTTTCGCACTGTAAAATAACAACACTGAACTAAAAGGAAAAGTACAATCACTCAAGGTTAGAATTGGCTACGTAACTCTGTGACGACACTTTCACTAGGTCTCTTTAGAGGAGCGTTTAACGCCGGCGTCGAGCAGTGAACACGTGCGTACCCGCCTGACGTTTACCAACAATGATTATTATTTCCTCCGCACCGAACAAAAGAACGCGAACAACTGTCAAACAAACGTCAGGCGGGCGCGACCTAGAAAGATGGCGTTCAAAGTCACCCGGCCCCGGTGGGTGGGGGGAGGCGGTGGGGGAGATAGGTAAGGGGTGGGGGGAGAGGGCAGTCTGGGGATTCCGATCCTAAAATAACGCACATAACTCACACGAGGTGTGGGGAAGGAAGGCGGAGCAAATGATATACCAATTTGAAACGCAATTTATTACAACTGCCGTTTATTAGAGTGAAAAACTAAAGAGTATAAAGTGATACGTCGGAAATGCTGAAATTTCGTTGAAAACACGGACAAATGAGTTTTTTCAATTTCCAAAATAATAGCTGTCACTTTATTCGAATGTCATTGGATACGAACCTTTTTAAACGATATTTTTCAAATTATACTCGTATGGAAATTTAAGGAAATGAAAGAAAAACTTTGTATAAGATCACGAATATATATATATATATATATATATATTTATAACCGACCGGTTTTGCTTAGCCTAAGTATTATCAGGGTACAAAGTTGAACTAAACAAAAAGACATAGTGTACGGTTATACAAAGGGAGAACAAATTGTAAAATAAAATAACGAAACAATGAGAAAACAATACGATCAAATTTAAATCAAAACAAAGAGAAAGAGACCGATAATAAGAATTGAAAGAGGCAAAACGTAAACTGAGAAGGTGATTGAAGAATAATATATATTTTTTTTAGTTTACAGAAAATATACCTAATATTGCACTACTAGATAAATTTACCTGATTTTTAAGAATATGAGTATTAATTTTAACGGCTATCTTTATTTCTAGCGCTTTTAAATTATTTAATCTGATCCCGTGATCATTTTTGTGAAGAATATTATGAGCACCGGTGCTTTTATTAAAAAAATGAATAATATCCGTGGTATAAGACCATGTCAAACCACAAAGTGATTGCTTTCTACGAAAAGATTTCACGTTTTAAATTATATATTTATATCCATGGTGTTTTTATTTTAATTTAAAAGGCTTTAATGATATTTTTTATTCCCGGATTGAATTCATTCTAACTCATTTGGAGTATATTTATTGATTAACAGTTGAAAATAAGAAACAAAGAACGTGAGATATTTTATAACTGTTGAACAGGAATAATTTAATTTTGCTAAAGCTCAACGTTCTTGGGGTTATACTGAGACATACCCAAGACTTTTCGCTATACCGCCCTTGGAATTGACTATCCAAATATCATTATAATTATAGTGAACGGCCCTCCGAGCCGGCGGCAATATTATTTTGAAAGTATTGCAAAGTTTGATATTCAATCGAAGATCTGAACTGAAAAACGTAAAAAAAGTAAATGCAGCTCTGTTACCCTAACATTGGTTAAAGTTGTCTGTGGATTTCCATGTTTTTACTTCAATTTTAATTAATTTGGTGGGCTCTTCAAGATAGCCAGGAAATGTTAAAGATGTTCATTATAAGGTATTTAGTAGCGTTGGGAAAAACTTCAATGTTTTGTGAATGCTTCACGAATTGTTAGTTCTTTAAAATGAACCCTTCGAAGTCGAACACTTCAATTGAAGTCGAACTCGCAAAAATGAGATTTGAATTTATCCGCTTATTTGTTCAGTTCTTTTTGGAACCGGTTCCTCGCCGAAAAAGCACGTACTAGTCAGTAGAGCTTTGAAAACGAGCTGGTTCAACAAAACAAAATCACGAACTAGTCGGTATGCGAAACTGGAACCGGTTCTCGCCGAAGTAAGAAAAAGAACTGGAACCGGTTCCTCGCCAAATTGAAGTAGTTCTTTCAATGATGAACTACCGACTACAATTGAAGTATTTTTTTCAATGAAATGAATGAAGGCTAAAATGAACTACCAACTTCAATTGAAGATTTGTTTAATGAAATGAATGAAGGCTAAAATGAACTACCAACTTCATTTGAAATATTTGTTCATATGAAATGAAGTTATTGAAATGAATGAACGCTAAAATGAACTACCGACTTCAATTGAAGTATTTGGTCAATGAACAATGAATGAAGTAGGAACTGTTGCCAAAAAGAAGTAGTTCTTTCAAAGTGGTCACAACGCTAGTATTTAGAGAATATAAATTAGAAATTAAGATATGGAAATAGATGAAAAAGAGTACAAGTGGTAAGGTAGCAGAGCTCCCTTTCAGTTGTTTTGTGATTTATAGCTAAGATCTACGAATGTGTTATGTTTTTATAATGATTTTGGGCGTTAACTATTTGGGTTCAATGTTTCGGCGACATAGCACTCTGAAAACGAGGCGTTTGCCCGATAATTATTTCTGATGAATCCGTAGTAAAAATATCAAATGTTGACTGAGGATGCATTTAAAACACAAGCAGTTTATATTTTAGATTAATAAAAACTTACCCTTACCAACAACATTTTTACCGCAAAATGATTTCTAAAATTTCCAAATCGTTTGTCAGCAATAATATAAACGTTAAGGACAAGATATTATTTTTCTATGCGATGAATTGGTTATTTTTCGAGGTATTCATCGGAAAACATTCGTGATTATACTAACATAGTCATCAGAATAATTTAAAATGACTACCTCAGGCAGAACACCCTTCTAGGTCTGCTACAGCAAACTCAACCATATTCCCCTCATACCAGTATACGCCTCAGCCGATTTTTTGGCCTTAGGTCGGTTTTTGATCAGCCGTCGCTCGAGTGTCGGCGGATAGAGACGTCCAATCTGCGCACATCGTCATCGAGAATCCTTAATTTATTTTGACGAATGCTTAGTAAAATCTTACGTTTTTATCATTTCAACTTTATGTAAATTGGATGTAGTTATGGAGAAAGCAATCAACCCCTAAAATATGGAACTGAGAAAAAGGCCTTTGAAAATATGACGATGAAAAACATTTATATGCGTAATCGGCATTTGTTAAGTGAATATGATATTATTTTATTTTTTCTTTGTGAGCATTATTATAAATAAGTAATTTATAATCTATCATGTGTTTATTTTAAAAAAATGCATTTAATAAGTTATCCTACATTTTATAATGTTTTTAAAACTTTAAATTTAAGTGAAATATCTGCAATGTGCGTTAGTAAAAAAATAATTACCAAAAATCTATTGCATTGTGTTTTCAGCAGATATAAATCTCGTATTTATCTATTGGAAAAAAAAATATTAAACCCGATTTTGGCAAATTGTGAGTTGGACGCTTTCTGCATAACTACGTCCAATTGAGGGTTATTGTATTTTTCCATAATTAAATAGAAGATAAATGAATGCAAATAACTTTGATTTATGTTCTTGAAGTAACTATATGGATAACCCATCCGAAATTGTAAAAATCCTCGAGTTTTTACATCGTACACCATGAGAGAAAAGAGACAACAAATTTCTTGGATCGCTTCTATATACTGTCGCAATGATCTTAAGCTGGCTATCTTTGCTGGTTAACGGCGGGACTCCGCCCACATTTTTTATTTTGCCACTAAACTTGACACAACTAAACGGTTTTTTAGGTTGGATGCTATATTTTTGTTGATAAAAAGTGGCTATACGAATACACAAAAACATATGTCGATATGTGATATGAAATAAATACCGTAACCCTTACATTTGCGTCGAATGTTAAAATCAAAAAACAAGTCCAAAACTGACTTCACTACCTTGGCTTGGGCTACCTCTAGTATACTCTAAGTTTATGTTGAAGTCTCCTCCAATTTTTTTAGAAACGCCCCTCGCCGATTTATCTGTAAGGTAGTGTGTCCTCTTAACATTATAAGCATTTAAATAGAAGAAGGGACCGATCTCTTTTAAAATTAAAATACCCAGCAGTGGCATTCCGGTCACAAGTAGTCCTTCTCCAATAATGATAACTGATGATGGTTTAAATTTAAAATATTTGTTGAAAAATGATGACGAGGGTCGGAAAAGGTGTTGAAATTAATGGAGTGAGAAGGGAATGCTAAGAACGAGGGGAGAGAAGGAAGGATCTCTGCTATTTCTATCTCGGAACACGCGGGCCGATATTAATGACGATTAAGCTGGCCTTAGGCCGTCGGCTTATGGAGATTCGAAAGCCAAATTATTTGACGAAGGGTATGGAAATACGAGACCCCACTCTAAAACTTATTGTTTTATTTTTATAGAAGAGTATTGCGAATATCTGAAGGTACCATGCGTAACAAATAATATATCGTTTCTAATTTTGAAAACTGTTCATTCGTGGTGGAACTCCATTTTAATTAAAATTAATAAATAATGTATCTGTGGCGATGGGGTCCGATTTTATGATGACAAGTATAAAACGATCGGGCAATGCGGCTGGTTGGTGACTGGTCCACCGTAGAGATGGTCGATATTCCTGTCCCGGTTAAAGGGAATCGGTTCCAAGGCGGTCAGGTTTTCATTTTCTGAACATCGCTAGCAACCCCCCCCCCCATTATATAGACAAAATGGCAGCGGGGAATACTTTCTTCATAAAATAAAAATATTTTTTGTAAAAATTTTCTGGCACCAGAAACCGGTCCCAAAAATAACTGGATAAATAACCGGTTCCTCGTCAGTCACCGGTAACTGGAACCACAGATACACCCAATTTCCGATATCAAACCATCCCTAGTCTACCGCCAGGGCATTTTTGGACATTTGAAGAAATGCAATACATGCATAGGCAACATAATATATTAAAAGTGTTGTCATACGTTATATGAAGGAATCATGTGTGAGTTTTTTGTTGTTGTTTTACAGTTAATACCGCACAAGAGTCCCAACTGCTCTCTGCCGTCTAGAGCCAGTGAGAATATGGCATACCCTAATTAGGGTATGTTATGCGGCAGGGGGTAGTGGGGAGAGGATGAAGATGGGAAGAGGAAGTTTGAGAAGTACCTGGCTATTTAGATCTGGTCACTAAACACGGCTAATACCATTTCAAGCAACGTTTCAATTCTGAATGGTGGTCTTTCAACAGGGCGGTACTATGAGTACATAAGACTCTGGAGTATCTACCACTCTATAACGTGCCACAAATATAGTTTATATTATTTTATATTAATTTAATGTGTTATGACACATATCAATTAAATTAAATGTATTTGCGCACGCCGGGTTCGTGCCCGCTACCTCTGGATTCGTTGTTGGGAGTCTTACTACTCGACGACGGGAGCCGTCGAAGATGACGTGAAGCATTTTTACAAAATGTACTATAGGAATACAAGGCAGATAGGATGAACCGCCACGTAACTCTATCTTGGCATACACCCTAGCAACATTCAAATTCATGCATCGTCTCATACATACTCTTTTGTCATTCTGACTCTTGACATGGCCCGAAGAAAGTATTTGATTCACTCGATCGTGCCTTGTACCATATTCCACGGGCGTCCCCGACTTTCAAAAACAAATATTCGTAAATTAATGTGAATCGTTACGTCCTACATTTATTTTTTTGTATTTGTAAATGAACCCACGCAACCAAGAAAAAGGAATAGTTCGGAAATCTTAAATTTTGTAGAGTGACAAACGAAAGAATACGGCTGGTGGCTGATGCGCAGAAACGTAATTTGAGATAGGAGGGTTCACTTGAGAAAAAATCGTTAATCGCCATTGTACGGGTTGTCTACTTCCGACCAGCTTCGGCAAAGCTGCGCAATAAACGAAAGGTCATCTGCATTACTTAATTTGCAGAGCTCTATCTGAATCCGTAAACGATACTAACTTCATAATGGGGAAAAGCTTAAGCAATGTACAAAAAAAAGGATTTTCACTACAGTGCGAATAATGTCCAAGTTGGCGAACGACAATAAGTCTGCGGCGTGAGTTTGTTTCCATTATCCCCGCAGCTTTAAATTGGTCCATTCATTCATTAGCGTTGAAAGAGACGCGGCGAGGAGGGGGGATCTGAGAGAATCAGATGATAGACGAGAGTTGTGGCTTTCCTAAGTGTTAGTTATTTTTGTTTAATTATATAGAAGTATTACCTGTTATACCCAATGGGAAAGTCCAATTTTTTTTGAAGGACGATCTCATACAATTTCTTTTTTTTATGGTTACATTTTTTTAACTCATAAAAATGGGTTCAATTTGAATCGTTAAGGACTACGCACACCCAAACGTCAAAAACCCGGTGTGATGATGATGGAACTATGGAAACCTAATAACCATTTCCATTCAATTTTTCACATTATTTGTTTTTCTATGAACGTGAGCAGTTTACATGTTTCAATGGACACAAATCACCCGTCGTGCAAACGTAAAAAACTTGAATGAATTTATTTATTTATTTTGTTATACTAACGGACCATTGTCCAATTACAAAAAATACATAAAACGAAATGGTAAAAAAAAGCGCAACAGAGAAAGAACAGCACATACATAATATTTTAATGAAGTAATAACAAAAAAAGGACAAAAATACTTGATATACACTTGAAAGAACATTCAAGTCAAAGCCTGAACAAGGTTTTAGTAGAGTTGTAAAAAATGACAAAAATCATTTAGACTGGTAAACATGGTATTCAAAAAAAATATAAACTGGTATACATGGAAGCATAAAAACTGTTTGCGTTCACTGAACGTCGACTAAACATGATTTTTGGTAATTAAATATCATAGATATAAAATTTTACATCTTAAGTTCAACATAACGTGAAATAAAATGTTAAAATCACATTAGGGTTAAGGACTAAGGCATCTCCAATCGCGTATGTTATGAGGCTGAAGTAAGTTAGAAGATGGGAGAAGATGGGAAAGAAATGGGTTGGGAAGTAGCCGGTGTATTTATTATGTAACAGTTGAGGTGTTCAGGTCTAATTGCTTATTAGTTATTACAAATTGTGAAAGTTAATATTTTAAGATTTACGCTAAGCCATGATAAATCTCGGGAAATAAATCATGTCTGGAGATTATGTTGGATGGCGAGAAAAATAGGTTGTCTTGTGGGATGAGTGGCTGGTCTCGCCTATGGACTTGAAGGTCGAGAATTTGACCCAAGTTCAGGAGAAACTAGTATTTATAATTAACTATATACAACCAACGGAAAGATTTTTTTTTCTATATTTGAGGATCGTACTTGTTGGATCCGAAGCTGCGATACATTCGAAAAATAGTGAACTGTTAACGATAAACTATACTACTTGATGGAAGTGTCTAATTGAAGCTTGTGGAAAGATTATTAAAATGAAAGGAAAAATGGGAAACCATTCACTCGCCGGTGAATTTGAAGTTCTGGAAGTCTTGTTACAATATTGTATTATTAACGAACACAAATATACCACACTGATTTAAGTCTTCTTATAAACAAACGACATGTGTTTTATATTATTTTGAGAACAACAAAACCGACCAACAAGCGAAAAACCAAAGAGCAACGCGTGTTTTTTCACATCTAACTCTTCTGTTTTTGATTGTCAATTGTTTTCGAACAAGGCGTGGTTGAATACAGAAATCTAATATTGCGAAATGGTTGGAAAGGTAGGGACTAGATGAAAAACATGAAGGTAAGAACCTAACAAATTATCACATGAAATCCAACAGTACTCGTATACAAAGTTGCAACTTCTTTTGAATTTTGTTTTATGTGATTACCGCACAAAGGAGCGGGGGGGAGACGGTGGGAGTAGGGAAAGATTGGGCAGTACCTGGTCACTAAACACGGCTACGGCCATTTCAAGTACCGTTTAGATTTTCAATTGTGGTCTCTCACCAGGGCAATACTGAGAGTATTTACTACTTTGGACAATATGAAATTGTTATTACTTTCATTGATAGTTTACAAGAAAGTCGAAAAGGTTTTGAAACCGATTTTATTTTTGTTTTATGTAAATATGGCACAATAGTCCCAACTGTCCGGAGCCATTGGGACTATGGCATTTCCAATCGGAGTATGTTGTGAGGCTGAAAAGAGTGGGGAGGAAAGGCAATGGGTATAGAAACGCTGGAAAGTATCTGGCATTTCAGCTACGGTTCGATTTTGAATGTTAGTCATTCACAAGGGCGATACAAGGAGTATCAACTTTCTACCACTCCTGTAGGTAATGCCAAGTATTTTAATGGCAAAAAGTAAGAACAGTAGAAGAGTATGTATGAATGTGAATCTAGCAAGGAGTGTGCCAATACAGAGTTGTGTGGCGGTTTATCCCCTCTGCCTATCCCTGCGTGGAAACGGCGTGATGGTATGTTAGGTAGTTAGTATGACATCTCATCACATTTCTTCCCTAAAATATTGATCTACTGTCGCAAATTACAATCTAAGCTGTGTCAACCTTATCACTTATAAAACTTTAAAAATCTCTACCCTATTGCCATCAGAGTGATTGTGGTGATTATTTATTACATTAATTGAACATTTCTTGCAATCATTGAAATATTCGTTATCATAACCGTTTCGTTAGAAAAAACAAAGAGGGAAAATTTCTAAGCCATTCCCCAACGAACAATGAAATTACTACGCCTAATTTAACATTTCTTAAAAGGGGTAAAAACTGAATCCCGACGGTGACAAAGGTTCAACCGCCATAAGAAATATTAACGACCTTTTTAGGGCAATGAATACAAAATATTTTATCGTTTCATCAATCAATGCTCACCTTTGATGGGAACAGTGCGCCATCCATTATGGAAGACGTCGCCATGGGGAATATTCATTTGGGCCTTTGAAACGAGCCCTGCGGAACGCCGTTATAAATGATCCCGTACAAATCACCCGATTCACTGATTTATCATTTGAGAAGTTGTCAAGTTGTATAATATTTTTAATATCAGCGTCTAAACGGAAAAACGGTCTATTTTAAGAGCTAAGATTCACGGGTTTAGGGACAGCTTTTAAAAGGAAAATACAATGTCATAATTCATAGAAATTAATTGATGCGATTCATTACGTTGGACATTTACTTATGCAAACTTTGTCTGCCTCTGTTTTAGTAAGTTACACAATAAAGACAAATACTAAAAATATAATTATAGAAATACACTAAAGCGGATTTAGAGATTCAATATTTAAAAAAAAACATCTTTCGAATTAGAGATATAGAACAAACTAAGTCTAAATTGAATTTTGAAAATGAAAACTATATTAGGGAATCTCGTTATTCATTTAATAACTGGTTTCTTTGCATTAAAATATCCAGAACGGTGAGCTCTGACGTCATGGAAATTGCACAGTTATGTATATGAAACGAAAATGCAGTAAACACTTTTTCTGCAGTTAAAAAATATACTTTAGGGGTTGACTAAACGTTCTTGTAGAGGTACTTATTTGGCATCTGGAAATAAAAAGGTTAAATTTGCAACACCTAAAACTAACAATCTTTTGTTACAAAATTAGTATAGAAGAGTTGTAAGAAGCTGTTATGTCTCTTCTAGGTCATTTGGTTTCCGAAATTTAACAACAAATATTAGATATTTAAAAAAACAAACTTCAAGTTAATGTTATTTTTTTGGTCAACTATAGAGATTAGTAAAAGTTCTAAGAAAATTATTAAAAAAAAACATACGAACCTGAAATAGTTTATGCAATAAATAACATAGAAATATTTGAGTGGAACTTGCATACGATTTTTTGTCGACACAGGCAACGGCTACTGAAAAAAGGGGAGCTTTCCCAAGACGACAATGTTCAAAATTGATTCATCAGTTGCGTGTTTCCATTTGTTAAGCAGATATTTATTTTTTACTTTTCTCCTGCGTTATTTTCCTCCTCGGTCTTCTCCACGGAAAAGCAAACCATTCAAGCGTGAATAAAATAAACTTCGCACATAAAAGCTTGGAAAACTTGTCAAACATTCAGCAATAAATCATCTACGAAAATTGTACCTATCGTGCTTTCTGGTTACACAACAGCTCTAATTAGGGTTGAATAATGAAATGGGAATTGTAACAACCAACGTAAAACTACGCCTAATGATAGATGAGCGAGTACTATAAGAAATAGTATTTCGGTAGCTTTTACAGGCCACATATTATGAAGGCATACCGCGAATAGCTCCGTTATAACTACAGAAAGGTGTTTTAAAATTGCTCTGAGCGCGAAGGTCATACCGCTGATAGATTCCTATTTCTGACAGTTTTTTTCATTATAATCTCTTCATAATTTCCTAAAACGGAGCTCTCAGAGGCAAAGTAACCCAGTTAGTTTGCATTGTCAAAAAAAAACAATGTTGACTTTATAAGAAACAACTGTATATATATATACTAGAAAAACGATGTTTCAATGCCTACATCAGGGATCGAAAAACAAGGTGCACAATTTGTTTATAACATAATTACATCAAAAAGATATAATACAAACCAAAACACTCCTCTTCAAAAGATCAAACTCATAGCAAAAATACAATGTAAATATTATAAATTTTTGGTACGAGTCTAAATGATTTTTGTCATTCTTTACGACTCAACCAAAACCTTGACTTGATCTTGGCTTTGACTTGAATGTTCTTTCTAATGTATATTTTTATCATTGCTTCACTGAAATATAATGTACGAGTATGTGCCGTTCTATCTCTGTTAATCTTTTTTCCCATTTCGTGTTATGATTTTTTTTGTAATTGGACAATAGTCCGTTAGTATATAAATAAATAAGTATCACACATATGAAATATAAAAACTTGAACACCTCGGTACAAGTCCTCCTAAATACACCATTTCAATAACTTCATAAACACGCTAACCTTACACACCACAGCAAAATGTTCAAATCTTCACTATTTCATGATAAAGCTACAGCGGGAAGACAATACCGGTATATGTTTGGTTTGTTCTCGCGTGAGATAAATATTACATAGAGCGTGGCGGATAGAATTATATGAATTCCTCAGGTGTCTGTCTTTAGGGAGGGAGGTTGTTGGGGGTCCCGACCGCAGGTAAACGATGATTCGTCACAATCCCAGAGGATGACGAGCGACCAACGCACAGATTTTTACACGAGTATTTACTCATTCATTCGGTGTACCCGGATGACAATCAACGGAGAACTCGGGTTCGAGAATTGTTAGAATCATTGTTGGAATAGCCCGAAAAAGAGATGAGTGATGGGTTTCCTGGGTGATTCACCTTGACGGGTATTATGATTTGGAGATATCTACAGGTTTTGTCAGCCGCAGTTCACTTAGCAACGCTGATGTTTTGGTCAATTATGTGTATTACGAGTATTTGTATTGAATGATTTGGAAATATTTTATAATGGAATCGCGGTGGCGGAGTCATCGATGATTCCATGATCATTATCGGATGTTTGAATGGTTTCTAATATGTTTTGAAACGTGTAGATAATGGAATAGTCCAAGATTTAAATAAGTAAATGGATACAATATGTAATTATTATTTTTTTATTTTTAAAATGTCTTTTAAAGATAAAACAATAATTGAGCTAATACGACTACTTTTGATATTTCAAAATATGTTTATCTCTATTTGCATTGTCTTCTCCTATTTTCTTACACTTTCTTTTGGTTGCTGGTTTTATTTTCTTCTCTGTTTTTTTTTGTACTATTTTTTTTATCTCTTTTATATTGTGTATCTTTTAACAGAGTTTTTGTAATTGGGGTGTTTTCACTACATGTAAACAATCCGTTAAACCCAAAAAAATTAATAATCGAGTAAGTATGCAAATGTTTATATTTATTGTCTGTGGGTAAGAACTCGTTACAAAATAAACATTTTTTTCGAAAATTTTACTGAATTTAATTGTTTGATTTTCCGCCTTTGTTTTCGTTTATCCAACATATGGACTGAGACAAGCAAACCATAAAATAGTAAAGTGTAAGTTTTCATAATCTTGTTTGCACAGAGATGATAACATGCAAAATGCAAGATTACGCTAATGGTTAACGCAACTACATTGTACGTAATATTTATATTTCTCAACCCACTATTTTCAGATCGTAAACACATTCGCTGATGTCTCGTTTTAATTTGAATCATAATTATTTTTTAAACCTTTTGTGTTTGGGACATCGATCGATCAAAGCATAGAATTAAAATAATTATTTTCATATTAGCAGATTACGTTTTCACGTGGTAATCGCTAATTCTAAATAAAGTCACATCGGTCAGAAAAGTATAAACTCATTCACTTCGATTTTTCTACATTTTCGCATAACTCACGAAGATGATTCCTTCCCATTAGTAATTGTATTCTACCATTTGTTTTACGGTGTAACCAACACCCTAGGTTCTAACTACCCACAGTAATTTTCTATTTCCTAAAATGGCGTGATGGTTAGTTTTTAGTCGATTACTCGTATTATAATGCCAGCGAGCTAATACAATTTTAATTCAAACCTTAAGTATATGATTTGTTCTGCCATACGAGTATGCTCGTTCGTTACAAGATAATAATGTAAGGTTACACAATACCATTGTTTGTAGGTGAAGTAATACACACTGTGAATTAAAATACTGAAAAAGAAGCTAGAAATACTACAATGTATAGTAATACTAACGTATTATTATAATTGTTCTACTAAATCTTAAATACAAAACAATAATAAATCTAATTTTACCACCATATACGACTATATCTGCGTATTTGCTTGGATTATTTTGTTGCTCTTTTCTCTTTTTTGTTTTCTTTGTATTATGCTAATAAAAAAAGACTAATTAACAAACAAACACGCCATTTCACCGCAGGCCGGCCACTCAACTCTGTCTTTGCACACACTCCTTGCTTTATTCACATTCATACATACTCTTCTGTTATTCCGACTCTTCGCCCGACTCAAATATTTGATTCACTTGATCGTGCCATGTCTTCCTCGGGCGTCCCAGTCTTCTTCTACCATCAAATTTTGCGTCATATATTCTCCTTAAATTTCTTTCTTCGTTCATTCGCTCTACATGCCCTAAAAATCTAAGTGTGCCTTTCTTAAACTTACTCATTACGCTTACAACAGCCTTGCATACTTCACGGATCTTACATGGTTTTATCACACATACGCCTAAGGAATTTAATTTTTACAGCATTCAGTCTACTTTATCGTTCCTCTGCCAATTCCATGCCTCACTGCCTTGCATATTTATATATGCAAATACGGTTGTTACAATTTTTTCGACTATTCTTTCGCCCGCCATTAAAGGATGTCTTTGTGTTTGGCGGACTAATTATGTATCTTTTTGTATTATTTTTTTTAACCGAATTTTAATAATTGAATTGTTCCTCCTCACGGGTGAACAATATATATATAAAGACTCAGTATAAATAAATAAATAAACAAATAGAAGGATGAACTAAAATTGGAATAGGTAGATCTCGCCGCAAGGAAAAAATATTGTTGGCGCAACACCCCGTTAAACTGAAAGCCAGAGGGGAAAAAAAGGCCACCATGAAGACCACGTAGGAGATCGATTAGTTGGTCGAGCGGTTTAAAGCGTCGGGTTTCCCTCCAGGGGTCGTGGGTTCAATTCCTCTGCCCACCTAAGTCCTCCATCATTGAACAATTAACAATTTCTGCCTGTAGAGATGGTAGTAGGAGGAATACAAATACTGTCAGGTTATTTGTCTTTCTTTATAAACGTGGAAGACTCTCCACCATGCAGAATTCAAACGTTGCTTGAAATGGATTTAACCGTGTTTGGTGACCAGATCTGAATGGCTAGAAAATTCGCGACCTTTTTCTTCCCCGTCTCCTTCCCTTCCCCATATACCATCAGCCCCACAAAATTCCCTAAACGGGGTTGCCATAGTCCCACTGGCTATGTAAAGTTGGGACTCTACACAATTTAAAAAAAATAAAAAAATGGCTTAAATTGTATTAAAGGGCTCAAAGTTCTAGCACAAAATAAGAAATATTGGAAATAAAAAAGGCCTACACCCAGCAATGGCTCAAAAGAAGAAGAAATAGAAAAAATAAAATAAAATGACAGGAAACGTAAATATTACTATATCCTTTATAGGCAAGGCAGTGCGAAGCTTTGAATAAACTGACCAACCGTTAAACGCAGCGAGACGGAAAATCACAAGTCTTATTTTAAACGTATTGCGGAAATACACGAAACATTAAACTACTCTGCACGAAACATCTAACCTTGGGTAGCTGGCTATCCCATTGTGTGTGAATCCACTATCCACTTAATAATAAATTATATACCTCTTTCACTGAAACAACCGAAACTTCTGACAAGCTACTTGTAGTAGTTTAGAAAATAATATTAACTATAAATAATTTCCTTTGCGCGTACTTCCGAACGATTGCGAAAATTTAGGATTTGAAACTGATTTTATTAAAATTATCGTTTTAATATAAAGTAAGTAATATAAAGTACGTATAATGTATTTTAGCAGTCATTATTCTATATTTGAAATGGAACTAATTTTTTTTCTTGGCAAGTCAAGTTACATCCCGAGATTTTTCTCCGGTAACAACTGGTTGATAATAATAATAACAGTATATTTATATAGCGCAGTTTTGATAGTTCACCTCAAGAACGCTAGTTATATAATTAAAAAAAAAAAGATAATTCCTATAAGTGGTTGTCACTAATTTATGTACATGTATTACGCTGTGCTAGTTCAATATTTAACAAGTCAAAATATATTTTTTTGAAGTTGTTGTTTTTGATTTCCTATAATATAATGAATAAAAAAACTAATAAAAAAATGTTGTAGTATTGAACTAGCACAGCGATATATATAGATATATTTATACATATATAAAACGTTTCGACTCCTAGGCTTCGTAGAGGTCTATGCAATAATTGATTAACTGTTCAAAATATAATTTCAATATTTGATCAATTTTACCAGAACTAAGGAATAATTTAGCTTACTTCTGGCACACGGATATGCCCACAGCACACTTTTATGTCGGTTTATCTTTTCAGTGATCTCCACGTTAACAATACACTACTCAATACACGTTGTTACCAATTATAAAGGTATGTGTAAACAAAACGTAAAAATGCGCTATTTAAATGGCATCAGTTGTAGTCATGTGCACTTTGGGTTCATAGAAAAACGTGTAGTCTGCTTTTATCGAAACGGTCATTAGGTTTACACGGCTGCAACAGAAAATGTGTATGCAGACCTTAAAGCAGAATATTTAATTATCGAACGGTGTGCTCTGGCGTTATGAAATTTTCAGTTTTATATGCCTGGAATTTCTAGATGAACGCAACTATTTTCAGTTCATAATTTTATTTGTTAAATATTTTTTTTACCTCCGACCTAGTTATTTGAACAGCAAACTAAACAAATAAATATTAAAAAAACGTATGTCCATATATATATATATTTAATAAGATTTTTTCATCATCAGATTTATGTTAGTTCGATTCAAGGCGATTCCTTGCGGAGATTCAGTTAGCGTGAATAATCCCCATACGCCATGCTTCGGAAAACTTCGTCTATCTTCGGCCAAGTCCGCCGTTATATTAATAGCATCCCCTCTTTCACTTGTACCCTTCTCCGGCGGGCGAAGCGAAGCCTCGTTACAGAGAAGTAGAACTATCCAACTGGAGGAGAAGTCCATTTGTTTACTAGAGATCAGCAAAGTTTCCACGAGTTTAAGTAATCGAAAACAGCACGTTTGTGTATCGATGAACTTAGCTGTTTCGAACTTCTTTCATAGAGCACATACACGTGTAAAATGCATACATCTTCTCTCTTTATTGAAAAAAGCTAAACAAAATTCGTTCATAATAAAATTGAAACGGTTAATTACGTCAATATATAGTCAGCTTGTGTTTGTATGTGCTATTGGACATACATATTTTTTTCAAAAGTAAAAAATCGAAGAACACACAAAAACATGACTAACCTTTCCAGTTATCAAAAACAAACCACTAATCCAAAATGGCCGATAATGCTAACATATGATAAACATATGTGTACCAACAAAAAAAAAAAACGATAGTCGAATGTACACAGCCCGCGAAAATTCAAAATTCACCTTTTCTTTTGAACAGGCCATGTATATGCACAAGACGTAAAAAAATAATATATTGTGTACGAATATTCAAAAGCACTTCAAAAAACGGAATTTCTTATTTTTTAACTTTTTGTTTCTTACATTATTTTATTACATGTCCTACCTCACTAGGTCATAAGAACCTGTTCTGAGGTAAGTGACAGTGAGTACAAGTAAAATATATATATTTTTTAAATGATGATATTTGTTACACAATGTTCTAGTTTGTCATGGTGAAGAATTTCAAGTGCTATTTTAGGAGGTCTTCAATTTCCTTGCGATCCTTACTCATAAGCCATTTAGTAATGTTTTGATTAAAGGAATACATATTGAAGATGGTTACAGTCGGTGGTGGGAGTTTGTTGTAAGTGTGAGGCGCGATGTACATATGGTGTCTGTGCAAAAGCTGTATTTTAATAATAATAATAATAATAATAATATTTTTTTATTAATTTTCTTATACATGACAAACTTTTTTAATTTAATGCATAGAAGAAAATAATTTTTTTTTTTTTACAAAATAAATACAAATTATAGTACCATATGGATACACAAGAAAGATAAAATTTCAAAAAAATAAAATTTCAGGCAGTGGTGATGATTGTATTTAGGTACTTAAAGTCTTTCTTGTTGTTTGGCCCTTGTATTTTTATTATGTGTATATACATTAAATATTTTGAAGAATAAGTTATTTTTAACACTATTTTAAAATATAACAGTCTGATATTGAGGATTCCTAAAAGTTGAAAGAGTAGCGTTGTTGGATGCCTGAAGGGCTTTCTAAATATAATTCGTAAAATTACTTTTCGTATTTTTATAAGAGGACCTAGCAAGGTAATAGCAACTCCCCCCAACCAGCTATTCCATATCCTATATGGCTTTGACATAAGGCAAAGTATACACTACGCAACTCTTTCAGTTCAAGTACATTCCTTAGTATTTTAAAACAGTAAATATATTTTTTAACACGTTCCGTTAAAATTTCTATGTGCGATTCCCAACGAAGCTTATCGTCAATTGTTATGCCTAGATACTTAATAGTGTGTGCATGTTTGATACAAAAAAACACAAACACTTTCTTTATTTAAGTGGCATTGCAAAGCATGCCGAGTACTGGCTAGTAATAAAAATAATAAATCGAATTGCCTAAATAATTCCAAAGATCATTTCACAGAAAGTAATAAAGACAATAAAACGGTAAAACGCGTGGTCTCTGACCGATAATCCAAGTTAATTAAAAAAAATACCAACCTGCCAGGGTATTAGGTATCGTACGTAGCACAAAGAAATCAGCAGCCTGTAATCCGATTACCGCAGATCGATATAAATAGATAAAATAATTCGCAGTCCGCAAGTACAAAAGGGAAAACGTGGGGCTTGAGCGAAGGGGGGAAACAAGTCTTGGAAAATGAAAGAAGAGTTCAGTTTGGGGAAAAAGGTGAGTCTTAAACGGGGAGAACCTACTCTGACAGTCGCATGTATAACTGACGTCGTGTTCGGAGGGCATTACGTGCCCGTCGGAGGAGAAACTGCGTACGATATTATCGTATAAGAGGAAGATTTAGTGCGCGCGTGTTGCCTCCGTTGCTCCGTTGCCACGCTTGCGAACGCCCGGAGAACTGTTCGACAATTCGCCCTTCTCATGCTGGTTGGCTGGGCACCGTTTTAAGATTTCGCAAATTTTGCCAAGACAGATTTTATGATGTAATTTAAAACAATTTTTTAAATAATACTAATAATGTAAAACACAAATATGAAACAGAAAAAAACCATAAGCTAAAAAGAACAACGGTCATGACCGAAACTCGAACTCGGAACTTCTACTCTATCCGGGAGTAACACTCTGCTAATTAATTTATTTATTTATTTAACAAGATCTCATAAAAACAGTTGTTCAGCAAATACATTAAGAGATGAATGATATAAAAGTATTGTAGATACATGCATAGTGTAAAAAAAGAAATTAAACATTTATGTACATCTCACATATAGACAAGGTATTATATATCCAAAGGAGTTATATAAGTACAAACTGAAGTAGTGTGACGCACTATATATGATATAATAACGCAAATAAGGTTAGCAATGAAAAACAAAAAAACATAAGATATAAGAGAGGTTCATTCTTATACACATATTATGAGATAATCGGTGAATTGGCAAGTGTAAAAAGGTGTGTAAAAAAATATATATTTATTTTATTTAAGATTATGTAGATCGTTATGTACCTAACGGTCACTTTTGTACGTATGTCGAGAGATAATGACAGAACTCTATACATGTGCATCTAAATATATATAAGGTAGATGCAGCTTCATTGAATAGTTCCATCGCTTTATATATTGGCGTGTTTTTGTATGAGGAAGTTCTGACTTTCGGTGTGTAAAACGTCACATGATGCCTCGCACAAATATAATTACTAAGACATCAATACCTCATTAGAAAGCGTCATTTTTAAAGGAATCATACTTCTATTGAAAATTATTAATATTTGAATTTCTTCCGATTTTAGGCTGCCATCTTTTGATGATATTCAAAGTTCTACCCGAACACATATTGAATATCTAGATGGTGTCCTGGATAAATATCCATTTTTTTTTAAATACGGACGATATATTTTTTTCATTTTAATAATTAAAGTGTGAGATCGTTTAAAAATGCAGCCTTCTAAAATGGTCTTCATGGCTTAATTGGCAGAGTTAACTTAACTGGATAGTCAGTAAAACGAAAGACCACACATATTTTAATTCGTACTTACAGTGGTAAGTTTAAAAAGCATGATATTTAATTGCTGGTTGTTTCGAAGATCATTATTTATGAGAAAAGTTAAAATACTATCATTTTTTTTACTGGAGCAAAGGACAGACTGTGTATGACGTTTGAAAAGTAGATCAAGTGAGATCACGCCTAGAGTGGCCCGCCACAAAATCATTAAAAATACGTGGAAATCAAAACATTAATCTTACCTGCTTGAAAAAAATACTCATTTTTATGAATATTGAACAAGGAAGCTATTAACAATTTATACAAATCTTATAATGAAGCAAGAAAAAAAAATACAAAAATCTAACGATTATAGTACGGCCAATTACAAAGACGACCTTCCAGCGTATAATAATTGCTACGTAGTTCAAACTTCCGTGACAAAGCCAAACTCGGAGATCAATGGACCGAAACGTGACAACTAGACTATTCGAGGATTAGTCGGCAATCACGCTGGAGTCATCAACAGTTCCGCGGTCCACACTACACCGTCTACAGCCCTGACATCTGAGAGAGGTTTTGTCAAAGGGGGGTTTACAGGAGTCATATATCAAGCCCATTGTCTCGGCGGTCCAAAGATCCAGAGAGTCGTCAGACCAGGATCAGAAATTCGTTATAATGAATATGACAAAGAATGGGGGACTCAATTAGTAAGGGAATGTGTTGGGCGAGAAAAATCTTAATGCTGCGGTTAAAACACTTGCTGGAGGATATTAACAAGCTAGGTGTGCAGGGCCGGACTAAATATTTTAACATACCGTCGTGATATAAATTAAAGTGTTACTACTTGCGGATTTTTTGTTATATGTTTCTATTTATGTTTTCTTTAGGCGTCAATAGTTTTATTTGCATAGTAAAAAAGAGTGCTAATAGTGAACATTGTGACGATTATATATTATTGGGTTTCTCGAATTATGTCTCTATAAACATGTATATTAAGGTTTAAATAAATTAAATATTTACTATATCTTTGTGTTCTAAACGCTCCCTCGTGTACGAGGCCTGTTCAAAATAAAAGGTGAATTTTGAATTTTCGCGGGCTGTGTACATTCGACGTTTTTTTTTTTTTTTTGTTATGTACACATATGTTTATCATATGTTAGCATTATCAGCCATTTTGGATTAGTGGTTTGTTTTTGACAACTGAAAAGGTTAGTCACGTTTTTCGATTTTTTACTTTTTGAAAAAATGGATCAAAGAATAAAATCCATGAATCCAAGATTACCTGAGTTTAATTTTTTTTTTTCAAAATCCAACCAGGTACTGAAGACTTATGAATTTTATACCAAACAAAAAAAACTTTAAAGTGCTCTGGTTTAGATACGAAAGTGGATGGAAGAATAAGTCCGAGAAAGACATGGCACGATCAAGTAAATCAAATACTTGAATCGGGTCATGTGAAGAGTCAGAATAACAGAAGAGACGATGTAGGAATGTGAATGAAGCTAGGAGTGTGTGCCAAGACAGTTATATGGCAGTCCGTCTTCTCTGCCTACCCCTGCGGGGAAACGGCGTGATGGTTAGTTAGTGTAGACTTCCCAAAATGGCGCTTCAGCCCTTTTGCCTTTCCGGGGACGATATGACATTGATACACGTTACGGACGTCTGAGAGTATTCTTTGTGTTGATAGATGACAATGATAAGTACAATTTAATATGAAATTCTGCGCCTTTCATTTTTTTTAAACCTACTACTGTAGATCCGGCGCTGCGCTACGCATTACCATCGGATGATAAACCCTCTAATGGCGTCGTTTCGCCACAATAAGTAGCGCGGGATCGAGGCCGAGCGGAGGCGGCGGCTCGCTGAAGCCAGAAGCCAGAAGCGACGCACAGACGCATCGGCAGCTCAGCTTAGCGTCTTCCGTGTGACGAACCATAAATCAAGGATAACGAGTGGAACCGTAAAATCGGAGAAACGGCCGTAAAACCGATCCGGATGGCGAACGCGGCGTAATAAACGCATGCGTGTAATTTCCCGGAATCGTAGTGGGCGAGATGTGCCTATAATGTTCAGGCTAAAGGCAAAGTGTTGTATCGGTAAAGTAGATTTTTAAAAATATTTTCGTAGAAAGCGATTACTCTGAAAAAATATCTTTGTTTAAGACTACGAATATTATTTTAATGTTTATTACCGATCGGTTTCGCTTAGCCTAAGAATCATCAGGGTACAAAATTAAACTAAACAAAAAATACAAAGTGTGCGGTAATATATACTCGTACATACAGAGGGAGAATAAAATATAAAATAACAAAACGATGACGATATAATGGACGATACATTAATACCCATGTTGGATTTCAAATGAGACAACTTGCTAGGTTCTTACCTTTTGCTTATTATCCAGATCCTATCCATCCCGCCAATTTGCTCTTTGATTTTGAATGTGAATAGCCATAAACACACTGTCAAAGGTGTCGCCCTCGGTCGGCATAAAAGCGCACAAAACCGGCACATCGAGGGACCGCCCGCCTCACCACCCGCCCCATTCGCCTCCCATCGTTCGTCGCAGTAAGCCGTCTCAGCCGGACACATCAGGTGAGTAAATTGGCTCAAATCCTCATTTTATCCACAATATACAATCGAAACTTCCATCAAGTAGTATTCGTTTTAACAGTCCACTCTAATTTCACAATTCATCCGAAACTGAAACGCATTCGGCGTTTGTCGCAGTTTCCGGATCGAACAACTTAACATATTATTATTCATTGGTTCTGTTTGGAGTCCAATATCCGAGATTCACAAAATAAGGATCACACCAGTTGAAAAGAGACTGATTCGAGCATTATCTTATACAACTGGATTGTCCACACATTTTTTCAATATATAAACATTACAAGAACGTCGTGACATATTTTTTTCAAAAATACAAATAACCATGCAGAACCTTCCCTCTTAACTGCAATCAAAATAAAAACCAATCACCGCCAACTAAGAAACCCCGAAACTTTCCATATTCTTTTCCAAAGAACCAACATAAACCTCCCTCAACCTCTGCATCTGCTATGTGCCGACTATACAACATTCACTGTAGTGGCAAGATTCCTTGAATCTCTGATATTAACTTGACTTCACTAGACGCAAAAATTATTTTCTCTTGTTTTTAGTTACTTTTTTTACATACTGCTGTACACCTTTATTAGACGGTTAACATTTTTTTATTTTTTATTTCTCTGTATTTTTTAAAATTTTGGTTTTAAGTTATAAAAATCTGGTGTGTATAAAAGAAATTATCACCATGCACATAATTTATAGATAAATATAATTTTCTGTTCAAAGGTAAATTGCAGTACCTGTAAAACCAGTTTTCTTTGCACCATCCGCACTTTATTTGAATAACTCTAGAAATATTGGAAATATTGTCGAAAATGTATCAATATATTTTTAATTGACAAGAAACACTACTCAAAAGAAAATAAGTTTTGTTTATATTCTTTTACATCATCTTTATTAAAATAGTATTTAATTTACCAGACTAAACTGGAGAAGGCAGCTACAGAGGCTTTACGAGGAGAGACTGAACCTACAATGGACGAAGGTCGCTAAAGTAGTACAGGACAGGGACGCCTTTTGAGGCGACTTGTCGAAGAGATAAAAGTAATAAACAAATGATAGTGAAATAATATTTTGTATTAAAGAAAATTGGTGCAAAGTAATAAATTAAAGCCTTCCAACTTTGCACCATAATGATAATTGAAAAGTTAAAAAAAAGATTAAAACCATGAATATAGGGTGATTAAACCTTTCAGACACGAAAACAATCTAAAAAAAAAAGTGCCTGAATAAGAATAATAAAGAAAAATAATGTAAATTTTCAAAAAGTTTATGTATTCCATTGCAGAAACCACAATAAATTAATACAAAGGTGTTTGCAGTGTGCAAACACATCGTCGGAAAGGGTTAAACAATTGGATAGATATTGTAGCATTACACGTCATTAAAAAAAAAATAATTCTTGGTGCAATTTAACCTCAGAATCTCGTTGGTGCAATGTATATCCAGAATACATATTATTTGAAATAAGTACAAAAGTATCAACGTGCATTAAGAAAAAAGATACTGCTTTAAGGTTCGCTTCCCTTCAGCAGGAGTTTATTCGCAAGTACCTGCCAATTAATTTGATATGGTTGAATAGCTCCGGGCTGAGAGAGCGTTTTTTCATCGAATCAGCCAATCGACCGTTAAACTTCTCCGGCAGTAAACGAGTGAATTATTTTTAAGAAACCCTTCCTTTATAACTTAAAATTGGCAAGGGATACGAACAGCAATAATGACTGCGAGCAAATGATTTGGTATCAGAAAAAGGTTTTGTTCGCTCCATTAAAGGCAGTGCTTATGGAATTTATTGGCGGCATAATCAAAAGCTCATTCCAAGACATTAAAATAATGAAAAGGGGCAAAAAATATACAAATTCAGAATCTAAAAAAAACCTTAATACCATAATATATGTTATATAAAATGCGATGGGTTTATACAAACTAACCAACCAATATGCCGTAGGTAGAGAGGATAGACTGCCTCATAACTTTGTCTTAGTACACACTCCTAGCTTCATTCATATTCATACAGCATCTTCACTTACCTCAAGTATTTGATTCCCGGGCATTCACATATCGTCGCCGGAAAGGCAAAAGGTCTGTTGCGCCATTTTGGGAAGTAAAAAAATAATTAAAGTACTTAAATCATCCTACCTGACCAAACACATTTACAATAAATGGTTTCGATCTAATTTAAAGAAATTGGCATAAATATTGTGTTTTTATTATTTTTTTAATACTAGGCATCTACGAGTATAAAAAAGTTGTACTAGTATGATTTTTCATGAGCAATGCTTGCTTTGTGTGACAGGTGTTTCGGCCACCGTTGCCATGATCTAATTGTACGTGCAAATAGTTCAATCCGATAATTTTTTTTAAATATTACGGTAAAATAACATTATGTAGGTCGCGAAAAAATGCGAACAACACATACTTAGGATTTATGTATTGATGCATGTGGATACACTTCCGACAGCGATGTCCTCGAGAAAAGTCACTGAGAAACAGCTTCTTCTTGTATACATTTGTAGGTATTTGTATTTTGAATATTCGGAAAGTCCTTTCAGTGTGTCATTTTAAATTATTAATTTAAAAAAATGAAACCAAAAATTTTTCTTCCATAAATTTGTTATTTTTTTTTAAATGTTACTAATATGCTATTCTACTATAAGTCGAAAAACAAGTTTGAAACAGACTGTGTGCAAGCAATGCACATATTTGAGTACTGTGTTCGACTCAACTCTCGTTACGATATCTTTGATAAATAAATAAAATATGTTGAAATTAAATAGTGGATATATTAGTTTGGCGGTGACACAATATAACTGCAATTGTAAAATGAAGAAGTGACATAAACATCAGCAAGTGAAAATCTTGTAGCGTGGCATTATACTGGTGTACCTACTTGTATTTATACGAGTTTATGAATCCGATTGGAAAGTCTGCAGAACAAATACAGGCACATAATAATCCCATAATTTGCTTCCGATTCGGCGGTCCAGCGAAAATCGTGCTGCCGCAGAAAACTAACGCGCGTAAATTCAGCATTTAGAGTCCGTATGTTCGTTCTTCGGGTATTTCAATGAGAGGATCTTCAAAAAACTCGCGTCATTAATACCCTTCGGCCCGGTCGCACACTTGAAAAACACGCCAAACGCGTGACCAGCAGACGCACACATCTGACAAGAATAAGTGATACGATACGAATCGTTATTGCGCTTAAAAACTCGGCGGTGGAAGGCTTTGATGGCTTTTCTATTTCTTCCCTCCGACAACGTAAGTCTACTCTGGACCAGTTCATTCCCTATTCGTCGAAAAAAAGAATGCTTTTCTGGAGTTAATAATGACAACAAAAAAACCGCCACGCCAAAATCGCAGGCCTGTTACTTCCAAACACACTTTTATCAAAATACGTAAAGAAAAAAACAGTCTTAAAGACTCCAACCTGGACGAGGCTTTACTCCTTGCGAACAAATCAAGTCCGCACGAGAGATAATAATCGGAAGTGGTACAAAAACCGCGAGGGCGATTCTAAAGGGAAGCTCCACAAATCTACAATTATTCCGCTCCGGTCGATGGAGTTTTTTTTTTTTAATTTCAAGTCAGTTCGTCTGATCCAGAAGGGGCTTCCACGAATCCCTCTCGAATATTGTGCCGTATAAAACACGCATTAGGGATACTATGCACGTAGGAAGAGAGAGAGAGGGAACGGTAGAAATGAGGTAAACAATGGGAAGGTATACATGGAAGGTCTGGGAGAATAATAGGAGTGGGGCCAAAAGGTAGATTGGATAAAATACAAACTAGGGATGCACTACATATGAGATATTATATTAGAAATAATAAGATATAAGAATGTATTTGGTTTCATTATTGCATTATTTATGTGTAATAGGATTTATGACAGTGTTTATTTAGTAAGATATCTACCATAGCAGCTTCTGAATCAGAGCTCTAAGATATACAGGAGTTTCTTTAATCGACAAGTTGGATAAAAACCTAAATACATTTGAGCAAAACGTTGCACTCTACACTAAGAACCTCAAAATCAATCTGAAATATTTTATATCAAGCTGAATGTTTATGTCATCGCCGGAGAGGCAAAAGGGCTGAAGTGCCATTTTTAGGAAGTTTACACCAGAGCACTTCAAAGTTTTTTTTGTTGTTTTACAATAAAATTCATAAGTCTTCAGTACCTGATTGGATTTTGAAAAATAAGTTAAATTAGGTACCTTAATGTTCTCACTGAGTTAACTGAAGCGACAATAAGATTTGAAAAGTTCCAAACTTGTGGCGTTTGAGTCAAGCCTTCTCCCAAATGGTAAATATATTTTAGACGACTGAGGGCCACAAAAGTCTTCAGAATCAAACGAGAGTCAAAGCATTCGATGCAGAAATAAAAATTGATGAAAACCGCATATTCAACTCATTTTTGACAAAAGCCCTTTTGCCTTTCCAGCGACGATATTATGTAAATACCACCGAGAGAGTGAGTTTTAGTGGGAAGAGCACCATTGAATAGACGCCCAAGTAAATGTATTGCTCATGATCGTGAAAAAGCAGTTAATAACTTACGTTTTGGCTTGTCATTATCAGATTAAGTAAAGGAATACTTCGTTTTGACCACAAAATTTGCTTCAAATGTCTAGTAGTTTCTGAAAAGCCTTTCCTTCGTCAGGATAAATATATTTAACTAGTTAAACTTTTGTTCTGACGAAGGAAGGGTTCTTTAGAAGACGGTTGACAGTTAAAATAAATTTACTGGTTAAAGCAAAGTAAGTATTTAATTTAACAAATGTCTCGGGTGGTATATATCTCATTTCGAATGAAATACCACTAAAGTGAGCTACGTAAATTAAATTATCATTCTTGAGATATAAGTGCAATTAATGACCGCTTCCATATTATAAAATTGGCGTACCTTTGAATAAATTATTACGGAACCATTTGATAAAATGATATGGTAATAACTAAGTCTAATAAATAGCATCGGGTTTCGTAAACGTGAAGATCTCATTTACGGCGCACTAAAAGCTCATCTCCGTAGTAAAATATATATTCTAGTGGGCATAATAATAATGCGGTTGCCCATTAAATTGGTTATATTCGTGCAAATGGTCTCGAGTGCAGGCAGCGGTTATGGTAAGGCGGATGTCAGCTTTTAGGACGGGAGCTTAAACAGTTTTATCAGGAGCGGATAAACGGAAAAGAGATCGTTCAAAGACGTAGCATACGGGATGATTAACCTGTCTACGTGTGTGAGTATTTATAACCTATTAAAGTCTATCGGGTAAGTAAACATCAAAGGTCGTACTTTAATTTAGATTAGCCAAGACGTAAAAAGACAAGATGGTGGGTATCTCTACCGCGTACCTGCACATTTTGAAAAAAAAGTTATTGCAAAGTTTCTGGAAAGACTTCTAATGACAACATTTTGAACACTCTCTTATAAATATCAAGGTTAAACGGTTAATATTTTAACTAGTGGTGGCTCGTGCGTGACTTGTTAGTGTGCTAAGATTGAAAAAAACATGATTGATGTTGTCGTAGCCGAAAGCGATTTTTTTTGTGTGAAGATTTTTCAGCAAGCCGTGCAATGCACCAATAAAACTGAAAAATCCTGAAAATCTTAAAACAAAAAATGAAAATTAAAAATACAAATAAAAACATTTTCGGCTGCAGAAACATCAATAACGTTGTATTTTTTCAATAGTAGCACTCTAGCACGCTAAAAAGTCACGAGCCGCCACTGATTATAACCGGAATAACTATACTGGAAGATGAAGATCCTCATAGATTGTTTGTTGGACATAGAGAAGAAAATATGTAAATCTGGAGAACAAGGTGGGTGTGAAATAACACCAATAAATATTATCAGTGCGTTGGCTACAAATTCTTCTAAAAACGGCCTGCGATGTGTAAACTGTAAATACATCAATAACTAAACTCACGCAAAAGGAAATGTCGAAAATGTTATTTTTTTGTTCTAAACACAAATTTTTTTAGACTACAATTATCCGAATTGAAAAATTCAAGATGTATCCAATAAATTACACGAAATTGCCTTATTATGTCAAAATTTGACAGATTCTTTCCAGATCACTGTTTGTTGCCTTGGAACAAATAACATGGTTTTTTCATTTAAAATGTTGGTAGATGGATTTCATTCGTACCGTTTACCGAAACAAAGTTTTTTTACGATTTTCCGCAAGTAGGCCGCCAGCTGATATTAAGTAGATATTAATAAAACAAGAAAATAAAATAATTTAAAATCATAATTACAATTTTAAGTTAATAAGTGTGTCTATCTAAGGGGACCTGCCAGGTAAGTATGTTACTGTATATTTTCTCTTTAAATAAATATAAACTAGAAAATAAGACCTGTAAGCACCCTTGAGGTAATTTTTCACAAAAACGGCGCTATCCAAATCATCCAAATATTACTATTAACTGTAAAATTTGTGGAGAATAAATAATTTATGCAATTTATTGTTCACACCATTTCTAGAGACGATGTCACAACTAATGTTATATACTACTTGATATAACATACTCATGTATTTTATATGGTTCTTGCAGCGCATTGTAAAAAAAATCATCTTTTTATAGAGTAAACTGTTTTTGTTTATTGGATTTATTCTTTCTGGTAGTCTGATTTCTTTGCATTTCCTTGTACTATGTCTGTAAATATCCACGTTGAAAATAATTTGTTAATAAGTTGGTTATAAGTTTTATTTTTTACTTTTATTGTATGTGTAAATATTAATGTTTTTAATGTTAGCATCTATTTCACTGTTAGTTACAAGCTATAAGTCCTTATTGTAAGTCACTGGTTGAAAATATTAGGTGTAAGCCATTAGTAATAAATCTTAACTGTAAGTTATTAGTAGTAAGCTTAAGTGATAAATTATAGGTTAGATAAATTAATTTGTAAAGCGCCCTTGAGGTGATTTTCCCACAAAAACGGCGCTATAAAAGTTATCCATTTATTATTATTATTATTCATTTTAATTTAGGCACTTTAAAGAATGTGGCAAAATGTGAAATAAAGCTCTCATAAAAAAAACGTGGGGCTACCATCTTGCAAAGAAGAATATTATAAGTTTTCACATTAAAAGCTAATGCAACGGGTAATGCGAGATGAGAACAAAAGTGTTACGTGTTCTCTGAGAGTTGCATCATGTACAGAGAACGATGCTACATATAACCGTCAGTTCTTCTCAAACCGTTGTAACTCTCACGGAACATATGAGGTAGGTAGCATCTTTTGAAATATTTTTCGCGGAAAGGAGAGATCAAAAATTCAAATTGTATTTAAGTCAAAGAAAAGTTCCAACTTTATAGTAACGTATCAACATTCACGAGAAAAAGATGGTTTTAATATAATCATTTTTTAGTATATTTTGAAATTAAATTTACCTTTTAAAGATTTACGTTTCATCGTAGCATTGATTAGTTAATTAATTTATTTATTGAAGCCCTGATGGGCTTTGACATAATAAATTAACGTAAGTAAGTGCACGAGTACAGAAAATAATATAGTTTGAAAATATATACGAGAGTACATGAAATATTACAGTAAAAAAGTTTTGGAAAAATGAATATCAAACAAAAAAATTAATAATAGTTCCCATACATTAGTGACAAATAAATATTAAATTTAAATGTCTTTTAAATTTTGGTAAGTTAATGTGAAAGATGTCAATATTTGAGGTCAATATTTTGATTTATTATTCGTTCCCGAGATGTAAGGAATAGCCGAGAAATAAGTGCTTGAATTTGGTAGTTGGTATGGAAGTTATTGTTGCAGAATAATATGTTTTGCCGAGTCGCTCGCTGAGGTACTCTGATTAATGACATAAATAAATAATAATTCATTCAGTTATCAATTTAATTATATATATATAAACTATAATCTCCGAAATGTATAATACAGACCATTTTGAATGAGGATAACTTGCGTTAAAAAGGAAGTAACATGAAATCCGCTGCGAGTATGGAACTCGATTCGACTACCCACTGGGCTGTCGACCACTTCAACGCTAAACGATTAATATCTTACCAATAAAGGATACATTGATTTTCAAAACCAGCAAAAAAAAACTCACGAACGGTGAGCTTTGACATAATTAAATATGCGTAGCTTTACCCGCTCGAAAATGTATGTCAGCGCAACTGTTTCAGTTCGTAAAGCCATTTTTATAATAAGCTATGGAGCTCTTAAATGTAAATTAAACTGACAAAAGAAAAAGACGCTATTTTTGTTTGTTCTATATTTTCCACATGTTCAATAGGTAAAGATCATTAGAAAAAAAAACTGTGCTGAAACATACTGAATGATATCGAAATCTCCTTTTAGCAAAGTCGATAGTCAAGGAATTAAAGAGAGAATGAAGTTATTTGAAACGTCGATTGAATAGCTAAAAACTAAGACAACTTACAATGATATTACAAACGAATAGAAAAAGAACAGCACATACATAATATTATAATGAAGCAATGACAAAAATAGGACAAAACATACATTAGAAAAACATTCTAGTCAAAGTTTTGGAAGAGTCATAAAGAAAGACAAAAAACCATGTAGACTGGTACCTAACATTTCAAGACCATGGCTTGAGTTAACATGTTTCGACATTCTGAACAGTGGAGAATGATACCCATAATTAGTAGAGTGATGATTGAGGAACAGCAATTCATTGTTTCTGAGTCTACGACAATTATTTGTTTTGAAGAAAAAAAGATTAATACAACTCAGCCGAAGCCGGGTAGTGACTACCAGTTGTCTATACTAAAAGTCAGGCACTGATAAGCGGAACAAGATTGCACGTTGAAACAATAGACATGAGACTCCCGCCGATCGATATACCTGTTTTTCGTGCTCGAGAGTATGGCGCGTAACCATTCCATCAAAGTTCAAGGACTCGGAGGCAATCACATACCCACGCAACGAAGCCATATCCACTGCTCAGTACTCGGTATTCACCCAGCGGGGTAGAGTTTGTACTGGATCAGGGACGGGGAACGTATATCATCAACTGTGTCGGAGATTATTAAAAATCGTCGTGGGCGTGTGAGACAACTCAGGTCACAATAATAATAATAACAGTTAACTCATATAGCGCAGTTTGGTGATATTTCACCTCAAGTGCGCTTCATACTAAATTAATTATGCTAATAATATTAACTAACGAGGAGAAAATAATGCATAACATGTATACAAATTAAAACTATCTAAAATCATGATCGTTTTCATAAATCATGAGAAAAGAGGTTCAGATATGGATAGAACAGTGCATGTGTACATCAACAGATAAAAAAAAAAAACAATTTTCCAGAAGCTAAGGGTATAAAAATTCCTTTTAATTTATGAATTCATGTTAACATATTTTTCAAATCAAAGAAAAAGAAATTAGATTGAGGACAGTTAATATGTCGGTACTTAAAACATTAATATTCAAGTATTATAAAAACTCTATAAAACAACAATAAAAAATCCCCAAAATGAAATAGCATTATCTTTTTACAAAAAATATAAAAATAAGTTAACTTCCTATATTAAAAAAAGCAAAGAAGAATTTTTCAAAAATAAAATATTATCTGCACAAAACAACCATAAGCAAATGTGGAAAACAGTTAATTTGGCTATAAACAATACAATAAAAACGCAAAACATAAAATACATCGAACATGAAAATAAAATCATAGATGCTAATATACAACCTAAACAGTGTGCAAACATCTTTAATTAAAGTTGGAAAAAATCTCGCAAACAATATCCAAAAACCTTCTAACCAGAAAAAGCAAATAATTGAAAATTTACAAACATACAAAAAAACTTTCAAACTTTAAAACAACAACAGAATGTGAAATCTTAAGAATAATAGAAAACATGAAAGGTGGTTCATCTCCCGGATTCGATAATATTACGATGAATATTCTAAAATCCATGAAACTTCACTTGATAAAACCCATAACCCATTTAATAAATCTGAGTTTAATAAATGGAATATTTCCAACCAATTATAAGAACACAATAATTTCACCTATTTATAAATCTGGAGATCCTCAACAAGTAACTAATTATCGCCCAATCTGTCTAATTTCTAACATTGGAAAGATTTTTGAAAAATAGTAAAAAACAATTGGTAAATTTCCTAGAAAGTAATAAAATACTACACAAAAACCAGTTTGGATTTATAAAATCACTCAGCACCCAAGATGCTATTGCTAATGTAACGTCATACATTTATAAATCATTAGATAACGGTAAGAAATGTGCGGGTATATTTATCGATCTCAGAAAGGCTTTCGATAGCATATCCCATGAATTACTACTGAAAAATTAAATAATATTGGAATAAAAGACAACGCAATTAAATGGATTACTAACTACTTAAAAAATCGCCGTCAAGTCGTAAAAATTAATCGTGTCAATAGTGATCAACAAATTTCAGACTTTTGGAATCCCCCAAGGTACAGTGCTAGGACCGATCCTATTCACAATATATGTTAACGATATTTTTTTCAAACACTACATGGAGAAATTACCTCATATGCCGACGATACAGTACTGATAATAAATGATAATACGTGGGACAACGTAAAAATCAAAGGCCACTGAAGACATAAACACACTTAAGACTTTTTTCGACATTAATTTGCTATCACTAAATAGTGATAAAACATTTGTAGTTCCATTTGCAATACATACAAACGATACCCCCAAAAATTTTGACATAATCATACATAACGATAATTTTACAACTCACAATAAAAGTGACTGCTTTTTAAATTGCACAATACTAAAAAAACAACAAATAAAATTAAATATCTGGGAATAACTATCGATAAAAATCTAAAATGGAAGGACCAAATATGTGAAGTTGTTAAAAAAAATCAGAAAACTAATATATATATTTTTAAGAATCAGAATTTTTTGTCGATAAAAAACCTATATTTAATATATTATGCCTTGGTGCAATCCACTTTACAATATGGTATCATTAGTTGGGGATCCGCATATAAATCTAACCTTATTCCAATAGGAATTGTACAAAGGTTGATTATTAAAATTATATTGAAAAACCTTCAGACTACCCAACTGATCGCCTTTTGAAGAATTTCAAGTACCTACATTTAAAAACCTATACATTAAAAATTCAATAGTTCAAATCATTAAAGAAAAAGACAAATACCATTTTTTAACTGAAAACCGAACTCGACTTAAATATATTTTTCCATGCCCAAAACTAAATAGTTCATTTGCTCAACTTCATTATACTTTACCAAGGACGATCTTTTTTCAATCGACTACCAGAAGAAATCAGAAGCATTATTGATAAAAGCCAACTATTTAACTCTATTAAGAAATATTTTAAAAACATTCTCAAAAAAAAAAAGTCTCAAATTGAATTGAATGAATGAATCTTTATATCCCATTTACTAACAATATACCATATAGCGCATTTTTTGATCAATAATAATTAATGTACACTCCTCTTCCATACACAAGCTTTTGCTTCTAATGGAAGAGTACTATAATATATTTGAAAAAAAAAAAAAAATGTATCATTATCTGATTGTAATTAACATGTGAAATAAATAATAAATAAAAAAAAAAAAAAAAAAATAAGTAAACGATTCTAAAAATGCAAACGGTGTAAATATAACAAGTAACAAAAGAACAATAAATATTTTATGACAATAAGTACATATATGGTGAACAAAAGATACCCTTTTAGTTAAATTTAATTTAACGTTCGTAGTTTATGGAATTAAAATTAAGCAAACCTAAGCTAACCTAATCCGACGATTGCTCTCGAATTCAACTTGAGTGCATGAGTTCGAGCAGCGTACTGCATAATTACAAGAGTGAGGCTGTGCGATGGGGATGGGAGTATATAATATATACCTGTATTCACCGCACGCAGTAGCAGGCGACAAAAAGTTCGCAGCGCTCGCCCCATTATCAGAAGGATAAAGAGTGAGATATTTTCAAATTATAATATAAAATTTAAAATTAGTCCGCGTGTTGTAAAAAAATATTGTAGAGTTAATGTTTAGTGGGCATTTTTGGAATATGCATCTTAAATGTACGTTGGCCATCCCTGTACTAGATGAAAAAATATATATATGTATATATACATATATTATACACACAGTGCCAGAAAACACACTAGAACAATAATACGAGGAAGCCTTATTTCAATTTTAATTTGTTTAATGTAAATACCGCACAATAATCCCAACTGTCCGGAGCCAGTGGGACTATGGAATCTCAAATCATGGTGTAGGGCTGAAAGGAGAGTGGGGAGAGGGAAGGATATGGAGAGGGGAAGGGTTGGTAAGTACCTGGCTATTCAGATCTGGTCAGTAAAAACGGCTATTGCCATTTCAAAAACGTTTCGATTCTGAACGGTGGTCTTTCGCCAGGGCGATATTTAGTGTATCTACTACTCTGCGTACGTTCGGGAATTAGATAAAATATTATTTAATTTAAATAAAATGTTTGATAGATAATACATAAAAAATAAATTGAATATATTTGCGCGCGCCGGGCTTTGAACCGTATAATTCGAGATGTATTATTTCATACACCTTCTTTTGCTTTTTTGACTGCAAAACTATAGGGTCCGCCAAATAACTTTTTTTTTTTCAACTAGTGTTTATTTCGTGAATGGTAACACTTAGCTCATGTCTGATTTGACAGATAATTAGTTTTATCCTTCCGCTGAGCGAATATGGTTGTGTATACGCTTGAACAACGCTGGGAAATATTGCGACATTACTTTGAAAATCATGGTAATGTTGCAGAATGTGTGCGAAAATTGCGTACGGTTTTTGGAAGAAGAGAAGCACCGTCAGCTCCGTATGTTCGTTATCTTGTGAAAAAAGTGAAAGAAACTGGCATCCTCATCGATAAACCAAAGCGTGAAAAGCCAAAAACAGTGCGTACACCCGAGAATATCGATGCTGTGGCAGAAAGTGTGCGTGAAGCGCCATCAACATCAATTCACCGTCGTTCTCAACAATTGAACATTTCGGAGACATCATTGAGACGAATTTTGCATAAAGACCTTGGTATGACGCCATACAAAGTCCAATTGGTTCAGGAGTTGAAGCCAACTGACCATCCAATGCGTTTTCGCTTCGCTGAGTGGGCCTGCGATCGACTTACAGAAGATGCCGATTTTGCCAAAAAAATCATCTTTTCGGATGAAGCTCATTTTGATCTTGGCGGGTATGTAAACAAGCAAAATTGTCGTATTTGGGGCACAGAAAACCCGCACGCATACATTGAAAAGCCGGTACACCCAAAACGAGTCACTGTTTGGTGCGGATTTTGGTCCAGAGGCATAATTGGGCCATTTTTCTTTGAAAATGAGCAAGGAGTGGCCGTTACAGTCAATGGCGATCGTTATCGGGCCATGTTGAACGAATTTTTGTTCACAAAAATTGAAGAGGAGGATATTGGCAACATTTGGTTTCAACAGGACGGCGCTACGTGCCACACAGCCGAAGCTACACTCGATGTTTTGCGCCCTGTTTTTCAAAAAAAAAAGTTATTTGGCGGACCCTGTATTTATTCGTTCGTTGGAAACTGCCTCAAATTCTCGCCGCGCGCGCTCTGGACCAAGCTGAGATGATTTTTGTGGTGCGAGCTACATTTGAAGAGGCGCTGGGAATCGCGGATCTTCTGCTGAAGGTGAAAGGCTTCAATCGCGAGAGCTGCGAAGAGCCAGTGAGGAGAAATAGAGACTGGCAGGGGAAAACACCACGCAGAAAATAACAATTACGTCACAATAGCGCCAATCCGTAAGACTGCTGGAGAGTTATGCGATCGTCGTTCAATTGTGTATGGATAATAATTAAAGCATATGGCCGGATGATGACATAATGACATTTAAATGGCAGATGATGTGATGAAGCTATAGTGTTATTTTTTATTATAAGTGACCTGGATAATCCACACAACGATGTGGATAATGCTTACATTGTTTACCTAATGATGTAATCAACAAAATGCATTAAAAAAAAATCATTTACTTACACTTCCCAGAAGAAGCGAAATATGTACATTAGGTCAAATTCATTAAACAATACATTTTGAGAAAAAAAAACCAGTTCATAAGAACCATGACAAATAATATGCACATTGTAATTTTAAGGTTTTTTTATTTAGTTTCTACAGCTACTAAGGAATATTTTTTACACAATAAATTATAAAGTTTAAAAAATAAATAACCATAATAATGTTTGTGATAATCCTCCTCAGGTAGACTAGACTAGGTTTGTTATCAAATTGTATAGTTCTATGAATATTTTAAAAGGTTATTCAATACTCTTCTTTAATTTCTCTGAGCCGGGTTTTTATTCGTTTTAAATTATTTTTCCTTGTATTTTTAAAGTGAGTAAGGTTATCATTATATTTACGATTAGTTAGTTCCTATACATTTCAGACTTTATTAATGATTGCACAATATCGGTATCAAAAGAGTGGTTCTGTTTTACTGTTACTTTCAACAAAAGCGAATGTCACTAATTCAAAATAATCTTCCACATATAAAACGTACCTTCAAAACGTTAATTAGTTCAATGCAACTAGGTTTTTTAAAGCTCCTAATCTAACGAAAACGGCGATGCATAAATTAACCAATTATAATTGGATAATAAATTAATGTACACTGTATTATTGATGGTAAAGTGATGTACACAAAGTTAGTTGTTCAATTATCCAAACATAATAATCATCTGTTTAGTCCTTTGTTTTTCATATGTGGCATTGAATATCAAATTGCACTGAACACGAGCGTGTTGTGACACCTGCGGTTGCAGTCCAGTTTCTAGATATTCGATACGACCTGCATCATAGAAAAGGAAAAATACAAAACATCCTCTTCAATTCTATGAAGTTGACTAGAGGCATTTGAAACAAGAGACACATTAGTCTTGGTGGTTTGATATTTTGGTATTAAAGAATCTGAATCTCGGTTTTGAGTTATTTCGACCACCCAAAAGCTTAAAATATCAGGTAAAAACTATGAACAAAGGACCGGTGGTTGACAGAAAGACTCGATTCGTTCTTTGACCATTTTGCTTTTCCTTGAGAAGAGATAAAAAGAGCACATCGCTGGATTAATGCGATGAAATTAACTAATCTGGTTACTATCATTCTGAAGTCGAAGGTCAAAATATGGAGAGTGCAAAAATGACTATTCTCAGGAGAGGAGAACAGTTTTAAACTTTGAATCACTTATATGAAAACATACATTTTGTCCACACGTTATAGATAGAAGTTATAAATGCCGCATACATCTTTGTGCATAGGACCTAGGTATTAAACCTATAGGCTTAACTGTGTCTTATCAGAAGAACGGTCAAAAATTTCTTACCATTTCTATAAATCGAACACGCAATGTATTATTTTTGTGAGCGTAAATATCTTCAGCTTTCTGCTTTTGGCGAGGTCAAACAGCTTGACCTGAGACAAAGGGAGGTCACTCCCGATGTTAACAGGGAAATCGTCCGAAGAACTGACTAACTGTATGTTGATGATGGTACTTGGATTATTCCGACCACGAATATTGCGCACAAAATATTCCACACATGGAAAACTCCGAACACAAATGCTTCCGCACACAGTTTACGTCTCACGATGATACTGCATTTGAAAAACTCTCGGTACATATTATTTCTCACGATGTATTTCGCTAATTAATAATCTGTGTTCGGAATAAACTGTGTGCGGAAGTAATCGGCGTTTGAAGTATTCCATATGCGGAATAATGTGTTCGGAGTTTTCCATGTGGGGAATAATCTGATGGTAATATTCGTGATCGGAATAATCAGCGAACCGTTGATGATATTATCTTTCGGCAGCGGCCATTCATGTGTCATGGTGGCCACGAGGAGCCCAGAGCTCAAAGTACCTTGGTTTAATTTCGACTGTTATTGGTCTCAGGTCAGCGCTCACAGGTACTACAACACGCCTCTCTCTCCACCGGGTACATACCTACATCATCCGATTAAGTTTTATCTCAAGGTTAATCAGCGGAGTATAATGAGAAAAAGTTACAAATACAAATTGAAATGAGATAGTCTAGATAACAGTGACCACAATTTGTTAACGGCCCTCCACACTAGCGACCAAATTCTTACAAATTTTTAAAACTCGATTGAAGATTAAAGTTATTAATCGCAACGGAATCGAAAATTCAGCTTTGCTTTCCTGACATAAATACAATTTTCTATTGATTTCCATGTTTTAAGTCCCATGTTATGATAATATTTGAGAATAATTTACCTTAAATTTACATCCTAATTCAGTCGGCTCCCGGAAGCTGCCAGGAAATGCTAATGCCGGTCATTTATAATGTGTTTAGCGAAAATAAAATTAAAAAAAATATCAGGGTAACGATAGAAATTTTGTGAATAATATTAATAATCTAAAACCCAAATATGAAAAAGAAAAAAGACAGAAACTAAAAAGAACAATGGTCATTACCGAGACTCGAACTCGGACCTCTACTCTATTCGGGAGTAACACTCTGCTTTTTTAGTTTCTGTTTTTTTTCTGTTTCATATTTGTGTTTTAGATTATTAATATTATTTTAATATTTATTAATAAATAAGCATTAATGCATAAAAGGTTAATTCCAACTTTGATAGAAAATGTGTTTATGTTAGAGTAGCAGATAGCAGAGTTGCATTTTCGGAATATTTGCGATTCATAGCAGAGATCTTCTATTGAATCTTAAAATTTGTAATACTTTTACAAGCATTTTGTCCCTAGAAGGGGGACTTAATATGATATAATGATTTAAATATACGTATCACCATGGAAGAAAGAACAGTAGTAGGTACCTTGTTGAATATTAATTACAAGATACGCACGAACACATCTACTCAGTTTGAAAAATGCTATAGAAACACGATTTGAATGCATCATTTGCATCACAATATCAACATTTTCAATATGGGATTTCAACATTGAATGCATCTGGCGTTGGATGGTTTAAGAAATGAATTAATTACAGGATATACGCAGCAGTGTATGTAAGAAGACGTTTGTTATGACTACGTGGCATATAAAACAAAGAAAAATTACGAAAATTAGACAAACAATCTTTTAAATTTTTGAGGGTTTCAAATGACATTAAAGGTAATCCGAAAGAAAGGTAAAATTATAAATCCTTAACCGAAAATGATTTAGTAATACCATATTGTGGCAAATCATTTGACCTATCAATCTTTCAATAAAAATCTTTATGACAGTACAAAAAAACACACTGAAATTCAAAGGAATGATAAAATTCACAAGCATTTTGCTTGGGCGAAAAATTATTTTTTCATTTTCTCTTTTGCTATTTATGACTACAAGCAATACTAAACTAACGTGTACGAGTAGGTACTTCTAAACTTCTAAGTTTGAGCTACGTGATAAGTGAAACAAGAAAAGTCAGACAGTTTTATGAATTTATCTCCAAATACTTTTTTTTTCAATTGACAATGACCTTTATCACAGTTCAACTTTCCGTACGTGTTTAGTATTATTTATGTATGTACTTACGACTATACTTCAATCGCCGAAAGCTTGAAATGATTAAGTAAGTACTCACCTGAAAAGAAAGAAAAAAACAAAATTAATTTTATGATAAAAATATTGTCTGAAGTTGAAAGCCATGCGAGGATAACAATACAGGGTGTTTCAAGGTGGTACCGCGAAACTTCAGGAGGTGATTATTCACGATATTCTATGAAAAAAATGGTAACAAGGTTTTTCGAACCGAGCAATTCGACTTTTAAATATTTTGTTTGAAAGTTGTCGAAAACTTTTATTGTGGTCGAAGCTTTACAATAGATTAATCGTTTATCACATCATCTCTTACATCTGGTAGAAGAAGGAACCCGTCTATTTACATAGGTAGGTATGTGCATAGGCAATTTGTCGTTATGTTATGTCCGGTTAAACCTTGGAGTAAGAATATATATGGAGAGAGAGATAAATATTTTTACCCAACCTATAAAAAATTACGATAAATCACTTTCTCCGGGTTTTTACGTCGTAAACCATGAGAGAGAAAGAGACAAGACAAGTTGCCACATAATATCGTACCACTTTTAGGTATGTAAGCATGTTTTACGTCTCCCGCGTCTTCGGCGGAGCCCACTATGTTTTGTTATGCGACATAACTCCACGGTTTTTGAGGTTATATCCTATATTTTTGTTGATAAAAATACTGTGAAAAAGCGGTTATATAAACCATTACAACGATATGTCATATGAATGGATGTAAAGAGGTGTGTCTATGAAAACCCCAGCCACGTCTGAGTGGGGGAAAAAACAACAATTCTGACTACACTGTTTCGCAAAGCTATCCCTCCAGGTATATTATTGCTCTGCGAGCCAGTTGTGGTAGTTTAGTGGTCGGTATAGTGTTTATTATAAAGGATCGGTTATAACATTATCACTTTAGGCCTAAAATAAATAAAAAAAAAACATGAACACTTTTTTCTTGGGTTTTCATGAAACCCACACCCATACAATGCATATCAAATTCAAAGACAATAAAGCTATATTGCTTAATGAAAACATAATGGTCCAAACCCGAGCAAATAGCACAAAGCTCGCAGAATTTTATTCGCAGACAATGTTGATTTAGGATTATGGACTAAAGGCGTATATACACATACGGGGGGCAGGTTGTTACTGCTCGGTAAACATGAAACATGAAGAAACAGGTACTCGCACGAAAAGTACGTGGATGGGGAGAGGTATCCACCTCACAACTCACAATGCTCCTATTAAATACACACAAGACGGTAAATTCTGTACAGCATGTGTACGAAAAGCACTTACTGTATGAAAGGTAGTGGTTGAAAAGAGCCCAGCTTAGGTAATACATATATGGGAACAGACGCGGTTATTTAACTAGGGCACTTGAGCATATTTATGCCCCGCCCAATTTTTTGGCGCAGCAATATGTGTATCCATGTTAATGATTAAATACGAATCGTACAATCAGCGAGTTAATATGCTGACGCTAAGTAAATGTGTGATTTACAATTAAATGCCCCACAGCTTAAAATAACCTTCCTTCATAATCGCGAAAGATCGACGGCTCAACTGAATTCAGAGCAAAACTAAAGACTCACCTTCTTAAATTATCATACCCACAATAACGTCAATTTGCTTCACTAGAGTTTTGATCACTCAGTCCAAGTGCTTTACTTAGTTTTACTATTGATTATTCCTTTTTTTTCTAACCTAGGTTCGACAGCACGGGCAATAACCATTACATATATTTGTTAATGTAAATATGTTATTGTAAGTCACTAGTCATAAGTACTAGGCATAAGATAAAATTATTAGGTCTTAGTTGTTAGTCAAAATTTTAAGTCACCAATAATAAGTTTTAGCTGTAAGTATATAGTTATGAGTTACAATTTATACGACACTAGTTATTAGTCCTATGAGCTGTAGGTTATGTTAATTATATTGTAAAGCGCCCTTGAAGTGATATTTCTTTCACGAAAACTGCGCTATAGAAATCAGCCAATTATTATTATTTTAATTATTTCATTCTGTTAACTGACACCATCATTTGACACGTTTGCAAACGGGCCATATCACGGAAGGCGGGGTACATACCAAATGTGCCCGGAGTTTTGGTCAACTGGGCTCACACGGTTTCGCGTTAATGTCCCATACAAATGCTTCGGTTTAGGGCTCAGATATTTCTTGCCCATATAACAAGTTAAGTTTTTTTATGTGCATTTTTTTTTTTTTTTTACATGAATACCGCACAAGAGTCTCAACTGCTCCCAACCGTCTAGAGCCAGTGAGACTATGGCATCCCCAAATTGGGTATGTTGTGAGGCTGAAGGTAGTGGGGAGGGGAAGGAGATCGGGAAGAGGAAGGTTGGGAAGTACCTGGCTATTCAGATCTGGTCACCAAACACGGCTTAAGCCATTTCAAGCAACGTTTCGATTCTGAATGGTGGTCTTTCACCAGGGCGATACTTAGAGTATCTACCACTCTGGAACGTGCCGCAAATATACTTGTTATTATTTTTATATGAATTAAATGTGTTATGACACATATTAATTAAATAAAAGTTATTGGCGCACGCCGGGTTTGAACCCGCGACCTTTGGATTCGTAGTCGAGCGTCTTACCACTCGACCATGGAGGCCGTCAATTCGCATTTGGTATTTGTGCACATTTTTTGGACCGCATCTCCTGTTATCCATATGAAAGCTCTTGACTCACGACAAAGGATCATGGTGTTCACTCATTTTATCATACGTAGTATATTTGTGTCTGTATTATGTTTAATAAATATGTATTATGTATGTGCCCCACCCAAATTCGTCGTGAGAACATATTATGAACATAACCAATAAAACAAGAATATATTTATTTATTTATTATTGCCTATTGTTAAAATAAATGAAATGATTTAATGAATATTAGCAAAATAGGGTATAGTTTTATGGACACATTATGGGTGCAAAAACAAACATTCTTCGCTAGCTCTAATAGTACCAACACTCGACTTGACCAATGAAACTAGATATTCGATTGAAGAGGCTGACTTGACCAAACAATAGGCCATCAAACGTGGGCTAAAGTTATTTAATTGCGTATTTTCTTTCAGTCAATCAGACTACGAAATGCAAAACGTAAGAGTGAAACGCCAGTCAAAATATATTCCAGAAAGTATCTCCATGCATAATCTGATAATAAACTTCGTCGGTTTGACAGTCGAGAAATTCGCAGTTGAGATAATATTACTTTCAAGAGAGATTACTTTATTTTCTGCTGACAATGTTCCGGCACTTAACCTAGTGTGTTCAGGAGCTTTAGTTTGGGATCGCTTATTGTAATGGCAGTGCATCTGGGTCACTTGCAAGTAAAATTGAGGGAGAAATTGCAAAGGAATACAATGAAATGGCGTGCCGCTGCAAGGGATTACACTGGTTATGGCATTACAGATCACAGCCAATCTGTACATCAAGAAGTGGAAGTATCTGGATGGATGCTTTATAATAATGTGGATGAAAAGGAAACGGAGTAATGGAACGTAAAAAGGAATGGGGTCGTGAATTTGGTGTTGGGTATTTGTTGAAAAGAATCAGAATGGTTATTTGTTTTGTTTTATGTATTCTTCTCCATGGCATGGGAACCTGGACAGTAAAACAAGCATTGAAATGAAAGATTGAAGCATTGAAATTTGGAAATATAGGAGGATCCTTAAAATAACAGATAGGACGGCTTACGTAATAGTGCTTTATTGAATGGCTAAAAATTGCAAAATTGTACAATGGAGATTTAAAAAGAAAACTCCAAAACCTTGATCACATACAACATTATCCAACTGATGAACCAGGCGAAGATTGATGGAAGACGTGGTAGAAGAAAATGCTGTAACTTGCATGATTGGTAGGAGTTGTCCAAAACTGAAGTCTGCTGGGTGAAAGTCGTCCCGACGATGGCCAACAGAAGATGGGCACCAGAAGGAGACGCAGAAGTTTATTGGTACCAGTGAATGAGAGGTTGAACAATGTACAGTATACAATGTGCAACTCACCACTTACACAATAACGAGAGGAGTCGAACCTTTCTAATTCGAGAGCCCACTAATTCATCAATTCAGCATCACGACTATCCGCAATGAAATCGTTTCCCAAGCTAATGACGCGACTCGCTCTGTTACGTAAACAAATCGTGGGCCACTCGCTCACATCTTCAATAAGAAGAAGATCACATTAATCAGAGTAAATGTAAATAATGACCCATTCCAGCGAACGAGACTGACTTTCAAACAACGACCGCGAGAGCGGATAAAGCTACAAGTAGCATTCATTGTACTTGTAGATAGCAGATTAGATGTTCAATTTGTACGGTGGATTATTCATTTGTGGGTTTGATAATGCCGAAATCACGAAAGTAGTCAACGAAATGAAAACTGATAACTTTCAGTCTAGACATTAAATCACGTCGACGTGATGAAATGACAAAGGGTAGCGCACTCGACAGTAAATTAGGTTGCTTAATTTGATGTTGTCTAATTGGCTGTACAAAATATATTTTACGACTTGCCTCAGAGCTTTCAGTTTCCCAGTTAAACAAATGATGCTCAAAGTTGATAATCTACATTGTTGAAATGACCTAGAACACAACATTAATTAAAACCTTTGACAAATACGGTATGGCAACAAAATAATTCATCGTTAAAACTCCCGGGGCAAAGGGATAGGTTCAACTAATTTCATACTATACAACGATATTAAAATGTGACCGTGTAATCCAATACATAGATTACGATATACCGCTGTAAAATTTGGATTATCAATGGAACAAGAGTATCGAATATACAAGGCTTAATTTAATCAAATAACAACTTCAATGAGGGCAGTGGCGGAACTACAAAGTATAAAAATATATACCTTTATAGGCATTGCAGGTACCTATTCTAATTCATGTTTTCCAGTTGTATCGCATTGATTGTTCACTAAACAGAATAGGTAATTAAATTACGGAAGTAATTGATTTCAAAAATATTTTGACGTAATTTCAGAAAAGGCTGTTCCATTAATTTGATGAACCGTAACAATCAATGTTTAAAAAAATAAACAATTACGAGAAATTCTCAATAGATTAATTCTGAAAAATCAAGCAAAATAAGTACAGACTACACATGTTCGGTAAGAAATGAATTTGACCGTTTAGTAGCTGAGTGGGACGAACGCGTCGGATTCCCGCCCGGGCGTCGTGGGTTTAATAATAATAATAATAATAAAAAGTTTTATTCCGGAAGGTATGCAGGAGTAGTGCAATGCAATACCTTCCATAATTGATATCAATACATTGTAATAATAATAGTAACAAAATAAAAATGAACAGAAATTCATAAGAAATAAATAAATAAGTAAATAATATAATAAAAATGTATGAAAATAAAATAATAATAATGATGATAAAAAAAAATAAAAAAATAAATAAAGAATATAAGTAAGAAAATATTAATGGAGTATATTAGGCCTCATTTCTACAAAACGTTTAATTCCTCTGCTAGCTAAGTCCTCCATTATTGCACAAGCAACATCTTCCGCGTATTATGATGGCAGTAGGAGTTTTTCAAATATCGTCAGGTTATTCGTAACCCGGGAATGTTTGTCTTTATCCAAACAAAAAAGTCAATTTATTGAATTATTATTTTTAATTAAACAAAATGTATTTAATTTGTTTAGTTCTTATTTGATTTCAAAATCCGACAATTTTTTGTAAGCCTATCAACTTTTTACTTAGGTTTTGGCATAAATTTTAAAATAATTTGAAACAATTTTTTTTTTAACGATAACATAGCTTTAACCCCTACACAGGGTGTTGAGGGATGTACCCGACAAACCTTGACGGGCGATTCCTTAGCTTATTTGGGGTAAAAAAATTGGATAGCATTTTAGTCTTAGAAGCTAATCTTGTATCACATATTGCAGTTTTTTTTGCAATTTTGAAGTGCCGCCACTGGATGGTAAGTATTGTATTCGCAAGTAATAATGTGTACCGGGACAAGATTGAATTAAAAGGTCTATTTCGACTAAAGAAATGGATACAGCCATTTTTCTCCCTTTGATATTTCAGCATCAAAGGCGTTTTATTCAAAACGGTATTGATTTTCATAGCCAAAGGTCTACTTTGTCAACATCAGTTCACTACTTCGTTCTGAAGCAGTATTTCGAAACGCTCCACAAAAATCTTATATTATTTATCGGGAGGAGAGATAGTCAAAGGGAATCTTCTCGAATAAACATCGGGGGAAAATAATCAATACAGTCCAAAATAGATCGGCAGATGCTCTCTAACAAACACGCGCCACGCTTTAAATCCATCAATAGGAAAACTCCGGGAAGAAATGTTCAGATTGTGTGCCCGCTGCTGTTTCCAGCGCAAAGGAAACCTGATGCAATTACGTTTAGGATTGGCTCCAGGATTCGACCAAGACACGAGGTTTGCAGATGAATGGTAGAAAGCATTAGAAGCTCGAAGAAAAAAAAAGAAAAAAAGACGTCAATGTTGACAATTGAATGAATGTTTCAAAGCTCCGTCTAGCTCATGACAGAAATGACGTTTTAAGCTTAAATCGATTCCGTTGACCTAAAAAAAAATTACTCAGAACTACAAATTTTTGTTTTAAAATCTATGCAAATTTCACGACGTCAGAGTACACCGTTGAAGAGTTTTTATTTTTTTATTGGGACGCAAATAGATTTTCCGCTTTATTTTACATGTACCTACACGTAAAATTGCACACTTTCTATATAAGTACGCATATACTAATAAATTACAAAATAATATCAACTTACTAAATTTCTACGAGTATATTGTGCTAACCCTTTCTTTACCTCCATTATTTCAAACAGAGAATAAAGGTCCATAAAAGTCATCACATTAAAGTGTTATACACTCGGTTCGCCAGAAAGGGTCAAACCAACAACTACCACTTCATGAACTAATGCCCCGCAAAGAGAAGTGGACATAACGTGTAATGATCCTGCCGAAAGGTATAACAACCAGAGTTAAATATCAATTTTAAATGGCAACCACGTACCTACAATCACCAAGCACAATGTGAATCGTAGGATTTTTGTAGATAAGGGTGGTCTCGCTGTAGTGAACAGAAAAAAATCATTTCCATAACAAATAAAATCGTACTTCACAAAGATTTTTTTTAAAATCAACCTAAGAATTATACTGTCAAGAAACCTTGTATTAAGTGTACCTGCATCTTTAGTATAGAGAAGAAATTCTGTTTGTGTTTCACACAAAATAAACTTTCAAACGGAGAGATCTGGCGTCATAATCCCAAGTACAAGCAATTATTTTCAGCGTGCTAAATCATTTCCATCAAACCTACGGAGCTTTGAAAAAACAACGTAAAAAAAAAAACAAGTCGCCGTATTGTCTGTCTCATATTTTTTTCAAATGTCCAACAAGAAAAAAAGATTGCAGAGTTTTACAGTGAAATGTAAGAGAATATGGATTGCAAGAATCCAAATCACATAATATGAAAGATTTGTCAAAAACAGATTCACATTTTGGACCAAAATCTAGTAAAAAAAAGATCAGTTTTAAGAATAAATTAATTATTTATTAATATTCATTATCACATTATTAATTGACAGGAATGGTCTTAAATTTCTTCTCCATCGGGTTTAGCACGTCATAAAAAAATTGTTTTTGGGAAAAAACGTAATAAAAGAGTTGAGATATTAGAAAATTTCGAGATCACATTATACTATGACAAAGTAAAAGCTAAAGTCTTAATCCTTTCCAATCGGGAACAGCACTTCAGAATGGAATTGTTTACGGAGCGAGTTCGTTTAAAAGAGATGGGGACGCAGAGCGACGGGTGCAGGTAAGGTTGGTCCGGACAGGTAGGTCTGAGATACCTGGAAGGCACTAGGAGAAGAAATACTCGAGATTAGAGGAGGGGAAGGAGAGGGAGAGGAGAACTGACACAGGTTGGAGCAGATCTGAATAGCGAGCACGGCTTTACTGCAGACAATAATACCCCACGGCTCTCTAATACATCACGGTTAATGTTATGCTCGGAGGAATGAGCATTTTATTGACATGACGTAACAAAGAGATGCCAAGTATTGAAAGATAAAGAAAAGTTGTTTAGGACATTCCAAGGTGAAAAAATATGATTTCGTTTTGATATTATTATATTACTTCCAACAAATTGTTTCATTTAATGGTTCCATAATAGGCACGTGCCCGTATTATGGTGGTCGAACATTTCACTCGTGAAATAAAAAATAGCAGCTTTTAATTAGTATCAACACTGGTTGGAAAAAAAACAAAATCTCCGTTCCATAAGCTGTCCATTTGAGTGGCTGGTGTTAGTAGCAAAGTCCAGGAATGTCGTGTTGGATAACAGTACATGTGATTGCATTTCGAAAGCCCAATCAAACAGTGATTCGGCCATATACAGCTGACTAGTTATGTGATTCTCATTATTACAACACCTTTGTTTGTATATATATTGTACCCTCATGTTGGAGAGGGTTCAGAAGAAATTTCTGAGATTTCTCTACTTGAGAGAGTACGGTTACTACCCGTGGCTCTATCCGACTGACTTTCTCTTGGGTATGCTCGGAACGAACCATCTGCGGGTCAGAAGGGATGTGTACATCGTCACCCACTTCTTCAGACTGATACGTGGATGTTTCGAAAACTTAGCTATCATGGAGAGCATTAACTTTTATGTTCCTGATGGTTATCGCCGTCATCGACAGCATAGATTGTTTTATCTCCTGGCCTGCAGGACTAATTTGCCAGTGGTCATGCCGGTGGGGAGGGCACTCTTGCTGTTGAATCGAATCGCTTCGGATATCGATATTTTTTTGCATCAACGAAACTGTCTTTAAACAGCAAGTTTTATTTCTGCTTGCTTAACTTGTATTTACTATTTATCTATACTGTTTAGTTATAAAACCTTGTCTTATATTGTATATTATATGCATTGTACTCTGTTTTTTGTACATTCAATTTTTGTACATATCTTTAATAACGTTTAAAATTTTTATTTTGTAATGTTATTAAAATGAATAAAGAAATTGAATTGAATAAGTACTAAGTAGTAATGCCTAATATACAATAAATCTTGAAAGTTATAAAAAAGCTATCTAAAGTATAATTGACTCACCTTCTTTGTTGCAACTCATCCAGTTCAACATTCCTTGCCGTAGACTCAAAAACAATGAATTGCTATTCCTCAATCATCACTCTACCAATTATGGGTATCATTCTCCACAGTCCAGAATGTCGAGACTTGTTGGCTCAAGCCATGGTCTTGTAATTTATGGTACCAGTCTAAATCATTTTTGTCATTCTTTACAACTCTACCAAAACCTTGACTTGACCTTGACTTTGATTTAGATGTTCTTTCTAATGTATATTTTGTCCTATTTTTTGTCATTGCTTCATTCTAATATTATGTATGTGCTGTTCTTTCTCTGTTGCTATTTTTCCCATTCCGTGTTACGTATTGTAATTGGACAATAGTCCATTAGTTTATAAATAAATAAAGTGAAAATGAACATAATGTGAAGTTATTTTTCCCTTTCAAAAAATATACCACTATCCACTGAAGGTGTAAATCCATAATTATAATGACATAAATAATATTCAATAATTACACAAAATACGACCGTACTCGCCGTACGACCGTACGAGTGTGAACGTTTAAAATAAGGAACTGATGTTAATTGAAATGATCAAATTGTTAAAATAATATTTTAAAATTCCTACCCACCTACAATATATTTCAGTAGTATTTAATATATTTCAGTAGATATTATTATTCATATTTGAAATGGAACTAAGTAACAACTAGAATAAATATATATTATACGTTTTAGGTATAAGTTTATGACGCACGCTTCTCTCCTAGACTTGTGGTTCAATAGAAGAGCACTGACGGACACATAATATAGTTATCAAAAGATTGTTTAATCTTGTAAAATATCATTTAAAAGAAATCTATTTTCCTGAATTGAATTGCAAGTTATTGCGTATTTGATCGGTTTATAATAGTGATACCGCACAAAAAATTCCAACTGTCCAGAGACATTGAGACTATGGCATCCCCAATCGGGGTTTGTTGCGAGGCTGAAGGAAGTGGAGAAGGGAAGGAGATGAGGGAAACCAAACACGGCTTAGGCCATTTTAAGCAACGTATAGATTCAGAATGGTGATCAATCCACCAGGGCAATACTGAGACTATTTACCACACTGGAACGTGTTTCAAATAAGCTATATATTATTCCATATGAATTAAATGAGAAATAACACAAATTGATTAAATACAATTTGTGTACGCGCGCCGGGATTTGAACTCGCGACCTGTGAATGCGTAATTGAGGATCTAAACCGCTCGACCATGAAGGTTCTGAGAGGTGATTACTATTAAGGATAAAATAATATACATATTGAATAACAACCCATTACAAAAATTCGAATAAATTTGAAGAGGGACTTTTAAGCATTAATTTAGGAAAAAAAAATCACTAATGGTTAAAATATTTAAATTACACTTTAAGACTAATATTCGCGTAACAAACTTCGCGATGAGTTTTCGACCTTTTTCGAATAGAAATAAAAATTTACACGTTATGATTAAAATAAACATTATTTACAGAAGAATTGATACGTGATTACATAATTGACCACAAACCGCTATCATTTGAACCGAATAACAGGCGATATCGTAAAACCCACGTGAGAAACTATTTTGCACAAAACGTATATTTAAAACGCGTTAATATTATAAAGGAGAACAATTATTTATCTAAAACATATACACATACCTGATATGAAATTGGTTCAAAGTGTTTTATTTTTGCTTTCATCCCAACTTATCCCTTGCGTAAATAAAGATTTTAATCTCCACAAATAACAGTTTATAGTGGAATCAAAGGCATGCATATTATTTATAAACGGTTTACACAAGAAATACCAATTTATTCACGTCGATATTCGTCGACAAATAAACACCGATATATTTCTGTCCAGAAAGCGTTCAGGCTCGCGGAACGAATGCAAATCGGGAAGAAATACATATTACCTAATGGGAAATATTTTATTTATGGTTACAGCATTTATACTCTGATACATACTAATATATTATAGGATAAAAATCTTACGGCTTTCGAGTATGTAAAACAGTGGTTCTTAAACTTCAACTTTGAAGTGTTACCTGAACAATTAGTGTTCCGCGAACTTGTCACAAGTGTTCCGCGTTATTACAAACGTTACGCGACGAAAGCGGGGTACTAGATGAGAAACCAATTTTGAATGAACTTGAAAAATAACATTTGGTTTCCTCGTCAACGGATCATATTCAATAGCTTCGTCCAAACTCCGCGCGGCGAGCATTCGAGGCAGTTCCCAAATAACAAACACATATTTTAGTAGTCAAAAGGACAAAAGAAAGTGTATGTAATCATATGCGACTATAATAATATATCCGGACCTTTCCATTATTGCTCAACTATTGCTTAATAATTGTTCGGACTTGTCTAGCTCATTCGTCGCACGACGCGTGGAGTGTGGACAAAGCGAATGAATTTTCTCTGAAGAATTTTAGATATGTATCTGACCCGAATACCCAGTTCACTCCGATAATTTAGTTACAGTTTTAAACATCATGTATCCGGTTTTTATCATTAACCAATATAAAAAATACAAAAAACGCTAACATTTAAAAATCAACTTTAATGTATTTGACTTCATAATATATGTGCGGTAAAACCGTGTACGACCGTATTAAAAATGTGGATATCCGGAAAGAATGCAAGGTTGATGTGAGCATAATCCATAAGATCAAAAAAGGGACGCTTAGATGGTCTGGGAATGTAGAGCGAATGAACGAAGAAAGGAGTGTGAAAAGAACATATGATGCGGAAGTGAATGGAAGAAAAAGTCGAGGACGCCCGAGAAAGACATGGCGCGATCAAGTAAATCAAATACTTGAATCGGGTCGTACGAAGACTCAGAATAACAGAAGAGTATGTATGAGACGATGTATGAATGGGAATGAAGCAAGGAGTGTGTGCCAAGACAGAGTTATATGGCAGTCCGTCCTCTCTGCCTACCCCTGCGGGGAAACGGCGTGATGGTTACTAGTACTTCATATACACGTGAAAAATCACAGGATGTAACATAATAATGTACTTAAATATTTTTTTTATAATACATATAAGAAATTAGACATATTTGCAAATAACTACAAGAAAAGAAATATTTACAAAAAATATTTAAAAAAAAATAATAATAATAATGTGATACCTGAGCTTGTCATATTTGCATAATTTGTTTGCTATATTAGGTCAAATATGTCGACGGTCGCCAACAAAACATGTCGGATGTGGTAACTTTGAACAAGAACTATTAAAAGTTGCAGATTTTTTCCCCAAAAAAAATAAATAGGAGTTTGTGCGAAATATTTATAAAAAAAAACTATATTTATTGCTTCCGAAAATAATAAACTTTGTACGATACGACACGAAACTTTAAACAAGTAGGAACGAAACAGTACTTATGAAAAGTTACAAATTTACACATCCACAGGGACTGTCAACGTATTTGACCTATTATATCTGTGTGCGAAAGGAAAAGGGGGATGAGTCAATAAAATCGAGTTTTGAGTTAAGTATGCAGAGTTGTTCCTTAGATACATTTCTATTAAGGAAAAATTCGATGAGTCAGAAAATAAAATAATGTGCTATTATTTTTTGAAAAAGGACAGGTGACAAATGACATAATTACATGCAAAAAACAAAATTCATCAATTTTGTTTTGATCTCCTGAACATCTGCATTTTTTTTTTAAAATTATTTTACTTGAACATACATTTTTTTATTAGTTGGTAAATTGCCCATCCCACTAGGCATAAATAAGCCCGTGTTGGGATGGCAATTTGAAAAAGTGTTGTTTTTTAGCTTCATAGTAACATCTTAATTCGAAAATATAGTAAATACATAATAAAAATAAAAATAATATAAGTAAATGACAAATTTGAAGATATAGAATCTACATATTAGGAACTAAATTAAACTCGGTTTTTAAGGTGAGTAATGATATTGCTTTTAAATGAGCTTTTGGTTTGTTTGTTTCTGATGGTGCTGGGCAGAGAATTGAATTGCTTAGTGGTGTTGTACTTAAAACTTTTTTGTCCATAAGCGGTTTAATAATCTACGATATTAAATAATTTTATGTGTGACTGCCTTAAGGTTCTAGAAATTGTTTTTGACTCATCTCACTTTTCTTTTCGCACACAAATATTATCACATTAAAATTGATTAAAAAATATTACAATCTTATCAGATAGATGTTAAGCTACAGTTTGGTATTCCTTAAAATTTAATATTAATTAAAAATGTTCCGCGACTTCAACAAGGTTGGGAAACACTGGTCAGGCAGGGGCATAAAACATTTATTGTAGCCACATATTAATTAAATATCAGCTTCGGTACTTTTTTTATTATCTGATTAATCGAAATCGCGTCAAATATTTTCCCCCGCACGTAAAAAGGAACTCCCACACGAAGATTCTCGCCGAGAGTGGAAAAAATCGCTTCCAAGTATAAAAGTGAAAAAATCTTTTCATAAACAGATTATTTCGTGGTTCCGTTGGAAGATATATACAAATTTGAGATTAAAAAAACACGTTCGCGAAGTTTTCGAAAGTGAACACAGTGTCATGATCTTCGAGAGGAATATTTTAGTCCGAACAATTTTAATAGATTTGAGATGTTTTTTTTATCAGATTGTCGGTAAAATTTGTACGTATGTAATATTTGACGTTTTAAAAAAAATAATGATGCGTAGATATGTGGATAGAAGAAGTTGGGGACACTCCCAAGAAAACGTTGCACGGTCAAGTGAATTAAATACTTGAGTTAGGTTATGTGACCATTGATAGAAGAATATGAATGGGGATGAAGTGCGTGTAAAGGCAGAGTTGTGTGGAATTCCACACTCTCTGCCTACCACCGACGGGCATCATAACAGGAAATCTGATTTTTTGTTTCTGTAGCAGCAAAATCTGGCTACCTCTGGCGTTATGAAATTTGTACAGCTTCTTCTGTCTAGAAATGTTCTTGTTTATCATGTCATGAGTCACGTATTTTTGAAATATGCATAACTAACTAACCATCACGCCTTTTCTCCGCAGGGATAGGCGGAGAGGACGAACGGCCATTTAACTCTATCTTGGCACACACTCCTTGCTTCATTCACATTCATACATCGTCTCATACATACTCTTCTGTTATTCTGATTCTTCACATGACCCGATTCAAGTATTTGATTTACTCGATCGTGCTATGGCTTTCTCGGGCGTCCTCGACTTCTTCCATTCATATCTCTTATTCATTAAAATATTTTTATATTTTAAAGCTTTGAAATAAGGGCTAAACCGGGCAGTAATTAAGAGTAATACAGTAAATTTATGGCGCTACATATTGATTTGGCTATAAATAATACAAACCGGTTATCCCGCAGCGGAATTTTACACATAATATTAAAGAAAGTAATTTCGGTCGAGGTCCGTTACTGTCCATCACGGCCAGAAGAAAACGAAAGTTGACCAGCAACTGTAGATCCTGAATCTGACTATACACACACACATATCACGTTCTGCTGGCATTGAAAGCAAGACTCTTACTTGCTAGGCGTGTGCCTTATTCGCAAGGTAGCAACTTTAGTATGAAGAAGTGAAATTATTTTTTCCACCTGCTTATAAAAACGTACTAAAATATTATTATTTTCATAGAAAGCAATCGCTTTGTGGTGTGACATATTTAAATAAATGAAAAAATAACTTTGTATGAGACCACGGATATTATTTTATTTTTTTATAACCGACCGGTTTTGCTTAGCCTAGGCATCATGAGGGTACAAAATTAAACTAAAAAAAAAAAAACAAAGAGTGCGGTTATAAAATAAAATAACAACACTTTCCATTCATACTATCTGTATCTTTCTAAATGTTCCCTTGTTATAATTTTAATGTTTTTTCTATTGTTTTCTTATTGTTCCGTTATTTTATTTTATATTTTGTTCTCCCTCTGTATGTACGAGTATATATGGCCGCCCACATTGTATTTTTTGTTGTTGTTTTTTTTTTGTATCCTGATGATGCTTAGGCTAAGCGAAACCGTTCAATCATAAAAAATAAAATAATATTCGTGATCTAATACAAAGTTATTTTTTCATTTCTTTTAAATATTATTGCATAATATTAAATTAGGTCTTTTTTTTACTTGAATACCGCATAAAAGTCTCACTGCTCCCAACCGTCTGGAGCCAGTAGGACTATGGCATCCCCAATCGGGGTATGTTGTGGGGTTGGAGGTAGTGGGGGGGAGATGAAGAAGGAGAAGGTTGGAGGTACCTGGCTATTCAGATCTGGTCACCAAACACGGCTAAACCATTTCAAGCAACGTTTCAATTCTCAATGGTGGTCTTTTTCCAGGGCGATACTTGGATATCTACCACTCTGGACCGTGCCGCAAATATAATAATACATTTTATTTTATATCGAGACCTTTGGATTCGTTATCGAGCGTCTTACCACTCGACCATGGAGGCCATACATATCTAATAAGTAAATTTTCGCCATATGAATGTAATTTTGTACAAAAAAAAAAAGGTCAGCGAAATGCGGTAGTCAATTGTAAAAGATCTGTGGGAAATAGAGTTCAATGGACCATTCCAGCAGATGATAATAAAATGCGAACAAAGGAAAGAGAAAATATCGACTGATCGTGAATCATTTGCGTTTAACACGGTTCAATATTGCGAAGCTCTTTGAAGTTTCCAAACCAGGAGGAACATCGATAATCCGAATGAAAGGTTGGTTGAACTGGTCAGGTCGCCGAAGGGTTTTATTTAGAGAAAGTGAAAAGCCTCTAGACTGTATGAGTCCTGGTCGTGTCTGTGGTAGCAAGCATTCATTAAGGCGAAAATAAAATAAAAAGAGAAATTATAACAATTTTTTTCTTGTTGGTCACACGTTTGGCGACAATTTATATGAAAGGCCGATGGCGCACAATTCAATAGAACGCTTACGGATATTTAGTACTTAGAACTCAAAGACCACACTGAGGGGGAAAAACACGCAATTTGTATCAGGTCTTGAGTCTAGGTTCTGGATATCTGACTAAGTACTCAAAGACCTCACTGAAAGGGAACAACGCGCAATCAGTATCAGGCCTTGAGACTAGTTTCTGGCTCTCTGCTGTTTCAAGGACGAGCAGCGCCTTTTATGGGCCGGCGGGCAGCGGCCTTTGGCACGTAGTGGGAGTAGTAGATGAAATTCTTAGAATTGCGTCGGCAAATGCCCAATTGGAGTCCGGCCCTGAATCCACACAGCTCGCCATTGCTAGAGAGGGACAGTGCTTTAGACGGGAGCGAGAAATGTATTCGGGGCCGCGCGCTTTGTCGCGTTACAAAATATATTTTATCGTGATGCAAATCAGTAAAATTATATCATATTATATCTATTGGAAGGGTGAAAGAAAAAAAGGACATCAAGATACTCAGTTTAATTGCGCTTTCGAATTATCAGATTTGGAATGGATTCAGACAATATGAACTTAGACCCAAAACTGCAAACTTTGAAGTCATTTTTTACGAATAGATAAGAATTCAGTCAAGTGTTATCATCAGTCAAACATAAAATATGCGTATCCAAGTATGCCAATGAAAAATTTCACGGTAGAAAGTATAAATAATTAAATATTTAATAATATCAATAATCTAAAACACAAATATGTAACAGAAAAAAACTAGAAACTAAAAAGCACAATGTTATGACCGAGACTCGAACTCGGAACCTCTACTCTATCCGGAAGTTACACTCTGCCAATTGAGCCATACTTAAGACCTTATTGGAGAGACCTTACTAAGACCTTATTGGAAAGCGGCATTTTTAAACGATCTCATACTTCTATTGAAAATTAATTAATATTTCAATTTATTCCAATTTTAGGCTGCCATAATAATAATAATAAAAATAAAGTTTTATTCCGAAAGGTATGCAGGAGTAGTGCAATGCAATATCTTCCATAATTAATATCAATTTATAGTAATTATAATGTTAACAAATAAAAATGAACAGAAATACATGAGAATTTTTTTTTTTTTTAAATAATATAAGTAAAAAAAATATTAATGGAGGATATTGGGCCTCATTTTTGCAAAATGCCATTAAAAGGGAGTCCATCGTGGCAGCGTTAAGATTGATGTTGCCAATAATTTACTTCAATGTGCTTCTATGCTTGAATTCGGGATCTGACGGGATTCTATAATGAGGACATTTCTGGAGTTGTTAATCCTTTCCCGCATTCCTGCTACCCTGGTTCTCACAAGGGCTGCAAACTCTGGAACTCGCCCCTCGGTGAACATACCGGAAGCACTGCAGTGCCTGGGAAGACTGAACATCATGCGGTAGGCGTTGTTGTACTGGACCCGAAGCCTTTCCATGCTACTCTTCTTAAAATTGGCCCAGAGCTCGCACGTGTATAGGGTAGTACAGAACGCCAGGAAGAGTGTCCATAAAATATCTCATATAAGGATGATATAGTTCGAGTCTCGGTCATGACCATTGTTTTTTTTATGTTTCATATTTGTGATTTAAATTATTGATATTATTTAATAATAAATAAGCATTAAAACTTACAAATTAATTCCAATTTTAGTATGAATAATTGTTCGTTAAAAGCAAGGATTGTTAAAAAAAGTTTTTAGAAGTGATTGACATGTCAGAAAAAAAACACGTCAAGATCTTTTATACTTAACAAACTTGGTGCAGTGGGATGGTTGTGGGTTGGAAACAATGAATGAAAGCGCAGGCAAGATCGACAGCACAACACGGGGACGAAACAAAAAAGAAAGCACGCTCGTCCAAAGAGAACGGGTATGTGTAGGAGATGCGAACCGGCATCCTTGACCCCGCACACAGCAGTAACTGCGGGATGCTGCGGCTGGGTGAATACCCAGCGTCGCACGGACAAGCAAACCGACAGACACTCGGCCCTGAGCGGCCTGAGCACGGGCGCAGTGAACACCGACAGCCGCAACACATCTCTGGTCAACAGGGACGTGATCGGTGTACGCGCACGGAGAGAGAGAGAGAGAGACAGGAGGCTGTACAAGGACTAGGAGATGGATGTTGGGGAGTGGCTAAGTGCCCAACACCCACACTCGAGAGATACATACGGTTTTATCCTTAGAGCATATATAGTGGTATCAATCCAAGGCAGTGTAGTCAGTTTTTGATGATTTTTACCTGACTCGGCGGACCTGGGCGCGGCTAAGACCAAGGCTAGGGTATTTATACATCCATTCATATCACATATCGACATAATGTTTTTGTTTATTCGTATAGCCACTTTTTCACAGTATTGATATCAACAAAAATATAGGCATCTGACCTAAAAAACCGTTTAGTTGTGTCAAGTTTAGTGACATAATAAAAAATGTGAGCGGGGTCCCGCGGTGACCCAGGAGCCCAAGATCATTGTGACAGTGCGTAGAAGCGGAGTATTATATTTGAGGTCTCTTTCTCTCTCACGGTGTATGACGTAAAAACCCGGAGAAAGTGATTTACCGCAAGTTTGTATCGGTTGGGTAAAAATAATTAGCTCTCTCTCCATACATTGTTTCTCCAAGGATTTATCCTTTTATCCAAAACAGAATAATAGATCTAGTTCAAGTTTTTCACGTATTTTTGTGCAAAATATATCGTTGAAAGCACGAATGACCAATTTAGGTAAATAATCTCATGAGTAGGACGAATAATGATAGAAAAAAACAACTCTTTTGACGCAAATGCTGTTCAACGAATTAATTAAACACTAATTTCGAAGTTGCATTTTTATCAGCATTTACCTATGCCCAGTTAGTTAGTTGTACGTTTTGAGAAAATTTAAGTGCAGGGATTTTAATAAAATTGATTCTAAGAGAGATTCATGTACACTAGTCTATTGCTTCCTGCATTATGAGGGTTATAATATATATTTATGAGTATTTATTGTATAACCCTCATAATCCAGGAAGCAAAATACCCGACTATATTCGGCATACATCATTTTGGTACGAATATTTACCAATTCAAAAACACATGTAAATAAACAAGAATGATTGAAAAAAATCTTCCATACTTTGGGTAGAGGTACTGAAGAACAAAGTGGAAGCGTATAATTGACTATTGGATAAGTGTAAAGCGCACACGTAGCAAAAGAGAGCTATCTAAATAAGTCGCAAAAATAACTGTAAGAAGTATGAGAACTACTTTTTTACTCGTATTCAGTTACTGTAGAGCAGAGTGGAAGCATTTAAAACATTGAATGAACACGGAATAAGTTTAAAGTTTACACTGAGGAAAGGGGCATTATCAAACCACCGGGCAATTAAAAAGAGAAAGATGTAGAATAACTTTTCCACTTGGGGCCATTTACCGGAGAGCAGAGTGGAAGCATCGCAGCCGCAGCGTCAGACACATTCATCACCCAGCGCCATGTGCTGCCGAACACGGGACGGTCACGTCTGCTAGGGGCGATCGTGCCGCAGTTGTGTAAGGCTTACCGCCGATAGTTCCGTTGCGACCTCTCCTTCTGTCAAATCCATCGTTCAAGAGGAAGAAGGAAAGGTTGCAACGGAGCTCTCAGCGGCAGGACCATAACATTGACCAGTGATAGCTCCGTTGTAACCTCTCAATATTTCTCATAAACGCCGCACGTAACAGAAAGAGAGGTCGTAGTTGGACCAGTATCGAGTACCAGTGCCATATACCAAGGGATCCGAGTCAAAGCTAGGATAAGCCAAGCTAGTGGGCGGATGATGCTAAAAAATACAAAGGGAAGAAGTGGAAGCCAATACTGTGGTTCTGCTTGAACTTCGCTGTGGAAACTTTATTAACTTCCAGAAGGTGAATTATTTTTGCTGCATACGAATAAATTATACCCAGAGGATAAGAAACAGAGTTGGGAGTTTTGAAATATTGAACAGATTTAGTAGACGTTTTCTTAAAGCACTACAATTAATCAAATGCGAGTACTTTGCTTTAGTTTATAGAATGAATAACTTTACTACACAGCTTTACCAGAGATTCAGATGCAGATTTATAAGTTTTGTCTCAACTACCCGAAGCTAGTGGGACTATAGAATCCCCAATTGGGTATGTTGTGAGGCTGGAGTGAGTGGGGAGGGGAAGGAGATAGGGAAAAAGAAGGTGGAAAAGTACCTGGCGATCTGGTCACCAAAGTCGGCGAAAGCCATCTCAAGTATCGTTTTGATTTTGAATGGTGGAATACTTCACGATGGGAATGACGCTGTATCTTGTACGGAAGTACGCAAAAGAAAAAAAGATGTAATATTTTATCTTACGTTCAAATAGGTCGGCAGATTGATGAGGGAACGTGGGAGGTCAGATAATCCAACACTTACCTGGAAAAAAGAAAAAAAAACTTCGGTTAGAATAAAAATAACGCAATGTTATTACAAAAAAGATTGAAACAACATTTTTATTTCTTGATATTTTTTTAAATATTGACTACACGGCTGCGCCTATTGAGAAGTTTTTACGTTCTTTCCGAAAAAGTTTATTTATTTTACGAGTTAAGCTTAAAAGCTCATGCTGGAATGACGTTGTGATCTGAAAACAGCTGAGTTGACTTAAACACTCCTTAGAGACAAAGTTGTGCAATTAAATCACTTCAAAGTTGACTACGATTTTTTTCTGATTCACACAAAAAAATTGTGCTTCATAGTTAAGAAAAAATGATTTTAATAAACGGAAATAATTAAGTAAATAATAATAAATCTTTATTAAAATACAGTTTACAGTAATAACAGCAAAATAATAAAAGCAGAATAATCATATAAAATACATAGGGTGTCTAAAGGTGTAGGTACATTTATATATTTTAGCAAGAGATCTATACATTTTAAACAGTATATCTCGTATATATTACAGAAACATTACTTAAATAGAATTATAGACCACTATTCGTATTTGCTTAATAAATATAAACTTAGTTTTTGTATATTTGTATACAGTTATTTGCAAGGCTGATGTGAGCGTAATGAATAGGATCAAGAAAGGGACGCTTAGATGGTTTGGGCATGTAGAGCGAATGAACCAAGAAAAGAGTGTGAAAAGAATATATGATGCGAAAGTGAATGGAAGAAGTCGGGGACACCCGGGAAAGACATGGCACGATCAAGTAAATCAAATACTTGAATCGGGTAATGTGAAGAGTTAGAATAACAGAAGAGTATGTATGAGACGATGTATGAGTGTGAATGAAGCAAGGAGTGTGCCAATACAGAGTTATTTGGCGGTCCGTCCTCTCTGCCTACCCCTGCGGAGAAACGGCGTGATGGTTAGTTTATAAAATATTTACTCGCCATTCATTTAGAATCACGAAATAGAACGTGGCAAAGGTGACCGCATTCGTCTGATACAATTAAAAGCTGCGAGAAAACACCGGAGCAAGATTCCATTGCATTACTTTTGCAACGTTCTTTTCGATGCCTTGCGAGGTCATCCGGCGTGATCTGCGGACGGAGGTGAAATTTCTCGACGTCTGGCCCCTCGCCTTGGCTCAGATATCGGCCACAGCGTGAGGCGCTTTTATTGTTGCAAATCTCGCCGGCCACCGAATCGAATCGGATACCTTCCTTGCCCGCTGCGAGGTTGCGCCACTGTTTGCGTGGGCACAAGATACTTGCTTACTTCTGCTGCAATGGACGCGATTTGCAGAAGACTTCAAAAAAGAAGATTCACGATTGAATACGTTATTTTATTGCAGGGCAATCATAACCAATCATTTAAAACAACTAGGGAAAAAAAATCTTCATGAGGTAAAAAAATGGATCTGAGGGCAATAATATACAGGAGAGAGCGCTTCTGTAATAATAATAATATTTGGATAATTTGTATAGCGCCGTTTTTGTCAAACATCACCTCAAGGGCGCTGTACAAATCTTATTTTCTAATTAATATTAATTCTTAGTTTATATAAATATACAGCAACATACTTACCTGGCAGGTCACTTCTGGCAGGACACAATCACCATATCATAATAACTTAAAATTTAGCTGATTCTCACATATATTTCTATTTATTTATTATTAACATTTTTTTCATTTTCAGGGCATGACAGCAAATTTAAAATAAAATATGTCGGAGGTATTTTTTAATTTTTCGTAGTGAGTAACCGATAATGGTGATGATCTTCTAATGAATTTAAGGAATGAAAGCCTGAAGTTTTCTTGGTTTTAACAGAAATTCTATTGGGCTTGATACATATGTAGTCAGTATTGATGATTTTTGCCTGACTCGGCTAGACCTGGGCGTGGCTAGGGCTAGAGCTAGGGTATTTATACATCCATTCATAGCACATGTCGACATAATGTTTTAGTTTATTTGTATAACCACTCTTTCACGGTATTGTTATAAACAAAAATATAGGATATGACCTAAAAAACCGTTGAGTTATGTCCAGTTAAGTCGCATATCAAAACGTAGTGGGCGGAGTCGTTGGAAACGCGAGAGACGGAGAATATGCTTACATACCGAATGGTGGGGATATATTATGTGAGAACTTGTCTTGTCTCTTTCTCTCTCACGGTTTACGACGTAAAAAGCCGGAGAAAGTGATCGTAAATTCGTATGGGTTGGGTAAAAATATTTAGCCTTTTCCATATATTCTTGCACTGAGGATGTGATTCTATGAATGTTTTTTTATTAATTGTGAGTGCACTCTTGTAGTCCCAGACTGCAGTCTGTAGAAATAAACTTGCACTAATGGAAGTCAACATCCGATAGGCGAAGATACAAGAAGAAGAGGGTATTCATTATAATAAACGCTATAAAGCACTTATCATAAATATAAAGCAGAAATTAATTGCATGAAGCAGCAAAAAAAACGAACATTGAGCTTTCGAAAACAGTTGTTTGGCTACAATATTTAGGTAAACGCAACTGTTTTCAGCTTACTAAGTCATTTCCTTTTTGAGATATACGACCTTGAAATATCCATAAAAGAAAAAAAACGCGATATTGTTTGGAACGTATTTTTCAATTGTTAAATAAAGATACCGAATATTGAAACTTTACCATACTCAGAGCAATAATATACCAGGAGGGATAGCTTTGCAAAATAGTGTGGTCAGGATTGATATTATTTCCTGACTCGGGCGTGGCTAGAGTTTTCATGGACACATCTTTTTACATCCATTTATAGCATATTTTGACATGATGTTTTGTTTATTTGTATAACCACTTTCTCACAGTATTGTTATCAACATCAACATCAACATAATATTGGGCATCATGCCTGTTATATGTACTAAAATAAAATAAAATAAAATTAGTAAAATAACAAAGATAAAGGATATAACCTCAAAAACCGTTGAGTTATGTTACATAACAACATTGAGCTATGTTACATAACATACGCGGGATGTATGTATGGGATGTATGTTACATAACAACCGTTGAGTTATGTTACATAACATACGCGGGAGACGGAAAACATGCTTACATACCTAAAAGTGGTTTGATATTATGTGACAACTTGTTTTGTCTCTTTCTTTCTTACGGTTTACGGTGTAAGAACTCGGAGAAATTGTTTTATCGTAACTTTGTAAAGGTTGGGCAAAAATATTCAGCTCTCTCTCCATATTTATTCTTACTCCAAGGTTCCATATAATAGTTCAGCTATTTTGAAAGCGAAATGTTGTATAATGCATTTACAGACACGATCATTTTCCTATTATTAAAATTGAATTAAAATATATTGCGCAAATCGAGAATGGTGTTCGATGCTCTCGTTAAAAGCAGCACTGCTATACGATTGGTTTATTTATCCCCAGGTGCAGCGGTTTATTCCGGGGAGTAAAGTTAACGATACAATAAACATTTAAGCATACCAGGACTGCAAAATGCATAATGAAGTATCGGGGTTTTCAAGAGGATTCACTTTTAAATTTAATACGACTGCCATTCATTTTTACTACTGAGTTAGAGGAAGCACACGACGACTGGATACTTTATTATTACTGCATCGTTCATAAGAGGAGTATTTATAGCAAGATCTAATTCAAGTTAGTGTGTAGATAGTAGTCCGCGAATACGAAACTGATTATGAATTATTCGTACTATACCTCTTACTTTCTCAACGAAGAACCTATTCACAATAGTTTCAGGTATGGCATAGGCCCAAAGGAATTCCCTTGTGGGAACCCAAACGAAGTAAAAAATAACTATTGACATTGGAAATAACTTTAAAGCATTAATGCTATTGTTTTTTTTATATTTAAATACTATCAATAATCTAAAACACAAATATGAAACAGAAAAGGCCAGAAAGTAAAAAGACAATGGTCACAACCGAGACTCAAACTCGAATCCTCTACTCTATCCAGGAGTAACGTCTTAATCAATTCGGCCATTGGGACCTAATTAGAAAGAGGCATTTAAATCGATCTCATATTTTCATTGAAAATTATGAATATTATTGTTAATTTCTTTCGCTTTTTGGCAGCTATCAAATAAGTATTGACGTCAGATCATCAATCGTTGCGTAATTATAAGGGTAATTAGGCAAATGTCTAAGGTTTCTAGTGAATACAATTTTAAAACAGTAATCTTTTGAATTATGCATGAAAGGCATACTAAAATTTAAGCTAAACGTTTAAAAATGGCTGCGCTGGTTTTCAAACTGCAACTTTTTTTGACATTTTAGTATTTTTTCATAGAATTTAAGATTACGGCTTAAAATATTTATTTATTGGAAACCTAAGACATTTTCCCAACTGCCTGTGTAGAATTTACAGATAAATAATGTGCAATATTGTGTGTTTTATAATGCTATAAAGTGACGTTAAGCACCATTTTGGGTGCTGGGCCTTAATTGTATTATTTCGATAATTAACTATTTTTTTGCAAAACTTGTCTTGGTATGATTGGTTTCTTAGAACATCTGCCTAGTTAGAAACAAATGTTGACTGGAACATAATGTATTCACACCTGTATTACAAATTACCCTCGACACACTTATGTATATACCTTGTTTACATTTGAATAATTTTTGAAAAATTGTATTATTGTGTATTATTAATAAATATATGAAATAAAATAAATCAAGACGAGGATAAATAAGTAGCTAAAATAGGTAACGATATGTTGATATATTTTCTAAAACCCACGTATAACTAATAAAATTGAGACCGTGAAAAAATTAGACAAATAAAATGAGCGTACGACTACTGCATCGTAAATAAGATAATATATTGTAGATAAAGAGATAACGAAGCGGATCATGAATTATAAGTACTATACTCTTACCTTTTCCAACATAGACTCTACGCTAAAAATATTCAGAGATAACATAGGCCCCAAAGAAGATCCTTGAGGGTGTTCGTACGGAGTTAACATAAAAAGAAGTACGAATGCCAGATCATCCAAACCAAGAATATTTTTTGTATTACTTGAACTGGCTAAGTTATTGTTATACATAAAATTTAAAAAAACTACATATTACAATAAGAATTTCTTGATAATTCTTTTTCGGACAATGTTTTAGACCAACACTACCCAAACAATATTGGAATGATTCAAATTTATTGATTAATTGTACATTTTTAAATAGAGAATTTATGACAAAAGAAAAATAAAAGGCTTTCCTGCAAATTAGTAATTATACTTTCGACCGTATAACAAATCACAATGTAGTAAGTTATTAATAATTCATATCGTGACATAATCGGAGAAGTAATTTCCGGATTATTTGCTATTGTACAAAATATTTTTCAACTTTTAACGTAATAGGTAATGAATATTCCTTAAATTAAAATATTCGCTATGGAATAGCATACCATAAGAGGGGCCAAAACGCCCCCATGTAATTTATCGCATTAGGAACATTTAAAAATATCTTTATTTTTATAGGATGTAAACATTATCTTGCAAACAAATACGCACAAATGGTAATACATGTAATATAGCTTTTTTTTAATTTACGGCAAATATATGCAAGATAATGTGTTTGTGGTTTGAAAATTTGATCACTTAGAAATATTATGGATAATTTAATTATATACTGAACGTATAACACATCTCGAACTTATGTTTATCAGGTTTGGTTTTATTGTTTAATTTGGCGAATCAAGTTCTTTAGAGTATGATTAAAAAACATTTTAATGTTTATGCCCGAGCTTCCGAAAAATATGGCCGGCATTAAGTGGCAATTTCAACCTTATCGTCACCAACTTAAGGGGTGTGTGATTTTGTTCGAATTGCATCTCCTTAAAAGTAATAGGTATCACCCCAAGGTTTATGAGTAAATAAAAATGACTCGGGCAACACCCCTTACTTTGCTTCCGATTCAGCGTCTCAGTCTAACATATGTCGCGACAGAAAACTAACATTTATATTACAGAAAAATGTTGGGGTAAAATAATTAACATGTAACACATAAACACGAAAACAATCTAGCAACCTTTTCGAGATTTTTTTAGTATTTTTTATACGTAAATAAACAAGCATACTACAGTAATATATCTCGCCTCCCGAGAGAATTGTAAAATTAAGATGAATATATTATTAAAACGTATTTTGGATTTAAAGCAGGTTTAGCCATCGTCGGCTGAACTGTGTATAATATGTAATTAAACCGGCTAGTAGCCGAGTGGACAAATGCGTTTGGTTCCCACCCAGGTGTCTTGGGTTGGATTCCTCTGCTAAGTCCTTCATCATTAAAAGAAAAATCTAGTACTTAAATTTGACAGGAAACGTAAGTATCAATATATCCATATGGGCAAGGCAGTGTGAAGCGTTTAAAAACTAAATAGTTCGAAGGAGGTTTATCTACTATTGATGACGATAACACGGGCCGTATTCAAAACACGTTGTATGATTTACGTCCCAATTCGAACACGTACGAAGCTCGAACTCATTTTGCAGAACGATTATGTAAGTACACCATGTACGTTTTGTATTGTAAATAATAATATTTCTCAGAGAAATTAGATGGATATTGTAAAAAAACATCCTTTGAAACGATATTGCTTATTATTATTATTGATTGAGAAATGTAATATCGCACGTGTCAAGTAAACCCAACTTTTACCTAGAAGCAAGTTATTTTATTATTAAATATTTATACCAATTAATCTAAAACACAAATATGAAACAGGAAAAAGCCAGAAACTAAAAAGAACAATGGACATGACCAAGACTCGAACTCGGAACCTCTACTCTATCCGGGAGTAACACTCTGCCAATTGAGCTATCAATACCTTATTAGAAAGCAATATTTTTAAACGATCTCGTACTTCTATTAAAAAATATTTATTTTTCAATTTCTTCCGAGTTTAGGCTGCCATATTTGGATGATATTAAAAGTTCTACCCGAACACATATTAAATATCTAGATGGTGTTTTGGATATATAATTTTTTAAATACGGGAGATCTTGGACTTTTATTATTTTTTATATATATTTTTTTCAATTGTTTTCTGACTGTTCTCTTATTTTATTTTATATTTTGTTTTCCATTTTTTATGTATATATAACCGTACACTATAAGCGAAAACGATCGGTCATAAAAAATAAAATAAAATCTGTGGTCTTGTACAAAGTTATTTTTTTTTATTGATTAGAACAGGAATGTAAAAATGTACGTTTTTGTGAAATACACCCCAAGTACAAAGATAGAAAACTTTAACTTGTAGATAAGCTACCACAAAATACTTAGTTTTTCATATAGATTAAACACACGACAACTGATTTTGCGGGTTGTTTAAAGTTTCAGATTATTTCCATAAAAAAAACATTGATGGATAATGAACATTTATTTTTGAAACTTAAAACCTTTACAACTTTGTTCGACGTATTTGTTTGGAACCGTACCAGTTTCACTCGGGTAGCTAAATATACATCTACTCATGCGGGCATCGTCAGATTAGCCTTAGGGTGAGACCGGTTCGGTCCCAAATAAATAAGTGAAAAAATTCTTCAATATTTAAATTATATCAATAATCTCATACTTCTATGAGATATTTTATGGCAGCCTAAAATCGGAAGAAATTGAAATATTAAATAATTTTCAATAGAAGTATGAGATCGTTTACAAATGCCGCTTTCCAATAAGGAGTGTAACTACCGGATAGAGTAGAGATTTCGAGTTCGAGTCTCGGTCATAACCATTGTTCTTTTTAGTTTCTGGCTTTTTTCTATTTCATATTTGTATTTTAGATTATTGATATTATTTAAATATTTAATAATAAATAAGAATTATTCTTACTTAATTCCAACTTCAAAATTACATAGTTTTGAAATCTTCATATAAGGTAATTTGAATTAAGTTAATTTTTAGTCACTCAAAAAAAGTAAGAGTACAAAAACATTTATTACGAGGCCGTTGTCTGTTATTTCTAACCAACGGGTGCGATTTTCAGTTTGATAACATAAAACAAACTTTAAAACTGTCAATGTATATATCTATGGTAACAATGGAGTTTTGAGGTTACGACAAAACTAGGAGGTCATGGCTGCCATTTTTTACAAATTTGGAAAAAAACAAATGAAAATCACAACCGGGCAGATGATTCAATTGTTTCACGCTGTGAACCAGAAGAGGCAACAATTACCAGGCAGGAAGGATTAACGAGGTATTTATAAATGACGGTTTGGTTTGGTTTGGTTCACTATTATTTTCCGGCTAGTTTTTCTCCTCGTGGCACTCGGGTTATGGACCTCGCTGGTGACGTCACACCGGTGTTAAAGTCAGTGACCTGACCTTGAAAAACGGAGGCCCGGTTTCTCAGCGTGCAGTAAATCACACAAAGAACAATATTTTAAAATTAGGAATATCATACTTGATGATTTAAAGAAAATATGGAAATGGGGCTATTGACTAGATTGAATGATATTTTCAAATGAATATCACACTTGATAATTTAAAGGAAATATGGAAATGGGCCTATTGACTCGATTGAATGATATTTTCAAATTAAAAATATCACACTCGATAATTTAAAGAAAATATGGAAATAGGTTTGTTGACTCGATTGAATGATATTTTCAAATAACGAATATCACACTTGATAAATGTGGAAATGCACTATCTAAACGCGGCAATCAAAGGGAAATATATAAAATGAACATAAGAAAAAAGAAGCAAAGCTAGCAGTTCACAGTGGAGTATTTATATCAACCCTGATGTATGGCAGTGAGACATGGAACTGGCAGAGGAAAGATGAAAGTAGACTGATGCTGTAGAAATGAGATCTATGAGGCTTATATGCGGTAAAACCATGTGTGATCGTGTTAAAAATGTGGATATCCGGAAATGCAAGGCTGATTGATGTAAGCGTAATGAATAGGATTGAGAAAGGGACCCTTAGATGGTTTGAGAATGTAGAGCGGATATAAGAAGAAAGGAGTGTGCGAAGAATATATGACGCGAAAGTGTATGGAAGAAGTCAAGGACGCCCGAGGAAGACATGGCACGATCAAGTGAATCAAATACTTGAGTCGGGTCATGTCAAGAGTCAGAATAACAGAGGAGTATATATGAGACGGTGTATGAATGTGAATGAAGTAAGGTGTGTGTGACAAGACAGAGTTGTATGGCGGTCCATCCTATCTGCCTACTCTAGCGGGGAAATGGCGTGATGGTTATTTAGTTAGACGTTAGAATATCACACACGATAACGTAAGGGAAATATGGCAAAGAAGTTGAGATTATTTGACAAGATAGAACTATATTTTCAAACAAAGAATATAACACTCAATAATATAAAGGAAATATGGAAATGGACTTGAGATTAACGACTGAATATAATAATTTCAAATATTTAAGGAAAAAAAATCCGCTGAACAATGATTACTGGTTTCAAGTAAATCCGTTATTTTCCAGCTTTAGTAAAGTGAAGAGTTTCATTTAAAAAAACCTCTATTTCCCGAACGAGGTTCACGAAAAGGAAGCTGGTACCTATTTGACAGTCCAGTGTGCCAGCGGTCATACGCCCCGTTCCGTATACCCTTTACAAACGTGACAGCTGTCAAATAAAGGCCGAGAAAATACTTTCCACCGTATGATTTTTACCGAAGACGTCAAAGTATGAAGGATATTGTTTGTAAAGTTTGAAACCTTAAAGCCTTAAGGCAGTGGAATGTAAGAGACGTTTTAAAATGTCAGAAAATATTATGACGTATACTGGTACAATAATTTTGAATTTTTTTTTTAAACGATTGTACTTTTTGAGTAATAATCCAAGAAGATATCTTCTCAAAGGTTTTACTTTTCGGAAAACATGATTCAAAATCTTTACATAATAAAATAAGGCTTCAGGTTTCATTGGGATGCCTTAAGACTTATTACTTTATTAACTACTAGCATTAGGCGGTTTTGCACAAGATTTGAATTAAAAACACTAACAATTGTCAAGTATTGTTTTACTGTTATATTAATACTTTATAGCTTCATAGTTTATGTAAGAAATGAAGCTGAAAGCTCAAAATAATCTGTGTAAAATTCATGCTAACCGTTCGAGAGTTTATGCTGCTTCAGACAAACATATCGATATCAGCTTTATTTATTTTTAAATAGTATACAAATAAATAATAATACATTTTAATATAAACTGCATTATATTATATTTATTTATGTATTTGTATTATTTCGTTTATATTATCCCGAAGAAGGTTGGCTCCAACTGAAACTAATTGACTCATGTATAGATACATTATGTGTAATAATAAAAAGAAAATATATTATGATTTAAATAATAATACATTTGTTCTAATACAACCAAATTACCATTTCTTAGCATAAATTCATTATATATTTTCTTAACATAATTTTAAATATTTTCCTCTAATTTCATATCATTTGGTAATTCACCAAATATCTTTATAGCTCCGTACATCAACGACTTTTGACTATGTGACTTTTTTCCTGAAAGGTAGTCTTATTTGGTTCCTTTCCCTCGTCTCATGTCTGTTCCTGTGCTGGAAGGTTTCAATTTTCCCCATAAATCCAGGTGATCTATGGCCATTAATTAGTTTGTTGTTCAAAATATAGTGTTGAAAAAATTTTTGTATTTATTTTCGTCAATCCATTCGCCATTCCCATATCATGAATGAATTCCCAAGTGGAGTGGGGTGAGCGTTTTCATCAAGATATAGCCAGAATGGAAAAACGGTATCGAGGAAAATTGAGTCCATCAATGCTTGCAGATTACTGCTGACACTACTAAGAGATTCAACAGAAACTACAAAATTTTGTTTAAAAATTTAAAGATTAACCTCCTCAGTACTAAGCTAGCTACTAGGGATTTTGTAAGGTTTCGTAGTATATTATAAAAGCCTCTTTGTAGAATTCTCACCAAGCTTATGGATAAATGTTTGGTTCCATAGCATGAAACTTCGATAAAGATTTTAGCGAAAATGTCGGTAATTTGGAATGGTTTCCGAACCCGATTGCAGATCGCCGACGAACAAAAATCAGTTCGTATCGACTAAATTTAGCATGTTTAGTCGACGTAAGCTGTTGTTCGTTCGTTGGCGATCTTCAGTCAGACTCGGGAACGATTTTAAATTACCGACATTGTCGATAAAATCTTTATCGATGTTTCGTGCTAGGGCCCAGCCCAGGGAGGGATTTTATTTTCCGATTCCGATTTGCTTTATTTTCATACTCGACAAAATTATGAATATAAGTGACAGATTTACAAAACATGTAACCTATTACGACCCCCCCCCCAAACTAAGCATATGCCCGTATTATGGTAATCTGCATTTTATATAAAATTATCCAATAAAATATAGTACAGTTTTCCGGTAACATATCGGTGATAATTCTCGCGATGGAACTGGAGTTTCACAAACATCTAATCGGCCACTAGGGTGCCGTGACACAAAAAGTTCGGGAACCGCTGCAATGAATTAACAATAACGTTAATACATTCTCATTAGGGTTAAGATATGCCTGTTTCATTTCAAATTTAATTGAGATTATTTAAAGAATATCGTTCACATCATTAGCATTAGACCTTCGCCAAAGTAATGAGATCTGTCTATCAATGAGCCCATTAGAAAGTTTGTTGGAAGATTATAGCATTTTATTAACAGCAGCTTTAATCTTGTATTAACAGCAAGAATAAACTTTATCAAAGCATCGACCAATGGATCAAGGCTATCACTGCAGACAATAGATCATTGTATACAGTAGTTGTAAGTAATTAAATGACGTCATCAGATGAAAAATCTTTTGGCGGCACTAATTAATACATAACCTAAAACTAGAGAGTTTTTACGTGGACTAACTGCAACCTCACAACATACCCCAATTGGGGATGCCATGGTCTCACTGGCTACAGACGGTTGGGAGCAGTTGAGACTCTTGTGCGGTATTCACTATAAACAAAATCATTAAAAATACCAACGCAGCTACTGCGGAACCAATTAACCATTATTCTATTCACACTCCTTTCTTCGTTCATTCGCTTTACATGCCCAAACATCTAAGCGTCCATTTCTTGATTCTATTCGTTACGCTTACATCAGCCTTGCATTCTTTCCGGTCGGTAGCTGAGTGGACAAACGCGTCGGATTCCCACCTGGGCGTTGTGCGTTCTCCTGCTGGCTAAGTCCTCTATAATTGCAAAAGCAACATCTTCCGCTTCTTATGATGGCAGTAGGAGTTTTCCAAATATTGTCGGGTTATTCGTAACCCGGGGATGTTTGTATTTCTTTATCACGTTATTTATAAATAACGTGATAAAGAAATACAAACTATTTCAAAAAAGAAAAAAAGTAGTTAAATGTTTCAGCGAGACGTCCGTAGAATATAGTTTAAAAGGGGTTCGCCCTAGAAGCAAATATGCCATTATAGTATTTACTCAAACATGGCCCGAGCTTTGTCCTCGTTTACATTAAATAGCTTTATACTTCAAAGTGCTACACAATTATGTTTTCATGGAACAAAGGAAGTGCCTTATTTGGCCACTGGAACAAGTGAGAGCCCTCAACCGAACAATTCCACTCTGTAAGCAGTCAAGGAAAAAGATAACGATAAAAAATGACAAATAAAAACAATCAATTACGATGTGTAGTCAAGAGTTAGACATAAAGCGATTTAGTCGTTTTGCGGTTGTTTCAATATAACAAATAACGTTTTTATTGCGCGAGCACAAAAAATAATATAAAGGTGAATGTCATAATATCTCAAATGATAGAACTTATTTTGAATTTGATGTAATTTTTGTAACTAGCAAACCAAGTAAATCAATTAATGGACTTTTCAAATTTTGTGCTGGCCAGTGTTATTGTAAATAATAGTCAACAGCAAGTAATACAAGTTTTTTTAAGTACAAAAATCTTCGTGCCTACCTATATGATATCTTCATATTTTGTGTAGACTAAGCGTAACTTAAAAATATAGTTTTCTTATGATTTTAAAACAAGTATGTACATACATAGCTACCTACTTAGATAAATTTCTTAGTGAGTACGTACGAGAGTAAAATTTTCAAATTAGGAACTGATTATTATCTTTTTAAATCCTTACCTACCTAATAAAGTACAAACCTTCAATGTATTTTAGCAGACATTATTCTATGTTTGAAATGGGTGGATTAAAGCAACCAATATTTTTTCTTGGCAAGTTAAGTTGCATCCCGTAATTTTTCAAGAGTAACGACTAGTTATTACATATTTATTTGTCTTTAATTACAAGCTATTCAAAATTGCCACTTGGTTAGTTCTATGAAATAAATATTTAATAAAAAATAACTTTGTATAAGACCACAAAAATTATTTTATTTTTTATGACCGACCTGTTTCGCTTAGCCTAAGCATCATCAGGGCACAAAATTAAACTGATTACAATTTTATTTTATTTTCATTTAATATGTCAAACCACAAAGCAATTGCTTTCTACGAAAAAAAATATACACTTACATATTTATTTAATAACACAATTGATGCAAAAACACAACACAACGTATTTATCTGTAATGCTTCACTAGCAAATAAATACAGATGTTTTCTGTTCAAACAAACTTGTATCTGGTGTTGTTATTATAGGCAAAAACATACTTCGATAATACTAGATAATTCTATAGAAGACAATTTCAGTGTGGATCAATTTGATAAGGAGACCCACCAGCGGGTGTGAAAATACAATGCATGAATTGATAACGCTGTGGGTAGGTACCACCGAAAATCTGATGAAGAAATAGATAATATAAGTCCTATTTTGTTATTACCAACAGAATACCTGTATATCGTCGCCGGAAAGACAAAAGGGCTGAAGCGCCGTTTTGGGAAGTTTACACCAGAGCACTTCAAAGTTTTTTTTTGTTGTTTTACAATAAAATTCATAAGTCTTCAGTAACTGGTCGGATTTTTAAAAAAAAGTTAACTCCATGCTCTCACTGAGTTACCTAAAGGGACAAAAAGCGCGTGAGTCGAGTCTTTAGAATCGAACGAGAGTCAAAGCATTCGATGCAGAAAAAAGAACTGATCAAAACTGCATCTTTAACTCACTATTGACCAAAGTGTTGCTTAAGCCCTTTTGCCTTTCCAGCGAAGAAATAAACAAGGAGACAACTAACGTTATGTATGTAGATCCTGAGAAAAATACTCGGGCTATAATAGGAATCCTTCAATGGTCATGTTTTAATAAGGTCAACTGCACACATGAGCTGATGACATCCGCCACGAAAGGAAAAACTGCCTCCATCGAACAGCAAAAATATGGTGTTCTATCAACTTGATCAATCAACACTAATCAATCCGTATTGTCCAGTAATTTTATCTGAAAAAAAGGCTAATAAATAAAAAAAATCTTTAAAAAAAAACTGCATTGCAGCTATTAAAATGCTCTACAAGTTTGATAGTAGACATTTTTTCGATATAATAATATTTGGATGATTTGTATAGAGCCGTTTTTGTGAAAAATCACCTCAAGGGCGCTGTACAGATCTTATTTTCTATTATTACATATTAATTTCTAGTTTAAATAAGAAAATATACAGGAACATACTTACCTGACAGGTGATTTAAATTTTAAATTTTTATTATTTTTTTATTTTTTCCGATTTAGGGCATGGGAGCGAAATAAAAAAAAATTGAGTTTCTGAATTTGTCGTACAGTAGAGGATTTGGTTAAAATTTGTATATCTAAAGGTGATTCATCGAGAGACAGATTATGTTAAGATTCTTTTAATGAATTTAAGGATATGAGAGTCTAAAAGGGTAAGTTTTCAGTTTGGACCGAAATTCTGTTATTCCAAGCCTTCGGCCCCGATACTCCGAAAGCGCGATCTCCAAAGATAGTATTTGGATTGCGTTTGGGTTCTACCAGCCTTCCGATAGCCAATGACGTTGCTGATCTAAGAGTCGACTGCCTTCGAAGAATGTTTTCTGGAACGCATAGTTCGGTGATGTACAGTGGGGCCATTTCGTTAATAGATTAATTAATATGTATTACGAGAAAGGAGAAAACAGCAAAAAACAAGTTTTAAACTCTTATTTTTTACTTTCTCGTTCGATACCTCAACAACGATTAACAATAGGTGAATAATTCATATGAACTTTGACCGGTCGGTAGCTGAGTGGAGAACGCGTCAGATTCCCACCCGGGCGACGTGCGTTCAATTCCTCTGTTAGCTAAGTCCTCCATCATTGCACAAGCAACATCTTCCGCTTTTTTATGATGGCAGTAGGAGTTTTTCAAATACTGTCAGGTTATTCGTAACCCGGGAATGTTTGTCTTACTTTTAAAAAAAAAAAACTACATTGTAGAACGTAAAAAAAACTAAAAAAATATCTAATCGCAATTTTCGTACCATGACGAAGAGCCGAGTTACCAAAAAAAAACAAAATTTATCCCTTTTTTCAAATGGCGGAGAAAGCTACCAGGAAATCTTGGTCGAAAACTTCAAGTAAGGCTTTTCAAAGCCCCCCCCCCCTACACAATATATAAAAAAAAATCAGCCAGTTCGGTTCATTTGCATTTCCAAATGTATATAATGACTAGACTACGTAGGTGAAGGTAGAGAGAACGGATCCTCACACAATTCTATCTTGGAAGATACGGCTTGCGTAATTACATATAATATATCGTCTCATACGTGGGCACTCTTCTGTCACACCGACTCTTGACAAGACCGTACTCGAGTATTTGATCCACTAGATCGTGCTGTGTCTTTCTCTGACGTCACTGACTTCTTCTCCCATTTACCCGCACGTCATGTATTTTTCTCCCGACACCAATTTATCCATTAGCAATACAGAATACTAAAATTGACAGAGACTCCGAATTGACGGTCTTCGTGGTCGAGTGGTTTTTTTTATTTATTTTTTAATACCGCGCAAGAGTCTCAACTGCTCCCGACCGTCTAGAGCCAGTGAGACTATGGCATCCTCGAATAAGGTATGTTGTGAGGCTGAAGGTAGTTGGGAGGGGAAGGAAGAGGAAGGTTGGGAAGTACCTGGCTATTCAGATCTGGTCACCAAACACGGCTAAAGCCATTCAAGCAACGTTTCGATTCTGAATGGTAGTCTTTCACCTGGGCGATACTTGTGTATCTGTATATAAGCCCAACCTTACTCTTTCTTATCTCGTTCCCCTCTCCACTACCTTCAGCCTCACAACATAGCCCAATTGGGTATGCCACACTGGCTCTAGACGGTTGAGAGCGGTTGTCGGTATTTTTTTTTATAAAAAATAAAAACATTTGGGCTCAATAAACAGATTGTTTTTCAAAGTTGTACAAGTTGTTTAATCACTACTAAAATCCGACGTCAAGTTTTTCTGATCCAAAAACAAAGAAAAATATTTATTTTATGCTAGCAAGTAGGCCTCTATCTAATTATTTATTTAGAATAAATTTCACGTACAACCCAATAGTTTTAGGTTGCGGGCTTGTTAGTAAACATAATGTACGAAGATACACGCTTAGAATCGTTCAATTTCCAAGAACTTTGCTTTTTGCTGGGGCTCAGACTAGCTGCCAGGGGTTGGGAGCCTACGGCCTTCAGAATAATGAAAATGAAAAATAAATACAAAAATATAAAAAGGCAATTATTCCATCAATACAATTTATGATCTGACTCTTGAATTGAGAACATAATATTAGATTAAATGTGAACATACAAATATGTGAAAAAAAATCAAATGCAAATAAATCTTCAGAGTGGTAGCTAAACCTAAGTATCGCCCTGGTGAAAGACCAGCATTTAGAATTTAAACCTTGCTTGAAACAGTTTTAGCTGTGTTTGGTGACTAGATCTGAATAGCCAGATACTTCTCAACACTTCTCTTTTCCGCCTCCTTCCCCTACCCACTACTTTCAGCCTCACAACATACCCCGATTCGGGATGCCAGTGAGTTGGTTGGGAGCAGTTGTGTAATAGTGCGATATTCACTAAAAAAAGTTAAATATTTTTGTGGAAAGCAATCACTTTGTGGTTTGACATATTTAATGAAAATGAAATAATAACATTTATAAAGAAATCTGTAGTCTTGTACAAAGTTATTATTTCATTTTCATTAAAAAGTTTAAAGCTAACAGATGATAATTGGAGCATTATTAAATAACGTATAATTTGAAGATTGTTGCATGCGGCCTAATTAGGTTTTTTTTATGTGACAACGCACAACAATTCCAACTGCTCGAAGCCAGTGAGACAGTGGCATCATCAACCAAGAAAATTTAGTGAGGAAAAGAAATACATGGGGAAAAAGAAGTTTGGGAAGTATCTTGTTATTCAGAACTGAACATAATTTCACAGTATGATTCGTTTCAGGCAACCTTTTGATTCTAAATGGTGGTCTCTCGCCGAGGCGATACTGAGAGTATCTTCCACTCTTGCAGCTAATTTAAATACGGTCTTCCGACTGGGAAAGGTTCCCCACCTATGGAATTGCCGGAATAATCAGATGCGGATATAAATTATTTCTGGAAACGTCTCACACAAAACACTCAAAGCGGAAACACGACACAGGTCTTTACCCAGAAGTCGATGATCATAAAGTTCTGCGAATCAACCAAATTTACCACCACTGGTCGGAAGAAGGTTCAACAGATATTCACACATCTAACAATTCGCTTAAGATGAATCTAAATAAATAAATTAACCTTTCTAACTTTAACATGTTTACAAAAAGGTTTTTGTAAACGAGTTATTTCTTGCTTCGAAGATGTGAGGTTTTAGCGAGCTATCAATCTACTGTGTGTTTGTTCTTACAAGGTTAAGTAGAAAGTTGAGAGTATCGCATACAAGGGTGTGCCATAAATAGCAAACGATTATTCGCAGATTACTTCTCGAAAAGCTTTATAAAAACTAAGTAAAAACCATCCAAAACTAATTACACGGGTAGAAAATGAGACATTGAAAAAAAAACTCGGTTTCTTTATGTAAGAAAATTGGATTATAGGCAGACTGACTGCTTGAAGAAATTACTCGGATGCGCACGCATCTCATTGTGAAAGGTTTCAGCGATACTAGGCGTTTGGTAAGCAGGAGAATACTGTATTTTTTGTAGTCACTTGATATGCTGCCTAAAAATGTTTATATTTTTTTACTCTAAACAAATGTGTGCACTTAAACTTGTCATAAACGAAAGAAGAATCATTTTCTTTTTATTTTGCGAAGTTTTTTAATATTATCTGTTGTTTCCGATACCTGAAAATTTTGAAACTTTTCAACTAGGGTTTATTTATATATCGACGGTGAATAACGTCGATCTCACTGGATATTTAATTAAATTAACGGAGATTACCAATCACAAAGACCCTGCCGCATAAGTAAGTTCATATTTCTTGGCAACTTGTCAAAGGTGGTCCATTTCACAAAATTTTCTCGACGACCTCCGTCGGATTAAAGAATTTAAAAGATAGCATCGCAATTGACATTGAAGTATAAGCTCGAGTCACGTACCTGAGCTAATGCTCCCCACGTGAATTCAACACATTACTGTTGATATATTGACATTAAACTAATAATTACAAAAGTCACCTTCGAGTTACGAATTATTCCGAATAGATATTACGTATTAGGTTCAAATGAAAAAACCATTTGCCTAGATTAGTTTTTATTTTTGGTGGATATCATTTACAGGTAATATAATATTGCGATCATGAACGCAGTTCTCAAAACGTTCATATGTTTAGGCAAATTATTAAAATATCGTAAAAACACTGGCAAAAAATGCTAGATATGTTTAACGTCGTCCTTCCTTTGCCAGTTCCATATTCCTTAGTTTTTTAGTTTTATTTATTTTATATTAGTTATTTTACATTAAAGTTTACAAAGTGTCCAATTTTTTTTTATACTTATTAATATTGTAACTTATATACTACTTATTATTTTGATTTATTTGTATTTTAAATGGTTCTTACAGGCTTTTTTGAATTTATTGATGGGATAATTTTAATGATTTCCGGCAGCGCATTATAACATTTCATCCCTTTATAAAGTAAACTATTTTGTGTATTGGCGTTATTCTTTTTTTGCAGTCTGATTTATTTGCATGTCTTGTATTGCGTTTGTGAATATCAACATTGTAGATAATTTTGTCAGAAAAATATTTTGGTATAGTTGTTCTTCATTTAATGTACTCGTATAAACATCAATGTGTTTAATGTTAGCATCTGTTTCACTGTTAGCCAATTTAGTTCCTCTGACATTTTAGTTACTTTTGAGTATCTATATCGCCTAATTATAATTCTCATTGCTCTATTTTGGAGAATAATCCCTCTGAAATACACAGGGGTTGATATCAGAACTCCATTGTGAACTACTAATCTACCGTTTACATTGTTTGCATTTTGGGCTATTATTTATTCTTAACCCAACCTCGCAGTGCAGATGAGCGACACGGCTGTACCCGAGAAGCCAAATAGAAAACTTTAGTTTTATTTAAAATACAAAATTATAAGCGTTCGTTTGGCAAATTGTGAACGAGCCTGACGAGTTTCCACTGTAGCCAGTATCCGCCGGACATATAATTGCAAACGCGTGTGAGAAGAGGCAATCATTCCTTCGGCGAAGTGGCCGGTCCACCGTTGGTTGAGTGGTTACTCATTCGTGATCAACATGTGTACACAGAGTGGCGATGTGTCAGACGTACAACACATACGGTACGTGGTGCACGCCAGCCACTGAAGCATTTCTCATTCCAAGATTGCAGACGATCTAATTACTAATGCCTTGTGTTCTATCTCTCATTCGAACGGCAACGCCCATTTGAGCATCTCATTTTTCTTGGAAAGTGAGACATCGCGTCGTCTGAACTGACAACAATCTTTGATAAAACAAACACTATTTTAATGATTCCAAATCAGAATCATCTTTTTAACAAAAACAAACATTCCCGGGTTACGAGTGACCTGAAAAAAAGTGGAAAATATTGCCTGTGCAAGGATGGCGGACTTCGCTACCATAGGATTATAATTAATTATATTATCAATTGTATATTTGACTCACCTTCTTTATTGCAACTCATCCAGTTCAACATTCCTTGCCGTAGACTCAGATCAATGAATTGCTGATCCTCAATCATCACTACTAATTACGAGTATCATTCTCCACTGTACAGAATGTCGAGACTTTTTAACTCATGCCATTTTCTGCAATTTTTGGTACCAGTCTAAATGATTTTTGTCATTTCTTAAGATTCTACCAAAACTTTGACTTGACCTTGGGTTTGATTTGAATGTTCTTTCTTGTGTATATTTTGTCCTACTTTTAGTCATTGTTTCATTATAATATTATGTATGTGCTGTTCTTTCTTTGTTGCTTTTTTTTTTCTTATTTCGTGTTATGTTTTTTTTTTGTAATTGGACTATAGTCCGTTAGTTTCTAAATATATAGGATTGAACTCGCGACGCCTGGGTGGGAACCTGACGGTTTGGACCACTGTGCTGCTAACCGGTCAAATTTAAATAATAACCGGTTTAATATAAATACGAGCGAATTAATGATAAATGGTGAATCATTACTAGCGGAACTATATCATTCCCTATCTGGGGAATGCTGGGAGGCTGAAGCAATGTGACGTTTGGTGATCTCACCAGGGTGATGCTGAGATCAACTATAACTTTATATTCAGTGGAAACGTCACTGGTTATTGCAACTTTTTACTTATCTATATAATATTATATTCAACTATGAGGCAGAAATCTATATATAAATGTATACAGTACTAAAACCTAAATATTAGCTCTGGCGTAGTGAAGTTTGCAAAGTTCATTCTATCAGAAAATTCTAGCTCACCGCAATTATTTCTAACTCGTAACGCCATTTCCACCATGAACTATATAATACTAAAATATTAGACAGAAAATCATATTCATAAGGCAGCCAAATTTTACTTTAATTTTTGAAAATAAATTTCAAAAGCGAACAGAATAAAGGTTTTTATTTTTAATGAACGTTCGTAGATATTTATTTACTATTTATTTTACAATATCTCATAAAAACAGTTGTTCAGCAAATACATTAAGAGATGAATGATATAAAAATATTGTAGATACATGCATAGTGTAAAAAAAGAATTTAAACATTTTTGTACATCTCACATATAGACAAGGTATTATATATCCAAAGAGTTATATAAGTGCAAACTGAAGTTGTGTGACGCACTATATATGATATAATAACGCAAATAAGGTTAGCAATGAAAAATAAAAAAAGATAAGATTTAAGAGAGGTTAATTCTTTTACACATATTGTGAGATAATCGTTGAATTGGCAAGTGTAAAAAGGTGTCTAAAAAAATATATATTTTATTTAAGATTATGTAGATCATTATGTACCTAACGGTCACTCTTGTACGTATATCGAGAGATAATGACAGAACTCTATATATGTGCATCTAAATATATCTAAGGTAGATAATGACAGAACTCTATATATGTGCATCTACATATATCTAAGCTAGATGCAGCTTCATTGAATAGTTCATATTACTAAGCAAATAATCATATTATACAAATGTTCAATAGAAAAAAAAGGTGTTGGTTAGGGTTAAGCCGGGTAGTGAGGAGAAGATTTAAGAATTACATTCAGCACACATTTTCACCATGAAAAATGACATGATAATAAAAATAAATGCGTGAGAATTCGATTCAGTAATAAAAAGATCGATAGAGCATTGATCGAACATAAAATCAGAAGTATTATCATTAGCGGCAAGCCACGCGAATAGGCTGTTCCAATACAAGTACGATAGACTGATGGGTTCGGCGAACTTGAATCCAGCATTGAGATAAGACATCCAAAGGCGTGTGAAACGACCTACTCGATCGAAGGAAGTTTAAAAATGGACAGTCAGATCAGAAGTCATAAACCGTGCTACGAAAAACGTTGTCCTTGGAGTCATGGTTTAAAAATTTTACCAGAGTCATCAACCGCAAATTTGTGTTGCAAAAAACACACAAAAGATAAACGTGACGAATTGCAAATGATAAACATAAAAATCTCGTCATCGCGCTATGGTAGTAGATACGAGGTAGATACAGAGGATAAAACACAATAAATAACAAGAGGTTAATCCACCTAGATTGGAGTTACTTGATGGAAAATAAGGCAAAGCAGATAAACAAGTCAACAATACGTTTAAAACTTCGAGGTCAGTTACACAGCGAGCGCTTTATATCTAGTATAAACCACTTCACTGGCCAATGAGAAATCTACAAATAATGTTCAGGTTGCTATGGAGAGAACTGGATAGGTTACTGACATTTATTGTAAATCAATGTTCCGTATATAAGTCACCAGTAATGCTATTTATAATATAAGGTGTTAAAACTAAAAAAATAGATTTCACAACACCCAGATGTTAAGCGCCCATAACATAAAGGGTGCAAAACTCTACACCGACATTTACAAGGCTTCGATCAGGTGTAGGTACCTACCTCCAACATAAACAAACAATATCAGCTGACTCAATGAAAGACCATTGCGACATTAAGAATGTGAATTATTTAATATAAAAAAAACACCCTAACTCGCTCGGCGGACTACTATATACTAATGGCTCTGCTCGTGATATCGCTTCATCTCTAGAAGTTATCTGGTCGATATCACCCTGTATTTTTCTGTAGTGCAGTGAATCAAATATGCAATCGCGCAAATATTGCATATGTCATAATTTTTTTTACTGTTTTTATCCCACATTTGTAAAATTAATATTTTGATTGCGATGTCAGTGCTGCCGATCAGCAAAAGATTCAGGTTTAGGTAATTTATTACTTAGCAGAGGTTAATCCATAAAAAAATATATGACCTAAGACAAAGGGTACTTACTGCCAAGCGAAAAGTACACTCTGCCGAGTTTACCGAGAAAAAAAAATACGGGCTATTAAGTTGCTGAAAAGCGACTGTGAAAAGGGTTTTAACACAAACCCTTGAAAAACCACGAAAAACTCTTGTTCACTGAAAGCAAAGTAAGTATAAAATTAAATTATAAAATATGACACCTTTTTAGGAACTTTCCCCTTTTCTACATTAAACACATAACATAATTAAAAATCCTTTTTCATAATTAAATTGCCAAAAGAACGTCCCAAATAAAATTTTGAAATGATGAATAAAAAAAAAGAGATAAAGAATTTTAAATTACAGAAGTGGTTTAATTATCGATCCTAAATTTTCACTAGACTAATAATAATAACAACTAACAAACGAAAAATCATATGAAACAACGATTTAAAAATATTGTTATATTTTATATTATTATTGTAATATAAAAATACGATACTCTGAAAAATTGCTCATACGTACAAAAGTTGAAATTTTCTTCCGATAACGGTCCTTCACGATTTTTTCAATGTGTTCTTTTTGACGTATATGTCGTGACTTAACTAATAACTAGCGCCCTCTGAACAAGATTCAAGTACAAAATTGCTTATTCATAGAAATGTCTGAAATTTCATTCCGAGTGTGACTACTTTACGATTTAATGAATATGTCCCTTTTGACTTGTTTTATATTATTATTGCTAGTTCAAATAGTCACTCAAAATTTAAATTTAACTTTGGTCAAGTGAAATCTATCATGTTTAGCGGAGATGCCTAAGATAATTTGAAACAAAGTAAAATAAAAACCAAATTAAAAAAAGTTATGGTGATTATAATTTGGTAGTATATCGGAAATTATAATTAATTCTTGAATATTAAATTATTAGCGACATGATAAAGTGATATAAATTTATATATAATAACAACACGAATTTTAAGGCCAAAAATCTGGTATGATTAACGTCATTAAAATAAATAATAAAATCGCGAGATTAATGATTAAAGTCACTTTTGCTTTTAAAGTTCATGACATTTAAAGGCCATTGATATCAAAAGGAAAAAAAATGAACATTAAAAAAACCAGTTTAGACACACTGACTGACTGACTTAATGAAAAAAGACCATTTGATATTTTGAGTAGGAAGTAAGGAAATGTATGTAAAGCCTAACAAAAACGAAAAGTTGTATTAAAATAATAAACCACGACTTATCTCAAAACAGTGCACGTTGACATTGGTGTCATTATTAAATTTAAACATATATATATACATGGCCTGTTTAAAAGAAAAGGTGAATTTAGAATTTTCGCGGGCTGTGTACATTCGATTGTCGAATTTTTTTTTTGTTATATGTTAACATTATCAGCCATTTTGGATTAGTGGTTTGTTTTTGACAACTGGAAAGGTTAGTCACGTTTTTGTGTTCTTCGATTTTTTTTTTGATAAAAATGGATGGTTCGGATTACATATATAAGGATTGTTAGGAGAACATGTGACGAACAAGTGGATGTCACGTATTCGGGTCATGCTAGATACAGAGTTGGGGGCGTTCCGTCCTCTCCTCCTACCCATGCAAGAAAATGATGTGATGGTTAGTTAGTTAAAAAAATATGGTTTATCTCTTTGAGGGGCATAATTGAAAAGCATGAAAACCAACGCAAAGATATTTAAAAAAACATATTATGCATTTTTTCAATACTGTCGCATTCGAGAATACTGCAAAATTAAAACTTTACTTTTGTTGTGTGGCAGTGAGTCATGGAACTGGCAGAGGAAGGATGATAGACTGAATGCTGTGGAAATGAAATCCCTGGGGCGTATGTGCGGTAAAACCACGTATGACCGTTTAAAAATGTGGATATCCGGAAATAATGCAAAGCTGATGTAAGCGTAATGACAAGGATCAAGAAAGGGACACTTATATGGTTTGGGTATTATAGAGCGAATGAACAAAGAAAGGGGTGTGAAAAGAATATATGATGCGAAAGTAAATGGCAGAAGAAGTCGAGGATATCCGAGGAAGACATAAGAGCGGTAGATACTCTAAGTTTCGCCCTAGTGAAAGACCACCGTTCAGAATCGAAACGTTGCTTGGAATGGCTTTTAGCCGTGTTTGGCGACCAGATCTGCATATCCAGATACTTCCCAACCTTTCTCTTCCCCATCGCTTTCCCCTCCCCACCACCTTAAGCCTCACAACATACCCCAATTATAGAGATTCCATAGTCTCACTGGCTCTAGACGTTTGGGAGCAGTTGGGACTCTTGTGCGGTATTAATTATATAAAGAAATACTTGAATCGAGCCATGTGAAGAGTCAGAATATCAGAAGAATGTGAATGAAGCAAGGAGTGTGCGACGAGACATTTTATTTTTGTATGGCGGTCCGTCCTCTCTACCTACCCCTACGAAGAAACGGCGTGATAGTTAGTTAGTAAGTTTTTTTGTTGATAAAACATCAGCTTCAAGCAGCTCCCTAATTCTGTGCCCCGCCTTTGAAAACTTAACGAATGCAGACGACAATGCACGAAGACGTATTCAAGAAGTGATTATTTATTTGATGCAAACTTGAAACTGGCGCAGGGCTAGCGAACGCGCGTTTTTACTTAGAGCTTTCCGCCTCTCGTAATAAAAACATTATGCGCAGAAAAAATAAAATAATAAGAATCCCACAGCGTGGAATTCGCTGGAGATGAATGATTGTATTTCGTTGCTTGTTGACGTCGGCTGTGAGCTTTTTCGTGCCGCGGATGCTGGGAAGGAGAGCGTATTTGACTGGAAAATATATACTCTGAATTTGAAAAGCAGAATTTGAATATCTATGTGTCGATAGTACTATCGAATTTATCTTAACATTATTCACAGTCAAACTTTAATGCCAGTATATTTTTGAAAGCACGCTACAATGGCGGAATTCATTTTAAAAGTTTGATTTTTTGTCTCGTAAAAACAGACCAGATTTGAAATGATATGAGCTGTTTTTACGTATTTTTAAAATTATTTTGGTCACAATTTATTTTTTCAATTGTATAAGGCCAAGTGGAATTTTAAAACTGATTTTGAATCAGGTGACGTCACAAAAGTTGTTAATCTTTCCACATTTCTACACAATAGCGCTGCGAACGGGGTAGAATGACGTCACGGTATTTTTGATCAGTTGGTTTTTCTTCACCTTTTTTCAAAATCGAATCGATGAATGTACGAATAATCTTAAAACTATATAAACATGTAACTAACTAACCATCGCGCCTTTTCCCCTCGGGGGTAGGCAGAGAAGACAGACCGCCATACAACTTTGTCTTGGCATACACTCCTTGCTTCTTTCACATTCATACATCGTCTCATACATACTCTTCTGTTATTCTGACTATTCACATGGCCCGATTCAAGTATTTGATTCACTCGATATGTCTTCCTCGGGCGTCCCCGACTTCTTCTTCCATTCACTTTTGCATCATATATTCTTTTCATACTTTTTTCTTTTTTATATGTATAAATATTCAGAATCGACGTTTGTTACTCTATCTGAATATATTTTTTTCAAGCCAATATTTTTAATTTGGAATTTATTATAAAGGAGTGTTTTTATATGCATATGAATGGGGTACCCAAAAGCAGCTGGAATTTTTCGACTTCCAATTTCAGAACTGAATTTATTTGGAAATGTTTTTTTCTTGTAAAAAACGTAAGCCGATCACAAAACGAAGCCCTAATCACCGCGTCTATAGGCACATCTATTTGTCACTTATTATATCTACATAAATATCAACGTTCGCTTCCAATTTGCCTCGAGTACCCTCTAGGTATGTCAGGTTGGTCTCAAAGAAGCAGATTTCAAAATAAGTTGGATTCTTTTTACAGGATTTCCAAAGCAGTTTTTACCTTTTTGATTGATGTTTGGGCGAAGATTACTTTATTAGATTATACAAAATTATTTTAGCCACTCAAAAAATTATGTTCCACTTTTCCATGATTTTACGAATTGCGTCAGTGCCTTCCAGGAGAAATTATTATTAATATGATTTATGAAAAATGGGAAAATCGTAACGTTGTATTGTTATTAACGAAAACCATATTTTATTAAATGGGACGATATTATGTAAAAATAAGATATCATAGATATCACGATACACCCTTGAATAAGGCTTTTATATTGAAAATATTAACACAAAATCATAGCGAAATTATTTGTGTTTTTTTTTTAATTATCTTTTGAAATGTTATATTAGAATTTATTTATTTACGCCCGTTTTAGGCTTTTACATACATTTTAATAATTTATTTTTTTCAAAACAGTAAGCAAGAATTGTGTAAAATAGAAAAAATAAAAAAAGAGCATTGAATAGCAAATACAAAAATAACTAATAACATATTCAAAAATATTGTAAAATAAAGGAAATAAACAATTTTAAGTAATAGGTCCAACTATTAGTTTGGCTCTACCAGATAACAACAACTCTACTAAATTAAACTTATAATTTGATATTGACGTGTTAAATATATCAGCGACATCGGAGTATATGTTTCCCAGATGCAACATTCGTCGCATAGGCGTGTTAAATTGTGAGATTGAAGCAGAATTGCTACAATAATACGGAAGGTACTGCCTTGTAATCGTCTTGCTAGGAACATGAAATGAAATAGTTCAGGGCTATCAATCATTGAATTTATAATTTTGTACAAGCAAATCAAGTCGGTAATTATTCTCCGTTCAGACAATCTCAATAAATTAAGATGACAAAGAAGATAATCGTAATTGATAGATTCCCTTAATAAGCCCATTTTGAAGTTAATAAATCTTAAGAATAAAAATAAAAAATAAAAATCTTGATACTAAAAACCTCAATGTTTGAAGTATATTAGTTTTCCAGCTATACGGTTTCTAGGAATCATTACCACTAAAGAATTCAGTTTGTAAGATATTGTCGCCGGAAAGGCAAAAGGGCTGAAGCGTCATTTTCGGAAGTTTACATCAGAGCACTTTATTTAATTTTTTTGTTTTACAATAAATTTTATAAGACTTCGGTACCTGGTTGGATTTAAAAAAAAAAGTTAACCCAGGTAACTCAATAATCTCATTGAGTTACCTGAAGCGACAAAAAGCTTTAAAAAAAGTCCCAAACTTGTGTCGCTTTAGTCAAGCCTTCTCTCAAATGGTAAATATATTTTAAATGGCTGGAGCGCCACAAAAGTATTCAGAATCAAACGAGAGTCAGAGCATTCGATACCGAAAAAAAACTGATCAAAACTGCATATTTAACTAATTTTTGACTAAAGTGTCGCTTAAGCCCTATTGCCTTTCAAGCGACGATATGGCGCCGATATTGTGATAATCACTGAAAGGTAACTTATTTTTTAAGACTAATTATGTTAATTGACTATAAAGCAAGAAATATATATTTAGCTGCAAAAACTCGCGAACAGTGTGCTTTGGCGTTATGAAATCTGCACAACCTTTTTTCGTCTGGAATTTATAGATCAAAATAACTACTTTCACCTTCAAACGCCATTTTCACGAAGAGCTGTCGTAGAGCTTTGAAATATGCATTCGACTGTCAAAAAATAAGACAAAATGCTAAATTATTTATTTCATATTGTTCAATACGAAAAAAAACGTCAAAACCCTGAACAAAATCAGGTAGTAAACCTAGGAACGTATTAACAAGTAGAGAGTAAAACACATAATTCATATCTTTCATAGCACATGATAGAAATTATGTATCGAGTTGACAATATGTAGTAACGTTGAGCATTAAATTCCAGACAGTAAAAACGAATCCAGAAAGTTTCATGATGCCAAAATTTACCCCAACGTAATTCCAGTTTAAATCATTCCCGATGTTTCCGATTTCCCTCCTAGGTGTACGTGTGAGAAAGCCACGTGACTCGACGACGTCACGCGTTATTAATTTTTTACTCAAATCTAAATTAAGAAGCCGAGTGTGTAGGTATTGGGAAGCTGCCGGCGGTCGGTCGGTAGCTCCAAGCCGCCACAAGCGGACGAAATACAAACACACACTCGCGGCGTCATTCTTATTTTCGACATCTGCAAGTTGTGTTTAGAATGGGAAGTCGATGAACGAGGTACGTGATCCCAGTGGCAAGAGCTAAGTGCGTCGCATACATCGAGTGGCATTGGCGAGTACTTCGTCTTATAAGAGGAATAGTACCGCGGCCACAGAATACTCATTAGTCATCTCAACTATGGAGCAGAAAAAATAATGTTTCAATCGAATGGTAAGCGCTGGCTTCAACAAATCGGCATAGTTATTTTTGTCTTTTAATTCTAGGTCAATGTAAGTATTTTCAGCAAGCAACATCATTTCCCTCATGAGCTATGCAGCGTTAAAATTTAACTGACAAAATGAGATCCGACGCTATATTGTTTGTTATGAAGGAAAAGTATCTCTTATCTGCCGCAGCAAAAATTTCGAAAGCTAAAATCTGGCGTCATTAAATGTGCACATCTCTCTCTGGCCGGAATGTCTAGGTCGTCGTTTCTTAACCTGGGGGTCGCGAGCAGGTATACGGGGGGCGCAATTTGCCAAAAAAATAAGTGCGTATACGAAAAATCCTTTTTTTATTAAATAATGAAATTTAAGTTGTAATAAAGTGTTACATAAACCTACTTCCTAATAAACCAATGAATAAAGATATGTTAGTTAATTCATTAATGCGACGATTTGTTTTTTACTTAAGTTTTCCATACGTACATTTACGTATATACGGACATTTGAAACACACGTTTAGCTTTTAAAGCCATCATAGACGAAAAGCCTTTTTCGCACAAGTAAGAAGTGGCAAATTGTATTCGTGGCAAGTGTAAACACTTTTTTTTTTCACCATAGTAATGTAAAACTTGATGAACGCTAAAATATCTAGTGAGGGAGTCGTAAGGTTTTTATACATTTTTATAAGAGGGTCGGGACACTAAAAAGGTTGAGAAACGATGGTCTAGGTCAAGGCGACTATTTTCAATATTGAGTGATTATGCATGACACCTGGTCATAATTTGATTAAATGCTGAAACAGGTCGAGAATCGGTGGTTAACGGGGGCGATTATTTGAAGGGGTAGCGGTAAGAAAATCATAACGGCGTTAATCATCGATTTGTGACAGTGTAAAATGTGACAGTGGTTCAAACCACTAGGCTTAAGTTTGCTTGTAAAAAAATGTGGAATAACGCCTTCGACTATTGATTATTTTTATTTGTAAGTCGGGAGTGTTAGTCTATCTTATAAAAAATATGAATATAAAAATAATTTCATTTTGTTGCATTGCAACACTTTCAATTGCAGAATTTAATTTTATTAATTCTTCACTGAACAAGATATTATCGTGACGATAATCCCAAGAAGGATGTTCGCCCCTCTGCATTTAAACGGCGAGGTTAATTTGTGTGCGAAACAGCGAAAAAAAATCTAAGATCTTTTGAGAAGAAGCAGCGAGAAGTTCCACCGGACGTGATGTCGAGACGACAAGAGAATAGATAAGATAAGAAGACGAAAGCAGTTGCGTATCGAAACGCAACCAGGAGGTAGATCGTGCACCTTAATTTAAATGTACATACATTAACTTCAGGATGTTTGGAAACTGGTTAATTCGGCGAAAACCTTATCGGCGGTCAGAAATAAAAATATCAAGTTAAATGTAAAAAAATAAGACAAAACGTTTGATTCATATTTTACAAGTATTCAATAAGAAAAAATACAACGAAACTCAGGCAAAACCGGGCAGTAACTACGAGTATTACATACATCATAAAATTAGAATGCTGTACACAAACTTATCCCGTCTTGATAAACTTAAGAAGCTAACGTTTAAAAAAACAATCTCCGTTTAAACCGTATTCATTTTCTTAACTTTCTTTATAATTTGCCGAGAAAAAAAGATTACATGTTACAGTCATTAATGTCATTATAAATTCACCGTAAAGCCGAATCTCCGTGCTTTATAGAGAAGATCTTCTCCGCTCCTAATGTGTGCGGCTATCTTTACTTTCATTTAGACTTTTACTCCAACCTGTGCAATGGAGTATGCCAAATCGAGAAGGGATCCGTTCAGCGACTCGGCAAGTCAACACATACCACTGGCATTAGAGACATGCAAATGTGAAGAAAATCATACGTTTAATGGAATCGTTACGATCGTGTAAAGAGGCTGTTATGCGGCGGTTAAGTGTTTCACACATAGTTTTAATATAATGTACAGCCAATGAGCAATCAAAGCGTCTCAACATTGAGTAAATAGGTTGTACCTAGTGGTAGTGGTAGATAGTGAGATTTCAGATTAATTGAGTTGGAAATTCAAACGAGTTGTTATCGTAGGCGTTAGCGACGGAACACGGGATAGATAGTCATGGTTTAAACGAGTTGCTATCGTAGACGTTAGTGACGGAATACGGGATAGATTGTCATGGTTTAAACGAGTTGCTATCATAGACGTTAGTGATGGAATACGGCATAGATAGTCATGGTTTAAACGAGTTGCTATCGTAGACCTTAGTGACGGAATACGGGATAGATTTTCATGGTTTAAACGAGTTGCTATCAAAGACGTTAGTGACGGATACGGGACAGATAGTCATGGTTTAAACGAGTTGCTATCGTAGACGTTAGTGACGAAATACGGGATAGATTTTCATGGTTTAAACGAGTTGCTATCGTAGACGTTAGTGACGAAATACGGGATAGATTGTCTTGGTTTAAACGAGTTGCTATCGTAGACGTTAGTGACGAAATACGGGATAGGTTGTCTTGGTTTAAACGAGTTGCTATTGTAGACGTTAGTGACGAAATACGTGATAGATTGTCTTGGTTTAAACGAGTTGCTATCGTAGACGTTAGTGACGGAATATATTTTCTTGGTTTAACCGTAGATTCATATTTCGCAGTTTCTTAATGCAATTAAAGCGAAAGATAATTATTAAAAAAAATATAAAAAATAAACTGAAAGACTATCGTATTTTCATTGTAATTAATGTTCAATTTTAGTAGTTTTGGTTGTACCAAGAGCTCGATTACATGCTTTTGGTCGCTTTTCCATTGTGAAGATAGTCCGGGAAGGTTGTACCGCCTTTTAATAGACTTATAAGATTGGCAGCAGATGTAAGGACATGCTACTGACCGTGGTGCGAGATAAGTTTGAAAAGTTTAAATTAGACAGTATTGACAGTGAAAGCGAAATAGCTGTTACCCCGCATCAGACTAAAAAAACGCATCAAAATCAAGAAATCTACCTGTCAGCAAAAAACGTAAGTATACTTTTTCAAGTGAGATTTTAACCCAATTCATATGTGCTCGTACTGGTATAGAAAAAAGTTTAAATGAAAAATCTTCTAAAAATAAACTCTGCCTGCCACTCTATCAAAATACCAAAAGGAACAAGTTCAAAACGTTAATTGAAAAAGTTCCGTCTAATTCCCCGTGTCTAGAATACCAAAACACAACATTCCAAATGCCTTTCCCTTCGTACAAACACAGTAGGTCCGTAATCGTATGCACGTCTGGACCTACCTCACAGCGAGATCTATTGCACGGCCATTCAGTTCTCAACGACGGGAACGACATACAAATAAACAAAAACGACCGGCTGAAGTGGACTGGTCGCCTAACCGTGGAAATTTTATATCGAACAGGTATAGTATAGCTACGGAATGTTTGCATTCAGCTTAGAGCTAGCACAGGATAGCGGTGGGGATCGGGGCGGAATCCTGTATGTTTGCACCGAGCTGATAATATAAGTCAGAGAACAGAGTAGATGAAAAATAAGACTACTGCACAGTTTATCCGCAAATTCTTCATAGGCGTTTTTTTTACGTGGCACCCAAAGTCTAGAGCCAGTGAGACTATGGCACGGATATGTTGTGAGGCTGAAGGTAGTGGGAGGGAAGGATATTGGGAAGAACATTCTAATACAAACACCAAGCAACGTTTCGGTTCTGAATGATGGTCTTTCACCAGGGCGATGATTTATCCGTGCCGCAAATATACTTTTTATTATTTTTACATGCATAGGCAGTTAGAAAATGTCGACTATGGAGGCCGTTAAGGAAAATGTCCAGTGAATAAAAAAATTAACCTGTTAACTTTTAAACTCAACAAAAAAGAAGACCTACAAGGGTTTTAATAATCCGGTATACACACCTATACCGATACAATCAAGGACTATAGGAAAGTATGAAACTTGCATGAAAATTGTGCTTCCACTATTTGTAGAGACAAAATGACAGGGTAGGCTGTATTTTGTTCTTTCCACTGTGCTTTAATGATTATTTTTAGAGTGAATATGTTGACTTTCGTGTAGATGTATTGAATACATTAAAGAAATTAAAAAATTGTTATATCTTATTCAAAGTTATTTTGTCATTTCTTTAAATATGTCAAAAACCAAAGTGATTGCTTTCTACGAAAATATTTACAAAAATAAAATCAAAAACAAACAAAAAGGAACAAAAAGCAACAAAATGTAGTATTAGAAAACGTGATTTCAAAATACTTGTTTGTCCATATCACCATTTTACCAATCTGCTATTAAAAGTCGGACTAACACGCCAATAAAATATATATCATCTCAAAAGTCACGTTTTTTCTCTACATTTTAAGATAAACAAATATCAGAAACGTCTCCGAATATTGCTTCATAAAAATATCTTACTGACTCTAAACAAGCACACATTTACGCTAAATGCTACCAAGTACATGTTCTCTTCACATTTCCTTTAGTTTTAGTTTCACACAAGTTTGTATACTTGTATTTTTGTAAGCGCCACCTGGTTCACAGTTGACATTATGGTTATTATCAAGAAGTAGTTCGTGCCGGGTGTGATCGTCGAGGAATGGACTCGACTCGGGTGGCCACTGTAGGCAATAGACTCACAGTGAATCGAAAATAACTCGAGAACTGGACAACATTTATGGGTTTTTTTTTATTTTTATACATGAAAAGAAGAACTTATTAAAACCATTATTTAGCTCATACGGACTACCACATATCAATTTACAGTTGTGAAATGTACATTTAAATAAATATAATAATAGAAGCCATACAACACAAACGTAAAGATTTCAGAATTTTTAGCGATTAAACCATGAATTTATGATGAACTTACAAAAAATAGTCAAAGTAAAAAATTTTAGCGTAATAACAACATATTTTTATTAATTTAATAATTTACAATAAAGAGTATGTATCATTTTACATTTTATATATATATATATTATATATATATATATATATATATATTATATATATATATATATATATATATATATTATATATATATATATTAAATGTAAAATGATACATATTATGTTGTTTATGTATATATATATATATATATATATATATATTATATATATATTAAATGGGTAGCGTAGATTTTTGAAGTTGATACTGGGAATGAAAAGTTTTATAAATAAACGACAAAATAGCGTTGTATAAGACCACGGATATTATTTTAATTTTTATGACCGACCGGTTTCGCTTAACCTAAGAATCATTAGGGTACAAAATTAAACTAAACAAAAAATACCAAAGTGTGCGGTTATATACATACTAAAGGAGTACAAAATATAAAATAAAATAACAGAACAATGATAAAACAATAGAATAACATTTAAACTATAAAGTTATATGTTTCGTGAATACCTTAATAGGAGAACCTGTGCGGAGGTATTCACGTGGATGTGTTAATTTTGATACAAGTATTGATGTGTATTAGTTAGTTTTGTTTTACTAATTTAGATTTTCTATTTGAATAATGGGTTAAAACATTTCATCGCATAGTCCCTCCATGTAGCCAGGAATAAAACTATTATTAAAACATAGGTTGTCATGAAATTGAAATCACTTTTCAAGGAAGAGAGAATATGAGAATAAAGTCTATCAGAATAAATGGTGTTATGATTATTTATTTATAAACTAACAGACTATTGTCCAATAAAAAAAAAATACATAACACGAAATGGGAGAAAAAAGAACAACAGAGAAAGAACAGCACATACATAATATAACATAACATAGAAGGAATGACAAAAATAGGACAAAATATACTTTAAAAAGAACATTCAAGCCAAAGCCAAGGTCATGTCAACGTCATGAGTCGTAAATAATGAAAAAAATCATTTAGACTGGTACCAAAAATTTCAAGACCATGGCTTGAGTTAACAATTCTCGACATTCTGGACAGTGGGGAATGATATATATAATTAGTAGAGTCATGATTGAGGAACAGCAATTCATTGTTTCTGAGTCTACGGCAAGGAAGGTTGAACTGGATGAGTTGTAACAAAGAAGGTGAGTCATAATTACAATTAATAATATTAATGCAAATTAAAGCAAAGTCTTTCCTAGGCTTTTCTAATGAAGACATTTTTAATGATAACAAATGAGGGGTATAGAAGCAAAGGCAGCAATCTTTTCATACTAAATTATTTCTTGAAAAGTTGATTTAGCGATTTATACACTTTTATTCCTTGAACATATTGATACGTTTAGAGGTTATTGTTTCAAATTTTTCCTAGTCTAATGTACTCAAACGTTTGATGCACAACATTCTCTGTTTTTATACAAACTCGCAAAATATAGCTCTCTTTATGCTCGGTTCTATACGCATATGAGAAAAAAGAGACAAACAATTGTTGAAACCAATACATGATTTGGGGGCGGGCTAATACCATGTCCGCGGTTAATTGATCTGACGAACTTCATTCACGTTTGAGTGTCAAGTGAACGGACTGTCAAAAGTGCGTAAATAGTTAAAAACTTGAGTTATTTTTGTCCGATATCTAGCAAAACATCATGGCCATATGTGCTATACTTGGTTGCTTCAATCGAAGTACAAAAGGACCAAAAACAAACAGTTTTCACACGTATGTACCATAAAAATCGTCTTTTTTAGTTAGATCTCAAATATTTAACATTCTAACCTACAAAACAACTAGTAACTTACACCAATATGTAATTAATCTTTGACTATTCGTTCCAATATAATAAACTTCCGTTTGAAATGAGTTTTAGTGGATTCGTAATATTTTTTAACTTGGAGATATTTACTAGCTGTCACATAAGAAACCATTACATGGGGAATCCCCATATTGTACGGCTTCTGAAAATATCCTGGTCTCTTTCTTTCTCATGATACTAACGCTAAATTGTTGGCAAACAGATAAAGACAGAATAGTGTTTATCTCTTAGTTATATTTATAATTTCGGTTACATCCCCAGATTCAGGGCTATGCCAAAATTGGAATATTATTATTTATTTAATTATTTTTAGATTTCCAAAGGATGAAAAAAAAGACGAGAAAAAATCTAATTTCTTTTTTCTTTGATTTAACAAATATGTTAATATGAATTCATACGTTTCATCTGGATTTTTATACCCTTAGCTTCTAGTTAATTGTTTTTTTATATCTATTGATGTGCACATGCACTATTGTACCCATTTCTGAACCTGTTCTCTGATGATTTATGATAACGATCATGCATTTAGATAGTTTTAATTTTGTATACATATTATATATTATTTTCTCCTTGTTAGTTAGAATTATTAGCTTAATTAATTAAGTATGAAGCGCACTTGACGTGAAATATCACAAAGTTCACTGTTATTATTATCTGCATTCGAAATTTCCTTACAAAATAACGCGGGACGGAAAACATCCCTACAATACTTAAAAGCGGTTTCATGTTTTGTGAAATTTTTGCGCTCTTTCTCTCTCATGGTGTACGACGTGAAAACGCAGAGAAAGTGATTTATCGCAAATTTATATAGGTAAAAAAAATGATCTCTCCATATATTCTTACTCCAAGGTTAAGAAAATGATTTAACATCTGTTATCACCGTACATTTTTTTATTTTACTTTTTGTTTGTAAACTATTTTGTTGATGGAACTGAAGTTCATTTTATAAGATGTATTATAAAATGTTCTGTACTAATAATTTAATTCGTTTATATTTTTATCTATAAATAAGATTTTAATAATCTTATTGATTAATGTATCTTTGAATAAACAAAAAAATATACAACATTCATTCTTTTTAATGATTTACAACTACCTACTCACAACAAAATACCTAATTTACTTAATTTGTGACAACCCTGTTAGTGATTTTACTCTGACGCGCGGGCGGACCGCAAACAGCGCGATAAGATCGCCATTTGTCGTGTCCGCCTGAAAACTACACGGGTAATGGCGGGCCCTTAATGCGAGAACGTTTCCTTTTGCCAAATTACCCGGAAAACTTGGGAAACGTATTATGCAAGATTGAAAGAAATCACTGCCAGAAGCGAGTTGTTTCGCAAATTGGTCGCATCGCGGCAGATATGAGGAAAGTGAAAACCAACCCCTCAGCAATATATATTTTTTTAAATGAAGAAAAACATTCCCGGGTTACGAATAACCTGACAATATTTGAAAAACTCCTACTGCCATCATAAGAAGCGGAAGACGTTGCTTGAGTAATGATGGAGGACTTAGCCAGCAGAGGAATAGAACGCACGACGCCCGCCCGGGTGGGAATCCGACGCGTTTGACCACTCAGCTACTGACCAGTATGCTTTTCAATGCATAAGATGCTTCAAACTTGTAGCTGTAATGACTTCTTCTTTCTTTTAACCACTCGTGCAACATGAATATAAATCATGACGAAATTCTCAGCGACAGGGAAAATACAATTATTCAACAACACGAAAAAATACGACGATTATTTGACCGGTTAGTGGCTGGGTCGACAAACGCGTTGGATTTCCACTCGGGCGTCGTGAGTTCAATTCCTCTGCTAGCTATGTCCTCCATCATTGCCCAAGAAACATTTTCCGCTTATTATGATGGCAGTAGGAGTTTTTTTAAATATTCTCAAGTTATTCGTAACCTGGGAATGTTTGTCTTTCTTTTATTTTTATAATTTACAATAATTGTTGTTTAATGTATGCATTAATACCTACGTCATATTTAGGGATGCTGTCTGGACAGCCATTATAAGAAAAGGAGGAGCGAACCTGGTTATTAGTCCTTGGTTTCCATGCAGAAAACGTCAACCGTGTACATAGAACAAATCAAATTAAAGAGGGAGTATCTCGGGTCCTTTAAGAATACCTTAATAAGCAAAAAAAAAAAACTCTTTATTTCTTGAGAATCCCATTATAGGTTGACGCAATTGACGTATATCTCTCTTTGTCGAGGATATCAATGCCGTTAGCCCTTCGGAACACAATGAATTAAAGTACCGATAGAACAAAAACAGCGTTCCCACCTGATGTGTTGATAATGGATAAAGTAACACTTTTTATTTTACTTATTTTTTATAGTGAATACCGCACAAGAGTCCCAACTGCTTCCAATAGTCTAGAGCCAGTGAAAATATGGCATCCCCGATTGGGGTATGTTGTGAGGCTGAAGGTACTGGGGAGGGGAAGGAGATGGGGAAGAGGAAGAGGAAGGTTGGGAAGTACCTGGCTATTCGTATCTGGTCGCCAAACACTGCTAAAGCCATTTAAGCAACGTTTCGATTCCGAATGATGGTCTTTCACCAGGACGATACTTAGTGTATCTATCACTCCAGAACGCAAATATACTTTTTTTATTATTTTATATGAATTAAAATGTATTACGACCTATGACACATATTAATTAAATAAAAGTTATTGGCGCACGCCGGGTTCGAACCCGCGAACCTTGTATTCGTAGTAGCTAGTCTTAGAAGGCCGTCATTAGTGTTTTGTGCCTTTGAGATTATGAGAAAGAGGGAGTAGTTACAACGGATTTACTAGCGATATTCCTTAAAAAAACAGGTAGGTAGATCAATAAGTGTCTTGGCACAATTATTTCCAGATAATTTTCGTATAACATAAATCAGGGTTCGACCCCCCGGTACGCCCTCCGCAAGTCTCGAATTACTCCCCAGAGCGCCCCCGAGTAACGAGCATCTTATACTTTAATTACAAAACAAGCCATTCGTTAGGGGTAGTGTGATATGATTATTTATGGATCGAAACATGGATTCCGCGAACAGGGGCGGCCCTGAGATGCTGCGCGGTTGTGAAACGTGTGGGATCGTTATATGACGGCTGGAAGATAATTAAGATGGAATAATATAACGGTGGTTTTAGTGGAGAATGGGTTTAATTAGGAAAAATTTCAACAACCTGAAAAACCATCTTGTAAGGAATAATTTTAAAAATAAAGCACGACCATGAAGTGAATTTCTATTTGGTGAGGTTTCCATAGCTATAACATGATTGTCGATTGTAGTATTTTCACTCTGATGAGAATCAAACCCAAGACCATTATATCGTCGCCAGAAAGGAAAAAGGGCTGATGCGCCGTTTTTAGGAAGATTACACCAGAGCACTTAATATATATATTTTTTTGTTTTACAATAAAATTCATAAAGCTTTAGTATACTGTTGGATTTAAAAAAAATACTCAGGTGACACAATGCTCTCACTGAGTTACTTAAAGCGACAAAAAGATTTTTAAAAAAGTCACAACCTTGTGTCGCTTGAGTCAAGCCTTCTCCCAAATGGTAAATATATTTTAGATGTCTGAAGGGCCACAAAAGTCTTTAGAACCAAACGAGAGTCAGAGCATTCGATGCAGAAATAAAAACCGATCCAAACTGGATATTCAACTTATTTTTGACCAATGTGTGGCTTAACCCCTTATGCCTTTCCAACGACGATATGTCTGGTCTTAGGTCATAAGATAGCAATATTTTATGTGCAATTCACTTAAAATTTTGCTTATTTATTTGTTTGTTATCAGTGTTATCACTATGATAACTAAATCCTTCATTTTCCACGAAACGAGTAAAACATGTTGAACCTCAAGATAAAAACTCATCTTCTGAGAAATGTATATTTGTGCACTAGGCTTTTCATGATTTGACCCCTAAGACCACAGATATTTAAAGTTAAGGTGTTTAGCACATACCGTTATTCTAAGCGGGAATCGTGTAGACTACGAGAATATAAGGCCAAACAACCCGGCAGTAGGCACGATGTAGCCCTTTGTTGAAACTTACCTGCAAACAAAGAAAAATCAAAATTAGTAAATTATGCAACGCATGGACATGACAAAAAGCGTAAACATGCAAAAATATTTTAAAATAAAATTAATACGCAATTTAGCTATAAAAACACTGATAAGTATGTTAAGCTTGCCAAAAAAATCACAGATAAAAATAACTCGGAAACCATCAATCTAAACGCTAATATGAGTGTTTTTAGTGTGCTTAATATAAAAATAGCATGGATATTCTCATCCAAAACACTGATACAAGAACATTAAATACGTTATTGAAAAACCCGTTTGAAAAAAAAACCTCTAAAATCCAATTGAATGACTACTACAAAAACAGATAGGGCACGTTATTGCTGAAGAATATTTGAATAAATGCGAAAACACGCATACGAAAACGGCTATAAAATACGGGAGCACATCCATTCCGTACGCACAGCAGAGAGAACTTGAAAAATACACTGAATTTTACGTTCGCGTAAATTAAAGCATTATCCCCATGAATTGTGCTTATAAATCTGTGTTGAATTTTTACATACCTCCGTAATACTGGCATTGTCATTTCTATTTAAGCTCTTGTGAAATATCGTCGCTGTAAAACCATCGTAACACTTGAGCTTAGTGGGGCGTAAGCCTACGGTGAAATGGAATCCGCTATGTCAATGAAATGTAGATAAAAATATCAATATCAGAAATACGACGGAATGTTTATAAGATTGTAATAAACTGCTCCATTGGCAATTTTTTTCTTCTTCTTGGAACTGATGATAAGATAGGAACTTGAAGTGTATATATGCACCAGTAGCGTGCATTTCATGTAGACTGAAAAGAACTATGAAAAACGAACCTATAATCGACAAGTGTAATATTTATTGTTACGAAAAATTATCCCCGAAAAATGATTGTACATGGTGTTGTTTAAGGGTAAAAACCCATGAAAAGCGCATCAACTAAATATATAGAAGCTATTATCTAGAGTGGAACCTCGAATGACGTATTTCATAAACCCCGGACCCGCCTTAGACCTTAGTGCTGTACCACTAAATTTTGTTTCCAGACTCGCGTTGTTGTTATGTGAAAATTACTTTATGAAACAATATTTGGACGGAGAACACATATTCTGACCAATTATTTCCGGTCACGATAATTAAAAAAATATATATTCATAGTTTTAAAGTTTATTTTATAGGGATCGATTGTAAGTTTTTGTTATTAAAATGAAAAAAAGGAAAAAGTTATTCAATTTGAATTATTTATTTTTTTTGGCTTGCGGAATTTTGTTACAATAATAAGCGCCATTTGGAGAAGTTAACACCAGAGCACTTTAGGGTTTTTTAAAGTTCAGTACCTGGTTGGATTTTGAAAAAAAGTAACTCAATGCTCTCACCGAGTTACCTGAAGGAACAAAAAGCTAACAAAAAAGTCCCAAATTTGTGTCGCTTAAGTCAAGCCTTCTCTCAAATGGTAATATTTAGAATATATTTAGATGACTTAAAAGCTTTCAAAAGTGCATATTTAACTATTTTTTTTACCAATGTGTCGCATAAGCCCTTTTGCCTTTCCAGCGACGATATGACGTTTTTCAAAACTGGTTCCACTAGCTTCATTATCAAATAACTTCTTCCTCGAATAAGGCACTGAAAGATGGATCTTACTCTTGGTCAAAAGACGATGCACGCCACTACTACCTACATACAAAATAAAATTAAAGTATTGTACCTGTTTATAAATATATATATTTATTTCAAGTACCCACGATTAGTAAACTCATAAATTAAGTACACAAATCCCAGACAAACAACCAATAAGTCTGATAGCGCCCTCTTTTGGCAGTTAAGTGCTCGAAAATACTTTTTGTGTACAGGCAGTTGAAAATACGTATTATTAATGGGCGGAAAGATAACGTAGGCCGGAGTGAGGAAAAAGGGTAAAGAGAGAGATATTGTAAAGGCACCGAGAAGTGAAACGACAAAGAAAGGGAAAATAATGGTTTAGGATTTAGGAACATTCCATAATCTATTATAGGACTTTAATCAGATTGGGGGAAAATGTGGGTAGAGTGAATATACTCGAATATACACACACAGACATTTATAAATCTGTTATATTGTGATTTATTGAGATGTAAAAGCTAAATCTCAACTGTAAAGCTGAAAATTTCCGACGTCGTGAAATTCGCCAAGCTTTTTCTATCTGAAAATTTAATTTTCTTGCTAACATCCAGAATTAAATTCACACGACCTTAAAATTGTAATTGTGTTTTGAAATCTAATTTTTTCTTGCCTATAAAACTGACAATCTGTTTTTATGTCCCACTAAAAGCGCAGCTGTAAAATTTTCTTCATGGAGTAAAAACTATAAAGCGGTGAGTTGGGCATCATCAACTTAGCATTTTTCTTTAGTGGAATTTCTAGGTCAACGCAACTATTTACAGCCCGCAGCGTCATTTGCATCAGGCGCTATGAAGTTTTCAAATACAAATTTATCTTAAAAAAATTAAAACAATATGCCATTTTTTATTTATTATTAATATCTTGCTAACATACATAGCAATCCCGATGAGTTATAAAAACTCACTCATTTCGTTAGTTCTATATTTTAAAGCGTTCAATAAGAAAACAAGGATTTTATAAAGTAGTATATGGATAATAGGAGTATACCATATACGAAGACGCAGGATAAGAAGACAAAGCAGGCAACTCTCAAACCCTACGTTTTCCAGATAATAGCCAACCTCCAACAAGAGAGGACACTAGTAGAAGGTCGTAGATAATCGGACACATGAAAGGATCGACGTTACACAAAGCAAACGTAAAACAAAAATATTATATGAAAATAGAGCTGTAGTATTTAGTGCGCACAAAATATCAGTTTGCTCATAATACGAGTAGCACAACGTTTGCGCAAGCTGCCGCGGGGCGATGTCTCTTACCTTTATTGGCATAAGCGAAGGAAATTAATACGCGAGGTTGGGCAATCGGCAGAGCAGATACACACGAGGAAATAGGAAACAGACACCATTGGAAACTAATGGAAATTGCCACGAAATGCGATAGCGGGGAGCCAGATCGGATAGAGTGACACCGATAACTAACTCCGAGACTTAGCTACGTCCGCATTTCTGGTTTGAACCTGTATTTTTGGCGCAAAAAGCCAGTTACGGTTTTAGATATATATTAAAAAATCTTTCCTGAAATGTGGATGAAAATTCGCAATAGATAATAGAACATTTAATAAACTAATAAGTTGAGGATTATATAAGGTGTGCAAAGTGTGCTTATTTAAGGAAATAATTAATACAACTTACATAATATACGGTTTTTTCGATCAGGCTGGAAACCGTTAACGCAATGGTCTCCATTGAAAATAAAATCTTAATGGTGTTTGTAATTATTGTAGATCTCAATTTCATGGCAATATTTTGCTACCTGCTACATTACAATATTCGGCCCGAAGGACCAAATCGAACATTAAAAAAACTAGCATAGAAATGTAACGGATTTAAACCATCAACATAAAACAATCAGAGCAAAATTTTATTCTAAGGTGGTTCGAAAATTTGCGATTAAACCAAGACTGTCTTATGACTGAATAATAATTATAAAATGTCCGTCTCGAAGGACCAATTTACACTTTACTTGTTTTAAACACTCGCTTCTAAAGGCAAAATTGACTACATGCAGTTGGTCGGTTTCCTTATTATTTTTACAATTTGTGTCGCTACTTCATACCATAACAGTATTTTTCCTATAACGCCTATTCAATGTCACTTGGTCAATGTTCTCAACATCAAGATGTTTACGGCCGATACAATTTGCTTGTACGACGATACGTAATGAAGTACTTATTTTTACCTACGGTCAACTCCAGTCAATTTTGTGACGCGTGGACAAAACAAAACATTTGCATAAAACGTATTACGCAAAAAGAACAAAGCTCTTTCTTATAAATGATCCATTAAACGACAGTAAAAATGTAGGTGCCTTAAATAAAAAAAATGAAAGGCATAAATGCTCTCATCAAATTAAAAGAATTCGTTGTTCCAATATATATTAAAACAAACTCAAAAATAACAGTACCTATTAGATAATTTTAAATGATCCTTCTGTTAAATGGAGTTTTATTAAATTTCCACTTCACGTTTACAATATATATACATATATACTCGTACAGTGATAAATAATTAAGTTAGCTGTACAAAAAATAGCAGGTTTTATTGAAGTTATTCAACAAGGTAAACATTATGAGGACGATAGACGTTTTATTGAAAATAAATAGATTTTGAACTAACTACAGCTCTCGCCTGCCTTCGCGCCTTTTCAAATATCCAACGTCCATATAATATTAATACGCTTTATGACATATTCATAGTGTTTTTAAATAATTAATACAAAATTTAAGCCGGCGCCATTCGGCTCAGGGCCAAGGCTGGTCCCATATTTCTAGCCGCATGTACAAAGTTTTACGTTCCACGTGTACTTTAGCTATCAATAGGGCAAATTAATTTACCATCCCCTCGGTACTCCCACGCCCACAGAATGGCGAAACCGCCCATAGCCCCCACCCCTGGTAATAATGGTGTAACGTTGGTGACCCGCTAACCCCGAAATATTTACCCCGAGAAGAATTCACACGTACACCTTGTTGTGAAATTCAGGAAAATAAAAAAATGAGAAATTTCATCACCGAAATGAAAATTACGTAAGGAATACTAAGTGAACCATATTATGTTTCCTTCGTAATAAAAATAATCTAATTATTTTGAAAGTAAATATCAGATAACCCTGAATGGCGAAAAACCCTGTAATATAGACGAAACAGTCAAAGGGGTACATAAACGAATGTGATGAAATAGAAATAAAGTCATGAAAAAAACATTTTTTGATAAATCCTGCGTCATATTTTTAGACGGAGTTTTCAAGAGAATACATAATATTAAGTACACATGTGGCGCAATGTCCCTAACGTTTATTGTTTTCAGCGGGGCTCTTGGACTAAACCACGAACCTATGAATAGTACAACAGGAGAAGGCGTAAGCCTTTCGCCCAAGGAATAAAGCGCCCTAACGTTTTAGCAACTTTCTCGCTCGCAGGGGTCCTAACACTATCGTTGTTGGCTTTTTGTGAAAACTCGTTTCTGTAAGTATAACATTTGGGATGAGAAGCGAGAGGAAGAAGATTTTTTTAAAGCACGTGTACAAATTTAATTATTTTATTGTAAAATCACTTAACAAAGGATTTATAAAACCACCTTTTTGGTGAGTTGGATTTTTTAATAAAGGTATTAATACCAAATGTATAAAGTATTTAAAAATAAAACAGGTACTTGAATAAGACGGTTAGAAAATACTCCATTTAAATAAAATATTATAAATAAAAAAAATATGGACTCACAAAACTAAACGATGCGAACCAGCAAAAAAAAATTATATTAATATTAATATATTATACGTGCAATATTTAGATATGTGAATATCATCTCTCAACAATTTCGTCACCGGTTCATCAATTGGACGTAGTTATGAAGAAAGCATCCAACCCCAAAAAGATAAAACCGAGAAAAGTCGTTTGAAAATATGACGATACAAAAGCATTAATATGCGTAATCGGCATTTGTAAAGTGAACATCAGTGTTTTTTCTTTATGACAATTATTATAAAAAGGTCATATTTAATCTATCAATGTATTTATTGAAAAAAAACCTATGTTACCCTACATTTTAATGTTTTGAAACTTAAATTTAAGGGTCGGCACCCAAAAATACACACTTTTTGGCTCTCTAATACAAGCAATACTACAAATAATAAATCTGTAAGTCCTATACGGGTAGTTAGAAAAATGTATAATGTAGTTTCTAGTGAATACAATTCGTAAGTAGTTATCTTTTAAATTCTTATGAAATGAATAGTAGAATTTTAGGAAAAAAACGTTCGAAAAATGTCGCTAGTTTTTAAACTACGCCTTTCAAAAAAAAAAAGTATATTTTTCATTCAATTTCAAAAGATTACTTCAAAGAAATTATTAACTGGAAACCTTATACATTTTCCTAACTACCCATGCAGAGTTTATAGATAGATAATTTGCAGTGTCGCTTGTATTAGAAAGATACAAAGTGACGTTTAACGCCAAATTTGAATACTGAGGCTTAAGTCAAATGTCTACAATGTGCGTTAGTAAAAAAAGTGAATCACCGAAAATCTACTGCATTTGAATCCTCGAATTTATCTATAGGAAAACAGGTAAAACTCGATTTTGGCATATTGTGGATTGGACGCTTTCTGCATAACTCCGTCCAATTTACATGACGTGGTAACTTGTAAGTTTCAAAGTAATTTGTACTCTTGATGATGGAGTCCATCCTCTCGGGTTCGAAACAGTTCCACAGGACGGGTGACCAGAAACTCGGGTCAAACGCTACGGGCGGATTCGGGCAGATGACGGCAATACCCAAAGAAGAACAAACTCGATCCGCCCAACTTGATCGCCCCGGGAATCGAACCAGCGCTAGGCAGTGCTGGTGAGCCGCCTCACTTCGCAGACAGAATTTGTTATTTGCAATGTTTCCGGAGATCTTTCCACTCGAGCGAGGGTTTTATTCGGTAAGATAAAAAATCAACAAGGATAACTCGGCTGGTTGGCGAGGGCGTGCAGTCACCTGTATTCTGAATTTTCGTTTCATACTTGACTGTTATAGGTACAGGTGCAAAATACAATCGGAAAAAAAACTGAAAGATTTCAAGTAGCTATATCGACATGCTCACGATCGCATTGTGTATGTCTCTTTTGACCCAACCTAACCTAACAGCGTTCGTCTGGCTTTTTATTGGTATTCAGAATCAAAACGTTTCATAAGATGGCTTTAGCCGTGTTCGGTGATTAAATCTGAATAGACAGGTAGGTACTTATTAACCTTCCTCTTCCTTATCTCCTTACTTTCAGCCTCAGAACATACCCCGATTGGGGATACTATAGTCTTACTGACCACGCCGGAAAGTTGAAAATGTTGCGCGGTATTCTATAGAAAAAAGCCCTATTTGTTCGATCCCCACATATGCTTTATCTGTTGGGATGGATTACGTGCGGGGTTAGCATGCATAGTTAAATTTGAAACTTTAAAAAAGTCACTTGAAATGGAATGTGTTATCAAATTAACGCGTCCAACAGGCTAACAGGCATGCAATACTTAATATTTAGACATTTCTGTGACGGATAAAATAATGACTCATAATATTATAATTTATATTTCCAATACCAAAGGTTCGACATCATGCAAAAATACAAGATTAAGTTTGTACAATTTTTTTAAATGTGAAGCAAAATCTACCATACGCTTCACGTTTTACTTTGCCACGTGTTTCCGTCTAACATAATTTAAAAAAAAAAAACTGAAGTAATTTTCATTTTTTGGCGAAGTCTATTGTATCGATTAGTTAATTATTAAATAGTTTTTTTATCCGACATCTTGAAGTGATGCCTAGCAAGCTTCTTTCCACCTCTCTTATGTATTTATCAAGAAACTTGAAAATTACAAGAAAGTCACAGTAGCCTATGCGATTTTCCTGCATATATTAACATTAATTACCTTCATTATCAACTTTACGGCTCTGCGAAACATTACTATTTTACAGAGAAACCTGATAATCGATTTGCACAACTGCTACAGTACACGACTCTTTGTTACTTTGCTGAAACCGCATCCATCAGGGTTCATAAGAAACGTTTTGAACAAACATTTTTTTTCCTGGTAACCGATATATCGCAAAATATGTCAATATAGGTTTAGAAATAAATTGTACAATGTACTCGTACATGGCTAGATATATAAACATAAATACAAATTGTTATTTGTGTTACAATTTTAAAGTAAGAACAGTAATTTTATCTAATGTTTATTGCTCTACATAAGTGTGCACTATGATAAGCTTAACGGTCATGTTTTTTTATCCTCGTCAGCCATCGGCCGAGTTGTCAGCTGATCAAAAGTTGAAACGGGCTAATATTTAACGTTTAAAGGGGACTATTAAAATATAAAAAAACGGCATTAATTGTTGAATTGTGACAATGTCAAATGTGACTAAACTTCCAAACACACCAACCTCAATTTTACTTATGGAAGTGACCGTGTAGGTTTGGGATTTAGTATTCTGCTGGGTGTTCATTCAAAGGTACTATCAAACGTAGTGCTTAACTCAAAACACCCGATTTTTGACACTGACATAAAAATATACTTATACCATAAAAAGCGATCAAAACTTTAGTCAACGAAGAAATCCACTGACCTCACGACTCGCGACTAGTAATGGTTAGTACATTTTTTTTACTGAAACCATTACACCCCTTTGTTCGACAATGCGTGGCCGAAACAATAGCCAACCATTCCGACCAAAGTAACTACATTTTTCGGAGGAAAACCAGGATAAATGACTTGAATCGGCTCTATTATTAATATGCTGAATCGATCGTGTCCATTACGGAGTCCTAGGGGCAATGTTTGGCTTTAGATTGGACACTGAACAATGGGCGACTGCCGAAACAATGGCCTGCGATGATGGGCTGGCCAGGGGGGTAATATGTTACGGGCTAACTAACCGCCGACATCTGTGTTACTTACTTTCATATATCTACCTATTCTATTTTATCATGCATGCAGCGGGTAACTACCTAAGCACTATGGTATAGTTAGTAGAGTATAATAAAAACAATTTTTTATCCGTTTATACGTAAAATGAAGAACAACTTGTCACCAAACTATTTTTCTGACAAAATTATCTACAATGTTGATATTCACAAACTTAATGCAAGGCCATGCAAAGAAATCAGACTACCAGAAAATAATAAAGGTAATACACAAAATAGCCTGCTTTATAAAGGGCTGAAATAATCTTATAATGCGCTGCCGAAAACCATCAAAATTATGCCAATCAATAAATTTAAAATAGCCCGTAAGAACTATTAAAAATACACATAAATCAAAATAATAAGTAGTATATAAATTAAAATATTATTAAGTCAAAAAGAAAATGAAATAATTAAAAAAACTTTAAAAAATAATTATTATTGATGATTGTTTAGAAAACTGGACAAATCATAATTAAAGATAACTTCCTCTCAACTCATCGTCACGTCATTTTCCTGCAAGGTGGGTAAATAAGATAAAAAGTCACACAACTTTGTCTTGACACTTATTCCTTGATTTATTTATATTCATACATAGTCCTCTGTTATAACGCCTCTTGGCATGATCTCGACTGGAGTATTTAGTTACTTTGACAGTGCTACGTCTTTCCTAGGGCGTCCCCTACTTCATTCACTTCTCTAAACTCAATTCTCCGTTCATTCAATTTACGGATTCAAACCATCCAAACTCACCTTTTTTAAATCTCAATCATAACGCTCTCATTGGCTTTGCATTCTATTCAAATCTCCAGGTATTTAATACAGCCGTACATGGTTTTACTACAATGTCATTACCTACGCTTTAGTGCATTCGGTCTACTTTAGTCCTTTCTCTGCCAGTTCCATGCGTTTTCAATAGCGACTACTGCATTCGGTGCTCCAAATATTGATTTTCTTGCATTTTCCTTCAAACTCCTTACTGGCCTTTGTTTTTAAGCAGAAATAGATAACAAGGTAAATCGAATGTTACGTCTAAAGGCACAAAGCCGTGAAGGAGTGCTGTTTTATTACATTTTAAAAATACCTTTTCATAAACAAAACATATGAAGATGTTTTAATGTAGACTGATCGCTAATCTAGCGGCCAACATATCAAATTATTTATATAGCTCAAACTGTTTGGAAAACTAAATCTGATTTGTATCGCTGTCAATCCCCTCGGTGTATTTTGATAACCGATCAAAATGTTTACGGTTGCGTGTTCGTGAGAAATTCGTGTAAACGAATCGGAAAACTTCGATCCTCAATGTTATTTATATTAGAAATAGAAAAACAGTGGGCCTTTCGATATGATAAATAAATATCTCTGAATGATTGATTGCTATCATCCGCATACTGTTTTCCTTAAGAGTCATCCGATGAAATCAAATTAGAAGGCATACCAAAAAAGATTACGTAATAACATTTTAAAATTAAATTTGAAATATTTCTCGGATGAGATTTAAAACGAAAAGGAAACTAAATAGAAAATCACACGAGAAAAAAAAGGTTTTTTTAATTTTTTTTATGTGAATACCGAACAAGAATATCAACTGCTCCTAACCGTCTGGAGCCAGCGGAACCTTGACATCCCCAATTGAGATATATTTTGAGGCTGAAGGTAGTGGGCAGAGGAAGAAGATGGGGAAGGTTGGGAAGTACCTAGATATTCATATCTGGTCAGCAAACACGGCTTAAGCCATGTCAAGCAACGTTTCGATTGGATTGAATTGTGTTGGTTCTTAAAAACATCAATATTAAAGTATTATAAGGTAACGATTCTAATATTACAAATGCAGGCAGTGTAAATATATCAAACAACAAAAGAACAAGAACATATTTTAAAACAACAAGTATTTGGTTTTCAGTAGACAGAAGACATTGAATAACAAAGATATAAGTAAGGAGTAAACCGAAACTAAGCAAGTTAACGACGCTTAAAAAAAATATAGCTGTAAACTTTCTAGGTCTAGGGTAATATCATGGTTCACAAATATATTTTACGATATCACCTAAAAAAGTTTCTCGGCCAAGTATTAGAGTAAAGCCCACGTGGGGTGAAATATCTCTTCAACGCGCTATTATTTCTAAAAGCTTTTAATAAAATAAAAGTAAGCCTTAAACCCTTAGATTTAAAGTACAGACCTTTCACTAAGCGTAATTCACGTTAAAAGGGAAGTACTTCAGTACCTACCAGTTGTGTATTTGGAACTACGTCTTGCTGTTAGCCGAGCGATCTGCCCATCTACGACCTCAAATATTAACCATTATCGTAATGAGGTAATACGATAACATATAATTACCTACGGTACAAACCGTGTACAGGTCGCTAGCAGCTAGTTATGGAATATTAGATACCTCTGATAAGCATAATTCAATTAGCGGGAGATAGGGCAAAACAACATGTCCTAGGTTACAACTTAATACTCAATATGTAACTACATAAGTACGAATACTCAAGGTAAGTAACTAAGTACATACATATTTTTATTTACATACGAGTCGCTTCTTGGCAGAACGGTTTTCGTCAATTACGATAAATTGCTGCATTGTTACATCTGATCAGAGGTTAGCAAATCTTATCTCCGCACTGGTAAATACTCTCAATACACACCTTACAAAATCGAAACGTTACTTGAAATAGATATAACCTTGTTAGCTTACTAGATCTGAATAGCTTGGATGTTTTTTAATATTCCTCTTCCACGTCTCTTTCCCCGAATCGGGGATGCCTTAGCCTCACTAGTTCCGCGCATTTGGAACTCACATTACAATGCATGGTAAACATGTTAAAATAATTATTTAAAACATCGATAAAGTCTGTTATGTGACGAATGGCGTGAAGATTATCATGAAAATTGATTTAATATTTAAAAATATAGTTATTAATAATAAAATTATCACTAGAACCCAAAATCCTGGTGCAAAAACAATTTTTTTTTCGTACCAGACATTTTTTAGATTAGTACATGGTGTTTGAAAAAGACAAAACCTCGTAGAGTTTTTATTAAACAAAAGTTGGATTTCAAAGTGATAATTTGTTAGGTTCTTACCTTCATGTTTTTCATCCAGTTCATACCTCATCTAACCATTTGGGTATATTCGATGTCCGTATTCAACAACACCGTGCTCGAAACAATTGAATATCAAACTGGAGACTTTTGATGTGAAAAAACGTGTCGCTCGTTGGTTTTTCGCTTGTTCGTCGTTTTTGTTGTTGTTCTCAAAATAATATAAAATAAATGTGGTTTGTTATTAAAAATACTTAAATCAGGTGTGGTATATTCGTGATCGTTAATAATACAATTGTGTAAGAAGACTTCAAGAACTTATGACTTCAACTTCATCGGTGAGTGAATGTTTTCCCATTTTTCCTTTCATTCTTTAATCTTTCCACATCTACAATTAGACACTTCCATCAAGCAGTATAGTTTATCGTTAACAGTCCACTATTTTCCGAATTCGTCTGAAGCTGAAAACACATTCAGTGTTTTATCGCAGCTTCGGATCCGACAGCTATGAACTCTAAGATTTAAAGTATATACCTTTAAAATTAGCTTAAACATGATATACGAGTACTAATCTAAAACACGTGTTTTACGTGAAAAATGTTTCATATTTAAAAATGCTTTTTTTTAAAGGTGCGGCCCTGTTTTTGGGGACACGATAAAGGGTCGTACTTATCACCTAGCAATGAATTAAAATCCATTCACAAACAATGTAATGTGTATTATTAAAATTGAATACGGTCTCGTCTGGGCTATGACATCATCCGACATAAAAAAACGCAATTTTTAAAATGGCCCACCATTAAAAATTAAAAATAAGTCTGCTCTTAAATTTTGATGCAAAGCGTAAGTAATTCGCACGGCAAAGTGAATGTAAATTCGTTTATTATGTGCGCAATCGTGATAATATATTTAACGTATTATAAAACCAATTTATCAGAGCCTCCGCTAAACTTTCTCGATTCCGGCAGACCATACCGAGATTGCAAACGAGATTAATTTTTGATTCGGCGAAATAGACCGACAAAAAACGGCAGTTTTAGGCGAAGAAGTTAGAAAGAAGCTAGATGATCAGTAAGACATAAGATTTTAAAGGTCTTTGGGTCATGTTCTTGAACCCTGAATTTCTAAAAGTCGAAAACCCGAAAACCGAGGTTCCGAACGACTATGTATATCAAATTAAGGTTGTTGTATAGTGACCTCAACCTATTTACAAACGACTAGTTACTTCCGGCTTAGCTCTTGTTTTCAAAATATATTTCTAATTGTAGACGTAGTTATGCATAAGGCGTCCAATCCACAATTTGCTAAAATTGAGTTTAACATGTATTCCTATAAATAAATTCTAGATTATATCTGTTGAAAACATCCAAGCTTTAATGCAATAGATTTTTGGTTATTCATTTTTTACGAACGCATATTGTATATATTTGACTTAAATTGAAGTTTAAAAACATTATAAAATGTATGATAATATAAGAAATACATTTTTTTTAAATAAATACATCGATATATTATAAATTACCTATACGCCTATATTATAAACTGCCTAAATACCGATTACGCTTATTAATGTTTTTTTATCGTCACATTTTCAAACCCCTTTTTCTCAGTTTCACCTTTTTGGAGTTGAAAGCTTTCTGCATAACTACGTCCAATTGTACAAATGGATATTTAAAAGCAAAAATTATTTTCTACAACTTTGTCTTACCTCTTCAGCTCCCGTGCAAGGTAACGCTGCGAAATAAATAAAAAAATGGGATAGACTATAAATTCCAGACAGAGAAGGTGTAAAAATATCACGTGGGACACAAACACATATAATCTGCTTTAAAATTAAAATAGACCGGTTAGTAACCGAGTGGACAAATGTCACGGGTTCAATTCCTCTGCTAGCTAAGTCCTCCTTCATGGCACAAGCAACGTCTTCCGCTTATGATGGTAGTAGGATTTTTTCAAATATTGTCAGGATACTCGTAGTAACTCGATTATTTTTCTGGAAACCTCTTACACACTGGACACGATTGTCTGACTTAAATACTACCTCGATGATCTCAGCAATCATGATAACATCAGCAGTCAAAGGGCAAACCGAAAAAAAAATTGTGAGAAAGTTGAGAAGAAAGTACTCCGGCGTTTTTACGCAACGAATTACATTAGCGCGAAAGTAATTTGATATGAAAAAATAAGTAGAGAAAATACGACACTGAAAAAATAAATATTTGCCACCGTGTTGAGCAGGGCTCAACAAGTAGGCGTTTGCAACCGAAATCAATCAATCACTAGGCGAAAGGGTTCATTTATCACAGAGATGTTGTGATGGAGGTAAAGTTAATGAGCTGTCTCTTTCTTTTAAAGTGGCCAATTTATCAGCCAAATAATGTTCGTACCATATTTGTATCGGATTTCTGGCTTAAATTAATATTTTATTTTAAAACGGTGAAATATGTCGATGTATCTTTTCCGACCAATTACACGGCGGTGTGTTACACGGAAACGGATAAAAAATAATGACAGATGTTTAAGGAAAAATGAAGCAAATTTCTGGGGGGTTCAGAGGGATGTAACTAAATACTGTTTTAGGGATGCTGTAACAACGTTCTGTTAAATTTTGTGCTTTTAGTCAAATTAATATTGATTGTGTTTATTTCTAAATGCTATGCAAAAAAACTACCGTAGATCAAATTCATAGTCTTTAGCAGAAATAGCGAAAAATCGACACCCTGAACAAATTTTAGTATTGTTTAAGCTGGATTCACACCAACGTCCGGATCCGCTCAGTGACGATATTGTTCCGCATGAGAGCTTATTGATATGGTATGAATATCAATCAAGGAGTATGTGCTAAGACAAAGTTGTTTGGCAGTATATCCTCTCTGCCCACCGTTGTGATATTTAGCTACTTAGTTAGGTAAATAATTATTTTGATGTGTAAAAATCGCAGATTTTTTTAAAATTAAAAACCATTTTTTTATCACTAAATAATATTTTTAATAATTATTAATTATTTTATTTAGTGATAAAAAAAAAGTTTTTAATAAAAAAAATCTGCGATGTAAGTATTTTTACACATCAAAATAATTATTTAACTAACTAAGTAGTTAAATATCACAAGGGTAGGCAGAGAGGATAAACTGCCACATAACTTTGTCTTGGCACATACTCCTTGATTGATATTCATACCATATCGATAAGCTCTCATACGGAACAATATCGTCATTGAGCGGATCCGGACGTTGGTGTGAATCTACCATTAATAGCTGAAGACGTAACGGCAAGAACCTTGAGTTGGGAAAGAACTTGTTAACTAACTGTCGAGTCATTCGGAGATATTTTGTCTTTTGCGTGTTGTTAAAAAGTTTAAAAAAAGTGTGTACCATCACAAATCTACAAACTATTTTTCATGAATGTTATAGCTAACATACTAAATATAATAAATAATTTAGCATTTTAATGCATTTCTGAAATACAATGTTATTATTGTAGATAACATGTTGTTGCCATTAAAAAAAAAATGCAGTTGACATGTTTAACTCTTTGATTTTCCATGTTCGGGCCTTTTTCATGATCTGAAATGTGTTCATTGGATAGAGCGTACCAGAATTAGTTTAGTGAGAATACTAACTCATTCTTGACAAAAATGTTAATTGACAGGTTCTTGTCGTGGGGTATTCAACTATTAATATGATCTCGCTTTCCGTCGCTCTGCTCATGGGCCGAGCGTGGCGGACCTTCAGTCATCTGCTACTGCGTGCGGTGAATTCTCTCAAGCTCCATCGAACAGCCTGGCTTGCCTGTGTGCAAGCCTGACACAAACTACGAACATCCGATTATTAATTATAACGAATCGAATTTTGGGCAAACTTGGGATAGATTTGTTATGTGTCTAATTGTGATTTATATTTTTTTATTTAGGAGAAAACACAGATACAGACACAAGATAACAAATAAACAATATTTAATAAAACAGAGAATTCACCCGTATCCAATCAATTTCTCACAGATTAAGCCCTTATGAGCAGCAATAGATAAATCAAGGTATATGGCGTAATACCTACATACAAATAAATTTGATATACATATAAAAGTGATGGTAAGTGTTGTTTAAATACAATTAGCAGTAAATCTCATGTTATTATCGGCATAAGCTAAGATTTTAAAAGAATTTGGCATATTTAATGAAAATGGTTTGCCAAATCTGCACCAAATAGGAACCAGAGAGTGACCACAACAAAATAATACAATTAATGTCTAATCATTAGTTTTATACATCTTTGCGATTTCATTATCTCATTAGATGAGATAATGAAATTAGATATGCATTCTAATTTGATGCTGGTATTCAGGAGGCAATTAAATAAATATTCGACTGATTAAAAAAACACATGCCACCGGGACGTCCGAGTTGAGGCATCTTGCAAAAAATGGCCTTTCGATTTGGCGTTCGGTGAAGGCGCTTTCAAATGAGAATAAAAAACGGTTGAAGAAATTTTCAGACAGCCACTGGAACTGCAGTCTGATTACGGCTTAACCGAAGACCAAAGAAAATCTGCAAAGAAGCAAATAAGTGTGGATTAAGGTGAAGGGAATGAGACAACAAAGGGGATAGGGGGTGGAACGTCAGTAATAATTTATAACCACCTGGAATTCTGAATACTAGAAACCGAATCAGGCGGAGAATTAAGTAAAATTGCAATTTTTGTAGAGCGTTCAGTTTTACCTTTTTAAAATTACTTCATATTTAACTGCCACGGGGATGGAGCAACATCAGGCAATTGGAAAGTATGACGATACAAATTTAGTAAAATAACACCTTACTGTGTTATGTGAGTCGATATTTGTCATGGCTGGAATTGAATCCGTGACCTCGTGACTCTAAGTCGAACGCGTATACTATGATGATGCTCCAAAGAACTAGTTTCATTGATTTTTAGGTTTTTAAATTTTATTTAAACAATAATTATTATTATTTTAAATTAAAAAAAACAATTTAGTTAAAAGCTCTGCGATGTAATTATTTTTACGCGTGAATTAGGAAACACCAATGCCCCTCCTTAATGACCTTTTGTCAAATTCAAACAATAGAATACCCTTAGGTAGGGAAACGTCCCATGTTAATAGACATCAACAATAATTACAATTTATCAGAAAAACTTAATGGGGACATTTATAGTTAAAAATAATAATAACATTAAACATGATATAAATAGTCCGTCTGTATGTGGCTTCTCCACAGTTTGATAATGCCCTCAGAGAAGGCGAAACAGCTGTCACGCGTAAAAATAATTACATCGCAGAGCTTTTAACTTAAAATTGTTTTTTTAAATTTAAAATAATAATTATTATTGTTTGAATAAAATTAAAAAACGTAAAAATTAAAAAGGAGTTCTACAAAATAAACTTTAAAACCATAAATAGTTTCATTGATTCCTGGAAACTCGCCAAACGCGCGCTCAACATTTGTACGCGGTTGACATTTGATGCATGAGAACGGGTCGCTTCTACGACTCGTTTTTCTGTTCAACAGCTCGACTACAGAATAATTTACCGAGGTATTCCTCCCTCCTACAGCATGGGCCTCTTCAAAACCCAGGTTCACTCCTTCCTTTCCTTTAAAAGACCCTCCACACAGCACCCTCAAAGATTACATAGGCCTTGAGGGAAATAATTTAATAATAATTTCCCTCAGGGCCTCCTGTGTGTGTGGAGTTAATGTAAAAAAATAATAACTCAGCCACGAAGATACTAGGGTGTATGAAGAAATTGTGAATCAATGACTATTCTTTGGATAAAATTCCACAAATTGTAAAGGTCGTTGTAAAATATTTAAATCTTCCCTCTAGACCTTTACATTGAAAACACGATGTATCTGTAACGGAGGTAAATCATAAATATTAGCAATGTAAATGAAGCGTGAACTATGGGTTCGAATACGGGTTATTGATGTAGGCTCCCAATGGTGTTGTATTTTTCGAGTGTTGCGAACGGATTTCATGGTAAAACTATTCCAACTTAAAACCTTGCGTAACTCAAGACGAATGTAGGTAAATCCAATTAGGGGAGATACGAGACCGAGGGGAACCTTCTAATTACATTTGTCATTGCGCGAAACTACTCCTCCGCATCAGTTCAAGGAAGTAATCAAACTGCTGGTATTACTTCTTAAATGATTTCCAAGTTCTTGCACATTCAATTTGTACTAGGTTTATTGTCTTTCGCCGGCGAGGCGATAGTTTAATTAAAACTTTGGAAAAATAATACCGGATAGATCAGGAACATTGCAGAGAAGTGAGTGAACATAACAGAAACTACTGTGATATTCAATCAAGGAATCGGTTAAAGATATTTTTAAGCTTTTAAACATTTGATTGGACAACCTGACCCGGCCAGGAACAGGGGAATATAATTGAACGAAAATTTATAGACTGCCTTCAAGTGATGAGTTTAGTTAAGGCGATGCAATTCAAAATGAGGCGAAATCATGTGTTTTTGGTTTGAGAATTCGATAGCCTGAAATATCATAGATGTTTAATTAAATACTGCGAATAGAACACATTTCGGGCATTGCCTTCCGGTCCTTTTTTACGAGTCTAGAACAAAAACAAAGATTTACAAAATTTCTTTGAAGTGTGAATTAATTTTCTAGTTGCGAACCCTTTTCAGATTAACTTTTATTGTATAATGTGGTAAATTAAGTTTTTTAAACTCTGACCGGAAAACATTTCAATATTTTTGCCTGAGATTCACAAAATAAAACAAAACATGTTTTTTTCTTCATAAAACAGGCGGCTGGCGTCAAATGGCAATTTCAATCTTACCGCCACTAGCGTAGGGAGTGCGTGATTCGTTCGAGTTGGTTCGATTGGATCGCCCTATCAATCACACCACAAACTACTCGTATATCTCAGAAATAACGCTTTCTCACAGGACTGTCTATATCTTTATGAACCCTTACAACATATTCAACACCTCTCCATCAAATAAAGAAATATATGTGCTGATTGTATTTGGTAATTCTGTATTTTCATTCAACAAGATACGTATATAAACTAATGTACTAACACATATCTTTGAATACTGTTTTTAAATATGAAGTAGACTTAATTATTTCGCACCCTAAAATTCTTGCAGGCTTAAACAAAAACTTCAATTTTCAAAAAATGCTTTTGTGGTGAAATTAAGAATTAAATAGTATTTAGCACACCGTAATATTAAGCCCTGATGAATGCTGAGTCAAAGCGAAACCCTATAGGCATCAAATACTAAAAAGTAGTGGTATAAAACAGGTGACTGTTTTAATTTACTTTTAATCACATTTTACCATGGAGGGGGGACCTGGGGGTAGAAATTTAGATAAAATGTCACTGCTATTTGCGTAGAGCCTTGGCTTACTCATTTCCAAAATCAATAATTATGAAATAATACAAAAAAGGATAAATTTTATGAAATACATCCTATCAAATCGCTACTAAGACTAAAATTCGTATCGATACCGATGACGGTTCATGAAAACATTTCGTAGTTCGACACCATTTCTCCACACATGTGTGGGGCAGCCATCTTGGCACTGGCACTGTTTTTTCCCAAAATTTCGAAAGAAAAGTAAAAAAAGAAACCTTATAAAACAAAGGGCGACGCCTACAAAAGTAAAAAGACGAGATAATAACTACATTGTTGCATACTTGAGTTCGGTATAGAGATTTCACATTAATAATGATAAAGTGAATCGTTTATGGTAAACTGCGCCCACGCCGAATGCAGCCCGACCGCATTAACAATAGGATATTAAACAAAGCCGCCTGAACTTTCGCAAAGTGAATGTTTCTATGGCAGCCACTCGACTGACGCAATAATTACCTGCATACATCAAACGAGAAAAAGCTCTCACAACATAAATAACATTTACCAGCCACAAGGAAAAATGGCGTTTTTTTTAAATAAAGTATTCAACTTTGAAACAATATCAATAATGATGTTGTTTGACATTTAGGGTTTTGGGTCACGTGACCACACGTCTCGTTCTTCGGTACCCTGACCCGTTGTCTCCAAAGAAAGCTTCGGGACGCCAAGATGTCCAGTTTTTAGAAAGCTGGCATACGAGACATCAAATTAAGAGTTACATATTGCCAAGTACCATAGTTAAGGTGTCACAGACAGCCGTGCAAAGTCTATTGTCGGGGCAAATGAGTTTTACTGATATACAAATAAACTTCTTTCCCCGTAAGCTGACGATGGACACTGCAAAGCCTCTCGGAAAGGGGAAAGAGGATGAAGTGAACGAGACTCAATTTTCCGAAAGACAAACAAAATTATGATATCGGCCGGAAAAATCTCTAGTGGTAACCTACAATAATAATCTTTAACATCACTTGGATTTAAAAAACACAAGAAACGGGGACAGGGATTTGAAAGCCGGAATTTACCGCTATTTAGGAGACTATCGCAGCAACCTTCATACCCGCCGTACTCCTCCAATATATAATATTAGGTGTACCGCTTTGCTTCCGCCGTTTTCCTATACATAGCTTTAGCGGTAAGTAGTCAATTTGTTTCTGCATCATAAAGTTATTCTAGATTGAAAATATCAGTTTACGAGCCAAATTGCATGACAATGCTCGACCCCATATTGCGAAAGTGGTCAAGACATACTTGGAAACGTTGAAATTGAAAGTCATACCCCACCCACCGTATTCTCCAGACGTTGCTCCCTCTGACTATCACTTGTTTCGATCAATGGCACATGACCTGCCTGACCAGCACTTCCGGTCTTATAGAGAAGTAAAAAATTGGATCGATTCGTGGATCGCTTCAAAAAATTATTAGTTTTTTGAAAGCGGGATTCATCGTACGCTGCCCGAAAGATGGGAAAAAGCAGAGGCCAGTAATGAACAATACTTTAAATCAAAAATGTGTAACCAGTTTTTTACAATAAAGCTTCGAATTTCTAAAAAAACGGCGGACGCAAAGTTATACACCTAGTACATATACTTGTTGTTACCCTTGAAAAGCCACGGAAAATATATGAGTTGCTTTAATCCACACATTACAAATAGAAAATAAAAATAATTGTAAAAACGCTATACAACCGGCTTCATCCGAGAGAAAAAATATCCGTTTTTGGGAACGGACCCGGACTCGATTGAACGTGCGGGAAACTCTCTCAGCTGAAGATATGTTCGTTTTTGAACTAGTCAGTTACAGCGATCCGATAGATCATACTTAAAAACTTTATTAATGTGGCAGATTGCAATTCCAAAAAAAATCCACCGGTTGTACAGGGATAATTCACCCTACTAAGTATATGCAGAGGTATTCACAGAGGAAAGTATGTTGTTTAAAAGTGTTAGGGCAGATGATTAATGACTTTATTTCAACTTTAATCCGCCAGCTAACACTTTCGTGGAGTGTCAAAACTTTATGCAAAAAGCACATTGCAGTGAAACTACAAAAAATTCGACGTAAAGGAATCGAGGTCATACAATTTCAGTTTAATGATATTTGCAATGACAAATTGCAAAATGATAATACAAAAGAGATATCGCATAACACTCGACGTAAATAATATGGTATCGACCCTGCTGTGAATTATAAAAGACGATAGACACAGAGCACTTAACACATAAAGGAAAATAGTAAAAAGAACTCGGCGGAATGACACGTCCCATAGATTGTGACATTACTAGCCAACTCTGTATTACTGCAGGTTAGTGAGTCAGATCCTAAATAAAAATGAGTTGGATAGGTCGAGAACTGTGATGCATACGACCATTTTTGGTCATGTCCGGATAGGAAAAGTTTACGATGAGGAAATAAAACAGCATTTTAAGGTAGACGACAAAACAAACGTTACCATTCTTATATGGTAGTACACATAGCCTATTTGGAGAATTGAAATGAAAGAGTGAATACACGAGAATATCTTGTAGAAGTCTTACATTATTAACACCCAATTTCTTCTTCTTCGTATGGTGGTGGTCGTAACGGTTATTGCTAAGGTTGTTTAGTCAGTCGACGGGAGTCACTCAATTCAGCACATATGGTCGCTGGAAAGCATAAGGGATAAAGCGACACTTTGGTCAAAAATATAAGTGGTTAGTTAAAATTTTTTTTTCTAAGTTGTTCATGAACATATCTGCAATAAGAGGGCTAGTGGGACACCGATTGAAAATCCTTCTTTTTGCTGATATATATATATATATATATATATATATATATATATATATACATTATCGAACTGAAAATAGTTTTGACTTAGACAAATGTTAAGAATAAGTTATAAAGAAGTGTGATCATCTTAGATGTTTAATTAACCACGGTTTTTCTGAATTCGCTAATTATCTTATTGATAAAGATCGTACCTTCAATAAAAGCACCGGTGCTCATATTATTCATAAAAATGATCATGGATTAAACAATTTAGAAGGACTGGAAATAAAGAAAGCCATTAAAATTAATAGTCATATTCTTAACATTCAGATAAATTTATCCAGTAATCCAATATAAGGTATATTTCCTGTAAACTCATAAAATTTATCATTATTCATCACCTTCTCGGTTGACGTTTTTCTCTTTCAATTCATATTATCTGTCTCTTTCTCTCTGTTCCTTTGTTATAATTTTAATGTTATTCTATTGTTTTCGCATTGTTCGGTTATTTTATTTTATATTTTGTTCTCCCTCTGTATGTATATATAACCGCACACTTTGTATTTTTTGTTAAGTTTATTTTGTACCCTGATGATGCTTAGGCTAAGTGAAACCGGTCGGTCATAAAAATTAAAACAATATCCGTGGTCTTATACAGATTTATTTTTTCATTTCTTTAAAATATATTTACCATTTTGAAGGCATTTGACTAAATCGGCACAAGTTGAGAGTTTTTTTTTAGCTTTTTATCGATTCAGGTAATTCAGTGAGAGCATTGAGTTAACTAAATTAACTCTTTTTTTTCAAAATCAAACCAGGTACTGAAGAATTATGAATTTTATTGTGAAACAAAAAAACTAAACTTTCCGAAATGGCGCTTCAGCCCTTTTGCCTTTTCGACGACGATATTTGCCGCCGGGAGCTGGTGGAGAGGATTTAATCTACCGATGTATGAAAAAACAGCACTTCAATTATTAAATAAATAAAAAACAGAAGCAAAATACCGGGTTTGAAAGGTGGTATATATTTATATATAAATACAAAACACGAATTCGTTAATGCAGACAGTGAAGCTCTAGAAGAAGAATTGGGTCGAAATCTCACAACAATTCGATAGGTGGTTTGCGAAATTAAATTTATTCTGAAGGTCACAAATGCCATTGAAGCCGCGCGATGCGGGACGCTGGCAACTACACGTAAAACGAATTACAAAATATATGAACAAGTAACACAAGTCACACGTACGAATTTTACTGTAGATCGGTTTCCCAAACGTATTTGACTTGCTGAATTCTTAAAAACGTTGAAAAATATAAAACTAAAAATTAATCAAATCATCGCTTTCTTACTGCTCTCGACACCTTTAAATTTAGAGAGCCCTTCAGGCACCCAACAACGCCACTCTTTCAACTTTTAGGAATCCTCAATATCAGATAGTTATATCTTAAAATAGTGTTAAAAATAACTCATTCTTCAAAATGTTTAATGTATATCACACATAATAAAAATGCAAGGGCCTAACAACAAAAAAGACTTTTAGTACCTAAATACAATACAGCTTTTGCACAAAGACACCATATGTACATCGCGCCTCACGCTTACAACAAACTCCCACCAAAGTCTGTAGCCATCGCCAATATGTATTCCTTTAATCAAAACATTACTAAATGGCTAATGAGTAAGGATCGCAAGGAAATTGAAGACCTCCTAAAATAGCACTTGAAATTCTTCACTCATTCCATGACAAACTAGAACATTGTGTGACAAATATCATCATTTTTTTTAATTATTCTACTTGTACTCACTGTCACTTACCTCAGAACAGGTTCTTATGACCTAGTGAGGTAGGTAATGTAAAAAAATAATGTAAGAAACAAAAAGTAAATAAGAAAAATAAAAAATAAATCCGCCCTGTTACCACTAATACCAACCATCACCATCGATATGCACGTTTTACGTCTTCTAGGAAAATCATCGATATTAACATTTTTGTCGATGAGGAAAACAAATTATCTAGAATCATATAGGAGTATTATAGTTATATGATTCCAGCGACGATGGATCACTGAAAAAATTTTCAGTCGACACCTATTTTTAGTGCATTCGTATTGTCCTCAAAATCTTGGTAATGCCTATCAATGCCCTCCTATTGCCCATAAAACCATCGCCGTCTTCTGGATATCTCCAGATCAACCATGTTTCAGCGCCTTCTTATTGTCCTTAGCATATCTTTGCCCCTCTATTACCCTCGAGACCCCCACCGCCCTCTGGATCTCTCCAACGATCGCAGTTGGAGGACACCGCCCAATTTGGGGTCGCGAAGCAAACGATTCAAAATTAAAAAAACTAATCACAATAATGAACGGATTGATTGAATATAGTGCATTTCATGACCGTACTCGTATATCTTTTGTATGGCATTGTGCAAACACGCTTTGATCGTCATATATTTTTTAAACTCCTTATTTCCCTCGCCGTCTTTTTTAATGTCCGTCACTTTGGCAATCGTTGCTGTACTCAAACCATACAAATGCTCTACCCCATCCGGGAGCACTCCTATCCCGGTGCGACCGGTACACCCCAGAAGGCACTGAATCTTCAGAACATTTAACACGTGCTCCGAGGATGAGGAGGTTGAGATTCAATCAGCCGGTGTACACACTTATACAGTAACCTAGATCCAATATAGATTGAATACTAGAGAGGTATCAAGAGGTGAATCAAGCATGGTGAACCTTTATGTTTTTGGTTTACATTGGGAATCACGGCTGTATTCCAACGATTTCAAATTAAAAGTAAATCGTCGAATAATGAGCGAATTAATTAAATATAGTGCATTTCATCAGAGCTGTGTTCACGCCCTATCAACTCTCGCGGTTTTGGCCAAATCCGACATTGTATTGTAACACATCAACGCCGGGTTTGTGGTCAACGTTAAATTCGCGATTATTTACGTGGCGCGGAAAGCGGGAATGCTTTGTTTGTTCAACGGTATCAGTGCGATGCGGAATGTTCTGTGAGATCATCGCCCAATTAGCGGATTTCATAATTTATGGTTACATCATTTTAAGTAGAATTAGTATAAAATAAACCGAAAACAGCTGATGCTAATACAAATCTTCCAGAATTCAAAATACCGTCTAAGAAACGGAAAAAACAAGCACAACGCTAAAGCAAAGAAGCTAACAAGTCCCGGTTAAAAGGAACTGGTTCCTAGCCGGTCACTGGGAGCGTCGATAGTATTTCTCCGAGGAACTGGATATTTTAGGAACCGGTTCCAAATTTTCGTAAATAAAAATATCGATTAGCCTTTGCCCGTTCTTTTCGTGTTTTTTTTTTGGGGCGAGGAACCGGCTCCAGTTATTTTTGTTTTGAAAATTGCTAGCACCCCCCCCCCCCATGAAAAATCATTTTGGCGAATAGAACCGGTTTCAGTTTTTCTCGTTCTCAGAATTTCGGTAGCATTCCCCCCTCCCCCGCATCAGCTTCCATCGTATTACAATAAATATTATTACCAATATATTAATTACAATCAGTACGACGACACGCCAAAATATGCAGAATTATATAACATTAAGTATACTCGTATGTCTATACTCTATACTTTGATACCAAATGAGATTGGTAGAGCAAGAAATATATAATTTATAACGAAGCAATACAAATTCCGCTTGTCATCACTTGGCTTGGTAGAGCATAAATGAAATTATCCACTTTGCGAATCAGGAAAACTAATTCAATCTGAGAGCTAACATCAATAGTGGAACTACCAGCTCCGATCTCATTAGCGGAAGAATACGTTTGTAGGTTCCAAATGTTAGATTAAAACCGTATCGATACAAATGTCGATTAATGCAAATATCCCCATTACTATGGTGCGTTGGGCGGCCATCTTGGACGCTTTCCCCCATAGATATTAATAATTCTCTGGCCGGTTTCCAACATTTGTTGTAAAGTCAATGAAATAATATGTGTATAACCATGAATTAAATAAAGCATAAACTTTTGAAGTAATGCAGTGTTTTGTTTGACATCAATTGGTGTCATTTCACTACAAGCTACGATTCATTTAACACAACGTTATATGTTGCCGTTAATGAAATACGTGAGTGATTTTGTACCCAAATTTACGTTAGTATATCTGGTATTCAGCTGTTGAGAGTAAAAGGAAAATACTAAAACGAAGATCAGCTTACGAATTGATTACGCGTATAAATATTTGCAAAGGAATTCAAGGCATTGATTATGAAAACAGACTCGCATAACGAACGAAATGAAACTGGTTTATTAAGAAAGGTATTCAATTGTCGTTACATAACTCATAAGCTGAATTTAAATTGTAATGGCTTTTGCGTCGGCCGTAGGCAGCTGTGCTTAAAAAACAATTCGTGACAAAACAATGGAGGATAAATTATTGTTTGAAAAGTGGCAACAGAAAACACGGAAAGCAATGAAGCAATAAATACTCCAACCCAAAAACCAGCTGATTCTTGTTAAAATGATAACAATCTGGTTTTGTTTACACTTTTTAAAATTACGAATATTTCATGTAATGAAACGCCTCAATTTCTGCTGGTTTCCTGCTGTTTTACTTCAGTCCATTATCAGATGCGGTGTGTTCGCCTCCACCCCACCCATTTATATAAGTTTGGGACTCCCAACACTCCTTCATTCTACAGGCTTATAATAAGAGAAGTATCTTTGGTGGTAGACTATCGTCCATCCTTGCAGGCAATCTTACGTCCTACATGAATGTCGTATTCAACACTGTCTACGTGATGAAGCAATCAATACTTCTAACATAACATCCAGCTGATTGTTGTTGAAAGGTTAAGAATCTGGTTTTGTTTTTTATCTTTTAATCTGCGCCAGTTGCAAATTGTCAGTTGCAAATGATCAATGAATGTGCGAATGACAACATATTTTACAAAAAAAAAACACGGCAGGTGAAGTAAAAGAACTGGCTTTTGATATCGAGTATCAGAAAGTTGGGGTAACTCAAGAACAAGTTTACACAGGCACGTAATTACTACTTCTGTAACCAAGGTCGGCATTGAAAACACTGGTCGTTCATACGGCAAAAGAAATAATAAAATAAACAATAAAATAAATCGCGTTCACTTTTCGCAAGCCCCGACCTTGCCAGTTCCGACTGGTTGCCATCTTACCCCCCTCCCAATGTAATGGACTGTCTGTACGTTGCATGCTATAAGGCAAACCCACAATGATTAAAAAAAATACTCACTATTTAAAAAGGGAAATTAGTATTCCCTAACACTGGTGAAATAGAGATTTCCTCCTATTCTTGCTAAAAAATATTATTGACAATGGGACTACGTGACAGTTTTTTTAATGCCATTTTTGATTTAAAAAACGAGCGGTAGTATCATTGATTCCATTGATCAAATATTCAGAAGAATCATGTTTTTGAAATTCCACGGAAAGACACGTAGACAGAGTTAAAAAACACCTTGAATTACAAACGACGATTCTGCAAAAAAATATTACATGTGTAAATGCCATTTTAATGCCTAAGTATTGTTTTAGAACACTTCTAGAAATTTTCGTTAGTAAAAAGGTTTTTGTTTTATTAATATTTTATTGCTAGCTAAAGAAAATAAAGTATCAAGTACAAAAAAACATTTCCGACCAATACTTTAGTTTAAATGAGAAATTTAAAAAATCTGAGGTCACAATAACCACTAGCGCTATTTACTGAAAAATTGCCATTGGACTGCTAACATTACAAAAGTGATTATTTAAGAGCTCGGGCGGAGCTCTTCAATAGTGGTTTTTCTGTAATCCTTCGGGTTTATTCGGATTTTAGAATCGAAAAACTAGCAGCATATTGGGATTTAATCGTAAACAAAAAAGATAGCCATATAATTGGTTACAATAATTACATAAAAAGCAATCAACCCAATAATATAAGAATAACAAAAAAAACTAGATATCTACTTTAAAATTGATACATTTGATCAAATAGTCACACAAAATAATAAAAGGGCGCGGAATTGGGTCCCTGGGGAACGCCTGAATAGGTAAAAAAATAAATTTCGTGCAGTTGCTGATCTCATTCGACTATTCCGTGGGGGAGACGACGCGCCGGGCCAAAGCAAGTAAGGTTGAATATTACTCGTACGTGGACGTGAAATGCGATTCAGCGAGGTGGTTGTCTACGGTCGGAAAAGGTTGCTGCGAATTGGGCTGCCACGCTGAATAAGAATAATTATCTTTGAGGGGACTTTGTTTGGCTGTCTGAATTTTTTGCATAATTTGTTGGCTTGCAAATATTGTATCATAGTAGCACATAAATAAGCCATATAATATTTTTTAATTAAACAAGAGATAGCAGGAAACTCTGTAAAAACTCAATCTGCATATTTAAAGAAGAAAATCTTTCAAGTGGTGAGCACTGGCGCCAGAAAAATTTGCCTGACATTTCTAGATCAAAGTAACCGTATGCAACTCGGTTCGTAAATCCCATTATGAGTTATAGAGCTTAGAAATATGAATTTAATTGTTCATTTTGAAAAAATAATGTTGAAACTAGACGGAAGTCTGCCAGTAACAACTAGCGATTAGTTAACGATATTTTTCACTGCGATGCGAATCAAACTCAGTACCATTAAATTATGTAAAAGGTACTTTAGGCAAATAAGACCCAACGTCTAATAAGGGCCACTTCAAAACCATCACATTTTACGATGAATTGTGTAAGTTTTTGTTTTATGCGCGCCCATGGAAGACACAAAACAATATCATCTCAGCAATTTGATATTGTTTTGGAACACCATCTTGCTAGGGTGGCCAGACTTTGGTGGGAGGTGGTTTTGCCTCAGTTTTATAAAATTGCGGCGCGAAAAAGTGTTAAATTTAGTTTTTTTTTAAAAATTACGCAATAAAATTACAAAAAAACGACAAAAAGTTCCAATAAACTAGCTGTTTGTCATGTTCTTGTGTTTTTTTTTTTTTTTTTTTTTTTTAAACTTTAGGTTTTATTTCGATTAATATTATATGTAACAATAATTTTTACCTAACCTAGTTATTGGTGCTCCTTATTTAACTGCTATGATTTATTTTACTATTATTATTATTTATATTTTTTTGCTCGTATTCTTCATAAAACTGATCATGGCAACAGATTAAATAATGTAGAAGTACTAGAAATAAAGAAAGCCATACAAATCTTAATAATCAATTAAATTTGTCCAGCGTTTCAGTATTAGGTATATTTCCGGTAAACTCATAAAATTTCTCATTATTCTTTTATATATAACCAAACGCTATGTATTTTTGTTTGGTTTAATTTTATAAAATGATGTTTAGGCTAAGCGAAATCAGTCGGCCAAAAAAAAAAAATATCTGTGGTCTTATACAAAGTTATTATTTCATTTTCACTATTTATTATATTGTTTTGATGATTAATTACGAAGAAGGATCATGCAAAACGTCCTTTTTGCATGAATGAGAAGATATGCAAAAAAGAAAAGGTTGCTTGCTGATTTGAGGAAATGCAAACTGCACTCTGTACGCGGGTTAGATGTTCGAATGAAGTGTGTGTTGGTTTCACCAAAGTAGACCGTGACGTATTTGTGTGCCTCTATGACTGTTCTTAAACTAGAATTGTGCTCAAAGATGCTTAAGTCATAGTTCTGATATGTTCGAAAATTGTCTTATTTACTATATCAAATATTTAATTCTGTTCATGAGCTTTGCCTGGTTGGTTTCCCTTACTAAACCTGTACAGGTTTTAGTAAAAGTTTTTTTGAAAAAGTCATGTTTTTTTTAAATGCTGTAATATTTAAATCACTAAGAAGGTCATTCAAATTTGTATTTTTTTATTAGTGATTAAACAAACTACTGAGCCTTATTATTTCAAATATTGTTAACAATGGTCTTAAGTATTCGATTTGTAATAAAGGTGGGCATTATTTTCTTCTATATATTACTTTGGTTAAAATGTGTATGGTACATACCGTTCATCTTAGCGTTTATCGGAGAGACAAAAGAAAAATAGGGCCACAGGACTGGGTAGTGAGGACATAAAAGTCCTTGTTGAGAGTCACAATAACTTACCTGAAAAAAAAAGAAACATCAAATCAATAAAATTTAAAAACAAATACAACGCAAATAAACATACACATATAAAAATGTATAAAGAGAAAAAAATCTTAACAAAAACTAAAAATTATAATCGTTAAAATACTGTCAAAAAATAAACATTACGATACGTTGTTCAGTTTAAATATCGTGAAAAGCAGAGTAGTAAACTTTAGCATCTTGGTACAATTGAACTACTGAGGCAATTAAAAAATAAAATAAAAAATCTTAGAAAGCAATTACTTTGTGGTTTGACACATTTAATGAAATGTAAAAATAACTCCGTATAAGACCACAGGTTTTATTTTAAAAAATCATGACAGACCGGTTTTTCTTAGCATAAGCATCATCAGGGTACAAAATTAAACTAAATTTGATTTAAATTAATTAAAAATATATATACCTACCTATGCTATAGCAAAAGAGTTCTTGGAAAAGAAAGCCTAGTAATAAATTGTGTTCCGTTATTAATAACATTAAAAAATATCAAACAAACGGGGCGTCTAAGTACTTATGTAATCGAATGGATTCAAGCAATTGGGGTCAATGTGAACGCAAAATAATTGCAAATGGGAGTAACCTGCCTACCTACTTCGGTCCCAAAAGCAAACCGTGCGGACCGCTCGCGGGCAGGTAGATATATATTATATATGGATTTTACTTATTAAATAAATGTTCAGATTTATGTAGGTACCCCCGCCACGCCAGGGATATTCCTGTTCTATGGTGGACGGTATTGGACAGATATTACGATCGATCATTTTCGTATAAAACATTATAGCTAAATCAATAGATCAAGGAAAAAAAGAGTGGCACACAGATACTTTCATTACTGCCCGGCTTTGCCCGAGTTTCGCCATTTTTTTCCAATTGAAGAATTGCAAAATATGAAACAATGTGTCGTCTCGTCTTATTTTTAAGCTCGTGATGGAAATGATGCTACGAGTTGAAAATATAGTATTTACCTACAAATTGCAGACGAAAAAAGCTGCGGGAACATCGTAACACCTAGTTCTACATTCGTGATTTTTTTAGCGAGACATACGAATTTTAGCTTCAATAAGGAAACAGATTTTCGAAATTACAAGATTTTGAAATTTGTGATTTTGCATCCTAAATTATTTCTTGAAAAGTTATTAAAGCGTTTTATATACTTTTATTTCATGAATGTGTAATACATTTAGTGATTATTGTTCCTAGTTTAATGTAGGTACATAAACATTTTAATGCACAGAATTCTCTGTTTCTATATAATAATCATCAAAAAGTTGACAATGCTACAGAAACGTTCTTGTAGAATGCTGTCTTTGCTTCTAAGCCCCTCAAATGTGGTCTAGACGTTTGTATGTTAAAGCCTGATTCACACCAACGTCCGGTTCCGCTCAGTGCCGATATTGTTCCGCAAGAAAACTTATTGATATGGTATGAATATCAATCAAATTAATGCCAAGACAAATTTGTGTGGCAGTATATCTTCTGCCTTGTGATATTTAACTACTTATTTAGTTAATATTATTTTGAAGTGAAAAAATACTTACAACGCAGATTTTTTAAACTATTTTTTATCACTAAATAATATTTTTAATAATTAATAATTAATAAAAATATTATTTAGTGATAAAAAAATGGTTTTTGATAAAAAAAAATCTGCGATGTTGGTATTTTTACACTTCAAAATAATTATTTAACTAAATAAGTTGTTAAATATCACAAGGGTGGGCAGAAGGATATACCGCCACACAAATTTGTCTTGGCACATACTCCTTGATTGATATTCATACCATATCAATAAGTTTTCTTGCGGAACAATATCGGCACTGAGCGGAACCGGACGTTGGTGTGAATCAGGCTTAATGCTTTCATTTCGTAACCGTTTGCGTATTTTAGTGAGACATACAAACGAGAGTTATTGCTTCAATAAGAGAACACATTTTTGGGATTTCAAGATTTTTACTCTACACACGTGGTTTAGACGTTTACGTTTTAATGCCTTCGTATAAATGCAGTAATAATCAAACTTTATGTCACGAAGAGCCACCGATTTCGATAAGATACTATAATATAGGTTGAAAGTCTTCCGAAGGTCACGCTATTCGAACTTCTCGATGGCGTCACGAGCCTCCAAGTAACAGAATAAAAATCCGACGAAGACTAAATGCGCCCAATTTAATTTGTTTAGCTGCGAAATCGGAACCGTTTCAGTGTGTAGTGCCTACTCTGTACGTGTCCCATGGGTAAACCAATCTCAATCTAGAAACTGATAGTAACGATATTTAAATGTTAAATGTACCGAGACGTTTTGAAATGCGGGACCCAAAAAACGAACTGAATAAATGTTTGAAGATTGCAGATAGACACAAGTAACCATGCTTTTATTCAAGTGTGACATTTTACCAAATTCGTTTTATTTTAAATTCTTCATTAATTAAACATTTATAAGATTGTATTTTATTCTGTAAACTTTCACACCCAGCAAAAAATAATTGAATTTTTTGCCAATTTTCTTATTTTTACGGTTTAAAGTTCAAGGCTAGTACTAATTTTCCACGTGTTGGCCTTGGCCTTATTGATTCAATTTGCTAATATTCCATTAGATGTTGTCTTAAGGGTCAGCATCCAAAAATAGACACTTTTTGGCTTTCTAGTACAAGCAATACTACAAATGATTCATCCGTTAGTTCTATACAGGCAGTTAGAAAAATGACTGAAGTTTCCAGTGAATACAATTATTAAACAGTAATCTTTTAAATTCTTTGTCAAAAGCGTAAAATAATTTTAGGTGAAACGTTAAAAAATATTTAAACCTTTTCTGGTTTCAAAACTGCACCTTCTGCTGACATTTTAGTATGTTTTTCAAAGAATTTAAAGTTTTACAGTTGTAAAATAGTATTCACTGGAAACCTCAGACATTTTTCTGACTACCCATAGAAAATATTCAGATAGATCATTTGTAGGATTGTTTGTATTAGAATGCTAGAAAGTAAGGTTAAGTGTCATTTTTGAGTGTTGATCCTTAAGATGTGACATGAGAGAAAGGAAGAAGAACTGAGGAGTAGATATATCCAAAGATATAAAATACGAAAACACTAATATTTTCATACTGTTCACTTTCTTTTCTTTGTCAGTTGAAATGAGAACCTTTTAAAAATATATAAAGGCTAAGTGCTAAAGGTTGATGGAATGAAAAAAAAAATATTCACAGCGAGATTTAACGATGACACAATTCTTCGGGGGAAGGAATAAAGTTAGTTGGATACGCGTGACGGTACTGGGAGAAAGTCGATACGTGGTGATTACGGCGGATTCCAATGAGTTAACGCCCCCGTTATCGATTCTCAGCCCGTTTCAGCGTTTGGTCAAATAATGATTAGGTGTCAAGCATAACAGCTAAAGTCTAAATTTAAAAAAAAGAAGTGAAATAACGTATCTCACCTCAGCACAGTCGACATGTTCTATTAAATTGCGAAAATATATAAAAACTCTTCGTTTGTTAGGAAAAATATATTATATAACTAAAAAAAAATTAAAAAATCATCAAAATAAATTGAGGATTCACTCTGACGTTAGGTACATAATCCGAGTGTCTATTCGCCTTAGAGTAACAATATAGAGAGACCGTCCTAATTATGAGTCAAATCGTTCATACTCGCAAAATATAGCTCTCTCTTTATGCTCGTTTCTATAGACATATGAGAAAAAGAGACAAACAATTGTTATTAAGAACATATGATTTGGGGCGTGCTAAAAGCCGTGTAGCCATTTTTCAATATATTACTAACTTCACAGTAGTTTACATGTCAGTCGAATTGACAGACAAAAAGCTTAAAATATATAATAACTTAAGTGAATTTAGTGCAATATTAAAAAAAAAACGATATGGCTATATGTGCAGTTGTTGGTTGTTTCAACTGAAGTAACAAAGGACCAAAAAAATCAGTTTCCACAGGTATTTATCCAAGAATTCGTATTTTTTAGTTTGACCTCAAATATTTTACATGCTAACCTACAAAACAACTTGTTACCTACACAAATATTTAGTTAATCTTTGCATTATTTGTTTCGATATAATAAACTCCCGTTTAAAATGAGTTTGAATGCATTCTCAATATGTTTTACTTCGAGAGATATTTGGGATTCTGGCGTAAATTTGTAAGAATTGGGATTCCCTGATTAGTCCAACATCTAAACGTATCCATGTCTCTTTCTTTCTCATGTAGCAACTCAAAATTGTTCGCAAACAGATAAAGACGGAATAATGTTTATCTTTACGGTTTTCTTCGCATCCGATTGGCTGGAAGCATATACGTCATACCTCCTTTGGTCAATCCTTAGTCAAAAAGCGGCTTCAAAATTTCGCAATGTTAGGTCTCTACGTTACTCTAAGCTATCCGCCCAGCGGCGGCTGAACCGAAAACGGTCTAAGACACAAAAGGTGAGACAAAAAACGAATGTTTTCCGAAATACGTATAGAAGGGGCAAAGGGTCGAGTTTGCGGTAAATTTTAACTCATTCTGACGAACATATCAGTGTTTCACTCAAATGTTTCCAGAGGAATATCTCGGGAAGCAACTAATTCAACAGGCAGAATAATAAAATCTGGTCATTACCGCTAACGCTATTGCTGAAAAACGGTTTGAAAATCGTTTTACGGTAAGAATGTAAAAATTGGAAAGGTTTACTTTTTATTTATCTAAAATATAAATTACTTTCATCCCGAGTGCATTCTCGATAAACATTTGATATAATTGCTATAGATTCATGATTCATTTAATTCATGTAAAATAATTTTTAAAAAAGTACATTTGCGGCACGTTCCAGAGTGGTAGGTACTCTAAGCATCGCCCTGGTGAAAGACCACCATTCAGAATCGAAACGTTGCTTAAAATGGCTTTAGCCGTATTTGGTGACCAGATCTGAATAGCCAGGTACATCCCAACCTTCCTCTTACCCATCTCCTCCCCCTCCCCACTACCTTTAGCCTCGCAGCATACCCCAATTGGGGTTGCCATAATCTCCCCCATAGACTCTTGTGCGGTATTCACTATAAAAAATGATAATTAATTAAAATGTGAATCGCGGGCAAACCCTCCGTTTTTGGAGTGCCATATCCTTTTAAGCAACTATTACCAGATTTATTTATGTACAAGTAGGCACCAGACTCAGTGTTTCACCGAAGTGCTTCCAGGTAAGGTTTGCTAATAGATCACTGGGAAATATTCACAATGTCGAGTGAGCCTTCAAAATATGAATTTCCTGCTCTTTATCGGGTTGGATATTTTTTATCAAATGATTTCCACAAATGTTTCAACTATGGAGGCGAAAATATTCATATCCACACGTCTATCCCAGGAAATGTGGGTAATATAAACGGATTTGGAGCGGAAAGCGAAGTCCCGTTCATAGAAAATTGAAGAACTCATATTTCTGGATAAATCTACGCACTTTCCCACTTAATAACCAATAGCACTTTAACGGACCGAGCGAGAGCGTACGCAATTTACTATGTTTTCGGGTGGATTACCCTTTTAGAGATTCCACGAAGGTAAATCAGATTTTTTTAAATTGATTGAAAACAAGATAATGGGAATCGTACAAAATAAATACCTACACGTTTATCAAAATTATCAATAATTACAATTTTCCTATATGAGGGGCTTATAAGCAAAGGCAGCAATCTCCTTCATTTTAAATTATTTCTTGGTAAGTTGATTTAACGTTTAATGCACTTTTCTTTTGTGAATATGTTGATACATTTAGAGATAATTGTTTCAAATTGTTTCTAGTTTATTGTGCACTAACATTTTTGTACACTTCATTCTCCATTTCTTTATAATAATCATTCAAAAGTTGACAATGCTACAGAACCGTTTTTGGAGATTGCTGCCTTTGCTTCTAAGCCCCTCATATATTTCCGATAGATAAGAAATAAAAATAAAATGAATATACGAGTATATAAGTATATATAAATCAGCAAAATTTTGAAGTTATTACAATAAAGTGATTGTATCCTACCAGGAACGTATGTTGCTGTATATTTATATAAGCTAGGAATTATTAAAAATTATGATTTGTACAGCGCCCTTGAGGTGATTTTTCACAAAACCGGCGCTATACAAATTATCCAAATATTAGTATTATTATTATTACTGCGGCGGGTCTGAAAGTTTGTGAGCTCATTGGTTTAGAGTTAAGAGCAGTCGCTCGGTTAGCTGCAAGATTTTTTTTTTCCCGAAAATTTTCTAGTGCCTAAATTTCAAATATAAGATTAAAAATCTGCACTTTTAGTTTCGAACGTTACTACCTTACTTAGAGAGTGTATTTTTAATTATTTTTAATCATGCCCACAACATCTGCCAAAGGTATTTTAATTTGTTCAATTTATGTGAATACCTAAGAAATTTAACTATTTTTCACGCTATTTTATAACTTTGTATGTATAACTCCTTTGAGGTAATATTTACCAAAACACCGCTCTATGTATAATAATTGAGACCGGTTAGAAGCCGAGTGCACAAATGTGTCAGTTTTCACATGTTAATTTTATTTTTTTTTTTAATTTTAGACTTGCAAAAAGTCAAAGATCCTCCGTAAAATAAAATTTATAATTCTATCCATGACGTCATTTATGTTTACCATTGTGTTCGGATAGAACTTTGCTCATGATTATAAAGGAAAAAATAAAAATATTGATTGATTTTTTAAGAAGTGTGTGATTGTTAAAAATGACGCTTAATGAATTGGTTGGGATAGCAGAGTTGTAGATGCGCGGCTCCCGGAGAGAGTGGTGATCCCGAGTTCGAGTCTTGTTCACAATCTTTTTCTTTTTTGTGTCTTTTTATATTCTTACATTGATTCAAAAACTAATAGACTTTTGTCCAATTACAAAAAAATACAAAACACCAAATGGGAAAAAAGAGCAACCAAGAAAGAAAACAGCACATACATAATATTATAATGAAGCAATGACAAAAATAGGACATTCAAGTCAAAGCCAAGGTCAAGTCAAAGATTTGGTAGAGTCGTAAAGAATGACAAAAATCATTTAGACTGGTACCAAAATTCCAAGACCATGGCTTGAGTTAACATGTCTCGACATATTCTAAACAGTGGAGAATGATACCCATAATTAGTAGAGTGATGATTGAGAAATAGCAATTCATTGTTTCCGAGTCTAAATATTCTTTGAAGATTGTTGATATTATTTTTAATATCATTATTATTCTCGGTGTTTTTCTTCATGTGCATGTTATTGCACCTTTGCAATCAGTCTGGCCCACCCACCGCCTATCGCAAGCCGAGATGACTAATATCTGATATCGCACAGTGCGAGACATCGCTCAGACTCTGACTCGGACCGTGTGAAGCGATGTCCGCTGCTACTGACCTTGCTTGAAAGATAAACACCTCAATATGTTCACAGCGCGTTATCACCAATTCTCGGACGCTAACGAGGAGATTCCTTTGTACTCGGTACTCATCTGTATGGGCATAACGGCTACATAGCTTATATGTTATTATTATTTGGGTCAGTGGCTCTTAACATTTCAGAAGTAAAAGAACAAGAAACCTTAGAATAGAAAAAAGGACATCTTTGTTTTAATTTAACTCTTTTACCCTTGATTTACTTTTATTATTTTACACTTTTATACTTGGTCAGCTTTAGAGCTTTTTCCCTTTCAAATTAGTTTCACTTTTGCTACTAACAACGTTAAATGATGTTTGTTTTCTTACTTTTAACCCTCCTAAAAGTTACGGTATACAACTGTTGTATTGAGATGTTTAAAAAATAAATAAAACAACATACAAAAAAACATACAAACCGCATCATATTTATGTAGAATACAGATAGTCCTATAAAAATGAATTTTTAAATCAGATTTGATGCTACACCAGGGCCACTCGCACAAAAGATCGATAAAGGTTTTATCGACAATGTCAGCAATTTGTCATCACGTCACGACTGTATATCACCAACGAATAAGTAACAGGATGTCGACGCGAATTGTTGTTTTTCGATTGTCGATAAAACCTTAATCGATGTTATGTGTTGTGATGTAGCTGGTAGAAATCTTCATCATTTCATCTGTGTATAGTCTTTGGCGTTTTTTAAGCCTCAACTATTCTAGCTTTTGCTATAGTAAGGCATATGAATTAGGTGTGTTTGCACTCCTAGCTACTACGAGTTTAATAATGTCGCGGAATACTTAATAACAAGTTCCCATTGTAAAGAGGAACATCGGTTAAGAATCACTGATATAGACACTTGACTTGAAACAGTCGAGAATTTTTAATTTTAAAATTAAGCTTAAAGGGCATAAATACTTATCCGATTTGGCCGTCCAATTTGAAGGAAACATGTGGAAAGGGGTCGAGAAACGCCTTGGCTTAAGGGAAAGACAGTCGGAGGTCCAAGCCTTTTAACGTGGCTCTTTCAGCTAGTACGTATCAAATCGGATGGCCTGTAGGCAGCTGCGGTACACTTGTGAAGTTCGCGCAACACTATTGTTACGAGGAACACCGGTTAAGAACCACTGGAATAGGCTATTATCTCGAAACAGTCAGCGATGTTTTGATTTGAAAATTATGCTAAGCGGTGACGAGTTGGGGTTATTTTAATACACTGGCAACGAACTAACGATCGTGCTACAGAAAGATTTAAGTATGGAGGTGAGAGGAAATGTGGTACGTTATCCTCGAAACTACTAACTTTTAATAAAAGCCTTATATATACTCGTATATATTGTTCTGATGATTGCCAACCTTCGAGAAAATCACCATAATAAATAGTGTCTTGATGGTTTAAGATATTTTTAACGAACTCCTGAATATATAATAACATTTACATTGATGCACAAGTTTTCGTGTGATTTGAACAAATGTGGTTGACCAAACGTTATCCGACTCTTGGGATGATATTACACAAAAATAGCGCTATATAATTTGTTGAAACCGTGCGTCGTACGTTGACAGACATGTGACTGGTATACGCACAACGCGCCATACGCGCTGTGCCGCCTCTTCGCTTTGAACCGACCTAAAACAGACGCAGCCATATGGTTTTGAGTCTTTCCACAAGGCAGAGGGAAACCCGTCGAAGCTTTAGTATTAGTATAAGTTGTGCAAATGTTGAATACATGTCTTTAAGGAAGCAAATATATGCATAAACTATCGACATTTGTTGTTCTGGGAAATCTGATATTTTCGTAATCTGTACCATAAAAATCATAATTTTTGAATTTATATTTTTTACTATTTAGTGACTAATTTATAATTTTTATGTTTTTTGTGTTTTTTACGACGATAAGCTATGTACTTTGAGCACTTGGCAGGTGGAAACAGATTTCTCTAGTAAAGTGTAACAGTAAAAAGCTCTAATAAATTAGAGTTATTAGATATCGAAATATTGTTCAAGTGAAAAATTCAACTAAATGTCGATATTCGTACGGTCTCATTTTTAGCTCATGATCGAGGAAAAGAATATATGAATTTCATATATAAAATACTTGTCAACGTGTGTTTTTTCCCACGCATTTCCCATTTCAAGAGAAATTCCACCATTTTCAACGATAATGGGAAACGGAATAAAGTATAATACTTGGAGCGCCATCTGTCATATATTTGAATAATTTGTCCATAAATAAGTAGACAATTATGACGACGGATAGTTGTAATTATGTTTCTAGGTGGCCAAGCCACGGCGGTTACACTAATTGGTTGGAGTACATCTCACCTGTCGTTGTTTTACACAATATTTTCTTAAATTAAACAAATAAGTTGTTTTAGAAGATAGCGAGTTTTTTAAGCTCATTAATAAAATAATTAGGCAGATGCCATATCAGCGTTACGATTATTATATTAATGTCTTCATAGAAATGATATAAACTAACCAAACGTAACTATGTATGAAACGAGACATTTTGTCAAGTCTCTGAAAAATACTTAGGTTTGCCTTCTAAAAAAATATTATTTCTGCTCTAAATTCCCAGGCTAAAAATAACCTGACAATCTTTAAATTTCTTCAGTATCGGTTTTCTCCTTATTTGTATAATTGTTATTGAATGTACTTACTGTCTACTGAAAGCCATCGACTTATTGTCATAAAATATTTTCTTGTTCTTGACTGTTTGTATTTGATCTTACGTTTATTGATATTTACAAGAGATAAAAATAAACGTAGGAAAATAAATAATTGCAAAAAATCTACCTCAAAGCCTAGGCTTAAAAACCAATGGAAAAAAATGTTGTGAAGGTTAAATGACGGGTAATATAACATAATTATGAAGTTTACCAAAATCGTTGAAAATCTGATAAGAGGTGGTATATCCTGTATTATAATAATATGTGGCATGGTCACGATCCAGCAGACGAAATGACATCATCTTCCAATGGAGGATCACGACGGACTAGTCGAATTGTGACCATAATCATCTTTTTGTAAGGTTTACGAAATAGGCATGTTTTCACTGTATTCAGATGTAGATTCAAGAAGATTATAATTGCCTGTGTGTGGTTTCAGCTTGAAATCGATATTGCGTACCCAAACTCAATGAGAATTTAAAATATCTGTAATATAACATAATAAGAGTTCACTCGAGTTTGAAATAGAATCAATTATATATCCACAGAGATAAAAAGAGAGGATAAAACGCCACACAGCTACAATATTCTTCCACGCTGTATATCCATTCCTTGGTCTTTAAAAAAATATATATATATATATTAAATACCGCACAAGAGTCCCAACTGCTCCCAACCGTCTAGAGCCAGTGAGAATATGGCATCCCTAAATGGGGTATGTTGTGTGGTTTAAGGTAGTGGGGACGGGAAGAAGAGGGGGAAGAGGAAGGTTGAAAAGTACCTGGTTATTCAGATCTGGTCACTAAACATGGCTAAAGCCATTTCAAGCAACGTTTCAATTCTGAATGGTCTTTCACCAGGGCGATACTTAGAGTATCTACCACTCTGGGTCTGCCTCTGGGCGCTTCCACTGAATCATGATTTTCGGTGTCCTGCAATCTAGCAAACTTGACCTATGTCCGGATAAATTTAGACGCATAGCAGAAGTCAAACTGGGCATTGACATCATAAATAAATCGGTGGCAATGACCTACGGGAACTGCGCAGACCGTATCCGTATCAAACATAATAATCAAACGTATTTTTCAAATAATATTCGACTCCAAACAGCCAATAGCTGATAAACATCCATTTTTTATATTGTTACCCACGCGCTTTTCGTTGGAAAGGTTTAAATTCAAATCCATAAATCTTGCCAAGCCAATGCCACGAATTGCAGACCGCCAGCAGCAGATAGCGGATAAGGGATAAACAGGGCACGCGATAAACGGGCATTTGTCATTACATTATGTATTATTCATTATTACGATCTGTCATAACCAAGTACCGGCATTTGATTGCAACGTGAACGATGACGCCCGAGCCGGAAACAGTGAAAGTGGAAAGGCTGCTCGACGTTATATTATATTATGCGACGTTATGCAAGAACAGAAACGGCGAGAACAAAAGGAACTGAGTGGGCCGTAGTGATGTATGCGATGCCCAAGGTTTTTTCGCTTGATAAGTTTAAAAATTTCAACCGAAATTCTTCAGATTTAGGGAAGAAGGCAGGATGATAAATTATTCATATGGTCTTGCTACCGAGAGCTCCATTGTATCTCCTCGTTCTGTTACAAATATCTTTATGAGAAAGAGGGAGAGGTTCTAAGGAATTAGCAGTATGCCTTTGTGTATACATTTATATTTTTACAGTTAGTACCACACAAGAGTCCCAACTGCTCCCAACGAGGTTGAAGGTAGCGGGGAGGGGAAGGAGATAGGGAAGGGGAGGGTTTTTAAGTACCTGGCTATTCAGATCTGGTCATCAAACACGGCTAATGCCATTTCAAGCAACGTTTTGATTCTGAATGGTGGTTTTTTACCAGAACAATATTTAGGGTATCTATTACTCTGGAACGTGCCGCAAATATACTTTTTTTATTATTTTTATATAAACTTAATGTGTTAAAGAAAATCGAAGATATAAGACAAAATAATCTCTAATACTTAAGATATTAGAACTTTCTCTGTTGAAATCATCCTTTGTTGGAATAAATACAATATTTACCGCGAGTCACCTTTTTCCAAAAGTTAAAAACTTCTATTCTGTTATATTTATTGACGGAGCCATTGTATTTATATATCGATGGTAATAGAACGTAGATATTTTTACAATAAATATTTCAATAAGATTAACGAACAGCTAAAATATTGTAATTCTAGAAATTAAAACATGATATATTTCCAGGGTGTAAAAATCCATAAAATAAGAAAAAAAAAGTTAAACCGCTGATATATTTTTTGTCAGACATCACATCATCACTGGTGGGCACTGGGCCGTGACTATTCGAGCGATATGAGCCAAATAGCGGGATCAAGATTACATTTATCAAAGAAGACAGACTAAACAAACCAAACAAGCAACGCAGCATTCTGACCCGACAAAAAAACCAAATGGTGTCGCGGATTAAAAAATGACTCACGCGAAAGGAGCGGTGCCGATAATGCCAAGGCTGGAATGGAGCAAACTATTCAGTGAATGTCGAAGGCGTAAGATTGGACTAAATATTTCATGCAAGATCTGTAGGAGTGCAAGGCTGATGTAATTGTGGGCACTGCAATTGAGAAGGGATTGGCTGGTGTCTGGTAAGGTCGCGTGGAACGAATGCTCTTAACAGACATGCAGCGGGGATTCTGTGAAAGTGAAAATAAGTCAAGGATAACCGAGGAAGACCCGAATGCAACTACCGAGTATAATGTGGGGCAGATATTCGACATTGGCCCAGATGGAATCTTGAAAATCGTGCTTGGAAAACACATAAAAGTTAGGGTAGGTAAGTAATGATTTTATGGTGAAATTCATCATAAAAATAACGGACTGCTCAAATGACTGTTTTCGACGTTGAGTCGAGAAGGAACTGTGCGGTTATGGAAATTGATTCGAATGTTTCTGAAGATATGCATTTGTGATTTTCTTAAAGTGAAAAAGTCGATGATACTTGTTAAATCAAGAAAAACCTCAAAATGCCAAAAAATGGAGCAGATATTGGACGCTGCCCCGATTAAGTTTCGAAAGTCGTGCATGAAAACTTTAAAGGTATTGCATTTTTGTAATGATTATAACCCTTTTTTGAAATGGCAGAGCTGAGTTTTCGATGTTGAGTTGGAAAGGAAATTGTGTGATTAACGGCAACAATGAAGGGTTTTAGCCAAGTATCGAATATTTCAAAAGATTCTGTGAAAGTGAAAATGAGTCCACGATAGCTGAAGAAGACCCGAATTGCCCGAATAAATTGTAAAGTAGAGCAGATATTCGACTTTGGACCAGATCAAGAGTTTTGAAAGTCTTGTACGAAAACACATAAACGTAAGGTTTATGATTTTTAATGGCAAAATACAGCAAAAAATATATTCATACGACAAAATTGAGTTCAGTTGGGAAGGAACTGAGCGGTTTATGAAAAAACTGATTTGTTTTATCCAAGTATCAACGCATATAATATCACGTCCTCGTGCAGAGTTCTGAAAGCGTTTCATCCGCATTGACTATCGCATACGAGAATCCGAGACTGATAACAGTTTACTATTATGACCGATGAATCCTTCAAACGTAAGATGGTCGCGATATGGAGGGTTCTAAAAGGCGTACTGCTGACAGCACATTTGTAACATCTTCCTTGTTCTCGTACAAGTTGAATAAAACCGAAAGAGAGGTTAGAACATGGCTCTTAGTGGTAGGACCATACCGCGGTTTTATATTCATAGATAAAGCCCTATCAAATTTATCTTTTTGCTCGTCTCATAGGAGCCTCGACCTTTTCCTTTCGTCTTTATGGTCCCTGTTTTCACGTGTGAAACAAAAACAAAAGCCGTTGATAGGTGGGATGGATTGCGCGGCGCAAACAACGAAGATTTTAATGGCATGTGGGTGTTTATTGCACCATTATCCAGACTCGTTACACGCGTTGAGAAGATCAATCGGCATTAAATTCGGAATACGCGGAATCGACTGCCATTTTGACGATTTTACGCCAGTAAATATTCGGACGATAACTTGGTAGGTTTCGGAATTTTATTACATAAAAGCATAAATCTGTTTTTTGAAGCACCAAAAACTATCAGGCCGTGATCTCTGGCATCACGAAATTTGCAAATTTCTTACTGGCTGAAATATTCGGGTCAACGCATTTATTTTCAGATTACTTATCATCACTCACAAGAGCTACAGAACTCTGAAACATCGACGTTAGCGTAAAAAAAATTGTCGAAACCAAATATTGTTTGTTCCATATTTTACAAATGTTTTATAAGAAATACAGTGTTGAAACTCGAATGAAGGCGGGCAGTAACTACTAGTACAATATGTACAAAAAATCTAATAGGGGAAATTACCCCCATATTTATATATTTTTTTGTAAATGTACGATCGTCAGTTTGAAGCCATAATACGTTCAAGGTATTTTTTGGGATACTAACAATAACAAAATAAAAACAAAGTAATAAAATACGTGTAACGGACAGTAAAAGAGCCAATTTCTGATTTTTTATGGTAAATACTCAGCTTACGTAAATAAAAAAAGAAAACATACGTATGTCGTTAAAATATAATGTTAATCATATTTCGTAAAAATTCCAAATCAAATCAATTACTTATCTCCCTTACAAACATGGTTTAATTTTAGCTAAAGAAAAATCGAGAAAACAAAAAAATATATATTTAAAATATTTTTTGACTGGCAAAAATATAAATTAAAGATTCACTGAAATGAATATGATAGGTATCAGTTGTACATAATATGATTTCTCAACACTGAAAACGAAAGTGGCCATATTAAAACCATACCACCGTGAAAATATAAAGCGAAATAATTATCGCAGATCGTGGCAATACATAGCGCTCCAAAACAACGCAATTACGGACTTAATTAAAGCGTTTTTTTTAACTGACGCAACGAATCAAGAGTCAATTAGAGCGCGGCACAGTGGTTTGAATCGCAACTTCACCTGGCGACAAATATATCTGTCAAAAGTCTGTCTGAGATACTAAGGGCATATCGCTCACCAAACTGAGAACTCAAACTTGAAATAGCCGAGTTTCAGTGGCCAAGTGGAAGGGAGAAGAGGCAAAAGAAGATCACCGATGCCTGATCATGATCACAGGCGCCTGGAATGTCGGTGACCACGGCTCTCCATGCAGCGCAAAGCCGTGAGAAGTGGAGGAGCCTGGTTCATCGAAGAAATTTGAACGAGGTTCCAATGACGTTACAAATATATAGACACGTTGTAACCTTAGAATATTAACTCAAAATGTGGCAAGTAACAAACACACTTATGTTACCAGTAAATTCATCATTCAAATATCGGTCATGTATCATCATGTATGACAAAGATAGACATTCATAGAATATGTGTTTATGATCGAAACAGATGTACGATCGGACAGAATGAGATACCACTTTGCTTACTCGCTTACGCGAAGACGTCATTATGTTGGTCAACAATGGAGATAGTTGTGTTGTCTAAAATAATAAGTAATTTGCGCGTACTTATAAATGAAATGTGATTCCTTGGCTATTAGTAGTCTTTATGATCACATTTAAACCAAGAATGTTGAAAAAAATAAAAAATAAAATTTTTCATTATAAAATAAATTCAGAAATATAAAATTTTTGTTAGAGGAATATTTTTCTAAAATAGGAGTGGGGTCTAAAACTTTTCAATATATCCCAAGGTCCACTCGCATCTCAGTCTTTTTAAAAATTGAAACACATGAACGGTGTACTAAAAATAATAAAACAGTTTTTTGACGAAACCTCGCTTAAAATTTTTACAGTTACAATAAGCATTTTTTAAAGAGTTGATTTTTTTTAAAAATCACTCAAAACAATAAAAATAATATGTTTCATCAAGAACATGCCTTAAAGAGAGATATCCAACGAAAATGTCACTTCTTAACTCGGATTCAAAAACGCTAGCGGTTGTTTCAGATACTCATATGCGATCAAAAGCCGGGTAGAACAGACACGAATTAAGAATTAAGTGGCGTGTTTGCGGTGCTGCCATTTCCGATTAGGCAATTAGGTTTTTCTTTTTAAATTTACTCAGAATTTTTGGGATATTTGAATATTCTACTATCAAGATATAAAGATTTTGATATAATTTGACTACTGTGAAAATATTGTATTTTTGGCCACAAAATTTCGCAATCTGAATGTATGTGCGCTGGGCGCTAAGCCGAGGCGTTGAATCACTTGACTTCAATAATCGATTAATAAATAACGAGTGCATTGTTACATTTATAGACAGGCGATCAAACATGAAATACTGAATCAGATTCCCAATAAAGAAAATGAAACTGTAGGAAAAAAGTTTTTGGCACTCGGTCAAGAACTGAACAAAAACGACGTAATGGTGTTGATAATATCGACTTCACTGGACGGTTGACTTGGCCGATGCGAATTGAGAGCGTCAGGTGATGATGACAAAAAAACTTGCACCTAAATTAAGAGCGATGAAAGGCGGGCATTGTGATGACTCGGTAAAAAAACTAATGCATATTTGTGAGGCAATATTTTAAAACATTGAAAAAAATCAACAGTGGTTGTTTTGAAAAGAGAATGACATCATCCAAGACAAATATGCATCATCATCAAGTGCCGTCATGCTCAAATTGAATGACCAGTGATCTGAATTCCTTCGTGTTATCTGCAGCATACCTCAGTTTCTCTACTTTTTATTTATTTGTTTTATAGTTAATACCGCACAAACGTCCCAACAGATCCTGAGACTATGGCATCCCTAATCGGGGTATGTTGTGAGGCTGGAGGTAGTGGAGAAGGGAAGGAAGTGGAAAAGTGGAAGGTCGGGAAGTACCTGACTATTCAGATCTGGTCACCAAACACGGTTAAAACAATTCAAGCAACGTTTCGATTCTGAATAGTGGTCTTTCACCAGGACGATACTTAAAGTATCTACCACTCTGGAACGTGCCGCAAATATACAATTTATAATTTCATATTATTTAAATGTGTTATGACACATTTAATGAAATAAAATTTATTTGCGGTCGCCTGGCTTAAACTTGCGACCTCTGGATTCGTAGTCGAGCGTCTTACCACTAGACTACGGAGGCCGTTTAATATCTCAGTTTCTCTACTGGTAAGCTTGTCCATCCCTCGACTGACTTATCAACACTCTTCTTTCTATGTTGCCTACTGATACATAAACTGTGCTTAGTACTTAACAATACAAAGTCCGAAACTTTTTCGCATTAACCACAAATAATATTTTTTTTTTAAATCCCTACCTACCTATAATGTATTTTAGCAGACGTTATTCTGTATTTGAAATGTTTGGATTAAAGCAGTGTCAGTGAGTTTTTGCCTGCGCATATAACCTGTTAGATATGTCGTGGCGCTTTTGCAGCTGCCTGACGTGTTTTAGTCTTGTTATTTTTCGCCAAATAAGTAGGATATTTCACAAATCACTTTAAAAAAAAAAAAATAATTAAAAAAATTTAAAAAAAATAAAAAAAAAAAAAATAAAAAAAATAAAAAAATAAAAAAAAAATAAAAAAAAATTAATTAATTAATAAATAATAATTAAAATAATAATCATAATTTTAATTTAAAAATTGTGTCTATCTGATGGGACCTGCCAGGTAAGTATGTTCCTGTATATTATAATTAATATGTAATGATAGAAAGTAAGATCTGTACAGCGCCCTTGAGGTGATTTTTCACAAAAATGGCGCTATACAAATCGTCCAAATATTATTATTATTATTAACCAGACCAATAACGATAAGCCAAATAATAACATCTAAACATACTCAGCCACTAAGTGTTTTAACGAACTAGAAAGACACAAGAGACAAAAATAACTACGAAATAATAAAATAAAAAAAACAAAAAAATACACTTTACATATCGTATATGTGCATTTTTAATTAGTACATAAGTATATTTTTTCAAATATATAGTATAATACAATATATTTACATTAGAAATAATACAATAGATTTAAAAATTACGGAGATTTCTTAAAAAGCTAATATCAGAAAGGTTTTTTCAACAAAAAAATACCAAATTCAGTAAAGAAATCACTTCTTATGTTTCTTCTTCCTTGTAATTATTTCTAGTTTGGTTTAGTTCATGATAAATTACCTACCTAATTGAGAAAATTCTCGTGCTTAGTATATTTACACTTGTATATTCACAATAGTAACCACGAAATTATGTAACCTGTGATAGTACTCCCTCTCCTTAGAGAAAATGATAACTAGGATTTTCTCAATTAAGAAGGTAATTAATAAAATTTCGAAATTTTAAGGATTACATGAAAACTATTCTTGAATTTATATATACCGACAAAATAAAAATAAATCTTTTCTACGGTAATTTCAGCTAAAGTTTTAACAATTTCGATGATGCCATATTTATATATAAGAAGGCCTTGTATTTTTATGGTAATTTTAACCATAGTTTTTAAGCATCGCCAAGCGCCCCTAAGGTGATGTTTCATAAAAAATAGCATTGTATAAATTAGCTAAGTTTAATCATTATTGTCATAAAACTTCATGTTGAAAGAAATTTGATGTTCCTATGATGTAATCCTTGCGGGATAAGCGATATTAATGTTTTGAAGATTCCCACCGAGGGTTGTCGGAGTTGGTGCAAATATCGCTCGGGTAAAATTCTCCGGTCGCGTGTCTGCTGAAAATTGTAAAGAGAAGCAAATAATCATCAATCAGGGGTTCTCAGTGGTCCATTTTAGAAAGAGCACGCGAGCGCCCAGCTTCAGGATAAGATCACACATTACACGGACGGTAACATCCCTAGTAAACTGCAGAGATTATTTAAAGTGAACATGGTCATGTACCTTGGATCAATAGCATATCAACAATATAAAATGACGAGTACTTACTAATCATACTAAAATATTTTGTATTATACGTACACAAAACTAAATTTTCACATGGGCTAACAAGAGGTTCAAAGTAGGGTTAGCTTCAAAACAGGCATCCAGAGTGCCTGATACAAACTTTGCTTGAAATGGCATCAGCCGCGTTCGATGACCAGATCTGAATAGCCAGGTACTTACCGACCTTCTTCGAAATCATCTCCTTTCCCTCCCCATTCCTTTCACCCTCACAACATACCACAGTTGGGGTGCCATAGTCCCACTTGCTTCAAGTAGTTGGGACTTGGGTACTGTGTTCAAATTTAAAAAAATAACAAAGAGATATAGGAAGGATGCAAAATTGTGTAGAAAATAACAAAACCTTAATTTTGGCCACTGCGTCACACCTCTCATTATCGCACACAACGTATGTACGAGTATGATAGTGAAAGAAAGTAACGGATCTCCCGGCGGTAGGACCTTAAAAAATAGTTTGAACCTTGGAGTAACTATATATGGAGAGAGAGCTAATTATTTTTACCCAACCTATACAAATTTGGGATAAATCACTTTCTCCGGGTTTTTACGTCGTACGCCATGAGAGAGAAAGAGACAACAAAAAATCTCAAAATATCACACCGTTTTTACGTATGTAAGAATGTTCTGTCTCCCGCGACTTCGCCTAAACGTTTTGATATGCAACATAACTGGACATAACTCAACGGTTTTTTAGGTTATATGCTATATTTTTGTTTATAACAATACTGTGAAAAAGTGGTTATTCAAATAAACAAAAACATTATATCGACATGTGCTATGAATGGATGTATACATACCCTAGCCCTAGTCCTAGCTACGCCCAGGTCTAGCGAAGTCAGGCAAAAACCATCAATACTGACTAGATAAGTACTCCCTCCTGTATATTATTGCTCTGAGGTTTGAACTATATAAAGTAAATTACGTTAATTAAAAAAATATATACATGAGTTTTGAGCCTCTCAAAAATAGGCCTCCACCCCACCAAGAATCCTGTACCGAGGTGTTCAAGTTAGAATTATGTGTGTGTTATTATAATTTTACTATGGACGCCATTTTAAAATAATAACAAAAATATTTTGAAGAGGACTTTGTGCGGGCCGAAGCTGTATTTATACATTGTGAATTGCTGCTTTTCCAAAGTCCTGTTAAGAAATATTCCGTATTATTCCCGGGAGGCCTCCACCCTCGCAGGGCGTCCCCGTCACTTGCAATAACACTCCGAGGAGGAGCGTCTGGAGAGTACATCCGAAATTAATTTATGTCCTCTGTCTCCTTTCCGCTGCGGGTTATTTTTATACATCTGCGCAAACAGCCGTCCGATATCTGGGTCGCCTTCGGTTCTCGGAAGGAAAAATGCACAAAAAATCACTTTAACTCATGCAAATTTATTGCGGAGCGAGGTATGCAGACAGGATGGCGAAGGAAGCCGAGCAGGGGTGCAACAATGTATCGCTGTTTGAGGAACATTTCAATGAAGCGAATTTATGATCTTATTGTAATTTTTGCAATGCGGTGTTTTCGCGAAGGTTCACATTATGCGAGATTATGTAAACATCTACTTGAAATACTAAAACGTAGTGGCAACCTTGATATCGCTCAGCGGTACGTTTGAACGAAGTTATGCAGAAAGCTGAAGATTTTTATAGAAATTGTGATGAGCCATCAAGCACAACGGTCATGTTGTTATGCTCGTCAGCCGATCACAGTTCATTATTATTATCATCTTTCACCAGGGCGATACTTACAGTATCTATCACTCGTGAACGTGCCGCAAATATATTATGCTTAATATGAATTCAATGTGTTATGACAAGGGGCCGCTCGTGACTGTTTAGTGTGTTAGAGTGCTGAGATTGAAAATTACGACGTTATTGATGTTGTTGTAGCCGAAAATGATTTATTTAAAAAAAAAAATGTACAAAGATTTTTCAGTTTTGGTAGGTCAATGACCTACCAAAACTAAAAAAAATTGAAATTCATAATACAAAAAAAATTGATATGAATAAAATCGCTTTCGTCTACAACAACATCAATCATGACGTTTATTTCAATCTTAGCGCTCTAGCACAGCTAAAAGTCACGAGCCGCCCCTGGTTATGACGCATATTAATTAAATATTATTTATTATCGAACGCCGGGTTTGAGCCCGCGACCTCTCGATTCGTAGTCGAGCGTCTTACCACTCGACCGTCAAATGATTGGTGAGCGTGACCTTAAAAGTCAGTCATACATTTTGATTTTACTATGATTATTGAAGTTTATACGTATAACATAAGATGGCGTCCAGGATTGAGAAATCAAAATATTGATGTATTTTTTTTTACTTTTGAGCCTTTACCTTTTGTATATTTGTTTACTAAACCAAAAGGTTCTTCACAGATGAGATGGAGAGCCGACTTAAAAAAGAAATACCGCTTTCGGCTGAGAGAAAATTTCAAAGAATCGACAAACAGTATACATTTGAGGATGGCCTACGTCCAAGAATACAAGAAAAATAGAGTGCGACAATATTCTTGATGAACTTTGAATACATTATAAAGTTGAATCCAATGCCCATTACCGAATTCGACGACCTGTGACAATAATGCCATCAGAAAAAGTCGCCCAGCATTAGATCGACTCGTCTCAGATCGCAATCTGCGGTGAACTGCGCGACCCGCTCAATTCAACAGTCGCTCCAGGAATACTGATCACACATATATATATGCATAGGTATAGTTGCGGCTAGACTGCGCCGAGACATTAGGTCATTAGTCATTAGTATGGCCGCTTCGTTCTTTTTTTGCATTTAGGATATCTACCAAGTAACTGCTTAGGATGGAGGTTGGGAAACTTTTATAACTATTATACATATTATTTTTACTATGGCGTGTAACCTTGAAGTAGCAATATATGGAGAGAGAGCTAATTCTTTTTACCCAACCCATAGAGATTTGGGATAAATCACTTTCTCCGGGTTTTTACGTCGTACACCATGAGAAAGAAAGAGACAACTAATTTTTACGAATTATCGCACCGCTTTAAAGTATTGTTAGAATGTTCTTCGTGTCCCGCGTCTCCGTTGACCTCGCTAACACGTTATAATACGCGAAATAAATTAACACAACTCAACGGTTTATAAGGTTACATGCAATATTTTTGTTTAAAACAATACTCTGAAAAAGTGGTTATACGAATAAACAAAAACATTATGTCGACATGTGCTATAAATGGATGTACAAATACTCTAGCCCTAGTCCTAGCCACGCCCAGGTCTAACCGAGTCCAGCAAACCTTGTAGAAATTGACTACAGCTCTCTGTACAGCGCTCTCTCTCTCTTGTACATTATTGCTCTGAACGTGTAACTTTACTTTTTGCTTACTCAATCAGTGTTCGTAAAACATGTTGGGTCGGGGGTACGTTAGTACGAACTTTTTGACAATAGGATGACCAACAAAAAAAAAATTAAAAAATCAATATTTTTATCCTGAAATTTTTAGGTATAAAATAATAACCCCCATGGTTTCGCGGTATAAGCGTGAGATACGGTGTATTTGTTTTCGACTTAAAAACTGACTCTTTTTTATATTCTCTGTTAGCCAAAATATGTTATTATTATTCAAATCTAATAGGTTTTTGAAGGATAACAATTCAACATTGTCAATTTTTTAACGCTTTGAAAACCAATGTTAACTCGAATTAACACGAACTTTGTGATTTTTTTTCGGTAACTTAAACATTTCGAAAAAGTCGTGTTTCTGCTTTATAATAACTGGAAATCTTCTCTGCGGCATCTATTTTTTGTCGCTAAGTTACAATCCTTATCTAGCCACAAAAAGCCGCTAATATTTTGACAGTTCTAGTTTTGGCGGACATTTTCTATTTGGAATCCATTGGTATTTTTATTTTATGTTATTTATTCATGTCTATTTTGTTTATTTTATTCAAACAATAAAAATACCCCTGAGGTCAACTATTAATTCAAATTAACGAAGACCCTTTTACTAATATATACATATCTATATAGATATACCAATAAATTTCAAATAATTTTCAGAAATTTTGTCAAGTATTAAATATTTTCTAAATGTGGTAACAAGAGTTTATTATTTAAAAAATCAGTTCAAAACAATTTCCATAATATTTAACGTTCGACATAAATATTTTATTTTGCACGACGTCGTTAATTTTACACAATAAACGATAAAATAATATTAAAAAAAAAAAAAACCAAGATTAGAATATATGCCCAAGTAACGAGATTATCGTAAGTTTAGAAAAAGATTTTGTACAGATCGACACACTTAACTACGAAGTCGGTTGTATCGCCACAGTAGATATTAAGGACACCACTGTCAAATAAATCCCTAAAGATTTATTTAGACTAAACATTTGCTATTTTATAAATTTATCCATTGCGCACCAGTAGCATTAAAACAAAAGTGAAATAAAATACGGTAACCAATCAATCTTGACTGAATATAAAAATTATAAACCATTTGGTATTGGCTTGGTATTAACGGTCTTAAATCGATTTGTGTCAATTTGATTTAAGCATTTAAAAAATATTGTTAATGGTTTGTCGAACCTGTTAAATAATTATCTAATACTAAATAGCGTACCTACCCGAAAACACTAATCTTAAACTCTACTTTTAATTTCAATTTCGATACTTAACATTAACTTTTCAAATATTTAAAAAAAAAAAAAACCTAATAAAAACTAGATTTCAACATTTAAAATAATAATTATTGTAGAAGTTATAATACATTATAATAAATTAATTATTAAATTATCATATTGTGATTTTATATCTATATTTTGTTAATCCTTACATATTAAATTTTATACTTACATATATCGACTGTGTTTACGTGTAAGGCGTTATTCAATTTTTTTTATCAAATGCTGGAACGGGCCGAGAATCGGTGATAAACGGGGGCGATGATTAGAAGTGGTGACCGTAAAAAAAAAAAATAATGGCGCTAATCATCGATTTGCGTGGTTCAAACCAGTAGGTCTAAGTTTATTTGCAAAATGTGGAATAACGCCTCTGACCTAAACACAGTCGATATGTATTAAAGAAAATCATGATACGGGAAATAGGTGAGTTAAATAGCCGCTAGATCCCATAAACCATGTGACATAATATAGAAAACAGATAATGATTAAAGAAAACAAAAAAAAAACAACAAAAAAAACTATATAGAAACCTAATTTAAAATATTTTAATAAAACGTGGCTTCTTTAGGTTCTATTTTTGTCGACTGCATAGATAAGTAGATATATCGAACCGTATGTATATTTTCTACGCTGCGTCATCGTGTAACAATAATAGTTTCATAACCAAGCGAGGAGAAGGTAAAGTAGGTAACTATGTTCAATGTTTATACCGACCGAGCCAATCGATGGTGTAAATTCAATTTTATTGGCCAGAAACCGCTCCCACAAAGCTGGGAGTACGAAAAAAAAAAATAATAGCCTGGACGTATTCGAAAAGGGGGAAATATTTATTGCAAAAACAAATAATAATTACAGTAGTTTTGAAGCTAACCAAGTCGGGCGGGTATGGAGTTACAGAACTAGGGTTACAAAAATTAAACTAAATTAATGAAGAACAAATGACTATGATTGGATTTAAAACAAAAAAAATAATATTGCACAAGACTCCAAATTGCCCAAAATGGAACTTTGGCATCTCCAACAGGAGTATGTTGTAAGGGTGAAGGGAATAAGAAGGGGAAGGAAATGGGAAGATGAAGGTTGGAACATATCTGGCTATTTAGATCTAATCACTTAACACGGCTCAAGTCATCTCAAGCAACGTTTTAATTCTGAATGTTGGTCTTTCACCAGGGCGATACCGAGAGTATCTAGCGCGCTGGTACGCGCCACAAATATGATACATATTTATTAAATAAAATATATTTGGCTACGCCGGGATTTCAACCCGCGACTTTTGGATTCGTATTCAAGAATCTGAACCGTTCGACCACGGAGGTTGTCAAAAAAAAGTACAGATTCCACCAACTCTCTTTCAATAATTATTAAAAATAATACATGTTTTCACGTCGCCACTGTAGCAAAAGGGACCGTTTTAAAAAAGACGAAGGACAGTCATTTTAGGTGGAAAAAGAGAACATGTTCTCCTTTGAATACCATCTGGTAACCCTATACAGAAAAGGAACTCTATCCACTGAGGCAGTGTTAAGCAACCTTCGATTGGTATCGCGGTTTAATGGAATAATGGCGAGTATTGGAAAGGGAACTAAATCAAATACATTTCGGAATTTACTGCACAGTATTTATTGTAGTATAAGTACAGTGAAAGTGTAAAATACAACATAACATTGAAAGCTAATTGTGTAAATTTAAGATAATGATCTTGGACCACGGTGTAACATACGGCTGAATACCTGACAGCAAGCATTTCCCAAACTTATTTAAGTACCTACAAACAAGTTTTCTCTGCAATATTCTGTCGTACTAAGCTTAGATGATTTATGCATTTATTAGTTTTAATAACCGGCTTTGTCCGAGTTTCAATATTAAATTCGAATAATTTTCTGACAGATAAATGGACATTCCAAAACTCACGGTGGAAATTATGCTTTATCACAGTCGTAATACCCTAGGAATTTCTGACAGAAGAAGCTGTCAATTTCTGTCACCTTTCAAGAGTTTTACTGTTTCAAGACACACATTTTCTGTTATATAGTTAAGATGGTATCAAGTGAGAAAAAAAAATCAATGGCAATACAGTTGTAGAGCTTTATCCTCGTTAACTCAGCATTTCTATAGCGAAATTTAGTGATATTTTATCACAAATGCGCTTTTCACTAAGAGCTTATCCAATAAGTTCTACATATTTACTAAAATCTATTCAGGGATGCTATTCTTGCACAAAATTACTCCCACAGTGGTGTTCAGATAATATACATTGGCAACCCAAAGCACAGATTGTGAACATTAATAATAATGAAACTGTTTAATATTTATTAAATACGTACAAGGAACGCACTCTGAGACCGTTTCAAGGTTTTTTTGTTTTGGATTCAAGGCTAACATACCCGATCAAACTGAATAATATTTTTTTCTATTCGAAATTTATACATTTTATAAATATCTACATTTAGGAGGTTTTTAAAAAAATATTATTGATTTTAAATTATAAATTACAGGCAGTAAAATAATTCAATTTTTCAAGATGTTATAGGTAACTTAGTCAATTATTTGTCACTATATGTAATTTTTTATTTTTTTATTCTTGATCTATCTGCACAGGAAATATTACATTTTAAAGAAATTAAACACTGTTAAACAAACTTCAAGGTTCAAAAGTTTTAAAACAAACTACTAATTTACGTCAGAACACAAATTTGTCGTTGGTAATTTCAAATTTCGACCCAAACAAAAGCTTTAATTAAGTTTCTTCTAGAAACACGAAACATCGAATTATTTTATGGCCAATAGTTTATAATTTAAAATAACTCTTTACCGTACTATATATTATTTGCAATTCCTTTCGAATAAATGGTTGGATATATTAACGATATAACGGTCACGATTGTGAATATGAATATATTTTGCACAAAGTGGTCAGCATTTTATGAAAAATATTTTACATGGAAACTAATAATACTTTAAATTATGGAAACATGCAGTTTCCAATCATATATGCTCAAAATATTGTTTATATACGACTTAACACATATTATTTATTATGTACGTAGGAAGTTATTTTAGAATTTACGACGAAATTCAACTGAAAAACTACCATGCAAATTTCCACGCAGGGGTAGGCAGAAATAATAGAACGCCACATAACTCAGCTCTGCATAAGAATACTTAATTTTTATATCGCCGTTTTTGTGAAATGTTTTCAATGATGATTTAAAAATATAGAAAAAAAAAACAAAAAACAAAAATCTATAATTTTTTTTTTTTCAAGTCTTCATAAAATAAAACGTGACGAATCGGTTCTACGAAACAGTGTGATACAAACTGGTATAATTAAAAGTTTCGCTCTGTGCTTATATGATAACATCACCAATAAATATTTCCAAAATTTCTTTAAAAAAAAAATTGTCCAATAAAGCTTTAAAATAAATAAGCATAGTGGATATTTTAGATAAAATTAGCTTCAATTCACTGAATTCTTAGTTTCAAGAAAGCTAAATACAAAGCTGTGAAAGCATAAACTTATAGACAGATAACAAGAAACTGAATTTCTACGTGAGAATAGGTTAACCGGAACTTATGTAGCACACGACGAAGAGGACAAACAGAATATTATAAAATATATAATATTATCTAGAACCTTACGAAGTGGTCATAAATTTCCCAGACGAGGGTAGCTTTATAAGTTACACGGCTTATGGTGGCTGACTCCGGGCACGATATATCATTGTTTGGCACTAAAAGACTGTTTCGAATTTGTGGCGGTGATATTTCACTACGCAATTTACCGTGTCTTTGCAGATATACATACTCAATGGTTAAACATTCATATTAGATCACGACCTTTTTGGAAGGTACTTTGAGGAAGGATGGAGGAACCAAAGCTTAGTCTGGAATGTCTGGATGCTATGTTCAGAGATAGAGTTTTTAGGGCATCAGGCCCTTAAGCTTGAAATAAGCTCTCGAATTTAAAACTTTCCACTTCATAAGACTATAAATAGATATTCAAAAATCTTTAATGCAAAGCAGAAAATCTGTGCGTTTTCTGATGGAGTAGAATTTCCGTTTGAAATTTACAATAATAATTATAAAGTTTTATTCCAGAAGGTATTCATTCCACAATTGATAATAATGCATAAAATAAAATAAAATTTGCTGCACATATATACACAACAGTAAAGAAAAAACATAAATTCATAAGAAAAATTAAAAATAATAAATGTAAAAATTGTTAATGGAGGATATTAGGTCTTATGTCTACAGAAGGCCATCGAGAGGGAGTCTATCCAGGCAGTATTAAGATTTATGAGGCCATTTATAAGTCAACGCTATTATTTTCAGCACGCAAAGTAATGAGCTATGGAACTTTTAAATATCAAAGTACAAAATTTTTCATTTTTCGATAAGAAAAAGATTTTGAAAATAGAGAGTGGAAACACGGACGAAACCGGGTAGTAAAGTTTGAATGCACTTTCGAAATTGATTAAAGTACATCAATGAAAAATTACTGTACGAGTGTGTATTTGGTATGATAGATTTAATAAATGAATTTCATTCAATTCCATTTAAATTTGTTTGACGCGGGTTCGCTGCAACCTGCCCACGCATAAAAATACATTACTTCGGAGTGCAGTGGGCACGAGACTCGTTATTCGACTTAATTCGTCTGCGAATCAAAATAACAAAGGCACACCGCTGATAGCTCTTTTGTTACCTCTCCCTCTTTCCCATAAACGACGCACGCATCAGAAAGATAAGTTACAACGGAACTCTCGGCAGTATGACCATATCGAGCTGACCATTCAGAATGTTAAAACATTTTTTTAATTTTTTTATTCGACCGAAAACAACAGACCGTAAAGCCATTGTTTGAATAAAGGCATGATGCTACCGCTGAGAGCCCCGTTGTAACCTCACTTTCTGTTACATGCGTCGTTTACGAGAAAGAGGGAAAGGTAACAACGAATAATTACATCAATGGTATGCATTTTACTATGCTAGTCATTGGAAACACCGTTGGAATGTTTTTAATAGCACCTCACACAAACGTTATTTTTTTAGAAAAGTGTTATGAAGTCTGAGATTCAATCGAAGATTAAAGCTATAGGTAAATCCTCAGAGCAATAATTTACAGGAGGTTGTCAGTATTGATGATTTTTGCCTGACTCGGGCGTGGCTAGGTCTAGGGCTAGGGTATTTATACATCCATTCATAGCACATGTCAACATAATGTTTTTGTTTATTTGTTTAACCACTTTTTCACAGTATTGTTATAAACGAAAATATAGGATATTACCTCAAAAACCGTTAAGTTATGTCGCATAACAAAACGTAATGGGCGGAGTTGCCAGAGACGCGGGAGACGGGAAACATGCTAACATACCGAATGGTGGTGCTATACTATGTGAGTAATCGTCTTGTCTCTTTCTCTCTCAAGGTTTACGACGTAAAAACCCGGAGAACGTGATTTATCGTAAATTTTGATTGGGTAAAAATATTTAGCTCCCTCTCCATACATATTATAGCTATGAGGGTAAATCACAAAATCCAGCTCTGCTACCCTTAAAACACGTTACCGAAAAAAAAACTTTACAATCTATTTCCATCCTTATAATTAAAAATGTAACAAAATAAATTATGTGTTAAAGTACGAGTAGCAACTCTAATTACGCATGGAAATCACGAGTAAGAGGCGGCGCAGAAGACGGAAACTGGGCGGAGCGCAGCCCGCTGAAAAACTACAACATCTTAAATCAATTGGCTAACCGAGGTGGCCAGGAAATGTGCAGATGTCCATTAGACGTTCAGCAAAAATGAATAAGAAATTAAAACTTTTATTTAAGTTGGGTTAGGTTAGTTACGGGTAGTTGTATGGCATTTTCGATATTTTGAGGTTTATAGCTTTAATTTACGAATGCATTTTAGAAATCGTAATACTCCGAACAAACATTTGTTTGGTGGTGTAGAGGGCGAGCCTTTTTGCATGTGGGTTTATTTTAAAAAAAAAAAATAAAGTATGCTCAAATGGTCGGGAGTTTGGTCTAGACGCCATAACTTAAATTTGCATGCAAACTGTTGAATCTCCTCATTCACTTATCGCCCCACAACTAATCTTGCTGAATCGATCTGAAAGGTTTGTTGTTGATAGAGAAGATTACATTTTTCGGGCGAGAGGCAATAAAAGAAATGGAAATCAATTCCATTAAGAGATAAAAGATTTTGGTACTTACGTATTATCTGTGAACATTTTGAATAAGTTAGGTTAAACTTTTTAAATGAGGATATAGGCGAATCCTTATAAATACACTGAACGGTAACTAGTAATTTAGAAGTTCAAAGTAAAAAAAAATGAGATATTGTACTAGACATAATACATCTACGCAGTAAAAATTCTTAGGTAATATAATATGTTATATTACATAAAAAAGAACACTCCAACATCTTGGTCATGCCATGAGGAGCGACACATACGATTATCTGACGATCGGCGTGGCCGAGTGGTTAAGATCTTCGGCTACGAACCCAGAGGTCGCGGGTTTGTTATTTCACATATTAAAAAAAGGTATATTTGCGGCACACTCTAAAGCGATAGATACTCGAAGTGCCGTCCCGTTGAAAAACCACTAGTTTGGTGACCAGATCTGAATCGTCAGGTACTCCCCCCATTTTCCTCTTCCTTTTCCCCACTCCTTTTTCACACAACATACCCAAATCAGGGAAGCCATAGTCCAACTGATTCCGAACAGTTTGGACTATTATGCGGTTATCACAAAAAAAGAAAGAAAAAAGTTTGGTTGAGTACCTATCAATTTATTATGACGATAATGTGAAGTAAACCCACAAGAAATTAATAAAACGGAACCATGTCCTAAAAAATCGACATGTTTGTTGGTACCTAACACATGAAATTTAATGCAACTTTTCGGACGGCTTAAAAAAATCAAAGGCGAGAGATGCTTTGTGTTCCTTGTAATTATTAAAATAAATTTACAAAAAGCTTTAAGAGATATAAATAGTGCGATTTCTGGGTTAATCTCTTTTCCAAAAGATTTGGATCTTTATAAGCTTTACTCTTAAAAAGCTTTAGTCGAAACAATAATCTAACTAAAGAGATCTATTGGCTTTTTAAGTTAGAGACTTGATCAAGACTTGGCCATCACCCAGGAACGTTGATTAAGACAAATAAATCAAACCGAAGATAAAACGACCCACTATAGGTTATAGCGTTCTCTTTGAAACCTGTCGATAGGTTCTCAGCGAAAGCTGGATTGTTTGTGTTAATTGCAAATGGACGCTTTGAGTGAATTCTAACGAAATACTCCATTTCCGCAAGCAATAACTTAGTTAGATAGTCTCCGGGTAAAAATGAACTACCCAAGGCGATTAAACATATTTATGAAGCGGCCGCAGATGATTGCGCCCGGCCAAGATTACACAGCACACAACATTGTAAACAAAGCCGCAGGATCTGAGATCAAAGAAAGTTTAACGGTTTGTTTCCAACTTATAAATTAGCGGTAAGAAGAAGTAGCCGATTTGAGCGAACGATGCCAGAAACGAAGCCACACTGGTGAGCAGCAGACCGATATAGAAAGCCATCGAAGTGTTGGTGGAAAGGTCGGAGAAATATCAAACAAACCAGCTAATCTTGAGAACTTTTAAAGGCTACTGAGTTGCAAATTAGCACATGATAGATGAAGGGTTTTTATTTAATTGATGTTATTTTTCGTATATTTTACTCGGCCTTCAACAAAACCCACCACATTCGTGTATGTAGTATTGTTAATTTTAAGATTTAGCGAATATAGATTAGATTATTAATTGTATAATTGACTCACCTTCTTTGTTGCAACTTATCCAGTTTAACATTCCTTGCCGTAGACGCAGATACACAGAATTGCTGTTTCTCAATCATCACTCTTCTAATTATGGGTATCATTTTCCACTGTCCAAAATGTCGATACTTTTTTGGTACAAGTCTAATTTTTTTTTTTTTTTTCATTTTTACGACTCTACCATAACTTTGACTTGACCTTGGCTTTGATTTGAATGTTCTTTCTTATGTATATTTTGTCCTATTTTTTGGTCATTGCTTCATTATAATATTACGTATGTGCAGTTCTTTCTCTGTTGCTCTTTTTTCTCATTTCGTGTTATGTCTTTTTTATGTAATTGGACAACAGTCTGTTAGTTTATAAATACATAATAAATAAATATTAAAACACGGAAATCGATAGAAAAATATATTTATGTGAGAGTAGAAGAGCTGCATTTTTGTTTTTTTACTGGTTATTGAGCGGGACAGGAGTCAGGGTTCCCACACTTGTTTTATGTGATAAAATATGATTATTTCGCCAGAAGTCTAGCCGAGAGTGTGCCAATACTTTTTCGAGGGCGATGGAAAACTAATTATTCGCTCTCGTATCGCGCAGTTGTTGCTTGGATTATTTTTGGTTGTATAGTGGCAGGGTTTATCCCTTAATTACCCAGGGAGGCAACAATAACAAAACTTCACAATCGTGGTTTTGAAAACGATCCAGTCCAAAGAGTTTCTTTTCAATGTAACGGCGCTGTAATATTTGTAATGTGTATGAGATACTTACCATTACTGGATCACATAAAACAACTGTTTAGAAAATGCGGGAATAAACCTAATTTGTTAGTGAAGAACCTTGTTCCAGTTTTAAGTATTAAATAAGAATAACACAAAAGCAAATCACGATGAAGCATTTCATTAAATATTGAGAGTAATGCCTGCTATGCAAACCGTTACGAGCCAAAGTACTAATTCTACCCTTTTGTATTGCGCATTTGATAATTTCTGCGTTCGTTCATAAGCGATACCTCCTCCACGGTACTGGTTAACCTAGCATTAATCGACTCGAACACACAAAACCGACATGGGACGCAACGCTGACGAGGCGAGCGCGTCAACTACTCTCTCTGGTAGTCTCGCCGAGGGTAAGTTAACACTGGGAGTTTGAGGTGCAATATATTTTTTTTTAATTTTGAAAGTTGACGTTCTGAAAAAGTTTTAAAAGTGGAATACTACGCTTTTTAAAAAACAACCAAATGCGAATGGATGTCTTTAAATATAGAGTCCTAAATACACGTTTCGACTACAGCAGGCGCCCGTGCCTGTATGGGGCTGGGCCTAAGTGAGTCAGGCCAAGCTGATACAAGGGAACATAATATAAACAGTGTGGCCATATGGAACAGCACGGTGACCCGAGCGGGAGTCTTGACGATGACGAAAGCCAGACGCCCAACTTTAAGTCTGAGATCAGAAACTATCGGGAGACATTAAAAAATATACGTACTCAAGACGTAACATTCCAAAAAACGGGGGGTTAGTCAAAGATTTACATTCCAATAAAATCTGAGTAATCCATTGAGAATGGAGTAATCTTCAACAATATTGTCAAATGCTCACCTTTCATATTCTTACCGAAAAAACGATTTTCCAAATTTAAGGTAAAGAACCAGATTTTATTTTTCTATGCTAAGAATTAGTTACTTTCCGAGAAATTTCTCGGAAAACATTTGAGATTATTATATGTGTTCATCAGAATTAATTGAAATTTACACTTCGGGAAGAACATCTTTTTTTAGGCGTGATACACCAAACTCTACCCTACGCCCTGCGACAAGTAGAATTTTTCGAATAACATCGGATTTTGGTTCAATCATCGCCCGACAGTGGGCCGATGAACGCGTCGAATCTGTGTCTAACGTCAGCGTGAATTAACGGATTTAGTGAAATTTTGTGTATTGAAACATTTTGAAATCGCCTAATAGTAAATATTTATTTATTTGTTTTTATATTGGCGGACCATTGTCCAATTACTATTTAACACGAAATGAGAAAAAAGAGCAACAAAGAAAGAACAAAAACATACATAATATTTTAATAGAGCAATGACAGAAATATACATTTGAAAGAACATTAAAGTCAAAGCCTGAACAAGGTTTTGGTAGATTTACAAAGAATGACTAAAATTATTTAGACTAGTACCAACATTTTCAAAACCATGGCTTGAGTTAACAAGTCTGGACAGTGGAGAATGATACTCATAATTAGTAGAGTGATGATTGAGGAACAGCAATTCATTGTTTTTTAGTCTACGGCAAGGAATGGTGAACTGGAAGAGTTGCAACAAAGAAGGTGAGTAAATAATATAAAATAATTTCAAAAGTCTTTTCTACGCTTTTCTAATGAAGAATTTTTTTAATGTTTGTTCAATTTCATCATATATGAATAATCGGTATTAATATATTTTAGTGTTCTAGTATTTTTCTGCAATTTAATAGATCATGTACAATAGAACATAAAATAATACAAATGAATTTATTCCATTTTTAAGTCTCCACCCATTTTGGAAACGCCTTTCACCGATTTATTCATAGGGTACTATGCCCTCTTAAGTTAGGTATGTAAAAATAGTTTTAAAAGGAGACAAACAATGAATACGGGTAGCAGTGTATTGCTGGTAATTTTATTAAATCAATTAATTGTTGTTCGTGAGAGATTCTATGGAAATATGTATAAACTAAAAAAAAAGGAATTTGATTCGTTACAGCCTTGATCTTGTTATCACAAGTTGTCTTTTTACTCAAAAATAGGTGAACGTTTAATATTTAGATCATATTATAAAAGGACACACATAACTTAAAAACCATTATTTGGAAATGTCGAGAAGATATTTAACAATCATGAACAGCCATTATTTGAAACCTAACCTAAACTTTGCTGTTCGAAAACTTTTATTAGAATTAATCTCTAAGATTAAGATGAGTAATCACTCCGTGAAGTTTCTCGGTATGTGCGTGAAACACGCTGTATATATTTCATACAGGGTGTGTTCGTGAAGTAAACAACACAAACTGCGATTTAAAAAAAGTGAACCCAATGTTTGTGGCGCCTGGTGGTATTATCGATGGTGAAGCAATCTCACAATTTAAAAACATTCACAAACCGAAGTTGCCACAGTTTACATTACGTACTCTGGATACGCGGAACCCGTAAAAGCGCTGTTGATGAAAAGCGACTTTACGACTTAAGACGCGGCTTATAAACATCCCACCCACCGAAGAGAAAAACCGACAGAAGTGTGCTGTAGGCATGTCTGGTGTGCTTGAAGTAAGGTTAATTTTATATTAATATTTGAAATGATATAAATAATTTTCAACGTAAATATGAAACAAAAAATATAACGGTCGCGACCGAGTATCAAACTCGTTACTCCCGGATAGGGTAGAGGTTCCGAGTTCTTATATTGGTTTTTTTCCTGCTGTTTCATAGTTACAGTTAAGATTATCGATATTATTTCAATTATCAATATAAAAATAATAAGCATAAAAGTTAATTATAATTTAATTAATTCATTCACGACTTTGTAAGAAGTCAAAAATCTTCTGTAAAATAAAAATAAATGGTTTATCCAAGACACCATCTAGGTACATACTATGTGCTCGGGTAGAGCTTTGAATAGCATACAAAGATGGCAGCCAAATCAGAATAAAAATAGAAATAAATTATATCAATAATTTTCAAAATAGAGAATGAGTTCGATTAAAAACGCCGGTTTTTTACAATGTCTCGGTATCTGAATTGGCAGAATCGTTATTTCCGGATACAGTAGAGGTTCCGAGTTCGAGTCTCGCTCGCGACAGTTATATTTTTTCTATTTCATATTTACGTTGAAGATTATCGATATTATTTCAATTATCAATATAAAAATAATAAGCATAAAAGCTTTAAAGTTAATTCTAGTTTAATAAGGTTAATTTTCCTTATCAGGTGAAAATGATCAAAATTTTTCATTTATAGAAATTATTTCTTGAACAGATAATCAATTTCACTATCGGCGGTCCGGGACCTAGGGGCCGAAAAATCTCGATATCAATTTTCTTTAAAATCTATTAAATAGATCACACTTCTAGGGATTATCTGTTCAGTGATTCCACCATTTATGGCCCACAAGAGAGCGACGGGGGTTTATTAAGAAGTGACAGAAACGCATTAGAAATTAGACGACGAAGAGTGCAATGTCCCATTACGTCAGAGCAAAGCGCGTAAAGCTGCGTAATGTCATATACGAGTACATGTAAAGCCATGTCACCGAGGAGTCTCAAAAGCATATTCTAGTTTCGCGGAGATTACAAAGTAATTTGGTGTACGTCGTATACCAAAATGTGCGAGTCAAGTATGCATGGTATTGTTAATTACATGTAGATAATATTATCCAGCAGCGTGCGGTGCAGAGAAAAAGGATTATGCAAAAAAATCGCTCTTACGGTATATAGTTGCTCATTCAGAAGAGTGTCAGCAGAATATTTGAAGCAAAATTGAATAGTAGAAGAAGTCTGAGACACCCTAAGAAGACATAGCGCGATCAAGTGAATTAAATACTCAAGTCGGGTCATAGCAAGAGTCAGAATAACAAAATGGTACGTATGAAAACATGTGCGAATGTTAATAAAGCAATGAGTTTTGTGGCGGTTCATCCTCTCTGCCTACCCTTGCGGAGAAACTAAATGACGGTGAAATAGTTATTTAAATTATAATAAATTATGTATTTTTTCAACTAATTATGAAATCGGTTCTCCGTTTATAATTGGCAGATATTTTCATAGCACTTTCTCAAAGGTAAATCTATTGTCTTTAGAGTATCTTTTGAAACGGCAAGTGGCAGGGATTGCGTACTATTACATATTCCCAATCAGTTAACTTTAACTCTTGTAGCTAGTGGCGTCTATAACGATGACGTCAAGACTCGTACGAACAAATAGAGAGCATTTAGATATGGTTGTTATTTATTCCCTTTATTTCATTATTAAATTTATTAATTTTAAGTACAAGAAAACTTGAATATTGAAAAATGGTGTTTACTGAAGAGTTGTTAGATTTTCCCTGAAATTCTTCAGAACTTGGTTCATTTTCCACCATGAAATACCTGTATATGTCATAGCTCACCTTTGTATAAAGAGCAATGCACGCCACTGGCCTTAAAATAACAAGGTACAATATAACATTATTATCTTGGTTGTGTTGTTCACACTGATATTGTCAGTGGCCTATGTGGGACCAAAAATGATGTTCTCGTTACTGGGAAGTAGACAGAATAAACTTGAAAGGGAGAATGCTAAATATAGCAGACAGGGAAGCACATGCTACCGAAACTCATGTCAACAAAAAGTATCCTACATTCTGTGATGAAAGGGTGTTGATAAGGAATTTCGGATTTAGATTTTTGAGATGTTACATCTTATAAAGAGCTGCTGAAAAAAATCTACTCGGTGTTATAAATAGATTATATTATTGATTGAGATAAAATATTAAAGGTAAATACAAATTTGGATGATTTTGACGCGTAGCTACATAGGTTGAAAGTTGGGACCGTAAATCAAATATGTAAGACACGAACAGATTAGATAAATCAAATACTTACATCGAGTCAAGGCAAGAGACGGAGTAACAGAAGTGTAGGAATGAGACTTGAAGTAACAATATATGGAGAGATAGCTAATTTTTTTTTACCGTAAATACTTTCTCCGGGTTTTCACGTCGTACACCATGAGAAAGAAATAATTTAAAAATTCTACATGGGCAGTTAGGAAAATGTCTAAGGTTTCCAGTGAATAAAAAATGTAAGCTGTTATCTTTTAAATTCAACGAAAAACATAATAAAATGTCGGTTAAAAGTGCATTTTGAAAACCAGCGCAGACATTTTCGAACGTTTTAGATAAAGTTCCACTATGAACTTAAATTCATCAGTAAAAAAAAATGTATTCACTAGAAACCTTAAACATTTCTCTAACTACCTGTATAGAATTGACGGATGAATAATTTGCAGTATTGCTAGTACTAGAAAACCAAAAAGTGTGTATTTTTGGGTGCTGACCCTTAAGTAAAGCAATTAGACAGAATTGAACGAAAATATTTAAAAAATATATATTATTTGAGTCGGAAGATTGCTAATTCATATTGATCTAGAACTTTTATGTGTAGTTGCAATAAGCATCAAACATGAATATGAAAAAACAGCTGCGCATACAGGACTCACAAATGAAACCAACTATTACGTGCTTGGTATTGAAGACAATTTTTTTTTATGAAATGAAAAAATAACTTTGTATAAGACCACAGATTTAATTTTAATTTTTATGACCGACCGGTTTCGCTTAACCTAAGCATCATCAGGAAACAAAATTAAACTGAATTGAAACCGGTCGGGCATAAAATAATTTATTATTTTATTTTTTCATTTCATCAAATATGCCAAACCACAAAGTAATTGCTTTCTACGATTTTTTTTTACTTTTCAGCATAGGTTTCCGGCCTCCGTGGTCAAGTAGTCCTCGACTACGAAACCAGAGGTCGCGGGTTCAGATCCCGGCGTGGATAAATAAATTGTATTAATTGATTTGTGTTATTTGACAATAATAATTAAAAATCATATTTGTTAATATATATTTTACGGCACGTTCCAGAGTGGGAATGACCACCATTCAGAATTAAAGCAGTGTTTGAAATGGCTTTAGGCGTGTTTGGTGACCAGATGTGAATTACCAGGTACAAGCCCACCTTTCTCTTCCCTATATCCTTCCCCCACGCTATTAACTTCAGCATCACAACCAGTGGCGGCTCGTGAGTTTTTAGTTTTTAGTGCTAAGATTGAAAAATACGATATTGTTAGTGTTGTTGTAGCCGAAAATGATTTTTATTTTTTTTCAAGATTTTGTTTTTTGTATGAAGATTTTCAGGATTTTTCAGTTTTGGTGGTGCACTGCACGGATTTCTGAAAAATCTTCATACAAAAAGTTGAAATTTCGAAAAAAAATAAAAAATATTTTCGGCTACAACAACATCAATGATGACGGTTTTTTTCAATCTTACCACTCTAGCACACTAAAAAGTCACGAGCCGCCACTGATCACAACATACCCCAATTAAGGATTCCATAGTCCGACTGGCTCCAGACGGTTGTAAGCAGTTGAGACTCTTGTGCAGTATTCGAATTTAAAAAAGAGAGTTTTTTTTTTTTAAATAGTGTAAATTAAGTATCGGAAATGAAATTATTTTGAGATTAGGTTTCCCTTTTTAGGATTAGATAGTAAAATAAACAGATCCAAAAAAATATTAATACTTAAATGCAAAAGTCAAAATTGTCAAAAAAAAACTTTATACCAAGCATCTAGCACCTAGCACCTAGTAATTCTTATTCTATCTGTTTTGAACACATTTGATGTTAGAAATAGGTAATCTAGATTCCTTTAGATTGCGTAGGTGTTTGCATTCAGAGCGGTAGATTACCATTATTGCTAATAACGCGAGACAAAGCATTTCAATATTGACACTGTGAATCGTTCGTTCATTGTAATGTTTTCTTTAATCGACGCGTGTTAATTCAATACAAAATTACCTACACTCGGTATATTACAATAAGGTGAGATTTTAAAACACTTTTATTTTGTAAACGTTGGATAGTCTATAGGTTCAAAGAAGTGTGGCAATCTACCTATGGTAACCTACGCATTAAAATAAAATTATTCAAAGAAATTAAAAAATAACTTTGTATAAGACCACGAATATTATTTTAATTTTTATGACCGACAGGATTCGCTTAGTCTCAGCATCATCAGGGTATAAAATTAAACTAAAGAAAAAATACAAAGTGTGCGGTAATATATACTCATACAGAGGGAGAACAAAATAAAAAATAACAAAACAATAGAATAAAATTCAAATTGTAACAAAGGAACAGAGAGAAAGAGACAGATATTATGAATTGATAGACTAAATGTTAACTTTGAAGGTGATTAAAGAATAATGATAATTTTTTAATTTTTTTTCATAATACCATATTTTTTACTTTATTCCACTATTTTTTATTTAAGACCTGACCGGTTTCACCTCACGACAGGCATCTTCAGACTAGTGCCCGTCGTATAGTGAAACCGGTAAAGTCTTGAATAAAAAATAGTAGAATAAAGTTAAAAATTTGGTTTAATTAAAATCCTTAAAATAGAGTTCCATCACGAATTAACAGTTTCAAAATTAGAAAGTATAGTGATAAATTTTATGAGTTTACAGGAAATATACCTAATATTGGAAAAATGGATAATTTACCTGACTATTAAGAATACGACTATTAATTTTAATGGGTTTCTATATTTCTAGTGCTTCTAAATTATTTAATCTGATGCCACGACCATTTTTGTGAAGAATATGAGCAAATGTTATGTAATGTACACAAACCGCAAAATAAAGCCACGTAGCGGGGTTTTAGCTTAGAGGGTTACATTTACACGTACAGAATAGAAACGTAACAAGTAATGTCACTAACAAATACCTACTTGCCACAAACTTAAACATCAACAGACGTAAAATTTTAACTGTGTCCCTTTTTGGGGTTGTGATGCGTTCTAGTTTACTTTGTTTTTTATTAGTCTGTAAGTACTTCCTACGGTTTCGTTTATTTTACTCAGCACGTGTTTTTATTTCTAGGATTGCGATTACTTCTGTGGCAGATTGGAAAGCTTCTGTGTTCAGACTTTCAATGAATATAAACGGATTATTTCACATCAAATTTAATTTAAATAATAAATAGTAAATCTGCACCCCGTTCCTGAGTGGTAGATACTCTTAGAATTGCTTTGGTGAAAAATCAATGTTCAGAATAGAAAGTTTGCTAAAAATTACCAGATATAATAGCCAGGTTATCTATCGACAAGTTATATCGAGGTATCCAGGTACTTCGCAACCTCTCGTAGAAAGCAATCACTTGGTGGTTTGACATATTTAAGAAATTAAAAAATTGCTTTGTATAAGACCACGAATATTATTTTATTTTTTATGACCGACTGGTTTCGCTTAGCCCAAGCATCATCAGAATACAAAATTAAACTAAACAAAATAATAACAAGTGTGCGGTTACACGAGGTAATTTGAAAAAAAAAATTAAAAAACTAAAATTTTAAAGTGAGCGGTCATATGTACATACAGAGGGAAAACAAAATATAAAATAAAATAACAAAACAATGAGAAAACAAAAGAATAATATTTAAATTGTAACAATGAACAGAGAGAAATATACAGATAATATGAATTTAGTTTAATTTTTACACACAAAAGAGTTTTTTAAGTTGAATATTGTACATACTTTTGAATCGTGAAATCATGAGTAATTGAAATAGGAATTGAATTATTGAGCTAACAAAGAAACTGCCTTGAATGTCAAAGTTCATCGTTCATGACGTCACGCTGTTAAAACGTGTACTTCAAACCAATTACTACGATTGAAAGGAGGACAGATTTCGCTCGTTGGCATAAGTTCACAGAGGAAATTGAGACAGTGAATTGATAAATCTGAGAACCGTCAGCTGCGACCATCAACTTCACAGCTTCCCGGCCGTACCGGAGATTAACGTAACGTGGAAGTAGATTATTGCCGCGAGATAGCAAGATGTAAAAAGAGAAAGGTACAACTCCCACTTTCAAAAGGCCGGCATGTTACAAGAATTATTAACGGCCTACCACACTCATTGTTACGTTCGGGCAGGTACGACTCGGGCAAATGATTTGCACTAGACGTTTATTATAATTGAATAAGTGGATTCGGAGGTAAAAACTATTATCATCTTAATGATTTTAACAATACTAACTTCATTCCACTACATTTTATTTAAGACCTGACCGGTTTCACCTTATGATGGGCATCTTCAGACTGGTACAATTTTAATTAAATCTATGGCTTATATACTATTAAGTCCGGAATGGACGCTTATTGAGGCTCATAGTGAACATCTGTGACTTTAGGTTTTGTTAACTATTCAAAAATACACTCGGGTAGTTTTATTATCATCTTCATTGCCACTAAAACCTTTGGAGAGTTGTGGTCTCCTCTAGCGAACGCCTCTACTTCTGCAGGCTCGTTATGGAGGTTTGGGGTAACATTTACGGAATCCTGGAAGCAACGTGTCCTACCTAGCGGAGCCCTTTTAAACTGATATAAATCACACAGACAAACGGAAGGCAAAAGCTTATTCCAGACACAAGCAAACCGTAATCAAATAAAACACTGTACGACTTATAAACTCAAGAGACTTCATTTGCCTTTTGGTTATACACAGATAATTAATAATAATAAATTAAATTGTACATATTCTTAATAAACAGGCAAGTTTGTCCAGCAGTCCAATATTAGGTATATTTCCTGTAAACTCATAAAATTTAACATTATATTTTAATCACCTTCTCAGTTTCTTTCAATTCATATTATCTGTCTCTTTCTCTCTGTTCCTTAGTTATAATTTAAATGGTAATCTATTGTTTACTCAGTGTTTTGTTATTTTATTTTATAATTTGTTCTACCTTTGTATGTATGTATAACCGCACACTTGGTATTTTTTGTTTAGTTTAATTATGTACCCTGATGATGCTTAGGCTAAGCGAAACCGGTCGGTCATAAATATGATAATAGTTTTCGTGGTCTTATACAAAGTTATTTTTCCATTTCTTTAAATATGTCAAACCACAAAGTGATTAATTTCTACGAAAATATAATAATAAATAGTTTAATTCACTTTACTTGGAAACAAATATTGCGAACATATCGGAAAGCCTTTAATATTCGAAAATGAATGCGGGGGAAGCGTCCAAGATGGCCGCTCAATAAACCGTAGGGTTTTGACTACCAACCAGTGACGTCAGCATTAATCGGTATCGATACGGTTTTGTCTAACAGCTTGCACATTCGAAATCCGAAGGGATACCCATAGAAGATCTGACCTCCAAAAATTACAGAGAGAACATAAATATGTTAAATAAATAGTTATTTATTTGCTCCTTGGTTATAGACAGATTATTTATTTGACTTGTTTTTGGAAATGTTGCCACCAGACCGTAGGGCCGGAATATCCTCATCATGGAAGCATCTTCCAGCATCGACGCACACTGCAGAAAGATATTGGACTCTTACAACCTAAATGTTAACCTCCCAAAGGCTGTTCAAAAGTATTTTTATATAATTATTTAGTACTTATTTTATGTGTTGCATTTGTCTTTCACTTATTGTATACTTTAAATTAAATGTTCGGGACCGCACTAACTTCCCCACATACCGGAATAAATACTTATTATTATATTCAACGGATGCTGGGAAAAGAGACCAAGATGGCCGCCACACCGAAGCGTCATGGCGCCGAAAGATATACTACATTTATATTAAATAACTTGGACAAATAGCGGCACACCGGTCCTGCATAATTTTGCCCAATCCCTCTGATGTAGGTTCGCGTTTAAGTAATTGTTAGCGACCGCCATCGTGTACGTTGCGATTGGAAAACGAAAGTGCGCGAGGTCGCGAGATTTCACGGCCGTCATATATATCACCGCGGCCGACTGCATCCATATCAATGCCCGCGCCACATTTCAGTTTCGTGTCTTGATTTACTATCATTACATTCATTGTTTTAGCTGCTCACAAGCTTACAAAGGTGGTCAGAGGGCGCTGAACAGAAAATTCCAAGAAAAGTGTTCTTTGCCGATTTGAAAGAAAACCGATGTAGCCAATCAAGGCCGGTCCTGTGCAGGCGCAATCGGAGCAATTCGCTCCAGGCGGTGAATTTGCTAATGGAATGATTTTTCGCATTTGTTAGTTTATATTTTGATATTTTCTAATGGGAAACCTGCCAAAAACCAGTGGTTAACTTGGTTAAGTGGCTTTTTGTATATAATTATATGGGTCCATGTGAAAAATAGCGAAGATTCCTACAAGATATATAATAAATATACAAGATTTTTGACAAGGGGCCCCAAATATTTAGCCTGCGCCAGGCGCCGTTTGACCCAGGGCCGGGCCTGTGGCCAGTTTACACAATATCTTTTGACTCCTATCGCCCCGGTGATAGACCAGCATTAAGAATCGAAATGTTGCTTGAAACGAATTTACCCATATCCGAATAGCCAGATTCTTTCCAACCTACCTCTTCCCCATCTCCTTCCTCTTCCCAGTATCTTCAGCCTCACAACATACCCCAATCGGGGATGCCATAGTATCACTGGTTCTAGACTCTTGTGATGTATTCACTGTACAAAATCGTATACAGTTGATATTTGGCGCAAACTGTTGTTCGTCTTGCAGCTTTGCAGATAAGCAAATTTTCGGCTTTTGTATTTTGTACAATCTTCAATCCTCTTCTCCGTAAAAAGACCCTCCACACAGCACCCCCAACGAAAACACATGGTGGAAAACCATCGTGATTATAAATGATGTCCAACAGTGTGAACGTCACAAACAATAACAAAAGGTTTAAGAGTAGAATCTTGGAACGGTGTCTTCCTTCACGTGGAGGTTGAAATGTCTTTTAGCATTCGTTATCTTGCACTCTTACAAAAGGAGACATGATAAATTATGTCATCTCATCTCACTCATAATACCAAAGAAAGTCTAGCAGAAGTTATGCTATAGAAGCGGCTACAATAAGAAGGCACCGAAAACACTTTAAGAGGGACTAGAAAGACCACTTAGAAGGTATTTATTTTAGATTTGAAGATTTTCTACAACAATTTGATTATTTTTCTACTAATAATAATCAATAAATGGCAAATTAGATACAACCAAGTGATTTCCATGTCAAAAAGATCGATTTTTCAAAAAGGTACTCATTCTGAAGTAGTATCCTTTGAGTGTCTACCTCAAAAACTTTATTAGGAAATTCGCAGTAATTACGAAGTTTTGAAACTGACCGGGAGAGCGACAACTAACTTTAACGCGTTACTTCAGATGACTTATAATGCTTTTTACTCGAAACGGTGTTTCAAAATTGGTACCAGAAATATCTCCGCAACTACTGGACCGATCGGGATCAAATTTTGCAGTTATGCTTCACACAGTAATCTAGTACTTATCGTTCCTTTTTTTTCGATACAGGTTTCGTAGGTTTTTTCGATACAGGTAACTATGCCAGGGCATGGTTTTTTTTTCCATCATAAATACTGTTTAACAGTTTTGAGGCGAAAAATCGCCTGTTTTATTCCAGTGACTGCCATGACCCGAAAAAAAATAGATTCCGGCTCGACAAGTACTATTTCTTTTTTTTTTACGTGAATACCGCATAAGAGTCTCAACTGCTCTCAACCGTCTAGAGCCAGTGAGATTATGGCATCCCCAATAGGGATATGTTGTGAAACTGAAGGTAGTGGGGAGGGGAAGGAGATGAGGAAGGGGAAGGTTGGGAAGTACCCGACTAATTCAGATCTGGTCACCAAACACGGCTAAAGCCATTTCAAGCAACATTTCAATTCTGAATGGCGGTCTTTCACCAGGGCGATACGAGTATATTCCAATCTGGAACGTGCCGCAAATATACTATATTATATTTATTAAATAAAACAATCTGTTGGTGTAAAAGCCCTGACGAAGCTTGAGAGAAGCGAAACCTGGTTGGCGGTTAACTCAAATAAAGTGGTGTTTTACAAAGTTTATTGTTTTATTTAATATACAATGTCACACCCCCAAGTTTTTGCTTCCCTCGAAAAAAATAAACTATATTTTATACAATGAAATGTGTTATGACACATATTAATTAAATAAAAATATATTTGCGCACGCCGGGTTTGAACCCGCGACCTCTGGATTCGTAGTCGAGCGTCTTACCACCCGACCATGCAGGTCGTCTAGTTTTATCTATCTACTTTAAGAAACAAATATTTTATTTTTTTTAGATAAAAAAATTGCAGAAGCATTGCTGGTACCGCAAACCCTGTTAGCAAAAACACGTCCCAGGAAAACGTCTGTAACTTTTTTACCGTTTGAAAATTTTAAATAAAATTTTCACACAATGTAGATAAAATGTCACACTTAAAAATGTATATCATGGTTGCTAAATAAAATTCAGTTTTATACACAAAAAAAATATTAAACACAACCTTACTTTTAGCCGTCTCAGGTGTATGTAAGCCCTTAATAGAAACTAACGAGATATTAATAATTAGTTAACAAATTGCTAGAAGCAGAGGTAAGGAAATAAAATTGAAAGCAGTTAATGAATTGGTATTTCATCAACATCATAGTAAATGCATAATGTGATGCACTTGCGTACAACCTGACCAGAGACAGCAAGGCGGGCAATTGTAGACAGCAATAATTGCAATTGTAAGCCATCTCCTTGTGCAGGCTTCGCGTATAATTCTAACTGACAAGTTGCTAATTAAAACCGTCTAGGGAGCATCAAACCGTACTATCGCATCCGCGGGGCTTGTTAAGCAATGTTCCCTGCTCGGATCTCAGACTTATTATATACGAGGAATGCTTAATTACGTGCGTGACTTGACTCGAGAATGTGCGCTAATCTGCGCGAAAGTTGAAACACAAAGGATGATAGCATTTTTTTGCAATGTTGTGTTTACCTGTTTGTTTTGTAAGATTTAATAACGATCATGCAATGAATGCTATTTTAATTTATTTTTGTTATTTTATTTAAGAAAAATACAATTTTATACAAATTTTGATAAATAAAGTGATTACACTGATTACTATGTTGCATTCACAGAACATTTTGCATCTTTCATTTCATATTATCTGTCTCTTTCTCTCTGTTACTTTGTTATAATTTAAATGTTATTCTATTGTTTTCTCACTATTCTCTTATTTTATATTGTGTTCTCCCTCTGAATGTATATATAACCACAAATTTTGTATTTTTTGGTTAGTGTAATTTTGTATCCTGATGATGTTTAGGCGAAGCAAAATCGGTCGGTCATAAAAATTGAAATTAAATCTGTTACAAAGTTATTATTTCATTTTCATTAAATATGTCAAACCACAAAGTGATTGCTTTCTACAAAAATATTAACTTTATTCACTTATTTTCAGCCCGCAACATCAATCTCAACATGAGCTTTGGAAACTGAAGATGTTCACTTGACTGCTATAATATTATTTAACAATAGCAATAATTTTGTTGGTGTCGCTAGGTGCTCTACCAATGTCCCAATTTAAAAGTTAAAAAGAAGAAAAAAGATATAAAAAACACTGTACATGCCAGGATAAGCAATTATACCACTGATACAACCATTGTAAGGAATCCCTCTTTTCCATAAACGACGCATTTAGCAGAAAAAATAAGTTACAACGGAGCTCTCAGCGGCAGAATCACAAATACTTGGTACTTGATTTACTATTTACAAACGGTTTATTCACAATAAACGCTGGCGATTACAGCGCCGAACGCGGTCACACATTGAATCATCGCCGCAATAAACGACGATTGGATCACCGGCGCTGGCAGTTGGAAAGCGGAGACAAAGAGCCTTGCCGACCGTGACACGGCGGGTACCACATTCGAACATTGTATAGAAACAACGCAACACATTACCCTGAAATATATACATGTATAATATATAGGTGCACTTACCAAGAAGAGTGAATTCTGGCTAACGAACAATCGTACCGCTTAATGGTGCCTGTGATCGAAAAACGCTTGTAAATAAATAATTGGACCGAGCATAAAGGGAAATGAAAAGAAGAGATAATATATTTATTTGTGTTTCATATCTCCATTTTGTTTCTATTATCTATGGTAGAAATGCTTGCATTTCCACTCCAACAACATAAAGCGGTCTCAAGAAGAGCGACAACAAATACAACTCTCGATATTTTATATGTAAGGAAGGAACGCGTCTCAGTAAGGGAAACCGGGGCTAGTTGACCCACTTTTCACATTAAGATCTATTAGTCCAATAATTTAATATACTTAATTGATTATGAGATCATACAATCCTGGATGGACTCCCTCTTGATGGCCTTCTGTAGAATTTTTTCCAGTAGACGGCCAGTCCGACAAAAAAACGCTATTAACTCACAAAAGACGCACCATTAGCATACATTTTACATATGTATGATCTTAATTACAGCAAAATCCAATGATATTGAAGTAAAAAAAAGTTACTCGCCAAAGCTAAATATCGAAAATCAGATCTAAGTCATGTGAGACGTGTGTCGCGATCCAAAGGAACACAAAAAACTAATCCCGACAGCCCTATTACATACTGGAAGAACTTAGAGGGGTGTATTTTGAGAATCTGGCGAGTTATCAAGGTTGAATCTACTCAGGCCTATAGTTTACTAACCCCAGTCTCCCCTAATAAAATGGACGCATCGACATTTTTGCTGTTTTTTTCCAGGATTCCAAGGAACGCAGGAGCATGCAATAAAAGGCAGCCGTGACCCGGTCGCTGTGCACCGTGCAGTATGGAATTTAGTGGCAAATGTCAAAGGATGCGCGGGAAATCCTTCAGGCGAACGGATGCGAGATAAAATCTTTCTCCTTTGAGGCGGGTCCTTTGAGAGGATGACCGACATCAGAGCGTACGTGTAAACCCGGAAATAGGTTTTCCCATGTGCCGCAGTATAATCCCATTGGATCGGGAGTTTTTTGCTCTCGGTCTTAAGGATTATTTCATGAAAAATCCTATTTATCTAATCTTTTTATAACATATCGTCGCCTGGAAGGCAAAAGGGCTGAAGCGCCATTTAAGGAAGTTTACACCAGAGTATTTTAAGGTTTTTTAACACTAAAATTCATAAGTCTTCAGTACCTGGTTGGATTTTGAAAATAAAAGTTAACTCAGGTAACTCAATGCTCTCACTGAATTACCTGACAAAAAGTTTAAAAAAGTCCCAAACTTCTGTCGCTTGAGTCAAGCCTTCTCCCAAATGGTAAATATATTTTAGATGGTTGAATGGCCACAAAAGTCTTCAGAATCAAACGAGATTCAGAACTTCAATGTCGAAAAATAAACTGATCAAAACTGCACATTTAACTCATTTTTGACCAAAGTGTCGCTTAAGCCCTTTAGCCTTTCCAGCGACGATAAATTCATGTAGTTATTATTACAGTTCAACTCGAACGCTCATAAGTAATTTTTATGACTTATAAGTCATGTCGATAAAAAAAATCTTAAAAATTCACGCGTTTTAAAATAACGAATTTAGCTTTACATTCTGAATACCTAAATACTTTTTTTTTCTGCCAACAAGTTTAGTTTCACTCTCGCCGCACGTTAAGTGAAACGAATCGATGAAATAAACTCGAATATAACAACACTTCTTGCCACTACTTGTTGATACACCTTGTCACCAGCCGCCGAACTCGGCCGATCTAGGTCAAGTGTTGTAAACGGGCCCGCCCTGCCTAATATGATTAACAAAAGTGTCACTCGTGTGTGTTTAGGACAAAACACGACACAAAGGGCGCGGGTTTTCAAAAGGAATTCAACTATTAAAAATAATGAAGGCATTAATTTAAAAAAATGTTTTTTAAGTATATTATTATATAACGAACTGCCTACATACCAAATTATTTTTTAATAGAATTAACTTTAAAGCTTTTATGCTTATTATTTTTATATTAATAGTTGTAATAATATCAATATTCTTAAACGTAAATATGAAACAGAAAAAATATAACTGTCGCGACCGAGACTCGAACTCGGAACCTCTACTCTATCCGGGAGTAACGCTTCTGCCAATTCAGCCACCGAGACCGACTTATAAGAAACCGGCATTTTTAATCGATCTCATTCTTCATTTAAATATTAATATATATTTTTTCAATTTGTCTTCCGATTTGGTTGCCATCTTTCTATGGTATATTACTACCGGATAGAGTAGAGGTTTCGAGTTCGAGTCTCGGTCGGGACCGTTATATTATTTTTTGTTTCATATTTACATTGAGGATTATTGATTTTATCCGATTTATTTTTTTATTTTTTATTTGAGTATCATTCCAGCAGGATTAAGTGGATGGTGTAATATTAAAATTCATATAATAACAATATAAAAAAGTAAGTAAACATGATAACAATAATTATTTAAAAAATACATTAAAAATAATACCCGGCTACGTCCAAATTTCAAAGCTCTTTTTTCGAAATATGTTTTCTTATTGAAAAATATAAGACAATCAGTATGACGTCTTGTCTTACTTTTTGACAGCAGTAGTTCAAAGCTCTAAAGCTCATTAAGGAAATGAATTAGCGAGCTTAAAGCAGTTTTGTTGAATTAGAAATGTCAGACATAAAAAGGAAACCAGAGGAAATTTAATGGCACCAGACCTCCCAGTTTGAGAATTTTGTTACTTTAGATCCTTGAAACTAAATACTGTGACATTGTGCTCTTCGCTTTTTTTTAATTTTTATAAAACGCAAATCGATTTCGGCACAACTCGTCGGGGCAGATATAAACACTATGAATGTGAGATATTACAAAATAACTGTGTTTCTAAATAATGTTCCATCATCGAGTTACAAAATTCCAAAATACGAATTTTCAGTTTTATAGTGAAGGTTATTTTGCACAACGACGAATTGACATGGTCCATAAGTTCTTTTCGTGATGCGAAAAAGTGAAAAGATTCACTGCTTTCACATCCATGCATCTTCTAACACGCTATTTAAATCCGCTCCGAGAAACATAACGTGTTAATGATCAGTTTGTAGCCGAGTTGACAAATGCGTCTGGTTTCCACCCAGGTGTCGTGGGTTCAATACCTCTGCCAGCTAAGTCCATCGTCATTGCACTGGCAACATTTTCCGATTATTACGATGATAGTAGGAGTTTTTCAAATGTTGTCAGGTTTATTAGGAACCCGAGAATGTTTGTTTTTCTTTAATTTTTTTTTATTAATTCTACGATTCGAAACTAGGCGTGAGCAAATAAATTAAATAAATTTTCCATTAAAATATGAATTGCTTAACAAAATATTTATTTATTTTCCAAAGTGGTAGATACTCTCAGAATTATCCTGGTGAAAGATCACCGTATATAATCGAAACTTTGTTACTTGAAATGGCTTTAGCCGTGTTTAGTAACTAGATCTGAAAAGCCAGGTACTTCCCAACCTTCCTCTTTCCACTTTATCCAGCCACACACTAATTAAAAAAACATCACGGTGTTTCCACGTAGTACTAAGCAGAGGATGGACCTTCACATCCATACAATGTCTCATACATACTCGCCTGAAGTTCCGACTCTTGACATGACCCGACACAAGTATTTGATTCACTTGAACTTGTCATCTCTTCTTCAGGCACCCCCGACTTCTTCTAGCATTCATCTTTGTGTCATATATTCTGCTTTTTTATATGAATACCGCACAAGAGTGCCAAATGCTCCCAACTTTCCGGATCGAGTGGGACTATGGCATCCCCAATCGGAGTATGTTGTGAGGCTGAAGGGAGTGGGGATGGAGAAGAGGAAGGCCGAGAAGTACTTGGCTAGTCAGATGTGGTCACAAAAAACTGCTAAAGCCATTTCAAGTAACGTTTCGATTCTGAACGGTGACCTTTCACTAGGGCGACACTGGGGGTATCTACCACCCTGCTGTCACCCCTTTCTCAAAGTTTTCTAATTGGGGATGCTATTTTCCTATTGGCTCCGGACAGTTGCGACTTTTGTGCGATTATCACATCAAATAGTTGATATTCCGTAGAAATTTACGTAGATTAGATAGATAGACAGTATGCTAAAATGCCACCTCGAAATGGATAGAATTTCAAAAACTCGTCCAACCACGCGCAAAAAAGTTCCCTCCTAAATTCTGGCAGAATCCAACGGTTTCGACATTGAATTTAGCGAAATGGCGTGTTTCAATTTCAGCCGGACCGCGATACGGAGATCCGTGATAAGGAACGAAATAGCATCATTAGAGCGCTATACACAAAGGGAGGGGAAAATAGTTAATTAGAGCGTAAGTAGAGGTGAACGAGGAGGAGGGAGACAGCGTACGAGGAGTTTCCACACAGATAATTGTTGATGATGGTTGAAACAATGACGGTCAAAAACCAACGAGGCGTTTTACTATTTTTATAATATACGCAATCGCCTATACAATAGCATTGAAGGTACCAACTTTGATAATAAATAATAATGAACACTTTTCGGCAATTCAAGAGAAAGGGGGAAAGTTAGGATTAACCGCATGCCTGCAACTACACCATGCAATACCTTAATGCAAATGAGGAGATCCGCAAATAATGTAGGACAAAGAAAGGGATGCTTAGATGGTTTAGACACGTGGAGCGGAGATGGGCAATTGTCAGGAGAATATAAAATATGACGCGCAAGTGAAGGGATGAAATCGAGAATGCCCCAGGAAATCATGGGACCATTAGATGTTGGGTTCAAATCGAGGCGTGCGCAAATAAATTTTATTAAATCAACTTGCGTTATTTCATATGTAATCCATATACGATAATATTGAGTATATTTGCGACATGTTCCAGAGTGGTGGATATTCTAGGTTTAATCCTGGAGAAAGACAACTATTCAGAATTGAAGCGTCGCCTGAAATGACAATAGTCGTGTTTAGCGAACAGATCTAAATATCCAGATACTTCCTAACCTTCCTCTTCCTCATCTCCTTCCTACTTGATTTAGCCTCACAATATACCCCATTTCAGAAATGCTATAGTCCCGCTGTCTGCGGACAGTCGGGACATTTGTGAGATATTCACATTTTAAAAAATGGGACGATTTAGTACAAAAAAAGGACTAAAGTCAGATCACGTTGGAATAACAAAAAAGTACGAACGAGACGTAGAGAAGTCGACCACCAAAGATGTTTCTCTATAATAAACCCGCAGGATGAAGGGGGTGTTGAGAGGCCTATGTTTAGGTTAGATGGTGCAAACTTCGTAGCTTCAGGCGTAAGGAACTGGAGGGAAACAGTAGAAGACCGGCAGGTGGCATTAGCCGTTCCAAAAAAATTGGCGTAGAATTTTTTTTTTCATACTTTCCTGTTTGTGTATTTTTAAGTGTTGGTTACAATTTTTTTTATATCATCATGACGTCAGCCACGGAAGCAACGTGCTTTTCAGCCGACTGATCAGCGGCAACTGAATCGTTAAGGACGTAATCCAAAGGCGGGACGAAAAAAATATTGCTTGGCGCGCAGGGTAGACGGGGTAGAGTCGAGTTTAGTGTAGCAGGCCTAGAGGGTGCTTTGTCCCAAGCATAAATTTTAATTAATTCAGACGAACATATAACCATAATCTAAAATGTTTTCAGAGGAATATCTCGGGAAGTAACTAATTCATCGTATAGAAAAATAAAATCTGTTCCTTACCGCTAATGTTATTGCTGAAAAACGGAAATCGTTTTACGGTAAGAATGTGCATAAAAACTGTCAGTTTTTTACGAATCATAACTATAAATTACTTACATCCCGAGTGCATCATCTGAAATTACTTGATATTTTTGTTACAGTTCAATCAGAATTCATTCAAATGCGAATCTCAGACAAACCGCCCGTTTTTTTAGTGTTGCCCATTTAAGCACTCTTTGCTGTAGGCAAAGACAGAGCTTTACGGCGATCCATCCTATTTGTCTACCATTGCGAGGAAATGGCGTGATATTTAGTTAGGTAATTAAATTAAACTCGACAAAAAATGGTATTTTCGCGGCGTCCTCACGTTCAGCAAAATAATCTGAAAACCGCTGAATAAAACATTGGCACGGTCTAATAATTATTGTCTTTCTAGGAAAGTGAAAGAGGAATATATGCTACAACCAAACACATAATTACGCGCAAATGGAATAATACCAACGTTACATCAGGCGAATCAACTTGTTCCCATCATTATGATGTCACGACTTGACTTTTACTTATTTTTCTTCGTATGGAATTGATCAATTAATAACGATGAGACAATCGAGACACTTTTTTACTGAATTGAGATGTGCCATCAATGTATTCTACATAACTATAGTTAACCTTTTACGAGACTGCGTTGTACTGTTGAAATTCGTATTTATAGTCGTGTTTTACGCCCATTCTGCGAAGCTACAGGAGATGATTAAAACTAAGAAAAAACTGTAATAAAGTTTTTCAAAGACTAATTATAACTTTTTTAGAATAAAAAATGAGGTTTTTTTATGTGAGCCTAGCATTATTTTTAACTTACTACGGTTACTGCATCTATAATATCAGCACATTTTTGCACACTATTTCAAAGTGTGGGTTACAAATACATACTTACCGGCCTAGCAACAAAATAATAAATAAAACGTATAGGTCACTTTAAGGAAACACGGAATATAGGTTTATCATTTACGTTTATCATAATTAACATCTTTTTAGTGAAAATCATTTTTTTTATGACCGACCGGTTTCGTTAAGCCAGGGTACGAAACCGGTCGGCCATATTTTTTTAAATAAATCTGTGGTCTTATACAAAGTTATTATTTAATTTTCATTCAATATGTCAAACCACAGAGTGATTGCTTTCTACGAAAATATAACGTCTCTTTTTTAAATGGTCCCATTTTCTTGAGATTTGATTGAAATGAAAAATCGTCTCCCTTTTTACAGTTTCGCGGTATGAGCGTGAAAAATGATATCTTAAGAAATAGCAAGTAGATGATGTGATAGCGAAGGATGTGATTAAATTTTTGTGCAAAAATCAGATTAAAAATACAAATAAACTTTAGTATAGGAGTATGCAGTGAAAACAGAAGAAAACAAAGGAAAAATTACCGGAAAGAAACGGTCAATGAGGGGCATGGCAAAACACACCCAACATAGAAACGGTCAATGAGAGGGCATGGCAAAACACACCCAACATAGAAACGGTCAATGAGAGGGCATGGCAAAACACACCCAACATATTAAAATTATTGGAAAGGAAACGACTCCGCACTTAATAAACTGTACCCAATACGGATGCGGTCTACCGCGTCATTTCGCCGTACATTACATTGTATAGTCGTACAGTCGAAAGCTTCCTTGCAACATCTCTTTCTGTCAAACGCGTCGTTAACGAGAAAGAGGGAGAGGTTGCAACTGATCTATCAGCGATATGCCTACATATATGCACGAACATTAAAAATAATATGGTCCTACCGCTCAGAGATCCATTGCAAATTTATTTCTGTTGCACGCGTCGTTTATGAGAAGGAGGGAGAGGCTGCAACGATGCTATCAGCGGTAGTCTGTACAAAACGATGTTTAAATTGAGAACAGAAGCCAGGTGTTACGAGTCGAACAACTCACCCCACTGTTGGCTTTTAAAAAAAAAAAAATATATATATATTTAGAGAATCGAAAACATGTATGTAGTTTGAAGGGGCCGATGTTGTACGAAAAAAAACGAATTAAAAAATTGTAACCAAAATAAAACAAGTATTCTGCGATGAAATTTATTTGTTGTTTTCTGTGAATATCGCAACTGTCTGCAACCAGTTGGACTACGGAATCACTAATTTATATTTGAGATTGAAGTGAGTGAATAGTTGAGGGAGATGGGGAAGATGAATGTTGAGAATTACATGGCAATCTACATGGAAGGTTGGTCACGAAACACAGCTAACAGTCATTTAAAGCAACGTTTCGATTCTTTCACGAGGGCGATTCTAAAAGTATCTACTGTGTATATATTAACGTATCTAACAATAATGTAACCAAAGATTCAAGTCAAGAATATGTCGAAAGTCCGACATGTAAATATGCTTAGAGGTTATGGGTCGCACAAATTGTTGATTCAAAGAAAGATGAGTTGATTCAAAGAACGCATATTTAATATTGTGTGTATTTTAATTTGTATTATTATATATATGCCCTAATGGGATCAATAATATTGGTGCATAATATATATAATTCCGAAAGTATTGTCGTTGAAAAGCATAGATACTTTATTAGGTAGGTAAGAATTTGAAAAGATTTCTTTTAAACTTGTTAATTTTTTTTATTTTTTTTTTACATGAATACCGCACAAGAGTCTCAACTGCTCCCAACCGTCTAGAGCCAGTGAGACTATGGCATCCCCAAATTGGGTATGTTGTGAGGCTGAAGGTAGTGGGGAGGGGAAGGAGATCGGGAAGAGGAAGGTTGGGAAGTGCCTGGCTATTCAGATCTGGTCACCAAACACGGCTTAAGCCATTTCAAGCAACGTTACGATTCTGAATGGTGGTCTTTCACCAGGGCGATACTTAAAGTATCTACCACTCTGGAACGTGCCGCAAATATACTTGTTATTATTTTTATATGAATTAAATGTGTTATGACACATATTAATTAAATAAAAGTTATTGGCGCACGCCGGGTTTGAACCCGCGACCTTTGGATTCATAGTCGAGCGTCTTACCACTCGACCATGGAGGCCGTCAAATTTCAATTAACATCAGTTCCAAACTTGAGAAGTTCACACTCGTACGGAAGTAAGTACTTACAAAGGAAATTATTATATTGTGTAATGACATAACAAGACAGAAACTTTTAAAAGTACTATGTTAATATAAACAAATTTTACTGCCTTGCGTCGTGCGAGTATTTTAAAATTTCGAAATTTAAGTTGTTTTTAATTGTCGATTATGTCAAACAAGATTGTTCATAAAACTACGCGAATAAAACCGTTCAATTATTAAAGTTGTTAACTCGGGAGTTTTCACATCGTGTCGTTAGTAGCTATTTTAACAAAAAATCTAAAGTTTAAAAAAAGAGAATAATTCGCAAAAATCATTAAATTTTTTAACTGTACTATAAGAAGAATACAAAGAGAATACAATTTTGAAACTCATAATTAAGAGAAGTGTCATAAATACTTGAAGAGTTGAGTTAATACGCATTACTAATACCACTTTATGTTCCGCTTTCAAGGCGACTGTCCCGTTTTTCGGTACTCTGTCCTGTTATCCCGATGGAAAGCTTCGGGACACCAAAATGTCTCGTTTTCGAAAAGTGGGCACACGTAAAATCGATTTAGAGAAAAAATAAAAATATTGTCTCAAGTATCAGTTAGGGCATCATCATAAGACTACACTCCTACAACGAGCGTATTTGAGAGAAAACAGCTACCACTGCCTTTTCTCTGTGGTTTTCTTCTGTGTATTTCGTGAATGCACCTACCAGTTTTTTTATGACTAATTTCCGCTAACCTCTCCCGTAGCAAGTACCGCCAAAAGAGTTTTAGGGCAAAACAAAATTAAAATTATTTTACTAAATAAGTAATTAATAACACAATAAACTGAACCAAAAAGCTTTTAGCTACAAACATGTGGTTACGTTACGCATGTAACATATTATTACTGCGTAGGATGATAGTATAAATAATAATAAAGTTATTACGTAGGCGTAAAACAATTATACAAAAACGTTATGTCTACCCAATGCTAAACCCTCAATTAACCGAACACATATTTGAAAGTTATGTGACCTAGTGTGTGGGTATTTTATTTTTATTTTACACGATACTGCAGATAATTGGTGCAGAACACAACAACCACACGACGAATAACGTAAAGGCGTACCGCCGATAGTTCGGTTGTGACCTCTTCCTCTCTCTCGTAAACGACGCATGTAACAGAAACGGAGATTACGACGGAGCTTCCAGTGGCAGGATCATAACGTATGTAACATACAGACTTGTGTCAAGGTATGTGCCACAGCGTAACTGAGCATTCCTAATTATTATGAACATTATTAGAGTAATAAAAATAACCGGTTGGCCGTTTAAGCGTTGGATAATCGAACCACTTAGTTAAATTACTATTATTATTGATGATTGGTGGAAGACATTACCAATAACCAAAACAATAAAAGTGTGTAATCGTTGTATCCGATTTGACCTGCCAAATGTAATGTTGGTAACAGTTTACTATGTATTCTATAATATTCCATAAAACAGACGCGTTCGGTTTTATTTTATTTAGGTAGGTACGTTCCCGAAAGTATAAAAATCATTATTTTAAATCAGAAATCTGGTTTCTGAAGTATCAAAAACTCTCAAGCGATGAAAGAAATTTGCAAAGAATTTTCTGTTTGGAACTTTCACGTCAACGCAACTTCAGTTCGCAGCAAAATTTCCATCACGAGCAATGTAGCTTTGACATAACCTAAATAATATATATATTTTTTAAATCTACTTCATAATGATGGCTACCAAAATGCGTATCGAAGAATGACGAAAATATCTAACATGCAAGAAAACATGAGGTAGTCAATATCTGGTAGGAAGCTTGCATTCGGAAAGGGCAAGCCCCATACTCACAGTGAGTAAACCGCTTACTTCCTTTTTAACACAAGTTATGTCTTAGTGAAAAGACCATAAAATAAATCTTTTTTTTAATACTATAAAATGGGAATCAATCTCTATGTTATGCCTATGAGTTGATTACTCCACATTGTTATTATGAGTTACTCTACGTTATAGCTATGAGTTGATTACTCCACATTGTTACTATGAGTTACTCTATGTTATAGCTAGGAGCTGATTACTCTACATTGTTACTATGAGTTACCCTATGTTATAGCTATGAGCTGATTACTCCACATTGTTACTATGAGTTACCCTATGTTATAGCTATGAGTTGATTACTCCACATTGTTACTATGAGTTACTCTATGTTATAACTATGAGTTGATTACTCCATACTATCTCTGGATCATTTACCGCTTCCTGTCGCTTGTAAACTCACCATCGACCTAAATGTTCTAATAAATAACATTGCATTATTATAACGTCGTTCTCAATTATCACCTTAAAATAGTATTGATTAGCGAGCATTTTCGTCATAAAAAAGGGGGAAATTACTCTCGAATATTTACATCACCAACGTTAAAACAGCAGAATGTTTGAAATTGAAATACAATTACAGATATCTCGTAGAATTACAATGCTAATTCCGGGTATTTCAGCATTCCAGGTGGAAAATTGCCTTTTAATTACGAGCACCACCCTCGAGGAAATAACGAACCCTTAACGAGTTGAATCGATGTTCTTCCCACAAAAAATATGTTAAAAACACAGTCGTAGTTGGAATGACGCGTGTAACCTTACGGTTTACGTCGTAAATTATGAGTAATGACCAAAATATTTTGGAAATTAGAGTTACACATTCAATCGTTAGTAGATTCTGTTGCGTTGGGTAGACTCAGTTCAGTTAGAATGCTTCATTAATGAAAATAGTAAACATACATTTCAGAAAGCCCGAGAGTTAAAATCTACTTCAGAGCACAGAACCAATGCTCTCTTCAGAGTTTCAGAGAAGCGGTATTAAACGCAAAGATTCCAAGCCTATACCAACCGGCAAACTTTCTTAGAACCGGTCTTAAAGTCGACACATACATACACATCACAGTATAATATAAAACTAAGAGTGGTCTGGTGGTACCACTTTCCTTCTCGACGGACCGAACCGAGACACGTATAAAGGAAGTGGCAAACAAGATGAAGAAACCACAAACAAAGGTATAGACCGATTGTACAACGATTGAATCGAGTAGACTGGACGCAGCGGAAGATTTTGCAGAGGTGCCCAAGTGCTTCAATGAATCCAATCAAGCTTTTAAAGGTGATCAGCTACTACCTCCGCGGACCGACGAGGTGGGGATAAATTCTCGATGTTGTTATTATGGCTCGGCTCTTCTGGTAGAAGTGGGCAAATTATTTGATCTGCCAATTGTATGTAAAACAAGAAAGCAAAACCGGCATGTTTATTATGCATTGGCGAGCCGGTATCCGCGATCACATTAATGTCACTTTCGCCGAAAGCGTATGAGAACAATGCCGCGTATTTATTGTCACGTAAACAGGCATGAGAAATAGTGGTATCAACGAAACAGAGCCAAAAACAATGGACGTTCAAAAATTAAGTATTAAGAATGGTAAATGTAATATTATATAATCGTCAAGATACAGTTTTTATCTACTCAGATGAAGGCTTCCGCTGCCTGCTTCTATTCTTCTTGGTTCGAAGTTTTGCGCTGCCGCGTGATTCGTTCGTTTTCAGTTTTCAATGTTTATAAAATTATCCATTCACTTTGCCTAGCAATGTCTTTTCAATACCGAGTTATAAAGTGACTCTTTGAAGCTTGATTAAGAAAATAAGGGGTACCTAGTATAATAGGTAGGTACGTTCATATTCAAAATGGGATAATTTTTTATAATTCTAAATTTAAAAAATTTTATTTTTGTTTCTGAAAATATTTGTTCTTATTTATTTAAATTACGTCGAGGTTTTTTATTCACCGAGTGCAATTTTTTAAATAAATAAATTCTGATAATGTTACAGAAATTAGCTTGAGAGATGAACGCTTCTCTCGTGGTCAATTTGTATAACTTGGTTCAACACGCGCTGAGAGATAAAAATAATGGACCAAAAAACATTGTCCATGGTCAATATGGAAGGATACGATACAAGTTTGAGCAAAACGTGGGAGAAACCGGTTACAAGAGCTAGCATTACTATAAATAAAATATACGTACGAGTGTAAAATACCAAAAAGAGAAAAGAGTAGTAAACTGCAGCTGCGAACACCCTGTTAATTTTAGAGATCGTTAAAAATCAAACAGAATAATTATAACAATATGACGTCACGCTTTTGCCGACCTGAATACAATGTCAATAAAATAAAATAAAAATAAAAAAAACAAAAATTGTGACATCAATCAAAGATAATCTACAAATGCTCTCAAAACTGGACGTATGTGTTATACACGTGTCGGATTATAATGTTATCAAATCAATGTCGATGATAAAGTGTTTCCATGGAGATTTCTCAAATCTGTCTGCTTTCTCCGGGTCAGCTGAAGCCGGAGTCTGCGATCGGCCGCAATAAGAAAAAGTCACCCAAACTCTCGCGACCGCGAAAGCATAATGACTCGGAATTCATGACCACTTTTTCCTTTCGGGACCAGACTGTGACCCCCAACATGTTGGACAAGGCGACGCTGGAACTTTTTGCAGACCACAAATTAATTTATTATCGGTGAGAGTGAAACCAACGAATTATTCTTGGTACACGACTGTTATTGTACGGACGCAAAATAAAATCGAAAATTATGTTCAAAACGCAATCAGAAATAAAACTGTGCATGCTCCTTTTAACTCAACCCAACAACAGATGGAGTTTATTTGGCCAAAATGGTAAATGGGGCAATACCTTAGAGCAATAATATACCCGGAGGGATAGCTTGTGTAGTTAGGATTGTTGATTTTTTCCTGACTCGGGCGCTAGAGCTAGGGTATTTATACATCCATTCAAAGCACATGTCGACATAATGTTTTGTTTAACCACTTTTTCAAAGTATTGTTATAAAAAAAATTGGATATAACCTCAAAACCGTTGAGTTATGTCGCATAACTAAACGTAGTGGGCGGAGACGCGGGACACGGAAAACATGCTTACATACCGAAAAGTGGTGCGATATTATGTGACAACTTGTCTTATCTCTTTCTATCGATATATATACGTTAGGAACGTATATATATATACGTTCCTGAAGAAGGTTAAGTTTAACCGAAACCGGTCGAATTGTTATATGTGTATAAATAAAGTGGCTTAAAACTAAAATATTTTTTATTTAAATTATAATGTCAAGCTACAAAGTGATTGCTTCCTTCGATAAATTTGTATAGGTTGGGAAAAATATTTGGCTCTCTCTCCATACATATTCTTGCTCCGAGGTAAAACAGAACAAGAGGAACACTAATGGGTGAGGTTAGGTGAGGGACATACGTAAAGCTATCATGAGCATGTCGATACAGCCACGCAAAAAAATGCAGTTTGATTTTAGATTAACAGTCATATCTCTAAATTTATTATTACTTAATTATTTGTAAGAGTGAAACGAATATTTTATTTAAAGAAACGAAAAAATAACTTTGTATAAGACCAAATATTAGTTAATTTTTTTTTTGACCGACCGGTTTTGCTAAGCCTTAGCATTATCAATGAACAAAATTTAACTAAACAAAAAGAAAAAATTGTGCAGTTATATATACATACAGAGGGAGAACAAAATATAAAATAACAGAAATGAAAATATAATAGAATAACATTTAAATTATAACAACGGAACAGAGAGAAAGAGGCAGATAATATGAATTGAAAGAGATAAAACGTCAAATGAGAAGGTGATTAAAGAATAATGATAAATTTTACGAATTTACAGGAAAAATACCTAATATTGGACTACTGGATAAATTTACCCGATTATTAGGAACACTTTGTATTTTTTGTTTAGTTTAATTTTGTACCCTGATGATGATTAGGCTAAGCGAAACCGGTCTGTCATAATTACACTTCGTCTTATGCAAAGTGTTTTTTTTTAATTTCTCTAAATACGTGTCGAACCACAAAGTGATTGCTTTCTACGAAAATACTATATTTTATTCCTCACATGCTTAGAACAGATGTAAATAAGACACTGTCACATTCGACGCGCAGTTCTATCAATCTGCGAAAGCAATACCGATTGACATACCTAAATTAATTTCCCTAAGTATAAGACACAATATTAAAGTATGAGAGTTTTGACCCCGGCAATTCAAATTATACGCAAGGATGTGCGCTTCAAAAGCACATTATAACACTTCTTTTAGTAGGCGTTCTAAAGTGGTTACTATCATACAGGTGATTTGAAGGCGATCAACATAAATTATTGTCTGAACTTCGTGAAAGCGGTTTTTTTAAATCGTTTTTTAAAACCAAGTAACAAAGGAAGTACCAAAAAAATGTCGTCGATATTCGTTCAAGACAACATCCTTAGTTCACGGTTGTAACTTTTATATTGGCATCTAAACGGCGTCCTTCGAAAGGACTGATGATCATATAACTGTCAAGGGAAAACTCAAATGATGAAGATTCAACTTCATATTGTCACACTTTATTTATAATCTTTATCATCAGCAGAGGAAAATTTGTAATTGGCATGATTAGTTCACGGTTGTTTCTTTTATCTTGACATCTAAACGACGTCCTTCGAAAGGACTGAATAAATAAAACAATAAACTTTGTAAAACAACACTTTATTTGAGCTAACCGCCAACCAGGTTTCGCTTTTTTCAAGCTTCGTCAGGGCTTTTACATCAACTAAATATCCTTGTATCTCTCTCTGCCATTCATTACTGTCTTATATGTATCTCTCTATATGTAATTGTGTCTCCCTCTACTATAACTTGTATCTCTCTCTTTCATCACTGTCCTATATATATCCTGTCAGAATGTAATGTTATTTAGTTGATGTAAAAGCCCCGACGAAGCTTGAGAAAAGCGAAACCTGGTTGGCGGTTAAATCAAACAAAGTTTATTGTTTTATTTAATATTATTTATAATATTTATCATCAGCAGAGGAAAAGTTGTAATTGGCATGATTTGTTATTTGTATTATTATATATGTATTAATTTGCTGTTAATTTTCCCAAATATAAATAAAATAAATATTTCGAACGTACCAGATATCAATCAACATTACAAATACCACGAAATTCGACACGATTGTGCCGTGTACCGATACTATTGAAATAAAACTTTCGTTATAATTAACGTGATTAATGAATCCAGCAGCCGCGAACGCCAAGACCTAGACATAAATATTATTCAAGCATTATAACACCAGGCTCATTTATTCAACAGGGGCACTCGGGCATGTGCCCTACTCTATTTCATGACTAAAAATTAAAATAAATCTAATTAAATTCTTAAAATACGATTTACTCACATTACCATTGACGAAAAATAATAATTGACATACAGATACTGTTTACTATTAGCACTATTTGAAACGTTTGAAAATATCGCATAGGGCACAAATTAAATGTGCCCAGAATTTTAATAATCCATACTATTTGCCCTTCTACAGGCTAAAAACAACAGTTTTTCATGCATGCTGATTTCATCGCTTCGTCGGAATCATGATTTCGTTATATCCAAATGCATGAAATGCTTTGCAAAACATGTTCTTATCAAGGAATGATCCAAAAGGATAATCGTGTCAAAGCTTAGTCGAAAACAGTGTATTCATAGAACCTTATGTATGTATGTTTTTTTAAATGCACTATACAAATTCTGAACAACAGGCCACCACTATGTAGCGCCAGCCAAGTTAAGACTTCAGCATTTCCACTAACGATACCCGCCACACGGTTAACAAACTCGATAGACTAATGTTATCAGTTTATTAGTATTCACGAGAACAAACCGGACACGTGCATGACAATATTACACAGCAAGAAAGAGATTTAATGCGGCTCCGGTAGATTACTTTCGCCTTCGTCACTGCTGCAGTGGCCTCGGGCCCCTCTGGTTACCGTAGGCGAGCGCCGGCCACGTAACGCTCGCCGCCCGTAACACCAAGTAACTGCGATTAGCCCGAGTGAAAGGCCTGAACGTAAGACTCGAGCGCCGACTTGAACCGTAAAAGCTATTATGGAGAAGAAGAACCATGTGTGTCTAACAACAAGAAAAACGGCGATAGAAATAAGAGAGAAGCGTCTCAAAGTTTCACAAACAATTTTAATGATCATTAAATTAGAGTATTTGAAAACCATGCATTAACAAATGTGCTAGGGGACTGCTGCTATAGTCCTGCCACTGAGAGCTCCGATGTAACTTCTATTTCTGTTACATGTGTTTATTTATTTATTAACAAACTAACGGACTAAAGTTCAATTACATAACACAAAACACAAAATGAGAAAAAAAGAGCAACAGAGAAAGAACAGCACATACATAATATTAAATAAAGCAATGACAAAAATAGTACAAAATATACATTACAAAGAATATTAAAATTAAAGCCAAGGTCAAGTAAAAGTTTTGATAGAGTCGTAAAGAATGATAAAAATCATTTAGACTGCTATCAAAAATTTCAAGACCATGGCTTGAATTTGAGACAAGTCTCGACATTATAGACAGTGGAGAACGATACGATATATATATAATTAGTAGAGTGATGATTGAGGAACAGAAATTCATTGTTTCTGAGTCTACAACAAGGAATATTGATCTAGATGAGTTGCAGCAGAGAAGGTGAGTCAATAATACAACTAATAATTTTGAAAATGCAAATTAAATGAAAGTCTTTCCTACGCTTTTCTAATGAATAAATTTTCAATGATTGTTCAATTTCATCATATGTTTATAAGGGAGAGGTTAGGTTAGAGCTGATATAGCTGATCTATCAGCGGTACGCCTTTATCCGGGACAACAACTGAGCTATTGCGTTAACTTTCGGACCAGGCGAGTTTTTATTGAAATCATTAATATTGTAATTTTTTTATCGGATACCCCCATCCTATTATAATAAATATATATTCCCTTTCTATACCGTTCATATTCATCATATTGAATCCGTACAACATCGCTTCTTAAGCGTTATTGCATGGAGATTAGGGCGAGAAAGAGGCGGTTATTCATATGATGAAATTGAACAATTATTGAAAATGTCTTCATTAGAGAAGCGCAGAAAAGACTTTGATTTAATTTTCATTTGGAAAATTATTAATTGTTTTATTGAATCACCTTCTCTGTTGCAACTTATCCAGTTCAACATTCCTTGCCGTAGACGCAGAAACAATGAATTGCTGTTCCTCAATCATCACAATACTAATTATAGTTATAATTCTCCAATGTCCAGAATGTCAAGACTTGTTAACTCAAGCCATGGTCTGGATATTTTTGGTAGCAGTCTAAATGATTTTTGTCATTCTTTACGACTCTACCAAAACTTTGACTAGACCATGGCTTGAATGTTCTCTCTTGTGTTTATTTTGCCCTATTTTTGTCATCGCTTCATTTATTATTACGTATATGCTATTCCTTCTCTGTTGCTTTTTTTCCATTTCGTGTTTTATATGTATTTTTTGTAATTGGATTTTAGTCCGTTAATTAATAAATAAATTAAATCTAGGTGATTTTACCACTAAATCGCCGCTAGATGGTGTCAGGAAATGCAACTTTAACAGAATAATTGTCTTGCCAGATGTATTTTGTTTTATTTAAAAGATTTAAGGCCAATTTTGAAAAAAATAGCGCCCTATGATGACATTTATTATTATTAATATTGTTTCCCCAAAAAAACACGACACAAGACGGGGTTCGTTCATCAACTTGTTGTGAATTTCACAAAGTTGATCTCATGCACATCCGTCGTTAGGTGATCTCTTTTTTTTAATTCGTGCCTCCGATCGCTTAACATGACCTAGTTCCAGATTAAATACTTAAGGCTGCGTGAACATATATAGATGTTCCGTTCATTTATTAGAAATAATTTCACTTTCCGTTCATTTTAATAGTCACGCCGAGGTCTGCGCGAACCCTAAACCTGAATCGGAGTTTCGAAAGCGGTTTTGGTGGCTGACTTTACGAAAGGCAAGCAGTCCGAAGTCGTGGAAAGAAAAGTGGCGTTTGATTACAATTTTAATTTTAAGTTTCAATAGCACTTTTGGCTTAGTTCCGAGGCTTATATAATACGGGACAATCTCGTTAATAAATCATTGGTTAAAGGCGAAAAGTAGCCAACTGCAATTTCTGATCACCAGATTAAACCAAGGCATAACTTATTACATAAAGACAAAAAAATAGATACCAAGTCAAATTTTGTTTTTCTGCACTTTAATACTGTTGGTAATAATATGAAATATCTTATTTTTGGATTGATTTTATTCGGTATCTCGGAATGACGCAATTGCAGTTAGTCACTCGCTCTTAACCGACAAAATAATCTAAATTTAGATATTCATAATACTCACGAATCGGCGGTTTTATGACTAGAGTGTGATAAACAATACGTTTGAAAGCAGTTTTACCGCTAAAAGTTACACAAAAAACTGCGTTCTAATGTAGGTAGGTATTCGTAAAGTCGTGTGTACAACTAATATAATTTAGGGGTGTGTTGGTTGTGGAGGCTATTCGAAAATGTTTTAAGCCTAGTTTTTACCGAAAATGATAATTAAACTTTGGGAGTCGAACGAATAGCGGGGAAAAAACAGTGCGGAATATTTATTTAAATATTTTTAACGTTATCGTTTATAGAAATAACATCATTTTTTCCTTACTTCGGATGAATTTGATCAATTTTTTTCAAATCAAAATTATTAATGACGTATCCAAATCTGAAAAAAAAACAACTCAAGTCCAGTGAGTAAGGTACAGTGTATATTAATTTTGTTTATAAAAGGCCTGGAGGAAAACTGTTTTCGGCTATGGCTGGAGACTACTCCGTACACTACGCGGTATGTTGCATTAAATGGCGTTCATTGTCACGATGCAAATATCAGCAGGACGGCGAGATATCCATTTACGTGCACATGTCATTGAAGTCTCGACATTATCTCCAGTCACGTACTATACAACACATGGGCAGCTCATCAGAACAAGGATCGCGGTACCCATAGCTTCAAACGCATATTTAAGCGTTGTCGGAAAGGTCATGTTTTAAACAATTCCCAGTTTCGACGTAACGACGCGACGGTCGTTGGTAATGATGTAGAGTTTATTCTGATATTTTGTTCTTTACAACAGTTCTATGAATTAGTGACAAACTTTATGCGGTTTGTTTGTTAGTAACCCTTGGGCCCTCTGCACACGGAGATACTCAAAAGAAACTGATCACGGACGCAAATTACTGACCGGTCCGTGATGTTTTGAACCTTTGTAATTGAATGAGACACCCCACACTAACGCTTTAGTAACCAGTTGCTAGGAAACTCGACCTGTCGATTCGTTTTTGACTCGAGTCTTGGAGTCTTGATTGGCCTGGTTTTCCGTCCGAATAAATACACCAACGTTTCTTGTCACATTTTATTTTCTATATATTTATTTTACGTATATATTTTATAATTTTTATATCATTTCATTGAATATATTTTATTTTACAATGATTTAATTTTTATTCACGAAAATGAACGATCAACAAGTGAATACAAAATTAGTGGGAGAAGTAGAAAAATATTCACTTTCATATAACTTCACCACCTTGTACAACATACAGAAAACTACTGAATTCGATCACTTCTGAGTAGCCCGCGTGTGCGGAGCTGCGTCACTAAAAAGTTGATGACCGGCTAGTAATTTCAGTCACAAACCAGTTTAGTTTCTTTTGAGTATCTCCGTGTGCATACGGCCTTAGGGATCAAATCCATCACATTATGGGACAGAATATTTGAGAAAAAAAAAGTGGTGCCACGTTTGTACTAATCCATTCAAACTAAAAAGTGCACCCACTCCAAAACTCTAATATTTTGAAATTAAAAATAACTTTTATGCTTACGTTTTCTTTAATATTTAAATAATATCAATAATCTCAAACACAAATATGAAACAGAAAAAGCCAGAAAATAAAAAGACAATGTCTCGTTTGTAACCATTGTCTTTTTATTTTCTGGCTTTTTCTGTTTCATATTTGTATTTTAGATAATTGATATTATTTAAATATTCTTATATTTTGGTTAAATTCAGAGAAGTCGTCAGAAGGAAAAGCAGTATGAGGAACTTCGAAAATGGTTCACGCACTTTTGATTCGAGGTGGTTGTTTCTTGAAATCACCAAGGTACCTTTTGGCATACCGCCGATAGCTCTGTTGTAACACCTCCCTTTTTTCATAAACGAGGCATGTAGCAGTAAGATAAGTCACAACGGTTAATTTTTCCCTTTCAAGCTATTCTATCTTAGGTCAGTTCTATTTAGTTTGTGTAATATTTGTATTAATAAATACGATCACAAATTCAATAGTCACTTATTATTTAGAGTCGGAATACCGTTCTGAGATAAGTTCCAAGTGTGGATATAAAATATAAAAGCCGCGATAGTATGAGTAATGTATGCACTTCTGTGTTGTGGATTTATCACCACACAATACCAGCAAACTTTTCCGCTGGAGTGTTCTCCAGATAAGGTGGGAAGTGGCGTAATAAATACATGCTATCATTTTATTAATAAAACTACAGTGGAAACTTCAAGCGGGCATTATATCGATCGCATGGTAAAATTATGTATACGTAGATACGAGTGTATGAACGGTGATTCGAGGAATCATCTCACTACTTCATTGTTTGTATTTTGGGTATACCGCAAGGTACACGACTGGGGACACTTTTAATAGCATTCCAAAGTTTAATACTTGTCTAATTTATAATATTAATTTATTTTTCAAAAGAATGACAAACATTCCCGGGTTACGAATAACTTGACAATATTTGAAAAACTCCTACTGCCATCTTAATAAGCGGAAGATGTAACTTGTGCAATGATGAAGGACTTAGCTAGCAAAGTAATTGATCCCACGACGCCCAGATATAAATCTGACGCGTTTGTCCACTCAGCTACTAACCGGTCGAATATAAATAGAAATATCACCTCAAAGGCGCTTAAGAGAGTCTTTAAAGCGCTTTTTTTTTCATTCTTACCCCCTTACTTATAAACGAGGTGTAAATGTTACGCGTGTTATAAGGTCGGAATAGCGATAAACTTGCTTTAAAACCACGGCTTATCTGTCTAATTTAATGGCCTACGTCCGATATAACTAAACCAACACTAAGTCGGCGCGTAAAAATCTAATAAGTAAGACGGTTAGTGTTTAATTTCTTCACTTCACCAGAGGGCGCCAAACTTTAATTTCATTACTGGCAATGAACTAATCAATAAAAACCTCATGATATCTTTGCACATCCAAAGGATTCAATTTCTAACTTATTAGAGACAAAAATACAAAATTGTATTTGGAAATTGAACTACGGTTTTGTATATTTCACATAATAATTGTAGATTTTTTTTTGCAATGATGTCAGACCATTTCACAAAACAACTTATGGGAAAGTTTATAAACAAAAGATTCAATTAACGAAAATCTAAACTTTTTTGTGATCCAGCAAAATTGACGCCAGGTGAGTACTATTGATCGTCGACAACTAACGGTGGATGAATTTCTGTAATTTTGGTGGTATATGGATGGAGAAAATACAGTTGGCATTTGGAGTGTTTAGCGACAAAAAATATTTAAATAAAACTAACCTGTTATACGAAATGCGTTATTTGTGTTTTGAATAGATTTTTCTTTCAATTATTAAATTTTTTTTTTGGATAAGTTCATGAATCGAGAATCGATAGTTTTTTTTACGGGTATCGGAACTTACCTGACATATATGCAATTACGTATTGATCGTAGTGCGTACTAGTTGCAAAGGCTTGTAATTGTTATGCAGTTAGTAGATAATTTTCACGATTTAACGAGACTGTAAAGTCTGGCCACGACATTATACACACAGCAGAGGCAGCAGACGATACCGCACGCGTTGGCCGTTTGCTATTGGCTCGTGACCGCATCCGGGCCGAGTTGGACTGAGGAGAAACAAAAGAGGATGCCGTACAGACTGTCCCGTGTATACTAATATATGCTCGGGCTTGATGTAGGTAAGCGAATAACATCATTAGGCTTATTAAGAAATTATGCTAAACCTAATTGGGTCGAATGCGAGTTTTGAGGGGACCTTTGTACGCTTATGAAATCATAAATGGACGTAAGTATTAACCCGATAAAAAATAGAATTACGCGTAAACAAATTTCTCAAGCATGGCAATAAAGGTACTAAAAATTAAACAATGTACGAGTGTGTCAACAAAGAATATGGCGTTAATTCCTGTGCACGCGGAAAATAATTTTCAGATATATTTTTTATAATAATACCCAACGCTAGAAAATAAATCATAAAAAAAACTATAGATTCTTCGGTAAAAATACCCCATGCAACTGAAATTTAATTAAAACACGAAGTGGTATGAATATTACTATGTATGACAAAATAAAATGGCTAGTTTTTATTGTTTAAACAATTCTTATATACGTCGATTCGAAGTTTTTTAAAAAAGTTGTTTTCATTTTGTTATCTATTCCACAATTCACCGATTAAAACGCCTTAATTCCACAAATCATAGTTTCAAACATTGAGTTGGGACTAACGCCTCGATTTGCAATTTGTTAGTCCGTTTATGGAATGCGGCCTATTAATAATTAATTAATTATTTGTACACGTGTATTCAATACCTGTATACGGCTGTACTCACGCTTTGTAGAGCAAACGTGAACTTATTCATCAACTGAGAACGTTGTGACATTATGGCAGTCGTACAAAGAAAAATGAAAAGTCGTACAAAGAAAAAAAAATGAGAAATTTCCATGCGAGACAGATAGATTAACGAGGGGTTAAGAAGCGAGGTAAAGGTGGTTTAAATGGCCGTTACAATTGCGTACACTCTATAGAACAATGCTGGGCACGTGGAATGGCCAACTGATGTTCGTTGAGAGAAACAGGGGTTGCCCGTAGATCAAGGGCCGAAGACTAGAGGGAGCTGTTGGCTTTGGATGGGTGAGGGCCGCAAATAAGCTGCAAAACTGGAGACATGGGGGAGGACGTCCAAAGCGACCACGTCAAAAGCAAAGCTAGACGAAATAAGGAGGAGGGGGGGGGGACTGGTGTGAAATGAAAAACTTTGGCACACTGTTGATATATTTTGCATTCTGGTGGAGTAATTTAATGCAGGTATCAAAAAATATTGTTTAAACGATATCTATTGTCACAGATGTGAAGGCAATTAAATGAATTTAACATTTTCATCAAATATACCAAAGATCTTATTGTATAGTACTTTCCGTCATCCTCGTATTCAAACACAGTGAAGATCTGCAAAATATTCCACCAATCTGGCTAATAACAAGGAAACAAACTGCTTGTGGCCTCACAGGTTAAATAATACTTGGGACATATCCTTGCAGAAGATTTGAACGATAGTTTATTTTAATATTTTTTTTATTTATTTAATTAATAATAATTTATTGAAGGTATGGAACGACAAAAGAGAGTTTTTAGTATAACTCAAAGCGGTCCTACCACTGTTGTGACGACGTTAAGAAACTGCTTTTTAAGACGTACTGCACTGCCCTATATACGAGGCCTATTCAAATTTAAAATTAGTGGTTTGTTTTTGACAACTGGAAAGGTTAGTCACGTTTTTGTGTGTTCTTCGATTTTTTACTTTTGAAAAAATGAATCAAAGAATATATATTAAATTTTGCGTTAAAATTGGAATAAAGTGCTCCAGCGCACTTAAAATGTTGACCGTGGCATTCGGCGAGTCTACTTTGTCTCAAAAAAGTGTTTATAAGTGGTACAAGCGCTTTACAGAAGGCCGAGAAGATGTTAATGACGATGAGCGTCCTGGAGTTGTGGAAAAACAAATCATGGATTTTATTCTTTGATTCATTTTTTTCAAAAGTAAAAAATCGGAGAACACACAAAAACGTGACTAACCTTTCCAGTTGTCAAAAACAAACCACTAATCCAAAATGGCTGATAATGCTAACATATGATAAACATACGTGTACAAACATAACAAAAAAAATTGTAATCGAATGTACACAGCCCGCGAAAATTCAAAATTCACCTTTTCTTTTGAACAGGCTATGTACACCTGAAATGTTGACACAACACCCAACAGCGCAATAGAATAAGTTGAGGGTTTGCTACAACAATGTCTATGGGCAACTTCTGCAACTTTCAAGGTTCTGTAGTGTCTTTACAATGTTCACCGAAGGCAGGGTGCACTCATTCCCCACCTTACTTCGCCACCGACTAGTCAGCTTCTGGGGCAGGACACGAAACTCAACCAACGTTATAGTCGCGGCTGCATCTGAGTGGCTCAGTTCTCCTCTCAACGAGAGATGGGTGCAGATGATGCGGAGACCACCTCGAACCAAGCTCGATTAAATATATGTTGAATTATTATTTTATTTTATGAATTATTATTTAGTTATTTATGTATTATTGTGAATAAAGGAATCTATTGCATTGCACCATCCCTGAATAACTTCTGGAATAAAATTATTATTATATGTATATAAGTACACAAATATAAGTTTATTGTGATACAAAAACCCACCATCGACTCTGGCCTCTGCATAAACATATGCACGATTTAGGCAAAAAAATCGATAAGAAGTTCAACACCCTACCCTACTTATTTTTTGCCTGGCCTCATAAAGTATTTTTATTGTGTTGATTGTGAATTTTTGGGGCCCAATTGATGCCCTCAGAAACACGGGTCGGTGTTGAGTTTCTACCTCTTATTATATTACATACATATATCTTATCTGAACAGGTAGAATATGGAACAGACGGGTGGTTAATTGGGCAAAAAAATAGGTATGGGGAATTCGCGTTGGTACCTACACGATTTGTAAAACATTTAAATTTGGAATTTACATAGAAACAAATTATTATTAGTAGGTGAGTAAGGGATTACAATTATTTGTAAGATTCTTTCATTTTTTGCTGTTCCTGAATCATCACTCTACTAATTATGGGTATCATTCTTCATAGTCCAGAATGTCGAGATTTGTTAACTCAAGTCAAGCCATGGTCTTGAAATTTTTGGTAGCAGTCAAAATGATTTTTGTCATTTTTTACGACTTTACTAAAACCTTGACTCGACCTTGGCTTTGATTTGAATGTTCTTTTTAATTTATATTTTTTTCCTATTTTGTCATTGTATCATTAAAATATTTTGTATGTGTTATTCTTTCTCTGTTGCTCTTTTTCCCATTTCGTGTTATGTATATAAATAAATAAACAAATGTTCAATAGTGTAGTGGCGCAGTAGGCATTTACAAAAGATATTAGTATGTTTTAAATTAAATGTTCCCTGCGACGACTGTGCAGTCAATTTAGAAAATTACATCAAGCTTCCAATAATCGACATCCAAGAATATTGATAAAAATAAGAAGCAAATGGTTTTTTAATACGCATTCTTGATACTATATAGATATTGTTTCAATCATAATCACAATAAATAAGAAAACCTTTGTGCGAAAGCAGCAAAAATCTCAAAAGGTAAGCTCTAGTTACATGAAATTTGCACAGCTTTTGTGTCTAGAATTTAAAGGTCGACGTTGGTATTTTTAGCTGAAAACGTAATTTCAATCATGAAACAAAAATAAACATAACGCCATATTGTTTGTTCTATATATTTCAATAATAACAACAAAAAACGAAAAAACTATGAAACACGGTCGAAGACAATTAATAAGAGTACCTACTAGCAATTTAGATATTTTTCCTATCCGAGAGGATTTAAATAAAAAAAATTGCAAACACCAGGTAGACTCTGGTACCCACTACAGGTAGTTGGCAGATAGGCATGTCCGGTGAAAAATAAATATTATTTCAATTCGCCGATAGTTTCGTCTACACCAGTGATTCCCAACGTGGGAAATATCGCCCCCCAGTGGGCGATTGAAGTCGCTTGGGGGGCGATCAAGAGTTAAAAGTGCTTTGGAGGGTGACATTATATAATTTTGAGCGATAGGCATACTTTGTGCAACCTACTTTAGTTCGAAAACCTGAGAAATTATTGAAGAAGAATCAAACATGACATCAATTCGACCTTTTCACTATTAAATTGATGCATGTTCCTTGTGACTATATCACGATAGCTGTCGTAACACACGCCGCGTTAGCAGCACGACCTGGCAGGATTCTGCAAGCATAGTCGTACGACGTAGATTTTGTTTTTTTTTTTTTTATTTATATTTCCAAATATTGTATTTTGGCGTTCAAAATAAATTACTCATTGAATTATTTTTTGAAATTTTACTGTGTATATATACATAGCCTGTTCAAAATAAAAGGTGAATTTTGAATTTGTATTAAATTTTGCGTTAAAAATGGAATAAAGTGCTCCAACACACTTAAAATGTGGCATTCGGCGAGTCTACTTTGTCTCAAAAAAGTGTTTATAAGTGGTACAAGCGCTTTACAGAAGGCCGAGAAGATGTTAATGACGATGTGCGTCCTGGAGTTGTGGAAAAACAAATCGTGGATTTTATTATTTGATCCATTTTTTTTCAAAAGTAAAAAATCTAAGAACACACAAAAACGTGACTAACCTTTCCAGTTGTCAAAAACAAACCACTAATTCAAAATGGCTGATAATGCTAACATATGATAAACATATGTGTACCAACATAACAAAAAAAAATCGATAGTCGAATGTACACAGCCCGCGAAAATTCAAAATTCACCTTTTCTTTTGAACAGGCCTCGTATATACCGCACAAGAGTCTCAACTGCTCCCAACCGTCTGGAGCCAGTAAGACTGTTGCATCCCCAATTGGGGTTGTTGTGAGGCTGAAGGTAGTGGGAAGGCGAAGAGGAAGTTTGGGAAGAACCTGGCTATTCAGATCTGATCACCAAACCCCGCTAAAGCCATTTCAAGCAACGTTTCGATTCTGAATGGTGGTCTTTTAACAGGGGGATAGTTAGAAAATCGGAACGTGCCGCAAATATACTGAATATTATTTTACATGAATTAAATGTGAAGTAACATAAATCGATTAAATAAAATTAATTTACGCACGCCGGGATTTGAACCCGCGACCTCTTGATTCGTAGTCGAGCGTCTTAACCACTCGACCACTGAGGTCGTCAAGTATTCAACTCGCCTTATCATTGACCGAATAATTTGGCTTTATTTTTGTTTCATCAAAAAATCTATGCTTTGGAAAACCTAGATGTATCAAGCAACATAATCACAATAATTTATTTGATGTTAAAAATAAATTCAAACCTTCTCGATAATTTTAGTGGATTACAGAAAAAATACAACATCTTCTAGGGAGCGATGTACACAAAAAGGTTGGGACCCTTTGGTCTACACGTGTCATGAGGTTTTAGCTTACAACCTAAGCGAAGTAGGCTTCTATTTCTGACTATTCTGGAAAGCTAGAAGGTTGTATTAATGATCTACGGCAAACATGGCTAAACAGCAGATGAAGCAAAAAAAATTACAAGGAAAACATAAATTGCTAAATATAATATCGCAATCTGAGGGTATTGAACTATTGACCTTCGATTTTGAATGCCAGGTGCCCTACCTAAAAAGACAAGAAAAAATATTTTGTTTCTAACATGCTGATAATTGTTCGATTTACATTTCAACGAGAAAAAATATTGACAAAAATATCAGCTGTAGCTAGTTTCGAATCCATTATTATTTGCTATTATTACCATAAGATGTGGATAAGATAAAATTCGTAGAGCACAAAACACCGATATAGATTTTATTGACAGTTTCGGGAGTTTGGAATCGTTCCCGAGCCCGACTGCAGTTCGCCAACGAACAAACGACAGTTCACATCGACTAAATTAAGCATGTTTAGTCGACGTGAAGAATTGGATAATTTCAATTAACATCGGTTCCAAATTTGAAAAGTTCTAATTACGTACGCACTGACTTATATATTATATCATCACCGGAAATGCAAAAGGGCTGAAGCGCCATTTTGGTAAGTTTACAACAGAGCACTTTAAAAGTTTTTTTTTGTTTGTTTTACAATAAAATGTATGTGGCTTTAGTAACTGGTTGGCTTTTGAAAAAATAAGGTAACTCAATGCTCGCACTGAGTTACCCGAAGCGTCAAAAAGGTTAAAAAAAAAACGCCTCAAACTTGTGTCGCTTGAGTCAAGTCTTCTCCCAAATGGTAAATATATTTTAGATGACTGAAGGGCCACAAGTCTTCAGAATCAAACGAGAGTATCAAAACTGCATATTTAACTTTTTTTTTACCAAAGTGTCGCTTAGGCCCTTTTGTCTTTCCAGCGACGATACAGTTAATTAATTCTCTGGTTGGTAAGTCCGCGCCACTCCCATGAGATATACATATTATAATACCTGTCGGATATTATTGAAACTATGGGGAAAAATCAATATATCCATCACGCATACGATAGCATAGTGTCGCCAATCTATTATCTTTATAATATCCCTACACATTGTTGCAGACACTGATAACACAGTCGATTGTTAACAACAAACGAATCTATCTGCGGTTTGTACTTAGAAAGGATTTCGTATTCTAACAATGGAAACTTCTATAAATTTCCTAGCTTCACATTTATTAACGAAAGAACATTCTATACTTAAATATTTATATTCTGATGACCACTTATCAAAGAAGTAACGTTCGAAATTTTTCAAATAATAAGATTCTCATGTTTTGTGATTAAACAAAGTACGTACTATATTTAAAAAGTAAGTTTCTAATGATCTGTAATCAAAGAAAGAACGTTCCATATAATTTTAATAATAAGATTCTGATAATCTGTTTTTAAAGAAGGAAAGCTTTATATTAAATTTAAATAGTAATATTATTAAGCTATGTTATCAGATCACAGAAAGTACCTTCTATATTTGAATAATAAGATTCTAATGATCTGTTGACTCGTAAGTAGTATAAGACAGTATAAGAAAAATAAAATTGAGGGAATCCCTTTTTTAAGATTGTTAGGGTATTCCCAACATAAAGTCAGAATTATGTTGTCTGCGTTTGCTTGAAGCAGCAAAAACGCTAACGGTAAGTTCTGGAATCATGAAAATTGTACAGTTTTTATGACAGGTCCAAGGTTTCTGTGTTTTGCCAAAAAATATTAGCTTAGGCTGTATGGTGTTTCATTTGTTGTAGCCATAACACGTACAAAAGTGTCGCTTCGACTGCACAAATAAGTTTCTATAAGTGTTGTTTCTTAAACACTTATATCACTGAACCCGTTCAAGAGTCCCAATTGCTCCCAACCGTCTAGGGCCAGTGGGACTATGGCATCCCCAATTGGGAATGTGTTGTGAGGCTGAAGGTAGTGGGGAGGGGAAGTAGATAAGGAAGAGGAAGGTTGGGAAGTACCTGGCTATTCAGATCTGATCACCAAACACGGCTTAAGTTTTAATTTAATAAAATTTATCTTTATATTTAGCGGGTTCAAACACGCCGGGTTTGAACCCGCGACCTCTGGATTCGTAGTCGAGGGTCTTACCACTCGACCACGCAGGCTGTAATGTGTACACGCAATTGTAAGAACAAAAGATAAATACATCAATGAACTACGAAAAACATTAGGTTTTCACAATTAAATACCTTCATTATTAAAAGTCTTTTTTATCTATGCTAAATGGTTCGCAGGTCGGAAAAAAGATACTAGGGTTGGACAGGCAGGTGCCTACACCTGTCTGATGCGTAGCTGCGCACAAAACCAAAAAGAAGAATTTAAAACAATTCTAAAATAAAACCATCGAGACGGCAATAGCATGTGAAAATTATTATCGAACAATCTCGAACACTGCTCCATTCTAGAATACGTTTTAAAATTCAATTCAAGAAACAAAGGAAAGACGTATCGAGATCGAATTGTTTTTTTTGGTAAGCACATACCAATATTTCTTATCGTAGTATGGGCAGGCAGAGGATTCCAATACAGACCGACATTCTTATCCTAGCAGTCGTTGGCGTCGCCATTGTAGATATTTTGGATATAAACAAAATCTGTGGTTTTAAAAATGTATTCGTTTGTGTTTCTACAAAGGAAAGAACTTTTTTCTTTCCTTCGTATTTGTTCATCTTTGGGCTGCTTTAAACTTTATGTGGTAACTAAAAAAAACTATTTTTTAAACCTTTTTTTATGCACCACAATATCCGCAGTAACGACGTCCCCGAACAGCACAGAGAGTTTGTAGATCAGTTTACAATATAATTGTGGGTTACATTATGTACACAATGCAATACGATTATTTTGCTGTATAATGTTATCTTATTATTAAAAAATCAACAACTTAACTCCCAAAAAAATATATTTGAATTTGGTTTATAAAGTTGGTACCTACGTGTTGATTTTAAAATATAAAGGTACACAAAGAAAAAGTTATAAATAATTGAAAATTAAGGATTTCTTACTTTCATTAAAACTTTTGCATTATTGAAACCCAGAAAACGACAACGATTCCGTTTTATAAAAACCACGTTTTTGTCTTTTGTCAAAATAAATAAATTGCATTATGTTGATTTTCTTCATTATGTATTCAAAGTGTACTGTCATTGGGTACTTTATTATATAATTACAGTGTAACAATATCACAGCCAGGAAGGCAACTAACGTACCACGTATTAATAAATATTTAAAAAAAACATAGAAAAAGGGTACCTTAATAATAATATATTGATAATTGAAAAGTTTTTAATGATTTTTTAACGATTTCCTTTGTCTTTGACAGTGCAGTAAGGGATTTCGTGACACCCCAAAAACGGGGGGTTTTTCAGAGATTTGAACTAATTCACATTTGAACTAATTTTGATGAATCTGTAAAAATAAAATCAAACCGTTTTCGACGCATGCACTCGAAAATCAAGTAATTTATATTTTAGATTAATAAAAACAAACCCTCACCATTCTTACCGTAAAACAATTATTCCAAAATTTACAAATATGGTTTCAGCAATAACATTAGCGGTAAGGATCAGATTTTATTTTTCTATGCGATGAATTAGTTGCTTCCCGGGAGAGACTGAAAATATTTGAGATTATACTAATATGTTCATTAAAATTCAAACCGTACGTTTGTTTTTTTCTGAACCTGCCACAGCAAACTCAACCCCTATACCCCTTCTTCTGCCGTGCGCCAAACATTCGTTTTGCTGTCTGGGATTTCGAGTGTGATGCCCTTTTGGCAAAATTCGCCGCTCGAAAGCAGGACGATACAGACGTGTAAGCTGTGCCCAACGTCAGGGTGAGTTTATTTTAACAAATTCTATGTGAAACCGTATGTTTTTGAACCTTTTGACTACACCTACCTCTAAATAAGTGGTTATTGTATTTTTTCGCAAGTTAATACAACAAGTACGATAAAATAAAGAAATAAATAATATAATAAAAATAAAAAACATATTGGAATGCAAAGGAATCTATTTTTGGGAACACTTCACCGATTTATTTCTAAGGTAGGGTATCCTTTTAGGCAATATAATTTCGTTGTGCGTACGTACGAGACGTTTTCAAAATTAGAACAGATGTAACAACTCTGTGATAAGAAAATTATAAAAATAATATTTTCAAGTTCAGACAAGCAATAAAATATTTAACCCGACGGTTATTTTTATTCTATATTTGAAATGTGCGTCCGAATGTTTTAATTTAGCGGGCCATTTTGGCAAAGTGGAACTAACAACGTATGCGTGGAATAATTTTTTTTTAAATGATTCTGTAGAACAAAATTTCTCACATTTCATCTTAGCAAGTTATGTTATGTATAAGCGATATACATATTATAAAAATTAACATCGTTTCAACATACTTTTGTCCAACAAGAAAATTTCCAACTGGATAATATGTCTGATATGTGTTTTGTTAGGATGTTCGTCCATTTTTGTTGACAACCATACTTCAAAGTTTTCACAACATAGCAAAGAGTGCTAACAATTTGATTGAATTGTCAATCTCGTATGAATGTCAGACTGAACCGCTCTTTTTGTTTATATTATCAGTTTCTCGGGCTAAAATGATGTTTGAAATAATCGTGATTGTATGTCGTTTCCTGCTACATATACAGGGGACCAGTCAAAACTGCCATATGTGTCGAAAATGAAATGATGTTTACTTGATGCCGGCCAAAACATCTGCCATCAACCGTCAATTCTGCGAGATTACAATGTCAAATGTTTGTCTACTCACTTTTCTGTCACCCCGATCGCATGCTTGGTAATCCAGTGTACTCTCCAGGAAATAAGACTTCAGAACCACACACAAATAATACTATTTTATTGTCCAAATAACTGATATTAATATTTATATATCTCACCAAACAACAACACTCGAACAAAGAACAATAGACGGTTCTCGCGCACGAGTCACGTCCAAACGTTTATTTTTTAGGTTAGTTTACACGGTAAGTCTGTATCCTATATTCTCCGAAGGATCGGTTGATTGTTTCAGCGCGCTTTTTATATTTTTGATATTGTATTGTCCGGCAAAACGCAATAGACGGGCCCTGTCGCCTCAATGGCGCGTTTAGAACTGGCGCGGGCGATGCGAAGGAGCAACGTGAAGCTAGCAGCGCACACGAACGTCGCACATTACCACCGCCTACCGTTGCTCTAGCGCTGTCTCTCCCACTCGCCTAATGCTGCGCGAGACGGAGCGATTCCAGTACAAGTTTTCCACTCCGCCTGGAAAACTGGTTGCTATTACAAAAAATATTTTTTAAATAGGCAAGACCCATTCTACTGCTGGGGTTGCATGACGTTTCTTTGTAAAAGTATTAGTGAATATTAATATTTATGAGGTCTACTTCTAAACACGATATTTAAAATAGCAATTTAGCTAGTTTGTGGTGTCATTTACCTTTACTAAAGTGAGTCATCACTATTTCACGAGGCAACCAAAAGGTTTTCACGAATTTTCTACGTAGGGAGGTAGGTACCTAATTATTATTTGAACATGTAGATATCAATTACGTTACAAAGGTCATTCGTAAATATTATTAATTATAAATAATTCCATTTGTGAGTACGTACGAACATATCTAGGTGTTAGTGTGAACTTTTCAAATTTGGACCTGATGTTAATTTAAATTGTCAAATTAAAATGAAAAAAATACTCTTTTAAAATCCCTACCTACCTAATTAAGTATCTACCTATAATGTATTTTAGCAGACATTCTATATATTTGAAATGGATGAATTAAAGCAACTAATGCATTATTAGCAAGTCAAGTTACATCCAGTGATTTTTTCACTGGTAACAACTAGTTATCTATAATATTCAAGCAGTGATAATATTGTTATTTATACCTACCCTTAGCAAAATAATAAATGGTCAGTTTATATAGCACAGTTTTTGTTCACAAAGTATAAAGTAAAATGTATGGTTTGAACCCGACCCGACTAGAAAAATAACAATATTGCATCATTACCTGGAAGCAGATGTACCGTGAATTCTGGAAAATAAGACACGATCAAGTAGAGTCGCAACAACAATATGTTTAAACGCGTTATTTTTAATTAAATTATATTTATTACGTTTTGCCGGTTCAATGCAAAATGATGTATTTCAAATTTATCAAAAGGTGTACGGCTTTCCATCCTCTATGTCTACCTACAGATAGTGAGAGTGATCAGTGAGTGACAGTTAGGTGACGTCAAGAGTTTGTATTACTAGTTAATAGCGTTCTTTATAAAGGGATGAATCTTATAATGTACTGCCGGAAACCATCAAAATTATGCCAATCAATAAATTCAAAATAGCCTGTAAGAACTATTTAAAATACATATAAATCAAAATATTAAGTCGTATATAAATTAAATTATTATAAATTTAAAAAGAAGATTAAATAATTAGATTCTTTGTAAACTTTAATGTCCAAGTTAACTAATATAAAATAGTAAAAAAACTAAACTAAAACCAGATGAGTACGTACGAGTCGCTGTGTGAATGCAAATGAAGCAAATAGCATATCATAAGCGTACCAAGACCACTAATTTTTGTGTTGACGTCAATGGCCAAAAGAGAACTGTTTGGCAGTCCATCCTCTCTGCCTACCCATTCGAGGTATTGGCGTGATGGTTAGTCAGTTAATAAACAAATTTAGATATCTAAATACCACTTTTAATTTTATGTAAAATAAAGTGATGTATGCAAAAGAGGTATTCTTAATTTTTCATGATGTAATGAGAATAACCCTTTAATATTATTTATGGCATCTAGATTATATCCCCATAATTAACGTTTTCCCTTTAAAGGGTTTCCTTTTGTTTACCTCCTATATCAATGATAAAGAGTTCCTCGATTCCCTTTCTAACCTGTCTCCCTCCATCTCTACTGGTGGTTATTTTCGTTATTTACTTTATAATATCAGTCAAAGAAATTACAAATTTATTCATACGGGAAAGAGTATTGGTAGATTGCAAATGAAGATCAGATGGACGAAAGAGGAGTGTCAGGAGAGTATAACGATGCAACGACCGTCGTGGCAGAGCGGTAAGTTCCTTGGCTCTGAAGCATATCATGTCGTTGGTAAAGAAAAAGCATTGTTTTTTTTTTATGTTTTATTCCACATTTAGACGAAGATTGATATGAATGAACTCGTTTCAAAGTGGAAGATACTGACGATTGCTTTATTGAGTTAACACCATTCGCGATCGAACGGTTGCTTGAAACAATAAGTCATAGATAATACAAATTAATGTAGGTTTGAGCAATGTTAAAAAAAAAATTAAAAATACCGCACAAGAATCTCAAATGCTTCCAACCGTCTGGAGCCAGTGAGACTATGGCATCCCCAATTGGGGTATGTTGTGAGGTTAATGGTAGTGGGGAAAGGAAGGAGATGGTGAAAAGGAAGGTTGGGGAAGAACCTGGCTATTCAGATCTGGTCACCAAACACGACTAAAGCCATTTCAAGCAACGTTTCGATGAAGGCTGAAAAGGGAGTGAGAAGGAATAAGATGGAGTGAAACAGTTTGAAAGGTACCTGGCTATTCATAGTCGGTCACCAAACACGGCTAAAGCCCTTTCAAGCAATTTTTCAATTCTGAATGGCGGTCTTTCACCAGGGCGAATACACTGTTGTGGCTGTGTTCGATAACCATTCAAAAAGGCGAAATTTTACTATTTTAAGTTGTAAGAAAAAAGGACACAACAATTGAAATGGCCCTAAAATATAGTTTTCTGATCCTTGGACGGATGTGTTCATGCCACATGAACAACACATCTTGTTACTTTCTATTTGCTTCATCCGGATTTAATACGAACCGCGCTACACATCCCGTGGGATAAATTTACCCTCCTGCGTTTTACGTTGTGCAATAAATTGCATCCTTACTGAAAAACTCTTTCTTTATCTCTCTAACTCTCAAACGGTGAGTTTTCGCGTCACGAAATTCTACATTTAACAAAACAGCAGAGCGTATGAAGGTGAACTTTTCAAATTTGGAACTGATGTTAATTTATTGAAATTATCAACTTAAAAAAATAATACTTTCAAATTCCTACCAAAATAAAGTACCCACCTTTAATGTATTTTAGCAGACATTATTCTCTTTTTGAAGTGGATTTTTTTTTCTTGGCAAGTCAAGTTGCAGCTTAGGTACTTCACTTTTAAAATTGAATTAAACAAAGTGTGTATATTATTTATTATATAAAGTTTATATATCTTATCCACAAAGCAAAAAATTCATTTCCTAATTCGTCGAAAATTTTCTAAAGTCAGCTATGTAGTCTTGAAATTTGCACGAATTTTTATGTCTGGAATTTCTAGGACAACGAAAATATTTGCAGGTCGCAGCGTCATTTCCACCAGTGGCCCTCAACCTTTTTGTCGCCGCGGACCGGTCAGCGTTTGATAATTTGACCGCGGCCCGCTGAGGGTGGGGGAAGGGTGCGGGGGACACATTGAATGAAGATTTTTTTCAAAATGTTTTTGCGCCGCCCAGTACCATTTGGTACACGGCCCGGTACCGGGCCGCGGCCCATGGGTTGGGGACCACTGATTTACACCATAAAATGTGGACTTTTGAATCATACATAAAAATGTTACTTGCTGTTTGCGACATATTTTTCAATTGTTCAGTATGGCAAAACACGGGCAAAGTCGGGTAGTAAAAACTGCTATTTAATTAGTAGACATCGGGTTATATGCATTTGCATATTTAAATATGCGAAATGCGTATTTGAGCCTTTTTAATCAATATTGCATATTTGAGCCTTTTTCCGTCATAAATGCATATTTCTTTTATGTTATTATTTTAAGCAAATTTCTCCAACTTACTAGCGTATCAAAACCCCTCATAAATGATAAACGAGATGGCGGCGAATTTACTTTAATTATTTTCTATTCATATTCTATATTATTTTTCTGTATGAATCTCCCCTCCCCATAAAAAATAGTTAAATTCTAGTTGAAAACCAATTCTCCGAGTTTCGTTTTGTAAATGAAAATTACAAAATTATCAATTTGTAGCTTTTCCAATTAAACATGCACAACTTGGAAATTTTCCCGTTTTATTTGTACATCAAGTGAATCAAATACATTGGTCATTTCAAGAGCCATAAAAACAGAACAGTATGTTTGAGACGATGCATTAATGTGGATTATGCTAGGGGTGTGTGTCAAGACATAACTGTGTGGCAGTCTATCCTCTCTGCCTATCCCTCCAGAGAAACGGCGTTGTGGTTAGTTAGTTGATTTCATATTTTTGGTGTATATATTTTGGTATTATTAGAGCACATTTTTATTATTCATATGATGAAATTGAACAAACATTAAAAAAATATTTATTAGAAAAGCGTAGGAAAGACACTGATTTAGTTTGCATTTTCTAAATTATTAATTGTATAATTGACTCGCCTTCTTTGTTGCAACTCATCCAGTTCAACATTCCTTTCCGTAGACTCAGAATCAATGAATTATTGCTGTTCCTCAATCATCACTCTTCTTATTATGGGTATCATTCTCCACTGTCCAGAATTTTAAAACTTTAAAACTCTAGCCATAGTCTTGAAATTTTTGGTACCAGTCTAAATGGTTTTTGTCATTCTTACGACTCTACCAAAACTTTGACTTGACCTTGGCTTTGACTTAAATGTTCTATCAAATGTATATTTTGTCCAATTTTTGTCATTGCTTCATTTAATATTATGTATCTGCTGGTATTTTTCTATTGCTCTTTTTCCCATTTCGTGTTATGTATTTTTTTTTTGTAATTGGACAATAGTCGGTTAGTTTATAAAAAAAAAATATATTTTAGCATCTTTAATTCATAGATTCCGGTAATAAGACGAAAAAGATCTAATAATAAGACGTGTCTAATGAACAAGTAATAATTGTTGGCTCTTTTCGCCTTAAAATGTTTAATAAAGCAAGGAAATAGCGTAGTTTAAACAAACTTTACTAAACTTTAACTACGTCAAGCTAACAAACTTAAATAATAAAACAAGGCATTAAAAGAAGAATTAACTAAAATTTACATATTTACAGACGTTATGGATTGTCGTGTTGGGGAAAGGTTCAGATTTTTGAGAAAATTTGTTAAGAATGAAAACACAAAGAAATTTTAATTTTTTACAATAGAATAAACCGAAAACATTATACATACTCGTATTATAGAAGGCAGTAGGAAAACACACTAACGAAATTCTTTCTTGAACAGATAACCAAATGGTAATAATGAATATTCAATGGCATGTCTGGGTCCTAGGAGTCGAAAATTCTTGTGTTACTTTTATTTTTTTATTTTTTTTATATATTTTAATCTTTATTTTTTTTTGCATTATCTACCTCACTAGGTTTTTAAAATCTGTTTTGAGGTAGATGGTAGTTATTTGGAGATATTTTATTTTTTATCAAATCGTTACAACTATAGACCTCGCTTCAGTCAGTTTATATTTTTTGTGGGTGTATACTATATGTAGGTAGGCGTGTGCAAAACTTTGTATAATGTGTATTCAGGTGGATATAACATGAGACACGAGTATACGTTAACCTTAATATGAAAATAATGATACCCACGTTAATATTATACGTGTGTAATACATGCAAGTACAATAAAATACCGTCGCCGGAAAGGGAAAAGGGCTGAAGCGCCATTTTTAGAAGTTTACACCTGAGCACTTTCAAGTGTTTTTGTTTTTCAAAAAAAATCATAAGTCTTCAGTACCTGATTGGATTTTGAAAAAAAAAGTTAACTCAATGCTCTCACTGAGTTATATGAAGTGACAAAAAGCTTCCAATTTCTGTCGCCTCAGTCAAGCATTCTCCTAAATGGTAAATATATTTTAGATGGGTTAAGGGCTATCAAAGTCTTTGGAATCGAACGAGAGTCAGAGCTTTCGAAGCAGAAAACTAGAACTATTTTAAACTGCATGTTAAACTCATTTTTGACAAAAGTGTCGTGTCACAAGTGTTAAGTCCTTTTGCCTTTCCAGCGATGATAAATTAAAAGTTAAAATAAAGTATAGTGGTAGATACTCTCAGTGTTGCCCAGGTGATAGGCTTCAGAATTAAAACGTTTTCACTTTCCCATTCCTCTTCTACATCTACTTCCCCTTCCCACTAATTTCAACCTCACAACATACCCCGATTGGGGATGAAATAGTCCCACTGGCTGCAGAAGGTTGGGAGCAGTTGGGACTCTTGTGCGGTATTCATATTATTTCCATAAGAAGAATAATAAAAATCTTTGAAACTTTAATATATTATCTACCCATTCACTTTTCCACCTTAGTAGCGATAACAATAATTTTGTAAATTTTCGTTGTAGTTGTTAGTATTTCCTCGAATGCTCTTCATATTTTCGAAGTAACTCAGTCGCAGAGAAGAACAGAGGGCAGACGGTATACTTATAAAAATAGTTAACATTTATTTATAAAACCAAGGTTAAAGTCAGCCCTGGTCTCTCTTTCCCTCGTCCTTAACGCCCGACGCCCCGGCGCGAGCGAGACGGTCGCCATCGGTCAAAGACTGAGACGCGGCCGGTCCCTACCTCTACAGTAACCAGTTATCCTTAACCGACGGCTTTGAGGGCTTTTTAAATGCTTTCTTTTGGTTTTATTGCTCCACAACTCTCGGTCGCGAAAACTGAAGCGCGCATCAAAGGCGATGTTATTTGTGAGACGGCAAAAATAATATGCATGACTCAAGTGGCGAGGAATGGCGGCGAATGATATTTATTTCTTATATTTCTTAGAAAGGATTTTATTCTTTCTGTTTTGAGTGTTTGCTGATTCCGAAACGACATGCCTGCCAAAGAAAATTCAGAGTAATAATAAAATATTCGTACGATACGACTGCCGCCGAGAGCTCCCTTGTAACCTCTCCGTTACATAGGTATGTAACTTTTATGAGAAGAGGGAAATGTTATAGTGAAATAATCAGGAGATTGCACCTATGAGAGGTATTAAAAAACCTTTTTTTTAAAAATCACCGTTTTTACGAGAGATAATAACGCTGCGCATATCACATATAATTTATAATGGTAGTCATGCAACAAACAAATCTAACAAATTTAACAGAACTTGAGAATTAATAAAAACTCTATCTATCTATATATCTAATCCTTTCATTTATAAACAATAATAATGTCATTTTGTTTTAAGATATTTCAGGATATTCAAAAATTCAAAGCTCGTTGTATTGATCTAGAGAGAAGGCAAAACCGTTGTACTTCAAACGACAAAAGTTGATACTTAAGCGTTTGATGGAGCAAAACATTTGAACTGTAAACAAGTCAACGCTATGTACAGCTCGCAATGTGATTTCCACCATGAGGTATGGAGGTCTGAAAAATCAGTTTGTAAAATAGTATTTGAATCATGATGCCAAGGTGTTTTGAATGTGAATTATTTAAGGGGAATGTAGATACAAGTCAGATAAAAGTTTTTCAGCAATATTTAGGTTTATTACTGTCAAACGCGACGTGTCTATTCCATACCGCGAGACGAAAGGTAATGAGCCGTATACGTCAAGTACCTGCCAAAGTATCAGAGAAAATAAAAACAAATTGAAAAAATTAAAATCTTTAACTATTACTACCATTCAGAATTTTTTAAATCATAATCTCAGGCGTCAACAAACTTCATTGCATTGGAAAAACGTTATATATACTTAATTGAATCCTTTTTATTTATAAGATTTTATTGAGCTTTTTGACTCTCTTAAGCAATCAATTTTTTTTAAGCTTTGGGAGTCACGGAACTACTGCCTTTTCTGTCGGGAATATCAAGGTTAAACGTTACCATTTTATTTAGATTTTATGGAGATTTGAAGTGTCCATTTAACTGTCAAAAGTAAGACAAAACGCCATGTTTTTCTATTTTTCAATGAGAAAAAAGATATTAGTAAAAGGGTGTTGAAACAAGAGTAAAGCCGAGTAGTAATTGCAAAAAAAAACATAAAATCTTCATCTTTATTAATAATATTACAATAAAACTTATTTGCGCACGCCGGGTTTGAACCCGCGACCTTTAGTTTCGTGGTCGAGCGTCTTAATTCAATATGTTAAGCTGTCTCGCCGTATCTGCGCAATACGATATCAGCCGAACTTTAACAGAAAGGAAAGCTGGCGAGCTTCCTTCACAAGGTTGCGCGCGCATGCGGACCAAGACTCTCGCAGATGTTCTTAAGGTGAATGTTCTGCACTCCGGAGGCAACAGCTAGCAGGCAGAAGGCTCTGGTTGCTTTGTTCCCCGCCGGACCCGCGGAGGGTGGCGGGCGAGGGCGGGAGGGCGAGGGCGGGAGGTAGCCCTCAGGAATGTGGCTAACAATCCACAATATTTATAGGGTCGGTCCTGCCCACGAGCGGGGTGCAAGGCTTGCGCAATAGTGTCCAAGATTTACGTCTAATTTGTAGAAGTATTTCAAACCATTTTTTTTTTTCCAGCTCGGAGTATTTTTTTTTTAAAGATAGACAAACATTCCCGGGTTACGAATAACCAAGCAGTATTAAAAAAAAACTCCTTCTGCCATCATGATTAGCGGAAAATATTGCTAGTGCAATGATGGACTTAGCCAGCAGAGGAATTGAACCCACGACGCCCGGGTGGGAATCTGACGCGTTTGTTCACTCCTACCGATTGGCTTAGATAGTTTCATACAGGCCTCGTGACGACCTCGTAGAAGGGTGGTAAGCATCATTGCTTAATGGTTCGAGACCCGGTAGGGGCAAATAGAAACCGTCTTTATATGTTATTTTGTGAAATTATGAAATTTAAAATTTTTATGGGTTAAATTTCTTAGAGCGTTTAATTTTCGTATTTAATAAGTTTCATCTCGAAAAAAACAAGTAGAAATAAAAATGATTTTTTTTAGTACATTCAACATGAATTATAACGCGACTCAATGCTGAGAACACATATATTTTTATGTGACACCTCACAAGAACGCCTCTTTATGTACGGTATACATATATATATTCAGAGCAATAATATACAAGAGAGAGCGCTGCTGTAGTCAGTTTTTATGAAGTTTGCCGGACTCAGCTAGACCTGGGCGTGGCTAGGACTACGGCTAGGGTATTTTCATCCAAGCATAGTACATGTCGACATAATGTTTTTGTTTATTCGTATAACCACTTTTTCACAGTATTGTTATAAACAAAAATATAGCATGTAACTTAAAAAATCGTTGAGTCATGTCCATTTATTTCGCGTATCAAAACGCGTGGGCGGAGTCAACGGAGACGCGGGACACGAAGAACATTCTAACAATACTTTAAAGCGGTGTGATAATTTGGGACATTTTGTTACCTCTTTCTTTTTCATGGTGTACGACGTAAAAAACCGGAGAAAGTGATTTATATTATTTCTATAGGTTGGGTAAAAATAATTCGCCCTCTTTCCATATATTGTTACTTCAAGTATTTACGAGTAAAGGTACCAATACGAGTATATTATTTATTTACGTCAATGTTGTGTATCTAGCTTTTAATTAAAGGTTATTCCCTCTCTTATCCACAAAGTTCATAAAAAGATGAAAGCTTTTGTAACTTCGCATTTGTATGTCGTTATAATATTACGTTAAAAATCTTTTCGTGTTAGCGAACCGTCAGCAAAGGAAAGCCAGAAAGATATCCTTAAAAAATATTATAAATCAAAAAAATTTAATGTTTGATATTTTTCTTATCTGGTTTATTAGTTGATCGAAGTCAACTATGGCATTGTCATTATTATTTAAGTTGTTACCGGTGAAAAATCACGGTACGTAACTTAGCTGGCCACAAAAAAATAGTTGCTTTAATCCACCCATTTCAAATATAGAAAAATGTCTGCCAAAATATAACATGGGTAGGTGATTTATAAGATAGGTAGCGATTTAAAAAGAATCTTTTTTAAATTTGACTAAACTAAACTATATACAGTGCACTTCTTGCCCCAAAAACTAATATTTAAATAATCTTAATTGAAGTTAGTATTGTGTTCGATTTGTTAAGCACAATTTCTTATGTCAAACTATTCCAATGAATTATTATTCTGCTGATTTGATCTTTTTGAGCTACTTACCGCCATCTCTGAACGAGTATCCGAACTATATAACTTGTTCCTTGATTTTTCTTAGTCTTAAATCTGCGTGTGTAGATTTCGATGTAAAATAGATTTATGTTTGTGAAAAAACATCAAATTTAAGAGCATAGTGCAAGTGTTGACTTAGATTTATTTTTTCTTCGGCTCTATGGGTTGTGAATACCGCACAAGAGTCCCAACTGCTCCCAACCGTCTGGAGCCAGTAAGACTATGGCATCCCCAATTGGGGTATGTTGTGAGGCTGAAGGTAGTGGTGAAGGGAAGGAGATGGGGAACAGGAAGTTTTGGAAGTACCTGGCTATTCAGATCTAGTCACCAAATATGGCTAAAACCGTTTCAAGCAACGTTTTGATTCTGAATGGTGGTCTTACACTAGGGAGATACTTGGAGTATCTACCACTCTGAAACGTGCCGCAAATAAATTTTATATTATTTTATAGGAATTGAATGTGTTATGTCACATATTAATAAAATAAAATAAAAGTTATTGGCGTACACCGGGTTTGAACCCGCGACCTTTGGATTCGTAAACGAGCGTCTTACCACTCGACCATGGAGGCCGTCGAAAGGAAGGGAAAAGAAGGTCCCAAAAGAAATCAATTTTTGATTATTACTAAGAATGGTGATGCAAAGATGAATTTAAAAAAAACTGATAAATCATTACATTTATAAAAATGCATGCATTGAACTAGGATAAGGTACCTACCTACTTTTTACGGCTCTATGGGAGCGAATTGTCTTCACGAATATTGTTCAAAATGACCTTGTGCATGTTAACAGTGACTCACTAATATATCAGTTGACTAACTTAAGCATTGTATTTTACTCTTGTTTATAACTCTTTATAATCCCGAAGATCGTGACGTAAATGATAAAAAATCAGTCATTTTTTTTCAAATTTCATGTATGTCTTTTTATATAAATTAATCAGTTACGGCTATATTATGTTAAACATATGCGTGTTTACTAAGAGGCAGAGAACCATCGGAGCTGCAAATATCTGATATGAAAAGCATACTTTGTTATACCCCGTACACATTCATCTATTGCGCAGGTAGGTACAGTTTGACAATTATTAATTGTAGATTTTGCATTACTATGGTAACACAGAACTACATCGATTTTTGAACAATATGTAATTCAGATGTGAGGTTATGCATGACTGTCAAATTTGACATTTTGATACTTGTCACGAAAATCAGCATATACTCGTAAAACTCTCTTATCTGTTTCAAAACTTACATTAACTACACACAGAAAGAAGAAAATAATATTTCCCTCAGGGCTTATGTCATCTTTGGGGTTGTTGTGTGATGGGTTTTAAATTTTAAAATGCTAAAAGAGTCCGTTTCTTTCAAAAAGTTATATTTTGATTTTAAATCATTTGAGAAATGGGTTCTTTGATACATACATTTCAAAAATACAAAAAATAATGTTTTTCCATTCAATTATCTCACTTACAAAACGTTGAAAAGACCTCGAATAAAAAAATCTTTAGTATATGATGAAGGATCAAATTCTAAGGAACCTTAATTACCACTAATGAGAATTATACTTAAGGCAAAATATATGCTCAAAAGTAACTAAAATGTCAAAGGAACTAAATTGGCTAGCAGTGAAACAGATGCTAACATTAAATACATTGATGTTTATACATAAAGTAAAGAACAACTTTTTACCAAAATATTTTTCTGACAAAATTATCTACAATCTTAATTTTCACAAACATAATACAAGGCCATGCAAAGAAATCAGACTACCAGAAAATAATAAAGCCTATACCCAAAATAGCCTACTTCATAAAGGGATGAACTCTAATACGAGTAATGCGCTGCCGGAAACCATCAAAATTATGCCAATCAATCAATTCAAAAGAACTATTTAAAATACATATGAATCAAAATAATAAGTAGTAGGTATATAAGTTAAAATATTATAAAGTAAAAAAATAATCAGATACTTTGTAAACTTTAATGAATAAGTAATGTTGAATTTCAAATCGATAATTTGTTAGGTTCTCACCTTTTTGTTTTTCATCCAGTTCCTACCTATCCAGCCATTTTTCCATTAGATTTCTTATTCAACAACACCATGTTAAAAACAATTGACACTCAAGAAAACGGAAGAGTTTGGTGAAAAACGTGTTGCTTGTTGGTTTTTCTCGCTTGTTCGTCGGTTTTGTTGTTGCTCTCAAAATATTTAAAAATAAAGGTGGTTTTATGAATTAAGAAGACTTAAGTCAGTGTGGTGTATTCGTGTTCGTCAATAATACAATTGTTTAAGAAGATTTCAAGAACTTATAACTTCAACTTCATCGGATATCAATGAGCCACTACGTCCAAACATCAACTTGGTGAGTGAATTGGCTTCCCTTATCTTCTTCAATCCTTAATCTATCCAAATCTATAATTAGACACTTCCATCAAGTAGAAGTAGTTTGTCAATTTTACAGTTCACTATTTTCTAAATTCATCTTAAGCTGAAAACACATTCGGTGTTTTATCGCAGCTTCGGATGCAACAAGTAACTTAAATAAAAATAAAAAATAAAACAAAATTCTGAACACCTTCCATACGTACTGGGAAAAATATGTACCTGGACCATAGTGTCTTTGTAAGGTTACATCCTTTTACCTTTCAATCATACTTAAATGAATTTTAACTATCTCAACGCCTCTTTTTTATAATTCTTTTTTGTCAGTTTTTGATTATTATTTTTTTGTGTAAATTTGTATGGGCAGTAGGTAGACACAGTGCGGATGTTTAACGTGAATCATCGAATTCGTGATTCATACAATTTTTCTGTGTTTCCAAAAGGAATAAACGCTCTTCGGGAAATTTCCCACGGCAAAGGGCAACTTCGCGTTTGGCTTTATGAAAAAATACGTCACCCGAGGAATGAAATGTACCTGTTTTCTGAAAAAAACATATGCCTTCGAAGTTTGCATCAAATGCTTTACAATTACGTTTTTTTTCACATGCTTGCGTATAAAGGTTTTCTTCTGTTATTCCATTTACGAACACTATGAACCAAACACCTAAATACCTCTTATCCGTTGTTTGCTTTTTATGAGACCAGCTTAATTATGCTGGGGGTATCTTTGGAGGTATTGAAACAATGGTGATTTTAAATGTTATTTGGCAAGCTGATTGACTTTTCATGTTTTTTTAAATTATTTTATATCGCATACATTTTAACTTACAACGACCATATGAAGGACATGCCCGTATTGTGGCGGTTGAAACGTTGTTATTATTGTTCAAAACAAATTCTTCTAAAAATATTGGGGAATCTGTGATTCAATCGAAGCTCTAAGCTACAACTCGTAAAAAAAAAGAAATGCAGGTCTGATACATGAATATAAATACCTTTTCATATCGATTTATATATTTAATTTTCCAGTTTAAACTAGGAAAATGCCATATAATTAACATTTTAACCGAATTTACAAGGTAATTTTGTACCATTTTAAATTAAATAAAAATTCCCAAAAAAATGCCATACTATTGATTTCTTTTCCGTTACTAGGGCGCCATCGCGCGGATTGTGCTGCAACCTGGGTTACACGTTTTAAGTCCATGACGCGTGGAATCCCCCTTTCCGGGTGATAACTTATCCCACGCCGTATACAGACACGTGTACACACGTGCAGGTGTGCTGTACACACGTACACGCGTCCATGTTCCGCTGTAGAGCACGTGTCACACGGGGCACCCGATTAACGGGGTTCGTGTCACAATATTGATCCCTCAGCTTTGTATCGGGCGGGTGAAAGGTGTACCCCGTTACCGGAGGTAGTGTCGGGCCTAACGTAGGGTTTACGGCGGGCGGTTGCAACGGGTTAATGTACCCTGATGACGTAACATCATTATGTCATGCTGCATTGTTGGTTCATCAACATTCCACATTCACTGTGTAAAGGATTTAACAAATGCACGAGTATATGCTCACTTCCCAATACCCAGACCAATTACTTATTTAAAAGGCTCTCTATGAAAAGTTACACACCTTCGTAACACCACCAAAGGGAAAAAGTTAGACAAAAAAACATCTAGTAGGAAAATAGGGTAAAAGTATAGCGAGTATAAAATTAGAAAAGCATAAAAGTAGAACAAGCTAAAATATAATATTGAAATTGGAAATAACTTTAAGGCAAGAATGCTTATGTTTTTAAATATTTAAATAATAACAATAATCTAAAACACAAATATGAAACAGAAAAAGTCAGAAAATAAAAAAGACAATGGTCACAACCGAGACTCAAACTCCGATCTTCAACTCTATCCGGGAGTAAAGGTTACAATTAGCTAGTTTACTCCCGGATAGAGTAGAGGATCCGAGTTTGAGTCTCGGTTTTGACCACTGTCTTTTTATTTTCTGACCTTTTCTGTTTCATATTTATGTTTTATATTATTGACATTATTTAAATATTTAGAAGTACATTATGTTTATTTAAAAAAAAACATGTATTCAGAAAAAAAAAATCTATCCAAGGAACAGTATGGAGGGTTGTTTATGGTTACTTTTGTATGTAGGTACATACGTTAAGAGATATTGAACACCTAAATAAATCTTAGGACGATGCATATTCGCAAAATACTACAGAACCAGGAAAACGAATTCGAACACATCAATCCACCTGATGCCGTGCGGTGGGTCATTTAAAAGCGAGGATGGAGTGTCCCTCGAACTTGAAGAGATCTAAGTTGTAGGAGTAGTAAAAAAACACCAAAACCTAAATAGTTTTTCCATAGCTGTTCAATAGAAGAACAAGCATTCTTATCTGTGACCATCAATATACATTTTTACAATCGTTAGATATAAGAACATTTCAAACGAATTTCCCTACGTTATTTTTCAGGTATCCAGAGAGGGTGGTGGTCGTGGCTACCATCTGCTTCTGGGCGTTTCTATTATAAAGTGGCGGACTTTGATTGAACGACCGGTTTTACGTTGATAAGATAGATTCCCTTTACCCACTTCCTCCGCTACTTTAGCTTTGCAAAACCCATCGTTTCACGCTATCATCAAATAATCGTTCTACGTGATCTCTTAGCTCAAAACAAAAAGTGGCAATTGATAAACAGTAGTAGATGAGAAACAATATCAGAGGATTATTCGTTGAATTATGACGATGTCAAATGTGACAAAAGTTTGAATTATCTCAAACTAAGGGTCCTTGAATGAACATTCAATTACCTACCTATTATAAAATCTAAATTTTAAACAACATTAATGCTTATGAATTTTTTATACTTAAATAATATCAATTTCAAAATTTCATAGTCTCACTGAATCTAGACGGTTGGGAGCAGTTGAGACTCTTGTGCGGTATTCATGTAAATAAAAAAAAAAACAATACTATTAAACACAAATATGAAACAGAAAAAAAACAGAAATTAAAAATACAATGGTCACAACCGAAATCCTCTCTGGGAGTAATAAAATAATATTTACTCCCGAATAGAGTAGAGGATCCGAGGGTGAGTCTCGGTTGTGACCATCGTCTTTTATTTTCATGCTTTTTCTGCTTCATATTTGTGTTTTAGATTAATGATATTATTTAAATATTTAATTATAATATCGATCCCTACCATTAATAAATGTACCCACCGTTAAAAATTCCACTTGGTTTACCGGTAAACGACTGGCTATTGAATCATAAAACATTTGATAGGAAAAGCTTTTCTCAGGTTCATATAATCCTCCCCCCTTATATCAGATTCGAGTCAACCCCTACACAAGTCCTTTATCTGCCCTCGAATCAATGTTGTTTTTTATTTATTCAACAACCTGCTTTTTAATTTTATTACATGGTACTTACGTGTGCATGCGAAGCACATTATTAATCTGGTGGACTTATCATGTCTGATGCAAATCTCCTAATAAATTAATTTGGGTTATATGGTCGAGCGAGGTGTCGCGTCGTCGGTTCAACCCTCTGGTAGCTCAATCCTCCATCATTGCACAAGCGAAATTTCTCGCTTATTATGATGCTAGTTGGGAGGATTCTTTAGAGTTTCAGGTTTACTTTCAGTCGTGTTCCAGAACTTACATAACATTTTAAATTCACGAAGAACCAGAAATAGAGAAAACCATTTAAATTATATGCATTTTTCTCATATTTCATATTCTTAATAATCAGTTAAATTTGACCAGAAGTTCAATATTAGGTAAACTTCCTATAACCGTAAACTCATAAAATTTCTCAATATTCTTTATCACCTTTTCAGTTGACGTTTTGCTTTTATAATTTCATATTATCTATCTCTCTCTCTCTCTGTTCCTTTGTTATAATTTAAATGTTATTCTTTTGTTTTCTTACTGTTCTCTTATTTTATTTAAAATTGTGTTACCCCTCTTTATATACGCGTATATATAACCACACAGTTCGTATTTTTTGTTTAGTTTAATTTTGTACCCTGATGATGCTTAGGTTAAACGAAACCGGTCGGTCATAAAAAATAAAATTAAATCTGTGGTCCTATACAAACTTACTATTTCATTTTCATGACTAATGTACCCGTTTTAATTTATGCTATAACGCCTTGTTCAATTAAGGTTTTCTTTATTATGGCAGTAACCTTATATTGAAGATTAATAAAGCGAGGGGTTATTTTTCACAACAAATGGTGCTATAAAAAAAAATAACTATTACTATCAACTAACTAATTATTCTTCACGAGTCAGATTTTTAAAATTAAATAAGCCCTACAACTTCATTGTGGAACTACTGCATACAGTCCTCCAATAATTACTTTATAGATACTTAACGAAACTTGGCGCAAAAGTCGGTCAGCTTCGTGATGATGGCTTGTACGTTAACTGCCACGGAAAATGTAGTTTTAAGATATTAACAAGTAAATCACGTAGTCTTCTGATTATAATATTAACAACAGGTGAGCCCCTAGGCGCACCCACCCCGTGTAACCCTAACCCTTACTAAAGCTTGAACTAAAGGCGCACTGAAAAGTAAGCCCACGCGCAGAAGGGGTTGAAAAATTCGAAGGCTGAGACTGGCTTTAAACTAATAGGCTTGCTCTGTCTCGGGACCTCTTGGTGCGGGGCTGCGGAATTATAAGTTAGTAAGGGTGGTGGTTGATTTGGGAACTGGGTTTAATATTGAATAACTGGGTATTTCCGGTGGTGACGTCACAATGCGCAAAGAGAAACACAGTAGTGCGGAAAATTTTAATGATTTCATTTTATTAAATGTGTTCAAATCATGTTCAATATCGTAACGTTAAAGAAATCTTTTAATGAAATATATTGTTTTTTCCTAATTATTAAAAAAATATCACATTCAAATTCATCTTCATAATCTCTCTGGCCTCATTGTTCTTGAATTTCCAAGGATCTTCTGGAAAGCGTCAGAATTCAGAAAATTCTTAATTAATAACTTAAAGTTCCATTATTAATATGTTCTCTGTTTTATCGGAATAACCTTTACATATCCCTTCTATTTGTGTAACATTTTACTCTTACCTTTAATTACTGGACACTTTTCAAATTCTACGTTTTAAAAATCTAGTAAAAGACAGCAGTAAATTAAAATTATTGGTTTTACAGGAGACATATTTAAAAAAATAAATTATACTTTCAAGAAAAAGTGTTCGTTTTTTTTATGTAGTAAATTTGTAAAAGCCACAAAAAGAGCAATCGAATACTATTTTAACAGAGATAAATCAGTTATCTTCAAGATACTAGACCGCTTTGTAGCCTAGTTGACCCAGGCGTCGTAAGTTCAATTCCTCTGCTAACTAAGTCCTCCATCATTGCACAAGCAACATTTTCCGCTTATAATTATGGTACAAGGAGTTTAAAAAAATATTTTCCGATTATTGTTAACCTGGGAATGTTTGACTTTAAACAATTTCTTTAAAATAAAATTTAAATAATAATAACAATAAAAAATCAAAATAAAAATAAATTAAAAGTTTTTATTATTTAATTATTAACTCCTAAGGAATATGTGATAAAGTTAAATCAATATATGAAAAACATAATCGACTTTTCAAAATAAATTTAGTGACTAAAACAAAGTGTGTATTTCTAAATATAACAAAAAAATAATATCATGGTTTTTTATGAACGTGAAATTTTAAATTATCTTGCTTTTGTGCATCAGTGTCAAACTTAAATATGTATTTAAATATCAGCTTTTTTCATGTGCAGGTGGGTAGATAAATGGCTTGTCACGTAGGTATACGATATTCTCATTAAAAAATTGTATAAGGTATATATTTTGTGGTTTTACATTTTAATCAAGAAATAATTACAAAGTTTCCTCGAAATTTTCTTAGTAATAAAACAAATAACCGAATTAAAACGTATCAATCAAAGTTTCAATGACTAACGAAACTTCTGAAGTCAGGATACAATACATAATTACTTGGTAATGGTTTCAGTAAATACATGGGACAAAGGGGTGGCTGTCAACTGAAACAACTGAAAAGTGGAGTAAATTTCAGGAAACTTTCCTGAACACTTTTCAAAACACTTTGCTGGAAGTTGTGCAATTTGGAAAAGCTCCGAAACTCGAAGTACGTCAACTTTTAGAAGGATTTTTTGGGAAAATACACATTTGTATTACGCATACAAACACTTTTCGTTGTTGGTTACAGAGATCAGTGGTTCTCAACCTTTTAGCTTTTAGGAAACCACGGAACGCTTTTGTAAATAAGCAAAATGTGCGGCTTATAAAAAATTATTAATTTTAGGTTGAGCCCCACGAGGGCACTGAAGAAATAAATCGATAGAAGTGTATTGTGAACGTGTCTGCGTGCTTGAAAGAAGGTAAATACTCCTGATCTCTGGTGAATTTCATATATCGAATTTCTTTAATGACCGGATAGTCAATTTCACTGTCCTAGGGCCTAGAGGTCGAAAGGTCTTATGTAAATTGGCGACATCAGTTTCTTTTAAATCAGTATCATTCAAACTTCTTGGGATTTTTTTTTTACATTTACACCACACAGGAGGCCTTGAGGGAAATAATTTTCCTCAGAGCCTTTGTCATCTTTGGGATGCTGTGTGGAGGGTCTTTTGAAGAAAGAAAGGAGTGAACCTGGGTCTTGAAGAGGTCTATGTTGAAGGAGGGAGGAAACACAGAGGCCGGAAAATCGTCCCAGTGTTTAATGTCCCACGTCGAAAGTGTTTAATGCCTGAGAGGTAGTCTATCGCTCTTTCAATTTCTTGAGGTTTTCTTGTTTAATACACCGCTTCGTACAACTTAGAGTAGTAATTTTTAGCCCTCTCTAAATTATGGAAAACCTTTAATTGTAAAAAAGCGGAGTGCCAAAATCAATACTATTATCAAAATTAACTTTAAGTGTATGTTTGAAGAGACCTTTATTTAAAAAAATATATTTCAAAAAAATATTATTAAACTAGAATTAACTTTAAAGTTTTGTGTTTATTATTTTTTACAGTATCAATAATCTTCAACGTAAATATGAAACAGACACGCCACAAAATAAATGTACAATTGTCGCGACTCAGACTCAAACTCGGAACCTTTACTCTATCAGGGAGTAACGCCTCTGCTAATTGAGCCACCGAGACCATATTAGAAACCGGCATTTCAATTGATCTCATACTACATTGAAAATTATTAATATTATTTTTCAAAATGTAATTAATAATTTAATCGGTCGCGACCGTTATTCTTTTATTTTCTGTTTCATATTTACGTCTAAGATTATTAATATTATTTCAATAATTAATATTAATTTGAATTCATAAGTCAAAAAGTGTTTTCAAGAACAGTAATTCATATAATTCTTCGATTGAAACTGTACTCATTTGAATGACTTTTTTTGCAATTCTTGAGCATATCAACTTTTGCAGATTTCAGCAATATCAGATCTAATATTATGTGATACAGCTACCCTAGTTTGTTTGTATTGGTATCGAAGTATGTCTCTTTATATTTTTTTTGATCAGTTTTGAAAAATTGAGTTCATACAAATATGATATTGAAAACAATAACCAAATTTTGAGTGCCCTTGGGGAGAGAACTATTTATTCGGTTTTAAGAAAATCCAAAATTTGTCAAGAGTTTCTGATGATTTCATTTTTATAGCACGATCCGTTGACGAGTTACACAATTTTTTTCCGCAAGTTCGTCCAAGTGTAGTTACGTTCATGTACGTATAGTATCCATTAAGTATGTCGCTTTCATAATGTCGCGTAACACCTGTAATACGTAAGCGGAACACCGGTCAAGAACCACTGTGTTAGATTCTATACATACTCGTATAGGCAGAGACATGTATTTTTACAGCAATTTAAACTTTCAGAGCAATAACTAATTTTAAAAAGCACTCGCACTGATTGCTTATTTTGATTTTTTAAATATTCAAAAACACCACAATCTTTCTCGGGACTCTCAGGTTCTTACTTAGAAAAAAAATCTTTTGGCAGGTATAATTGTTTTATTAAATTAACGTATTACATAGTCTTTGCTATTTGTTTTATTTGCCTGAGCCATTTCAGCTTATAAATAATTGAAGAATTAACATCCACACAATGTTAAAAACTGTAAGTCGAACATATTTTACCAGAATCGCCCACACAATCTGTTCACGAGGGTTTTTCAATTTTAGGTTTTCACATATTTGCTGGGATATCATTTTAATGACAACATACTTTTTGTTTGTTTGACATTCAAAGTTATTATTTTTTACCGTTCCGGGGTGATTTTGATACTTTACTTTTAAAAAGTAGGTAATAACGAGATACCTACATTTGATTCAATATTATTAAAAATACGATTATACGCAATGTTTCATGACGACACAGTTGATCAACTCCCTAATTCCAACTCGCTTTGGTATTTTCTTCGTTTTAATTTTGTAAGCCGTTTGTTTTCTTTTAAAAATCGTTTATGCTAATTTTATAATTCATCTCCTTTAAGGGTCACCATCCAAAAATACACACTTTTTGGCTTTTTAATATAAGCAAAACTACACATTATTAATCTGTTAATTCTATATAGGCAGTTGGAAAAATGTCGAAGGTTTCCAGTGAATATAATTCTTAAACAGTAATGTTTTAAATTCTTTATGAAATGCATACTGGAATTTTCGGTAAAACGTAAAAAAATGGTGGTTTTCGAACTGCACTTTTTATCGACATTTTCATAGAATTCAAAGGATTACATGTTAAAGTTTGTATTCATTAGAAACCTCAGGCATTTTTATAACTACCCATAAAAAAAGCAAATAAATCATTTGTAGTATTGCTTGTACAAGAATGCTACAAAGTAACGTTAAGCGTCATTCTTGAGTGCTGAACCTTGAGTTTATAAAATTAATTGCATAAGATTCATATAGAATTTAATTGCACCTATTATATTTTTTAAATTCAAATTTCTTGTTGCATGTATCCATAATGTTTCGATTTTTTTATTATTTATATTTATCACTATTTAAATTTAATCATACAAAAAAAATTGTATTAAGTACTGTTGATTTCGAAAGGTGTTTTAAACAGTTGGAGAATGCCTAAACTAAGATGCTAATGGATAGTTATATACGATATTTTGTGGTACATTTGAAAACAACTCTTGATTTAATCTGAATACTTTAGATGAGCATAGTTCTTCTATCACAGCGTTTAACATAAATATTTTGAGTTTCATTTAATAAATGAATATTTTAACCTAGATTCTAATTCTGGTCGTGCAAAGATAATCTTTAAGATGCTGGGTAAGTGAAAAGAAATGTAAGCGGAAGCGCAAAAAGAGGAAGGACTCATCCCTTAGGTAAACATTATTGTTGATTGCATTTTCAGACGAGGGTGTAATTAAAGGATGTACTGTAAGGGTGAGGGATGCTGGTAGGGCCGAATTAGTTGCGATAACTGGTCTGCGATTTCTGACCTATTTGGTTGCGTTAAAAAAATCATGGTTTTTGCTGGTTTAATAAATATTTTTTGCATTTACGTTAACCTCACACATTTCCTATACGTGATAGAGGAAGTACATAGTAAAATAACCGACTTTTAAACTATGATAAGATAGAAAAAATACGGTTTTCTTCACGGACTGTGTAAAATTGCAAAACTGTGAAATAATTTCCAAAGCTTAAGAAAAAGTTTAGTAAAATTCTTTTGTTTTTCTTATTTTAATTGCTACGTCTAGTCATTAAAACTACGTTTTAAGTTTAAAAACAATTATTATAAGAACGTTTAACGTCAATAAAACAGTTTGTTTGTACCTATTAATAATATAAAAAATAAATAGTCAATACAATGTTAATGTTAATGTTAAAACAATGTTAATTTACATATTTCATGACGTCAGATTTCATAATTCAAGAGTGATATCGTATTTTTGTATTTGACGGCCTCCGTGGTTAAGTGGTTTAGACGCTCGATTACGAATCCAAAGGTCGCGGGTTCAAATCTTCAAAATTAGATTTAGTTAATATATGTTATTTCACAATTAATCAATATTAAATAATACATAGTACATTTGCGGCACGTTCCAGAGTGTTAGATACTCTAAGTATCGCCCAGGTAAAAGACCACCATTCAGAGTTCATTTAACCGTATTTGGTGACCAGATCTGAATATCCAGGTACTTTCCAAATTTCTTCTTCCATCTCCTTCCCCTCCCCACTACCTCCAGCCTCACAATATACCCCAATAGGGGATGCCACAGTCTCACTGGCTCCAGACGGTTGCGAGCAGTTGGGACTCGTGCAATATTTACTTTATTTTTTTTTTTAAATCGTTTAATTGAATAAATCATCGTTATGACGGGCTCATCTCCACTCCAGTCCGGATCTGTTTTCTTGCTAAGGAAGAAGTAATTTCGATAAGCTTAGTCGAAAAGAGGGAGAAAAAGAAACGGCTCAGAAGAGTGCAGAAAACAGGAAGAGAAAAAGAGGAGCCAGCAGGAAAACGATAAACGAAACCCGTTTAAAAAAGGAAATGCTTTTTGAGGGGTTCTTAATTTACCAAAAATCAAAGGAATTATTTTTTCACTTAGCACTAGCAAAGGGGGACGAATACTTGAAGATTATTCAGATATCATACAGAAAAACGTAGGCAGTATCAAGAATTAGCGTGTCATTAAAAATCACCATTTAACAGATATTATTTATTCTCATTATACTTACATCTGAAAAATGGAAAAGTTGGGGAAAGCAACTTCAGAGGCTGTGGGAGGAAAGGCCGGGCCGCTGCTGTACCCCATGCCAGAGATGCCCGGGGGCGTCTCGTCGAACCGATGGCTCCCGGACACTAATAAGATAAGGCAAATAAGATGATGCTAATGATTTATTTTTGTACGCCCGTGAGGCATTAAAATTACAAAAGCGAAAACTATTATTTAAATAATATTAACAAAATCAGTACAAAATTATAGCACTGAAGGTTTGATAACTAAACACATTGTTAGGAAGGCTGTAATTATTGTAAAAGAGTATTTTTTTACTCAATACTTAGTTTGTATTTCGACGACCTCCGTAGTCGTGCGGTTAAGATCCTCGACTACAAATCCAAAGGTCGCGGGTTCAAATCTCTTTTTATTTACAAAAAAGTTTCTTGTCTCATATTTAAGAGGACATAAAAATAATAATTTATAATATCGTCGCTGGAAAGGCAAAAGGGCTTAAGCGACACTTTGGTCCAAAATGAGTTGAATATGTAGTTTTGATCAGTTTTTTTTCCGCATCGAATGCTCTGATTTTCGTTTAATTCAGAAGACATTTGTGGCCCTTTAGCCATCTAAAATATATTTACCATTTGGTAGAAGGCTTGACTCAAGCGACACAAGCTTGAGACTTTTTTTAGCTTGTTGTCGCTTCAGGTAACTCAATGAGGGCATTGAGTTACCTGAGACATTTTTTTTTCAAAATCTAACCAGGTACTGAGGCTTATGAATTTTATTGTAAAACAAAAAAAACTTTCAAGTGCTCTGGTGTAAACTTCGCAAAATGGTGCTTCCAACCTTTTGGTTTTCCGGCGACGGTATATTTGCAACACGTTTCGGACTAGTAGATAAGTATCGCCCTGGTGAAAGACCACCATTCAAAATCGAAACGTTGCTTAAAAATGGCACTAGCCGTGTTTGATAACCAGATCTGGATAGCCAGGTGCTTCCCAACTTTCGTCTTCCCCTCCTCCTTCGGGGATGCCATAGTCCCACTGGCTCTAGACGGTTGAGAGCAGTTGGGACTCTTGTGTGGTATTCACATTTTCTTTTCTTTAAAAGCGTATTAATTAATTTATAAAAACTTAATTATGTTATGAATTAGTTATTACCATAGTTTAGGCTTCTCATAATCTGCCTCACTCGGCCCTTTGTTGAGGCAGTATTTTTTTTCAGATTATTTGTGTTACTTTGATTATTGACAGTTTAATGCAACACAATCATTTTTTCACTCTGGAACGTGCCGCAAATACACTTTATATTATTTCATATGAATTAAATGTGTTATGACACATATTAATTAAATAAAAGTTATATGCGCACTCCGGGTTTGAACCCGCGACCTGTGTATTAACTAACCATTGAATCTTTGTACTAACTGAATTTTCAATCAAGTCTTTCTTAAACTACTTTATAAAATTTTATATGTTCATAGTAATTATTGTAAACTATATTTCAATAAAGATAATAATAATAGTAATAAAAATTATTATATTAAAGATCTCTAGTTTTTGATCGCTGTGTCAGATTACATTGCAAGTCAAGTTGCAACGTTTTATACATATTTATTTACAAATAGCCGTTGTAGTAGGTCAGTAAACAGTAATCAACTCAGCATAATATCGTGTTTTACTCATAACACAAAAACATTAATAGCAAAAACGTTTATTCCTCTGAAATATTTTGTAATACGATGAATAGAAAAAGTTATGAATTTTCGGAAATAAAATGAAGGACTTGAAGGTTAAAAGGTTACCTGCTCGATAGGGTTAAGGGTCTCTTCATTAGGTACTTCGTAACTGGTTTTGATTGAGGAAAAATATTGGACCAATCCTGATTGACTTTAATTTGATTTCGGGAAGGGTTTTCCAATTTAAACGTTTGCATAATTGCGTTAAAAAAGCGAAGATAATTTTATCATTTTAAATAGAAAATGAAATAAAAATATATAGTTGATGAGAATGTGCTAATTTTTATTTTTTATTTAGATCACATCATTGTGTTTTCTAATTAAAAAAATATATATATACAGACACGATTATTTCAAACATATTTTTCTAATGACATTTATAAATTGAAAAATAAAAAATATTGGGTTACAAAAATTAAATATATAATATACCAACATTAATGGTTATAGCAACCAAATTTCCTTTATCCTTTTTTAAATTGACGAATATTGTCTACTGCAGTGATTTCTGGGGGAATTTTATTATATAGTTGGACGGCCCGTTACATTAGAGATTTCTGTTTTAATATGGTAAGTAAATTAAGACTTGTCAAATAATTACAAAAATCCTTTACAATATATTGGTTTACAATCTATGTCCTTGTTCTTGATATTTCAAGAAGAATATCAAGAAGTATCATCTTTTCAAGATATCCATAAAAATAAAAAAAATTATTTTAGATTTCATCAAATCCTAATATATGTAAAATATTTATCAGAACAAGAAGGGTTATTTAAAAGTTATTTTATGTTTTAAATGTTTATGTTATTTAAATTTCCGTGTCTGTGATTTAAATTTTTCGGGTCCCCGAAGTTCGAGCGGCTGCTCTAACCACTAAGTTATTGCGACAACCATAAGGTTAGTAAAAATGTATTCGAATAAAAAAAGTTCTTTTCAGATGTCACACCTTCTTCGCATCTAATACAACGTTAATCTTTCAGGTTTGTCACGGTTTATGACTAATTTTTTTGGTTAGTAATTAAAGGCGAAGAAAATTTCACGCTAAAAAAATACATATAAAGAGGAACTGAAAAAGCACAACATCAAAAATTTCATGTTTAATTAATTTGACTTCAAATCACAATCGTGGAGATATCACTGGATAACTGTAACGCAAAAGTTTTTCGAGTTTGCAATATATTTTATTTCAAAATCGAATATAAAATACTTTAAATGAAATTGAACTTCATCAACAAGTATGCCAACAATTTCATAATGAAAATTCCGAACAAAATAATAATCGTTGATTTCTCATTCAGTATAAACTCATATGTATTTTATACATGTAGTATAAACATATTGAAACCGTAACTCGAACAAGGAATGAGGTACCTATTGTGACCTTTTTAAAGCTCTTTATTGTTTGAGCAAAATTTGGTTGAAGGCATTCCTCGTTCTTTCCATTTAAATGGAGTTTGTTTCAAGAGCAAAGAAGCATTTGAAAAAACTAAAATACTACACAATAAGACATCTCAATACAGAATCAGCCCGGGCAAAGTTTTATTCAAGGAGGGTGGAGCAAGAAAGGGATAAACTATCCTAGAATCTTGAAGTTCGAAAGAGAAGAGGATCAATAGAAACTGGTTGGATTCCGATAACATAGCCAAAATGTTATTTTAAGACTTTTCCATCAAGTATATCACCACCTCATCAAAAAGCTTAAATCTTTTTTTTTTCAAAATTTACGGCTAAATCATTACGATGAATCTTTTTTATAAGGTGGAAATTTTCCTGATGGCTTTGAAGGCTGTTTTGCACTTAATGTAAATCGGTTTACAGCAAGGGCTGAAAGCCATTTGATGCTTTATTTAAATATGTAATGAATAAATAAATGAATGCTGGGTTTTCCTAGTTTATGGGCTTAAGTAAGAGTTTTCAGAACTATGCCATCGGAAAATTTATTTACCTCTGATGCTTAAAAAGAAACCCTTGAGAAATGAGCGGTTCTTTTGAAAGATTTCTCTGTTTCAACAAAATGATTACATTCTTCAGAGCACAGACGTCAGGTGGGAATGCCATCTTTGTTCTACCGGCTTTAATAGAAAATACTCCGAGGAACTTATGTCATTGATCCCTTTGGCACCGGTGCACAGCCGGGAAAAACGCAAAACGCGCGCCCAATATTTATACATGGTTCACATTTTTATCTACGCGAGAACGGGTCGTAGTTGAGACCCGTCCTAGTGTTCAACAGCTCGAATCTGAAGTGATGTGATAGCCTCTGTGTTACATCCCTCCTACAACATGGGTCTCTTTAAGACCCAGGTTCACTTTATCTTCTCTTCAAAAATATTCTCCATACAGCATCCCCAAAGAATGACATGTGGATTCTTCCTGTGAAGATTTAATATTTAAAAAAACTCTTGACCTATATATTGTGACGCTAAGCGTATATAAAAACGTTTTTCTTTTAGGGGCACGACTTTATAACTATAATAAATAGGTTAAGAGCACAAGCTAATATTTCATAGTTCACACTCGGGGGTATAGTGATCAAATAACGTAATATCCGTTTTTCTACAATCCTGACCTTTGATGTTCATTTCACTCTTCCCCCGAAGCCGCAGGACGAAGGGCGGAATACATCACTCCTTACTTTATGCTGGAAAAATTGACATTGATATTCAAATAGGCAGCTTTTTCACCAGCTCAATGGAGATATCAGACCCATCTAGCCTTTGAAATTCGCACATAAATCATTAAATTTATTGATAGAATATGGTGTATTGCAAAGATTTACATATATTTGTTTATTCAAATCTGAAAGCGCGTTTCTAGAATATTTAGAGTTCATTTCCCGGTCGCATCAATAATAATCTTTGACATTAGTTGACAAATGTTGAAAATTTTAGTATAAAAAATAATGTTCACTATCTGTTGACGTCACAATTTGTTTTAAATTCCGCACAGTAGTCCGAACTACCTGAAACCAGTGGGGTTATGGCACCCCCGATTGGGGTATGATGTGAGGCTTAAGGCAGTGCAATAAAGAAGATATGGGGAAAAAAGTTTGTTTTGTACCTGGCTATACAGATCAGGTCACTAAACACATCTAAAGCAATTTCAAACAACGTTTAAAATCTGAGTGGTGGTCTTTCGCTAGGAGGCTTTTTAAATTTTTTTTTACTTGAATACCGCACAAGAATATCAACTGCTTCCAACCGTCTAGAGCCAGTGAGACTATGTCATCCCCAATAGGGGTATGTTGTGAGACTGTGGGGGAGAGGAAGGAGATGAGGAAGAGGAAGGTTGGGAAGTACCTGGCTATTTAGATCTGGCCACCAAATACGGCCAAAGCCATTTCAAGCAACGTTTCAATTCTGAATGGTGGTCTTTCAGCAGGGCGATACTTAGAGTATCTAACATTCTGGAACGTGCCGCAAATATACTTTATTGTATTTTATATCAATTAAATGTGTTATGACACATATTAATTAAATAAAATTTATTTGCGCACGCTGGGTTCAAACCCGCGACCATTGGATTCGTAGTCGAGCGTCTTACCGCTCGACCATGGCATATTTCCCCAGTTTTAATTTCTATTAAAAGTTATGCAAAGTTTGATGAACTTTTCTGTCCCATCGTGGATCTAAGATTTCTCTCTAAGAGACCTCTGGATTCGTGGTCGAGCGTCTTACCACTCGACCATGCAGGCCGTCAAATACTAAGTATATCTACCGCTACCCGGAGCCATTGGAAATATGGCATGGTGAAAAGGGGAAGTAGATAGGGTAGGTGAAAGATTATTTAACAACTGATGGAAAATACTAACAGTTTAATGAATGCTTGTTTTAGGATTAGGGATTAAATTTTCATCCTGATCAAAATTCTGAATCACTTTATTCGTTCTTCATCATTACATCCCCCTTGGGAGCGGGAGGGGGGGGAGATTACGTGGGAGGTGGTCTCTGCCCTGGCTGAGCTAGCGAGGTCTCCGAGAAATGCCCGTAACTTTTGTTATTCAGTCAACAATCATCTAAAACATTGCACGCATCGCGTTATTTGCAATTAATCATTTCGACGCTTTTTAATCAAGCTTTATTTTAAATAATGACATTCACGTAAGTATGTGTATGTAAACAACATAAAAAAATATTTATCAACAACATTACCAGATTGGTAGTACTCACACTCACGGTATCGCCTTGGTTAGAGAATAATGTAAACAAAAGTGTTATTAATTAAACAAAGAAGTGAACAAATCAAAAGAAAACATAATAAAAAGGTAAATAAATTAACGCTATAAAAGCAAGAAACCAAATATAAACAGTTTAAATAAAATCGTAACATTTGATAAAAAAAAACTATGAACATGTTGTTTTTCTTATTTTTTTCAAAGGAACAAACACTTTGTGATTAGACATAAAAATATGTATTGTTTAACGCCACTTTATACACTATGAGTATGTATGAGTATATATAACATTATAATTGGAATTAACTTATAATACTAATAAAACTCCCAGATAGAGTAGACGTCCGAGTTCGAGTCTCGGTCATGATCATTGTTCTTTTTTTTTTTTTAGATTATTAATATTATTTAAATATTTAATATATTATATTCATAGGGTTCTGATGAAGGTTCAGGGTGAACTAAAACGAGTAGAAGATGGTATTCAATAAAGTCGTGATAGAAAAAAAAAATATTTACACGTATTATCGTATAGTTTATTTTGTTAATTATTCAACGATCTTAACCTTTTTGAAATCAATTTAGTTATATATGTTTTGAATTTGCTAATGTTTCTTTGTTATCTTATCCTCGATTTTCTATTTTTCTCTGTCTTATATCAATGCAAAATAATCTTTGTATTCAATACAATATTACACAAATTTATTACAGCATTTTTTAAATATTACAGGATGTTTCCGTACCGATAAGGAACACACAAGACAAAATGTAACACTTTTCTGCACAACTGACTATTAGTCACACTCACTAACTAATCGGTTGCATGATCTGAGCAACAAGTGTTGAGGTATTGTTGATATATTTTATAACTCCATACATGGAATGAAGAGTAACTCTATATAAACCAGCACTTTGCTGAATCCTAAAAATGATTGTAAAATAGTTCCAGTATATTGTGTTTTAATATAGTTTTAGTTTTTTTTTTTTTTATTTTATGTTACTGTTACCTACATGCATTTTAAATATTGTTAACATATCGTCGCTGTAAAGGCAAGCGGGTTAAAGCTACACTTTGGTAAAAAATAAGTTAAATTTGCAGTTTTAATCAGTTTATTTTCTGCATCGAATGCTCTGACTCTCGTTAGATTCTGAATACTTTTGTGGCCCTTCAGCCATCTAAAATATATTTACCATTTGGGAGAAGTCTTGACTCGAGCGACACAAGGTTGGGACTTTTTAAAGTTTTCGCTTCATGTTACTCAATGAGAGCATTGAGTTACCTGGGTCAATTTTGTTTTTTTTTTCAAAATCCAACCAAATACTGAAGACTTTTATTGTAAAACAAAAAACACTTTATAGTGCTCTGGTGAGAACTTTCCAAAATGGCGCTTCAGCCATTTTGCCTTTATATGATATTATATCTTTATTTGCGCTTTGAATACTTAAAAAATCTTTTTTGATAGCTCATTATATTACTTACTAGGTATCGTAAAAAGACTTTTCCTGTAATTTGTGTATTTACTAAGTTTCATCTTTGATGTTATTACGATTGCAGAAAATAGGCGCAGGTTGAAAAAATCAGAATGACATACGCCTTTTCTCCACCAATACCTTTCTGAGCCAAGCCTGTAAAAAATATTTAGCACTCTCAGCTAGACAGCTACAAGTTATACTCGTATATCTGGTCTTTGATTTAAGTAGGTACTATGCTTGATAGTATGCCTTTGAAAGAATAGCTAGCAGTAAAGCCAGATCTCAAACTTAACGTGGCTATTGCAATAAACTAACTTACGTCTTTTTAGATGATCTTTTTTGTTGTTGCTTTAATTCTGCTAAACTGTCACATCACACGGTTATTTAGATCTCTAAACACTAGAAAAACCTTATAAAAACTCACAATTAACGCTTAAAGTGTGTTATAATGCACAACAAAACTTTAGTCATGTTTATATATATTATCAATATATATAGTAAATCATCAAACTCAATTATCTCATAGCAATATCCGTGTTTAGTGACCAGATCTGAACAGCCAGGTACTTTCCAATCATTCTTTTGGCCATCGAATTCCCCTCCCACCCCATTCAACCTCGCAACATACTCCGAATGGGGATGCTATAGTCCATAGTAATAGTTTGGCTTCGGATAGTTGGGACTCTTAGGCAGTATTCCCATAAAAACGTAGAATAAATTAAACAAATGTGATTGGTAGAAGATGTCGGAAACGCCCGAGGAAGATATGGAATGATCAAGTGAATCAAATAAAAATAATGGAGGTACAATACAACAACTCGTACCGGATGCTTTTCGGGCCATCCTGGTACTGCAACGCCTCAGAAATGTTCTCAGAAGGGCGAATTCCCGGGTTCAGAGCCTTAATAAGAAGACGCATCGCCAACTGCCGAATAAGAATAGGCAAGAGTGAAAACACTCTTGTGATGGCAGCACTGCACTTCTTACAGGGACCCATTAATAAACAATGTCTTGAAACGAAGCTCAATTATATTATTATTTATAAATAGAACACATACACTTTGTTTTTAACCACTTTTTTATTTAATATTTTGTCTACCGGTTTCGGAAGTACCCTTCCATCATCAGGACAATATTAAATTAATCTAAAATACAAAATACTGAGATAAATATACATATTTAGGAGTTGGAAGGAGAAGGAGTAATTGAGGAGATTATGGGAATAACCGAGCGGTTTATTGGAAAAAAATATTTAGGATAGGAAATAAACCGCTCGGTTATTCCCATAATCTCCTCAATTACTCCTTCTCCCTTCCAACCCTAAATATGTATATTTATCTCAGTATTTTGTATTTCAGATTAATTTAATATTGTCCTGATGATGGAAGGGTACTTCCGAAACCGGTAGACAAAATATTAAATAAAAAAGTGGTTAAAAACAAAGTGTATGTGTTCTATTTATAAATATGGCAAGCCACAAAGTTAATGCTTTTTACGAATATATATTATTTTTTCTTTATGATTATTATTTATTTTTCTTTGTATTTTTTCTGTATGTTATATGGAACTCACGGGATTACACCACCCTCTCTGATATCTGGAATAAATATATTAAAAAATATTTGAGTCGGGTCAAGAGTCAGAATAACAGAAGAGTATTTACATATGTGACGATGTACGAATGTGAATGAAGCATGGAACCTGTTCCAAGACAGAGTTGTATGGCGACAGCGTGATGTTTAGTTAGTCATGTTTTGACTTACGGCATCTAACTGCGGGAGAGCGAGATATGACGACTAAGCCAATTAGCGTGTTCCTACATATTTGAATATCATGATTTTATATAATTTTTCTTATTTTTGATTCCGTTTCCGGCGTTGGCTACAGTTAAACACTTAGCTTTCATCTAGATGTATGGCAGTACTGATATGAAAGTATTTCATTTCCCCCACCGGAAACTAGCTCGTTTATGTTCCGCTTTCCTTGCGTTACCCCTCCACCCTTCCCTGCCTCCCCCCTTCCTCGCGCTACCGCCACCCCCTGCCGAAACGGAGGTGTTAAATATCAAACAACTTCCGCTAAGATTAATTCATGAAACGTAAAAAGGGAGACTTTTTTCCTTTCGAAATGAAGGGGTTTTGCCAAACTTTGTCCTTTCTTTGAGGGTTAATGGTGTTCGTTTATGTAAAATCCACACATTTATGCAAGTATTTTCTTATTAGAGTTAAACGGAGTAATTTTTATATTTCTAGGGACTTTTTAAACTTAACGTGTCACAGGTCGGTTAACGTGGTCGAGTGGTTAAGATCCTCAAACATGAATCCAGAGGTCGCCTGTTCAAATCCCGACGTGGGCAAATAATTTTTATTTTATTAATGTGTGTTATTTCACAATTAATTCATTAAAAATGATATAGTAAATTTGGTGTGCGTTTTAGATTGGTAGATACTTTTAGTGTCGCCCCGGTAAAAGAACACCATTTAGAATCTAATTTGCTTGCTACTTCATTTGCTTGAAATGACTTTAGCCGTGTTTGATGACCAGATCTGAATAACCCTTTTTACACTTGCCAATTCAACGATTATCTCATAATATGTGTATAAGAATGAACCTCTCTTATATCTTATGTTTTTTTGTTTTTCATTGCTAACCTTATTTGCGTTATTATATCATATATAGTGCGTCACACTACTTCAGTTTGTACTTATATAACTCCTTTGGATATATAATACCTTGTCTATATGTGAGATGTACATAAATGTTTAAATTCTTTTTTTACACTCTGCATGTATCTACAATATTTTTACATCATTCATCTCTTAATGTATTTGTTGAACAACTGTTTTTATGAGATCTTGTTAAATAAATGAATAACCAGATTCTTCTCAACTTTCCTCTTTTCCATATCTTTCTCCTCGCCACCACAGGTTGGATTTTGAAAAAAAGAGTTAACTTAATGCTCTCACTGAGTTACCTAAAGCGACAGAAAGCTAAAAAAGTTCCAAACTTATGTCTCTTGAGTCAAGCTTTCTCCCAAATAGTGAATATATTTAAGATGGGTGAGAAGGGCCATCAAATGGATACACTTAATAAAATAGGAACTAAGTGCCAAAAAGTGTAAAAAAAGACATTCACTAAGAATGTCATAAAACACAAAAATTCAAGAATGATCTTAATTTTTAAATTAATTCAGATACTGGTAACATAAATAATTATATAAAATGAAAAAATAAATGGTAATCATTGCTTAATTATAACAGAAATACTGAAATATTCACCAGACTTTAAGAAAAGCAACATGTCCAGGGCCAGCTACCTAAAAACGGAATTAAGTGCCATCCGTATTTCACTTTTAAGGCACTATGTGACTGTTATTCCAAATTGAGCATGCATTTTATAGGGATGGGGTATTAAAAAATATGGTTTTGTTGTTTAGTACCATTTAATTAATATTATGAATAATTTTTAGCATTACATTCAAACTGATATTTGTTTTTTTTTTTCAATTTTCATTTAAGAATAAACTGTAATAAATATTTATAACACATTTCATCAATTTAAATAATGAAACACAAAAGATGAAAAAAAAAGTTTTCACATTTTTTTAGACAATAATAACTAATAACCAATTTAATAACCAATTTAATTTTGAAAAAATTCAAAAGAATAATCAAGAAAACATTAGGTTCATTTTTCACACAAAAAAACACAACTAAATGTGTTAATCAAACAAAGGGGGCTTCAACTTATGGCGAAAAGTATAAAGCTTAAAATATGTTACAAAGAAAAAACAGTTGTTATCAGAGAAACAAAATCAAAATCAAAGATTATATATTAGGGGTACATTCTACACAATCGCTTTACCGGAACTTTTCATGCTTGTTGAAACAAAACTCCCATTGGAAAAAGCTGACTCTTACCTACTGAGAGTTTGTAATTGTTACACGGTTACATTGTTACACACATTGTTACACACGGTTACATTGTTACACACAATTGTTACAATTGTTTTCACGGTCATCTCGACACTGCAATATGTCTTAGCGCTATTGAAATTAATGTACCCAATGCTCATTGTTTAAGACGCCATAGTACATTCCACCTGAATACATTCAGAAACAATATTGCCTACTTTAGCCCTCTATCGCAAATGTGCCGACTATATAATCTAATAGAGTGTGCTGATGTAGACATTTTTGTTGATGGTCTGTACGGTTTCAGACGGAATGTCATGTTATTGCTTAAAAGGGTGTTAGAGTAATTCCCTAAGTATATTTTGTATGTATCTAGTAGTAATAAGTACAAAAACAACAATTTTTTAAAAATTTAATGTATCTTGTCTATTTGTATTGTATTTATCAATGATTGTACACTAACTGGTTTTTTTATAACTGGATTTTTTCACGAAAGTGATAACATCTGTTAAAACCCAGTATAAATAAATAAATAAATAAATAAATACACGAGTATTAATATTTTTTATTCAGTATAAGTCTGCTGTAAAACTCCGCACTCTCGTTATTTGGAATAAACTTTATTATTTTTCCTAAATATTTTTTTTCGCCTGTAATTTATAAGAAATTGTCAAAAGAAGCGAAGCTAGCAGTCCACAATGGAGTGCTTATACAAACCTTGATGTATGGCAGTGAGGCATGAAACTGGCAGAGGAAGGATGAAAGTAGACTGAATGCTGTGGAAATAAGATCCCTGAAACGTATGTGCGGTAAAACCATGTATGACAGTATTAAAAATGTGGATATCCGGAAAGAATGCAAGGCTGATGTAAGCGTAATGAATATGATCCCGAAAGGGACGCTTAGATGGTGTGGGCATGTAGAGCGAATGAACGAAGAAAGGAGTGTTAAAAGAATATATGATGCGAAAGTGAATGGAAGACGAAGTCGAGGACGCCCGAGGAAGACATGGCACGGTTAAGTAAATAAAATACCCTAATTGGGTCATGTGAAGAGTCAGAATAACAAAAGAGTATGCATGAGACGATGTATGAATGTGAATGAAGCAAGGAGTGTGTGCCAAGACAGAGTTGTATGGCAGTCCGTCCTCTTTGCCTAACCCTGCGGAGAAACGGCGTGATGGTTGGTTAGTTTGCAGGTCATCAGTCTTCCAAGCTTCTAAAGAATTTAGCGTTGTACAAACTTTAGGTATTTGGATATTTTGAACTGAATTTAATCCGTTGGGCTTTGAAGATTCCAACATAATAAAATTTCATAAAATAAATATTAATAAAATTGTCTGCCATATCTTTGAAATTTAATTAAAAAAAAAAAAAACCATAACTAAAACGTCAAAAGGTTGTTTAACGCGAGTGTTTTTTTTATTATTTCATGTAAGTAGTAATCATGTTCTTTTCGTGTTTTTTTTTGGGTGAGAAACCAGTTCCAGTTCTTTTTGTTTTGGAAATTTGCTAGCAACAACTCCCCCCCCCATGAAAAATCATTTTGGCGAAAAGAACCGGTTCCAGTTCTTCTCGTTCTCAGAATTTCGCTTGCAAACCCCCCCCCAAAAAAACAACAACGGAAACAACGTTTATTTAAAGTTTATCTGTTATTACGCATGTTAATATAACTTTAAAGTGCATATTAAATAAACTTTTAGAACGTAATAATCGAATTTTACCTTCATATCCTAATATAAAAATACGGTATCTCCAAACTTTACTAAATTTTAAATAATCTTAAAATTTCTCTGCTTCTAGTCCCTGAGATTTGAATATGAGAAATTTGTTTTGTAGTCTTTATATTTACATGTAACGACATCTATTGTTGAGTAGATCAAACTAATTCATTAACCTTCTTTGATTTATATGCTCCTGGTTCGTGAGATTCAAATGTGAGAAACTTATTTTATAGTCTTTATATTTATTTACATGTAACGACATCTATTGTTGAGTAGATCAAACTAATTCATTAACCTTCTTTGATTTATGTGCTCCTGGTTCGTGAGATTCAAATGTGAGAAATTTATTTTATGGTCTTTATGTACATGCAACGACATCTATTGTTGAGTAGTTCAAACTAATTCATTAACCTTCTTCGGTTTATGTGCTCCTAGTCCCTTAGATTTATATATGATAAAATTATTTTATAGTCTTTAAATTTTATATGTAGCGAACGACACCTATTATTTAGTAGACCAAACTAATTCATTAACCTTCTTTGAGTTATGTACTCCTGGTCCCAGAGATTCAAATATGTGTTTATGTTTACATGAAACGACATTTATTGTTGAGTAGACTAATAAAAAAAGTTTTATTTTTATTTTGTGGGTGGGGGGGGGGGGGGTTTCTAGCGATTCCCGAAAACGAAAAGAACTGGTTCCTCGCCAAAATATTATTTTGTTAGGGGAAGGGGGGGTTGCTAGCGATGTTTGAAAAACGAAAAGGACTGCAACTGTAGAATTCGTGAAAAGGACCTTTTAAACGGTTCCTCGGAGAAATAATATCGACGGTTCCGGTGACCGGCTTTGAACCTGTTCCTTTTAACCGTGACAGGAGTATCGACCATCTATATTTGAAACTTAATTAATCGTTTCTATATTAGTGCATCTATCCCATCACTATTCCATAACAGATAGAAAAATAAAAAAAATAATTAGAAAGCTCTAAAAAGTATTTTACCTCAGCGGATGGATGTTTTTTTGCTGCAAATGGCTGATTTTTGTATATCTCATATCCTTTTCCACTATCTTTTAAAGTTTTTATAATGATATTGATACTTTTTCACCATTTTTTCCATACAACTAACGGCTGTGCCCTTTTTAACAAAACGCATCACGGCACATGCTTCTAGTGCCATCTTCAAAGTATTATAAAAGCACGATTTTTTTTTAACTGGCACTTAGTTCCTATTTTATTGAGTGTATTCAAATCTTCAGAATCAAACGAGAGTCAGAGCATTCGATGCTGAAAAAAAAACTGACTAAAACTGTATATTTAACTCGTTTTTGACCAATTTGTACCTTAAGCCCTTTTGACCTTCCAGCGGCGATATAAATTATTAATTTTCAATGAAGTCATTTTCAGAAAAGCATTTAAAATCACTTTGTTTACCCTTACTAGGAACGTTATCAAATGTGTTTTTTTCCTGGCATGCCAATAATTAATCAAAATTAAAGGACTTCCCATTAGACCGGATTATCAAATATTATAATTTAATACCCAGCGGCGCCGGTTCAAATTCATTAAATTATTCTGGAAAACGAATGGCTTTATATTCCGTTGGAAAAATGTTATCATCTGGACATGTGCGGGTCAGACAAACATCAATGCATAAAGTCGTTTTATTTTTATTATTTTAGACTCCCTTCTGCCCTCAGAAGGACAGGGGTCAGAAATACTATCCCATCCCCAATTGGAGTATGTTGCGAGGCTGAAAGCAGTAACGAGGGGAAGAAGATGGGGAAGAGGAAGCTTGGGAAGTACCGTGCTATTCAGATATGGTCACCAAACACGACTAAAGCTAATTTAAGCAACGTTTCTATTCTGAATGGTGGCCTTTCACCAGGGCGATACTTGGAGTTTCTACCATCCTGGGTTCGCAGTCGACTGTCTTAACCCCTTGACCACGGAGGCCGCCAAACAAGTATATTAATTATAGAAGGTATTGCATTATACTCCTTCTGCATACCTTCTGGAATAAAACTTTATTATTATTATTATATTTATGATGCAAAGTTGCGCCATTTAGAATCCCTTAAAAACGAAATCGTACCAGATATAATAAGTCAACCAAAATACATGCCACTTCACGAGGAACGGCAAAAAATACTTGCAGGTGTACCAACTGATGTTCCATAAAAAGATTAATGGAAGACCTAGTAGAGGAAGACTGAAGACTATGTGGAATATTTTCATATAGCATGGCTAAGTGTATGCTCCAGTAAAAGTGACTTACGGGGTAGTTCTATAGATTTGTTGCGTGCTGAAGCAAGTGGGTTGAAGGTTGCCTCCATTACAACCTTCGAGTCGTTCCTTCTTTTCCGTTGTTGATCGAATTCAATAGCCAATTTCAACTAATTTAATTGCTTGTCATTTTATTTGTAAGAGTCATTTTATTGCGTGTATAGCGGCACCTTTATAAAAGATTAATTTTAATTATTTTCGCAGTAATTGTAGCAGTCATGCATTTTCAAAGTAATTATAATATATTTTCGTGGAAAGCAATCTCTTTGTGGTTTGACATATTTAAAGAAATGAAAAAAAAGCTTTGTATTATACCACGATTTTTATTTTATTTTTTATGACCGACCGGTTTCGCTTAGCCTAAGCATCATCAGGGTAACAAAATAAACCAAACAAAAAATACAAATTGTGCGGTTGTATATACGAGTACGTACAGAAGGAGAACAAATTTTAAAATAAATTTAAAAAAAAACAGTGAGAAAACAATAGAATAGTATTTAAATAACGGAACAGAAAGAAAAAGACAGATAATATGAATTGAAAACGACGAAACGTTATTTTTTTTGGTTTAATTTTGTACTCTGATGATGCTTAGGCTAAGCGAAACTGGTCAATCATAAAAAATAAAATAATATTTGTGGTCCTATACAAAGCAATTTTTTAATTTCTTGAATTGTAATATCTTTTCATGGAAAATCTTTCAGTGTTTATAAAATCGCCAGTACCCCAAAAATCTTTATCTTTTCTTCAAAAATTACGCATTACGAAATAAATCGGTAGGTCGTTTACAAAAAATAGGACATTTCAAAATAGATTAAATTCATTTGCATTTGTTCATGTTCTATCGTACACATTCTATCGAATTTCAGAAAATACAATAATCCTTTATTTACAGGTAGATACTTTTTAGTGTGCTAGAGCAGAGGTCCTCAACCCATGGGCCGCGCAAAAACATGTTTAAAGAAATCTATATTCAATGATTCCCCCGCACCCCCTTAAAATTATCAAACGTTGACCGGTCCGCGGCGACAAAAAGGTTGGGGGGCACTGTACTAGAGTATTAAGATTGAAAAATACGTCATGATTGATGTTGTTGTAGCCGAAAACTTATGAAGATTTTCAATATTTTTCCGTTTTTGTGGGTCATTGACCCACCAATTTCACCGCCAACCATTTCATAGAAGACATCCAACCCACATAGAGCGCATTGACATATCAACATTTTGTAGAAAGCATCCAAACATTTAAATGTAGGATAACGTAGGAAATACTATTTTTTTGAAGAAATACTAATAAACTATAAATAAAACAGATAAACTTTGTTTATAACCACTTTTATTATTTAATATTAAGTCGACCGGTTTCAGAAGCACCCTTTCATCATCAGGACAATATTAAAATTTACAATTATCAATTTTAATATTGTCCTGACGATGGAAGGGTGCTTCCGAAACCGGTCGACATAATACTAAATAATAAAAGACGTTATAAACAAAGTTTATCTGGTTTATTTATAAATATGGCAAGCCACAAAGAAAATGCTTTTTTACGAATATGCACCAATTAACTATTTAAAATGATCATAATAAAGAAAAACACTGACATTCACTTTCCAATTGCCGTAATATACTTTTTTATCGTCTTTTTTTTCAATTCATCTTTTTGGGGTTGGACGCTTGCATAACTGTCCGAATGTTATCTGGTTTTGCTTACAATGTAAGTATTGCGTGTACGAATCCCGAATAGGCTCGTTAGTGTATTTGTGCCGGTCAAATTTCCGGTCGTTAAGGGGGTTGATTAATTCGCAAATTGTCCATCAATACATCAATTTCGCTACGGCATGCCGTATACCCTGACCGCCAATCCGCTAATATTGATGGACGTCCGAAGAGGTTAACAGAAAGGTGAAATAGGTAGTTGATCAATTATTTATAATTTTGATGTTGATGTGAGTAAGCTGTTCATTAGGGTGATTTGGGTTGAGCTGGGCAGATGCGACGGGTTAGGCCGTCTAATTAATTAAAAGTTTGCCAGAAGACTGATATGCGATTTACCTTTGCTCGAGGTTTTGAAAATTATGACGATGTTAGATTTATAATTTGATTCTAAAAATACACAACATTTTATTGAAGAGCACGCACAGTAGGGGAGGCTGTGGAGGAATGGGCCATTTTTCATATTTTTATTTTTAGATATTTTTTTGTCGGGTTTTAAATATGGGAGTATTTTTTTGCGAAAACTATATACCTTTGGCTATGCTTTAACGTTTACGTGTACGGAACAACTCAGAGGAACTGATTCTGTGAAATGCCGCGTCTTCCTCTACTTTCTCACCACCTTATCTATTAATGAGACTCGGTCGGACTAAGAAATTCATTAGATATTTGACATATCAAGTCAATGCTGTGTCATTAAACATATTGAAATCTTCGCACTGTGAAAAGACTAAATTATGCCCACCAATTAAATTTAACACTCACGATTTTCATTTCTGTTACTCCACGAGTATGCCATAACACATTTAATTCATATGAAATATTATAAAGTATATTTGCGGAATGTTCCAGAGTGGTATACGAGTATACTCTAAGTATCGTCCTGGTGAAAACCACCATTCAGAATCGAAATGTTGCTCGATTGAAATTTCTTTAGCCGTTTGTGACCAGATTTGAATAGCCAGGTACTTACCAACCTTCCTCTTCCCCATATCCTTCCCCTCCCCACTACCATCAGCTTCACAACATACCCAAATTGTGGATGCCATAGTCCCACTGGCTCTAGACGGTTGGGAGCAGTTAAGACTCTTGTGCGGTATTAATGTACATTTTTATCTGTGCAGAGCTACCTTTGATAGTGTAGTTTAAAGTGCGAATTTTGTGCGTTCGTTCGTTTGCTAGATCCTTTTTTGACTTCCTACACAGATAAGTTAGAAAATCTCTCCTTATGGATGTCAGAACGCGCTGTGTCAAAACAAGCCAATTTTTTTTTCTCTGCCGAGTCTTCTTGAAAATTTTTACTGCAAAATACACATAATGCCATCTCGCGACGGAATGGCAAATACAATTTTGCATCCCACCTTTGTCCACTTGTTTATAAATGCAAATGGATTCAAGTGCTGGAAAGGTTTATGTCTCCGCTAACCCCGTTCGGCGGGTTTCATCGTTTTACGATTCAGACTGTCAGTGGCGTGTCAAAGTCACAAAATTCGGAGAATTTTTGCTCTTTTACTCTAGAAATGTGCAATTGGAATTATATATACTAATACAGAAAATTTTAACTCACATAATAACGAATGTAAAGCGCCCTTGAGGTGATTCATCACTAAACGGCTCTATATAAAGCTGATTAATTACTATTATTAGCCTCACCATAAATTTAGTAATTTCCCTTATAAATAATTACACACCGCGTTTCACGCTAAAATTATTGACATACAGATTTATGACTATACACGAAGTGAGACAATCATAATTGTTTGGTTTTGTCATACACATCTCAAAGCAGTTGACAAACCTTGCAGTTGTAAGGCTGCTTTTATATGGCTTAGTGCATAGTATTCTCGAGAGTGTATCTCAGGTATAAGAATCAAAGTACACCATCTATGTACAAATGGTCGATAAAAACCAAAAAATATTTTTACAATACCTCTACATAAGAAAGATAGGTTTGTACATTGGAGTTAGAATATATGTGGAGAGAGAGCTTAATATTTTTACCCAACCTATACAAATTTACTATAAATTACTTTCCCCGGGTTTTTACGTCGTAAACCGTGAGAGAGAAAGAGACAAGACAAGTTGTCACATAATGTAGCAACACTTTTAGTTATGGAAGCATGTTTTCCGTCTTCCGCGTCTCCAGCGACTCCGCCCAATATGCGACATAACTCAACGGTTTTTGAGGTTTTATCCAATATACGAGTATTTGTTAATAACAATACTGTGAAAAAGTGGTAATACAAATAAACAAAACATTATGTCGACATGTGCTATAAATGGATGTAAAAAGGTGTGTCCATGAAAACCCTAGTTAGGAAAAAATCAACAATCCTGACTACACCTTATATTATTGCTCTGAGGTTTGTACTCATGGCTGTTTTAAACAGCGTTTATCTCTTTAATGCTGGGTATTTGCAGCCTTAGTTCTAGAAGTGATACTGCACTACTCCTAATGGCGATTAAGCTTCTTAATGGTTTTTCGTCTATACCTGAGATCCAGGCTGAGATTCTATATCCCGGATAATTTTATGCGAGGCCGCCAACACTGGCTTCTGATTCTTCCCAGGTGCAGCTCCAACTTTCCGATGTTGATGCCCCCGGTATTACTGATTGGTTTTTGGTGAATTAATGACGATATTGTTCATATGACCCACAATAAGTTTAATCACGAATTTATTCATTGTTTTTAACTGTGTATATGTAAACTACATTTCTTGATAATTTTAATAGCTTTTGCAATGTATTGGTTAAAAATCTGTTAATGCTTTAAAAAATCTAACCGAAACATTTTATTTTTCTCATTTTAATGTATTCTATGTACCAACCCCTCCTCACTTCTTTCAGCCTCACAAGATACCCCGAAATGGGAATGCCATAGTCTCACTAGCTCTGGAGAGATATTCACATGAAAAAGTCTGAGAATCTAAATAACATATTTTTATTAATAAGTATTATAGAAAAAAAAGTTATATTTCCAACGGATTATGATCATGATCATGAAAATATAATGTATCTATGTCTTGGGGTAGTTTCCAGGTGACCGATGACACAAGAGTCTCAAATGCCCGGAGCAATTCGTGCTTATTCGGTAGAGAAAGTTGGGAAGTACCCGATGAGTGTGGAGGGTAAAGAAAACGATTATAATGATGAAATTCTGTTATTTTTTTATTTTATCTTACGCCTATTTTCTGCAACCGGTTTAACATCAAAGATGAAAGTTAGCGGACAAAGGAAACACATCAAATAATGCGATTTTGAGTTTTTGCCAGTCTTGGTGTTGATTATTTTATTTTATTCGAGAAACTTAAGTTCCGCCATTTTAGATCTGGTCACTGAACACGGCTAAAGCCAGTTGAAGCCAACTTTTGACTCTTAGTGGTGTTTCACCGGGGTGATAGTGCGAGTATCTACCGCTGACTCGCGCCACTGACAATCAGTCGCTTGATATTCCGTCAGTATATCCATCCAGGACGAAGATACCCCCCAACACTTGACCCTGTAAAAAGGCCGTAAGCAGGAGTGTCTCACCACTCTCAACCTTTTTTGGAAGGATCTGAATAAATTAGTGTGCGACGCCCAAGAGAGGTCCGTTACTCCATTCATTGGAATACATTACTGAATATTCTTCAGGACATCGCTATAAAATAATGAAAACGAGGTACTTATTTTTTTACGCGAAAGAGGCTGTTTCGTATTAATGACGTCTACAAAGGAAACCCTCTCAAAGTGACGCCAAAATTTATGTATGCATAATTTTGGACTTTGGAAGACTTTTATATCACTTCGTACATGGTGTTATTCTTTTTTAGAAACAACAAGTTTTCAACAAAAATGCCTACATTCTGTAGTTGCTACAAACAAATTTTCAACCAAAAACCGTATTTTTTTTTTGTCAACATGGAACAGGAGGCCTGCCACAACCATCGTCAATCTTTCCACAATGGCGCGGCCGCGGCTTTGCGATCGGAGTAAAATGACGCCTGGGACGTTATAATTTGTCCGTTTTTAAATCGTTTTTCAAAATCGATTTATGAAAATTAAAAATATCACATATAACAAAACTTATATTTATTCGGAATCGTCGTTTGTTGTTTTATTTGTCATTTTTCGAAGTCATAATATTCTTCACATTTTTTATTATTGGCAAAATCTAAAGGTGTACAATTGTAAGGCACGCGTTTAGCGCGTCTTCCGACTGTGTAGCGGTATCTAAAGGATTAATGACGCCATTTATTTGGAGCGCCTTCCATTAAAATACCAGTTATCAAACCGTGACATTCCCAGCTGATGTATATGTTTTAAGGATTACAGCCATCTGTATATTACAATAGTTAACAATTAAACTGTTTACTTAATTTTGTAGAAGTTTAAAATTTAATTAAATTTAAAAATAAATGAGTTCGTTCTAAGTGGAATCTCCTCGACGGATTTCCACGTGACGTTCAGTAACAATAAAGCAGTGATCAAACTCGGGCGGAACCAGGTAGTAACTATAAGTAAATCATTTTCATAAAAGGAAAAAAATACATATTTATTGAAATAAGTTCACTTCTACCAAGTTTTTGTTATTGTCACAATATCAAAATATTTTTTAATTATTTGAATTCATTCGTTACATATTCCTACGTTGTTTTAGTTTGCATTTTGTATTCCATCCAGTCTATTGCCGTCTTTTCTCTGTCAGGTTTATCCCCCTTTACTAAATGAGTTGGGTTGTTATCAAAATACATTGTGAACCATAGTCACGCTTTTTTTGACTGATTCACCGTTCTCCAAATTTTATTTGTAAAAGGTAATATAAAACACTAAAATTCTAAGGTAAAAACTACATTGGGTCCTAAATGTGATTGCTTTAACCTATACAATTCACAAAGAATATAACTTTGTAAATAGTAAATAACTTAACGAACCATGTGTCTTTTTTTTAAATCAATACATATATTTTAAATAATTGAATATTTATTTTTCTCAGAAAACTTATCAGAATTGTTTGTTGGGTTGCGCTCTACTGGGGATTTTTTCTTATTACCTGACCCTTTGGATGCTAAAATGTTTTGGTTGAAGTGCCAGGGTTCATGCCAGAAATGCTACTTTTTAAACATATTTTATGTTCATAGGACACACTACCTTAGAAATGTAGTTGAGGGGCGTTCCCCAAAAAATGGGAGGAGGCTTCAAAATAGATTAAATTCAAAGAAATGAAAAAACAACTTTGTACAAGACCATTTAAATAATTTATTAAGTTATTAATTAATTTAAATATTTCATTTTATTTTTTTGATCGACCGATTTCGTTTAGCTAGGGTACAAAATTAAACTAAATAAAAAATACAAAGTGTGTGGTTAAACGAGGTAATTTGAAAAGTTTCTGGCCTCATCAACATAAGGTAACTGTAAAAAAAAATTCTTTCACCGTCCGATATATGGCCTTGAAATATGTAAACCGCAATAATTTCAAGTCGTTCTGATTATCACTTTGTCTATGGCACTCTTTCAAAGTTGACGACATTGTCTATCACCAATGGAGAAAATTGAATATTGCGCAGTGATAAAATTCCTTCATTTAAAAAGGAAAACGACTTGGAAATAAAATATAAGTTAGACTCTGTATACGGTGAAGCTTCGCCTTCATTTACAATGGTCCAACATTGGGTGGCCGAGTACAAACGTAATCGTGCAAGCGTTTTAGACGAGGAACGTCCCGGGCTCCCAAAAATCGCTACAACTGACGAAATGGTCGATTTTGTGCATCAAACTGTGATGGAAGATCATCAATTGCCTGTTGAGGATATTGCTGAGGCTTGTGAGATATCATCTGAATGGCACAAGATTTTACATCAAGATTTAGATATGAGAAAAATATCCGCGCGCTGGCTGCCGCGTCTTTTGACGATCGACCAAAAGCGAATACGGACGGAGATGTCGCGCGAGTGTCTTAGCCTGTATCAAAAAATCCAGCCAACTTTTCCAATGCAATGGATTGCGGTAGGGGAACGTACTCAGAAGAAGGCAAAGGTTGTTCTGCAGGAAAAGTGTTGGCGACAGGTGTTTGGGATAGCCGTGGAATAATTCTTATCGATTACCTTGCAAAGGGTGAAACAATCAACTGACAGTACTAGGCTGCATTGCTGTACAAAGTGAAAAAACTGGATAAACTGAAGGCCACAATTAAGGAAAACGGCCATATTTGGCCAAGAAAGAAATCCTGCTTCGGGTTCACACGTGCATGGTCACAATGTCAAAATTGAATGAATTGAAATTTGAATTGTTTTCACTCCAACCCTATTCGCCAGACCTAGCTCTCAGCGACTTTTTCCTGTTTCCTAATTTGAAAAATAATCTTGAAGCAAAAAAGTAGAAGTCAAATCCTTAGGTGGAAAACGCTGGAAGCCAGTATTTAATACAGAGGCAAGGCAAAATATAAAGTAAAATAACAAAACAATGAGAAAACAATAGAATAACATTTAAATTATAACGAAGGAACAGAAAGAAAGAGACAGATAATATAAATTGAAAGAGACAAAATGACAACTGAGAAGGTGATTAAAGAATAACATATTTTTTAAAGTTTTTTTAGTTATGTCATAAAAATAAAAATAATATCCATTGTCTCATACAAAGTTATTTTTTCATTTCTTTAAATATGTCAAACCACAAAGTGTTTGCTCTCTACGAAAACATAGATTAAATTCACTTGAATTCGTTCATATCAAATATAATATAATAAGCGTAAATATAGTACAATAACCCTTTATTTACAGGTTAAGTCACCATTGTAAAAAACATATGATCCTCTCTGATGTCCTCGACTTAACGAGCGCAGCCTCCACTTCAGCCAGGCCAGTCAGTTATTTCACACGAGGTACTAACTTATTAGGCCTTACTATGTATTATTACATTCATACTCAGTATTATCATGTCTTACTGCGTACTTATTACGTCTCATAACAGTCGTCCAACTTAACATAAACAGTTATTATTATCCAAAAACCGGCGTTTCACGGTTACGGTTCAAATGTCGTCGATTTGATCGTCAACCGTGAATCGGGAATACCCCAGCCTTAGTTTTTATCATTTATTCAGTTCGCGGGGTTATCGTCTAGTTCGGAGCATTGGTATATTGAAATTAATAACATGTCATTCTCAAAACTATTCTTGAGTAAAGCGGTTGTGAGTGTTTGAACAGCGCCCTGAGGTAATTTTTCACAAAAATGGCTCTATATAAATTATCTAAATATTATTCTTTGATGAATATATATTTATTTTTTATTTTTGAATAAAGTTTAACACAAAATTTTGAAATAAAGAGTGGATGATTTTGCAGATTTTTTTTTGATTTGCACAGTTCTCATTTGCTCATTTTGTAAACTGAAGGTCTTTATGACAGAATATAACACAGAATGTGTCGAAGTAGAATACTCATCGCACTGGGATTTGTATGCGTCACGATAACTAGCATACATGTACGAGTATATGGTAAGTAAACCTTCTTATCATACGAAATGCTAAAATTATATGTGATATTTGTCAGGATGCAGTTTGACCTCCTTCAGAAATGTTCTTCATTGATGGTGCTCACTACCAAGTCTCCTCACCCTGTTCCAATCCTCTTTTGAGCAGTCTGCTCACCCCTTCCAACTTTTACTCTGTCACTTTGACTGGGGAAAGCAGTTGGTGGCGATTTTTCTGTCACCTGCATTCATTCCACCTACTATTCCAGCTACTTTTAAAGAACCTCTTGCGATGTCACTGCTTCCAGCAAATTCAAACATAGTTTTTTTCTTGTCTCACCAGCGGAGGAGGCTGAACTATTTTTCAGAAATGACTACTTTTACTCCGCTGTCCTCGAGGCGTTCTACAAGAAGCATAAGACAGCGCTGGGTTGGAGAAAGGCGGTGTCAACGTGTTACTTGGAAAGCGATGAGCTAGTGGTGCCAACCTCTTAGGAAGAGGTGAACGCCCTACTAACCTACGTCCGTAATGGCCAGCTCCACCGGAAAAGTATGGATCGGACTACATGACTTATTCACCGAATTTAGAGCGCTAGAGTTCCTAGAAAACAAAGATGATGTTTTACGAGCGAACTTGATTGAATCCAAATATAATATTAATTATTTGAAAGACGTGTTTAGCACACGTACAACTCGAAGACGATGAGCTGAACTAGAGTAAAGCTAAAAGAGTAATTTCTGCGTTTGTGGAAAGAATAAGTCGAGGAGAAGTTAGTCAGTTTCCAAATTATAGACATAAGAAAAAAGCGATGAAGATTGGATTATATATTGTAAGCTCCTGGAGGCTCTCCATACTGACTTCAATCAACGATTCGATGATATTATTAAAAAAAACATACCAGTGTTTGGAACATCCCCCTTTTTATGTACAAACACAGATGAATCTTTCAATTCTCAAGAAGAACTTATAAAAGTAGCAACAAATGAGGAATTCTAATTCAAATTTCGATGTTTAAAGAGGCCTACCAAAAGTTCTGACAGGCATACCCATACTTATTCCAGGCTTATGGGCTATAGTAAATTTGTAATTGCATTTCCTTCATTTTTGACGGTCTCTTTGGTCGAGTAGTTAAGATACTCCACTACGAACCCAGAGGTCACGGTTTTAATCCCGGCGTACGAACTTTAATGTTATTAAAATAATTTGTGTTATTTTATTAAAACAATGATGAATTCATTAGAAATAATACATATAATATTTGCGGCACGTTTCAGAGTGGTAGATACTCTTAGTTTCGCCCTGGTAAAAGACCATCATTCAGATCCGAAATGTTCCTTGAAATATTATCTAAACAGTTCACGGGGCTATCTTCCAGTCAAGGGGTTGAGAAACTTTTGAATCTTGAAATACGATGCATATTGCTATAAAAAAAACTTTTCATGAGTATTGCTTTAGTTGCGCTTTCCTGATCCTGATAAATGTTTATTTATACTTTCCAATAAAGTTTATCACAAAATATTAAAATACATTAACAAAAATTGGTAAACTCTCCAAAAAAAAATGTTCCCAGTTCATTTTTTTCAGTGAAAGTACTTGTCGACCGAATAAAATATACATAAAATCTATCGAAATAGTATAATCTTTTTGCTGGGATTTGTATGAACCACAACATATCGTGTATATGGTAAGTATCCATTAAAGATGAAAGACGCTAAATTAACAAAAAAATCATTCGCTCCGCTAGATTTTAGGATGAAGTTTGACCTCCTGCACTCATGTTCGTCGTTGACTGTTCCTAACCATTCATCGCCATTCCTCAAGTCTTCTCTCACCCGCTCCAATCTTCTCCCACGCCTCTACGACGCTTTCACTGGGTCACCCACTTGGTCATTATCTACTCTGTCATCTGGCACTCATTCCACATGCCCATATACAATTTTAATTGCCACTGTTTTTTTTGGTTCCATCAGCGGAGGAGCCTGAACCATTTTTCAGAACTGACTATTATTACTCCGCTGCCTTCAAAGCGTTTTATAAAGAGCACAAGGCAGCGCTGGGCTGGAGAGAGGCGATAACCATGTGTTCTTTGGAAAGTGCTAAGCTCGTGGTGCCAGCCTCTGAGGAAGAGATAAACGTCTTGCTAACCTACATGACCAACACTACCAGCAAAGTGTGGATCGGACTACATGACCTTTTCACCGAACTGAATTACGCGGCTATAAATGGTATTTATACAGCTTTTAAATGGTAATTAATTTACATTATGTGTGTGCAGAGGTCTTAACAATAATAATAATAATTAGCTGATTTATATAACGCCTTTTTCGTGACAGAGATATCACCTCAAGGCTTAGATCAGCTACATTATCAGCGTTTTGAAAGATGAAGGAATAAAAGTGCATTCTAGGTTCTAGGATAAGAGAATATGACCAGATATATGGCTTTGAATAAACTGCCACTGCTTCGTGAACTGAAAAAAGACTGTTCAAATATTATGCATGAAACTGAAAATAAATCATTTCTGAGTCTCTTTAAAATTAAACAGTGAACTCAAAATAAATTAAAACTGAAAAATTGTATTTTAATTTTCCAAAAATATGAAATTATCAAATAAAATCTTTTTAATTTATTTTTTTAAATTTTTATTTCTGTTAGAACAGTTCGGTCAGCATGATTTTTCACTGCCTCTTTTTCACTTAACTCTTTTTCAATATTTTTTGTAGATATTCCATCGTCTGAGTTATACTTGAACCACTTAGAGCCCAACCCAGGCGAGGGATGCGATTGCGTTCGGATGCTACGTAACGGGAAGTACTCCGACGGGCCCTGTGAGGCGGCCAGCCGGTTCATCTGTAAGAAAGACCTCAGCACTCTGACGGTGAATGCGGAATGTGGAAACTACGACACAGGTATGGAAATATCTTATGACTAAGTTATATTATTGGTAACATGTATCCTTGCAGAGGAGGTAGTAGAACTCTTCTCGTGGTCCAATGTTCAATGTGACTCTCAGAACTATGTTATTTGCAATTAAAACGTCTTTTGTGATAGAGGGTCTATTTATTTTTGATAGGTGTAATAAAATACCGTTTAATTATTGGGACACAAACATGGCTTAACACAAATCTAAATCCTCGTAGCCTGTACCCGACGTATCAAGGTACAGAAGTAAACTGTAGTAGGCGGCAGTCCCAATCTACGAAGCGCTTCAAGTGTCAATCTCGTAGTATGCGAGAAGACTAGGGAGTGACGGTAGGTATGACGTTTCAGGCAACGGTGCGGCAGGTCTCGTCCAGAGAGAGAGGTAGTCAGGCAGTCCAGGGGGAGGCAGGCGGTGGTCAATGAAAGCCAGAATTCAGGTTTGAAGGCAATATCGAGAGCGAAGTGAAGGTCAAGGTAGCTGACAAAGGTTGCCGATGATCTGAGTTTTCTCGTTTTTGCGCAATATAAAAACCGTTTGGTAGTGCACCGCCGCGGCCAGGGTAAGAGAGTTTTGTATGGGAGAATTTTGTCTCCCCCTTTTCTCTCTCCCCGGCTGGCTAATAATTTTGGGGGATAGTTTTATTTAACTCGTCCCCTTTTTTTGCCCACTGGCTTTTACCTTGACCTCAATTCACCTGCCCATGATTTTTATTAGAGACATAATTACAGGTTAAACATTTTAGTGCCCGCGTTTTGCGGTCTTAAACAACTATAACCTTTTTTTCTTATAGCTATGCATCTTAAGTTATAATAGTCATGCAGCTAGAAGTTGGGCCGTCACAATGATGTTACCTATTGGGTTGTACAATCAGCCTTACTCCTGTGATAAGGTTTAATAGATTAATTTACATGCCTAATTTAGCATAAAATTCACAGAGCAGGGCCGTGATTGGCCGACCGGGGTCGGCCCGCCAGCGCGATTCGAGAGCGCCACTCCTTGTGTTTTTAGCCCTACCGCTTGATCCGTTACGTTATTATGAGGTAACAAGCCGATAAGGAAGAAATTCACATTATACTTAGGTCTGAAGGGAACTAACTTTACATGTCCAACACATAGCCTATTCCAAGCTAATTTTATCTAATACTCTGATCCTAGAATTATTTTAGAATGTACTTTTGTTCTTCCATGCATTCAAATGCAAACATTATTGGATATTTAAGACCCCTACACAAACGTCATGTAAATTGATTACTACTAGCTGTAACATTCGACCGGTTAGTAGCCGAGTTGACAAACACCCAGGAGTCGACTCTTTGACGTGTAAAACAACATGAGATGCCTAGCACAATTATAGTTACTAAGAGGTTGAACCTGTGGGTTATGTATACCTTTAGGTAGCATTTTTTTTAAATGTTTAACCAAAAACATTTTTGACGGGCTTTTCAGGGTGTGATAGTCGAGCATTCCAGAAAAAATAACTAATAAATAATAATAACAGTGAACTTATATAGCGCAGTTTTGTGATATTTCACCTCAAGTGCATAATATTATGATTTTTTACAGAATACAGAAAGTTTTCAGCGGGGGAAGACCGTTGTTACAAATTCCACACCACAGCGAGGTCCTGGCGCAATGCCCATAAGGTCTGTTTGGTTGAACAAGGTCACCTTGTAATTCTCAATAGTGTCCAAGAGGCTCAACGCTGCTGGGACATGTTTAAAAAATATGGGAAAAAAGTTGCCAAAAGTAATATGTGGCTTGGAGTCAATGATTTTATTTTTCCAAGACAATTTAAGACAATCGACGGTATGTATGGTAGAATTTATTTAACTCATTTGAAATATCATTTTATATTTTTTTATTTATTTACTCAGCATGATATTTTTACAAAATAAAGCGCCCTTGAGGTGATTTTTCTCCTCCGCCCACATTTTTTATTATGCCACTAAACTTGACACAACTAAACGTTTTTTTAGGTTAGATGCTATATTTTTGTAGATTTCAATATTGTGAAAAAGTGGTTATACGAATAAACAAAAACATTATGTCGATATGTGATATGAATGGATGTATAAATACCCTAACCTTAGTCTTAGTCACGCCCAGGTCCGCCGAGTCAGGTAAAAATCATCAAAAACTGACAACACTGCCTTGAGTAGATACCACTCTATATACTCTAAGCTACCGCCCTATTTCTATTGTATCAAACATAGCAAAAATATTTGAAAAAGTCGTAATGATCTAAGTACATCTCATCAAATAAATTAATTAATGAAAACCATTTCGGTTTCCGAGAAAAACTAAGCACTCACGATGCAATCGCGATATTAACCTCGACAATATATAATAATTTTGACTAGGGAAATAAATTTTTAAGTATATTCATAGACCTCAGAAAAGAATTTGATAGTATATGTCATAGGAAGCTAATAAAAAAAATAGAAACATAGGTATTCAAGGAACAGTTAAAGAATGTTTCAAAAGTTATATTCTTGAACGACACCAACACGTAAAAATTAACAAGCAATTTAGCCAACCCACTTTTTCGGAATTTGGATTTCCTCAAGGAACAGTCTTAGGTCCTATTTTATTTATTATTTTTGTAAATGAAATGCTTTCAATTTCAAACATGGGAAAAATTATATCCTTTGCGGATGACACAGTTTTGATCCTAGAAGAAAAAACATGGGAAGAAGCATACCGAAATGCGAACGTAGAAATAAACAACATTAAGAAATGGCTTGACAACAATTATCTATCCTTAAACTCGGACAAATTTTACTTTGTGACATTTACACTCCCTGATAAAAACCTTCCAACGGTATATTTCCATATTATTATTCATAACTCTTGTAATGTTTTTCCTGAAAATTGCAAATCTTACAATTGCTCTACGCTGACAAAAAAGGATCATTTAAAATATTTAGGTATTACAATAGACCATCATATAAAGTGGGCTGAGCACATTACACAAACTGTAAAGAGAATGCATAAACCATATTATATTTTCTAAAGTTAAGAAACATTTTACAAAAACCTTTATTATTATTGGCTTACTACGCACTGGCCCAATCAATGCTGCAATAGGAATAATAGGCTGGGCAGATGCGTATAAAACTAACTTAGCTCCACTCGAAATAGTCCAAAGAAGACTAATAAAAATAATCCCAAAAAAGCAATCAGATTACTTAACTGATAAATTATTTAAAGAATTCAAAGTTTTAGATTTGAAAAAATACATGTCAAAAATGCCAAATCCACAAAGAAAAAATCTAATTGTATTCGGCAAATAAGATATTCAACAAACTTCCTAATGACATAATAGATGTAAACAACTACAACTATGAAATATTTAAAAAAACTCAAAATGCACTTTTCACTAAAATAACCTAAAATGTATTATATTCATTTTTAACCATACCAAATATATTTATATATATTTTTTTTTTACAATAACTCCACACAAGAGGCCTTGAGGGAAATAATTTCCCTCAGGGCCAATGTCATCTTTGAGGATGCTGTGTGGAGGGTCTTTTTGAGGAAAGGAAGGAGTGAACTTGGGTCTTGAAGAGGCCCATGTTGAAGGAGGGAGGAAACACAGAGGCCGGCAAATCGTTTCATAGCCGAGCTGTTGAACATAAGAACGAGTCGTAAAAGCGACCCGTTCTCATGTATTGAATGTCAACCATGTACAAATGTTAGGCAAATTTTAAAATTCCAAATATATTTTAAATTCCAAATTTCAAGAAACTCACGATAGTACTCCCTCCCTAAGCACGAGAATTTTGTCAATTAGGGAGGTAATTATCGTTAACTAGAAACCAGACATTGTATATTAATTGAATTTATTTTATACCTACTGTTAGTATTAAGTAAAAAATGTTCATTTTGTTCAATTAATTAAATAATAAAAAAATATTATGATAAAACAATTAATAAATGTAAAATATAAAAGTGAATTAAGCCACTTCAACACAATAAAAAAATTCATACAAAAAAATATCTCTCGTACATATAGTTATAAAAAGAAAGTAGAAAAAAAATAATAAAAAAATTTGAATATGTATAGTATAATTATAATTTAGGAGGATTGCAACCAGTTCCAGACATGTTTATTGTATTGTGCATGTTTTTATTTGAGAAGGAAGAGAATTATAAAGCTTGTGTCCAAAGGATGTGTTTGTTTTAGGTATTTGTTGTTGATGTTCCTGGATATTACACCTCCGTTATGGAGATCATTTGAGGGCTATGGACATTTTTTGTACAATGCTTTTATGTAAACTGTTTTTGTGTCTCACTTCTCGTATTGATATTATAGGACAGACACTGAATGAAGCGGGCTACAGCGAATGGCAGCCTGGGCAGCCCGACAACACTGCAAACAACGAACGCTGTGTTACTATGATGATACACAAGGGTAGAAAGATGAACGACTATCCCTGCGATAGAGAGATTCAATTCATATGCGAGAGGAAGGTAACACTTAACAGCAGAGGTCTGACCTCTCCCACTCCCCCTAAAAGTAGCGAACCGCAGGCAGTGTGCGATTCTTGCATTTCAGGTACGTCAGCAAGAAAGTAAAAATTAAAAATTCTATCCCATTTTGAACATGGCTTTATTTTTGATGGAGCCAACTGGTATCGGAAACAACCGCGCTTTTTTCGAGACAGATATATTAATGATAATTCACACTCATACCGCGAATCTTCCCAAATATCTGTAAAGAGGAAGTCAATTGATTCACCCTGAAGAAGCCATGACTACCTTCAACTCAAAATAGGGTGGCGTTAAAAATGTTAGGCTGAACTCACACGGGTGACTTGTCGGCGTTTTAATGGCGACAGAAAAGAAGTTACTCGTGGACGGCTGTTCATCTTTATGAAGCAACAATTTGATTTGCATTTTCAAAATTATTAATTGTATAATTGACTCACCTTCTTTGTTGCAACTCATCCAGTTCAATATTCCTTGCCGTAGATTCAGAAACAATGAATTGCTGGTCCTCAATCATCACTCTACTAATTGTACATTCTCAACTGTCCAGAATGTCGAGACTTGTTAACTCAAGCCATGGTCTTAAAGTTTTCGGTGCCAGTCTAAATGATTTTTGACATTCTTTACTACTCTACCAAAACTTTGAATTGACCTGGGCTTTGAATTAAATGTTCTTTCTTAGGTATATTTTGTCCTATTTTTGTCATTGTTTCATTTAATATTATGTATGTGCTGTTTTTCTCTGTTGCTCTTTCTTCCCATTTTTGCGTTTGGATTGTTGCACTAAGCAATTAACCTCATCTGAGTTAAAAAGTTGAGACGGGGATAACTTTTTTATTACAGGATATAATCAGTATTCATCGATGCCAGATCGTTGTTACAAGCTTCACACCACCGCCAGATCCTGGAACGACGCTTTCGAAGTGTGTGCAGCCGAACAAGCGCACCTCATTATCCTGAACAGCGCGGAGGAAGCCAAACTCTGCACGGACATATTCATAGAGTATGCTGAAAGCACACCTACGGGAAACTTTAACAAGGATTACGTTATGGTTGGCTTTAATGACTTGATGACTCCAGGAGAGTATAGGACAAACGATGGTTAGTATAAAGCTTATTTTTCTTCTTGAGTATATACATGTGTCTTATATCGCTCCTTCTATTTCTCGAAAGGTTTATTGTTCAATACTCCCTTTGCATTACTTGGAGGGAAATATCTGGATGTTTCAGGGAAGACCCTTTTGGAAGCAGGATTCAGCGACTGGGGTCCAACGAACTCCTCCAGCGGGACGGAGCACTGCGGGGCGCTCATGCAGCACCCTGACATGCTCCGTGGATTTTTTCAGCTGAAAGATATACCATGCGCCTCGTTGGCCCTTCTGTTTATCTGCGAGAGAAACACCTCACACCGGAACTTGGACTCTAGCGCTCTCACGGCATGTAGAGACTGTGGGACTTATGATATTGGTATATACAGTTCACTTATTATTAAAATTCTTGTTACGGAGTATCTCCTGTAAGCAATTATACCAGAGGGACATTGTACTTTCTCTCATGTTTACCTTGCTCCTTTGTCAGCAGTCTAATTATTTTAACAATGTTTAGCGGTGTCGTCTTCCATACCGTCAAAGCGAAACATTAGCCCTATACATGAATCAGCATTTTTTCTCTCTTCACATACCTACAGCTAATGGTTTTTTCCATTCCCGTCATCTGCATGCATCTCCTTAGGTGGCAGTGTCCTGTTAATCGCTTCCTATTCTAGCAAAACGTTATCACGTATTTGGTTAGTGCTCCCTAGGCAACCGGACGGTCGCTGTACTGGCCAGTCTTTTAATTTTATTTATAAATTAAAGTTATGGCGTATTATTTCTTGTCCCCACACATTATAAATCTCTTTGCAGTGCGGTGATAGACTTCATTAGCGTGTTTGCTTCTCATACAAATCACAGATGCGTTTCGTTGATGTTGAATATACCAAAATATATTACTGTTAACCCTGATCCTAAATAAATGTTCCTTCTCAGCATGCGGTATACTGATGAGTGGATATTTTAAAGCGGAACCAACACCGAGAAACGATCATAAATACGTCTTTCGATTAGTTTTACCAAGTAGGTACAGGGTAAATTTAGTGTAAAAAAATCGTGTTCATATTTGTTGTATGCATAAGTGTATATTTGTATTTTGTTCATAAGCGCAATATTTACACTTTCTTGTCACTCGGATGATTTGTCGGAACTGGCCGAAAGCATTGGATGTCTGGTTCGTTCGCGGTAGGGAGGAGTCGGTCCTCATCGGCACTCGCCCCGCTCCCCTACTACTTCCCGCACTGGAGTAATATTTTACACGGACTTGCAAGGAACGTGGACTCTATTTATTTACCTCAATGGCTATAATATACATATTGTATGAAGTTCATACGAGTACACCAATGTACATTGCATTAAAATATTATTTTTAGTTCTGTAAATGTTATTTGAATGATTGGTTATTTCCAAAATGTCATTATGGGCCAGCGTGTGGATGGAATTCTTCGTAACTATGGGGACCCAGCTACCGTTTTAATTAAAACTGTGTGAAAGCTTGTACTCGTATAGATGTAAACCGTATTAATAAGCCTGCAATATTTTTGTATTGCCATCAAGTAATTTATATGGAAATTAATTTATTTCAGGTCTAATACGATCCTTGCGGTACGCGTCTGTCTTGTATTTTTTTTTCCATAAAATGCATTTTATATTGATTGAAATAAGCATTTTTTACTTACAACTATACCTTCGTCAAGATTCAATCGATTAAAATGTTATGAATTTGTAGTTCTTAAATATTTAATGCGCCTTACTCTAGTAAAAATTTAAAAAAATAGTCACAACGCACACAAAATTACGTTTATCGTACGGAAGTACTGCAGCACCCGGCTGATTCACGCGTTCATTCCATCCAGAATTCGATAATATATCTAATACTTACCTACCTCTAATACCCTTAATAGCTCTATTTGTAAGTCTTGTAATGTCTCATTCCAAAGAATGTATCGCATTTGTTACAGTGCTGGTTATTTATTGAAAGAAATAAAAACATGTGCTTCTCTTTTTTACAGGATATAAAAAATATCCTTCGATGTCAGGCAGTTGTTATAAACTTCATACCACAGCAAGTTCCTGGAACGACGCGTTCAAAGTGTGTGCAGTCGAACAAGCGCACCTCATTATTTTAAACAGCGCTGAGGAAGCCAAACTCTGCACGGATATCTTCATAGAGTATGCCAAAAGTACACCCAGTGGAAATTTTAATAAGGATCACCTAATGGTGGGTTTTAGTGACTTGATGACTCCAGGAGAGCATAGGACAGTCGATGGTAAGGACAACTCTGTATTTTTGCATTTGTATGTACTGTCTGAAAACAGACAGCTGACTACGGGATTTCAGATTTCAGACCTTCAGATCATTCCAGATGTGCCCAGAAAATTGGTGAAGTCATTACATCTGCGATGGAAGGCTTCATACAATCAACCGTAAAACAAACTGGAGTGGGCTTAAAGCCGTATTAAAGTAACAGTCGACAGTGCTCGGATGCAGTTTGACAAAAATACGCGGCTTACCAAGCCTACAACACATCTATGACACATGAGAACGGATCGCTTCTACGACTCGTTATTGTATTCAATAGCTCTATTATGGAATAATTTGCCAATCTTTAGGTACTTCTAGACGGTTGGGAGCAGTTGAAACTTGTGCGATATTCGTTATAATAAAAAAATAAAATTACAACAACATGGGCCTTTTCAAGACCCAGCTTCACTCTTTCCTTTCCTCAAAAATGCTCTCCACACAGCATACCCAAATATAACATAGGAAACGATAAGATAAATAAGATATCAAAGATACATAATTCTCTGGGGAGTTAATGTATTTTAAAAAAACCCATCTCGTCTTTCATGGAACCGTCAATCTGACAAACTGGTAAAGAGAAAAGCATGGTACTCAATGGTAGCGAAATTGGACGGAATGCGGTCATTCATTAGCGTTTAACCGTGAAGTGCAGTTTGTTCAAGCTCCGAGGTCCCATCAGTTTGTGCACGCGAGGTGGGAGAGGTCATCACATCAGCGATGGATGGTGAGATTTCCATCAAATCTTCTATAGCTGGCACAAAGTCGTGGTTGGACCATCGCTGGGCCGAAGCAGCCAGGTTGAAGAAGACACCATACAATCCACTACCGAAAATTGGCTCCATGGAAAACCGTTTGGAATACTGAAAACAGACAAGGGATTGATAACCCCGATGGTCTGTTGGCTAATTCGGCCCGCGTACAAGCTGAGTTCATTTGCAAAATCTTTGCGGAAACTCTACTTTCCAAGTTTGAAGAAACCCCCCCCCCCACCCATTTCGCAAGCGGTTTCCAAATGCAGGCAGCCCAAATCCGTAAAAACGAGGTTCTCCGGGTCTTGATTAAGTCGAAAGTCGGCAAATCCAGCCAGCCTGTAGGAACATTTACCCTGGTCCTTACGAGGTGTGCTGCAGTGGTGCTGAATCAACGTTAGTGCTTTCTCAACTAGTTCAATGGTAAATCAATTGGAAAATTACAAATGGACAAATGAGAGATTTTTGTAAAAAGGCGGTTGTTCGTCCAACCTCCAAAAAAAGAGACAGCTTCCGCACTCTCCAAGGTATTTGAGTGTTTCTATGACCTCAAGGAGTATAAAATGACATATAAAATAATGATCACATCAATATTTTTGATGTAATACGTAATACTGAAGATCTTGTTAAGTGTGTAAAAAAATGCCTGGATCCAATTATAGGCGAAGATAAGCATCGACCTTCATTACCGATAAGCGTTTGTGACGCTCACGCGGATTATCCAATAATCCTCTGGTCTTGGAGCAAAAAAAGGCCCACAGATTTCCCAACAGAAGCTTTTATTTATAATACGAATGTTCATGGCAACCGGTTTACCAAAATTCAGCGGATATGAATACTAACTTAATTTATAGTATATTTAGTATATATATACCAACTACTACACAGAGTATGTAAAAATAAAACATAGTTTTCAATTTTTAGACTATGTTTAATTTTCATCTTACAGCTCTATCGTAAAATGCGAAATTAATTATGTTTTTCAAAATCGTGGAAATTCAATGGAAGAAAACTTTTTTACCGATTCTAAGCTATTCAAAAATTGTCTACAGAATAGGATAATAATAATACTATATGGCGTTGTGCTTAGTTTTTCGGACTTAAGTGGACACAGGAGTTCGTTTCTTAGCTAAAGCAGGATTTTAAATTTATTTTTATTTTAATTCACTTAAATTATCTTTTCCTAATAATTTTGTTTAAAAAAAAGTAGAAGTGTTTATGTTCACTTCTAATTTTTTTACACTTCCTTCAGTCTTACATAATTCCATACATGGGGATCACACTGTTCAACTTTCTAATAGTAGGCGTAACTCTTGAATGGAATCGCATAAAAAAAATTAAACACCTCGATGTTTCAGCGTTTCAGGCAAGACTCTCTCGGAGGCAGGCTACAGCGGCTGGGGCCCCGCGAGCCCCTCCGGCGGAGATAAGCACTGCGGGGCGCTCACGCAGCACCCGGGAGCCCCGCAAGGATTTTTCCGGCTAAACGACATATCATGTGCTTTACCGCTCCTGTTTATGTGCGAGAAAAATATTAACTAAGGTGATTCAATATTGTTGCGGGCGAATAAAAAATTGAATTAAAAAAAATGTCCGAACGATTATTCCTTACTCATTCCATTCCACATTTTTTTTGATTATTTATATATGTGTTGTTGATTATTGACATCATTAAAATATTTACTTATTTTTCCTATATTTTAAACATTTCTCAACGATTTGTTCCCAGGGTTAGGTTTACGTCATCTAGGAAATTGGGTGTACCTGCGGTTCTAGTTACCGGTGACTGGCGAGGAACTGGTTATTTATCCAGTTATTTTTGGAACCGGTTCCTGATGCCAGAAAAGTTCCACGAAGAAGATTTTTATATTATAAAGAAAGGATTCATTACTGCCAAAAAACACACGGGGGGGGGGGCATTGCTAGCGATTTCCTTGAAAAGAGCTGGAACTGGAACCGCTGTAACATTTTTGTAAGGTCTATTGAAACTAACAGAATAAAAATATGTAATGCTAACTCATCTTTGGATTCAAAAGACAAATGCACAGGTTAGCCTTTTCGAAATGCCAATATTTTACAACAGCATACTGGACTTCTGATACCAGGCCCTTCAAGACAAAAGTCACCACAGCTTTCAGATATCGCAATCTGAATGTTTGAAAGAACTTTTATTTAAAGTTTATCTATTATTATGCATATTAATATAACTTTAAAGTGCATTTTAAATAAACTTTTAAAACGCACAAACCTGGTTTCACCTTCATATTCTAACATACAAATACGGTATCTCTCTACTTTATTAAAATTTAAATCATCTTAAAATGTATGTGCTCCTGGTTTCTGAGATTCAAATGTGAGAAATTTATTTATTGTCTTTATATTTACATGTAACGGCATCTATTGTTGAGTAGACCAAACTAATTCAGGATCTTCTTCGATTTATGCGCTTCTGGTTCCTGAATTCAAATGTAATAAATTTATTTTATGGTCTCTATATTTACATGTAACGACATCTATTGTTGAGTAGACCAAACTAATTCATTGAGCTTCTTTGATTTATGTGCTCCTGGTTCCTGAGATTCAAATGTGAGAAATTTATTTTGTAGTCTTTATATTTACATTTAACGACATCTATTGTTGAGTAGATTAAACTAATTCATTAAGCTTCTTTGATTTATGTGCTCCTGGTCCCTGAGATGCAAATGTGAGAAATTTATTTTATAGTCTTTATATTTACATGTAACGACATCTATTGTTGAGTAGATTAAACTAATTCATTAAGCTTCTTTGATTTATGTGCTCCTGGTCCCTGAGATTCAAATATGGGAAATTTATTTTATAGTCTTATTTACATGTAACGACATCTATTGTTGAGTAGATCACACTAATTCATGTATCTTCTTTGAGTTATGTGCTCCTGATCCCTGAGATTCAAATTATTACACGTAACGACATTTATTGTTGAGTAACTAAAAACATATTTTTATTTTGCGGGGGGAGAGGGGAACTGTGGAAAGGAAGCCCTGAGGGAAATTATTTTCCTTGGGCCTATGTCATCTTTGGGAATGCCGTGTGGAAAGTTTTTTGAGGAAAGGAAGGAGTGAACCTGGGTCTTGAAGAGACCCATGTTGTAGGAGGAAGAAAACAATGAGCAAAAAATATTTATCCGTACAAAAAGCTCTGAGGTATGGGGTTTCTTGATTATGGGAAGTTTTTACAGCATGTTTGATTGCATAGTGTGACAAATGTTTATTTCAAATTCTGGACAAAAACTTTTTAATTTTTCAAGACTCAATCTCACAACCAACTAAACCTTTTAGTGTAATTACTAAAATTTGTGTCAATTTTTTTCATATTCGCTTAAAATAACCACGTTTTCAGACCCCTCATTTTTCCATATTTAAGCGGTGCATTATTTACCTTCCCCTTTATTAAATGTCACTCTAAAGTCGAAAATAAATAACGGTGTACTAGAGCACAGTTTCACAATTTTACTTATGGTTATGAAATATTTATTCGAATACAAAATTAACCACAAAGAAATTGTTTCTAAATGAAACTGCGAAATAATCACATTATTTTTTTTCGTTTCGTTCACAAAAACCAGGGAAACGTGTGCATTTTTTATTAAATTTCAAGCATATTCCCTCTCGAATTCCCGGCGGGATGGTCGCCCTACTCCCACTTCAGAATGCAGCAGAGTGCAGTATGCAGCAGTGTCCGTCGCAAAGGGTAACCAAGCGTTCCCGTTATTGCAGCACGGTTCCGTGTTGTGTTTGCATCTGGTGCAGTCGCATTATTCAGGCTATGAATAATGCGCATCGAAATGCACCCACTGCACAGCGAGCACCCGCACAACAGTTACCTCACTATAAACTGAGAAAGCCTTCAGACACCTTCACTCATAATAATAATAGTTGATTTATTTACATAGCGCCATTTTTTGAGAAATTTCACCTCAAGGGCGTATAAGAAAGCAAAAAAACTATAGCTAAAATTATCGAAGTACCTAAAACTATAGCTAGAATTACCTTAGAAAAGCATTAAAAACACTACCTAGATTTAGATAGAACTTATATGTATAGCAGTAGGTCGAGAATTTGCCGACCAGTGCATGGAATACTACAATATTATAGAGGTAAGTTAAGATATTAACGGGCTAGCTTAGCTTTGCAAATTAGGGCAATTCTGCTATCCATTTATAGATTTGATTTTCTGAAGCGATGAGGGTTTGAGTTAAGCTCCGAATTCTGTCGAGTCTTTTGTCACTCTCAGATTATGGGGCAGTCTATTCCAGGCTTTATGGCCTGACACTCTAACACTAACTAACCAACTGTAACACTGGGATTTCCCTGGCATAACGGGAGAAAAATTCACTAAATGTGTAAACCAATAAAGATTGATTTATCAAAAATACGATCACGCAAATTATCCGCTGGGGCAGGCGGAGTGAATGGATCGTCGAGCATATTCCTAAAGTAGATTTATGCATATTTATACGGGCATATTCAGAGAGATTTTCAAATGCAAATACTCAATTCATAAACGCAAAACAAAAAATCATCAAGCCAACAAAACTATATTCCAAAAAGGACCTCATTACATGGCACATAAATTATGAATACACTGTAAAGTATTTGATCACAAAATGTTATCATAAAACAAAATTCAAATTAATTTAAATCATCATTAAAAGTAATTTCACTAAACAAATAATTTGACTACACGAAGAAATGCCTATCAATTTATAATAAACTAAATATTCTTAGATAAACAAAAAAAAAGGTTTTTTTATAGTTAAGATTAGCAATTTTAAAATAAAAGTTTTGATGAAGGGTCAGCACCCAAAAATACACTCATTTTGGCTTTCTAATGCAAGCAATACCACAAATCATTTATTAGTAAATTCTATGTTTCTAGTTAGGAAAATGTCTAAGGTTAAACATTTTCTTAATTACTCATGTAAAATTTACAAATAAGTCATGTGCATTATTACTTGTATGAGAATGATACAAAGTGAAGTTTGGCGCATTTTTTGGGTGCTGTGCCTTAAGATATTTTTTATGTTAGTGCAGGTTCGATTGTTTTTGTATGTTCAATACAAAAACAATCGAACCTGTCATATCTCTATGAAAAATCATATCAAGTAAAATAATTTGTACGATATATAAATAAAAATAATTAGAAACATGAAAATCGATACAAAACATATTTTCGTAAGAGTAGCATAGCCGCATTATCGATTTATTTGCGGTACATAACTTACGAGGGTCATCCAGAAAGTAAGGTTACAAGGGCTCTTGAGGCCGGGGGAAATTTTTCGTTTCGAAGTTGGCGCACTTGCCATGTAGGGGGGATCTTAACGGTTAGTTTTTTGGTCCCGCGTGTTTTTCGGCCATTTTTTTTAATCACAGTTAATTCTTCCGATGGAGAGGTCTTCGCGCGTTCCCGCCACCTCCCGTCCATGCGAGATCCGCGCGAATTTTTTGGATCGTTTTGCACAGGAGGGAGAAGATTTTCTAGACACTTTTCGTGACGGGAGATGAGACGTGGGTGTGTCACTACATCCCAGGAGCCAAAAGATAATCACTTCAGTGGCGTCATTCATCTTTCTCAGCCACCAAATAGTTCAAAACGACCCATTCAGCCGGAAAAGTCATAGCATCTGTTTTTGGGAGCGTAAAGGGATCCTTCTGGTGGATTTTATGCCTAAAGAGAATACTATTAATTAGCGTTGTGACCGCTTTAAAAGAACAACTTCAAAGAACTACTTTTTTTGGCAACAGTTCCTACTTCATTCATTGTTCATTGAACAAATACTTCAATTGAAGTCGGTAGTTCATTTTGGCATTCATTCATTTCAATAATTTCATTTCATTGAACAAATATTTCAACTGAAGGTGTTAGTTCATTTTAGCCTTCATTCATTTCATTAACTTCGTTTCATTGAACAAATACTTTAATTGAAGTTGGTAGTTCATTTTAGCTTTCATTCATTTGATTAACTTCATTTCATTGAAAAAATACTTCAATTGTAGTCGGTAGTTCATTTTAGCGTTCATTCGTATCATCGAAAGAAGTAATTCAATTTGCAGCAGTACAGTTGCGAAGGCATTAAAAACGAAGGAGCCAGTTCCAGTTCGTGAATTTTGTGGCGAGGAACCGGTTCCAGTGCTTTTCATTTTGAAATCTCTACCGACTAGTACGGGCTTTTCGGCGGGGAACCAGTACCAGTTCTGTTGGTTTTCAAATCTCTACCGACTAGTACGTTCTTTTACAGTTCTTTTTACTTTCTAAACTCTACCGACTAGTACGTGCTTTTTCGGCGAGGAACCGGTTCCAAAAAGAACTGAACAAATAAGCGGATAAATTCAAATCTCTTTTTTGCGAGTTCGACTTCAATTGAAGGGTTCACTTCGAAGGGTTCATTTTAAAGCACTAACAATTCGTGAATCATTCACAAAACATTGAAGTTTTTCCCAACGCTACTATTAATGTAGAGGCTTACTGCAATACCATGAAAAACTCAAAAGAGCCATTTAGAACTGCAGAAGTGGAATGCTGACCCCAGGAGTCAGCCTCCTGCATGACAACGCCAGGCCTTACACCGTGCAAATTTCATAGAAGCTGCTGACATCGTTTGTATGGGATATTTTCACCAACCTCCCTTATTCGCACTTAATACTTACTGCACAGGGCGCTAAATGTCGTGGAACCGGTTTTGCTTCGGTAGCTCGCCATTCTCTCCTCGCCTCCAGCCTCCAGCCTCCAGGCTTCCACGCACTCAGTCCACTTTTTCCTCGGTCTGCTTTTAGGGGGCTTCCACTGGGCTACACAGCTGTCTTGACCTCGTTTGGATGGGATATTGTCACCCACCTCCCTCATTCGCACTCAATACTTACTGCACAGGGCGCTAGATGTTGTGGAACCTGCCCTGGTTTGGTAGCTCGTCATTCTGTCCTCGCCTCCAGCCCCCAAGCTTCCACGCACTCAGTCTACTTCTTCCTCGGTCTGCCTCTAGGGGGCTTCTACTGGGGCGCCCAGGTGTCTTGTCATTCTGCATTCTATCTACATTTCCAGCCATATTAAATAATCATACAATGGGATTATACTCAATTAGATTTGCTGTATGATCGATTTAAGCGCAGAGACAGGTTCAAAAACTATTATTTTGTTTGCAAATATTCAATTTTAATTGAACCAAGACATTTTCTTTGTTAATAAAAGATTTTGTGTTTCTTTCACTTGGCTCAGTTAACGGAGAGTTGCCTGTAAATCAAAATACTGTTATGCTCAGTTTTATGTGTATGCCGAAATACTTCACGGTTCAAAACTGTCAGTTCTAACGTAATGACATTATTTATAGTGTGCTTTAGGTAGGTATCTGAATGTTTTATATTAACGTGCTCACGTGGTATGAAACAAATACGTAAAAGTACAATAGGGAAAGTCGTCAAACTCTGTTTCATACTGTAGATTCGTCAAAAATTGTGCTTTATACTGACTGATATCGTTAAAAAAATATGCTTTTGACACTGCTTTTGGCCCTTCATTAGAGGTCAGTTTTAAAAATCATCCCCGTTTGTTTGACTACCGCAAGATCATTAATTACTATGTATTTAAAAACATAACTGCATTTATATGGTATAATATCTTCGACAACCAGTATAATATACCGAAAATCAATTATTAAAATTTGAAATAACTTTAAAGGCTTAATGTGTATGTTTTTTCAAATATTTGAATAATATCAATAATCTAAAACACAAACATGAAACAGGAAAAGACAGAAAATAAAAAAGACAATGGTCACAATTGAGACTCGAACTCGGATTCTCTACTCTATCTGGGAGTAACGCCTTAAACAATTCGGCCATTTGAACCTTATTATAAAGTGGCATTTTAATCGATCTTATATTTTCATTGAAAATTATTAATTTTATTTCTAATTTCTTCCGATTTTTGGCAGCCATGGCAGAGTCTCGGTTGTGACCATTGTCTTTTTATTTTCTGGCGTTTTTCTTTTTCAAATTTGTGTTTTAGTCTATTGATGTTATTTAAATATTTAAAATAAATTAGTTATTTGAATTTAGAGGTAACTTATAACCACTTAATAGAAAACTTCCAGAAGTGTGATATACTTGTATACCATAGACTGTTAGGCCCCAGACAAAAAAAAATGGTTATCTGTAATTTTGATACTTGATCAATTCTGCCCAAGAGAAAATTAAACTTCCTTCGGTCACATAGACACGTCCATAACACAGCTATCTCGGTTTTTTCTTTTATTTATTTATTTAAACGGACTATTGTCAAATTACAAAAAAAAACAACACGATATGGGAAAAAAGAGCAACAGAGATAGAACAGCACATACATAATATTATAATAAATCAATGACAAAAATAAACATTCAAATCAAAGCCAAGGTCAAATCAAAGTTTTGGTAGAGTCGTAAAGAATGACAAAAACCATTTAGACTGGTACCAAAAATTTCCAGACCATGGCTTAAGTTAACAAGTTTCGACATTCTGGACAGTGGAGAATGATACCCATAGTTAGTAAAGTGATGATTGAGGAACAGCAATTCATTGTTTCTGAGTCTACGGAAACTTTCTTTTCCTTTTTTCTCTCTTTTCTCTGATGAGAACGTATTTTTAAGCGTGACTTGATTTTTAGCAAATCTGTGCAAAATATGTTGGAAAACCCTTGTTTGTCACACCTGAGTCATAACCTCACTTGCTGTCATATCTACTAACAATGCTGGTTGGCAGAAAGTTTGATTTGTTGTTCAGTTAGACCAATGACAGAGGATTTGTGGTATCGGAAATTCAGCCAGTAAGCCACCCATTGCGGGGCTTGATTGAGCTCTGTTTGACTTTTGACAGTATTGACCCTGTCGACAATTTGGTACAGTGAATAGTGACAAACCGCAATTTAACAGTGATAGGCAAAGGTGACGCGTGATTGAAGAAAATATAAATATTAACAAGAAAAAAATAAATTATAACATCCCTGAAAATTTTAAAACTAGTTGAAATGGTTTTTTTTTTCATTGACTTAAGTCAGTTTTTTTAAGCAAGTTTTCGTGGAAAAATAATTTTTTCAAACATGCAAATTAGAAAAGTTCTAAAAACAGTGAAGGTGCGCCAAGGGACCTTACATCAGACGAAGTCATGCAGTTGTTAATCTCGTCTGATTCAAAGTCAGAGCCGAGACGTTAGAACCGAGTAAGAACGATTGGTTTCGAATTAAAGTTAACTAACTAACTAAAACCATCACGCCGTTTCTCTGCAGAGGTAGACAGAAAAGACAAACTGCCACACAACTCTGTCTTTGAACACACTCTTTGCTTCATTCACATTCATACATCGTCTCATACATACTCTTCTGTTATCCTGACTTTTTACATGGCACGATTCAAGTATTTTATTCACTTGTCATGTCTTCCTCAGGCGTCCCCGACTTTTTCTTCCATTAACTTTCGCATCATACATTCTTTTCACTGTCCTTTCTTCGTTAATTCGCTTTACATGCCCAAACCATCTAAGCATCCCTTTCTTGATCCTATTTATTACGCTTACATCAGCCTTGCATTCTTTTTGGATATCCACATTTTTAACACGGTCACACATGGGTTTACCTCACATACACCTCAGGGATCTCATTTCCACAAAATTTAGTCAACTTTCATCCTTCCTCTGCCAGTTCGAATTGAAGTTGTTTTTCAATAGTATAAATAATAATAATTTATAGTTATAATTATTTAAAAGTATAATAATTGAATAGTTGCGCTCTACCAAAATAATTTTACATAATTTATTTCTCATTATTATATCATATTTTTAATCAAAATATCATAAACCAAAACCAAACCTCTTCCTATTCTTAATTCTTAGGTTGACTAGTGGTCCCACCATGTTGGTCAGCGGGATATGATTGTAAAAGTTATGGCAAATGCCACAATTGTGCGCCGAATCATGGAAGCTTTTTCAATAATTTCCCAGAGGATGTAAAGCGCACGGATGACGATGAAAGCTGTGGTAACATTCTCTCCTTGTAAAAAAGGGTTTGAAAGGTTTTACATTGCGAGGACGCGAGGGTGGTGGACTGTTTTTCCAAGTCCCTTTTCGAATTCTAACTGCAATGTGAAAAACGTAAGCGTCCGATGATACCTTCTTCATTATGTATTTGTAAATTACAAAGTGATACGTTTAACCTTCCCGTTCCCAAAATCGCAAATTACGTTACAGAGTTTTTTTTTCAATATCTCTACTAGCAAACACAATATCAATATTCAGTTCTAACTATTCTGAAACTTGTATTTTTACAACTGATTCATTAATAAAGTTCTACATTATGTCAAAAAATAATTTAAAGTAATATTTTCGCACATACCTATCAACAAGAGGAGAAATGCGACAAATTCAAAAGAGGACAAGTATTTTAAATGTCTTTAAGAATATTATATTTACGTGTGAAAAAACCGATAAAAATATTATGAATTTGTTTGATTATTTTTTTATGTCTCGTAACTAATTTTATATAAAAGGAGATTATCGCTTTGCTACGGTTGTCATCGTAATACATAATTGCAATTGTCACTCTGCTTGGCGTAATGGAAGATAAAAATGATAAATGAACTTTTATAATTAAAATTTGCATTCTTGGTAAGGAATACAAAAAATTATGGTTGTTTTCTTGGGAAAATATTTTAATGTTGATTCGTAGGGAACAAATGGTCTACATTTGTTAATTTGAAATAATAAAACTAAATTAGGAGTACAGAATAACTTCGCACCAAGAATGTTAAATTGACATGTGAAATATTTAAAAGCCACAGAAAGCAAAAACTCTTTGGAAAATTTTACATTAACCATAACACTGTATTAAGAGAAGAGCATACAATGACCTTGCGCCTACCAGTGGACCTTTTAATTAATTAACCCTTCGTCTATTAAATTTCCCTACTACACGTAAAGGGCCCTAATTGTTTTGGGTCCAGCCCTTTGGTCGGCCAGAATGAGTGGATAGTTAGTAGAGTGGTAAGTCGGTTTTGTAAGGGAAGCGATCTGTACCCATCTCACATTCTTTGTTCAGTTTCTCAGTTGACCGCTTAACCTCTGGACTCCGGATACTTTCAGAGTGATTTCCCATGTTTTGGAAGTTGATGTTAGATTTCTGGCTAGATGAAGAAACAATGCCTGAAAAGATCTTTGACGGCCCTTCGTACGAGCGACCAAATTCATGTCAAAGAGTTACGAAATCCACTTGAATCCAATCGAGTCAATTGAACACAAATAAATAAATCTATTGATTTCCATTTTTTTTTTAAATTTATGTTCGTTTAAAATCTTGATTGAATACTTTAATTATAATTATAATTATATTAACAATTTTACATTCAATAAACAAATATTATTGAAATTGGAAAAAACTTTGAAGCATTAGTGCTTATGTTTTTTAATTAATCAAATAATATCAATAATCTATAACACAAATATGAAACAGAAAAAAGCCAGAAATTAAAAATACAATGGTCACAACCGAGACTCGAACTCGGATCCTCTACTCTATCTAGGAGTAACGTCTTAACCAATTCGGCCATTGGGACCTTATTAGAAAGTGGCATTTTAATCGATCTCATATTTTCATTAAAAATTATTAATATTATTTTTAATTTCTTCCGATTTTTTGCAACCATCTCGGTTGTAACCATTGCCTTTTTATTTTCTGTTTCATATTTGTGTTTTAGACTATCGAAATTATTTAAATATAAAAAAAAATATTATTTTAGTTGTAAAAACTAGTTAAAATTTAATACGAAAATTGTTTGCTGAATATTCAGTATTTAATAAATCCTTGTCAAACGAATTTCCACGAAATTCATTAAAACTCCTCTATAACGGGTTTAAATGAAATTAAAATTCAGCATACGTCATATTGTTCAACATTTCCTGAATGCATTAATTTTCAATCTATTTAACGAAGTGCTCAACGTAAATAAATAAAAAGTACAATCGCTCTACAACCAGTTACAAAGTACGTGTTAAGGGCGGTTTTTAACCGAGTAGTCCAGTCGGGGTTGTGACAAGTTGTTGCGGGTTCAATCCTCTGCATGAATTATTCTCCGTAATTATGCAAACAACAATTTCACCTTTACATAATGGGAGTAGGAAGAATTGAAAATATTGTTAGGTTTATTGTAGGTCAGAAATTGTTGTATTTTATGTTGAAGATTACACAAAAAATGTATTCATGCACTGAATTCGATTATGTTTTTCTAACACATCAATATTCATGCAGTATCAACGCACCATAAAATAGAGGGTATAAAACTCATGGTTTTTAAACACCAATTCAACGCCTGTGTGCAATTTCAACTTTTTAACAAATATAAAAAATATCTCGATTTTATTTAGAACTTCACAATGGTGTTTAAAGCTTGAACATCTTAAATTAATAATTGTTCTTATTCATTAACCTACATGGCCGAGCGGTTAAGATCCTTGGATTTGGATAGGAAGGTCTTTGGTTTAAATCTCGACGAGAGCAAATTAATTTTATTCAAACAATATCTAGTAACGCATTTCATATTTCAGTAGAAAGCAATCACTGTGTGGTTTGATATATTTAAAAAAATTAAAAGAAAACAACTTTGTATACGACCACGGATATTATTTTATTTTTTATAACCTACCGGTTTGCTTAGTATAAGCATCATCAGGGTAATTAGTTTAATTTTGTGCCCTGACGATGCTTAGTCTAAAAATTAAAATAATATCATTGGTCTTACACAAAGTTATTAATTAATTTCTTTAATAAAGTTCACATAGAAGTAATATAAAATAATATTTATGTATTTTTGCAGCACGTTCCAGAATGATAGATAATCTCAGTAGCGTCCTGATCAAAGACCCCCATTCAGAGTCGAAACGTTGCTTAAAATGGTACTAACCGTGTTTGGTGACAAGATCTGAATAACTAGGTTACCTTCCCCTTCTTCATCTCCTTACCCTTTTTACTCTCCTCATACTTACAACATACACCAATTTGGGATGCCATAGTCCCACTGGCTCCGGAAAGTTTTTCTCCATCTTCATTTGGATTGGGCAACATTCTTGATATTGTGAAAATTGAAGTGGAGTTTCATACAGATAAAAGAATTTAAATAATATGTGCGGTGCCACGATATTATTTGACAATGTAATTTACGCACTGTGAAAATATTTATTTTATTGAAAATTTGTAACAATGATAGTTTTTTTTAAGTCTAAAGACTATATATAAGGCTATATATCTAAAGACTATATATAAGAAAATATAAATCTTAAGATATAACACATATATATATATGCGAGTATATGTAAATATATATTATCTAGAGACTAACTGTAGTTCTACACTCTGTAAGAGAACTAGTACTTTTATCATTGATTTGAAAGTAAGGTATCTTGTTCCTTTCACCGGAAAGGGTGTTTGAATGATCTCGATGTTCCCCGAAGGGATGAAGACGAACCCCGTTACACATGTTTTGTTTTTATTGACCTCTTACGCAGTCATACCAGTCCGAGGGCACAACTTTACTGCCCCTAGTGTAAGGTCGGGCACGAGGCACAACCACCACTAGAGGGTAGTCAAAATGCGAGGAAACATACAAAACCACTTTATTGTTTTAAGAAACTAGAGCTTTAAAAATATAGATATATTAATTAAAAGAAGGGTGAACGCAGGAAACTCCATTAATGGAGGACTGAAGGCTGTTAGCGCAAATAAAAGCGAAGCTAGCAGTCCACAATGAAATGCTTATACCAACCTTGAGATATGGCAGTGAGGCATGGAACTGGCAGAGAAAAGTAGAATGAATGCTGTAGAATGAGATCCTTGAGGCGTATGAGCGTAAAACCATACATTACCGTGTTAAAATGTGGATATCCGGAAAGAATGCAAGGCTGATTTAAGCGTAATAAATAGGATCAAGAATATTTGGGCATGTAGAGCGAATGAACGAAGAAAGGAGTGTGAAAAGAATATATGACCCGAACGTGAATGGAAGAAGAAGAGAAAAGGGACGCCCGAGGAAGACATGGCACGATCAAGTGAATCAAATATTTAAGTCGAGCCATGCGAAGAGTCAGAATAATATGTAAGAGACGATGTATGAATGAGAATGTGAATGATGCAAGGGTTGTGTGCCAAAACAGAGTTGTATGGTGGATTATCCTCTCTACCTACCTCTGTAGTAAAACGGCGTGATGGTTAGTTTATTACGAATTTTAATATTCAATCGAAGATACAACCTATAAAAGACAATGTAGCTTTGCCACCCCGACTACCGATTTTCATGGTTAAATTTCTATTTTATCTTTGCACATATTTTAATCGAGGTACCCTTGGAAATTTGAGTGCAGAATAAGTTACAAGGGTTACAGCGAATACACGGCGTCCGGAAACTAGAGGTACAACCGGGAAACTGGTGAATCTACATCACATATGTGGTCAATTTTGGTGTTTGTATTTTTTTTATTTGAGCATTTGTGTTCGAGTAAATCAAGTCCGAAGTTGGATTTTTTTAGCCAAATTCAAATTAATCGGTCTCTACGGTTTTTAGCTGTTTTTGTTGTATAGTTCGCTCAGTTCCCAGCTTCTATTATTTCTTTTACTTAAAGTTGGCGAAAAAAAGTGTTACAATGCTTAATTTAAAAAAAAAAATTCTTCATTTGGGTTCTCATATGATCATATTTTTTTGCTCTACCACGAGTTTTCGGACACCGGAAACATACAAATTAATAGAAAAGTGAATTTTTATGTTAGGGTAGCAGAGCTGTATTTTCCATCTTTGATTACATCATGGATGTCGTAAAAGTTTTATACGAATTCGGTCACCCGTGTGGAGGACCGTTAGCAGATTTGACTCTGGAGAGGTTTGTATAGTTTAGCTTTAGTTTTAATCATTTTATATTAGTCACTTGTACATTAATGTTTACAATGTATCTAATTATTTCATTTTATTTTTGACTTAATAATAATATTTTAACTTTTACACTACTTATTATTTATTTATATTTATAAGCACATATAAAGTTAAGAGGGTGCTCCGTGGGCTTAAAGTAAAATGAAAACTTTCGTTGATTTTATTTTTTCATGTTTTAAAATAACTTGAGCTTGTGCAGAGCACTTTAAAGACAATACCTACGACTTTAGAAAGCGCTGGATTAAGGAAAGAGATCGTCTAAACAAACAGAGCCCTGGAGTGCTTCTTACCTCGGAGATAAAGGTCTTCGAAGCTGTGGTACACATATCCCTTAGGGATTCAATTCAATTCTGAGAACTTTAGTGCTTGCAAGTCGAGGGTTCTATCGCCGTTGGACAAAAAGGCAATCCCGGCGAAACCTTCGGAACAGCAAAGTAACAGATCAGATGGAAGCAAACAAAGTAAATTGTGCGTGAATAGATGGGTTAAGGAGATCTTGTTAGGTACCTACTTCGAAACTTTACAATGAGATCGGTAGATTTCGTACTTTACTTAAAACAACCAAAAATTCCTCAAGTTAGAGTGAGAAAATTTTACGGGTTGAAAATTTTTGTTAAATTTTTTCTTTGATATGGTAAAATCTTTGCAAGATCTCCTTTCCCTTTTTAATTACAACTAACTAACCATACAACTGCTTCGCCCCAGGGGTAGGCATAGAAGATGGAACGCCAAGAAACTCTATCTTAGCACATCCTCCTTGCTTCATCCACATTCATGCATCGTTTTAAACACACCATTATGTTTTTCTAACTCTTGACGTAACCCGACTGCCTTCTTCAGGTGTCCCCGACTTCTTCTACCATTCACTTTCGCGTCATATATCTATTCTACTTACTCTCCTCTGTCCGTTCATTCACTCTACATCTTCAAATCATCTAAGCGTTAATTTCATGTGTTCGCAGTATTCTGGAAAATGCGTCTCAGGTGTGGAAGCCAGGCCATGCAGTACACAAAAACAGAATCGAAAACGTCCAAAACAGATTTTTGAGATGTCTGAACTTCCGCTCTTTTCGATCTCAAACTCAAACATTAACTTGCTGAAGAAATGTAGCGGATTCAGTCATGTTTTTTTAAATTGCAAACATTTTAGTTGATAGCCCTAATCTCCCGCAAGTCCTATTATTTTAAGTTCCAAATCCCAACAGCAGACAGCCACGTACTTTTCATCTCCCTCGTTGTAACACCAACTCTAAACAAAACTCTTTCATTTACAAGTCTACACATTCATTCAACATTAATTCTTACCACATTGACAATTTTAACTCGCTTATACGTGATATTAAAAAAAGTTTATGACCCGACTGCACCCAAACTAGATCACTAAAAATATCCTCCCATCCGCTCCCGTCCTTCTTCCTTTATCCCATTCCCATGTTCCCTTCCACCTTTCTCTTGCTCTTCCTTTACCAACTTAGTTAAGTTACTAAAATAAAACTGTACATTGTCACACTTTATTCATAATATTTATTATCAGCAGAGGAAAATTTGTAATTGGCATGATTTGTTATTTTTATTATTTTGTATGTATTACTTATTGCTAATTTGCTGTTAATTTTCTCAATAATAAATAAAATAGAATAAGCGTAATTTTCTAAATCTTCCTCGTTATGCTTACATCATTAAATTCTAAGGCGATACTAAGAATACTCACGAATTTGGAACAAAATGAAAATATCGTGTTAATACGTATATAAATCTATATACCCAACTTTTTTTTTTTTAAGTTTGTGTAAAAAGCCGTATAAAAAAAATTGTTAAAAACTTAGAGATGATGTAACTATCGTAATTCGTAGAAATTTGAGCTTAAAGAGGTTCACAAAAGGGTACCGAAGAGTCGCCAATATTATGTGACTGGAAATAATTTTAAGTAATTGGAAAACACGACGGGATTTTATTATTTTTACCGCATAACCTACTCAGAAAAGTTAAATTCGAATTACTTTTCCCCAAGACGAAAAACATACGCATTATTTTTCAAGGACATAAAAATGAAAATGCCTAGTAACTTTTCACAGTAAAATTTTCATTACGTTTACGAATCTGTTTTCGAAAATTAAAAGCATCCAGTTTGATGGGAATTTTTACGGATTCATATTCTTAATCGTAAATTTTCGGTTTATTGAGTTTTTGAGTTTTGGGCCATAAAGCGATTCAACCTTCGCGTACCCAAGATGTAAACTAATGTTACCTACCTAAGCTTATAAAATATCAGCATGTATTTGAGCTATACTTCAAAAATGTATTTCTACAACGACAAAATAATAAATGATTATATCACAACATTACACAGAAAGCTAATAGAAATGCCATAAAATATGCAAAAAAAAATTATTTTTTTTAAATCCTAATTTGATGTCTTAAGCAGTGGCGTGCACAGAGTTTTTGATCAGGGTAGGCAGTAGGGAACAGCGGATTAATTGATTAGGATAGGTACGTACAGATTGTTATTGCGTTTGTTCTGTAAAAGCACTGCCTAGACACTAACAAAGAGACTAACACAAACGAGCCACTTGAACGTGCACACAGCTCACTGCATACACGTATACATATTTTGTGTAATCTAGTGAACACAGAATAATCCACTGTGACGTCGGCGGCGTTCGGACATGTAGTTTGCTCACGGCGGTGGTATTAGCTGAACTTCGCCCGTATTTTGAAAGTGTAGATTTATTTTTTGCAAAAATTTCATATTATTTCCAATTTAAGCTCATATAATTCTCCAATTATAATTCATATTTTTATACGAGTACGGTAGGGTAGGCAGTGATTATGTGTCTATATGGAGTGCACGCGTCTGGTCTTAAGAATACTTTATGTAAAGATTTGAAAATATCATGTTTAAGCATCTATTTCATGGCTAAGACACTATTTTGGAAGCAGTAATGGTGCTCTTTTCTCTTATAAAAATGACGGTTGATAATTGATACATTTTCCTCCTATATTATGTCGCAAACATATGTAGGTTAGATGTATAGCACGGTTGCTCCAAAAGTATGGATTGCACCCAGTGAATAGATTTTTTTTTTTTTACAATAACTCCCACACAGGAGGCCTTGAGGAAAACAATTTCCCTCAGAGCCTATGTCATCTTTGGGGATGCTGTGTGGAGGGTTTTTTTGAGGAAAGGAAGGAGTGAACTTGGGTCTTGAAGAGGCCCATGTTGAAGGAGGGAGGAAACACAGAGGCCGGCAAATTGTTCCATAACCGAGCTGTTGAACATAAGAACGAGTCGTAAAAGCGACCCGTTCTCATGTATTGAATGTCAACCGTGTACAAATGATGGCCTCCGTTTGGCGAGTTTCCCGACTATGCACCGGTGCCGAAGGGATCAATGACGCAAGTTCCTCGGAGCATCTTCCATTGAAATACCTGTAGAACAAGGACAGCATTCCCACCTGACGTCTGTGCTCCAAAGTTTGCAATCCGTTTGTTAAGATAGGAGAATCTATCAAACGGGCCGCCCGTTTCTAGATACTCTAGAGAAGTGTTAACTACACCGATTAGAAATAAAACTGATGTCACCAATTTTTAGTGCGTCTCCTAGGCCCCAGACAAGCCAATGAAATTGTTTAATTTCTGAAGAAAGAATTTTGATTCATAAAAAGGTTTGATCAATTTTTCCAGAAGTAACGATAATTGAGTTTACTTCCGACGCACGGACACGCCCACGCCACATTTATATATTTTCAGTGGTTAGTTCAGAGTTGTGCCACTATTGCGCTAGTGGCCTAGTGATGTACAATTAGTGTTATAAGTAAGAAATTAATTTCTTTGAAAAATATATATATTTTCAAAATTTTTCCACTGGGAGATGCATAAAAATAATTTAAAAAATAGCAGCGCTACATCTCATGGCTGCTCTCTTGCTCTGATCTTTCCGTGGATGTTGTCTCTCTCTATTTCTCTTCAGTTCTTAGTCCTTCCCGTCCTGCTCCAATCCTCTTCTACGCCTCTCCTTTTTATTTTTTCGTTTCCTGTCATTTGAAATTCTTATTGCAGACTTTGGGACACACATTATTATACAATTGCTTCGTGCTTAATTGAGTTATCGAGTTCTCGATTTATTTTCATTCTGCATCATCGAGAAGGTGGAAACTTTTTTGTGTAATATTTTGGGTTCAAAGATTTCCAATTTTATTTCTTCATTTCAGATTAGGCCCCATTTCCAATAACCGCATATAAAAATAAAATAAAACTACTGGTCTGAGAGATACTGGGAGTTGCGCAAATATAACGATTATAATGGTAACGTTGGCATCATCTTGAGATAAGTAGGATGTTTTAGAACTCGATACGGGGAAGGTTAACGCCGAAGTTGAGACCATTTCGGGTCACGGGTACTTGAGCGCCCTAATGAACCGCGTTAAACCTCCATTTTCGCTGCCCACCTTACTTTGGCGCTACAAGCCAGATAAATACTTAAAAAGGTTATAAATAACTCTTTTACTTTGTAGATAAAAGTGAATTATGTATTATCAAGTCGTGTTGGTACAAGCGCAAACATTTCCTCACCCGTTGCTGCTTGAATTAATATGAGTGTCAATAACTTAAGTACTTATTTAAATCAACTGGATACTAAAGCTTCGTATTAATCTACGTGACTAGCGCGAGTGCAGTTACGCAGAGTTGCTTCGGGCTGCAGTATACCGGGTGAAGATTGTCCTAATGATAGCCAACCTTTGATAGGATTTTTCCTTATGATGAATAATTTCATTGGCCTAGGAGTCGAAAAGTCTTATATAAATTGGTGACAGCCGTTTTCTCTCAAATCGATATAAATTACCTACACTTTTAGGTGTCATCTATTGAGTGAAAGGCGAGTATTTAAGTAAGAGAATAGCATTTAAGTTTTTTGTGGCTTTTCCGGTTAAAGTTTGAACAGCGCTACATTTATTTAAAGAGGTTTGCGTGAAATCCTCATTTTGAAAATTGTCATTTATTTCCTTCTGATTTGTTCATTTTAAATCTTTTGCTTTTATTTTATATTTTTATCAATATTTAGGATGGAATTACAATTTTTAAAAGTGGAAAAAATTGCCTTCATAGTTCATATTGACGATTTGGAAAAAAAGGTATATAATATGTGCTCGGGTAGAGCTTTGTATTCCATACAAAGATGGCAGACAAATCGGAAGTAAAATTGGAAAAATTACACTAATAATTTTCAAATGAAGAATGAGATTGATTAAAATTTCGGTGGCTCATGGCAATAACGTTACTCCCGGATAGAGTGGAGGTTCCGAGTTTAAGTCTCGGTTGCGACCGTTATTTCTTCTGTTTCATATTACGTTAAAGATTATTGAAAAAATTTCAATAATTAATATAATATATTTTGTATTGCTTAAGTGGCTGCCTTTAAAAAGAAAATAAAGTTATTTGATTTCTCCAGATTGCGGTAGAAGACGTAGGAAAAGCACAACAAAAAGAAGAATCAAGCAATTTACTGAATAAAAACTCCCCGTTTACGTATGTCTACTCTTTGGAGTGTTTTTCCTTTAATAAAATACGCACCACATTAAAATCTAATTTACTCGGATGTATGTCAAACATGTTTTCCCGCCCCTTGAATAAATATATAAATTATTCTACCTAGATGTGTGTAGTGGGTGCCCGAACTTCGTGCGGTTTCATAAAAAAATCATTCGATCAGAAAGTACGGAGGATATGTACATTATTAAAAATAGTAAGTCATAATTAATTTTGATCAATGTTGCTTGGGTAAAAAAATATCTACATCTTCGTTCCATAAGCCTTCTAGTTGTTGGTGTGGGGTGGATTTGAGTCTCCGGGTAACGAAGTCCAGTGATTTAATGTTGGTTTACTTACAGAGGAATAAAATAAATGTCCAAAATCAACAACATTATAATAATGCATCAATTTGAAATAGTATGGGGCCTTCTTGGCCCGGTACTCCGTTTGCCAATTTACCGAAATAGCCCAAAATAGAATTTCTGGTCTCGACTGCGCATCATTTCACCCCCAACGGCTTTGGGACCATCTTGTTCTAAATAGAAGACCATAGAATTTATATCGAGAAACGTGTTTTACGATTGTAGTTCTGCAGTTTTTTTTTTCGTATGCTTCTGTCCAATCTTTTACCCGGAAGGAAACCTATTTCTTCGATGTTAAACCTCGGTTTCGTATTCAAGGGAGCCTTAAACGGGTGGGCTGGGCACAGATACTTTTCCGTAAGGGTTGGCGGTCGGGCGGATGGGCGGCGAGGCGGAGGCGTGGGCGCGGGCGGGGGAAGGTGAGTGACGTTTAGGAGTACGTGCCTCTGAATATATTAAACCTGAAAGGGAAAACATAAAAATATGCGGCAGCCATGTTGCCTTTGTGTGTGCTTTACGGGGCAAGGAGTGCGAGTACGCAGATATTGGTTTAAATAATTCTAATTAACCTTTAATCATTGTAATTCATACGTACGTACGTACGAGTGTGAACTTTTCAAAATCGGAACTGACGGGTATGTTCAGAAAAAAATCAAATATTTAAATAATATTAATAATCTAAAACACAAATATGGAACGGAAAAAAGCCAGAAACTAAAAAGAACAATGGTCACGACCGAGACTTGAACCCGGAACTTGTACTCTATCCGGAAGTAACACTCTGTCAATTAAGCCATCAAGACCTCATTATAAGGTGGCATTTTGAAACGATCTCATACTTTAATTGAAAATAATTCATATTTGGATTTCTTCCGATTTTAGGCTGCCATCTTTTTTAAAATGCCGCTTTCTAATGAGGTCTTGGTGGCTTAATTGACAGATTTTTTTGCAAATAAATGAAGATGTTAAAACCTTAAAAAGGGTTTTTGATTTAACTACGACATTTTTTTTATTTACTACCCTATAATTGTCTATATTTGTTTCAAAAGCCTATGCAAAATTTTTTTTTTTTTTTAAACGTCAATTTCGTATCATTTTGCTGTTAATATAAATATGCCATCTTTTAAGTGTTTTTTTAAAAAAAATTTCAGATTGCGGGTTCGATTCTCAATGCTTTTTCTTCGTCTTGTGCTTTTCTTACCAGAGGTTGTCTATCATCAAAGAATACTAAACCTTATCATTTAAGTCTTTTTTTTCGAAACTTAGATATTTATTTATTTGTTATTTCACGCCCAGGTTTTAGATATTATTTTTCATATTTTATTTTTATTTTTCCGATAACCTTTCCACTTATGCAAATCGATTGTAGGTATTTTCGGCAAGTAATATGGTATGGTTTGCAAATTTTATGTGGTTTAACAACCTTTCACCACTATTCTGGCATATACGAGTATAATGATCACAGGAAGCATAATTTTTAAATCTGACATATTCCTTACTAGTTTTCTAAGCGACTGACTGTTCAAATAGCTTCATTTCACAACTGTTGCCGCATGATTTTCTCACTATTATTTGTAAAGGCCGAAGTGTTACAATCCATTTCAAAACTTTATTTGCTGATTTTATCCCTCCAACACAATGTTACAAAGGGTTCGTTCTATGTAATCTTATTGGGCTTTTTCTCCAGCTTTGTACGCTGCTTCGATAAACTTAATACAAATGTAAATTAATTAAAAACAAATCATGATTTTATTTGTAATATTGTCTGTTTTGTGACATACAGAGTTACATTCATTTAATCCTGATACATAAAGAAAAAATTAATGATGTCAGAATGCAAATAAAATTGTTGGAAAATTACTTTGAGACATTGAAACTAGACTGAAATAAAACAATCAGATGTTTTTAGTTGAATACCACGTTTCGGCGAGTTTCGAGTGTTCAAGATCATCGGTCACGGATTCATATGTCACGGGTTTGAAACCTGACGTGTGTAAATAAATTCTATAAAATGTGTTATTTCACATTCAATTAATATATAAACCATTTATAATATATTGTATTTACGATTCAGATATTCTCCCTCTATTTGACAAAAGACCATCTTTCAGAATTAAAACCTTGGTTGAAATTGAGTGGTAGGTACTCATAGATCACCCTGGTGAATAACCATCATTTAGAATCGAAACGTTAAACAGGTTCTTCCCGACCTTCCTCTTCCTCATCTCCTTCCCCTTCCTACTACCTTCAGCCTCACAACACCCTCTATTTGGAGATGCCATAGTCTCGCTCAGTTGACACTCTTGTGCGGTATTAAATAATATAAACATGAAAAATGTCTTCAGCCATGTTTTCTGACCAGATTAGAATAGCCAGGTACTTACAAACTTTTCTTTTTCTCACCAACCCCTCACTCATTTTAGCCTCACAGTATACGCCGATTAGCGATGCCATAGTCCCACTGGCTCCAGACAGTTGGTACTTGTTGTATTGCAGAATCTAAGATCCAATTGAAAATCTAAGCTATAAATCATAAAAAATTCCAAAATACAGCACTCTTAATTTTAATTTTTCTTTTTAATTTCCAATTTATATTCTCTAAATACCTACCTTAAAATAAACATCTTTTATTAATTAACTTTAGGAGATATCTAAAATATTAATCTCAATCTTTTTAAAAATTTAAATTCCAATACTTCGATTGCACTTTTAAAAAAAAAGTTCAACTTCTGAAAAATAAGATTTTTGACTTGAGTCCTTATATTACCCACATAATACATAGTCTAAAAGTTTTCAACATTTTTCCACTATTCATTTAAATATTTTGTTTCTACAAAATCAAAAGAAAACTAAAAAATAATTTGACAAAATCGCTAAAATAATATTTATTCATATTCCCTCTACAATTTTATTTATGAAATTCAATTAAGCCCACTTGCACGACTGAGAAATAAAACTGACGTAAAACGGGGGGCCGCTAATGGATTTTTCTCTCCAGCGGGGTAGCAGGTAGTTAGGTACGCCAACACCTTTGAGCGCTCCCCCACCCCTCCGCTCTCCCGCGCCGGTCCCGGGGCGCGTCGTTTGGCTCACGGCGCACACGTCCTGGCCTGTTTTGCTGCACACACCCTTAGAGTCACGCCGAACGGAGGGATGAGGGTGAAATTTATATTAGTATTATGGAAATATGATGAAATTGTTGACGTCAAAGTAACAATGTATTTTGAAAACAGTATTCACTTATGTATGGCAGTGAGGCATGGAGCTGGCAGAAAAACGATGAAACTAGACTGAATGCTGTAGAAATTAGTTGCCTGAGGCGTACGTGTGGTAAAACCACGTATGACCGTAGTAAAAATGTGAAGATTCGGGCAGAAAAACTGATATAAGGGTAATGAGCACGATTAAAAAAGAAACGTGTAAATCGTTTGGACATGTAGAACGGATGAACGGATGAACGGAGGAGCCAGGAGAATATTTGATTCGGAAGTGAATTGTAGGAGAAGTTAGAGACACCCCGGAAAGACATGGCACGACCAAGTGAATCAAATACTTAAGTCAGAATAATACAAGAGCATGTTCGAGACGGTACATGAATGTGAATTAAGCAAGAAGCGTGTGCGAAAACAGGGTTTTGTAACAGTCCTTTCTCCCTGCATACATTTTGGGGGAAACGGCGTTGTGATTTAATTGATTAGTTAGTTATTTTTTTTATAGGGATTACCGCACAAGAGTCCCAACTGCTCAGTGTAACTATGGCATCTCCAATTGGGGTATGTTGTGAGGCTGAAAATAGTGGGAAGGGGAAGGAGATGGTGAAGAGGAAGGAATTTATATAAATTACATGTGTTTTGACACATATTCATTGAATAATAGTTATTTGGGCACGCCGGGCTTGAACCTGCGACCTTTAGATTCATAGTCGAGCGTCTTACCACTCGACCATGGAGGCCGTCTAGGCAATTCATATACACAAGAAAATTTAAAAAAAACAGTAAAATAACAAACAAATTAAAGAAATCGGTTGAAAAACTAGAGTAATTGATTACCGAACAAATAGAGAAAACGTAACTACGGAACATTCTACTTCTTAAATTTAATCTTCTGTCTTAGTTAGAGAGGAGTTTCTTCATCTTAATCAAAGCGCTCCTGGCGATCTCAACTCGAACCTTAATAGAACCTTAGTCATTTATTTAGATGGGTCTCACTTTTCGTTAACCCGAGTTCCTAAGAATGTATATTGGCAAACACTTTCTATTGATTCATTGTTAATTAATTTACTGAATTCAATTGGTGAGTGAGATCTTTCGAGGTTATTGCGTTATACTAAACTTGCCAAGAAACAATATTGGTTTCCACTAAAAAAATATATATATATCGAAGGTAGGTACTTTATTAGGTAGGTAGGGATTTGAAAAGATTATCTTTGAAAACTGTAATAATTTTTATTAAATTAATTATTGAAATAATATCAAATATCTTTAAAGTAAATATGAATCAGAAAAAATATCGCGACTCGAACTCGAAATCTCTATTCTATCCGGGAGTAACGCTTCTGCCAATTGAGCCTCCGAGACCTTATAAGAAACCAGCATTTTTAATCGCTCATACTTCATTGAAAATTATTAATTTAATTTTTTTCAATTTTCTTTCTATTCGGCTGCCATCTTTGTAATGGTATACAATTTTTTATTAACATCGGTTCTAAATTTGAAAGGTTCACGCTCGTACGGTCGTACGTACTCATTTTTTTTTATTATTATTAAAGTCGTTTTTAAACATTCTTATAGTAACGTAATTATAAACAAAAACATACTGCAACCTGGAACTATACGCCTTCTAGTTACGTAGTTTCTAGACTGTAAATTGCGGCGTATTAATTTATCATGACGGTTATCAATTTACTCCTTGATATTACGACCATGCAGTCTAATTTGTCTTCTTAAAGTAAAAAAAAATAACCAATTCCTTTTAAATAAGATTAATCATTACTAAAGCCTAAGGCTTAACATTTTTTTATATACGCAAGCAAACAGATACATTTGTGTCGACACTAACCGGTATAAACCGGTAACATAATCGATATCATGACTGGTATCACTGACACATTTACTGTGTACCTGCACTAGCAAAACATTTAGACTGTGTGTACGTTCAGCTTCATCAGTCGTTGACCAAACCAATGAAGAAACTGATGATGTTCCGATGATTTCAAGACAGTCTGAGAGGGACTCTCAGTATTGAGAGATCACATTTCAGAAACGAAACAGTGCTGTAAATGTCTTAAGCTACCGAAACAGTGCTGCAAATGTCTTAAGCTACCGAAATAGTTCTGTAAATGTCTTAAGCTACCGAAACAGTGCTGTTAATGTCTTAAGCTATCGAAACAGTGCTGTAAATGTCTTAAGCTATCGAAACAGTGCTGTAAATGTCTTAAGCTACCAAAACAGTGCTGTAAATGGCTCAAGCTAGTGAAACAGTTCTGTAAATGGTTCCAGCTACCGAAACAGTGCTGTAAATGACTGAAGCTACCGAAAACCACATTATTAAGGGGATCAACGAGAGCAACAGGGTATCACCTCAATATATTATAAATAAATATACTTTTCTTCATAATTTATACATTTTCCTTGATAATCGATATTGCAAGCATGTTTGCTGCTTGATGATCGATATTGCTATGTTTTATCAAGAAGGTGGAAGTGCAATATGGCATAATACCCCAAAAATCAATCACAATAACTAACAAATTTAGATAAATTTAAGAACAAAATCTCAATCGCCTGATATGTCCTACGGTCTCCAAACCTTCTCTAGAAAAGATGTATCATAGTTCTACCGAGTTCTGGAATTGGGACTGTTGTATAGTATTCCCTTAGTTCCATTGCTAAGCGCCAGTGGATCTATGGATTGAATGTTGTGTGCTGGAAAAAAATGGGGAGTAGAAAGATAAAGAGTAACAAAAGGAAAAAACCCACTCTATTCCAGTATTTTCAGTTATCTGCTATGAATGAGGCTTGCTGTTCCTATATTTACCCTCCTACACACATTTCCAACATAAAGAGTATGACATTTCCCCCCCCTTGCCTCCAAAGAAAATAAAATAATAATATAAGAAGGTTCCCCTCGTCGGGTATTTACCGTAACCTTCGTGGATTCGCCAAAACAACTTTACGACCGAAGCGCAATAAAAGCTCTCCCATTAAGTTTTCCCTGCGACAAAGCGACGATTCGTCAAGTAATAATGATGTACATAATTAAATAAGCGGCGACGTTCTTAGTTTCTAGGAAATAATCAAGAGTTTTTGAAAGTAAAATTAAAAGCGAATGCATTATCATATTAAGTTTGTACTTCGAATTCATTACTGTACAGAAAATAACATTACAAACTCTGTGTTAAGGATTTCTCTTAAAGGGTTATCTACTTCTTATGCTGAATGCCCACTAGTTTTTTAAACAGTAAGGAAATAAATACAATTCTGTGCATCGCTCCCAAGTGCACGAGGCCACATGGTTATGTCACACCAATATCAGTGTTGATTTGTACAAGTAATAGTTGACAAAAATACACAAATAGTAGAATTATCTATAGACAGGGAAATTTTGGAAAAAAGCAATGCTTTTTAATTATCATTGTTTTATTAGACTTCGTAAAAAAAATATTTTACGAACAAGTGTTTTGCTGGCGTGTCAGTGTACCAGAAGTAAGCTGTTTTTTTCTCAGTTCTGCTGAAATTCATCAAACGTGTCCAAATACCAAAATCCTTTCTTTGTGCAGATAAAACATTGGCCTCCTCCTTGAGCCAAGAAGTCAAAAAATGTTTTGTAAATTGGCGACCTAAGTTTTCATTTATCTCGGTATAGATCTCGCATCTAGAAGTTTGCAGTTCAGTGAGACTAACACACCAATAGCTCCGTCCAGACACTGCACGACGAGCACTCGAGGTAGTTCCCAACTAACAAATAAAAAGTTGAGCATTCTAAAGGGCAAAGTAAAGTGTATGAAATTATTCGTGACTCCAATAATGTACCCGTGCCTTTCCAGAAATGTTCAAATATAGGTCAATTTCACACTTGTCTAGTTCATACCTCGTAAGCCGGGCAGAGTGTGGAAAAAACTAAATACACATTATGTTTATCAAAAAAAAAAAAAATTATGTTATTACCGCACTTTCCAACATTCCAAACCCAGTAGGACTATGGCATCTTTTTCAAGTAGGATGTTGTGAGGCTGAAAGAAATGGTGAGGAAAAGGAGATGGGAGAGAGAATGGTCACTGGATAATGCAATTTGAAACTTCTTGTTTTGATTCTAAGTGGTAATTATTCACTAGGGAGATACTGAGACCTTCTACCACTTTGGAATATGGTGCAAAAAATATATATTTTAGTATGTCAATCGCTGAGTTTTGAACCCGCGATCTGTGGGTGGGGGCCGAGAATATTTCTGCTTTGCCACGAAGGTCGTCAAAATTTAAGTTTTTTTTCATGTCCTTTTAAAACTGTTTTCTTGTCGAACTGACTGATTTGAAAGCACGTAGTCTTGGTGAACATATTATAATTGGTTACAGTTGCAAGTTTCTCTAAGCTCGGAAAAGCGAAAAAGAAATACGGGTGCAAAATAATTCACTCTTTCATGCCATACGAGCTTTTCACATGATTGCATTTTCAAACACCATAGGGGTGGTTTTCTGAGGGGTAATAATCCTCCATCTTCCTCAGACACCCACGACCCGGGGCTTAAACTTTTTTTCCATCTCTACTACTCTTGTACACGTGAGTTATATAATATTAGCTTTGCCACCCGGTTCCGCTCATCGATATCGGTAAATTCATTTCCTCGTAACCGTTTTTTTGTCAAATTTCTTATTGGAAAGCCGTGTCGTGTTTTTAAGGGCTTGTTTTTACAAAACTTCATAGCTCATGATAAAAAATGACAATGCAAACTCACCCTTTAATATCATCGGAATTCATTTTGTACACTTTGAAAACACTGTAATAAATTTGGACGTAGTTAATATGAGATTTGAAATATGCGTGACAGTTTATGAATATGTTAAAATTTCATAGTTCATAATGGAATTGTCGTATATTGCTGATAAAAACACTTTTGTTTTTTACTCGTGCTAGAGGCTCAGATTACCCAACTAATCACCCTTTAGAATTATGCAATGTTACTAGATTTGAAGACCTATGTGATTAAATCGATTATCCAAATTATAAAAATTCGCAACTGAAAATCGTTGTGAAATATACATTTCCATGTCCAAAACCAAACACTTTTTTTGCACAACACCACTCCCCAAGTAATGGTATTTATTTAAATAAACCACTGGAAGAAATAAAAAGCATTAATGATAAAATCCAAATATTGAACACTGCCAAGAAATATTTTTTAAACATTTTTAATAATTAAACTGTTTCCGCATGAATAACTAATCCAATACTTCCGTTCGAATTATTTTCCATGACAATTTCAATGTAACTTTTAAAAATATTACTGTGCATGTATTACTTGCTCTAAATACTAGTGTGTTACTATAAATATCTCATCAAGAACTTGCATTGTGCTTACTACTTCCCATATTATGCTTATTTCACATTTTATTAATTATTGTATTGATGTACACTCATTTTCTATGCGCAAGTAAATGCTGCTAATAAAATAGTTAAATGAAATCTGAGATGTGCATATATTATGAAACTTTAACGTTATGTTAATAAAAAATTAATATATAATTTCGTTGGTTTTTGAACCAATGTTTTCTTTTCCACTGAAGTGAATATTTTTCCCATGAAAATAATACACATGTAGTCATTAAAAAGCATCATGAATCAATTTACACGTTTCATGCTATATCACTAGATTTCATTTGTTTTTTTAAATATACCTTATGTGTTGGTAGGTGTTGCTGCACACACACATCTACATATTTTACCTCTACCGTCAACCTTCAACTTTTAAAAAAATGTCTAGTATAGAGTGAATAAAAAACAACTGTTTGTAGGCTGTTTTCGTGTATATTTTATAGCATTATTTTCCACTCAACTGAGCGCAAACTAAAACATGTTTATTAATACATTCCGTTCTCCAGATAGTTCGTGCCTTGCAAGGTGATATCGTCCTCGGAAAGGCACAAAGGCTGAAGCGCCATTTCGGGAAGTTTACACCAGAGCACTTTAAAGCTACAATAAAATTCATAAGTCTTCGGTTGCTCAACTCAATGCTCTTACTGAGTTATCTGAAGCGGCAAAAAACAAAAAAAATCCCAAACTTGTGTCGCTTGAGTCAAACCTTCTCCGAAATGATAAATATATATAAGATGTCTGAAGGAAACACTAACGAGAGTCAGAGGATTCGAAAGAAAAACACTGATGCAAACTGCATATTGAACTTATTTTTGACCAAAGTGTCGCTTAAGCTATTTTGCCTTTCCAGCGACGATATGATGTTGGTGCGTTCAAAGATGATATCTGTCTACTAGAAGCGGAGGTAGTTCGACAGATGGCTAATTGAATTTCCCGTTGTACGCCGGAGTCAACCCCGCCAAACTAAATTACTCAGCATGCCTTGGAGGTAGGGAGAGTTTCTTGTAGGTATTTGTAGTTATTATGGTATTTAAATTAATGTGCATATTCTAATTTTAGCTCAGTCACTACTCAAATATACATATATTTAAAACAAATATTGAAATTCTTTTTTTAAAGATTATCAATTTCATTTGCCTGTCAATTGCATTTGCAGATGACGTTAGATTTCTTTCAGATCGGTAAAGATTACACTTTTTGGACTTATCTACTCAATGTATACCTATAACAGATACGTCTACTTTAGTTCACACTCAAAGGGGTTGGCCAACAGAGTTTGCTTGATTTTTAATCTTCTCTCTTTTTTTGGAACACCCCTTACGGATTAAAGTGACACCATAGAATTTCGCATCAGATGACGTCAAATAGCTGTCAATCTCGTCCGCGATAGCATCCGGGACGGATTCTATGACGTCAGAGCCGAGCCGGACCGTTAAGATTTTTAGTTAATTTTATTCCCTCCACTTGGTTTTATTAGCAACACGGTCTCTTTCAATCCTCGAAACAGACCATTAATATAAGCAGAAAGAAAAAATATGTAGCAAAAAATAATGAAGAGGTAAAAAGCAACAATTTTAATGTTTAATCTGAGATCTTCTATTGTACTTACGTTTGCAATTGGGAAAATTACAACATTACAGCGCGTAATTCAGCTCTCAAAATATGTATTAATTGCGCCACACAAACAAGAAGACAAATACATAATATTAATTAAAGGCTACGAGATAAGATGAAAATTTGCGTATAATATTTAATATATGTTAATTTATTCGCTTAATGCGGGGGCGCGGGCTGTGGGAGGAATAAGGGTTCACACACAGAACACAAAAAACACTAGAAGGAAAACAGAACACAGAACACGGAAGAACACAGAAAATAAAAAGATTTAGTTGCGACCGAGATAAATGTGAAAATAATAAAAAATGCTATTTTTTCGACAGCTCAATTGGCAGAATAAAAAGTGGATATCCGTAAAGAATGCAAGGCTGATGTAAGTGTAATGAATAGGATAAAAAATAGATGGTTTGGGCATGTAGAGTGAATGGACGAAGAAAGGAGTGTGAAAAGAATATATGATGCGAAAGTGAATGGAAGAAGAAGTCGAGGACGCCCGAGAAAGACATAGCACGATCAAGTAAATCGAATACTTGAATCTGTTCATAGAGTCAGAATAACAGAAAAGTATGTATGAGACGATGTTTGAATGTGAATGGTGACAAGAAGGAGTTGAATGGCGGTCCGTTCTCTCTCCCTACCCTTGCGGCTAAACGGCGTGATGATTAGTTAGTGCAATGGGCAAATTTCCTTGGCGCCGCTCAACACATAAATACAGGTAGTTTTTAAATTCTACTTGTTAACATTATTTTAGTGTTAAAACGTACTTTAAAAATACTAATGCATTTAAGGCACTCGATGATACATAAAAATAAAATTAAAAATTAAAGATCTTGGACTTCCCAGTGATGTAGTCCATGAGCCGACTTCTGAAGGCCTTGGCTGGATAGAAGTCGTTGATGTTTACCTTTCAGCCTCACTCAATGATTACATTGATTAAATATATTATTACACTACCCCAATGTACGAGCTGTAAATCAATTTCGAGGTTTGAGGTTCGCTTTCCTTATCAATCACCCTCGCAAAATTTAAAAACATACACCAACTTCAAAACATATTTTTGCACTGTGTTATAAATAGGAAATTACGACTTCCATTATATTACGGCAGCCATCTGAGTCAAGTGTAAAAGGTGCTGAAGGAACAAGTGTCTTATAAACAATACATCATTAATAAGTCTAGGGGATTAAGGGACACATCTAGAACCTTCCCGTTCCGTGGAGGGTGGAGGGTTGTGGGGCGTGATTCTGTAGGAAACTCACGAGCAACCCTCAGCATTTCAACTTCAACCAATGAACCCTGATTCCGTGTGTTTGATTGCTGGGTTTGAATTATTAATCTGACGCGGTGACAACGGAAGAACATTTAAATTATTGCGGATACAATAACATGTTTCTGTTAGATAAATATTAATTGAAAGGAAGAGTGTTTGCAGAACTCGTCACGCTATTTTCGATAGAATATTTGTGTATTAGATAACAATAGCGCGCATGGTAGAAAATCAAATGAGGATTTTTCTCTCATTTTGTATGATCCAGAAAATTTGCCATATTCTCAAATTCATGAGAACATCAAGATCAAGCTTTTATGAGCAGCAAATAAATAATCCAAATAAATTAAATGAGAAAAAATCCACCTGTGTATCAATACCATAACCTACCCTTTAGAATGAAGATAATAATTTCGAAAATTTATCTTACTGGTACAGGTGATATATGTAGCTGTGCATTACAAAAAGGTGTGAAGGAAAGAAAATTCGTATAATTACTAAAAATCAAAGTTGCATTACTTAACATATGGATATTCCTAAAATAGCGGGCGAAAAAATACAAATAATATTGTAATCTTAAAATCGAAATAATAATAATAATTCCATCATTTTAAAATAGTGTTAATAATATGGGAACATTTCTAAAAACATAAAAAATAATAATAAAGATTAGAGTGCGACCGGGAATCGAATTCGAAATTGAAAAAATGACAGTCAATTTCAAGAAATTGTTACAAAATGCAGTATGGAGAAGTGGTTCTGTAGCATAATGGTAGCGCAGCATCCTGGTAAGTGGAGAATGTGAGTTCGAATTCCTGTTGCACCAAAATGATTTTACACTTCTGTGTCCTTTCAACGGTATGTTGAATAAATATCATGAATACTGTTTCGATCGTAAATATTACTATGGAGCTATATTTGAACTCCGCAAAACAAGAGACTTGTTAGTTGCTTTGATCCACCCATTTCAAATATAGAATAATGTCTGTTAAAATAATTATAAATTGGTACTTTATTATGTAGGTGGGGATTTGAAAAGATCATTTTTTTTATTTTGATATTTTCAATTAACATCACTTCCAAATATGAAAATTTTGCACTCTTACGATCATATGGTTGTACGTACGTACAAAAAAAATTATTTATACTTAATATTATAATCAGATACCTACTTTATTCAACAATATGATAAAATCCTATTTAAAATGTATTAATTATACCAATAACGAACTTTCAGACCGTCAACAAAACTTTAAATTTGGCATTAATTTTCATTAATCCATTTTCCATTTTGGGATTTATTTGAACAGGGTATTTGGATAAGCCTACCGTAGAATATTCCTATCATTCTTACTTCTACCAATTTGAATTGGAGCTTTTCAATTTCAAAATGAATGCGAAATTAGTTTTCTGTATCACTGAAAGTTTTACATTAACTCTAATGAAACAGTTATTATTTTAATATTACTCTTTTGAAACTGTTAATTCGTGGTGGAATTTCATTTTAATGATTTAATATAACAAATTCAAACTTTTTTCCACTATGTATCGTTCTTCTTTACCGGTTTTAACCGGACTGACCGGTTTCAACCTGTAACGGTCATCTTTTCCATTACTTTAATAAAATCAAATCGGAAAAGAGATTCGTAAATGGGGAATTCGACAGACCATTATGCCATGATGATTTGCTAGTTAACTGTAGACAGTGTGAATAACCTCTATGGCCGAGCGGTTAAGACCCTTGGTTCCGAATACAGAGGTCGCAGGTTTGAAACATGGCGTTTGCCAATAGATTACATGAAAATAATATATTTTAAATGATATCAATAATCAACAACAGAAATATGTAAAATAACAGAAAAAGCCAGAAAATAAAAAAGACAATGGTCACAACCGAGAAAAGATGATACAAAGATGGCAGCCAAATCGGTGGAAAATTGAAAAAATAATATCAATAATCTTTAGTGAAAAGTATAAGATCTTATTAGAGATAATGGTTGAATTTTTTGAAGCGTTTTTCCCGGATAGAGTAGAGGATCCAAGTTCGAATCTCGGTTGTGACCATTGTCTTTTTATTTTCCATCTTTTTCTGTTTCATATGTGTGTTGTTGATTATTGATATTTTTTAAATATTTATAAAATAAGTATTAATGCCTTAAAATTAATTCTAATTTAAATAATAAGTTGTAATTCATATACATGTATAGTAAAAAAATCACATTTACGACTCGTCTCAGAGTAGTAGATACACTTAGTATCACCATGGGGCGAAAGATTACCATTTAGGATCGAAACGTTGCTTGAAATAAATTTAGCTGTGTTTAATGGATATATCGAAATAGCCTATTGCTTTCCAACCCTTTCTTCCCAATTTCCTTCCCCTCTCCACTCGGAAGCACAACCTCACAATACACCCTAATGCGGGTGCTATAGTCCGACTGGCTACTAGTAGTTGAGACTCTTGTTTGGATTCACCAAAAATCGAATGTATGAAAGAACTTGAATATATTGGAAGTACTGAATAGAAGAACCTATTTCCTGTTTATTTCCGTTGAAGTTTAAAAACACCCGAAAAGGGTCAAAAAGTAAAAATATTTTTTGTATAAGTAGCTTGTCACGGTTTTCTCAAACCCATTCGTAAATCGTCAGTATTAATAATTGTAACGAATTAAATTCAAATCATGAAACCGAATGGGCTTCCCTCTTGCGAATGAGTATTTATCGTGTCGGAGCGGAGGGGGTTAGCGAAGATAATTGACTTTTCGTGTGAAATCAATTTTAACCCGTCACTGTAAAATAGCGATTTTCAACCAATTTGCCGAACGAAGGCCCTATAAATCGAATCTCATTGCAACCCCCAGGGCGCCATGGTTTAAACGGACCCCAAATTGATATTTAACCAAATTTTATTTTTCTTGATTGCTTCCCATTACGACGAGGGTAGTAAAAATGCCGATCATCGGATTATCCCCGCTTAAGGGGTGAGAAATGTTTTTTGAACTGCAAGCAGATCTCTTCACGGGATCAAATCTTTGATTAATGTACATACGAGTATGGACCTACAGTAATACATGAATTATAGTAATAAAACTAAAGAGGAAACTTTATTTAGCGTCATTTCGAGATTCAATCATATAACCGTAGAAGCGTTTTACATGGGTTATTGTGAGAAACCTTGTTAGGTGTTTTAAAAATAAAAAAATGAAAGAAAGTAAAACTAGCGCGTTGAATGCTCTTTCCCTTGATTTTGCAACATTTATACGAGAGGATTCAACCAGTCTATTCGATGCATCAGACTTGGCCGACCTGAGCGTGAATTACCTCTGAGTAAGTTTGTCCCTTACGCAGAGATCAGTCAAGGATTATGGTGCAAAACCTGTGCAGCGCCTTATACATCATAAGATAAATTTAAAACTAGGCTCTTCATAATCCCTTCGTGTTTTTCATCCAGTTCCTACCTTATCCAACCATTTCGCAATATCGAATTTCGTAATGAATAACATGGTGTTCGAAACAAGTGATAATCGAAACAGAAGAGTTTGATGTGAAAAAATTCTTGCTTAGTCGTCGGTTTGTTATTGTTTTTCAAGTAATATAAGTATGGTGTTTTATTGTGTTTCGTGTTCGTTAATAATACAATGTGTAAGAACAACCAAGAACTTCCACTTCAATTACATCGGTGAGTGAATGGTTTCCCATTTTCCCTTCATTTCAAATAATCTTTCCACATTCATAATTAGACACTTCCATCAAGTAGTATAGTTTATCGTTTTACAGTCCACTATTTCAAATTTATCTGAAGCTGAAAACACATTTGGTGTTTTATCGCAGATTCAGATCCAACACCGGTGATTAGTAATCACGTAAACAAAGAGTTATTTGGCAGTATTAACTGTTGTGTTGAACATCCTTTACTTGATATGGATTACTTAATAAGGGGTTAAAACACAAACTAAATACGTTCAGTCAAACGTTTTTTTTATGATATAAAGCGATAAATTTAAGACCCACGAAAAGTGATGCACGAAACTTTTTCATAATAGCATGTTCCTTGAAAAACATTTTTAAAGTTCTGATAATTAAGTATTAAGACGAGTTGCCGCCAGTTAGTTTTTTTTAAATACTTTGTGCACAACATTTCCCCCCTTACTTATAAACGAGGTGTAAATGCTATGCGTGGTGTAAGGTCGAAATATCGAAAAACTTGCCTTATAACCACGGCTTAAGCGTCTAATTTAATGCTCTACATCCGGTGTAACTAAACCGACGACCGATTAATGTTTAATTTTTGTTATGTACACTTACCTTGTATCCTTTTGTCTCATACAGATGTCACGGAACCCGTTCAGAGTCCAATTTTCATCTCAGTAGGAGCCTGGAAAGTTCATATTTTGAACTATAAGCCAAAAAATGATAGCAGCTCTTTCTCGGGTTAACGCCGTATATTATAACCTAAAAGGGGGTATCGACGATACCATTCATGAAGCGAGTTATTCTGGATTTCCTAATTCCACTCACGTTCCTGAAGATTGAGTACTTTGGTTGAGAAGAATATCGCTTACAAATTTCATTTTTTCGACTGGCTGCCCAATACCCGATACTTACCGTTCATTTGTGCGAAGTGTGGTACTCGAAAGTTCCTTGGCTTCTATTTTTAGGGAACTATTTTATATATTCAAACAAAATTGTTATTCACAATAGCATAAAGTATACATGAATGTTATAGGAAATTGGATGCAATCGAAAAAAAACTGTAAGTTTTGCGCAGTTGTATCGATATGCTCACAATTTCATTGTACACACCCCCCACTTTACCTAACCTAACCTCACCGGACAGATAGAGCGCATGTGGGAACCTTAGAGTAACAATATATGGAGAGAGCTAATTCTTTTTACCCAACCTATACAAATTTGGGATAAATAACATTCTTAGGGTTTTTACGTCGTACACCGTGAGAAAGAAAGAGATAGCAAAATTTCCCAAATTATCACACCGCTTTAAAGTATTGTGAAAATGTTCTTCGTGTCCCGCGTCTCCGTTGACTCCGTCCACACGTTTTGATATGCGACATAAATGGACACAAGTCAACGGTTTTTTAGATTATATGTTATATTTCTGTTTATAACAATACTGTGAACATGTGGTTATACGAATAAACAAAAACATTATGTCGACATGTGCTATGAATGGATGTATAAATACCCTAGCCCTAGATATAGCTAAGCCCAGGTCTAGCTGAGTCCGGCAAAAATCATAAAAACTGACTACAGCAGCGCTCCCGCTTGTATATTATCGCTCTGAGGTGGGAACACTGTTGGTTTAGGTTTAAAAAGGCATATAGGTACAATGCAATCGTTAGCGTGTTGATACTAAACTTACGTAGTCACGTACCGGGCTTAATTTTTTATATTGAGCCTACCCTTAAAAAACCCAATAAACTAACCAATTTTTATTTTTTTAGTTTTTAACGGATTCATTTACAACTTATTTATGCAGACGGCTAAAGGATTGACAAACTAACAAAAAACGTTGGGCTGATAGCCTAAGGCTTATCCATAGAAGGGACTTTACCGGACCTACGCTGAGCTTTATTTTGTTGATTTTTAATTGGGGGATGGACCTATAACTGTTTGCATTTTAAAAAAACACTTTTTTGGAATAATCGATTGAATACTCAAAATAATTGAATTCTCGCTAATAATATCAACAGATACTTGTAAGTAGTGAACATTTCCCAACTCATTGAAGTTTAATTTCTTATGAATAAACAATTAATTTCAATTTAAAGGCATTCAAAATCCATTAACCATTAATCTCCTAACAAGGGAAAGATTAAATAATCGTAATACCTTTAGGAGTTGAAGTTAGAATTCCGAACAGGACTTAAGCTTTTGTGAAATACTCGATACAAAGTTGAAGGAGTGGAGTCTTTCGGCATCTTCCTCGCAATACGATATTTTAGTCTTGGGAAAATAACATGAAAATTATACGTTCGACTTAATCCTTTTGGAATCTGTAAATGTTTTGATTCTCTCTCCCATCTCTCTCCAGCTTCCAGGAGAGAAATCATAATCTGAATAGGCTGCCTGGATCAGATGGCGACAGGGGGGAATTGAGCAATGGGTCTACATTGCATGTTGTTGTACATTGTGCACTTATTTATTTATACTGGGTTTTGACAGATGTTCTCACTTACGTGAAAACAATCCAGCTATAAAAACGCAGTGTGCAATAATTGTTAAAAAATCACGAATACAAAGGATACATCAAATATAAAATTACAGTGAGAGACAAAAAAGAAACACAATGTAATAAGCCTGAACAAAGTTACATATTTTCAAGCAATAGCACGACATTTTTTCTAAAACTGTACAAATCATCGACAAAAATGTCTACATCAGCACACTCTATCTTATAACAGTCGGCACATTTAAGACAGAGGTCTAATGTAGGTAATATTATTTCTGAGTGTACTCAGGTGGAATGTGCTATGGCGTATTAAACAATAAGAATTAGGTACATTTATTTCAATACTGACAAGACATATTGTAGTGTCGAGACGACCGTGAATTATTTTGTGTAAGCATATTTTGTATTATTTATTTATTCTTGCTAAAATATTTTCAAAAAATGGGTTTGTCTCACTGGGATATCCCTGTGTCGAGACAGACACAGTGTACAAAAATTATATAATATTAAATGTAAATATTAATAAAATAAAAAAAAAATAAATAAAAAGGAGAAAGAAGAAAAGAAATAAAAGATGAAATTAAATGAAAATTAGAACAAAGTTATTACATGGAGGTTGCATTTTATAGATATAGTTTAGGTTGTGCACAATAATAAAAAGTAATAAAAAGGAAAAAGAAATAAAAGGGAAAATAATAGAAAGATGAAATTAAATAAATGTTAGAATAAAGTTATTACGTGGAGGTAACATTTTATAGATATTAAAGCAGTTATTTGCCTTCTAGTTTAATGTGAATCAATGTTAAAGTATTCAAGGCTTAATACGTCATCTTTTATTTTTCTGTGAAAACTTATTTGTGCTTTTGTTTGGTTACGAATAACCGGAACGTATTTGAAAAACTCCCACTGCCATCATTTTAAGTGGAAGATGTTGCTTTTGCAATAACGGAGGACTTAGCTAGCAGAGAAATTTAACCCGCGACGCCCGGGGTGGGAATCCGACGCGTTTGTTCACTCAGCTACTAGCCGGTCAATGCTAATTCGTTATATTTCACGAGCTCTGTGGCCAAGCGGTTAAGATCCGCGGTTAAAGCAAAAATCTAATAAAAAAAAATATGTCTTAATAATTGTTATTATTTCAATTATTAATATAGAAATAATAAGCATAAAAGCTTTAAAGTTAATTCTAATTTAATTTTAAAAATACGCATTTACATAGATACTTTCAGTATCGCCCTGGTGAAAGATGATTCAGAAACGATACATTGCTTGAAATGGCTTTAGCCGTGTTGGGTGACTAGATCTGAACAGCCAGGTAATTCTTAACCGTTCTATCTCCTTCCCCTCTCCTATCTCCCATCTCCTTCCCCTCCTCACTCTATTTAGCCTAATGTATTATTAACTATACATGATTTCCTTTGTGAGTGTAAACTTTTCAAATTTGGAAGTGATGTTAATTGAAATTATCAACAAAAAAAAAACATGTACTTTAAAATCCCTACCTACCTACTTATAGTGCGTTTTAGCAGACATTATTCTATGTATATTTGAAATGGGTAGATTAAAGAAACTAACATACTTTTTTGGCCAGTCAAGTTACATTCCGTGATTCTTCACGAGTAACAACTAGTTTGTTATAAGTTTGAATGCACCGATATTTATGTTTTTGTGAATAATACATTAATTTTAAAGAAAAGAAAAATAATAGTCACTGATTAAACATTACAATGATTACTAAAATAATTCTACCACTACAACGTTTGTATTTTCTTCCGTTTTTTTCTATTATCTTTCTTTTGGATTATTAATCCATCATGTATATTTTAACTGAGCTTTATAATTGCATTATTCTCACTCGCGTAGCAACAATCTGTAAAACTAATTATAATAAATGAAAATATTTTTTCTTTGCTTAGATTTTTTAGCCATCTGGATGCGGCACTGGTCGGGACTAAAATAACGGGGAAAACATTTTCCTTTTGCGTTTGGTAAGTGTTAGAAACGATTAAAAGACCTGCAAATGCTTCGGGCGGAACAGCGTTCCTCTCCGGGGTGTATTGAAATCTCTGGGTGGGAGGCAGTCACCGCGTTTAATTTAACGTCTGATAAATACGTTTATTTAACGGACCAAAGCAAGGTAATCAATAAGAGACGGGGTATTCTAATGAATGTCTTAACGGCGTTAAAAGTTTCGTTAAAAAAAACTCGTTAGTATTGCACACTCTAGTTTCCACTTTCTTTACTACGCACAAGGGAATCGCAAATCGCAAATATAGTTTCCCGAAATTCAAGCAGATAGAAAAAACCGCCACACAACTCTGGAACATATTCCTCGCTTCATATACATTCGTAAATCGTCTCATATGTAGGTACTCTTCTGGCACACCCGAATCTAGGTATTTGATACACTTGGTCGTGTCATATATTTTTGGCATTTTCGACTTTCATTCACTTTCATGTCAAATATACTTCAGACAATCCTGTCCATACACCCAAACCAATAAAATCTCAAGCCTGTTTTATGATTATATGTTTTTTAAGTGGTTAAAAAAGGTTTTTTTTGTATTGATATTTGAAAATATATAAAATACATTTAACGTTTCTGTTGGCGAAAACTTTTTTCATTAACTCAGGTCTCTTAAAACACTAATCTAAAGGCGTGTTTAAAAAATAGAGTCGGGTCTGAAAGCAATTTATAAAATGGGTAAATCACAAAGTTCAATAAGTTTACAATATCTAAAGATTTAATGCAAAAATGTGGAACTTATACTAATAAAATAGTTTTCATGCAGTTCCAATAAAACTAAAGGTCTATTTTATTGAGTTACCTTTTCTTACCTATGAAACAGTGGTACATTTTCACAAAATCAGCCCCTGAAAATAAGAAACAAAACATAAAAACATATGCCTTGAAGATATAGAATAAGTCACTTCACTTAAAAAGAGAGAGCGGCTGTTAAGATGCACAAAAAAATGATCAATACAACGAAACGACTGGGGTTTATCATGAAACATTCTATTAATGTTTTTTTTTTAATTTGTATTCAATTTGATAATGATATACCTATATTTACTGTCAAGCGCTCGCCACGTTAAATTCTTTTTTATATCATCTATTGGTAACACTTAACGAAAATGCTTTCATTGGTTAAGATTTTTAAGGGAGGAGGGAATAAAACGGGTGGCTAAGTGCCCGACGGCCCTTTGTAGCTTTAAGCCTCAAACCGGACAGTTGTGTTAACTTGTTCTACGGCCTTTTGCTTTCGTGTTTCTGTTGTCAACTCATGAATTAACTAGTATTCTTAAAGTATTTTTAAACCTATCCAGAAGACTATGTCAAGTTGTGAAATCAGTGGTTTTCCGCCGATTGCTGCCAAGTTCAAGTTCATCTATCCAACTGAGAACACGATAATCTCTCCGATCGAGCTAGCACAAGAATTTATTAATATTTTGTTTTAATCGCAAGCATAACTTTAAATTCAGTAATAATAAGAGACCAGCTTGATCCGTAGCAAGTTTCTTCGTAAAATATACGTATTTGTGATATTTGACATGTTTTTTCTGATATTTATTGTCTTTCCACTAGCCTCAAGAAAAAAAGGACTCTGAGTAAAAACATGTTTATTTTTTGGTTTGGTTTATATTTATTTTTTGCTGTGCGGGTCAGTCTGGTATGTTTAGAATCATTAAATATGAGCTTTATTTTAACAAATTTTAGTGTCTCGAGGTGAGAACCGATATAGTTACTCATGTATAATTCTCATTCCTTTTTATTTTTTATTTTTGTTGAGAATTTGAAACTTGTTCTATTATATGTCGTTACACAAGAAAAGAATAGTTGAACAGTAATGCAAATGTGGAGCAATAATGAAGAGGTGATGAAGTAATAATAATGAAATCTTAGATGTAAGTTACTAGTTATACTCAGTAGTAAGTTACAAGCCATAAGTCCTTATTGTAAGTCACTAGTTGAAAATATTAGTTGTAAGCCATTAGTAATAAATCTTAACTGTAAGTTATTAGTTATAAGTTTAAGTGATAAATTATAGGTTGGATGAATTAATTTGTAAAGCGCCTCTGAGGTGATCTTCCCACAAAAACGGCGCTATAAAAGTAATCCATTTATTATTATTATTATTTTATTGTTTGGTTCTTAAAATAGTCAGGAAAGCTGAGGTTACCCATTTTCCTTCTTCAAAGTCAATGATTTTAATTTTATTTGAATTTAGTCTTTTTTGGTCACCTAGTGTTGCAATCTTGCGATACGGACGTTTGTACCATTTATAGCAAAATGTTGGCTTTCAGGAAAAAGATTTTTAAACGAATTTAGGTAAATCATAAAAACACCTGCAAACAACATAGAACAACCCATGTTGTTCGGGCAGTTGGGAATTTTGTGGAGGATTCACAATAAATAAATAAAAAATACACGTTTTCATAAACATTAGAGAGTGGAAGCCAACAGGAAACGCACTGAAAAACTTTTCGTCAAAGAAATACTCAAATGTTTACTCTGAAAATAAATACAAGAAAAGTTTAGCGGAAAATCTCTTGTAGATCTATTTCATTGGAGTTCCATACTTCGTCTCCCCGGGCCGGAGCTCGGCAAATGGGCTAAGTTTAAATGATGCGGTGGCGGTGCTATTACAATCTGAGAGAGCTGTTACAGGAACTAAACTTTTTTACAGTGGTTCACAATTATAATTTTTTTTTTAATTCCAAATCTCTGGGAGGGTATTGCAATTCTAAGAGTTTTTATTTATACATATATATAAATACGTATACAGGTTAATAAAAATAAAATTAGATTTTTTGAAGTTGCCGATACCTGAGCAACTTTTTTTTTTTTACATGAATACCGCACAAGAGTCTCAACTGCTCCCAACCGTCTAGAGCCAGTGAGACTATGGCATCCCCAAATTGGGTATGTTGTGAGGCTGAAGGTACTGGGGAGGGGAAGGAGATCGGGAAGAGGAAGGTTGGGAAGTACCTGGCTATTCAGATCTGGTCACCAAACACGGCTTAAGCCATTTCAAGCAACGTTTCGATTCTGAATGGTGGTCTTTCACCAGGGCGATACTTAGAGTATCTACCACTCTGGAACGTGCCGCAAATATACTTGTTATTATTTTTATATGAATGAAATGTGTTATGACACATATTAATTGAATAAAAGTTATTGGCGCACGCCGGGTTTGAACCCGCCACCTTTAGATTCGTGGTCGAGCGTCTTACCACTCGACCATGGAGGTTAAACATTGTTACTAAATGGGACCTTGTTAGAACTCATAACATTAATAATTTTAATATATCGTCGCTGGGAAGACAAGAGGGCTCAAGCGACACTTTGTTCAAAAGATAGTCAAATTTGCAGTTTTATTTTTCTGCTTCGAATGCTCTGACTCTCGTTTGATTCTGAAGAGTTTTGTAGCCTTTAAGCCATCTAACATATATTTACCATTTGGGAGAAGGGTTAACTCAAACGCCACAAGTTTAGGCCTTTTTTAGCTCTTCGTCGCTTCAGGTAACTCAGTGAGGGCATTGATTTACCTGAGTAAACTTTTTTTAAATCCAACCAGCTACGACTTGAATTTTATTGTAAAACAAACAACAACAAAAAACTGTGTTGGAGCTCTTTTGCCTTTTCGGCGTTAATTAATTATCAATTTTTAATCATTACCGATATCGTAAAACAGGAAAAAAAATAAAGTTACATTCGACATCGGTCGGAAAATGCGATTATACACCCGTATCGCTGTGGTAAAGCGATGCCGGGGTCGAGTGTCTGTTGTTTGTACTGTTGAAAACCTTTCTTATTATGGTTTGGACACATATCTACTAAAGTAACTGATTGTTTTAATGACCGGTACATATTTTGAACCATGCTGTTCTTGAAAAAGCCATTTATCTAATGAAAAATAAAATGATAATCCATATTATTTGTTCTATTATGAAGAAAAATTGAAACTTGGGAGAAGCCAGTTTGTAACTACCAGCAATCTTTCAACTTAACTAAATGCATTATTTTGGGCACTCATCACCCATATATATATACATATACATTATTAAATTGTTATTTTTAAAGTTGTAGGAACTTTTGAACAACATCAGCCAAGATAGAATATTAGTTGCGAGTGTGTTCACCCCTCCGTACAGTAAATATTGTAGTTTTATGGAATGACAAATAAAAGTTTATGGCATGGATAAAGTAAAAATCCTTTTTGGTAATACGCCATGCCGGGTTTGATGTATAGGGGGAAAATAAGAATTACAGGTGTATAAATAAGAGGACTCGAAGGATAAGAAAAGGGAGCTTAACCCTTTGGCACCCAAATTATTGTTCCCACATATAGAACGTTATGTAATGCTTGATAACACCTCAGAAAATTATTCAACATTTTTGAAGTAACGTCGGGTCTCAGAGGACTTTTTAATATTAGTAAGGTAAAATAAACATAACACACAAATCAACACGAATAATATCTTTATTAAAAAAAATAGTGCATTTATAAAGCATGAATAAATATAAAGATAGTAAAAAACAAAATAAAAATACTAATGAATATCAGACCGAGCATGGCCACCGAAGCGGGAACTGTCGAAATATTTACGATGTTTGTGGTGGGAATAAGGAATCCTTAGGATTGTAACCTAGCGGAAAAAATACGCAATAGAGAAAAATAAATTGCCAGCTATTAAAAAAAAAAGATTTTTTAAATCGCTTTGGTTACCTGTAACATTTTTTACTGAAGATCGTGTTATTTTGTATTTACACTGGGTTTCAAAGGGTTAAGCTGCTTGTGACACATGATGCTTATATTGGGCCTAACAGATAATTGATTGCAGTTTTCCTGGTACTCGCTGTGCAATATTCTGCTTTGAAAATAGTGTCATTAGGTTGATCTAGGTCAGATTATTATTATTTTCATTTTTTCGTATACAATTTACAGGTAAATTAATTATCAGGATATTGCAAATAATATTACACGGTATTGATATTGTGGAGTGTAAGATAGCAATAATGGTACTGAAAATGATTATATATGTATAATAATTTTAATAATTAATAATAAGTAAAAAAAAATTATTGCTTATTTTTCTTTGACAATCTGATTTGGTTTTTCAGAAAATTAGTTCTTTTTAGACAGATTAAAAAAAAAGTTTTTTTTACGTATTATCTCTTTATGGATATTATTGTTGAAGACAAGAATTTAAGATTCATTCTGTTTTATTGTTCACGTCTTATTTCTGATTTTCAAGATTTATGATCCTATCTTCCTTTTCTCTGTCCGCCAGCTTCACTATCTGCCATTGGAAAGCTCATAGTGAAGCTTATCTAATACAACAAAGATGACCACTCAAAAATAAAAAATAAATACCATCGATTGCCACGTAGCTTAGTTCGCTGAATAAGTCATGCAGTCCGATCCACACGTTGTTGGTTGTGAGAACGCTTTGAAGGCAGCGGATTAAAAGTAGTCATTTCTGAAAAATGGTTCAGCCTCCTCCGCAAATGCTACTAGAAAAAACTCCCTGTTGAAAACAATTATTGGATGAAGTTGTACAAGGTTTTGTTTAAAATGTATCTATGATTTAATTCCAGATGACATCGAGAATCATGAACAAGTGAGTATCCCAGTGCAAGCAAATTGCAAATTGAAGAAGAAGGAGCTGACTGTGAAAGTCGATAAGAACAGGGTGGTAATGTCTGAGAACTGAAGACGAATGGACAACATGTCCATGTACAACATTTCTGGAATGTGGTGCCGTTGTGATGAGATATAAATATTTGATTTAGCGGTTCGTATGGAAAGAAGATAAACGTATCTTGTGGTAACTCACAATGTACATGAAATGTTGTGACGCATACCAATCCCAACACGAAGAATATACTTCGACACATTCTATATTGTATGCGGTTGACAAGGACCGTCGTTTACAAAGTATGCCGATGAGGAAGGTGAAAAATCAGAACCCTTTTTCCGAAAGAAACACCAAAACTATTTCCTCCGTTTAAATAAATCAATTGAAACACGCTTCAGGAGAGAGCGCAACCAAATAAATACTTACAATTCGTTTTCTTCGATAGGATAAGTTTTATATTTCAAGGTCTAAAAGTTTCTCCATTGCTCGAATGGAAGATAACCCTGTGAACTGAATAGATTGTAAAATCTTTGAAAATATATTTGCAAACACGTTTGCTTGATACAGAATTTCTAAAATATATTTACTTGTTTGGAATAAATTTGTGTCCCCCCCAACAAACCTTTTTTTAATCAAAGAAAGCAAATAGTAATTAGAATAGTCCAATAAAAATCCAGATTTCCGGCGATGATCAAATATCGATTTGCACTTTAGGCGAAATCTTAGATTAATCTAGTTGATACTACCCAACCTTAGTAATTAAACCCAACTAAATGAAGTTGGTTACTTCCTCCTTTTCCTGGTCGCGTAGAACAAACGTCTAGAATTACCTTAACTTTTGTCCGGCGGCATAGGTGCAATTGTAATTTTTGCGTTTTTAAATTGGGATAACTTTTTTATAGATGCCGTAGAAACCTGAAATTTCATGACATCTCTACATTTTTAGGTTAGATCAATCAGTTAGGGCAATCATATAAGAGAGTTAAAATTTTACAAAAAAAACTTTATCTGCTCATTTCTATGCATGGGTACAATTGTATACCTTCATGTATTTTTAATGGAAATGATGGAAGAAAGAAAGATAAAATTTTATTCGTTTATGATTTAAAATATATATACGAGTATGTATAAATTTTAAAAAACATTTACAATATAAAAGAAAATTTAGAAATTTTATTTTTTCAAGTTTATACGTAATGCATGTTGCCTACAAGAATTTTCATAGAAAATATATGAAAGTATAATAGTTGTACCTATGACGCCTGTTAGCGTTGTAAAATTATGCCGCCGGACGAAGGTTTAAAAAAAATTGTGATCAAGGCTTTGAATTTTCTAATGTTTTAGATTACGAATTAAAATGTTAATCTGTGCTAATAAACCAACTATATTTGTTAAACCAGCTCGTCAGTAAGAAATCCCACACTCTCCGAAGTTTTTCTTCTGGCCTTTTAAAAAGATATATTTAAAAAAAATCTCAATACAAGCAAAATATTATACCAAAGATTTTAGAAAAATATTAGTTTACAAGGGTATAAGCTAAGATCTTCACACAGAATGAGGTCTTTCCTTAAAATGTTCGTCCACTCTGTGTATATTTTTCTCTCAGCATATATGTAATAAAATTAAATGCAAACTGCATATTGCGGACGGCATGGCCAAATATAAGATAACGTATGGATTGTGAAAAGTCAAATGAACTTATCATTTAATGATTTAATAAAACAAATTTGTAACTTTATTCCACTTTTATTATTTTGACTGGACCGGTTTCAGCCTATGTACAAGTGTTTGTTAACCTACGGCTTATATACTATTTTTTTTTGGGGATGTTAGGGGTAGTAAACAATGATTTTACTTTAATTATATTCATCAGTATTGTTGCATGATTTTAATAGTTACAGGGTAAAAGTTACTTTTACTTTATTGGTATTACTATTTTATATATCTATCTGGAATATTTATTTATTTTATTTAATATTTAAGATGGGTTACAGTTGCATTTCTATAAATATGAATTGACAATGTATTTATATAATGAAAGGTTGGTGAATACTGATTGCTAATGAGTTTACTTTAGGTTTTCCCATCTCAATTGTGATGTCCAGATGTACAACATAATTTTCTAATTATTGGGTTACTCCCCAGCATTATGGTATATTAGTTTTATGATTCTATTCATTATGCACTGTTAGAGTAGATTACTTCTATTGTAATAACTTACATTTATTGTTATTACCTATTGATTGTTTGGGATTTTTTAAAGTGCATTTACATTATGATATGTTTTTAGTTAGGAATATACATTATTACATTGGATCGGATGATAAAATTATAATGGGTATAGTAGCGGCGACTTTGCAAATGATTCTATTTGTTTATTCATGACAAATTGTGGGGTCAACTTTATTAGTTAGACGGGTTATTTCCATTGATTCTAGTCTGTCTAATTTTTGTCCTTTCACGCACGTGTGTGGGACTTTAACATCTCTGTCTTTGTCAAACGAGTGTTTGTTATCTAGTAGGTGCAATGCAACGTTCGAAAGTTCACCTTTATTGTTAACCCAATTGGTGAAATGTTCTTTTTATGCGTGTTTTGAACGCTCTACCCGTTTGGCCTATGTACTGTGACGGGCAATTAGAGCAATTAACTTGATAAACCCCTGAGTTATCTAGTTTTTTCTCTCTTGTCTTTATTGTTGATCAAAATTTTTCCTGGAATTTACATTGTAAAAGGCTGTTCTACATTTATCATTATTTGTAATTCTCGAGATTTTAGTGGATAATTCGCCAATATATGGGATTTTTGCCCATTGTTTGGTGAGAACTTCGTCATTTTTTCTGTGTAAGGCCTTGTGATATTAGTTTTAATGTTAGTGTTTTTTTCTTTTTTCTTTATTAAATTATTAATTGTTCCGCTACTATATCCATTATTGTTGGCAATATTTTTAATAACATTAAGTTCATTATTAAAATTAATACAATTTAAGGGTACGTGTAAAAGTCTGTGAATGAGTGAATGGAATACCGATAATTTTGTGTGAGATGTGATGTCTGGATGTATTGTGTATGATATTATCACTATATGTTGGTTTTTCTATATATGGCAAATTCTAATTTATTATTGTTGATTTCGATACCTATGTCTAAAAGTTAATTTTGTTTCCCCCATTTCCATAGTAAACTGGATTGACCGATTGATTTTATTAATTTCTTTTAGAAAAATATCTAATTGTCTATGCGTTCCTGTCCAGATAATTAAAATGTCATCTACATATCTCCGATAGAAGAACACATTTTTAAAAAGATTTTAGTTTTCAATTGATTCTTCCATGTAATCCATGAAGAATTCAGCTAGAACCGGCGAGATCGGGCTGCCCATGGCTAGCCGCTTGATTGAGTGTAAAAATTATTATTAAATCTGAAAAAAATTTTTGTTCTATGCAAGTGTTTAATAAGCTATTTATTTCTCTCCGTTTTATAATATTGATGTTAATTTTTTCCATATAATTGTTAATAATTATTTTAAGTTCATTTGTTGGGATAGTAGTAAAACAGGCTTACAACATCAAATGAAACTAGAGTGGCATTCTTTGGTATTTTAGGTCTTTAATGAGGTCGATAAGTTGTAGTGAATTTATGATGCCATATTTTTGGTTTAAAATTAAGAGTATTTTTTTATTAATCTATTTCCATATTTCGCTAATTGACAAGAATTTAGGATTGCGTTTACGTCTGCTGTGAATTTAGGTGTGGGATCTTTTTTTTTTAATAAGATAACGTTACTGGAGTTCAGCACATTTTCGACTTTGTCTATATATTCAGATTTGTTTAAAATTACCGTGCTATTTCCTTTATCTGCTTTGGAGATTATCAGATTGTTTTCTTTGATTTTATTTTTAATTGATTTTACAATGTGTGCTTCGCTTGAATATTTACCCTCAGTAGTTGCGTTTTTAATGATTTTAGCACACAAGTATTTCTTACTATAATCTGATGGAATTGCCATGTCGGTATCTATCGCAAAGGTTTTCATAATCTTTTTAAGTTACAGTATTTTTAAACCTTTATTAAGCATATTTATTTCTGTGTCAGTAAATTCTACGTTAGAGGTGTTTATTACCTTATCATAAAAAATCGTGTTGAATTGAAAAAAGAAAATCGTGAAAAAAATTATGTTGTACATCTGGACATCACAATTGAGATGGGAAAACCTAAAGTAAACTCATTAGCAATCAGTATTCACCAACCTTTCATTATATAAATACATTGTCAATTCATATTTATAGAAATGCAACTGTAACCCATCTTAAATATTAAATAAAATAAATAAATATTCCAGATAGATATATAAAATAGTAATACCAATAAAGTAAAAAGTAACTTTTACCCTGTAACTATTAAAATCATGCAACAATACTGATGAATATAATTAAAGTAAAATCATTGTTTACTACCCTAACATCCCCAAAAAATAGTATATAAGCCGTAGGTTAACAAACACTTGTACTAGTCTGAAGATGGCCGTCATAGGCTGAAACCGGTCCAGTCAAAATAATAAAAGTGGAATAAAGTTACAAATTTGTTTTATTAAATCATTAAAATGGAATTCCACCACGAATTAACAGTTTCAAAATTAGAAATAACTTATCATTTATTTTGATGAACTTCGTTACCAAATTTACGCAGTTATTTTCATTTCGTTGCTTGAGAAAGTTGATATAGAAATTTGACCTGCGCCGAAAGTAGGTAGATAACAAAATCTCGGAATATCATCGTTTAAAGATTACTGGGGCAGAGAGTATTACATTCTCGTCAAATTAAGATGTTTGAAGAATGCATACAAAAGTTTTATAGATGTATTAAACGAATACATATTGAAACATAAATTTCATAGGTCTATTCTTGTCTTTTGATAGTACTAATGATTGAATGATAAATATTATTATCATTAATAAATACTATTGCGCTGATCGTAATCCTTTAGCATTCGCATATTTTATGCGTGAATAACTAATTATCTAAAAAAATATGTTTATATGTACATATATTATGTCAAGGGTAAGCTGCAATACAAGTGTGAATACACAATAACCTAGTCAACATTAGTATCTAACTAGGCAGATACATGTTCTAAGAAAATAATCATTTAAATTTCGGTTAGTTTTTTGTTTGATTTTTTCAATAACGGAAACAGCTAAGTAAAACCTTTAATGATTTAACTAACTAAGTAAAGTTGCTTAATGTTATCTGCATTGCAAAACCGACACAAGTGTCATCTGAGTGTTAATTTTGAAAAAGCCATCTTAGGTACGGGTAGGTTAATTTACGCAAAAATATATTTTCTTTTATTTGTGTTATTTTGAATTTACTTACAGGCGATTTGATAAGTCTTAGTCTATGCTTTGCAAGTAGATAATTTGGCTATGAAATCAAAAGTTTGCTTGTTTCTTACCACAATACTTCCCTTTTTAACAAAATACTTATTTCATTATATTGTTTAATAATAAAATAATAATAATTGGCTGATTTATATAGCGCCGTTTTCGTGACAGAGATATCACCTCAAGGGCGCTTTACATCATAATAAACATAATATTACAACTAAGGCTTAATATTAACTTATGCCTAATTCTTATAACTAGTGACTAACAACTAACATATTAAAATTAGCACATATTTATAATGGTTGTTGCCCGTGCTGTCGGAGGTAGGGTAGAAAAAAAATGAAGTAAGTAATATTTAACTATATATATAAACTATGTATAGCACTCGGACTTAGTGATCGAAACTCTAGTTAAGGAAATTTACGTTATAGTGGGTATGATAATTTAAAAAGATGAGTCTTTAGTTTTGCTCTGAACTCAATTGAGCTGTCAATCTTTCGCAAATGTGAAGGGAGGTTATTCCAAGCTGTGGGGCCTGCTACGGCAAAAGCTCGCTCTCCGAAGTTGGTGTTGGGATTGCGTTTAGGTACAGTGAGTCTTCCTATGGCCGTTGAAGATGCTGATCGAAGAGTAACTTGTCTCGTGTTAGTATCGCTTGGAATGCACAGTTCCGACAAGTAAGGTGGCGCCATGTCATGTTTCGCCTTAAAAATCATCCAGCATAGTTTGAATTGGATCCGTTCAGGACATTTAAGCCAATGAAGGTTCTTAAGATGTTGCGATATATGGGAATATTTGGAAACGCCAGTTATCAGCCTTGCTGCAGCGTTAAAAACTGACTGAAGTCTGTCAGTATGTATTTTGGGGAGATTCGCATATATGCCATTGCAATAGTCGAGTCGTGACACAACGTAAGAATTTACCAACATCTTTGTGGCATTAGACGTAATATTTCTTCTTATCGATTTAATTTGACGCAGGTGAAAGAAACCTGCGCTCACTGTTTTATTTATTTGGGATTTTAGTGAGAGATCGGCATCTAGAGTGACACCTAAGAGTTTTATTCCACTTTTTTACATTTTACAATTAAATTATTTGTTTCCTACTTTGTGTGACAATATTGAAGGAGAGCGTTGCAAAGACTCGAAAAGCAAAGATCATTATATATTTATAGACAAAAACGTTTTTTGTCTTTGTTACAAAATTCTGATTTAAAACGTCCGAACTGCGCTTCGCTTCAGTAATTGGCAAATATGTTTTATGGATGATTACTTTCAAGGGATGGAGTGAAATAATTGACAATGGAGCCATAATTCCAATGCGCCAGGCGTCCAAAACTTAATTCTTCTTCCTATTCCGAGCTAGCGTCGCAACATAGTAGACGGCCAAATACATGTCCCGTGCGCTGACGTCTCAACATTTGAGACAGTATTTTCGTTTTGTTTTAAAAAAAAAAAGTTTTCGTAGAAAGCAATCACTTTGTGGTTTGACATATTTCATAAAAATGAAAAAATAATTTTGCATAAGACCACAGATTTTATTTTATTTTTATGACCGACCGGTTTCGCTTAGCCTAAGCATCATCAGGGTAAAAAAATAAAGTAAACAAAAAATACCTAGTGTGTGGTTATCAAAAGAATAACATTTGAATTATAACAATGGAACAGAGAGAAAGAAGACAGATAACATGAAACGAAAGAGGCAAAACGTCAACTAAGAAGGTGATAAAAGAATAATGAGAAATTTATTTTAATTTATTCTAATATTGGACTACTGGAAAAATTTAACTGATCATTAAGAATATGACTTTTTTATTTTAATGGCTTTCTTTATTTCTAGTGCTTCTAAATTATTAAATCTGTTGCCATGACCATTTTTATGGAAAATATGACCACCGGTGCTTTTGTTGAAGATATGATCTTTTTAAAAGGACTATTGACGAATTCTATTGTATGTATGAGTATGTATAACCACACATTTTCTATTTTTGTTTAGTTTAATTTTGTACCCCGATTGAAACAGTTCGGTCATAAAAAAAATAATAAAATCTGTGGTCTTAAACAAGTTATTATTTAATTTTCAATGAAAATTGAATAGTACTTCTAGTATGAAGGGCCGTTTAAGAAGGATGAACTCAAAACCATACTGAAATGATTCCAAAGCAATCCTCAAATTCCATCAGCTATAGAGAAACGAATATAATATTACACAATACTTTTGCATGTGATGTTTATTTAGAGAAGATTCCAGAATGTCAATAATACCAGAGTGTATTAAATTGCGTTATTGTTGTTTGAGATCGTCTACGGATATACAAATTGTGAATTCCGACGAGCTTTTGTCAAAGGGAAGAAATAAATATTTTTTAATATATTGTGCGGATCTCTGAAAGCTGGAATTTTCGAATCGGGTAGGAAGCGTGATTTGGATAGAAAGAATATTTGATGGGTAAATTTGGAAGGGTTGAATTCATATCTGATATTACCATTGAAAAGATACACCGATGTGCTGTTGGCGTGTCCGTGTGCCTGAGGTAAGGTCAATTTTGCGAAATATAATAATATATTCTATTAAATTCACTACATACTTTCAATTTTTACCAATACCTTTGTTCCTTTCTCGCATAGGAAACTCTCATACATACATTGGCGTATCCATCCCAAAGTCTTGGTTTCCATAATCAATCTAACTCATCCAACGAGTCTAGAATTAGTTGAATTACCATACTTCACGTCATGCTAGTTTGAGGAAACCACGGCAAGGACACATGTTGCATTAATGAGTGGAGCATGGAGCCTAAAATATCGGCACACGGGGAAACTTGTACCTTCGGAAGTGGATACTTACCCCAACTTACACGAACCCACCCTACTCTACATACATTCTGGTACTCATCAATGGAAGGGAACTTGATATTGATGTTAGGCATTCTGATCGTTCAACTGGAGGCAAAATAAATATACATTGAAACAATTATTTTATTATTTTCTTTTATATTCGTAGAAAGCAATCACTGTGTGGTTTTACATATTTAAAGAAATGAAAAAAATAACTTTGAAAAAGACCACGAATACATATATTTTTTTCATTGTTTTGTTATTTTATTTTTAATTTCATAATTTTTTCTCCCTCTGTATGTATATATAACCGCACACTTTGTATTTTTTTTTTGTTAAGTTTCATTTTGTACCCTGATGATGCTTAAACTAAATGAAACCGATCTCAAATGTGTTGACTGTGTGATAGATAACACGTGCTGATATTCCTGTCAATACTTTCTACCGTTTAAAAAAAACTGCTAAACTAACTACTTACTAACTGTCGCGCTGTTTCCCCGCAGGGGTAGGCAGATAGGATGGCCCGCCACAAAACTCTGTCTTGGGACATACTCTTTGCTTCATTAGCCTTGTCCAGACGACCCCAGCGTACGAGCCGTTCCCAACTGACAAGTAAGTCAATCAATTTTTGAACATTTATGGGAAGACTCGAAAATATTATTCTAGTCAAAATAGATTTTTTTTTGCCTTTTTGACTACTAAATTATGTATTTACTAGTTGGGAATGGCTCGGACTGTCTGGACGAAGTTATTCGCATGAATACATCGTGTCATACAAACTCGTCGGTTGTTGATTCAGTTGCTCGTGTCATGTCTTCTTCAGGCGCCCCCGACTTCTTCTACACCATTTTCTTTACTTGTCCAAACCATCTAAGCGTCGTTTTCTCAACTTTATTTATCGCGCTTACACCACCCATGCATTATTTTTCTATTTCCAAATTTGTAACACGGTAAAATTTTGAGATTTTGGAACATATTTTAGAGAAATTAGGAAGGGATTTGAAAGTACAAACCTTGAAGACACCCGGGTTAATTGAGGGTGGAAACACGGATACCGGTATCTTGTTCTTGATGCATGCTGTCATACACACCAACGATTCCCCTAACTCGACAAGCGAATTGCGGTATTTGGAACACAGTCGTTGTTCTATCGCTATTTGAAAGGAAGATGCTCCGACCAACTTGCGTCATTGATCCCATCGGCACCTGTTCACAGCCGGGAAACACGCCAAACGCGAGCTCAACATTTGTAAGCAGTTGACATTTGTCACGTGGGAAGGGATCGCTTCTACGACTCGTTTTTATTTCCCAAGATGACATAGGCCTCGAGGTTAATTGCAATGGTTACGATTACTGTGTACGACTTCGAAACCACTGAAGAGATAAACGAATAAAAGTGTGTTGCGGGATTATCTGTGTGCCCGAAATAAGGTAATTTTTCCCTTACCTTTTGCGAAATTCTTTCTTGAACAGATTATTAATTTTGTCTGTGGACGAGTCGAAAAGTCTTACGTAAATCAGTTTTCTTTAAAATTGGTATGTTTAGATCACGCTTTCCTCTGTTTAGTGTTGTATACAAATACAATGTCAGAAGCATCTTTAAATGTAATTAATTAACATCCCTAGCGAGAAGTTGAGCACAGCGGAGCGGCCCGAGTTCGCGGTGAAATTTGCGACATACTTAACGTAAACTTTGACCAGCGTTGTCTAACTGCTTTTAGAATCAATCTTCCCTGGCGAAATTCCGCCAAACTAAACGAGCTTTGGCAGTTTCAAATGGTTAAACAGAATCACCAAACTTATTTTATAATATTTCTCCATAAGGACTTTCAGGGAAGATCTGACAGTTAAAAGTATACCAATCTTCTTCAACCTACACACTCCGAAGTGGGGAGCTAAGGCGATGGGTCGGTTTGCGATCTTTAAAACCATGAGAATCATGTGTTTTGGTTTGATAATTTTATCGCTTAGAATTATTATAAATTCTTCAAATAAATACTGTGAGTAGAACACAGTTTGGCCTTATGTTTAGTGGGAAAATGAAGTATTTTTATAGGCCTATAAAATGTTGTGATTTTTGTGTACACAAAATCATTTTCATCTACCTGCGTTGATTAATAAAAAATATATATTTGTATCTTCCCTGTGTGTATGGATGTCTAAACATAAATCAAGATGTGTATGTATGTTTTCAATTTGAAGGTATAAGTATTGACTGTTTAGACATCTAGAAAATAACTTCGTTCTGAGACAGTGTTGTGCAATTCAAGCGTTTAAAAGGGCTTAGATTTTTTTTTTAATTTTAGAAAGCTTGTTAATTTGAGATCTGGCGCTTTTGTGGGTGTCAATTCAAAGATATATACCACGTAGTACTCAACTCAAAACACCTGATTTTCGACGTATGGAAGTGTAGTTGTGGGTGGGTGATATATTCACATTTCAAAGGTTTTTCAAAAACCGATAATAATAATAATAACAAAACGTAAAAAGCACGAGAGTCAGCACGACAACAGTGGGTTACGTTATATTGGTCAAGTACGTTGTTCTCCATACTCACGATATACTCGAACAAGTTTCCGTTGCATGTATTGTTTTACATTGTAAAACGTGTTGGGTATCCAGTTATTATCAAAGTATCATATCAATTTCAATGCCAACCAGTGTAATATTGTAATAGTTTTTTTAATAGAGATTTGATCTCAAATTGCAACCGTTATGAGCATAAACTATAAATATTGTTTATGTAATTATGTTATTAAAGATGTAGATATCAGATTTCCTGGCGTTTCAGCAAAGTATTATCACTTGCTGTTGCAAATCCTTCATTCCATTTATCAGGTTCAACGGTCAAGAACCCTTACGCTAGATTTAGGACCTATCACTCTTCCAAGGTTTGTTGTGCAGAAAGGGGAAAAAATAAATAAACGAAATTGAATATTTGAATCCCTTAGAAAATTTTATTTTAACGCATTGAAATATATATATCTTTGAAATAATATGAGTTAGAGATACCATATTTGTACACTAACAAATTTAGGGTCTTCTTGGTAGGCTCTAGATCGTAACTCGTTTTCGCCAAAACTTCCTTGGCGATGGCGAATAGCGATACTTTGTAGCAGGTGGTGATAAAAATAAGCAAGGATGTAATCCGGTTAGGCACATACCTGGCAGAAGAAGGACGAAAAGAGACTGAATGAAGTAGAAATCATTAAGGCGAATGTGTAATATCATAATGTGTAATATGGTGGGATTTGATCTTCTTCACAAATGTCCTGCACTGGCTGCGGTTCCTCACCATTCGCCTCTAGTCCTCAGTCCTTCCCGTCCTGCTGCAATCCTCTTCCACGCAGTCTATCCACTTCTTCCTCTGCCTGCCTGGTTGCTTCCACTGGGGCACCCACGTGGTTATCATTTTAAATGTTTGAAATTTTACCATCTGTAATTTTTTCAACTTGTCCATCCAAACACAATCTTTACGACCTACACAATCTTACGATGGTCTCACGCTAGATTGAATTTCCGAGTTCTTGGTTCATTTTAATTCTGTATGATCCATTTTCCAGTCTAGTTCTACAGATTTTTCAATCTATTCTGCGTTCAAAGACCGCTAATTTTATTTCTTCATGTGTTAGGTATTACATCTATTTATTTTGTCGGCCTCCGTGGTCGAGTGGTAAGACGCTTGACTATGAATCCGAAGGTCGCGAATTCAAGCCCGGCGTGCGCAAATTTAATTTTTAGGTTTTTAATTTTATTTAAACAATAATTATTATTAATTTTAATTTTTTTTTAAACAATTTTTAGTTGTCACGGCTGTCACGCGTAAAAATAATTACATCGCAGAGCTTTTAATTAAAAATTGTTTAAAAAAAAAAATTAAAATAATAATAATTATTGCTTAAATAAAATTAAAAAACCTAAAAATTAAAATGGAGTTCTACAAAATAAACTTTAAAACCATAAATAAAAAAATTTCAATTTAATTTTAAAAAAAGAAAAAAAATCAAGTATCGCCCTGGTTAAAGGCCGCCATCCAGAATCTAAGCTTTGCTTGATTGAAATGGCTTTAGCCGTTTGCGACCAGATCTGAATAGCCACGTACTTCTCGACCTTCCTCTTCCCCATCTCCTTTCTCTCCACTATCTTCAGTCTCACAATACACCCCAATTGGGTATTGGGGAGCAGATGGGACTCTAGTGCGGTATTCCCCATATATATTTTTTAAATATATATCTCAACAATAGTCTATGACATATTAATAGTACAAGGCTAGTCCCTTTACTGGTCCAATTGGTTTCGTGTAATGTTCCAAAAAAGCTGCCAGATTTACTCGGGTTTCAATAGAATCATGAAACTTAAGCTGAAACTAACTCCAACCTTCTCAACGAAGTCTTTGTTAGGGAGGATTATTTTATCTAAGTATAGGTACTGGACTATTATTGATCTAAGTTTTTGCCAACATCAGACATACTTGAGATTTTGTGGCGATTGAAAACATATACGAGTATAACCACCACTGAACACATGATTCCTAGAAGTGTGATTTATACCGATTTCGCCAATTCACAAACAACCTATCAAATCCTAGGCCCCAGATAGGACAATGAAATTTATTATCTGTTAAAGAATTAATTTAGATAATTGAAAATGGTTGGTCAATTTTACCAGAAGTAAGGAAATATTGTTCAATGAAGCGAAGCTAGCAGTCCACAATGGAGTGTTTATACCAACCTTGATGTATGGCAGTGAGGCATGGAACTGGCAGAGAAAGGATGAAAGTAGACTAAATGCTGTATAAATGAGATCCCTGAGGCGTATATGCGGTAAAACCATGTACGACCGTGTTGAAAGTGTAGATATCCAAAAAGAATGCAAGGCTGATGTAAGCGTAATGAATATGACTAATAAAGGGACGCTTAGATGGTCTGGGCATAAAGAGCGGATGAACGAGAAAGGGGTGTGAAAAGAATATATGACGCGAAAGTGAATGGAAAAAGTGGTCGGGGACGTCCGAGGAAGACATGGCACGATCAAATGAATCAAATACTTGAGTCAGGCCATGTCAAGAGTCAGAATAACAGAAAAGTATGTATGAGACGATGTATGAATGTGAATGAAGCAAGGAGTGTGTGCCAAGACAGATTTGTATGGCGGTCCATCCTCTTTGCCTACCCTGCGGGAAAACGGCGTGATGGTTAGTTAGTAAATCTAATTGCCCACTTTACTAAACAGCCTTTTATGTTGCATTGTGAAACCTTTTGGTGTTTAAAGAGGACTTGTGCTGTCAGAACTGCAGTGCACATTTCAAATTTGCACAGGAAATAGTATATTGGCTAACAATGTTTACTGGAATAGTACGTACATATTGTGTTAGCAATAGTTCCGTTCAGTAATCGATACGGAAACCCGCAAAGTTCTCCACCGGGTAGTGTATGGGACATCCTGTAACAAAACACCGCCCACTTCGCCAGAATGCTCCGGAGTTTCGGGTTGCACGCGCGACGCGTGCTCGAGAGAGTGCTCAGAGATAATGAATTAATTTCACAAACAGCTGCCTCCTCCGACCTTCACGTGTAATAATAATAGTATGTTTATTTCCATTGAAGCACCCATTTCCAACATACATTAATACCTGTGCATTAGAATACTGCCATTTAAGGGTGCCATTCTATAAATACCCATAGTTTGTGTGAAATTTGGGATATAAAGCAGAAAATCTTTTTGTTAGGTAAGATCTGGCGTTATTAAATTTGTACTGTTCTTTAGTCTGGAATTTTTAGAACAACACAATTCTTTTATATTTTTGTAGTGATCCGCACAAAAGTCCCAGCTGCTCCCAACCGTCTGGAGCCAGTGAGACTATGGCATCTCCGAACAGGGTATGTTTAGAGGTTGAAGGTTGGGGGAGGAGAAGAACATGGGGAAGAGGAAGGTTGTGAAGTACCTGGCTATTCAGATCTGGTCACCAAACACGGCTTAAGCCATTTCAAGCAAGGTTTCGATTCTGAATATTGGTCTTTCACCAGGGTGATACTTAGAGTTTTTACCATTCTGGAACGTGCCGCAAATATATTATTTTTTATATTAATTAAATGTGAAATAACACATATCAATTGAATAAAATTCATTTGCGTACGTCGGGATTTAAACCCGCGGCCTCTAACTTTTTGACTGACATTTCTATCATGAACTGTACAGTTTTAATAATTAATAAAAAAATTAACTGTCATATTGTTTTTCTGGAAGATAACACTTCCATTTTTGTTCGTATGCTAATATGTATGTTGTTCATTACAGGGAAAATCGAAGGCATTTACAATAATTAAATGGTGGCTTCGTTTCTTGTCGTAAGAACCGATAGAGGAACCCATTTTGTTATTTTAATGGTTCGGAAAAGTGGGTGCCCTTGACTGCCTTCTTCAGCCTCGCGACATTCCCCAATTGGGGGTGGCTCCGGGAAGTTGGGATTCTTGTGCGGTATTAAATTTAAAAACATATATATTGTAATGCGTCAAACGGTGCCTGGAGCAGGGATTTTTTTGGCGCCTCTTGTAAAAATCTAAATTTAAACCCCTAAGTTTTTCTGCATAATTTTATCTCATTTTCGCCCCCCGTGTAAAATTTACGTTCGAACAAAATATGATACCAAATCGTATCAAGTATAAAATGAGAGGCGCGAATTTTTACTCCGCGCCGTCGCGTTGAGAAGTTATGGGTTCGATCACCGTTCGTGAATACATATTTTTTTCATTTAACATTATATATATAGGCGCTGGACGCGTAAAAAAGTACTGTAATTAGGTACTATTAGCGCTTTGGTAATGCGCCGCCTTGAGCGGACTGCTCCAATTGCGCCTGCACAGGACCGGCCCATTCAGCCGCCCTGTGCAACTGGTAAACTCAAGAAAAGTAGTAGTGTCTTCTAGTTTTCTTGAGATGTTTCCTAACCTTAAAAATAGTCTCATGATGAGAAAACAGCGGATCAAGAACTCACCTGCTAGCATTGTAGAGGTACCCCGGCGAGTCTTGCAACCAGTGATTAACAAGATGTACCGGCACCCTTAGAATTCCGGCAATGCCTTGAGACGCTGCAGCGTGGTACATTCCGACCGCAAGCCCGTCGCTAATGGATGCGGCTGCCGTACAAGGGGAGTACTGGAATCGATTAGAATATTACGTAGCTCTGTACGGCCCTTGAAACGGGCGGATATTAATGACCACTTAACAGCAAATGGGGCGAAATACCGCTCCTTCATTAGGTAGGCCTACAGGACGCTAGGGTCTCTCAGACCATCCCGAAACACCTCCTCACAAAATTACAATAAATAAATGAATAGATGATCCCTAGAAATTTGATCTACATAATTTTAAGCCGATTTCAAAGAAAACGGTAGTCCTCCACATCACAGGTGAACTCCTAGCGTGGAGGACAATGTTTGTACAATATTGTAAATAAACATGAAGTTAAGTAAATAAATAAAAAATAAAATAAAAACTGTTGTCGCCAATTGGCATAAGACGTTCGTTTTTGATCTAAGAAAATGTTTGAACAATTCCACCAGAAGTCAGAATACATTTAGCTTACTTTGTAAGTGTTTTTTTTATTTTATTTATTTTGATCAATATGTTTCAATTATATTCATATGAAATAATTTATACTGTATGATTTTTTATATATTTTTCAGTGACCAGATCTGAATAGCTAGGTACTTTCCAATCTTCCTCTTCCCCATCTCCTTCTTCTCCACACTACCTTCAGCCTCACAACATACCCCGATTGAGGATGCCATAGTACTGGCTCTAGACGGTTGGGAGCAGTTGGGACTCTTGTTTGGTATAAAAACAATAATTAAAAAACACGAGAGGGTTTATCTCTTCAGCGATTATGATTTTAAAAGATTATTGTGAGCTTTTGATGTTATAATGCTAAAATCACAACCATGGCACTCGGTCTCATATTTATCTCACGAAAGCCCATAAAACCATTTTCATAAAGCTGTATAAATTTTTATGATTAATGTTTCAGTTCCACAATTTAAGCACATAACCCAAAATTAAAAGAAAGAGTTTTTACGAAACGGTATTTATTTATTTAAATTTTATGTAATACGAATGGTTAATTATTCGCCGTGAATTTTAAGCTTCTACGAATAATCATAACAAAGATACGCTGCAGTTTGCATATAATATTTTTAGATGGTATATACGTCATTATTTCCAAACGGCTGAGAACAGAAATAAGATATAGGATCTAAGGCACCGAACAGAAAGGTGTCACCAGGTGTGAGGGTGTGGCGTGTAATGGAGACAGCTCTAAAAGGGTATTTGATAGCTGTGGCTGCATTTCGATGCAGGCAATAACAAGTTGCAGCGATGCTTTGTGCATCTTATTTGGCGGTCTTCTAAACACACATTTTCAATAATACCTTTATTATAATGCACATAAACTGAAATGACGGATTCAATTCAATTAAACTCAATATTTATCATTTTTATTAATTATTTAAATAATATCAATAATCTTCATCTTAAATATAAAACAGAAAAAGCCAGATTTTATCTTGGTTTTCGCTCAGATTGAATGATGATAGTGGTTGTTAAAAAAACAATAAAAAAACTCGAGTAGACTACCAATGAGTAATTCTAATGATAGACTGGAAAATAATTAAATAACCAACACACTATATATAAACGCTTCCGATGCGTTCTGACGTCATATGTACCCTCCAGGATGTCATTGAACGCGGAGATTGACAACAGATGTAGGTATAAGATGTCACGTAACAAAAGGCTCATCCACAGCACTTGCCACTTCAAATTGGACCATTTTGATAAGTTTAAATACTAAATTTGAAAACCAAACATTTATAAGAAAACGTGCTTAACCTCATTTAGAAATCTGGCGTTTACGGTAGCTGCGAATATTACTAAAAAGATGAGCCTGGAATTCCTCATTTATTTAATTTTTTAACCTTAGCTTGACATTTCCTGAAAGGGGTGTCGCTGTGTTGAAATTCAACATTTCAGAATTCCCGTATGCACCCGGCTGGAAGGCGCAATGCGGCAATTGCCTCAAATAACATGTATTTGCTCCCTTATTCTACCGTCAAATATTTACTACGGGAGTTATTTATTCCTCTGCTTCTTCTTTATTCTCAAACGAAGGAAACGTACCAGGGATCATCTCAGTGATGTCAGTTGGAATTTATTACTCCGATTGAAGGATGCAATACTGGCTTCAATATATTTTATTTTAATTAAATACAGTAAATTTCCCTACCTACCTTCAATGTAATTTAGCAGACATTATTCTATATTTGATTTGAATGGGTGAATTAAAGCAACAAGTCTGAAAGTGTAATTATTTGTATAAAATAACATTTATCAATTTACTAATTGATTTATTTTTCCCTTGATCTACGTATTTTTTCAACCTCAATCAACCTGTACTTTCAAAATATGTACCAGTTCATAAACAAGCTCGAGTAACTATAAATAAATTCAACGGCATAATATTACAAGAAGAACATTAATATTTTCCTCCGCGTTGTATGTAAAACTTGTAGGAAATATGTATTTATTTAAATCACCGGTATCCAGAATGCATTAAGGTCGATTTTTCTCTGAATGAAATTATACGTATTATGGAAAACAGGGGCTCTCTTTGTGGATGGAGGCAGTGAAAAATGGTATTTGGCTACGTCGACGAAACATAATAATTTAACCGGTAGCGGAAAGTCTTCTCATTTGTTTTATATGAATAAGTCAAATTTTAAGGGGGGGTTTATTTTACTATTTATTGTACTGAGTTTTTACATATTTATAGTTTTTGTGTTTAATTTGTAGAACTCCGTTTTATTTACTTATTTGATTCTGTTGATTTAAATTTAATATTATTATTATTTAGTTCTGCTATTTTTAGTTTTTTGGTTTTAGTAACAGGTGTTTCGGTGTTTAAGGCCATTGTAAAACTGAGTTTTGACATATTTTTCAGACGTGTTATGAAAATTCAATTATAAAATCTCACTTAAAACATAGGTACCTACAAAATAGATACGTAAAATAGTACGAAAAAAAGAAAAATGAAAATAGCAGGAGACAAAATAAGCAAGCAAAAGAAAAAGCAAGAAGATAACAGAAGATAATGCAAGAAAATAGCTAAAGAACGAACAAGAAAACAGCAGAAAAGAATGCAAGCAAGCAGAAGAGAATACAAAAAAATAATAGAGGAGAATACAAGCAAGTAGAAGAGAATACAAGAAAATAACAGAGGAGAATGCATACAAGCAGAAGAGAATACAAGAAAATAACAGAGGAGAATGCAAGCAAACATAAGAGAATACAAAGAATTATCAAATGAGAATACAAGCAAACAGAAGAAAATAGCAGAATAGAATAATAACACGCAAACATAAACATATTTAGAAATAACAAAAGGATAACACAGTGGTAGAATTCGCTTAAATGTATACGTTTAAGAAGTATTAAAACAGTACGGTGAAGTGTAAAGAGTGTGATTAACATAATCACAATAAGGCACAGTACCGGACTAACAAAATCACCATCACGCCATTGTAGGCGGAGATGATGGAGTGTCAAATAAGTCCGACTTCGTACATGCTCCTCACTTCGTGCACATTTATACAACGTCTCATACATACTCTTCTGTTATATCGACTTTTGACAAATTGGTATTTGATTCACCCGATCGTGCAATGTCTTCCTAAGGCGTTCCCGACTTCTTCTGCCATTGATTTACACATCACGTATTCACCTTCTACTGTATTCTTCGTCCATCCGCCCTACGCGTCCAAACCGCCAGAGTGTCCCTTTCTAGATTTTGTTCATTACACTTACCAGCGTGTGATTCCGACTCTTGATATAACCCGACTTACCCGATTACCTTGAACCCGAGATTTTCTTACATCTATTTCAGAATCCACATCTATATCTACTTTGCAGATACATATTTCTCGTTTGTATTTTGATGAAAATATAAATGTTTCATATTTTTGGTACCCACACTAGAAAACAAATTGGACAGAATTCAAATAAACCATTAATTAGACAATCCAAATGAGCATGAAACCATCACAAGATGCTGTAGGTTCGAAAGACTGCGATGGACTGGAGATGTAGAAAAAAATCCACATGACGAGACACTGAAAATTTTGACTAAACACCTGCCCCAGAGAAAGAAACACAGAGATCACTGAGAAAGTGGGCGGTGGGCTGACTGAGTACAAGAAGATAAAAGCAGGATGGGAAGTCTTGAAAACTGGAGAAGAATGGCTAGGGAACGAAGCTATTGAAGAACATTTGTTGAAGGTAGCATCGATAATCATCTCAAAACCCAAACAATTACCTGTAAACCTTCATAACCAACTTTCTGAACTATTAATTACCAAACTTCAAACTCAATTAAGACCTTTGAGCGTAAAATAATTTCATCTGCCTAGTTGTGTCTAGGCTTGAACAATCAGAATAAGTTAACCGGCTAAACTATAATCAAGTTCGTGCTAAAGCGGCGCAGATCTTTTGTTAATCCAGCTTGATCAAATCTTTGCCCGCGGACTAAAGGGGGCTTTGCGCGGGTGGACGATTTACTAAGGCACAAGATAGGTTATCTGATGGACGATAGACGATAGACGTAGGAAGAAGGACGATAGAAAGCAACAGTTTATGTTTAAAGATGAAAGAAAAAATTTGGTTCAACGGGCCAAAATACCAGAAACGAAGTTCTTGTAAAAGTATTACGAAATTTAAGATTCAATCAAATACCAAAGATATTGATTGCAAATAATGTAGCTCTGGTACCCTACATTTTCCCGGTTATGAGTTTCCGAGTTATTTTAAACAAAAAAAGTACGTTATGTTAAGTGTGATGTATAATTGTTAGCGAGTTTACTTTAGGTTTTCCATCTTAATTGTAAAAGTAAACTCATTGACAATCAGTATTCACCAACCTTTCATTATAAAAATACATCGTAAAATCATATTTATATAAATACAACTGTAACCCATCTTAAATAAAAATTCATACCAAATAGGTATATAAAATAATAAACTAAAGGTAACTTATACCCTGTAACTAGTAAAATCATGCAACAATACTAATGAATATAGTTAAAGTAAAATCATGGTTTACCACCCCCGACATCCCAAAAATAGTATATAAGCCAAAGGATAATAACAACTTGTACTAGTCTGAAGATGAACGTTATAAGCTGAAACCGGTCCACTCAAAAAATAAATAAGTGGAATAAAGTTATAAATTTGTTTTATTAAATCATTATTTTATTAAAACATTAAAATGGTATTCCACCACGAATTAACAGTTTCAAAATTAGAAATTTTAAACATTTTGTTATTCACACATAAACACGAAATGGTGGGAATACAACGTCATTCTGTAGGAGCGCCACATTATTATTGCGGGATAAACCTTTTTGCAGGAAAATGTAAACTGAGAGGGAAGCTTACCGCTGCGGAGAATTTCCACAAATAATGCATTTCATGGAAAATGCAACCGGGCTCGAGTAGTCGCAAGCTGAACCGTCGGCCACATTGAGCATAATATTATTCCAAAAGAACATTTTCCTGTATTACTTTTTTTCTTCTTTCAGTACTCTCTCATTTGGAGCGTTAGCTAACATCACTACAAAATTCGACCCGCAGGCCGTAACTCAGAACAATTCAGCGGAACTTCACTCGTACCAGTCACATAGGATTCACAACCACAAAAGTCACATCACATGGAGCGATTGTAACGAGATCACCTCATTATTAAATACCTATGGTAGACATAGTATAGGAAAATACCGCACCCCATGGCTTCGCGACCTACGTGACTAGTACGACTACAGTTTCGCTGAATTATTCCGGCCTGCGGTCTGCGGGTTGAATACCGATGATAGCCAACCTCCGATAGGGAGATATAATCACCCCAAAATATAAATAAATATCATCACTATATTTTATGGTAAATTATTGTTGACATGATATAAGAGCCGCAAGGGACCGATACTTAGTTCTTCGTAGTTTTAAATACAACATCGACTTCACACCTTAAAGTAGTTCAATTACTTCGATGGAAGAGAATGATTGGACCATTAGAGTCGAATACATGTATTTCTTAATATTTAAATAATATTAATAATCTAAAACAAAAATATGAAACAGAAAAAAGCCAGAAATTAACTAGGGTCATGACCGAGACTCAAGTTCGAAACCTCTACTCTATCCGAGAGTAACACTCTACCAATTAAGCCATCAAGGCCTTTTTCAAAAGCGGCATTTTTAAACGATATCATACTTGTATTGAAAATTATTCATATTTGAAGTTCTTTCGATTTTAGGCTGCCATCTTTTGATGATATTCAAAGTTTCACCCAAACAAATATTTAATATCTAAACGGTGTCTTGGATAAATATCCATATTTTTCAATAAGTACGGAAGATCTTTTGACTTCTTACCAAGTGGAGAAAGTTAATTCCAATTTGAACAAATGTATTTATTTTATTTTTTAAGAAATGTGTTCTGAGACAGTACTTTTTTTTAATAAATAGTAAATTTAATTCTTTTTTCTGTCTCACTATTATATTACCGTTAAAAATCAGGTGATGTAACTTGACCTGTCAAAAAATAAATAACTTCATTGCTATTAATATATCCATTTCAAATATAAAATAATATTTGCTAAAATACATTATGGGTAGGTACTTTATTATGTAGGTAGAGATTTGAAAAGATTATTTAAGTTAAAAATTTTAAGATTTCTCACTCTTGCGTATTTTTTTATCCATAAATGAAATTATTTATTGTCAATAGTCACGTTCCCTTGACCCAAATAGGCCGGAATGTTATTCTTTAGTGACAAAGGCTGTCCGGAACGTTGACTGAAGAATGCTAAAAAATCACCTTTTCTCTAAATATATTTTTTGCCTAATATAAGTAAGGTAAATGATTTGTTTTTATTTTTTCCCCAGGAAGCTTTCCTTTCGGTAAATAATCAAGGAATAGCGTTCCAAACGTTCAGCGACTCGTGTCTCAACACAAGTAAGCAGAATTCATAAACCCACTGAACAAAATATCCCAAGAAGTGTGATTTGAACCGATTTGAAGGAAAGCTAACGACGCCAGCTTACATAAAACATTTTGACTCCAAAGCCCCAGACAGGCCAAAAAAATTAATAATCTATCAAAAAAATCGTATTAGAATATGCTCATTCAAATTTGGAATAATTGAGTTTCCTATTAATATGGGTCGGGCTATTAGAGTTTTACATGAACGACACATACGTAGGATTAAATAAATATACAAGAGTCCCAACCTTCTAGAACCAGTGAGACTATGGCATCTCCAATCAGGGTATGTTGCGAGGATGAAGGTAGTAGGGAGGGGAAGAAAATAGGGGAAGAAGAGGATTGAGAAGTACCTGGCTATTTAGATCTGGTCACCAAACACGGCTAAAGTCATTTAAAGCAACGATTCAATTCTGAATGGTGGCCTTTCACCAGGCCGATACTTAGAGTATCTACCAGTCTGGAACACACAAATATACCATATATTATTTTATATGAATCAAAAGTGTTACGACACATATTAATTAAGTAAAATGTATTATTTTTCTCAAGCAAAGGGGGACAACAAGGGGATACGTTGATCGAATTTGAAGATTAGAATTCTTTTTACAGTTATTCAAAAAGTTTTACCATGTGTTCTATTTTCTATACTCTTTTATTTAAAAGAAAGACAAATACTCACGGGTTACGAATGACCTGGTAATATTAAAAAAACTCCTACTGCCATCCTAATAAGCAGAAGACGTTGCTTGCGAATTGAACCCATGACACCCGGGTAGGAATCCAATGCGTTTTCCACTCAGCTACTAACCGGTCAAATCAAACGATCTAAAGAACGTATGGCATTCAACATCAGTTTTTTCACTCTCAAACGAGGTTCCCGAAAGAGCAAGCCGGTACCTATAGAGTTTTATACCTTTACCTCGCTTTTGAAATTCAAACTCTACAAAAAATTGATGCAAGCTTTTAAAGTTAGTCAATAGATGGGAGATAAATTTAAAAAAATATTATAAATTATGTCAAGTCCACTCGTATTTTCGTTTAAACAAGCTGTATGCGAACAATACATATGTGGAGTACTGTCTAGGAGTCAACTCTTGCTGCGATACCTTTATTTCTGGCACACGGACACGCCCACAACACACTTGTACCGTTTTTTTTTAACAGTGCCTAAACCGCTTGCTGTCGCCAGATAAAATATTTAAACCAACACCGGTAGTATTTACTTTGTTCTTCCCGGAGCAGCGGCCGGGTAGAATGCCCCGCAAATGGCGCATCTTTCACCCCGGCCGGGGATATCACCCCGGGTGAGAATATCCACCCTCTGCAACCCCCGACAGTAGACACAAAGCATTCTTTTCCCACGTGATCGACTGCTGCCGGCCCTATAAAGCCTCCGCAGTGGTCCACAGGGCGCCGTCTGCGGAACCTTAAAACGTACACCAAAATACAGGCTGGGCTCAATATTTTATGACATGGCGATCAAATTTTTTTGAGAAGTAATAAAATGGTAGTCGAATCGTAGAACTTTACTTAATATAACCCCAATATTTATTATTTATGGTTTTAAAGTTTATTTTTTAGAACTCCATTTTAATTTTTAGGTTTTTTAATTTTATTTAAACAATAATTATTATTATTAATTTTTTTTAAAACAATTTTTAGTTAAAAGCTCTGCGATGTAATTATTTTTACGCGTGACAGGTGTTTCACCTTCTGAGGGCATTATCAAACTGTCTGTTTGTATAAGAGCCAATTACGCGTAAAAATAATTACATCGCAGAACTTTTAACTAAAAATTGTTTAAAAAAAAAAAATAATAATAATAATTATTGTTTAAATAAAATTAAAAACCAAAAAAATAAATACATTTTAACATATATTTATTAACGTGAAATCATGACATGTGTTCAACACTAAAATAAATATGTATGGTAATTTAACAAATATTTTCAAAGATACATTGACGACTAGTTTTTATCTACCAAATGTTAATCCACTCATTTCAAATATAGAATAGTGTCTGCTTAAATACTTTAAAGGTAGATACTTTATTAGATAGCTGTAGATTAGAAAAAAATTATGACACTAACCTCCGTATTTAATTTTGTAACATTCTTTTTTAAATCTATTTCTCTTTCTAAGCACTGTAAAAAATAAAAGTGAATATCCGGAAGGAATGCAAGGCTGATGTGGATGTGATGAGGATTAAGAAGAGGTCGCTTAGATGGTCTGGGCATGTAGAGTGGATGTCCGAAGAAAGGAGTGAATGGAAGAAGAAGCCGGGAATGTCTAGGAAGACATGACACGATCGAGTGAATCAAATACTTGAGTCGGACCATGTTAAGAGTCAGAATAATATAAGAGTATGTAAAAGACGGTGTATGAATGTGAATGAAGCAATGAGTGTGTGCCGAGACAGAGTTGTATGGCGGTTCATCTTCTCTTCCTACTCCTGCGACGAAACGGCGATAGTAAAGTTGGTAAGTTAGTTAGAAAATTCATAGATGAAATCTGAGTTTTGTTTCTAGAGTGTCAAAATTCGCCATATGGATAAACATTTGAAAAAAAAGTATTAAAAAAATTGTCTGGTAAAATACGAGTATATTATAGAGAAGTACTTGATCATTTGTCTGGATTTGAATACATCCTTTTTAAAATTTGATCATTTTCTAAACGTTACAATTTTGAAAATGTCACATTCGTACAAACGTATGTACGTACAAGAGAATTAATTGTTCAAAATATTATTATTATTATCATTCTCTCCGTTCCTTTGTTAAAACATTAATGTTATTTTTTGTTTTCTCATTGTTTTCTTATTTTATTTTATATTTTGTTCTCCCTCTGTATGTATACATAACAGCACACTTTCTATTTTTTGTTCAGTTTAATTTTGTATCCTGATGATACTTAGTCTAAGCGAAACCGTAAATTAAAATCATAAAAAATAAAATAATATCTGTGGTCTTTTCTTATACAAAGTTCTTTTTTCATTTCTTTAAATATGTCAAACCACAAAGCTTTCTGCGAAAATATAAATTGTTCCACTTTATTTTTGAAGTTTTTCTTTTTCTTTGAACTTTTCTGGTCTGCACCTCCGAGCTCAGAGCAATCTATTACTTTGGTGTCTGAGGGTGGAAATGCAGTTTTCTTTGACAGAACAAAATTGAAAGTCTACTTTACAGCATCCATTTTATTTAGGCGACTGTCGCCCGTATTTCAGGGGGACCATGACCAGCCAGGTGCTGTTAAAAATTTTATGAACCGAACTTTACGGCTCCAAATATGTGTGGGATAAATAAGTAACGTGTAAAGGCCTGGAACTGAAAGTAGTGTGAAATGACTTCGTTTATGGTACAGTTTAATGTTCATTATAAAAACGTTGGTTTTTTTAAATGTGAGTATCTCAAAAGAGTTTCAACCTCAGAGCAATAATATACAGGAGGGATAGCTTTGCGAAACCGTGTAGGAAGGATTGTCGATTTTTTCCTTACTCGGGCGTGGCTAGGATTTTCATGGTCACACCTTTTTACATCCATTTACGTCGACATAATGTTTTGTTTATTTTTACAACCACTTTTTCACAGTATTGTCATCAACAAAAATATAAGATATAGCTTTAAACAAATACAAAACGTAGTAGGCGGAGTCGCCGAAGATGCGGGAGGCGGAAAACATGCTTACATACCTAAAAAGGGTGCGATATTATGTGACAACTTGACATATTTCTTTCTCTCTCACACTGTTTACGACGTAAAAAACCCGTAGAAAGTGATTTATCGTAAATTTGTATAGGATCGGTAAAAATATTTGGCTCTCTCCATATAATATATATTCTTACTCCAAGGTCCCAACTGACCGAAGGCAGCGTGGCATCCCAAATTGGGGTATGAGGCTGAAAGAAAGGAAGGGGAAGGAGATGGGAAAGAGGGAGATTGGGAAGTACCTGGATTTTAACATCCGGTCATTAAACATGGCTGAAGCCATTTCAAGCAGCATTTCGATTCTGAATGATCGTCTTTCACCAGAGCGGTATGAGAGTATCTACCACTCTGACGATAGTGCCAATTGTTTGTAATATTTTTGATGATTTTATTTTTATAGTGAATACCGCACAAGGGTCTCAACTGCTTCCAACCTTCTAAAGCCAGTGAGACTATGGCATCCCCAATTTGGGTATATTTTGAGGCTGAAGGTAGTGGGGAGGGGAAGGATATGGGGAATAAGAAGGTTGGGAAGTACCTGGCTATTCAGATCTGATCACCAAACACGGCTAAAGCCATTTCAGTCAACGTTTCGATTCTGAATGGTGGTCTCTCACCAGGGCGATACTTAGAGTATCTATCACTCTGGAATGTGCCGCAAATATACTTTTTATTATTTTATATGAATTAAATGTGTCATGACACATATTAATTAAATTGAAGTTATTGGCGTACGCCGGGTTTGAATCTGCCATCGATCGTAGTCAATCGTCTTACCACTCGACCACGGAAGCCGTTACTTCATCTCTTAGATTTTCAGCTACATTGTAAACCTAATTTGGTTGAAATACAGAAACCCTCTTAATCAGATTTTTAAGCTTCAATGGGGCTCTTTGTTGAATGTTGAAATAACTTTTGTTTACAAGTCCCAGTTTATCCAGTTTGCTTGAATTAAGCTTTTTAGTTAGTGAATTATTAAAGCACTTTTAGATTACTTATTTATAGAGATGCAGTGCGGTAAAATGCTGGATTGCGAAACTGTAAAGATGCAGTACAATGATGAAGGCAGGTGTGTAAATTTTGGTATTGCCTATTCTTTATTCTATTCAACTGACTTTAGCGATAGGCCAAAAGGAGCCACTAGATGTCACTGGTTCAAAGTACACACAAGAGATATTGGCGGCGTGTGGAAGATTTATATATTTTTAGTTTAGAAAATGTGACCGTTCCTAATACAAAATAACATCTACTTTTATCACTCTTAATAAGCGCAGGAATTGTTCGTTAAATAGGCAATGTCCAGTCACATCCCGTATATGAATAAGTACATTTCAAATTATGTATGAAAAAGAGCAACGTAGAAAGAACAGCACATACATAGTTTTAAATGAAGCAATGACAAAAATAGGACAAAATATACATAAAAAGAACATTCAAGTCAAAGCCAAGGTCAAGTCAAAGCTTTGGTAGAGTCAAAAAGAATGAAAAAGATAATTTAGACTGGTACCAAATTTTCAAGACTATGGCTTGAGTTAACAAGTCTCGACATTCTGGACAGTGAAGAATGATACCCATAATTAGTAGAGTGATGATTGAGGAACAGCAATTCATTGTTTCTGAGTCTACGGCAAGGAATGTTGAAGTGGATGAGTTGCAACAAAGAAGGTGAGTTGATTATACAATATATTGCTTTGAAGAAGTTGCCGTTGTATCCGAAACACCTTTTTTTCTTTTTCAAAGGCCTATTAGCGTCCGATTTTAGGCATAGAACTAACTAACTAACCATCATCCCATTTCCTCACAGGGAAAAGGCCTCGCAGGCAAAAAGGATGAACCTCCACAAAACTTTGTTTTGTCACACACTCCTTGCTTCATTCAATTTCATGCACTGTCTCATGCTTACTCTCCTATTATTCTGACTCTTGACATGACGTGACTCAAAAATTAGTTTCTTATTCTGATATAGGCTTTCCTCTAATATCTCAATTATAATCATTCTTGGCGGCTCTCACTCAACTTAATCAAACAGTTATTTGTTAGCTCATCTCATTAGTGAGGGGCCTTTGTTTCTTAATCCTAACCAAGAATCTTCATGCCATTCGTTTAATAGATCTCCAGTGGTTACCTGTTAGTTTTACAATCATGTATCTTTCTTCCGGGGAGAAAACCTAGCATGGCTCTTCCTATAGCTGCTTTATCTGTCCAAAAGTCTCTGTCCGAAATGTGTTAGTTAAAGATTTAAATAAATTAATGTACCCAATGACTTATTTTTAAAATAAAGCAAAGCTAGTATATTTACGTGGCTATCAAAATGTATGCCCACATCTACAACTATTCATTTACAAGATTCTGCTTTCAAGAAACGTCATTGTGTCAACAAATCCGACCAGGCAAGCTGCAACATTTACTCCTTCTGTTTCCACTTATGACCGCGTGCTGGAACTCACTATTTATTATAACAAGAATACTAATTGGCTGATTTGTATACTACTTAATTTATATAACCTACAACGTATCACTGAGACTGATATCTAGTGGCTTAAACACTATAACTATGTGGATATTCCCAGACATAATACAAAGACTATCAGACTACCAAAAAAGAATAAAACCGATACACAAAACAGCTTACTTTATAAAGAGATGAAATGTTATAATGCGCTGCCGGAAACCATCAAAATTATACCAATCAATAACTTAAAAATAGCATGTAAGAACCATTTAAAATACATTAGTAAAATCAAGTATTATAAAAGTTATAATATTTTTATTAAGTCAAAAAGTATTTGAATTATAATTAGATACTTTGTAAAATGTGATGTACTACAAGTAACTAAAATAAAATAAATAAAACTAAATTTATAACTCTGGACTTACAGTTAAGATTTATGATTAGAACCTTCCAACAAAGAATTATCTCTAGTGCTTTACAATTAAGATTCATAATTAGTGACTTTCGACTTTGGCTTATAACTAGTGACCTACAACTAACATATATGTTTACATTTACAAAATATGTGTGATGATTATTGCACGTGCAGTGTAAAAAATATAAAATACTTAGGTGTTAATTTTTTTAAATAATATTAGTAAAAATAGGTAGAGCTCTCTCGGGCTCAGGAATCATTACAATTATAATAATAAAGTTTTATTCCGGAAGGTATGCAAGAGTAGTGCAATGCAATACCTTCCATAATTGATATCAATACATAGTAATAATATTATTAACAAATAAGAATGAACAGAAATTCATGAGAAAAAAAAATAAAAAAATAATAATAATACAAGTAAAAAATATTAATGGAGAAAAATATATATGAAATTAATTATTATTAATATTTAAGTTTTTTATTACAATAAACAGCTTCAAACTGTATTGGTAAGTTGTTATAATTTTTCCTTGAACATACACTTTACATATCTTTCAATTCTCAACTTATCCTTACACTAGTAATACATCGTATACGCTTTATAATCCACGGGGAGACTTAACGGTAGCAATGTTACCAGAAGGAAGTTTATGAGGGATACGAGAAGTAGGACATAAAGGGGGAAGATGCAACTTTACCGCATTACCTACTGGGATGCTGCAGTCAGTGTAGGACCAAAACTATATTGTGCCGTGGGCAGAAAATAAGATACAAAGCTATTTTTATACAGACGCAAAATACAATCGAAAATTATGTCCAAATTACAATTTTTTTCCGTGGCTGTATCGATAAGCTTGTGATCACATTGTTCACGCCCACACTAACCTAACCCAAAATAGAGCATATGTTGGGATCGGCCAAATTAAGCAATAAAAAATATCTACGATAAATTCTATCTGTGTCAATTTAAGTCAGTAGTCCTGGTCACTAGTTATGTTTCAGTTGTTAGCCGCTAGTTATAAGTCTCAGTTGTAAATCACTAGTTACAAATCTTAGTTATAAGTCTCAGTTGTAAATCACTAGTTATAAATCTTAGTTTTAAGTCACTATTATTAAACCTTGGCTGTAAGTCACTAGTTATAAGTCTAAGTTATGAGTTGTTGGTTGGATAAATAATGTTATAAAGCGCCCCTGAGGTGATGTTCTTACGTAAACGGAGCTATAGAAGTAATCGAATTATTATTTTTATTTTTTTTTAATTTTCGTAGAAAGCAATAACTTTGTGGTGTGACACATTTAAATAAAATGAAATAATAACTTTGTATAACAATTGATTTTATTTTACTTGTATGATCGACCGGTCTCGCTTCGTCTAAGCATCTTCAGGGTAAAAATTTAAACAAAACAAAGTGCGCGGTTATATATACATACAGCGGAAGAACACAACATAAATAAAATAAGATAACAGTGAAAAAACAATAGGATAACATTTAAAATTATACCAAAGGAACAGAGAGAAAGAGACAGATAATATGAAATGAAAAAGACAAAACGCCAACTGAGAAGGTCATTAAAGCTTCTTTTTTAAATCTGTGGTCTTATACAAAGTTATTATTTTATTTTATTATTATTATTATTACACGGTTACGAAAACCTCACAGTACTTGAGTTCAATCTCTTTCTATCCTCAAAAGCTGAAATATTTGCGTGTGCAAGATGGAGGATTTAGTTATTAAAGGGTTGCACAATTCTGTAAAATATTGATAACTACAAAGAAAAATTGTCTTGAATAAATCTCCAGAATATAAAGCCGTAAAAATACTCCATAAATTCCCACATACGGCGGGCTTTATGTACGGCCTCCAGAGACCGTGAGGCGTACTCTCTGGCTCCGGTTCTACGGGCTTAAAGATCTTGGCGTCAATAAACTGAACCGCATTTTCCAAAAATCCATAGATGGGAATCGAAAGATCCCCGAGGCAAAGTCTCCCAGGCGGTGTTGGATCAACTTGCCAGTTGAGAAATAATTACTCTTATTTTCTCACTTAATAACTTATTTAGGTTTTCTATCTTCTGCTCGTAGGCTGATATATTCATTTATGATGTTGATGTTTTTTAAAGAAATGCAAAATATAAACGAAAATATAATAATAATAAGGGATAAAAAAGCACATTAGTGTTTTTTTATAAAATTTTACCAAAACGTATCAAAAATAGGGTTTTTTTTTTTTTTTTCGTATTTTTTTTAAATTTTATTTTACTATTATTTTATTTTATTTTTATAATGAATACCGCACAAGTCCCAACTGCTCCCAACCGTCTAGAGACAGCGAGACTATGGCATCCCCAATTGGTATGTTGAGAGGTTGAAGGTAGTGGAGAGGGGAAGGAGATAGGGAAGAGGAAGAGAAAGAGAAAGGTTAGGATCTGGTTATTATCTATTATATTATTATATTATCTGGCTATTCAGATCTGGTCACCAAACACGGCTAAATCCATTTCAAGCAACGTTTCGATTCTTAATGGTGGTCTTTCACCAGGGCGATACTAAGGGTATTTACCACTCTGGACGTGCTGCAAAATACTATATATTAGTTTATACGAATTAAATATGTTATGACATATTTTAATCAAATAAAATTTATTTACGCACGTTGGGTTTAAACCCGCAACCTCTGGATTCGTAGTCGAGGGTATTTTCACTCGACCACGTAGGCCATCAAACAAGTTTGCATATCATAATTAATAATTATAATAATATTATATTTCTATAGTGCAGTTTTGTGATGTTTCACCTTAAGTACGCATAACTAAGATGACTTTAAATTAATGATTTTATAACCCCATTCCGGGGTCGTGCTTTTTAAATTACTCCCACAGTGCTCCTTATATAAAATAAAATTACTGAAACCTAACTAACAGTTGTAGAAATTACAATTCTTGAAAATTCATCATTCTCTCCAGAGAGAGAACACTTTTAATATGTTTTCAGAAGCCACCATTCAGAAACAAAAAAGGTGTTAAAATAGTCAGTGACTGAAAAACTTCCTTTGCCCCATTTCTTTTTTCTCCCTGCTGTATTAAGCCACAAAACGCTGTCCAAGAATACCTTATTTTTTCTCTGTTTTTCTCAAAAGAAAGGCACAATTCCCGTAGAAAGAATAACCTGACAATATTAAAATTTCTCTTACTTTCAAAATTATAAGTGCACTTGGTTATGCAACGATGGACAACTTAGCCGAAGAATCTGCGATGCCTGGGTGGGAACCTGACGCTTTGGATCGCTCGATCAACTCCCGTGTGTTTAATTTCCCGACCGATGCAAAGAAAAAATAATATATTTTCATATAAAACCGTAACTAGCGTAAAATATCCCAAAATAAAAGCGTTGACCATCCATTTACATATTCAATACAATCATCTAAATGCAAATTTCCATTGCCAAACAGGTTTTTCCCCTGCGTAACAGTCGGATGACGTAATCAGTGACATTTAGGGGATGATGTCACCGATGACGTAGTATTGCTTCTTGTGATGACGTCGAGTTCATTCATTCGGAAAGCCTGATAACCGGAACACTGCGAAAGATTTACGTTTTACGTCAATGGCTTTTTTTCCGTTACATCGAGGTCTGAATACGGTGTTGGAGCATTTTAATCAAATCAATAATGTAACACAACCAGCGTATTTTGTGTGTTTTAAACTCTCGTCACATTATTTGACATCGCTACAAATCAACGATTAGCGTCATTTTTTTGTGCCCCCGCTTAACGTCAATTTTAAGCCCGTATCAGCTTGTGAACAAAATGTGATTCAATTCAATTCAATTATTTTAAAAACACTAATTAATGTTTATTTTAAGGCGTTTTTAAAAGAAGTGAGTAAGTATACTAAATAGTAAACAATAATCATAAAAAAAACAGTCGAACAATTCTAAGAAATATAAATTACAATGAATGAAATGAAGTATAGACAGTAAAAAATAAAACAATTCAAACATAATAGTTCATCAAAATGATGTAACAAAACCTAGGAATAATTACACAAATAGCAGGAATACTTGTCGTTTGACCAAAGTTTCATTTATGCCAAATATGTCTACATCCGAAGCGATTTGATTCAACAACAAGATTACCCTCATAGTCCTGCAGGCCGGGAGATAAAACAATCTATGCTGCCGATAATTAAGATAACCCTCAGGAACATAGAAATGAATTCTCTCCATGATAGCTGAGTTTTCGGACCATCTACGAATCAATCTGAAGAAATGTGTTGGAATGTACACATCCCTTCTGATCAACAAACAGGTAAAGAAACTTGACCGTTGTGCTTTTCAGCAAACCACAAATTTGTTTCAACGCTGAAACGGATTGACAATCAGCGTTTAACACGGACCGCTCAATTGTAAAAAAAAAACAAAATGGCGCTAATTATTTAGTTGTGACGTTGTCAAACGTGACAAAAGGTTTGAAACTCCGCAACCTTAAGCTTGAACCAAAAAATGCAAGCATCGACTTAAGTTGACAAGTCAAGGCATTCTGGGCAGTGGTTATGTAATATAATGTAAGCAGAAATCTTGTTAAAAAACTCACTTTTTATATCTCGATATTTAGTTTGCTTTTCTGTGTCAATAATTAACTTTGACAGTAAGTGAAAATACAAGATGAAAAACTTTATAATCTTTCTTTCACATTTACATTTGAATTAAAATAAAGTGTTATCCCGACAGAAAAGTAAGAATAAGTTTTCAGAAGATATAAAATGACGATGAACGCAAAATCACGATTTAAGAAATGACAGTTATTACAATAAAAAAACAAAGATTATGACAGCAAAAATAACTGCACAAGCTTAATGAAAGATCAGAATTTAAACAATAGTCAGGACAAATAATAGCGAGATAGATTAACAAAAATAACAGTATTACAATTAGATACTATTGTCGCTGGAAAGGTAAAAGGGTTGAAGCGACACTTTGGTCTAAAATCAGTTAAATATGCGGTTTTGATCAGTTTTTTTTGCATTGAACGCTCTGACTCACTTTTGATTCTGAAGAGTTTTGTGGCCCTCCAGCCATCTAAAATATATTTGCCATTTGGGAAAAACCTTGACTCAAACGACACGATTTGGAGATTTTAAGCTTTTTGTCGCTTCAGGTAACTCAGTGAGAGCATTGAGTTACCTGAGTTTATTTGTTTTTTAAAATCCAACCAGATAGTGAAGACTTTTGAATTTTATTTTAAAACAAAAAAAAAACTTTTAAGTAAGGTGTAAACTTGCCGAAATGGCGCTTTATCCTTTTTGCCTTTCTACGATGATAGGATTTATCCAATAAGACAAAATTATTTTAAAAACTCAGAACAAAATCTTGGCAAAGAACTACAATTTTCCCATTGTATTAAAACTTGTTGAATATAACGGTCTGTTATTTTTAAGGGTTCGTTGGCTATTTTTATTTAAATGCAATTGTGACTATCGTCGCTTCATTGCGTTTGAATCGCGTATTGTACGAGTATACGTGTTCACCCGGGGAGAAATAAAATTAGGCGAAGGTAAGGGAAAATGAAGATAAGGATTTACCTGACTTTTCAATTTAATCAAAAAAATATCTCTTTCTAGCAATGTTACTATCCCGAAGGGTGGTTTCAGCGAGGGAATGCTTATTATTTGAGGGAGTCATTCCAAACACTTATTTTTGCTAGCAATAAAACTAAGCATGGTGTTTGTTGGAGTATTAACAAAGGTTGGTTTTTATGATATCATAAGTTTGTTTAGTATTGCATTTAAATATCGAAATCTACTTGTATATAACCTTAATAACTATTAAATCTATGCATTTATTAAGTTAATCTATAAAAATATGGTCTTATCACTTAAGATTACTACCACATTAAAATTAAAAATATTTACTGATTTTTATTTGATACCGTAGAATAATCCCAACTACCTAAAGCCCTAAATGTATGGTGTTGATTTCAGGAATTTTTGTGAGACTGAAGAAATGGGGTGGGTAAGGAAAAAGAGAAGAAGAAGAGTAATCGGAAGATTGAGAAGAATCTGTCTCCTTAGGTCTGGTCATTAAACTTAGTTAAAGCCACTGAAAGGAATGTAACGTTTAGTTTCTCAACGGTGTTAAATAATTATTTTGATTAATAAAGGAGGGTTACATTTATTTAGATAATCTATTTTATGGTGATCATTAACATAAATTTATTCCCACAATTACGCTCAGAGTACTTTTAGAGTACCATATCGGGAAATATTGTGAGGCTGGAGGAAGTAGGGAAGGAAGAAGAGGGGTAAGAGGAAGCTTTGAAAGTACCTGACTATTCAGGTTTAGTCGAAGGAATTAAAAATACTGTTTAGTTTCTGGCAGTTGGTCTCTCTCAAGGGTGGTACAGGGAGTATCTTTCACTCGGGAACGATTTGCATAAATACAATTCGTCGTTTATTCATTCATTCTAAATTTTTTGAGTTATGCGAGAACCAATGCCTCCTTTTCTTCGCCATCTCGAGTAAGGTAACTGGTGAGAATTTATTGACCGCTAGGCGGCAAAAACTGAAATTAATGTTTGCGTGTGTGGGTTGTATTTTTTTAATGGGAAGTATTCCTTTTCATTTAAAAATATTTCCACATTATTTCGGCAACGAAATGTGAAGCCTGTTTTTTTTAATTATCTAACAGGGGCGATAAAGTATTGATATCTATCTAAGATTGTTGGACTCTTCTTCTGGGAAGAACCACCCAACACAATTATTGTGGCATTTTGCTTGCATAATATTACGACAAAAGTTGCCTCTTGAATTACTTTTTTTTTATAAATAGAAAATATATACTTTGTTTTTAACCACTTTTTTATTTAATATTTTGTCTACCGGTTTCGGAAGTACCCTTCCATCATCAGGACAATATTAAATTAATCTGAAATACAAAATACTGAGATAAATATACATATTTAGGAGTTGGAAGGAGAAGGAGTAATTGATGAAATTATGGGAATAACAGAGCGGTTTATTGGAAAAATATTTAGGATAGGACTATAAGAATTTTAATATTTATAATACTTTTTTTTTGGTTATGTGACAAAAAAAGACTGGGCCAACGGCACGCAGTGTTCCTAAGCGGTCACCCATCCAAGTTCTAACCGCGCTTAATGTTGCTTAACTTCGGTGATCGGACGAGAACCGGTGTGTTCAACATGGGTCGTTGGCTATTGTCGTTTATTTAAAATCTTCCCGTTCAGGTAAATTCTTAATTCTCTCGACGGGTTTTAAAGCGATACGCGGCCCCTGAACCCAGAGTCGAGACTCGTCAAAGCCTTAATTTTGCGCCTTATTACACAATCTACCAAACTCTCAAGCTGTGAACTAGCAAGCAATGGGCGCAAGACAATGTTTATACGTCCATATTCGTTGGTAATAAATGACGTAAAAAATCGAAATAAACTCGTCACAAAAACTTGACTTTGAACAGTCATACTGTATCCAATTCCAGATAATATAATAATTTTCTTGTGAATACATACGAGTACATACGTACGAGTGTGACATATTTAAATTTTGAACTGATATAATATGTGGACAAGTATCAAATTATGAAAATAATCTTTTCAAATCCAGACAAGTAATTATAAAGTACCTACCTATAATTAATTTTACAAGACGATTTTTTTCATTTTGAAAAAAATCTCAGTTTTCACCTTGGCAAGTCAAGTGAGTTTTCACAGGTAGCAAACGATTTTTGTGCAATTTTTTTCTGAATTATATACTATATGTATATATAGGGTTAGCTAAATCCAATGTTAGATATATTAACTATAAAGTAAATATCTGATTATATAGAAACAAAAAAACTCTCGAATAATAAAAATGACACTTTGTTCTAACTATTTTTCTTTTAAAAAGATAGCAGAAAGGTCATATCGTTTTTACAAGGTTTTTTTTCATTCAACCATCCTCGATTGGGGATGCCATAGTCCCACTGGCTTCGGACAGTTGAGCGCAGCTGGGACTCTTTATGCGGCATTGATTTTTGAAAAGCTCTCATATCATATCAGAAACTGATATTTTTCTTAAAATTTATGAATGATAGTAAATAAAAACATGTGTTTGTGATTCGAGGAGAAACTATTGTGTTCAAATAAAGTCGAAATAAAAATGACTTCCGAAGAAAATCTAAGCACGATCGGTAACCGCTAGGTGTTCAATTTTTATTTCAGACCTGTTGGTCCAAGTTAACCGGTTCGCTGAAACTGTTTCCTTTCCAGGTTTTAACTTTCGAGTAGAGAATTTCCGGGTTTTTTCCTCCGAGAAAAGAGTCTATATTCGTTATATTCGGATATATTGTGTTAGAAAACCGGGAGCTCGCCTGTTCAGCATTTATGCTCCGTTGGAAAATAATTCAGGAAGCTAACGCTCGATAGAAAAGAGATTGAAACTTGTATGGGGATTGATGCTATAAAGAAGAACTTCTAAAAGTTTTTTTTTCTAAATTTATTTGTACATCATATTTTAGGAATATTTGAAATGCGAAAAATGATTTTCGTTAGTAGTTCGTTTCTTTATATATTAATATTTTATTTGACGTTTTATAACACCGGAACTGGGTGCAAAATGCAATATCCAATCTGCCATATTACAAGTTTGGCCACTAAATTTTTCTTTCACATTATTATTGTTTTTTAACACAATATTAAAGCAAACGTTATAACAGGATTTTTTAAGTTTTTTATTTAAATATAATGAAAATTAAATAATAACTTTATAAAAGACCACAGATTTTATATTAATTTTTATGACCGACTGATTTCGCTTAGCCTAAGAATTATACATAGTGTGTGGTTATATATACTCATACATACAGAAGGAGGACACAATATAAAATAAATTTAAACAAATAATATGAAATGATAGAGGCAAAACGTCAACTAAGAACGCGATAAAAGAATAATGAGAAATTTTATGAATTTACTAGAAATATACGTATTATAATATGTATTTATTTAAAGTTAAATTGTGTACTTTGATGATGCTTAGCCTAAGCGAAAGCGGTCGGACATAAAAAATAAAATAAAATAGGTGGTCCTATACAAAGTTATTATTACATGTTCATTAAATATGTCAAACTAAAAAGTGATTGCTTTCTACGAAAAAAAACATAAATATACTTCTATTTTTTTTATTTTCTTTACTTTTAATAATATAAAGGGATCCCTGTAAGACCTCATTTGTATTGTGAAGTTTGAAATAATTAGAAACATTATCTGATGATTTAAGTACGTTTGTCATCACCGGGGGACCGAAGCCAAAATGTCTCCCGGCCACAAAAAAGGATACCTACCTGGGACATTTAAAAAAACTCTAAGTACGTTTGTCATCACCGGGGGACCGAAGCCAAAATGTCTCCCGGCCACAAAAAGGATACCTACCTGGGACATTTAAAAAAACTAAGTACGTTTGTCATCACCGGGGGACCGAGGACAAAATGTCTCCCGGCCACAAAAAGGATACCTAGCTGGGACATTTACAAAAAACACTATGTACGTTTGTCATCACCGGGGGACCGAGGCCAAAATGTCTCCCGGCCACAAAAAGGATACCTACCTGGGACATTTAAAAAAAAAACTCTAAGTACGTTTGTCATCACCGGGGGACCGAGGCCAAAATGTCTCCCGGCTACAAAAAGGATACCTACTTGGAACATTAAAAAAAACTCTAAGTACGTTTGTCGTCACCGGGGGACCGAGGTCAGAATATCTCCCGGCCACAAAAAGGATACCTACCTGGGACATTTAAAAAATGAATACATTTAAAAAAAAATACACAATAACTTTGCATTACACCACAGATATTATTTTAATATTGGATTGTTTTTTTGTTTACTTTAATTTTGTAGGTGAAACGAAAAATCAAACTAAGATCTGTAGTCATATACAAAATTATTTTTTCATTTATTGAAATATGTCAAACCACAAAGTGATTGCTTTCTTCGAAGAACTAAATAAAAATAAATAAAAATAATAATGAATACATTGTTTCATTTTGCAGTACTGACTCTAATTTTAGAAAAGGTACCAAACCTAAATTATTCACCGATCTATTCGGCATTCCCAATCCTTAGGAAACGTATTCTCATAAATTTCAGTGAAACTGTTTTAGAACCTCGTTCCGGAAGGAATATAAATTGAAATAAGGTGAGGTTCTTTACAAACTACACCTTCCAGGATATGGACCTGCCGCTGGGAGCTCCGACGTAACCTCTCTTTCCGTTACAGGCGTCGCTTATGAGAAAGAGGTTGAGGCCACAACGGAGCTATCAGTAGTATTCCTACAGCGAGATAAAGAAAGGTGTTTTGGGACCGGGGGTTGCCATGCAGGAATAAATGTGTTCCCAAATTTCGAGGAATTATTTGTGAAATGAGAATATACGTGTATCGCGAGTTGTACATTTACCTTTGAAAACGCTTTCACAAAAATGGCATTTTTATCTTGATCACCGCTGTAGGGTTGTTCAGAATTAAAAAAAAACTATTTTCTATTGGTTGTACTTTTATTTACCCATCTTTACACTTAAGCAATAAACATATTTTTAGCCATGTAAAAGGTTTGTATGAGTCAAATTAGACACGGAGTATATTACGCAGCGTATTTTATTTTGTAACTTTTGAAATGTTTTATTTTTCATATACTGTAAGGTTTACAATTGTATTGTTATTTTTTATTTATTTTTATTTTATATTTTTTTATATTAGTTACTTTGTACATTTAAGTTTACAAGTATCTAATTATTTCATTTTCTTTTTGACTAATAATATTTTAACTTAAAAACTACTTATTATTTTGTTTTACATGCATTTTAAATAATTTTTACAGGCTTTTTTAAATTTATTGATAGGCATAATTTTGATGGTTTCCGGCAGCGCATTATACGATTTCATTCCTTTATATAGTAAGCTGTTTTGGGTGTTGGCATTATTCTTTTCTGGTAGTCTAATTTCTTTGCATGCCCTTGTATTATACTTGTGAATATCAACATTGTAGATAATTTTGTCAGAAAAATACTCTGGTAACAAGTTGTTCTTCATTGTATGTATAAAAATCAATGTGTTCAATGTCAGCATCTGTTTAACTGTCAGCCAATTTAGTTCCTCTGACATTTTAGCTTCTTTTGAGTATCTATTTCGCCCAAGTATAATTCTCATTGCTCTATTTCGGAGAATTTGAAACCTGTTTTGTTCTTTGTCGTTACACAAGAAAAGAATCGTTGAACAGTAATAAAAATGTGGAGCAATAATGGAGTTGTATATGGTAATTGCTGTTTTTCTGGAATTTTTTTGCCGAATTCTTCCCAAAAAAGGAATTTTCTTCCCAATTTTCTTCTGTGTGTACTCAGCATGTTTGCTAAAGGTTAGTTTTGCATCCAATATAACTCCTAAGTATTTCATATCACTTACATTTTCAATAATGTAACAATATGTTATGCGCAAAATGTAGCCAAATCTCTCTACCTCGGGTAGTAGGATGTCATATCGATCATATTGATAGGGATCCTCAGATGTGAATGATGGCAAAAATACATATAATAATCAAATAATATATTTATCAAAATTAAGAGTGAGTTTTTTATATAAGAGGGAGAAAACACTTATCAAGAAAGTCTGTTTCGGTAAAAAAGTATTTTTTATATTCAGTCCGCTTGTACAGTGAAGAATGGCCGGGATATTAGGAATAACACACCTCATAGTCATGCTGTAAAATAGTTTATATTACAGCGGCTAGCATTGTAGGATGGCATTATGCATATTGGCGGAGAAGTAATGGTCTTCTCGCTGTCTTCGGTGGTACTTCCAGTCAATTCAGGCGCATTGGCGTAGTTGAGTTTCTCAACTATCGATTTGTTTAATAAAATAACACAACCCACTTTCTTCAGACTTCCAGAAACGTTGGGGTTCCGATCGCTTGGATCGAACCCGTTAATACTCCTCCCTCACCTCCATATTCATCAGCAGACGATTCTCCTCCGCGTGTAAGGAAAATGCAAGGATTTCTTTTGTTTTTTTAGACGCTGCGCTCCGACCAGATTCGGTCTTCTGAACCGCTTCGCCTCAGATATTGCCATGGTTAATATGTATAGAACGCGAATTAAAGTATAGTGCGGTAATACTTTTCTTTGACATAATTTAATATAATGTTACAATATATTAATTGTCTTATTATGTATAAAATGTAATGCTAAAATTATTCGATAATAAGGCTATTTGCACAATAAAATTCTGATGTTTAAGAAAAATTTCTTTTTTTAAAAACAAACATTACGTATTTTTGTAAATTATGTATTTTTGTAAAAAAATCCTTCTTAGCTCAAAAAAAAATCCAAAGCCAAGTCAATATTAAGGCTTTTAAAATCATTAAATCCCTTAATTTTTCTCATTATTATATAATGAGTATATTATGTATTATACCAAACCAAGTTATAGCAAACATCCTTTTTCTATTATTTTTTTTACCGATGAAGCAGAAATATTCCTGCGTTAGAAAATAGTAATTGGAATGCGAGACCAAAATGTATTAAAATTTATGCTTCAAACGATTTTTGGAGTGATTTGTTTATGCGACCAACATTATTTTTGTTGCACTTTAATGACCTTCTGTCGTGTGCACCAACATATTTTTACGCGGATAATAGTCAAGTCTATGATAGCTTTTCGTTTGTCAAACCTCCAAGACTAGGAGAGCTTTAATGTAGAAAATAGATAGTTATCTCGAGAAAGCTTTCTCTTCGGGTAAGAGTAACCTTATCAAATGTAATGTTTCAAAGACCCTATAGTGTCTTATTACGACTAAAAGGGATCGATACGATAATATAGTCTTCTTTAACGGAAGTAATTTTCCCGGCAAGTTTTATATCGATACACTAGGTAACCATAAGTGACCAACTCAAACACTCGTTCAAGGTTGATGTTACTTTCAACGTGAAAACGGGCCATTTTCACTACTTCATCTTATTACAAAAGTCCAGTACGTAATTTGGGGAGGTAATATTTAAAACATATTTAAAAAATAGTAGGTACCCTGAAGGTATATTACTCTTATTTGAATGTGTTGAAATTGCACCAAACACATATCGTCGCACGAAAGGCAAAAGGGCTGAAGCGCCATTTTAAGAAGTGTACACCCAAGCACTTTAAAGTAACTTTTTTGTTTTATAATAAAATTTATAAGTCGTCAGTACTTTTGGTCAGTACTTACTTTTACTTAATTTTTAAAAAAAAAGTTGACTAAGGTAACTCAATCTTTTCACTGAGTCCCAAACATGCGTCGCTTGAGTCAAGCCTTCTCCCAAATGGTAAATATATTTTAGATGACTGAAGGGCCACAAAAGTTTTCAGAATCAAACAAGAGTCAAATCATTCAATGCAGAAAAAAAACTGATCAAAACTGCTTATTTAACTTATTTTTTACCTAAGTGTCGCTTAAGCACCTTTGCCTTTCTAGCGAGGATATTAAACAATATATATATTTCCGCGTTCCGGGATTCAAACCCGTGACCTCTGGATTCGTAGTCAAGGATTTTAACCGCTCGACCCCGAGGTTCTGTCTGTTTCATCTCTGTAAAAAGAAAATAATTGTCTTAATGCGACGTAACCGTGCTGCATATTTAACTCATTTTTGTCGCTTCAGCCCTTTTGCCTTTCCAGCGACGATGTCTAAGTACTATTATGATTTCATTGTTTGAATTAGATTCACTTGCCCATATATAACTACCCAAGTGGGAACCTGTGAATGGTCATATTTATACCACCCGTTTAAAATTTTACCTTATTTGTATGTAAACTGTTGATCTCCCAAATTGAATAAAAGATAATACAACTCCCATTAACTGGAGCGTGGAATGTTTTGCCGCCTTTGTGTTCTCCTTTCTCCTACGTCATTGGGATCTTCTAGACTAAAGTTTAGTCTTTAATTTTCTTTAAAATACCTTCTACAAAGTAAAAGTAAAAATGATTTCACTACTTAAAAATGTATGTATTAAAAAGCTCTTTACAAAGGTGCTTCAAGAATCTTTTAAAATTGAGGTTAAATCATATTACTCTAGAAAGCGAACTAACGCAGTTGCATACAAAGTTGCATAATAATGGCGTACCTAGGGCACAGTGGAATATTAAAAATTCGTTTTTATACGTGTTTGGAGACCGGAACAGTTTCCGCCGCGCTCTTCCGCCGCGAAATGGCCGCAACACAACCCCGTTATTATTATTGGACGTTATTCCTGAAATGAATTTACCCGTGGCAAAGGAAAAACTGCATATTGGCGCGCTTTGCACCCCCCTTTCTACGTGGGAAACACATTGTTATTGCAGATGGGAATGTCTGAACCAAAAAAACATATTTATAAATAGGTCTTTGATATATTTCAGGCATAAAATGTATTTTTCAATAAATTCATTTTTACCTGTTTTTTTTAAATTATTTTATTTTTGTTTTTAGTTTTATTTATTTTACTTTAACTAAAGTAACTACTTTTATTCATTCTGGGTTTTAACAGATGTTCTCACTTACGTGAAAACATCAAATTTACTTAATGTAACGTACATCAAAGCTTACAAAGTATCTAATTTTATTTTTTTCGTAAGAAGCAATCACATGGTAGTTGGACATTTTCATATATAAATTCAATATAGGATTTTTGTCTGCCCCTAACATTACATCATTATCTTTCTATTATGTACACTTGCTTATTTACCAATTCTTCGTAATATATATTAAGCACTTTCAATTGTTCCCTCCCTCTAATATATGCTCTCTCTCTTCCTTCTTTGTATTATATACTGTCTCACTCTATCATTAACTGTTGTACCTATATATACCTGTTAACTCTGTATTTTTTCTTTAGTTATTATATGTGCCCTGACAAAGCTTGATCCAAGCGAAACCAGTTGGCCTTCATCATAATAAATTCTGTGGTTTTAAAACGAAGTATTCTTGTATTTAATATCTAATTTTAGTTAATAATAATATTATAACATAAATACTACTTCATATTTACTAATGAATTTTGTTTTTTTCTTATAGGCTATTTTAAATTTATTATTTGGTAAAATTTGGATGGTTTCCGGCAGCGCATTATAACATTTCATCCCTTTATAAAGTAAGCTATTTTGTGTATTGGATTTATTATTTTTTGTAAGTCTGATTTCTTTGCATGTCCTTGCATTATATCTGTGAATATCTACGTTTTAAATGTTTTCTAATGAACTTGTGGTTTTTCTAGAATTTGTCCCAACTGTCCCCAACTATTCCCAACTGTCTAGAGCCCGTGGGACTATGGCATCCCAATCGGGGTATGTTGTGAAGCTGAAGCAAGTGGGGTAGGGAAGAAAGTGGGGAAGAGGATGGTTTGGAGGTACCTGAATATTCGAATCTAGTCAGTAAACATGGTTATGGAAAAAATAAAATAATTCAATGTGAAATTTAAATTTAAAATAAATTAATCTAAATTAGGCACGCCGGGATTCGAACTCGCGACCTCCGGATTCGTACCCGAGGATCTTAAACGCTCGGCCACAAAGCTCGTCAAAAGGAGACCATGTACTAACATATATCTAACTTCAAAATGTCAAAACATACTACAACTGCCTGTTTTGATTTAATTTAGAAATGGCTCGATGCCCCTCGACCCAGCGCCAGGCTTATTGCCACTTCAATGCAGAGCTGTTTCTAGTGCCGCTCTATGTAAGTAGGTCAAATAAAGCTGGTAGAGTTAAATGCATTGGCTGACTTCATTCGCGCAATTGCCAGGAGTGTTATATTACATTCAAATTACACTCTTTGGCGCAATTTATTAAGATAATATAAAAAATTATAAAACCTACGCTGTAATTATATACTTACATTATTTATGTTACTCCTTTTTACAACTTAATTGTATCATATTATCTTAAAAAAATATTTTTAGGGTCACCACTTAAAAATAACACTAAACGTTAGTTTCTAGCATTCTAATACAATCAATCCTACAAATAATGAATCTGAAAATTTGTATGAGTAGTTAGAAAAATGCCTGAGGAATACAATTTTACAACTGTAATTTTTTTTAAATTAAAAACAAAATAACTTTGTATACATCACTTTATTAATATACAATACTACTACTACAACATGTTTCGTGAGCGATGCTCACATCTTCAGGTATTTGTATATTAATAAAGTGATGTATACAAAGTTATTTTGTTTTTAATTTAAATACATAATGACATCACAAAGTGAAAACCTTTCAGAAGAAGAATTCTTCTTCGAAAAAAAAAAAAAAAAAAAAAAAAAAAAAAAAAAAATAAAAAATGTAATTTTTTGAATTCTATGAAAAATAAAATGAAATGTCAGTAAATGGTGCAGTTTTGAAACCAGACAAGGCATTTTTGAACGCTTTACCTAAACTCTAGCGTGTTTTATATAAAGAATTTAAAAGATTACCGTTTATTAATTGTATTCATTGGAAACCTCAGACATTTTTCTGACTACCCATTTAGAATTAACAGATATTGTTTGTACTAGAAAGCCAAAGAGTGTCTATTTTTGGGTGCTGAATCTTAATACTAATGTGTAATCGAGTGACTAAAAATGTAGGGTTTGCACCCAGGCGTCGCGGGTTCAATCCTCTACAAGCTAGACTCTTCATATTTGCACAAGCAATTAATCCAGCTTTTAATCATGGAAGAAGGGAGAAATCAAATACCCTAGTGTTTGTCGTGGCCCAGGATTGTTTGTCTTTCTATTTCAAAAATAATAAAAAGTAGATACAAATATGGGATTCAGGGAAAAATTCGGCTCTTAATTAATTAACTTTTTAAATGCCCATAGCAGTGATGTAACGCTACACATCTCTCGCATGAAAAAAAAACCTTTTTTTCAAAAAATAAACTATACACCCTAAAATTACCTACAGAGCTATTTGCAAATGGTTTGAACATCTTTAAGATCATACAAACTGATAAAGACTGCACGTAAATTCAAAGTCTTGGAAGTTTCAATAAAGATTGGTGTAACCTTAACGAACTTTATCTAAACATAAGTCAATGCTATATTATACGTTTTTTCGTAACAAATCAGTCTTTCAATTATCACTATATTCTTAATCATACATTCCCCCTCTGTCAATAAAATTAAAGATCGTGTGATAATTAAAGACACTAAATTTAACTCTTTATCACATATCAACACAGTAACAGCATCAAAAATATTGTACTCGTCTTTAGTTCGAAGTCAAGTTGAATATAATTTATCTATTTGTTTGCCTTTAAAATCTGCTCCAACTCCATCGAAAGAATCAACGCAGTTTTTGTTATATATATTGACTATAAGCTTTATATTTTCACAAAAAAAAACTACAACTACTCAATGAAAGAATTAAGCCTATCAAAACTTTCTAATCGAAGAATTATTTTCTGCTTTAGTTTTTTTTTAATTGTCAGTGGAATTATAGACAGCCCTGATTTACTGAACCTTATTTCCTTGAATATATCAACGAGAAACTACCCGATCCGAAGTTCTATTTAGTTGTAACAATAATATCAGGACTGAGTTCAGATACTCGCTTGTCCTAGATTGCATGTAGTTGGTAATAAATACGCAGAGGTGGGTATATCTTAAATCTTCAATCAATATTAATATAATTTAATCAAACAAATACGATGTCCGTAATACATATGTTTACTGCTATTCTTACTTTTCATATGAGTAAATAATTTACATTTGTATCACTCTGAAATGTAGCTCTATACGTTAGTACCCACTTGGGCATATTCAATGAAATAAATAAATAATTTGTGTTGAATTTTGGTTACCCTCAGGGAGTAATATTCGTTAGTCCAGTAGTCCTATCTATCCACCGTCTTATAGTCCACCTCTCCTAACCGGACTTTTGTAAAACCTAAAACAAACGATATGACTTTCTTGATCAAGATAAAAATGAAAAAAATAACGTTGTCTAACAATTAAAAAGATAAATAAAAAACAGGAAATAGCATGACAACAAATTTAACAGGATCATATTTTATCACATACCAAAGACTTTATTCTGAATGATTGGCTTAACAATCGGAATATTGAAAACCTGTAACTACCAACTAGAGATGGTTGATATCGGAAATTGAGTGTACCTGAGGTTCCAGTTACCGGTAACTGGCGAGAAGGTTATTTATCCAGTTAGTTTTGGAACCGGTTCCTGATGCCAGAAAAGTTCCACGAAGAAGATTTTTATACTATAAAGAAAGGATTCCTCCCCGCCAAAAAAACTCATGGTGGAGGGGGAGGGGGGGACAAATGCGGTATCTCTAAACTTTATTAAAATTTAAATAATCTTAAAATGTATGTGCTCCTGGACCCTGAGATTCAAATGTAAGAAATTTAATTTGCAGTACTTATATTTACATGTAACGACATCTATAGTTGAGTAGACCAAACTAATTAATTGAGCTTCTTTAATTCATGTGCTCCTGGTCCCAGAGATTCAAATGTGAAAAAATATAACAGTATTTATATTTACATGTAACGACATCTATTGTTGAGTAGACCAAACTAATTTATTAAACTTCTTTGCTTTATGTGCTCCTGGTCCCTGAGATTCAAATATGTCTTTATATTTACATGTAACGACATTTACTGTTGAGTAGACTACGTTATTGTTGCTAGCGATGTTCGAAAAACGAAAAGCCCTGCAACTGTGGAACTCGTAAAAATAACTTTTAAGTGGTTCCTCGGACAAATGGTATCGATTTTTATTTGCCAAAAAAAGGAGCTGATTCCTCGGAAAAATAATATCGATGGTTCCAGTGACCGGCTTGGAACCGGTTCCTTTTAACCGGGACAGGCATATCTCTACTCCCAACCCATCAACCAACAATTGAACACGATCACAAAATCAAATTCAGCCATCGTAATATACCAATAAAACTAAATTTGGAATGAACTTCTTGCAATACATCGCATATTCACAATACAACGCATTACCCAATGAATTAAAACTCCCAGTTGTGAACTAAAAAATATTGCCAAAAGCACTTAAATTATATTTTCTTAAATTTTATAAATCAGTGATCTTCAATCATCCTTCTTATTTATTTATTTAATTTTAATTTTATTAGGAACACAAACAAAATATTTACAGAAACATGTTTAAAGTATTATCAAATAAAAAGATTAGTGTAAATATTTTAAATTAATGTGTTCCCAGTATAATACACAAACGCTGCAAAACGCGCAACGTTGTGCCTAGGTAATTAGCACCTGATGCACACAACAATAATGACATGGTAACCAAACAAATAAAACATAATTGTCAAAAACAGTGTTGCAGGCAAAAATATTTTTATTTTTTATTCTTTTATATTTTGTTAAGTGAATCAATTTTACTATGCATATTATATTTATGTAAAATAAGTCATCAGATATAGCTGTAAAACCTTTGTGTATGTATCTTTCTTGCTGTATTTATAATGTTTATCTAATTAATTTATACTCCTTTGAGTCTCTTTTTGATGTATTTACTCGCTTGTTCCCACTTCTTTTGTACTCTTTGTTTTAATATGGCTTTGTAAAAATATTACTCCGTTTTTAAAATAATTTTTTGTGAACTCCTTGAGAATACTACCAAAAAATGTATTTTTTGTACTATTTTATCATTTTAATAAATAAATAAATATTGCAATTAATTTACTTATTTTTCAGACTTGTGTATTGGAATATTATCATAAGTTAATTAACTATTTATTCCTTGAAACAAAAAAATCAGACGTGTAAAAAAGTGCTTCAATCATATTATTGGTGGCTCACGGGGTTGAACGTGTTATTCAACGTGGTACTTTTATTCTTCCTACGCTAGCGACACGGTGAAGAAAAATGTAATTACAAATAAAATGAGTGTCGTGAAAAATTTTCTTGCAAACAAAGTTTTCCCTGTGTGGGGCTGCGATGATATTATGAGAATAGAGATGGCGCCATCTCCGGGGAAATAAAGGCATTTTGCCGGCGTCAAGTGGCCACTAAGCAATATACAATGCATAAAAATTAAATTACAATTCTGTGTTAGTAATCTCATACCGCCGTTTCATGTTGCTGAGATTATGTTTTTAAAAAAGATTACAACGTGACTGCCTCCAATGTGAGCAGCGTTCGGATTAACTGGTGCTTGATGCAAAAAGAAACTAACAAACCATTACACCGTTTCACTACAGGGGTAGAATCGAGATTTTTTTAATAATGTATGCGCATTTTTATGCATGTAATAACATTAATTATCTACGCAAAATACTGAATAAAATATTCCTTAATGATTTTTTTCTAAAAAGATTTTGACTCTTTAATTAACCACAAGATAAAAAATGTTCACTCTCACTGTGCCAAATTCAGGAATCTAAAGGTTTTCATATTTGGTCTATCTTCATTATTTATTCAGAAAGTCATCACATCATTATCACCCTCTTCCCCTTATCCTATTAGGGTCGAGGCCCATCGCTTCGTCGAGGTGTTACTGCTGTCTTGGGTTACTTCAGAAGCTTCCACCCAAAGCAGGCTCACCTCTTCTTTCCCAGCCTCTGGTGCTCCTTTACTTCATCTGGGGCGACCTATCGAAGGTTTTTTTCTAAAAGTAATTGATATTTAAAATAAGTAACTACTAATAGTAATTTAATACTTCTTTTGAGGGTAAACTTCGATACTTGATAGCAGACTAAAGACGCAAAATATAACTTCACGTTTTTTTAATAGCTTTAACGACATGCTCACAATCACATGGCGCATGCCCCCTTAATCTAATCTTACCTAGCCTTACCAAAAACAATTTAACTTAACCTAACAGAAAGGACTTACGTATTCGTTTTGAATGGTGGTCTCTTACCAGGGTGATCCGAGAGTGTTTATTATTCTGGAACGAAGTGTATTTATGTAGGAATGTTTTTTTATTTAAATTACATCAGATGGGAATGCTGTCTTTCATCTATTGGTATTTCAACGGAAGATGCTTTGAAGATCTAGTATCATTGATCCCTCGGCCAACATTTCTACGCGGTTGTTATTGTCCACATGAGAACGGGTCTTTTCTACGAGTCATTGTTGTGTTCAACAGCTCGTCTGGGGAACGGTTTGCTGGCCTCGGTATCAACGCCCTCCTACCCAAGTTTACTTCTGCATTTGCTCGGAATGACCACAGATTCATTCCGAGCACACAGCGACACCGCGACACAGCCACACCGAGCGACGCAGCATTCCCATAGATGACATAGGCCTACTGTGTAGAGATAATATACACTTCTTCAAACTTAAATACGTTTTATAACTTATTCGAATGAAAATAACCTATATTGTGTTTAATTATCACTGAAAGAAAGAAATCAAAATTTTAGAAATAAACAAAGTAATTTACTTTTTTAATAGTTTTGAGACTTTAACGCCATCTTGTATAAAATAAGATGATCTTTCAGATAGATATAGCGTTGTGGGTGTGCCCCCTGTTCTCATAAGATAATTTAAAGTAGATCATCCCCGAGTAAAGGATAAAACATGAAAAATGATGTCCCATTAAAGCAGATTGCCCATAGCATATATTCTTCGGGCGATATTACAGAATCAATATTGCTTCAGGTGCTTCGATATTAAAAAATGATATTTACATTTTAAAACGTACGCCACCGCCAGAGTTACGACCTTAAACAATACGACCTGATGTGCTAGCCATGTATATTTCAACCGTTAAAAGAAATTGATGATAGCAATAAAAAGATTATATTGATACGTTTTTCCCCGTAATGTGAAAGAATGTCAACCAAAAAAACAAGTTGTTGCTTTAAGATTTGGAGGTAGAAAATTCAAGTAGCTTTGCAAAAATAAGTATTTGGTATATTTGTAGGTTTACTTTTCATTATTACTTTTTTATAAGACAAGATAAAACTTGTAACTTTAATCTGATCCATAAGTATAATGTATTTTAGAAATCAGTTCATGTATTTTATTGACGTGTGGACAATCTCCGTGGCAGTACTGGTCTGTTCCCTTGTTTTGAACCCAAGAGTCTCGGATTCGAAACCCAGAACATTCTCATAATCGGGAATGCCAAAGTCCCACTAGCTCTGAGTAGTTTGGATTCTTCTGAGGTACGCACATAATTAGTGAAGTATTCAATGTTCATGCGAACCAAAAGACGTTGGTTCATTTTGTACTTCCACCATCTTTCTCGAGTAATCGTTCTTTATGTCGTGTCACCATTTCCTCTACATGTATGTATTATTGATCATAAAAATCCTAATTGAATTTGAGACACAAAAGAACTGTTTCGCTGGGGAGAACATGGTATTATTACGAATAGTTGAATTTTAGCTCATATTGTAAAACGTAATTATTTTTAGATTCATAAATCGTAATCCTCGAGAAATTAATTTAGTATAAGTTACATTTCCGTGGATATTCTGGGAAAAGCTTAGGCATTTTTCATGTTCTTAATTATATTATTCCCTCGTTCGCGAGAGATTCAATTACGCTTTAATTTTATTTCATCATTCTCCGTAATTTCTGTAGGGGAATTACATTTTTTCAAATTGTTTAGTATTATCTTTGTGAATGTTCATATTAATTCTCATTTGTATTTCGTATTATTAAAGTAATTTAATTATAATTTTTTTTTCAGTTCAATATATTGACTAAATATTTAAATTTACCCAATACTTTGATTATTGTTGATAATTTATACTTAAACCGCTAAGTACTGTACTTGTAAACGATACACACGTAGTATGGCAGTCAAAATAAACATATTAAATAAATTAAAAATTTTGTAATGTGATAATAATTGATATTAACTATTGAAATAATATCAATAATTTTCAACGTAAATATGAAACAGAAAAGCCAAAAACTAAAAGAATAACGGTCGCGACCGAGACTCGAACTCGGAACCTCTATTATTCTTTTATTTTCTGGCTTTTTCTGTTTCATATTTACGTTGAAGATTATTGATATTATTTCAATAATTAATATCAAAAATATGATGAAAAATAATAGTATTAATAATTATTTGATTTTTTTATGGAATTATTTTTGTGATAGTTGCCCTTGTGTTAGTTTTTTACATAAATAATACAATTTGTTGTTTTACACAAATAACACAAAAAGTATCAACATTACAATAATTAAACAGTTTTTAAATTAAATTCAAATTGGTTGGTGAAGAATTTTTGAAATTTAAAAAAACGTTATTTAAAATCATTTTGAAGTAATATCGCAGGGGATAAACTTTTAGTAAATATTTTCGAAAAAGTTAATCGGATCTAGATGGGCGAGTCATGAAAAGTATCTACTGGAAAATTTACTGAAAAGTGGGGAAAATTTAAAGTTCTGAACATTTACTGTGAGATTATGAAATGCGAACGAAAATTTAAAGACTCCGTTTTCTGTTTGCACTGCCAGATATATAATTACAGAAACTTAAATTGAAAACAGCCAACTAACTTTAAAATTAAAATTGGAAGTAAAAGTAGGTTGGCCGATTTCACATTTAGGAAACGTATTTACAGATATTTGTCGAGGAAAACTCTAAAATATACTCCATTAAAAAGTAAGAATTTCTCACAAATATAATTACAGAAGTAGATAAATGAAGATTTTAGAAATGCTTTTTTAATTACTTCAAGGAGAGTGGGAAGCGATTTAGATAGGCTTACTGTATTGAAAGATACTTAAAAATTGCCTTTTAACTGGGATTCGACAAAATCTGAAATAAATGGCCCCGTGGTATCTTATTCTCCTCAGATATTCTTTTACTGTAATGCTGATAATCTGTTACTTGTTAATTCCTCTAAAATCTCTCAAACCAATACCTATAATCCACCAAAACCTTAAGCGTTATAAAAATTCAGGTATTTTCAGCTCTCGATCCATCTTGATCTTTAGTGCTTTGATATATTTATTCAGCTGTCAAAAAATATAACAAAATGCTATTTTACTTGTAAATAATTCTATTTTCAATAATAAGAAACAGACTCCAAAAAAAGAGTGCTGGAACTCGATCGAAGCCGAGTAGGAAAACTTTGTTATATTATTTTGTGACATTTTGTTGTTGCTATGTAGATTTTGTTGAAGTCATAATAGTTTATTTTTTGATAATAAAACCAATCTCCGACCTTACGACCTACATGGCCAAGCGGTTATGATCATCGACTACAAATCAAGAGGTCACGGGTTCAAATCCCGACTTACGCATTTTTTTATGCATTGTTTTTTTTTTTTTTTTTACTATTTTTATTTAACTCTGGTGAAGGACAAAGGTTCATTAAAAGATAACATTTACAAACTTGTTTGAAAATGTATACAAACCGTTTAGTTACGTTTAACTTGAACGGTTTTCATCCAAATGGGGGGGATTGGGCGGAGAAAAGGGTGTTAGGAAGAGGCACAAGTGTGTTAAAATGTGCAATTAATAGATTGGAAGAGTTACTACTACCAATCAAACTGAGTGACAGTCTAGTATCAAACGCAGAACTTGACTGTTACCAACGCGGTTTAGTGTAAGTTATGCTAAAATCCATTAACCACAGCTAAACTTCCAGTGTTTGATTGGTCAAAGTTACGTTTATATATTTTTTTAATTTGTACTAAATAGTAGGTGGTGGTTGTAATATTAAGAATGATTAAAAATGATAGTGGAAGTATTAGATGTTTTATCGATAGCGGCATGGGTCGCACAAACATACTAGAATATCGATATATCACAGAGGCGCAGAAAAATTGACAAAATGCAGAATACAATGGGTATTTTCTCAAATGACGAACACTGCTTAAAACGTGTGGTATATTTAAATATTATTTTTCTGATTTTGATCGTCTCACTAAAAGTGTAAGATTTCCATAAATAATTATTGATTTTAAAAATGCTCCAAAATTCAAATCCTAAACGGTCCGAATTTAATTGTGACGTAGGTACCGCTAATGGTCGCTAACACAACTGCCATTGGGACCCGTAACTTTCTATAAACAATGGCCGTTGTGACGTCGTAGACGTCTCCCGAACGAACATTTCGTTTTGGCGTCAAAAAAAAACAGTAATATATATATTTTTTTTAATTTACAGATAAAATGTGAATATCGTTATATTCTGAACTTTTTTCAAGAATAAAAAAACAGTATAAACACCTTATTACTAAAAAAAAATTACGTCATTTTCAACCGATTTCGATAATAATAATAATAATAATAATAATAATAATAAATGGATAACTTTTATAGCACCGTTTTTGTGGGAAAATAACCTCAAGGGCGCTTTACAAATTAATTTATCTAACCTATAATTTATTACTTAAGCTTATAACTAATAACTTACAGTTAAAATTTATTACTAATGGCTTACACCTAATAATTTCAACCAGTGACTTACAATAAGGACTTATAGCTTGTAACTTACAGTGAAATAGATGCTAACATCAAAAACATTAATATTTACAGACATTTAAAAATGTCAGACGAACTAAATTGGCTAACAGTGAAATAGATGCTAACATTAAAAACATACATATTTACACATACAATAAAAGTAAAAACAAAACTTATAATCAACTTATTACCAAATTATTTACAGCGTGGATATTCACAGACATAGTACAAGGAAATGCAAAGAAATCAGACTACCAGAAAGAATAAATCCAATAAACAAAAACAGTTTACTCTATAAAGAGATGTATTTTTACAATGCACTGCCGGAAACCAGGAAAATTATACTAAGCAACAAATTAAAAATAGCTTGCAAGAACCATATAAAATACATGAGTATGTTATATCAAGTAGTATATAACATTAGTTGTGACATCGTCTCTAGAAATGGCGTGAAACTCTTAGGTGTTTATCTAAATGCAGATCTTTCACTCAGATCCCAAAAAAGTAACCGCAGGTCTCTTTAACCTGCGTCAAATTAAATCCAGATGTTGGTAAGCTCATACGTTGCGTCACAACTCGATCACACTGACGGACTTCAGTCAGTCTTGAACGCCGCAGCAAGGCCGATAACCGGCGTTTCCAAGTTCTCCCATATATCGCAACATCTTAAGAACCTTCACAGGCCTAAATGTCCTAAACGGATCCAATTCAAATCATGCTGGATGATTTTTAAAGCAAAATATGGCATGGCACCGCCTTACTTGTCGGAACTGTGCATTCCAAGCGATACTGATAAGACAAGCAACTCCTCGATCAGCATCTTCAACGCCAGTGACTTACAACCAAAACCTATAACTGGAGTGACTTAAAATTAATGACCTAAGTAATTTCAAAAGAAGCATTTGTCAGTATAAGCAGAATGGAAAATTTATGGAAATAAGTGCCTGAAAAAGTGAGTCTTTAGTTTGGATCTAAATTCTGTCGGGCTGGTATATGCATCTCAATTCCATAGGAAGTTTATTCCAAGCCTTAGGGCCGGATACTCCAAATGCACGGTCACCAAACTTAATGTTCGGATTGCGTTTAGGTTCCTTCAACCTTCCGATAGCAGATGATGTCGCCGATCGAAGAGTTGCCTGCCTCAGACCAGTTTTTTCTGGAACGCACAGCTCAGAGATATAGGGTGGGGCCATTTCGTTCATAGCTTTAAACACCAACCAACATAGCTTGTACTGAATCCTCTCAGGACACTTCAGCCAGTTCGAATTTGGAAAAAGTAATTAGAACCTTATTTATTGAAGTGATTTTTTTGATGGCATTACTTTTGCATAATCGAGATGCAAAATGATTTGATTCTATATCTAAAACTCGATTCAGATATCTTATAAACGTGTGATTGTGACTGGTATGAAATGACAAACTAAGCTGGTCAACTACGTTGACGTGGGAATTAAAGTTCTAGCTGTATTTACAAAGGTGTTTTGGAAAAATATTTAATATTGATTTATGCATTAAGTACGTCCAACAAAACATTTATCCGCAATAAATACGTTTGTATTTGTATTAAACCTTTAAAGTTCTATTATTATTGATATGGAGATGGTTTGTAGCTACGGTTACTTGCACTCAGAACATGGCTCACTGAGCTATCTGCAATGTATCACCTCATTCCTTTGACAGTAGTTCAGTTCATTTAATTAATTTCGTTAAGGTTTCATTAGTTATTTTGTTGAAGTCTTCTGATCCCACAATGTAGCTCGTCGAAAGTAGAGTAAACGCAGTCAAAAGAGATCCCTGAGACGTGTTGTGAAACCACGCAAGACTGCATTATGAATGTGGAGATCAAAAAAGCCTGCTGTAAGCGTCATGAAAAAGATTAATAAGGGTGTGTTTCAAAAGTTTTGATATTAAGAGTGGTTAGACAGGAAATGGGTGTCAGGAAAACATAAGACACCCAAGTGGAAAATGAAGGATTCGGGAACGGCCGATGAAGGCTCAGAACGATCAAGTGAATCAAATACATATCAATTTTTTTCAAGTCAAGTTATGACAAAATTCAGCATAACAGAAGAGTATGAAATGTATGAGATGATGAACGGATGCAATGTGTGTGTGGCATGACGAAGTTGTATGGCGAGCCAACGACTCTGCTAACCCCTGCGGGGAATGGCGTCATTGGGTAATAATTAAATTACACTCCTACACGCTGGAATACATTCCTTATCATTTTAACACAAAGACTAAGGTTGATGTGTTTCAAAATTTCGACACAATTCAACAATCAGCGCCACTTTATTTTTTTTGACATTTATGTTTTCGGTTAAACTTCGATTCTATGTCCGTTTAAGCTATTTAGCAAATTGTGATCAGCTGACAAGTATAATAATATGACCGTAGGAATTAATATTAACTGGAAATTAAAATTTTTACAGCGCCCTTGAGGAGATTTTTCATAAAAACGGCGCTATACAAATCATCCGAATGTTAAGTAATATTTTTGTGCTTTCCAGCTGATCCCCCGTTTGTTCAAAAGCTGAAACGGACCCACAAACGGCGTTTAACGGGATCGATCAAATGTAAAACAAAATAGCGCTAAATTTTTCGTCAAATGTGACGAAAATATGGAACATTCCAACCTAAATATTTTCAGTTAGCCATCCAAATCCAGCATTAATTTTAATAATACTCTTTATTCCGGGATTTGGGGGGGCTAGTGCAATCCTACACATCTCACACATATTACAAAATAATAAATACAAAAACACACAAACAAAAATGAAAAATGTATTAAAATAATACAACATAAGACAACATTAACATTGTGTACACACACAAGTAATACAACACCTCGCTCAATAATAAATTGACATATTATTATTTGTCTTGCAAGTTTACAAGTCAAATAACTATTCGAGATACAGATGTGAATACCAAATAAACACGTAATATTTCACATTAAGTCTGCGACCAATTATTATTAGGTAATTATTTCAATGCAATTATCACAATTCAGAAATAAAACATACTCGTAATATCATGTCATACGACTTTTAAATTCGTGGATAAAATTTATTTTTAAAATATCTGTATTTTTCTCGTCTATAATAAGCTAGTCTAAATAGGATCCCTTTCACGAATGTCTCCAATTTATCAACATTGATACGAAAAAGGTTCTTGTGAAAAATATAGGTAAAAAGTCGGCACTCGCTAGGTTTACAAGTAAATAAACATAATTTTCAATAATTTGCCGCGGAAATCAACATTATCGGATGATTTTTTTATGAACGGCGACAGATTTTGACGACATCCGTGGTCGAGTGGTAAGACGCTCGACTACGAATCTAAAGGTCGCGGGCTTAAGCCCGGCATGCGCAAATAACTTTTATTTAATTAATATGTGTCATAACACAATCCATTTCATATAAAAAAATATATAGAATATTTGCGGCATGTTTCAGAGTGGTAGACACTCTAAGTATCACCCTGGTGAAAGACCACCATTCGGAATCGAAACGTTGCTTGAAATGTCTTTTTTTTTTTTTTACATGAATACCGCACAAGAGTCTCAACTGCTCCCAACCGTCTAGAGAGTATGGCATCCCCAAATTGGGTATGTTGTGAGGCTGAAGGTAGTGGGGAGGGGAAGGAGATCGGGAAGAGGAAGGTTGGGAAGTACCTGGCTATTCAGATCTGGTCACCAAACACGGCTTAAGCCATTTCAAGCAACGTTTCGATTCTGAATGGTGGTCTTTCACCAGGGCGATACTTAGAGTATCTACCACTTAGCCGTGTTTTGTGACAAGACCTGAATAGCCAGGTACTTTCCAAACTTTCTTCTTACCTTCAGCATCACACCATACCCCAATTGGGAATGCCATAGTCCCCCACTGGCTCCAGGCGGTTGGGAGCAGTTAGGACTCTTATGCGGTATTCACTACAAATTTTGTTTTAAAAAATTTGAACTTGGGAAACGAACTTAATTAACCACTATTAATATCAGCAATTTCCTTAAATAATAATTAATTTTAGTTTTGATGAACGAACTCGTTTGAATTTGACGTTTCAAAACGACAAACAGCTGAAAAGCCAGGGGTAAAATGTGACAGTGTTGCCATCGTGGTGAGATTTTTCCCAATGTCGATAAAATTATTAATAAACAGCGCCGGGGTGCTAGCGATGTATTGATAAACGAACTTCGACCGCTTAGTTTGTCATATCGAATCCGCTTAGTTGTCGGTACGGCCATGCTAGGTTCCCAGGAATTTCTTCAATCTCAGGTCGTAGAAATCTGAAAAATTATCAAATTCTCAACAATACACAATTAAGAACAAATTTCTTTGTCTTAAGTTTGCGTTCTGCTGTCGTAAAAAAAATTTTTTTTTCGTGAAAATAACTTAGTCTCTAATGAAGAAGTCGCAGAACCGGACTTAAAGCAATTTTTACTAGGTGTAGAGATTAGACTTGTACATTCTATTTGTACATTCATTAAAATATTCTATTAAATTAAGAAAAAATCATAAATCTGTAAAGCACACCATTTTAAGGTACGAGTATTTGCATAGTAAAAAAGTGTGGTTTGCCCATAATGTCTTTGTGAACAGTTGTATTAGGGTTAAAATAGATTACATATATTATGACAAATTCCGGAGAAACATATGCGCCTATTGATGCCTATGTATGTATGCTTTATTTCGTAAATGAAAATATTTTTTTAATGCATATCCACACAGTTTGACAGGTTTTCTATGTATTACAAAAGGGTTGTCAATATCGTCTTTATACACATGTAACAGCAATTATTTATAAAACAAGATTAAAATATATGATTTATAGATCATGGTTTAGAAAAATATGATAAATTTTCAAGAGCCTTCATTAAAAATGGCTCTAGTACACGTTTCATCTGCACCTGTGCCAAATCCGGCCCTGCGACGTACTCGTACATGGGTATATTTTTATGTAGGTTGGAATTGATGTTTTTGTTTTCGGGTAATCTCATAATTTTGGGAAATTCAATTAGCAAGGGATAAAGGAGGATATGGCTGGCGGAAATGATATTAATCAAAGAAAATATAACGCGTGACAGGGTGTGGAAAAAACTACCAGGAAAATCTACGTACGCATTACACAATGAGAAATAACCAAGAAAGAAAACATACGATATGGGTGGAAAATCTTATTATCTTTTATTTTTTTGTTTTCTTTTTCCAGGGACGCAATTAAGCTTTTCCAATATTTTTGGTATTGGATCCATTAGCCTAATGCCTTTTTTGTGTAGATGTTTTTTTGCCATATTTGTCATATTAGAGTGATCGAAATATGTGTAAACATGCAAATGATGAAGAAAATTAATGGGGAGATATTGTACACTTGAAAGATATTTGGTGATCAGCCGAAAAAAGAAAACTTGAGATGTTGGAGTATTACTTCTCAGAGTTAAGTCTCAAAGACAAGAGACCTTCATATCTGGAGATACTTTCCTTTTAATGCTGGTAATTTATTTTATAAGCCAACTGCAAAACGGATTATTTTAGATGTTTACCTCACAAGAGTTCCAACTGCCCCGAGCCTGTGGGTCTCTATAGTATCCCCAAGTTTAGGTAGGTATGTAGTGAGACTGACGGAAGTGGGTAGGGGAAGCAGATGGATAAAAGCTATGTTAGAAAGTATCTGGTTATTTAGATCTGATCACTTAAAATTTTCAAACATCAGACAAATCAACCAATTTTACACTGTCTGGCTAAAAAGACAAAAACCTGTGTTTGTTTCTCTTCCAGGAAGTTGAAAAAAAACTTTTATTTACTGAATATTTTATGAAAATATATATTTTTTACAAGAGTTAACGTTATGGCTTGATGTATCTAGTGAATTTACGATTGTCTGTTTGTTCAGCGTATACAACTAAATAAAAGTCCAATATTAGACCCCAGCTCAGTAATTAACAGGTTCAAAATCTTTTTAATATCCTTTGAAATGATAATTTAGAAAGGCTGTCGACGATCCAATTTCCGTTGAAACAATCACGGATGGATGATGAAACAGCCTTAATTGGCCAAGGTAATTAAATAAATTGGTCGGCCTCGAATCGGGAAAATTTTCCACTGAAAATGAGATGGGAGAATCACACATTTTCCAGGAAAATTACAGAGTTGAGCCCAATTTACGCAGGCCAGTGATTTATTTCCCGAGCCCTGAATAGATAGTACCTATCGCACGATAAATTATCTATTGATTTTCGTCTAATTTAATACGCGCATGTCCCTGTTTTGGTGTTAATATGGAAGGAAACAAGAATCTGCTTCTTTTTTTTTTAAATAATAAAAAATATAAAATTATTCATCCGTTCACATTTGATGTTGGTAGTACGTAAACGGGTACTTTCTGTGATTATTTTTTATGTAACGGTTCACATGTCGAACGGGTTACCTGCATTATTATTTTGTTTCTATTTTGAACCTCTTCAAGACCTACATTAACAACTCCTTCCATAGAGTCCCTTCCTCAACCCGCCTCAAAACCTTTTCTAAAGCTCTAAAGTTTTCAGGTAAAAAGGTAAAAATCAAAATATATGGATGGGAGCGCTACGCATTTTCTTGTATTTATGACGACTTTCATAGGACGTCGATATGTTCATAATTATGTAACCTTACATTTGTTTATCATTAACTGTATATTATTTCCTTTGTGAGTACGTACGTATGTAGATAAAAGTATAAAATTTTCAAGTTTGGAAGTGATGTTAATTGAATTAAACTTTTTTTTTTTAAATATTTGTACATATTCTATTTTAAATATTTGTATCTTCCTACCTTATAAAGTACCTATGGTAAGTTACCTTCCCACAGTGTATTTTAGCAGTCAATTCTATATATTTGAAGTAGATGGATTAAAGCAAATAATATTTTTTCTTGGAAAATCAAGTTACATCCTGTGGTTTCGCCGTTAAGAACTGGTTTAATAAATACTGGAATATTTTACTAAAATATCGTTATATTAAAAGGACAAAGTAAAACGGTTTTGCTAGACTATTATAATCAGAAATATTTAACTTATAAATTAAACAATTTTTATATGAAGGGCATATTTGAAAAACTCCCACAACCATAATTTAAAGCGACAAAGCTTTGTTTGCACAATGATGGAGGACTTCACTAATGGAGGAATTGAACCGGCAACACCCGGTCCAAAATCCGACGCATTGGTTCAGCTACTACTCGGACAGTTATTGAAAGCATATTTAAGTATAAAAAATCATCCAATACAACAAAATATAACGGTAGTATACCTACGTAATTATCAATTATAAGAAAATAACTAACTAGGTTCCAAAGGTTGTTACTATTTAGTGGTGGTTACCTCGTAATTACCTGCATTTAATGTAGATTCAGTTTTCAAGTTCATCCACGAAAAAAATTGAAAAACATTAAATTTGAAATATACCTAAATGTAGTTGAAGTCCACATTATGATTTATTGCTCTGATCGTTGACAAACAAAACAAAATAAATAAAACATTTTTCAATCATCTGTTAAATGTGTTTCACAGAACACCTGTGTCAGTATTTGGCCATGTAGCGTGCAATGAATTATACTTAATTTATTTGAAAATATGCAGCAAGACATGATAGAAAGTCGATGCGAGAATTTATTATTGTATGTACGGCCATGTGGCTCTTATGATGGAAGTTTGTATATTTTTTTACGTAATTTAATTTAATTTTTAAAAATGTTATTATTTTCAATTCAAAGTGAAGTTGTATAAAATAAAAACATAACTATGTCTACAGCATAGTGGGAAAATAACACTTAATAAAATATTAAATTTATGTAAAGATTAGGCAAGCAGTAAAGGTAAGTTAATAAGTTCAAAGAAATAACATGTTTTTTAATAGTGTACGCATGTTAATAATACTTTATTTTGTGATAAACACAAATATTTTATAGATTTAAGACATACATTAATATTTCAATAAACAGGACAGGACGCCATCATTGCGTGTTCTATAAAATTAAAAGTACCTAACTAAGATAATTTGTGGCAAAAGATTTTTTTATTGTTTAAATTCGGTCGAAGTTTTATAATACATCGAGCAATATACATTTTGACCCAATAATACATTTTTTATTAAAAAATGAAATATTTCAAGGGATACCATCTCTTTACGCAGGTTAGGTTGGGTTAGAATGGGTTGGATTATGCAAGGTAAGGTTAGGTGAGGTGATGTTTGTTTAGATTAGCAAGGTTATTCGGGTTTACAATCAATTCATGGTTCCATAAATTCAATATTATTTTCAATATTTGTGATTGCGAATTTCCAGGGAGACATCTCTTCGGGAAGGTTGGCTGGGCGACGTCTCTGGGCAAACAAGGTTACTCAGCAGACGTCGGTGTCGGAATCGGCTCGAGCAAACACACACTTTATAAATTGGAAAACCTGTCGAAAAACTCGCCCGCCGAGGGAAATGTTCCGCCGGTAATCTCCGCTTCAAGAGGATTGCAAATTTAAATATCTCATTTGGGATTAAATAAGTTTCACGTCTTACGACGGAAGTAGAAAAATTCAAAGTTCGATTCGCAATAATAATTTTTAATTTATTTCGAATTCTCGATAGAAAGTTTGTTTAAGGCACTTGCATTTTATTAATTTATTCGTCATTTGGATGGGTACGTTTATAATTATATTTTGATCGTGTTTTCCATAGTAGATAACTGTTTAAGAATTCTTATGGAGTATCTCCTTCCTCACTCTCAATATCGGCATCCCCAATTGGGGTATGTTGTGAGGCTGAAGGAAATGGGAAAGAAAATGAGATGGGTAAGAAAAAGGTCGGGAAGTACCTGGATATTCATATCTGGTTACAAAACACGACTGAAACCATTTCAAGCAACGTTTCGTTTCTGAATACTTTTATCATGGCGATACTGAGAAAATCGTACCGAAAATATACTTCAATCGATTAATTAAAATTTATTTCCGCACGCCGAAATTTGAACCCGCGAGCTCTGGGTTCGTAATTGAGGATCTTAACCGCTCGACCGCGGAGGTTGTCATGGCAGGTTTTTATAATAATACTTAAGTTCACATAGCAATAAAAATGCAATGTTTTCTTATCTTTATCTTCTCGATGTGTTTGTTTCATATTACAACAGGTGGCAGTGTTGAATTACATACTGACACATTAAAAATTATGCAATTTTATTCGAACTCACTTTAAAAAATGTCTAGAATAAAAAAAACTGAATAAATATAATATTTCTTGTCCAATTTTTTTTTCTAATTATATTTTATCATCGATGGCGTTTTGACTTTTTTAGTTGAGCTGGCCTCGGTGGCAAATTGGAAATATCGGACGGTAAGGGGACGGCGAGGGCATAGGGTAACGTTGAAAAAAAAAAAGGTGAATATTCCACTAGACATACAGATATGCAGTCCGGCATTGTGTAACATAATACATTATGTTAAGTACAAGTATTTACCGCACTACATATTTGTATACGTACAATTATAAAAAAACTTTACAATCAACTGACTGATGGACTCTCAGTGCTGAGGGAGGAGACGTTAACGGGTTCGGTCACAGCCGATAAAGGGCAACTACGCCAAGGTGCTCTAACTGACCGGCAATACCGCAAGAGACAACAAGACGACCAGGGGTATTCTTCTTTCATATGGAGCATGCCATCTACAATGCCATGGGAGCCAAGCAACCATCGCCAGCCTAACGTATTAAAATACGCTATAGGTAGGTATTTTGTTAGGCAGGAAAGGGTCTCAGACATTTATTTTTTTTATCTACTCAATAAAGTACCCACCTGTAATGTATTTTTATATTTGAAACGGGTGTTATACAGTCTGGAAGATGGGATTTTAAAGGTTTATTTTTAAATTTGATCAGTTCCAAAACGAAATTATTTTAAGTCAATATAAATATATCTTGAATTATAAATATGGATCAAGATAACAAGATCAGTAAAGAATAAAATTCATATATAATCAAAATATATAAATCAATCAATGAAAACACACATTGTTTTTGTTTTGTATAAATTATTTGTGTATTTGTAAGAACTTTGATAATAGTGTGTAGTCATTTTTTTCTCTTTGGGAAAGTTTTAGCTCGCTCCAGTCTCTTCCTAAATCGTTACCTTATAAGTTACCTGTAACCTGTGGTATAATATGCCATCGTAGAGTGACAATTACATCACAATTTCAATATCCGGCCGGGCGAAACGCGGCACAGGAAGTCATCGAGTCTCACAGAGTCTCTTCCGGTCAACTCCTTTGCGTTTCAGACACGGAAGTTAGCTGCCGATGTCATTTCCGGGCGGAGGTCTGGGCGGCGGCAGTCAATTAAACCTCATCCTTTGAATTCCGTTTCGAGGTTCGAAAGTCGCACAGGTTTGTCGAGAAAACTTGTTAAAGCTACTGTACTAATACAAGCTCAAGAGCCAGTTCTATTTTTTGGAAATAGAAATACTTTAAAATATTATAAAATATCTGTGTGCGCAAGGAAGAACGGAATGTTGAAAAAAAAAGGTTTTAAGTTAAATATGCAGAATTGTTCCCATTTTTTTTTTAAAGTACATGTGACATAATATAACATAATTATATACAAAAAGCGAAATTCCTAAATTTTGTTGTGGCTCTCCTGAACATTTGAATTTATTGACTCATTCTACTCTTCCTTGCGCATAGAGATATTCATACATATTTTGTAAAATGGTAATTAGTTAACCTGTAGTTAAGCGATCATTATTTTGGTATTCTAACGGTAGAACAGTTTTTTTGTCGTTGTGAATAATGCCCGAAGCCAGTTGGACTATTTCTAATCGGGGTATGTCGTGAGGCTGCAGGAAGCGTGAAGGGATGAAGAACATTGAGAAAAATACTATTGGAAGTACCTAGCTATTCAGATCTAGTCGCTAAATACGACTAAAGTCGTTTTAAAAAATGTTGTGTTTTTTTAAGCAGCTCAACTCTTATCCGGTGAGCTTGGCATCATAAAAATATGCACAGCATTTTCAGCTCACAACATCATTTCAATAATGCACGAAGAAGCGTTGATTTATCCTTTGATTTACAAAAGGTTTCACGTTGTTTCAGATTCAGATAGTGATCTTTTACAACCGGTTTATGTTTGTCAAATGTAGTGTGAGGCTAATAGTAATAATAGTATTTGGCTAATTTATATAACGCCATCAAGAGCGCCTTACAAAACTTAAAAGCTATAGCTAAATTCACCATAAAACTATCTAAATACCTTAAGGTATAGCTGAAATTTCCCCATTGATATTTACATATTAGCTATTTACATTTGTCGCGGGCTATGAAAAATTGTCGAACTTTTTGTTTATCGAGGATTAATGATCACGGATCATTGCATGAAAAGATATTATCATACTGGAGTTTAGATACTAACGAATAGCCTAACTTTGTAAATTAGGGCAATTCTGTTATTCTGTTATGGATATGATTTTATGAAAGTCTAACTTTACTTTTGGCTTTGTAAGGCTACTTATATTACGTGCACCAATTGAATTAATGCATGTTCACTTGAAAACTGAAAGGGTAACAGTTATACTTTAAATATAATTTTGAAACTGTAATAAAAAAATACACTTTTTTCCTTTATTTTTTAAGAATTTTTTCGGTATTATAATAATAATGTAATAACAGTGAACTTATATTGCGCAGTTTTGTAATATTTCACCTAAAGTGCTCTTCATACTAAATTGATTATGCTAATAAGATTAACTAACAAGGAGAAAATAATACATAATATGTATACAAATTTAAAATATCTAAAATCATGATCGTTATCATAAATCATGAGAGAAAAAGGTTCAGATATGGGTAAAACAGTGTATGTGTACATCAACAGATTAAAAAAAAACAATTTACCAGAAGCTAAGGGTATAAAAATTCAGATGAAACAAATTAATTCATATAAACACATTTGTCAAATCAAAGAAAAGGAAATATGATTGAGGACAGTTAATATGTGGGCACTTAAAACATTAATGTTCATGTATTGTAAGTAAACGATTCTAAAAATGCAAACAGTGTAAATATAGCAAGTAACAAAAGAAAATAAATATTTTATGACAATGAGTATATGGTTTTCAGTTGTTAGTGAGGACATTGAGTTATAATGATAGAAGTAAGGAGAAAACCGAAACAAAGCAATTATGTTGTTTGTTCCATATTTTTTCCAGTATTACAAAAAAAAAAAAATTTAACCCAGGTGAAGCCAGGTAGTAAAGCTTGTTATAAATAAACTTCATTAAAGCACCTTCATTACGTTAACCTGTTAAAAAAAAACTAAAATAACAGGTACCTACAGCAGGTAACTGCGTTGCCTAAAACGTGGGTGACCCAATTCGCTTCATGCATGTTGGAAAAAGCTTCATAAAAGATTTATGTTCCATTATCCCTGCGACCGGCTGCTCCCCGGGGAGTTTTCCGTCAAAATCCCCCAACGGGATACCTGGATTTGAGCACCTTCAATTGCACGGGGTATTTTTGGCGATGCTCGAAAATTTTGGTACAGACTTTTTTGTGAAGGGTTGCGTATTAAAAATTAGAATCTTAGAATGTGGAATTTTGTAGCTGTGACAAAAAGCTGTGTGCGGCAAAAACTTGTTTTTTATACGATTTTTTATGAATACCACACAAAAGTCTAGGTTATGTTGTGAGGCTGAAGGTAGTGGGGAGTGGAAGGAGATTGGGAAGAGGAAGGTTGGGAAGTATCTGGCTATTCAGATCTGGTCACCAAATACGGCTAAAGACATTTTTAGTAACGTTTTGATTTTGAATGGTGGTATTAAGTGTTTTATGACATATATTAATTAAATAAAAGTTATTGACGCACGCCGGGTTTGAACCCGCGACCTTTCGATTCGCGGTCAAGTGTCTTACTACTCGACCATGAAGGCCGATAATAAATAAAAGACGAGTATTAACAAATATTACCTTTACAGTATTAATGTGCGAGATATTAAATAAAAATCAAGCTTTAATAGATTCCGACATATTATTTGATACAAGCAGTACTTTTAGTAGAAACTTTACATGTAAAAACAAAAACCAAATAAACTAAGTCGTCGTTTGTTTATACATTTTGTACTTTTTATCATTTTTCTGTGTGACACTATTTTAATTTAACTATTTATTTTTTCTTCCCTTTAAATTCTTTTTAAAAAATTCTGTAAAGATTTATTATCTGCTACTTATGTTAATCCTTGAGAAATAGTTGAAATGCAGGCAAATTCTCCAGTTGATATAAATTATTTTGTTCATTACTGTCGGTTTCTGTGTTAATTTTCTTTTTAAAAAAATAAATAAATCAAATATATAGGTATATATAATTATTACTACCGGTTTTTAACATTAAAAACGCCAATACTTGCGAAATATTAATTCCTGCGTATACCCCATACAAACAAGGGTCGAGCAAAAACAAGTTCAATCAAATGAAATTTTACCTCCGGCGCAAAGCCCTGGTGAAAAACCACTATTCAGAATTATATTTTTCTGACGTTTTGTTTTTATATCGTACTGGTTTGTCAGGGCCATATACAAAAGGCTGGTAGAAATCTATTTATAATTTTATTTCACCATGAATTTAACAGAAATATAAAAGGCGCTAGTCTATATGTGTGTTAGGTTACTATATCTGAAAAGCCAAGTATTTCTCAACTGTTTTTTTTTCCTTACCCTTCTCCCGCAAATTTAATCCTAATTACAGATTTAAAATTCTCACTATCTTGAAATTGAATTAATTTTAAAAATACAAAATATTGTATAATTGACTGGTATATTTAGGATTTTACATATTCAAAAGTTAATTGTTTTAATTTGTCTTAATTCAGTACGAAACAACATGAAAATGCTAGTGGTAAATACTCTTAGTATCTATTCGTAAAAAGCATTTACTTTGTGGCTTGCCATATTTATAAATAAAACACATAAACTTTGTTTATAACCACTTTATTATTTAATATCACGTCTACCGGTTTCGAAAGTACCCTTTCATCGTGAGGACAATATTAAAATTGAGAATTGATTTTAATATTGTCCTGACGATGAAAGGGTACTTTCGAAACCGGTAGACGTGATATTAAATAATAAAGTGGTTGTAAACAAAGTTTATGTGTTTTATTTACTCTTAGTATCGTTTATTGAAAATCGAAATGTTGCTTGAAATGTTCGTATTTAGCGATCAAATATGAATAGTCAAGTACCTTCCGATCTTTTTCTTCCCCGTCTCCTTCCCCTCCCACTCCCATCAGCCTCACAACACGCCCCAATTGAGGATGCCATAGTTCAACTAGCCTCAAGTTTTTTCAACTTTTATGCGGTGTTCACACCAAAAAAAGTTACTCATTTAAGTCCCAAATACCTCAAATTAGACTACTGTGGATAGAAGATTCAAACAATATATTCAATAGAAAAATACATTATAGAAAGAGAGAAATGAGCCCGGGCATAAAAAAAATTATATTTTGTAAGCAAATACATATATATATATATAAAATATTCTTAAACGTCTTTGAGATTAGTTCTCAGAACCCGACCTTCAAAAATGTTTTTCAAAAATCTAGCGAGAAACTCAACGCCGTTTGTTAAAAATATGACGGCAAAGGGCAAAACTTATTTCTCATTTATCAAAAAAATATTTCACACAAAAATAAACTACACTCTCTCAGAGAAACCCGATTCGCAAAATTTTCTCAACTGAGCTATTTAAATATTGCTTTTTTAATACTAGTAGGTAGTTACTCCTCTCTATTCGTTTTTTTTTTGTTCTTATTGAACCTTTGAAAAATATCAAACAAACAACGTGACGCCTTTTGTATGTTTTTAAATATTTAAACGGATATGTCAAAGCTTCTTAACCCGTGGTTGTTCTGACGGTAAAATGGTGAAAATAGTTTCATTGACTTCCAGACGAAATTTTTATGAAAAATTGAATACCATAATTATAAGTTAGAACCAACGCATCGTCTTGCTTTTGGCCGGTTAAATATTTATTTAAAAGCTCCATAAATTACAATGTAAAAACGTTGGAAGATGAAAACAGATTAGTATTTAGTCTCGAAATTCCGGATGAAAAGGCTGTGCAAACAAACAATTTATCTACATTATATTTAATATTTATAGATATTTTCAACCTTTTAGGAGTATTGTGTTAATGATAATTGCGTTTTGGTGAAAACTAACTAACCTACGATAAGCCTAAATTACCGATCTATCTTCTCACCAAGAAAAGGACTTCGCAATAAGAGATCCTTGGGAAAAGTCCATTAAAAACAACTGTGGAGACTAATGGTTACTTAAATCTAAGTAATCTTCTAAGACTTCTCAAATGACCTTGAATAGCTAAAACACTGAAAAATTATTCAAATTATTTGTCATTACAAAAAAATATTTAATTTGGTTTTTGTATTTTACGCAGACCTCAAATCTTCGTCTTTTCAACACCAATCTGGTTTTGCTTGTACCCAAATTTTATGACAATACGACAATATAATATTTTTAACTATTATTACAGACAATTTACTAATAGTTTATTCATTTTAACAATCAAATACTTATAACATGTTCACGTTTATAAATATATCTAAATTTACTTTTTATACACTTTATTTGAAAAAAAAAACAAACATTCCCGCTGTACAAGTAACCTGGCAATATTTGAAAAACTCCTACTACCATCATAATAAGCGAAAAATGTTGATTTACCAACTTACTGTGGCTGGCCTTGTTTAAATCTATATGACGTCGCGGCTTATGATTTTCTTCCTTTTCTGCAAAACAAACATTGAACGAGGATACATCCTAAATTATGTTAAATGGTTCCTGGCTGTTGAACCTGATTAAAGCGACTAAAGTATTTGCTACACCAAAATTATACAAATCGCATACTCTATCAACAATTTTAATTTCAAGTAAAATATGAAGAAATATGTTTTCCAGAATTAGGTCTCCCTGAGATTGATCAAACAGTACGTGACTTATCCAACGGATAAAATCTCTATTGCTTCATAGGGTGAACAAACATCACTCCCTTGTATCTCTACGGATAATAAAATATAGACTGAGGCATACTCTGTGCTCTATGGATATATGATATTGGCAATACGCTATCAAGCGATTCAATCTTAGGGGACAGGAGTTTTGTATAGAGGATAGGAATAGAATGGACCACAAAATGATATTAAAAAGATTGATAATATCACTATGTAAACATTCTATCGCATACGTGATATTTACTTATTTCTATATATTATATATAAACCTCCTATAATGCAGGCCTATTGTAGGTATTGATATTTGTACTTTATTAAGGTTAGTCAGCGCAATTCTAAGATCAACATTTTTGGTTCAGATTATATTAAACAAAATCCTTTTTAAACCACTTTTATTTTTGTAAAATGTCCACTGAAGAACCCCTACCTCGTCAGAACAAAAAGAACTAACATCAAATACAGAAAAATTAAAGTGATTTTCGTTATGCTTGCCTCTCTAGGAGAACTTCCCGTGTCGAGACGAGAATGGAAGAATAGGTCGAGGACGCCTGAAGAAGACACGATCAAGTTAATCAAATACACAGGGTTATTAAAAGTGTCAATATAACAGTATGTATGAGATGACGTATGGATATGAATAATACTTGTTAAAAGTGTGTGTAGAGACAGAATTCAGTAGCGGTTCGTTCTCTCTGCTTACCCCTGTTCGGAAATGGTCAGGTGGTGATCAAGTTAGAAAATAATAAAAACAGAAGGTGTAACAAAGGGTGTACGGCGCAAATAGAGCGGTTTACTGAGATCGTTATTTTTGATATTAACAAGAGGATTATGATATAACCGCTGAGATCTCCATTGAAAAGATACGCGAAAGAAGGAGATGTTCCAATGGAGCTATCAGCAGTAGGTCTTTAAATTGAAAATATTATTGGTTATTGTTTATGCTGTACGTTTTATTAAAAGTTTTTCTGGTGTATAACGCTTTCAAGTTATCGAATCGTTATTAAAGTTTATTAAAAATATTGGAAAATTAATCATTTGAGTCCCATATCACAAGCCATTTAACAATATTTTAATTAATCTCTAAATTTTCTTGGAAACGCATATTCTCCCGAAGTTTTGGGGTGTTTTATGAGGCGGAACGAAAGGCTTTCGAGTATGCCTCCTTCTTTACGAGTCGTTTTGTGGTAATTTGGGGTTAAACAGAACAATTCAAAGAGCTTTCCGACCATTTATCTTAAAATTAACTACCCCTTTAATATTTGTCCCCCTTAGTAGGCCGGCCTTCAATCTGGTTAGATTTGTAAGGAACTTTTATTAGCGAATTCGCAAGGTTTTCCAGGGGTTGTAAAACATTAAATAGCCTATATGAAAAACTGAATGACGCTGAAGTAGTTGCACAGCTTGACACGCTTAACTTCGCAGTCGTTGGTGGCGATAGTGTAGTTTTTGTGAATAAGAAAATATCTAAGAAATTAACAAGAAATTGACCGCCTGAAAAATCAAGTTTTTTTTTCTTGCACATATACAAAAGGTATGCGGGCAATGCATTCCATTCCACAAAATGATGATGTTGAGAAAGATTTTTTATAAATCAAAAAACGAAAATTTCCAAACATAGCACACTTAGATATAAAGGACACTGTCAACTAGTTTGGCTCTCGCTTGAGATGGGTTTCATACCCACGTATTTAGTGCTGTCATCCAGTCAATTTCCAGAAACCTCTTTATGGGTATGATCGTTTTTTTTTAAACAAATAAATGGGCATGATTAAAAATGATGTTGTCATCTTAACCAAATTATTTCCGCATAATTCTTTGTCCATTTTTTTTTTCGGAAACCTGTTTGTTGATTGAATGGAATAATTTTGAAAAAGTTGAATACCTACGTATTTCTGAGTCTTAAAGGGGGATTTTTTCCACATGTTAAAATTCCTCAAAATGGGTTGAGCATTATCATTCTGCACCTCCCGCAAATGACGAAAATTTTGCTCGTAAACTGTCATTTTTAATCGAGAATAACATTATGATGCAGAAACAAATCTGTTTATTATGGGGTTAAGGTAACAGATGCCTAAGTTTGTTGCATGACATCTATGGTATATTTATTTCGATCACTACTTACCGCTAAAGCCTATAAAATCTATAGTAAAACGGCGGAAGCAAAGTTGTACACCTAATAATTTATAACTACCGAAATAATATGCGCTATAGCCATGTCTATAGGATGAATGACCATGAATGCAGCGGAAAATTCACTGGTAAATACAACATTGTAAAAAAATTACTAGTGTTTAATTTTTGATAAAAAAAAACTTGTTTTTATTGATTTTAAGTATATTTTATTGGATGTAGACTAATAATATATCATTATCTTCACGGAAAAACAAGTGTTTTTATCTATTCCAATTATTGGAATTTTTATATTAGAAACCCGTTTTTACGGAATTAGGATGTCACCACTGGATGTGTATGGTAGGTGATAACATTAAATAATGTTAATTTGTATTCCCACTACCTGGGACTAATGAACAAACTGGACAGTAGATACGAAGTTATGAGAATTAACCTCACAACGCCTGGTATACGAAGCCACAAAGTCACAAACTAAACCCACTCTGTTTATTTATGGATAGGCTGAATATTTCACTGATTTCTCACACATAAATCAAGCCATCTTTGCTGCTCGTGTAATACCTAGTGTTGAATAAATAATATTGGTATTAGAATATTTCTTCAGCGCATCATAAATCATGATTTTCCTCGGATATTGGAGAAGGCATTTATTTTCATCTCTTAACGCCTAAATCGACATATTGTATTTTGCAGATTCGACGCCTACAATATATTGTGTTGTAAAATAATAAAAATGTTTTAAATTGAATATATGATAACAGACTGTGGCAAAATTTATCGTTGTATGAGTTCCGTTCAACCGCTTTTGTTTTTGCGATAGAATTGAAAGTATTTTGTTATTATGTTACAAATTAAACTTTATATTTCGAATTGTTTGTGTTTTTAATGGTTTTAATTTTCGGCAAAACTCCCATAACGCGTGCCTTATTAGGTTTGTTTTACGTTGGGTATTGGATGTTTTTAGCGGTTGAGCTGTAAATAGAACGTTACCCATTTAATGATTTACACTATACAAATAAACCAGGAATATTCAAGTACAGTGCCGAAAAATTGCAAACAAATCAGTTTTATTATTTGATAGTTAAGCTTTGTTACCCGATAACATACTTTTCTACAGAAAATTGATAGTGAAAAACCAAACTTTCTGCTTAAAATCTGAGAATATAGTTATAAGGTTAGATGGAGGTGATAGATAGCCCAGTGGGTAGGATACTCGACATGCAGTTGAACGAGCCGGGTTTGATACTCACAACAGGTAACCAACTTCAACCCTTTTCAAAACAAATCATACGTGTGTAGTGAAAAAAGCTGCACTATAAATCTTAGGGTTCATTTTTAAAAGAGATGTATTCGACATTTTCATATACATTAGACTCTTACAGTACCTCGACAAAATACACCTTTTTATAAAAGAGATGTATTCGACATATTCATATACATTCTCTCACAGTACCTCGACATACACTTTTTTTATATAAGAGATGTATTCGACATATTCATATACATTCTTTCAGAGTACTTCGACAAAATACACTTTTTTATATAAGAGATGTATTCGACATATTCATATACATTCTTTCAGAGTACTTCGACAAAATACACTTTTTTATATAAGAGATGTATTCGACATATTCATATACATTCTTTCAGAGTACTTCGACAAAATACACTTTTTTATATTAGAGATGTATTCGACTTATTCATATACATTCTCTCAAAGTACCTCGACATAATACACTTTTTTTTATATAAGAGATGTATTCGACACATTTACATTCTTTCACAGTACTTCGACATAATAAACTTTTTTTTTTTAAATAAGAGATGTATTCGATATATTCATATGCATTCTTTCAGAGTACTTCGACAAAATACACTTTTTTATATAAGAGATGTATTTGACTTATTCAAATACATTCTCTCACAGTACCTTGACATAATACACTTTATTCAAATGTGAAAACATTATTCATCATAGGTAAGAAATGTTTAAAGCAAAGAAACGGCTTCATACCATCTGTTGCTTTTGAAAATGTATGTGAAAGACCGAAATGTGCTATACAGCTGCAGATAAATTTAGTGGACTGTACAACTAACTATTCATTTGATATTGATAACGTTTGATAGAATTGGGTGTGTGTGAATGTGAGATAAAACAAGGACTGGAAGGAAAATATAAACCAAACCCTGACCAAGATAATCACAGTTCATGATTTTGCAGGAGAATATCACTTGTAAATTTGCGGGAACATGGACATGGCCTCAATTAACTCACATCAGTTTTCATATATTGTTACGTATTGAAGGTTTTAACATGTAGATACATTTTTTTAAATAAAAAATTACAAAAAGTACACACAACATAATAATAACAGAGTACAAAATAACTATATAGGCACTATGTAAGTAAGTAGTTAGAGTGCAATGGATAGTAGGCTTATTAAAAAAACTAACTAACTTACAATCACGCATTTTTCATACTCTTTTCTTTGTTCATTCGTTTTATACGCCCAAACCATCTAAGCGTCCTTTTCTTGATTTTATTCATTACGCTTACATCAGCCTTGCAAACCTTTATCGCACATACGCCTCAGTTTTCATCTCATTTACAGAGCATTCAGTCTCCTTTCATCCTTCCTCTGCCAGTTCCATGCCTCATTGCCATACATCAGGGTTGGTACAAGCACTCCATTGTGGACTGCTAGCTTCGCTTCCTTGAACATTTTTTTTATTTATTTGCGCCAACAGCGTTCAGTCCTTCATTAATGGAAGTTCCTACATTAACTCTTCTTTCAATATCCTTATCAGCCTTTCCGTCAATGGTAAACATACTTCCTAAATACACAAATAAAATTCCTATACAAGTATTCATCATTCATTTATTCATTCATTATTCATCATACATTGCACGCAGTTCTCGAACTTTCTCCTTCAAACACCGTGACTTTGGACATATTTTTATTGATCATCAACTCATTCTGCATACATACTTGGTTCATTCTAGACACGAGAAACTGTATATCTTCCATACTGTCAGCAATCAGCACAACATCATCATAATAATTAATGACAAAAATAGGACCAAAAGTATTATATACAACTGAAAGAACATTCAAGTCAAAGTCTGGACAAGGTTTTGGTATAGTCGTAAAAAATGACAAAAATCGTTTAGACTTGTACCGTAAATTTCTCAACATTCTGTACAGTGGAGAATGATATCCATAATTAGTAGAGTGATGATTGAAGAACAGCAATTCATTGTTTCTGCAAAGAATATTTTAATATTGTAAAACACGAATAGTTGTAAAGCATGTAGGTATAAAACACAGCAAACCTATATTACTCCCGATAGGTTATTATACATAACGTAACATAATAAATACAACGTTCAAAGGTGCAGATGAAAAACTTTATAGATATATTTCCATCGATTCAATGTACAATGATAATGATACGCAAAATTTATAATAAGATCGTGACACCTCGACGTGATCACAACGAAACAACGAACAACAAACAACGATTTAAAACAATATTTTTCACAACAGTGAAAGCAAAAATCCAAAAATCTTATTTTTATTTTCTTTTCATTTTTATCTGTCCAAAAGACAACGATCCAAAACATTGTCATTTTGAAATTCAACCTCCTAAGAGACATAAAAGATACCAATTAATTTTATACTGGATCGTTATGAAATTTAAAGTTATTAATTACGCCGTCGGATTCCGATATGTTCTCCGAATTCATTCCGCCCCAGGGGTCGCTAAATGTACCTTGCATATAAATTCAATTACTAATGAATAGATTCTGCCTAGGAAATTTGGTCTGCTCCCAGGGGGCGAGTCCTTCTGCTGATATCATTAATGTGTCCCACTGCTCTTTCCAGGCTCAAATTAACTATTTATTAAATTATTAATGATTTTGACGTGGGGGATCTAGTTTCCATTCCAACAGAAATGGGTAGTAGTTTACAGACATAATAGATATTCATGTTTTAATTTGTCTACGTTAAAGATTGTGACGGTTTTATTCAGTGGCTAGATCTGAATTTGATGATTGACCATTATATTTGTCTGCCTTTCTCTTCCCCTTTTGCACCTATTCTGCCTCACAACATTCTCCAGTAGCTTTGTCCGCACAGTACGCTCAACGCAGGTGAGCCATTTCCAATTAGAAAATAAATAATTTAGCAGTCAAAAGGGTAAAGTATTTGTTATCTTACTTTCTGGTTGGGAACGACTCATGCTCTAGTCTCGCGGTGTTTGGACTAAGCTGATTATGCATAGAACACACTGACACAACTTAAAGAACGAGTTATTTGCAAAAAATAAATAACAGTAGATTCCAAGTCACATGCCCTACTTTTGAGGCTTAAAATATATTTCGCTGCCATCAACTCTGACGTTGATTTTCATTATTTTTACTTACTATACGCTACCCATCTTACTGAAAAACATATGTTCTGAGACGGGTATTGAACACGGGCATTATGTATCCCACCACTATCGCACAAGATGTTCAGCGATAGTGATACGTAAAGCAGAAACTGTGTTTGTGTTCCCAACATAATACTTAAGAACGATGAAGCATAATCAACTATGGAGATATAGCATATCTTTAAGAGTAAGAAAATAAGATGAAATACTTTTTTTATGAACAAAAAAAATGGCGTTGAAACTCGGGTACAGACTAGTAGTGACAACTACTGTAACATGGTAATAATTACATTGTATAAGGATGGGTTTAAAACGTTCTATCGTGTTTTTTTTTACAGTGTGTAAATCATTAAATATTATTATATTTATTTATAAACTAACGGAGTATTATCCAACAAAAAAAATACATAACACGAAATGGGAAAAAAGAGCAACAGATAAAAAACAGCACATACATAATATTATAATGAAGCAATGACAAAAATAGGACAAAATGTGCGTATGGAAGAACATTCAAATCAAAGCCAAGGTTAAGTCAAAGTTTTGGTAGAGTCGTAAAGAATGACAAAAATCATTTAGACTGCTACCAAAAATGTCAAGACCATGTCTCGAGTTAACAAGTCTCAACATTCTGGACAGTGGAGAAAGATACCCATAATTAGTAGAGTGATGATTGATGATATTAAATGGCAAAAACCATTAATTTTTATTTGAATTCCACTCAACTTTCTCCCGTCAGTCTTGTCTGAGGTATAGATATCTACACTATTTAGGGTGCAATGGAATGACAGGATCCAATCAGTAAGACGTTTGTATTTTTTTTTATATTTTTTTTTTTAAGTAAGACAAACATTCCCGGGTTACGAATAACCTGACAATATTTGAAAAACTCCTACTGCCATCATAAAAAGCGGAAGATGTTGCTTGTGCAATGATGGAGGACTTAGCCAGCAGAGGAATTGAACGCACGACGCCCGGGTGGGAATCCGACGCGTTCTCCACTCAGCTACCGACCGGTCAAAATATGATACGCATAAACATAAATTAATGATCGGTTAGTGGTATTCAAAGTGTTGCGGGTTTAATCTTTTGCTAGCTTAGTCCTCCATCATTGCTCAAGCAACATTTTCCACTTTTAGTGTTGCCAGTAAAATTAATTAAAATACTGTCTAGTTATTGGTTGTCTTTCTTTTGAAAATAATTTTATTGAATTACTATTTTTGTAATGTTATTCTTGTATGAATTCTACCAGGTATGGTTTGTTCAATTTGTTGCCGAAAGAAATAATACTGCGACTGCTATTTACTTAAAGCATTAAGTAACAACTAGGCAGGCCCCAAACCCATTTTCCACAAAGTTGAGAAGTTATTCGAAACAAAGGTTCCACTATCAAGAGCACTTGCAAAATTAGAAATACTGGAGTTGGCACCGTTCACCGCCGGGAATGAATAGAAAACAGGTTTTAATGAAATTGTAACATAACTGTGTGCAATGGAACCCCTTGTTTCGCCATTACAAAGTTACCCCGCTGTTTACAAATTGGCGTAACTTCGACTGGCGCTCGGTTTGTTCTGAACTTGTTCTGATAATCAGTCCTTTACCAATTATGCAGGCTGCGACTAATGGTGAAATAATTGTTGTAAATAAATTTGGGACTCAGCCCAAAGACAGATGGATGTGATCATAGTATTTACTATATTTAATAATCAGATCTGAATAGCCAAGCTGGCTACTCAGTTCAACAAAGGTATAGTTACTTTACAACCTTCCTCTTCACCTTTTCTTCATTTTCCCCACGTCATTTACCCTATCCGTACTTTTCGCGAATGATTGTTGGGTGTTAAATAAAAAACAATTTATTTGAATAAGCTATAAAAAATAAGCCTTTTAAATACATAATAACAAGATTATTAAGTCTACCTAAAATACTACAGAACACCAGCAAAACTCCATTAATAAATCGCTTTGCATGAAGGACTTAAGTAAAAAATCTTTTTTTTCAGTAAATTTTAAACAAAAAATAGTACAAATCAGGTAATTGAAAAAAAAATAGTATAAAGATTTGCGACATTTTAGTATGTGAGCTTTATATGATTGGATATGTTTTTTAAACGGGTCCAGGCGTATACTGTATTTTTTTAGGTCAAAAGTGACAAAAATGACTTTCCTTTCATTCTGAGCACCAAAGAAGAAAACTCAAATATATTTTTTTAAATCATTATAATAACGGTCTTTTCCAATAGATTTAGCCACAAAAATCTGTCAAAAAGTCATGTCCTTCACACTCTATTTCCAGATGTGATTCAAAATACATTTCATTTCGTGCAAACGATACTAAGTGCAAGCAACTGCACGGGGGCAAAGAAGAGAGAACGGTGAGAAGTGAGGTATGGTCTCGGAAGCACGTGGTGGAAGATAGGAGGCGGTAGTTAAGGTTGTAGCGCGTTTACCGCAGTTAACGTGATTCATTGTTCTAGTCGTCAGATTTGCATTTCTGTTTGGAAGCTGGGCAATTTCCAAAGCTTAAACAGGTGTATCTATTGCTTCTCGTCTGCATTGCCGAATAGCAGGGTGTTTACTGATGCGTTCATAACACCACGTAACTGCACAACATCGCTTCTCACGTGGAATTTCTTGGAGGTTAGAGGTTCGGTTCTGCCTGATTGCCCAATGATGACATGTGACAAAAAAATATCGTCGCCGGAAAGGCAAAAGGGCTGAAGCGCCATTTTGAGAACTTTACACCAGAGCACTTTAAAGTTGTTTTTGTTTTACAACAAAATTAATAAGTCTTCAGTACCTGGTTGAATTTTGAAAAAAAAGGTTACTCAGTGCTTTCGCTGAGTTACCTGAAACGACAAAAAGCAAAAAAAAAAGTCCAAAACTTCTATCGCTTCGTTCAAGCCTTCTCCCAAATGGTAAATATATATTAGATGGATGAGGGGCCACAAAATTCTTCAGAATCAAACGAGAGTCAGAGCATTCGATGCAGGAAAAAAAACTAACCAAAACATATTTAACTCATTTACTTTATAACTTTGACCAAAGTGTCGTTTAAGCCCTTTTGCATTTTCAGCGACGATATACTTTTTGTTTTTAATTGATTTTAAAATGGAGACCAAAATGCTATCTGCATTTTCTATTCCAAATTAGCTCAGAAATCTTCGTTTGTTGGTATTTTATTCTAACGTTAACTTGAAAAGTCTAAGAGGCTATATTTTATTTTCAGTTTCACAAGGATTTACTGTACTTGGAAACGAATTTTCCACAAACATAATTTTAATTATCCTTAAACGAGATAATTGAAAATAAGTCTGCTTTCCCCGAGGGGAAATAATTGCGAAAGATAATGTGCTCCCGAACAATAAATATATTTGAAATCTAATTATATAGGTAGTTGCAATTGTTTGAATATTTTTCCCCTGTATACACTGAAGAAATATATAGATGTGGGCGTGTCTGTGTCTTATAAGTAAGGTCAATTTGACCATTTCTTTGGGTGAATTTGAACAAATTCCAAAATTCTTTCTTGAACAGATAATCAATTTCATCGGCCTGGCTGCGGCCTGGGAGTCAAATGGTTTTATGTAAATTGTCGATTTTAGCTTTCCTTAATATCGGAATAGATCACACTTCTAGGGATTTTCTATTCAGTTCATAGATGACATACCTTGGAGTAGCGTAAGCCTCTTTTGAAAAAATATTCGATAAAAAAAAAATACGATTGAAATATCAGATCAAAAAATAATTTTATAGAAATCTAGTTTTAATTTTTGATCAAATCAGCTGTCAAATATAACGGCCATGTTGTTAAGCTTGTCAGCTGATCATAATTTTGGAATTGAAAATAATTTTAAAGCGTTAATGCTTATGTTTTTTTAAATGTTTAAATAATATCAATAATCTAAAACACAAACATTCACTATACTTTTACTGCCGGATAGAGTAGGTGAGCCGAGTTCGATTCTCGGTTGTGACCATTATCTTTTTATTTTCTGACTTTTTTCTGTTTCATATTTTTGATTTAGATTATTGATATTATTTAAATGATTATAATTTGTTCAAAGTAAAACCGGGCCGAGAATCAAAGTTAAGAGGAAAATTCTTTCTTAATGGTGGTCTTTCGACAGGGCAATACTGAGAGTGGAGTGTGATGGAACCCACTCGACAATGGAGGTCACGAAGGTTTAAAAGTTCCCAACATTTGTCCCGTAGATTTCAAAGTCACCGAGTAACGTAAGTTTCAAGTCATATTCTACTGAACTTGTGCCTACTGTAGAAAGTAGGCTCTATTTCAATGTAAATTATTAATTATTCCTTTATTAGTTCTCGAATAGTGGCAAAAGTTTGTGAAACTTGCCGACCACCCTGTTCGCCCGTTAGCTACAGGATGTTTAAACGAGGCTTAAGCTTTTAAACTCAAACAATGGGAAATATGAACATTCCCCCCTCGCCTCGTTGGAAACGAACGCAGTGTATGGAAAAACCATTGGAATTATAATCGAAAAGGGGGAACTCTTTTGTGCTGGAAGATTACGGAAATTCTTGTTCGGTTTCCGCTAATTAAATATCTGATTATGACATAATTAAATTAAACGGAGTATTATCTCTTTTTAAAATAGGTTTCTTTGTGCTAGAACCTTATTATTCAAAATTATAATGGATTGTTTAACTAAAATAAAAACACTTATGAATCTTACACATTCGTAATTAAAAATAATCAAATGCATCAATAATTTGTATCGATGTTAACTTAACCTTAATGTGACTGAAACCCTTTTTGGTTTACGACATAGATTTTTTTAATGTTCCAGTAAGTCTAACCAGCTGAAACTTCCAATTGAACATAACCGTTGAATATGTGGAGGGTGGTATGATAGCGGAAAACGAATAAGTATAATTTACAACTTCTGATGACTGAAAGAGTATCCGGGTACTCTCATGTATTTTATATGATTTTTTAAAGCTTACCGTATTTATTAATTATGTCATCTTATTTTAAATGATTCATATGATGTACTATTGTGTTCAAAGTACATAGCCTGTATCCTTAATACTATTTTAACCACCTATTTAATTAAAAACCTCAATAAAATATAGTACTGGGTGAAATTTTTATCCACTTCCCCAAGTCTTCAAAACTGATTCAAAATATATTACGTCATAAAAGTGGTCCAGAAAACTTCAGCAAATGATATACTGTTAAAGAAACCTTCATATCAATTTTAAAAAGGTGTAATTTTATTCAGTCACATAAGGGTTAACTGTGAATATCAGGAACAGTGCATAATTATATTTTAAATTAACGAGATAGATATATTTTGATTAATAAATTGAATCAAATTATTTGTACAGGAATAAAAGGAATTAGGAACATGAACCTTTTTATATTAACTCCACATAAGAGGCATTGAGAGAAAATATTTCTCTTAGGGCCTGTGACGTCTGGGGACGTTTTGTGGAGGGTCAAAACCTTTCGCTTTTCAGGCGTCTGCTCTTACCACTAATCTATAACGTCATCTTTCAGACCTGCCGCGTTTCTCTTTGCCTGGTCTACTTAACATTGTGCAAATATCATATTTGTTTTATTATTTTATTTTATTTTCGTAGAAAGTAATCACTTTGTGGTTTGACAAATTTAAAAAATGAAAAAATTATTTTCTATGGTTTTCTCATTGTTCAGGTTATTTTATTTTATATTTTCTTCTCCCTCTGTATGTATAAATAACCGCACACTTTGTATCCTTGGTTATGTTTAATTTTGTACCTTAGTGATGCTTAAGCTAAGAGAAATCGGTCGGTCATAAAAATTAAAATAATATCCGTGGTATTACACTATCTTTTTTTTTCATTTCTTTACGTATTGTTTTACTTAAATTGTTTGTGAAATACACTTTTATAAAAATAATTTTATCCCGTGACCCTTAGATTCGCTTTGTCACGGAGGACGATTATATTGGCTCTAGCAAAGTTACAGTGTATCACATCATTTGAGATTATTACTTGTTAGTATTTTAGTTAAATATTAACAGTGTAATATTTAATTTGCTTGTTAAATCTATGACTTCTACGACATATGACAATAAAGATATTGTCAAACAAAGCCTTCCGATGAGGGTATTTCCCTCCCCCTTTCATCAGCTTCTGCGGTTCAATTTTTGGAAAATCAACAGCTTTAATCAATCACATTTGAGTGGAAATAATTCTTCAGACTGCCATAGCTGTATCTACCATAAATAATGGTGGAACTTGTAACCAGGACTCAAAATCGTAAAAAAGTTGATTGAATCGATTTTTTTTTTTTTAAATAACCATTGATATGCGTTGAATGAATGAATTAAATTGAAGTTTTAAAATATTATAAAATGTAGGATTACAAAAAAAACATATTTTTTAATTAACACGTTAGTTAATTGTAAATTACCTATTAATAATAATGCTCATAAAGAAAAAGCACTGATATTCACTAGCTACATTTTTATTTCACAAATGCCGATTACGCATATTAATGCTTTTTTATCGTCATATTTTCAAAAGCTTTTTTCTCAGTTTCAACATTTTGGGGTTGGATGCTTTCTGCATAACTACGTCCATTTTTCCTCGCTTGGTGAATACTGCATATTTGTAAAAAAAAAAAACAAATACATCAATAATTTGTATCGATGTTTAGTCAACTGTAAATATCAGATAGAGTGCAGAGTTGTATTGGTAATTAATAAATTGAATATGTGTTAAAATGTTTAATCTATTTTTTATTAATATATTTTGAACTTTCAAGAATGTATTTTTAAATAATTTTTTTAAAACCTAACACTTCCATTATGTAACTTAAGCAATATTTATAATATTCAAATACTACGATTTATAAAAAAACACAGAAAAAGACAATGATTTAGGAATGAGCAACGTGCATATAGGTATCAGGTGCAATAAATGTTTCCTGCATATTTCAAAGTAAGCTTCCAACTTGAACTAACATACACATATCAGTCACCAGTGTTTTTTATGTAACTCTATGAGTTGCCATTAAAAGTTGTACTGGCAGTCAAATCAATTATTGTGGTATTGTGATGATCTAAATTCTGGGAAGATAATATCTTCCCATATTGCGTTAAATTGAATGCAGTTAAATAAAACCCTCCCTTAATATCGTCAAGTGGTTTATATGTTTCCCTTTAAATGGAATGTACCATCTACGGTTTTATGTCTCGGGGTAGGCACCAAATTGGAATGGAAACGTCTTCGGGAAGGGAAGTTAATGGTGATAAACGTTGGTAGTCACTTTATGGGGTTTCGCAGTGTTTTATCATGAAAGCTCTAACTGCGGGGCTTAACAAATAATGTCAATTCGTTTAGTTAATACATACTTATGGTGCGAAAAGAGGCATTTTAACATTAAAAGGACCAATTAGTCAAACGAAAGGATTTTTAAAAAAATATTTCAAATATTTTAATTACGGAATCAAATAAAACATTTTAATTCACTGTTTTTTTAAGTCAGACCGAAGAAGAATATATTTATAGAAATGAAAAAATAACTTTGTAAAAGACCACGGATATTATTTTTATTCTTATGGCCGACCGGTTCCGCTTAGCCTAAGCTTCACCAGGGTATAAAATTAACTAAACAAAAAATAGAAAGTTTGCGGTTATATATACATACAGAGGGAGAACAAAATATAAACTAAAACAACAGAAATCTATTAAGAATATCTATTATATTCTATTATATATCATGGTCTTCACAAATATGATCATGGCATCAGATTAAATAATTTAGAAGCACTAGAAATAAAATTAATAAATACCTCTTTAGAGATAATTCAATTGACGCTTGAGACAAATTAGAACCTCAATCCAAAGTAATTAATTATACATAAGTGGTATTAACCACTGGTGAGATGTCCAGGGAATTTACCCAGAATTCGAATAACAAGTTTGAATCACGCTGCATACGAGTACATGCAATATCTGTGTAAGTACTGTGTTCGGGTCATATCTGGTTGCGATACATATTGGCGCTGTTGACGATGAGTGGTTTATCATTTCTTTTCACCCTTTTTCATTGTTTAGTAATGAGTTTTTTATGATGAATGCTTTCACACCATTATATTTATCCCCTGTACCTTCAAGAAGGAGATTTTGTGCATGCAGTGTGTTATTCCATCTCATAAATACTTCATAGCCGACTTGGCAATAAACTAAAAAGCATTTACTTTCGTGAATTTTACTGATTAATACGAAAATTAAAATTATGTTCACATCGTGTTTACATTATATCATATATGCACGAATAGCCAGTTTGCAAGTTAAGTATTCCAGTGTTCTGCCGGAACAACTTTTGCTTTGAACAAAAGCTCACATTAATGCGAAATAATATGGTTAATTTGAGCGAAGCACGCGATTTGCAGCAAAATCCTTTGTCTTCCCGCCCGCAGTCAAGTTAATCCACTAATATAAACCGTTCATACTTGTTCGGATTGTTATAATTATGTCAAATATTTGATGATTTATTGACGCTGAGAATTAAAGCGGCACAATTTAAATATTTCTATATTATTTATCTTTAGCTGATAGTATAAGGCTGTTTTACATTGTTGACTTACTGCAAAGGTATTTTGCCTTCAATTAATGAAAAAATATCAATAATTTTCAATGAAATATGAAACAGAAGATTATGACCGAGACTAAAACTCGAAAAAAAAATTAGTTTTGTTATTTTATTTATAATTTGTTCTTCTTCTGTTTGTATATTTATATTTTTGTTTAGTTTAATTTTATGCCTTGATGATGCTTAGGCTAAGCGAAACCAGTCGGTCATAAAAAATATATATATATATATAAATATATTTGTGATCTCATACAAAGTTTTTTTTTATTTATTTTTTAAATACGTCAAACCACAAAGTGATGAAAATACAATAATAAAAATGGCTAATTATTATTGCTTGCACGAACATGGGGTGAGAAATACAAAACAGAAATACCAAAGCAAATTTCACTCGTATACCAGGTTATAATTCTATTTCAAAGTGATATAAAAAACCAAAACAAAAACATTTTGTAATGTAAAGAAAGTAAGAATTGTGTACAAATAAACATTTTTTTATTGTATATCATATCATAAAATCAAGATGTGATGTGAAACCTGAGAAAAATAAATAGCTACAAAGCTTATTTTTTTATATGAGTTCCCCAATATTGCTTAAGTATATTTATGTAAAGCTGTGCACGGAGACTTATATTTTAAGTTTTCGATGGCACTGGGAGAAAATATGGGCGCAAAAGCAAGTGAAAATGGTTGCACGGAATTTAAAGACTTCCACTGAAAATCCACTGAAGAATGAATTATTACCGTAAGCGGTAACTGGAAAAGGAAAGGAGTCAAGTGCCAAAACATAAACCGAAAAGTTAAATAAATTTGCACGATAAATGCAGTTCAAATCTCACATCCTGGAGCCAATGTAAATATGATTGTTGTGAGGCGGGAGGAAAATGGAAAGAGAGTGAAATAGAGGGTTGGGAAGTACTATCGGGCTATTCCAATCTCTGAGTAAAAACTATTTTAAATACATTTCAACTGATTTTATATTCCTATAAATTAGGGCCGGTTTTATATTCTCTAGATAAATTTACTGATATAGAAGAACCCTTATTTAACAATGCTTTTTAAAGGGCAGGAATTAAAAGTGCTTAAATAATATCAATAATTATTGCCTGGAATTGTAACTGTCAAATAAATAAATTTAATGGAAAAAACCCCGTTGTAATTTACAACACTGTATTTGACGTATATTTTCTTGTAGCTTATGAAAATGAAAATTGAAATTTCTTTTTCCACGTGGTATTAATTACAAGTAGGTAAATTTCACTTTAAATTACGTACGAGTACATACTAATTCGTACATTTTTATCAATATTTCAAAGAAATATTGATAAAATAAATAATACCGGGTTACGAATAACCTGATAATAATAATTTTAAAAACTCCTACCATCATCATTATAAGCAGAAAATGTTGTTTTTACAATGATGGAGGACTTAGCTGGCATAGGAATTGAACCCACAACGACTGAGTGGAAACCTGAGCCATTCACTCACTCAGCTACTTTCAGGTATATTAATAACATTGTATTTATTTAAAAAATAAAATAGTATAAAAAAATGTTAATTGTAAAATCACAGTTAATAATTTTACTAACTAAACACTTTAAAACCATTTTTTGTGAGTAGGAATAATAAATGTTTTAGGCCTATCTTTTTAAAATATCTCCTTCTTAATTCTAAATTCAAGTAAGTTTGTTGGCGAATGATCGCAGAAGTTCCAATGACAGCTTCCTCTCTTGTGAATGTAAATTAGCATTTCAAATTTTCATATGCATTTAGTAGCACTGGATTTTCTTTTCATGACTGTCGCACTCCCAAGTATAAACTTATACCTCGAAGTTCGTTATTTTAAATCTTGCTTGGCTGAGTATTTTATTGATGTATAAAAGCGTTATCAATAAAAAACAAAAGCAAGATACTTAGTCAATATTATAACCTCCAACATCGTTTACGATTGACTACCAAAATTATTTGCAACTTATTTTGTTATTTTTTATTTGGTACTTCACATTAAAAAAATAACTATATCGCGACCCGGCTGGGCTACGTCATGAGGAAACTAACAAAGGAAATTATACATAAAATTTATTTAAAGTTTTTAAATTCAATTCGTAGAACTCAATTTTAATCTTTGTGGTTTGACATATGTAATGAAAATGAAATACTAACTTTGTATAATACCACAGGTTTCATTTTTTTTATGCCGACCGGTTTTGCTTAGCCTAAGCATCATCAGGGTACAAAATTAAAATAATATTTTTTTACCCTGATGAAGCGATACCGGTCGGTCATAAATTTTTGAATAAAATCTGTGGTCTTATACAATGTTATTATTACATTTTCATTTAATTAAATTTAATATTATTACACAGTTAATAAATTAAAATAGCAGAGCCAAATAATAATAATATTAAATTTAATTCAATTGAATTATAAAAAAATATACTTAGTAGATGTAAAACACATAGTGAAGTTGAGTAGGAATACGTGGAAAACGCTGCACCTCAGGGCATCGAATGATCGAAACCTAGATCGCTGGTAGGAGTACAGTTCCATTGCGTTGTTCCAAGTAGCAGTCTGCATAGTGAAGATTACCCTAACGACAAACAACCTCCGACAGGAGAGAGCACCAGAAGAAGAAGATATGTGATAAGATGTAAATTCAAAGGAATAAGCACTAGGCGCTTTTCTACTCAGCAAGCAAAAGTTGGAACACTAAATATTCACCTCTTTAAAACTTTGAACGTGGCAGAAAACTTTTGCGCTGTATGAATGTCTCTTTCCAACGGTTTTGAATTTTGAAGTATTTATGTGCCTATCATGAATTCCTTTACATACCTTTTCTCATTACTATTATTGCATAAGTTGGCCATGGTAGCAGAATGAGCTTCCGATGGCTAACTACTACCAACTCGCATTACCTTTATTGACCACAAGAACCAAGGAGCTAACCGCTTTGCTCGTCATAGTAATAAAAAAATAAATTATTATCTAAACAGAAAACGCAATACAAATTATACAGCGCATACTTGTATTGCACGATACGTATTTAAGGATGACGTATTTTACAAAATAATATAAAATGTTTAAGTGCTCCCAAAAAATTGGCAGGAAAAAATTATAGGGATTTTTGAAATATCCTAACATACAAATGCGGTATCTCTAAACTTTATTAAAATTAAAATTTATGCGCTCCTGGTCCCTGAGATTCAAATGTAAGAAATTTATTTGATGGTCTTTATATACATATAACGACATCTATTGTTGAGTAGAACAAAGTAATTCATTAAACTTCTTTGATTTATGTGCTCCTGGTCCCTGAGATTCAAATGTGAGAAATTTATTTTACAGTATTTATATTTACATGTAACGACATCTATTTTTAAGTAGACCAAACTAATTAATTAAGCTTCTTTGATTTATGTGCTCCTGGTCCCTGAAATTCAAATGTGAGGAAGAAAAATAATATCTTTTACATGTAACGACATCTATTGTTGAGTAGACAAAACTAATTAATTAATCTTCTTTAATTTATGTACTCCTGATGCCTGAAATTCAAATGTGAGGAAGAAAAATAGTATCTATTACATGTAATGACATCTATTGTTGAGTAGACAATACTAATTAATTAATCTTCTTTAATTTATGTGCTCCTGATCCCTATTGTAATTGATCCCTATTATATAAACGGTTTACTTGCTTAGGCAGTACATATACTAAAATTGTAAAGACACACAGAAGATTATCATGGCCTCTGCACAAGGATGACAAAATCGTAAAACGTTCCACATTTTTTTTGCGTTTTTTACTAATACAAATTAGGGATGGTTGATATTGGAAACGGGTTCGAAGTTGGACGGTTGGACGATCGTGTAGTGTTAGCATAATCTTTGATGTGGGGTTGTTTACAGCCACAAGAGCGAGTCTGGGCCAACTCCCCCGAACTCAAGGAAACGCGCCTAAACTACCCCTCTAAACGATCATCCAACTGTTGAGGGTTGGAGGTTATATACAATATTATATAATACGCTTTCACACGTCACTTTTATGGTGAATTGGCGTTGTTTGTTTTTTACTTTCCGGACTAATTATATTTATTCTAGTTATATGTACTTATTTCTTTTTGTTTTCTATTTTATGTTATGATATATTGTTTATATTTATACTGTAATGCCAATATTGCTTTCCTTGCACCAATGAAACCAAAATTGGCATCGACTACTGTAATTATTTAATAAACATTTATTTTAATGACAGTACTTAAACGGGAAAATCTTTCTAATTGGACAGTCAAAACCTTTGAAACAATGTCAGTTATGTTTTTCTTTACTTAATAAATAAATAAATACAATAAAATGTCACATTTTATTATACAGTGCAAACTTGTAGACGAGTGTTAATTTCAGACATTCATCACATTCTTAGGATGCTAGTGACAACTGTTTCATGTTTCATCTTATGAAGGCTTTGTTCCTCCCTTTGAAATTAAATTATTTCTACACGACACCTATTATTTATTGCACACAGTGCCACAGCAGTGGGAAGGACAAGGGAGAACCAAACAAAATACACAAAGGATGAAACTCCGAGATTGTGTCAAAACACAATCAGTGAATTAGGTAAGTACTGAGTTTGTTTCGCATATTTTACGTATATCTTACATCGGTAATCCATTTTAATTTATTATTATTTTGTGTTTAATGCATATTTCAAAGCTCACTATGGAAATGGTCAACTTGATATTGAAACTTGTTTCTTCGATTTATAAATTTAAAGGTGAGTAAGCTGTGCAAATTTCAAATAGTTTGAACTCTTGTGCGGTATTCACATTAAAAAAAAACATTGTTTGTTTTCAAATCAAATAAATTGAGATGTTTTTCATATTACTTATTTTAACTACCCGACTTCGCCCGAGATTCCAACCTTTTTTTCTTATGTGACAATTTTTAAATGAGGAAAGAGTAATTTGGCTTATATTTTTATTTTTTTACACTTTAACGAATAGGTATTTTAAAGCTCCATAAATCATGATGGAAATTAAATTGCATGAACGTTAAAAAAAGGCTTAGAAAGGCGAATAAACAGAGAAAATATGTTTAGAAGAATATATGACGTGCAAGTGAATGGCAAAATAAGTCGGAGATGCCCTAAGAAGACATGACACGATCAAGTAAATTAAATATTAGAGTTAATGATGTCACGAGTTGAAATAACATAAAAGATATAGTAACAGATAGAGCAAGGAGTGTGCCTCGAGACAATCTTGCATCCTCTTCGCCTACCCTTTCGGGAAATGGTTTGATGGTTAACTAGTTAGAGAGTTACAACTTTGTCCTAGTAAAGAAAAATAACCAAAAATATTAAAATTACTGGCAATCTAACAAAAAATATATTTAGAAAGCAAAACATTATGATTTTTATTTTTCGACGAGATTTCTTTTTGAAAGGAAACAAATTGTCAATAACTAAGTTGTAAGGTGGGGTTTTTGATATATCAAGGTAAGAGGAATCTTGCTTTTTGAAAAAGGCTCTTTGATTTTATGTACATAAATAAATAAGTTTTATCAATCCTCTGAGTTGATGTTTCGCTTTTATGATTACGTGAAATGTTTCATTCAGCGGTGGGTACTTTCAATGGCTTATTGCTATTCAGTGAGTTTTCTGTTTTTTGGTTAAAGTTGAAAAAAGCGCTGCCAATGCAAAGTGGGGAAAAAATGATTGATATTTTGATCTCAATATCTCGGTATATACGGCACGTATTTGATAGACATTAAAGCGAGTATTATATAGTCAATATCGAACAAGCGATATAAGAAAGCGCCCTTTAAGTGATTTTCCCATAAACACGGCCCTGTAGAAGCCCTTCATTATTAATAAACAATAGAATTTTAAAGTTTTAAGTGTACGAGTATATATTTTTTTCTTAGCCTAAGCATCACCTAAGTACAAAATTAATCTTAACAAAAAATACAAAGTTTGCGGATATATATATAAGTACATACAGAGAGAGAGCCCAATATAATTCATATTTTTGTTGATAACAATACTGAGAAAAAGTGGTTATTCAAATAAACAAAACATTGTGTCGACATGTGCTATGAATGGATGTAAAAAGGTGTGTCCATGAAACCCCTAGCCATGCCCGAGTCGACAAAAAAAAATCGACAATCCTGACTACACTGTTTCGCAAAGCTATTTCTCTTGTGTATAATGGCTCTGAGATTAAAACAAATTGATGCCATTGACACTGATTTAAATTACCATGAATACCTAATCAACCTTGAAATATCGCTGTTTGTATGTGAAACACATTGTTTTCAAATCACGGGTAAAACCGAGTACTAAAACTAGTTATATATATCCTAATGAATGTTTCTTAACACATTCACATCACTGAAAGGGTAATTATTGACAACAATAGTAATTATATCGTCAGGCCTGAGTAGATACTATCCAGTTCTCACGAGTTCATCTACCTTCATCGTAAATTATTTTTACACAAACCACGTACTACACCGTGTACAACAAACACATCATAATATCACTTCATTCGTAGGAATTTTTTTTAAACTCGCATTGAAGAGAAGGCTTTCAGTTGGGAATCAACCTGTGGCACGTCAGAAGGTAGTATATTAGTATTTCAAAGTGGTAGATACTCTAAGTATCGCCCTGGTGAAAGACCACCATTCAGAATCGAAACGTAGCTTGAAATCGCTTTAGCCGTATTTAGTGATCAGATCTGAATAGCCAGATACTTCTCAACCTTCCTCTTTCCCATCTACTTTCCCTCCCCACTAACTTCAGCCTCACAACATACCCCAATCGGAGATGCCATAGTGTCTCTGGCTCTAGGCGGTTGGGAGCATTCGGGACTCTTGTGCGGTATTCACATAATATATATATTTTAAAAATTTGTGCGTTTTGAATTTTAGTTGAGCTACACTATTTATAAAAATAAATAAACAAACTATGCTTTTACTGGCTAGTACAATACTAAAGTGGTTATAATTAAATTTTCATCATACCGCCAGGCCACGAAGGCAATCAATAAACAGATTCCCCTCCAAACACAAACACAATCACCTGAGATTCCTACCAGGAGCACAGAAGTGTCGTGGGGTGGCTCTGACGTCACGTCATCTTGTCATCCGCGCGCTATCTGGGCTTTCGTTCACGGTAATAAGATTCCCTTCACTCCGTAAAGACAATGTGTTTTGTTCGACTAAGCTCATTACGTATTACTGAATCTGTAGGGATTTTAAGGGTGGCTTAGTTAAAATGTTACGAAATGTTAAAATTTTAAAAAAACTGTTGTTCCTAATATTGTCAACCTCGGAAAAACACTAAATGGGTATTTTTTCAAGTTTCATTAAAAATCTCTATATTTAAATATGTTTTTTTTTCACTGAATTCATAAAGTTACTTCGAAGTTTAAAATACAGCTATCACCCACAAAACATACAGAACTATTTCGAAATAACTTTTTCAGGTTTATTTTTAAACTATTTTTTAAACTTCTCCCAAATTTGGGAGTACAATAAAGAGAAGATACTTTAATTAATTATATTTAAACTCTCCTTACACACTGAACAAATTAATTATACTAGCTTAGTGAAAATATTAAACATAACTGACTTATCTTGTAGAAGAACCATGAGTGACCTAGTACTCTTATTCAAATTAGTTAACGGTGTACTGGATGCACCTTATTTAAATGAGCTGATAATGCTCCAAGTACCTAATCGTGACACAAGACTTTCTGCCTTGTTTCATGTTGATTTATCAAGAAATAACTATGCAATGAACTCCCTAGTCTAAAGGTTACAATGGCTTGGAAACGAATTTACCATAGTTCAGTTGATATTTTTCTATATTTTCTATATTAGGTAAATTATACGAGTTGTATGTCATATAAAAATGAATATGTTTATTTTTTCTTGTTATATTTGTTATTTTCTTTTTATCAATTTTATAATTATTATCTTCATATTCAATTTCGGATGTGAATAGACAATACGTACCCAACCTTATTCTTCTTCACTATATCAACTAGAAAATAAGATCTGTACAGCGCCCTTGAGGTGATTTTTCACAAAAACGGCGCTATACAAATCCTCCAAATATTATTATTATTATCTCCTTTTCCTCCCCACTCCCATCAGCCTCACAACCTCATATGGAGGTGCCAAAGTCTCACCGGTTTCGGTCAGTTGGCACTCGTTTGCGGTGTTGACATGAAAAAGTGAACCATTGATTCCACCATAAGCTGATTTACATCATGACCGTTGATAGACATAAGGCATTTTGATTGTTTGTCAGAGTGTTTACAATTTACTTAACATTACGTTTTATAATGATGGATAACAGTAATATGACAATATGGAAGAAACTTGTTAAACATTAAATTAAAAATAATACTTTGGAAATAACTCCCTTGTTTTTTAGAAACAGCAAATTTTTTTGAACTTACTCTGGCGTAATGAAACTTGCACATATTAGCTGTCTAAAGAATTTAGGTTAGCCAACTATTTTCAGCCCGCAACCAAATATTCATCATAACCTTTTGAGCTTTCAAAAATATTTACTTAACAATCAAATTAAAAGAAGACGCCATATTGTTTTTCAAATTCCTCCATTAATTCAATTCGAAAAAGAGTGCTAAAACCAGAAATAAAAGCTAGTTTAAGCAAAATAAATAGTTTTCAGCATGTACAAGATGAAAATCTTTTTGAATAACATTGAAAAAAAATTGAATCTACCATTTTTTCGCCATAGTTGATTAAAACCAGCCTCTATTCCCAGTGCCTCTAACTTCGATATATCTCCTACGCCGTAACAACATTACATGAGGCACTTTGCAAAGATACGTGTCGGTGTGTGTGTTTTGTGTACACACTAACTTACACATGTGTTTGTGTAAATCGGAAGCCTAACAAGCGCGAAACAACAAGTGGAAAAAAAACTTTAAATTTCTATTATCTTACGATGATTTTTTCTTACAAAGTACTGTTTGTTAAGTTGTACGGAGTTGATTGATAGAAAAAATACACCAGAACAATCGAAGTTTTTTTTTGTTAATAATAATAATAATTGGCTGAATTATATAGCGCCATTTTCATGACAGAAATATCACCTCAAGGGCGCTCTATTTATATACAACGATATGGCCTAGTAGAATCAAAATAATAGTTCACTTGGTCAGAGGAATCGGACAATATATGAATACGTAAAGATTAAGGATTTTGAATTTGCATAAGTTTTTATTGAGTAGGCACTAAACTGTTCTAAAATCGTTTTAGTCACTAGCCACTAGTTATTTGTGTCATTAGTAGATATGAACTTTTGCATTTCTATTTTTGTAACCTGTTCCTTTTGGAATTTCCTTATGATAATTCTTCGAACCGGTTTTTTACCTTTAAAAATTATTGAATCATTTTTTCTGTGTCTTCTGTTTCACATTTCATTGAAATTATTGATATTTTTTCAATTAAAAAAATATAAGGCTTTAATTAATGAATTCTAATTAAAATCTTAGTTTTATGTTTATTTACAGTATTTAGCAAACTTTATAGCGCTCCAATGGTCATTTGTCATAGAAAAGCGCCATATTAAAATATGTTTTTTTAATTAAATCTAAAAATTAAATACAATATATTTTACGACGTCCAATGGTTTTGAAAACACGTTTATTTTAAACTTTTGCTGTTGTGGTCCAAAAAACACAATAGAATCCATTTTGTTAATCTTACATCTGAGCAGAAAGTTCATTTGTCTGAAACAGCAAAAAAACTTTCAAACGGTGAAACATATCTCGCATATCTCGTATATAGATGGCGCCATAAAATCGGCACAGCTTTTTATCTTGGGTGTATAAGTCAACATGACTAATTTTAGCTCGCAACTTCATTTTTAGCATGAGCTATTGAGCTTCGAAATATCTATTTTACTGTCCAAAACAAAATAATGCCATTTTTCAGGTAGAAGAAATAACTTAAGTCCTGTTTGAATTCGGGAAGTGCAAACAAGCAACTGAATTACACCACTGTTTATATGTTAATATTAAAAACACTTCTTTTATAAATATTCTGTGAACTTACGATTTATTGATGTATGGGCATTATGAAGCGGTTATGAACCTTGACCTCAACCGAGTCAGGAAAGTTCATTGTCAGGGGCGTAATATAATATATAGCCAGCCCCGCGCGAAGCCCCTTAAGGACCATCTGAACACTGAACGCTCGGCAACATCTGTTACTGTGGCAAGTAAGTAATACTGTTAATGTACTTTATGTTCGAACACAAATATCAATAATACAAGTATTACCTTTATCTCAATTTAGCACAAATATGTCAATTTTTCAACTCTTTCGTAGAATGTATTTTTTTTATCATAGAAAGGTTCTTTTTTTAAATTGTAATAAACAATAGAGTTACACTGACGTTTATTCAGAAATACTGAATACTATTACTTTCAAGTAAACAAATTGTTTCCTTCAACACTATATTTTCAATTTACAAAAGAATGGCCATGAGTTACTGGGATTTTTTTTAACTTTCAGCACAGGTACAAAAATAAGACGAGGAATAAAGATCAAAAAAGACTACCTTTCAGAAAAAAAGTCCCCAAGTCGTTTATGTACGGAGTATTAAAACGTTTGACGAACTAGCAAATGACACGAGGGCAAACTTGCTTTTGAACCAAATCGCTTCTGATGTCGATATGTTTTGTATCAATGGTTCGTTTCAAACGACAAGAATTGCTGCTATTTGTGTAAGTATAACTTGGTTCTTTATACTCAATTTTTATAAAAATATTAGGTTCAAATTGTTTTTCTTGCTTTCTTTACATTAAGTTCGTTTTAAATTTTATTTCTACTAGTTGTTTTTTTTTTGCTTCTTTATGACTTTTTTGTACACTGTTATACATCATTATACATGAATTTGTGCTAAGAATTGTTTTTTCAAGGGTTATATCGAAACATATGTGTTTTATTTATGTATGTAGTATTTTTAAATAAATAAATTACATCACAATATTTCAGCTTTTCCTTTATTTATACCACTTTTGCACAAATCAGTTTTTTTGTGGTGAATTACTTCTTTATTTGTTTGTACATTACACTTATTGTTGCCCTTTAAAGCTTAATGGTACTAAAAAAACTTTAAAATGTATACAACCTTCCCTTATGTAAGCTTTAACCCCCTTCGCTTATAATTTTCTAAAATATACCAATTTTGCTACAATTCGTCAATTTTATCCTCTTTCAGAAATGTTATTTATTCATATAAGAGTATATACTAAAACACAATAGTTTGTTATTCTGGTCTTGCGTTGCTTAGTATAGAAATGAAATAATATCTTTAGAAATTTCTCTTTCCCCTCCCTTCCTTAAATATTAATACCAAAGGAAAGGAGCTGGGTAATCAGGAAGCGCATTAAATAAAGAAACCAACTAAATTAATCACGTTTCCTTTAACCCCTTTAGCCTCCTCTTTTTCCTCCTACCTTAACTTTTTTTGTCTCTGCATTGCTTTCATTTCTTTTGTAAGGTTAATTTAATATCTGAATAGTGTTTTTTCTAAGTTTTATGCAATTATTTCCGGACTCAATATTCATTCATATCGTAGAATCCCCGTTCTCCTACTGCAAAACTCTGTACACGTGTTAAAAAATTCTACGGTCCGTCCATAAATGCAACATTTAACCAAACCACCATAATTGATTACCAACCATACGAATTTTTCATGATCCTTAAATACGTCCTTTTCTTTTCATTATTAATGTTGCCAGTGTGAACGGGGCACGCGGGAATCCCCTCGATGAAGAATGCATAAAAAGTGTTGCCAACTAAGTGGAATTGATGGCGTTGTTTTCCCGCCTTTTTCCACGGTCAAAGGGTATTTTCGCGTCTGGCAACATCGGCTTTCAGCACAATTGAGATTAATTCTGTCGAATCTTTCGGCGTTTATTTACTACCTACTATCTACTACCTACAGTTGACAGCGTTTCTATTTTTTCTTGAACTATGTCAGTTTTTTAGAGTGATTAATTTTTTTAATAATGTTCTTGAATATCGTGGTTTTTTTCACTTAGATTTTTTTTTTTTTATTTTTTTTTTCATGAGCTTAAACATAAATATTAAATCATTAAAATGGTGTGAAATATCGGTACTTACAAAGAGTTTTACGGATGAATTAATTGTTTAGTGTGGCGAATATTGTTCATCAATCTCAAATAACATTTTTTTAAATAATCTGAGTTCTTAGAAAACAAACTTTTTGGGGGATTTTTTGCATAATTCAAGACAGGCGGTTGATGGATACGACGAAACAATGTCAACCTCATCGAGAACAGCGTAGTAAGTATGTGGCCACTCGCGAATCTCAAGTGTTTTCAGAAAGACTTGTTGTTCAAGTGTTTTCAGAATAATCGATCAACGTACATAAAATATGTTTTTTGGAAACCAGAGCTTCACTTCGATAGTACGTGAAAAGGTTCACTAATCTTCAAGTATTTTCCACGCGAAGCTTTGAACGAATTTCACAATTAGATTTATTACCTTCGGGTTTTAGTTCGCATTGGTTCTGGATAAATAATATGTCGAACCACGATTTGTTGTTTATTTGTGTTTTACTGGGTTAATAACGGTCCACTGAACAGAAAATTTAAAGAAAGGTGTTCGATACTTATTCAAAGAAAAGTGATCTTTTCAAAGACTGTGATGGCTTGGTCACCTTCATACGTGTGGGGATGTATTTACAGTAAGCTATATCCGCCACACCACTATACTTATTATTGTGTCACAACAAAGTTGGGTACATTTTGTAGGTTGCTGGCGCCACCGAATTCAAAATCAATTAACTACATACACAGCACGACCAACAGAGCAATGACCCAGATAATTCCTTGCTGATGCAGTGAAATCAGCGCCCTGTCGCCCCAGTTGCTATGGTGAGAACAATAAATTGTGTGCAAAGCGTAGCACCATTTTTTATAAATCAGTCAATATTATTCAGTCAATATTAGTCAGTCAATGAATATACCCTTCGATAAACCGACGTCTTGTCAATTCTTCACATATCAATCATTTCGCAACCAAATCCTGTACTGTATGACAAATTCAGAAAGTCCATTCTTTTAATTTCGCTCCTATACCCTAAATCGGAAAAAAAAAAAAATTATCATAATTTTAAGTTAATAATTGTGTCTATCTGATGAGACCTGCCAGGTAAGTATGTTCCTGTATATTTTCTTATTTAAACTAGGAATTAATATGTAACGATAGAAAGTAAGATCTGTACAGCGCCCTTGAGGTGATTTTTCACAAAAACGGCGCTATACAAATCGTCCAAATATTATTATTATAGAAATCGCAGACATCCAGCCGACAGCCAGTAGACTGTCACCGATAAGCTAATTCCACTTCACAGTATAATGCATACTCGTACTTCAGTTTAGTTGGAGATTCACGACCTACCGTCGAAATCCTAGAAAGAGGCAGACCGGGGAAGAAGTGGACTGACTGCTTGGAAGGGGGTTGAAGCCAGGGCGGCTCGTGACTTTTTAGTGTGCTAGAGTACTAGATTGAAAAATTTGACGTTGTTGATGTTGTCAAAGATTTTTTTTTTTTAATTTCATTTTATTTTCAATATGCAGTGCACCATCAAAGCTGAAAAATCCTGAAAATGTTCACACAAAAAGATTTATTTTTTTTACAAAAAATAAAAATCATTTTCAGCCACAACAACATCAATAACGTCATATTTTTCAATCTCAGCATTTTAGCACTCTAAAAAGTCACGAGCCGCCACTGGTTGAAGCAGGACGGGCATGCCTGAGAACTAGAGGCGAATGGTTAGATACCGGAGCCGGTGGAGAGTATTTGTGGAAGATTTGAAATTCCACCCTGAGATGTAGCCCCGTGATGATGATGAACTATTTTTATGTTTTTTTTATGTTCTATTTTCCTTCATAAGTTGGCTATTATCAGGACAATCTTCAGGCACGTAAGTTTTGAAGCCGTGCAATATGGCGTCTTGCATTACCATATCTTCCATTAATCTTTACCTGGGTTTTCCAGCACGTATCTTTGCCCGTGTTCCCTCTCCCATGAAAGCCTATTACCGCGGCACTCTCCTCCCTGCAGGCTGCGGCCCGGAGTAACCAAGCGGAACTATAGTCGTACCAGTCACGTTGGCCATAAAGTGCAGCGCCTTCCTCTTCCACTATTTCATTAATCTCCACCAGGATATCAGGTGAGCTTGTATTTGCTTAATGTGATAACTCTCTTTTTAATAGTGTGTAAGTACGTATCGTGTAATTTTAAATGTAGAGTGTTTTTATTTTGATATGTTCATATAAACACAATCAAAAACGATATCTAGGTAATAAAGTTCTCAGGCGTTCACGTGATAATTACAACGTTAAAAGAACGCTTTTCTCATGTCGCGTGTTACACGTAGTTCCGACATGTTTCAACGGTTAGTATTTCGATTGTTTTGATTTGTATCACTATAGGTATTGCATTTCATTTACCCTTACCCCTTGTGCAGTATAATCCGTTGTTTGCCTCGTAGGCGGCATAGATTGACTGATAGCCCATAAATAGAAAACTATGATTTTAATATTTTTTACAATAATTTCATTCTCACATTACAGTTATTTTTTTTTTTAAATAAAAACATCGTTATATTTTTAAACAAATGTTTAATGTGATTTGATAAAATCAAAACAGAACAAAGACAGGAAATAACATGATTTAATAATACACAAAAATCAACAAATAATAATGTTTATATTCATACCATAGCTGATCCGCGCAATCAAATTATATTTAGCTAATTTATCCAACGCTTAACTTTTACCTATTTTTATATACTTATACCTCGTCTCAAGGGCGTTTTCAAAAAATCAATAACTTCTAAGCGTAAAGCTAATTCTAGCAAAGTAAAACAAATAATTGCTGATATATTCTGTAATTCTCAAATAGCTTCTGTTTATTTATTTGCAAGTCCCACTAATAAATCTTAAGTACCCTGACAAATAATTTCTTACGCAACTATTTTTAGTTACAATTTTCGTTTCCAACCCCCGCTAAGATCGTTTGAAGTTTCCATTAAACACAACCACTGGGTACGGTACGTTCGCTCGCCTTTAAAAAACTAAATGATGTCTTTATGAAACGTGTGTAATGTTTTGAAACCTCCCTAAAAATAATATTGTAAATTTAATTTTGTTAACATCTCCCACTTCCTCGTAAATGACATGTGTAACAGAAAAAAGGTCACCGGATGGACCATAGTTTTGTCCAAATAATAAATGAAAAACAAAAAACCCTTAATAATTGCCAGCAAGTTTGTTGCCACACATTATTTTGCTTTTAAGTGACACTCTAACTGTAAAAATATTTTAAGAAATGAAAAAATAACTTCGTATAAGACCACGAATATTAATTTTATTTTTATTACCGACCGGTTTCGCTTAGCCTAAGCATCATCAAGGTACAAAATTAAACAAAACAAAAAATACAAAGTGTGCGGTTATATATACATACAGAGGGAAAACAAAATATCAAATAACAAAACAATGAGAAAACAATAGAGTAACATTTAAATTATAACAAAGGAACAGAGAAAAGGAGATAGAGACATGTTAGGCTAAGCGAAACCGGTTGGTCACAAAAAATAAAATAATATTCGTGGTCTTATAAAAAGTTATTTTTTTATGTCTTTAAATATGTCGAACAAGAAGTGATTGCTTCCTACGAACATATATATATATATATATATATATATATATATATATTTATATATATTTTAATGTTTAAATAATTATTAAATTTATTTATTTACAATTTTAGATATTGTTAACTATGGAATGAGTCTCAATACCAGTGACTAAATGCCTTGTTTTTAACTAGAACAAAACATTCGGAACACATACGGTCAGAAGAAAATGATTAATTCAACAAAAACTGTTTTAAGTATTCGCTGGTAAAGCTGGGCACCAAATCTAGTAACGCGATCTATCGATTTGCTTCTTCAAACAAGTTAGTTACGTAAGCTATAATTTATTTTTCTCACTCGAAACCCGCATTGAATCACTTACGTGCGCCGAGTGTTAAGTCATAGAATAATTCATTAAAACCAGCGATGCGCTAAATTTCCTAGGCATAATGCTATAAAGTAGAAAAATAACTTTCCAACTAAATTATTCTTTCCAAATTACCAGTAAATAACATATTCTCACGCGTTTTTGAAAAAGTCGGGTTTCTGACAATTTCTTCTTCCTGTTAATGCAAAAACAATTTAATAACAATTAAAATGCGTCTAGGTACACATAAAACTGTTAATTTTAACGGTTATGTTTCATGCGTTCGCTATTATTTTCTTTAAACGGTACCTTTTGTGTTGCAAGTACTGCTGGTGAAACCGATATTGTATGTTTGACCAAAATTTCAAGTTAAAGTGGCAGTTGGAATTAGTTATCGGTCTCAATAATATTCGATGCTCAGAGCAATAATATACCGGGGAGAGAAATATATACGGAGGGAGCTTTGCGAAAGAGTCTAATAATAATAATATTATTTGAAAATTTTGTATAGCGCCGTTTTTGTGAAAAATCACCTCAACGGCGCTGTACAAATTTTAATTTCTACTTAATATTAATTCCTAGTAGTCAGGATTGTTGATTTTTTTCTGACTCGGGTGCGGCTAGGGTTTTTATGGACACACATTTTTACATCCATTCATAGCACATGTCGACACAATGTTTTGTCTATTTGAAATAACCACTTTTCAGAGTATTTTTATCAACAAAAATATAGGATAAAGCCTCAAAAACAGTTATGTCGCATAACAAAACGCAGTCGGTGGAGTCGCTTGAGACGCGAGAGACGTACCTAAAAGTGGTGCAATATTATGTGACAATTTATTTTGTCTCTTTCTCTTTCACGGTTTACGACGTTAAAACCCGGAGAAAGTATTTATCGTAAATTTGTATAGGTTAAGTAAAAATATTTATCACTCTCTCCATATATATTCTTACTCCAAGGTTCGATGCTTGTAAGTCTCTCTATCGACTGTCATGAATACATTTTTTTAAATGAAAAATAAACCCAAAGAAATAAGACAGAAAGACGTGATGATACTAGCTATGCAGCAGAAAAACTTGCGAAATGTGATCTTTGGTGTTACGAATTTTACAAAGTTTTTTAAAAATGAATGCAGCTGTCTTAAGCTCGCTACGTAATTTTAACCATGTACTATGTAGCTTTGAATTACCCAACCGTTATTTCGTTAATTTAACAATCTAATTCTCAAGCGAAGCCGAGCGGTAAATTATATTGAGTGAAATTGTATGGGGTTGAACATGTTAAGTTCGTTTGTTATACAAAGGCACATTAACATTTTTAGAGTAAGATGTAAGAAACATGTATTAAATCTTTTTCCCAGTGGAATCGCGTTTTTGTTCAATTATAATTGATTATCTTACTGGAACAATAGCTGATTAAACATTGCATGATGCATCAACACGTGTTTTTCGTTGCCTCTCAGATGGAAAAGAAGGGGAAAATAATATAAAATTCTTTTAATTTCTTATCAGAGAATAACAGATCATTTTTAATTATTATTTTTGTGATCATTTTTATCTAAATAAATACGTCAGTCTTTTGTCGAAGAATAAAAAAACATGTTTTCAAAAAATCTAATAAAATTTCGTATCCTTGTGTCCTTTGAAATTTTGGTTTCCATAAGTGGTGATCTGATGCGCTAGTCCCTCGTGGAACTGATTGCTGAAGTCAGCATTGTATGTTGAAAACTTATGAGGGTCTTTCTTTTCTTCTACCTTCTTTGAAGAGTGATGGTGTTTCCCATAAGAATATCCTTTGAAATCGTGGTATTCCCCTTTCTTCGGTTTTTCTTCTTTCTTTGGTTGTTCTTTCTTGTGTTCTTTGTGTCCCTTTTGGATGATGTGTTTAGTGATAGTGTGTGTGTGATGCTTCAAGTTAACGATGTACGGCACGTGGATGATGATCTTCTTATGTTTGTGATGATGGCCGCCTTCCACTGAGGAAGCTGCAACGATTGCCAGAACAGCAACGAAGATCCACTGTAAAAACACATTGATTTTATTATATGAGGTTCGTACTTCATGGTATGGTAATAATAACGTACTCATGAATTTTTTTTTTTCTGTTTTGACATAACCGTGAATGCAACTGCTATGTTAGTCAATTCAAAGTGTCAATAGTAACTAGAGCAAAAAAGTGTTTAAACCAAGTGTAAAGAAGGAAGTATTAAGTATGAAGGATGTAATAAAAACATGTATAAAACATTAAAATAAGAATTAATCAATATTACGCATTACTTCTTCAATATAATAAAACGTTGGTTTAAATTACCATAAGTATAAGCTTGGGCATAAAACCATCAAGTAAAAATACAAACAAAACTTGGCAGGCATCAAGCGTTCCTTGATGTAATATAACAGCTTACTATATAAAGGGATGAAATGTTATAATGCGCTGCCGGAAAACATCAAAATTATGCCAATCAATAAATTCAAAATAGCCTGTAATAAATATTTAAAATATACATAAATCAAAATAATAAGTAGTATATAAGTTAACCAATTATTAACTCAATTAAAAAAATAGATACTTTGTAAACATTAATGTACAAGTAACTAATATAAAATTAGAAAAAACTGAAAAAATAATGCATAGTCATATTATTTGATTTCAATATCGATAATTAAATTAAATCAATGTGATAAATTAGTGTTGCACTTTTTTTCATTCATTCAACATGATGGTAAGATGATTATGATTTTACAAATACGTTCCACTTTTTTCTGATTATATTTTATCAAAACAAACTAAAAACAACACTGTTTTAGAATTCACATATAAAACTAGGGTACTTATTTGACTAACCGTAAGATGAGTGGTCATTTTGTTAATTGAAGGTGAGTTGATGAACTGAGTTGATCTAAGTTGAACTGAGTTGAACTGAGTTGATCTGATTCCCTTGCACACTGGATGTGTTGTGATAATGATGATTCAATGCGTGTTCACTATATATAGGGAAAAACGAAAGTGAATTTCTCTGACAAGGAAGGGGAAAGTGTACCTGTAACATTAATATTATTTGATTTTTCCACTGAATCCAATAAACATACCTAATACTCGTATATGTTACATAATTCACAGTTTTCAGTTATATCGGAAATTTCTCCGAAACTCACAATAATGCATTTCCATCAATACTCATTATGTATCACGTACTCACATGTAATTACTTTTACTAATTCGAAACTGAATAAATGAATACTTACGTATGGGTTATGAATCCTATGATGGTGTAATCGGCATTAATTAAGGTTTTACGAATTCGTCAAATGATAATAATCGGCACGAGATTCAAAAAGAAAACATATTACAATCGTAACAACTTTCATTCGTGTTGGACAAACGCACTTAATCAATCAGTGATACCAATTAATTTAAATTAACGGTGGAAGTAATAATAATATTTTGATAATTTGTATAGGGCCCTTTTTGTGAAAAATCACCACAAGGGCGCTGTAGAGATTTTATTTTCTAGTTGATATTAAATTCTAGTTTATATTAATATTTATTTAAAGAGAAACTAAACAGGAACATTCTTACCTGACAGGTCCCATCGGATGGACACAATCACTTTATTAAATTAAAATTATAATCATGATTTTTATTTATTATTTTTATCTTTATTTATTTATTTGTCCCGATTTTGGGGCATGAGAGCATATTTAAAAATGGAATTTTTGAATTTGTCGTACAGTACAGTATCATTATATCATTCCCTGCATTTTAACGTAAGTGGTTTTTCAATGATTTTTGCATTTATCTTCTTCATAAATAATAATTACAGTACCTAATGTATGTAATAAAGATAATAATAATTAAAACTATTTAGGTAAACACTGCAAAAACCATGTCTTCATAAAAATAAGTCTTCTAGCATCCAGTTTATACATATACCTCCCTCAAATAATGTCTCCAGCTTTACCAATGTTTGACGAATCTCAGCATTTAAGTCGTCAGTGCATGTCACTTGTGGGCGACCACTGTCTCTTTTTCCAAACCAAAGTCGTTCGAGACTCGTCTTTTAGTTACAAATAAAGCTTCGCAATATGGGTGAAAAGAAAAAAATGCATAAAAAGTATGTTATTAGCAAAATACAAAAGGAATATAATAATAAAGAATACAAAAATGAGACTTATCAAAGGTCTAATTATTCCATATTTCTGCATGGCGTGGACACGCGGATACTCAGAACCCACGAACATGAGACGAAAGAAGCTCTCGAGATGTGGTATTGGTATTGACAGCCAGGTATGCGAAACTATCGATTATGGAAATAAGGCTTCCAAAACAGGCTGTCATCAATTCGCTTACAATCGTATCTATTGTTTCCTGGGATATTTTAGATAAATTGATCTTCAAATCGAAAATTCATGCCAGAAATTAATGCTTAGTGGCCGAATGGAAGAAGGGTGAAGCAGAGCATGATCACCGATATGCTGTACTTATGAAGTTTCATTAGCGTCCGTAAAATCTGTATCAGCTCTTCGTGAAGAGCAAAGTAATATCCACCATCTAGAATCTAGAGTCTAGATTGAAGAGTCAAACTTCATGATGGATTAAAAAAAATAAGTTATATTTACCCAAATATTGAATGCAGATTTAATTTCAATTCGATATTTCCGTGGGTTTTACATGTAATCATTTTTATTAACTTTTTGTTTCTTACATTATCTACCTCACTAGGTCATAAGAACCTGTTCTGAGGTAAGTGACAGTGAGTACAAGTAGAATAATTTAAAAAAATGATGATATTTGTTACACAATGTTAGATGATGCAACAGATACCGTTATATTATATTAACTAGGTTATACCTACCAACGGTGATTAAACACAATATATTAGATTTGCCAAGCACGAACTGTAATCTTGTGTTTATCTTCGATGCACATCATTAAGTTTGATCAATTATGAATACCTGCATCTCACATACCAACTGTAAGATAATTAACAATCGTGTTATTACTTAACATCAAAGTGTTACACAGTAAAAACTAATTCAACGCCTTAACGGGATATTTTTGCACGAGGGATTCTGTTGAAAATGTATAGAATATTTAAAAATTACTTTTCATAATCATTAAATATTTTACAATAAGATTTTAATATTTTCACGAATTAACAAAATTTATTTAAAAAACGTTCCAAAAACGCTACTTCTTAAACGGTCCGAATTTGACTATGACGTAGGTACCGCTACTGGTTGCCAACATAACTGCCATCGGGATCTGGAATTGCCTACAAACGTTTTCCGGTGTAACGTCATAGACGTTTTTCACACGAACATATCGTTTTGGTGGCAAACCAAAATCAGTGCAAATTAAATTGATGTCGAAAATGTATAAATCAATGTAAAAAAAAATAATTTAAATATATATTTTTTAAATTCCATTTTTTATCAAGAGTTTAAAAAAAACAGTGGGGCGTCAACAAAATAATCACTACAAAACTTCGTTCCGAATCTACAAAAAAAAAACAGTTTTTTTTTTTACTTTCGCATTTAAAATCTACAATCATATTTATACACTAAGGGTCGACACTAATAGACAAAGAAAATATAATTGCATGGATTTAAAAAGTTAATTTATTCGTAAGTTCCGCTCTCGTATTTAAATTTCTAGATCTGAACCTTTTTTTGAAAATAAGTGATACACATTTATTTATTATCTAAAAAAACAGACGTGCATTAAGTTTCGAAGGAGTACTGATGTGCATAGAAGGTATTTCAATATCTTAATATTTAAATATCTTAATACAGAAAAAACTGCAATTTTGTGATGACTGTTATTATTTAGTAAATATTGTAAAATTTGCTTCTTATTATGAATACTTAAGAAGTTAGCCTTACTCGTCCGAATTAATTAATATAGATTTTAATTATATGCAATATTTGATTATGTGTGATATAATAACATAATTAAAATTGAAAAATAGCTTAGAAAATATCTAACGTCACTTAAAACGTAAATAAAATACACACGTTGCTAAAAAAAAATCTTATAATATGAAAGGATGTATATTTTTAAATAAATATATATAACAAAATACATGAAATAAAAATAAATACCTTGTAAGTTTGTGGAAACATTTTCGTAAACTTACACTCATTAACAAACAAAATTAACTGGCGCACACCGGGTTTCGAACCCGCGACCTGCGGATTCGTAACCGAGGATTTTAACCGCTTGGCCACGGAGGTCGTCTACTTAACTAGATACTACATATTTATGCAAAATGATGTGTTTTTGCACGCAGTATAGAAGAATGAGGAGTAAAAAAAACTTTTAATTGCTCTTGTAGACGTACTACGTAGTTAATTAATAAATATATTCGATAAAAAATAATTCATTCATTTTCCTAGCTGAACCAATTACCCGTGACATTAGCAGTCCGCACAATTCGAGGAAGCGATGAAAAGTTCGGAAGGAAGTCATTCCCAACGTAATGTGATAAACAATACGACGTATATTTCTTGCGTTAACGTTGTGGGGAAATTATTCAGAAAAAATACACAGCCAATGAGGAGAAAGTAATTATACTCCGGCATGTTGTTAAGCTTGGCTAATTGAGACAACTCTTTGTTAAGATTTTATGATTGTCAGATATGTTGTAATGTGCGTTCACTTGATAAAATCAATTGAAGTTCACGATCAAGGTTGGCATTTAGGACATTCTACAGTATCTCGTGAGGTGATATTTCACAAAAATGGCGCTTTATAAATTAGCCAAGTATTATTAGGATGAACGAAGTGTCTGCAGAATGTTTTCCAAAGTCACGGTATTTGAAAGAGAGAGTACGAAAACACTGAGCAGTATTTATATTTATTTTTTATTGTATACGCCCAAGTAGTATTTTTCATATAAAGGTACATTTTACAGTGATACAAGTGTTAATTATTTGTTCATATGAAAAATTAGAATGAGTAGTAAACGCCCAAGGGGTCGTCTCGTTGTAAGGGAGACGACGGGTTCAGCTTGTAGGGCCTCGGCTTTCAAGTGAAGATGCTGCGGGTCTGGTCCAGAGAGAGGTGTAGTCAGGCGGTCCAGGGGGGCAGGCGATGGTCAATGAAAAGTCAGGAGTCAAGTTGAAGGCGATGTCAGGGCGAAGAGAAGTCAAGATGAAGTGATGCTGGCGGAGGATGCTTGTGATCTGCCTTCCTCTGGTTTTTGCGCAATTAATATTGCGCTCCAGAGCGCGACCACGGATTTGGGAGATTTGTATGGGGGAATTTTGTTTCCCCCTTTCTCTCTCTTTCCGGGTCGCTGGCAATTTTGTGGGACAGATTTTAGCAATCTATCCCCTTCTCCTTTTTACCAGCTTTCACCTCAACTTAATTTCACCCCTCTATCATTTTTATTAAGTTCACAAATACATATCAAAAAATACAATTCACAAATAATGCCCGGTTTTTGGGGCTAAAACTCTTAATAACTAACTTATCCTAACATTTACATACATAATAATATAACAGTTGTGTAGCTGGAGGCCAAGTTATCACCCCGGTATATTTTATTTGGCCGGGTGATTAACCTGGCCCCCGTAAAAAGGGTTAGACAGATTATTTTTCTCCCGGACCCGCTCGCGCAAGAATCGTTAGGTCGGCCGGGATCGGGCGCGCTACGCGCCCGTCATCCCGCTGGTTGCTGCCTCAGTCTCGCCGACCGAGCCCAAAGGGCTGATTCCTTCACGTCATTCGGGCTTATCAAGCCGGGAGACACATACATTACAATGATTAACATTTCTAAATAATATACAATAATCTTAATGCTACACATTTATCGTGGACCATGTACGTCCGACACACTCCCCTCATGGAGCTTCGCTACATTCCCCTTCGGGAGGCGTACTGCGTTCACGTACGGCGGTGTCCCTGGCGGCCGGTCTGGGTCGCGGGGTGTTTGCCGCGAGTGACCTCTGGGGGGGTCGAATGCTCCTGGGGCGGCGATCTCTCAGCCGTCAGTCAGTGAGTCGGCTCCTGGTCGGCCAGATACTCCTGGGGGCGGCAATCTCTCAGCCGCTTGCCAGTGAGTCAGCTTCTGGTGGTCCGGATGCTCCTGGGGACGGCAATCTCAGCCGTTTAGCCAGCGAGTCGGTCAGAAGGTCGGCCGGATACTCCTGGGGGACGGCAATCTCTCAGCCGCTTGGCCAGCGAGTCAGCTTCGCGGTCCGGATGCTCCTGGGGCGGCAATCTCTCAGCCGTTTAACCAGCAAGTCGGTCAGAAGGTGGGCCGGATACTCCTGGGGGACGGCAATCTCTCAGCCGCTTAACAGCGAGTCAGCTTCTGTGGTCCGGATGCTCCTGGGGACGGCAATCTCTCAGCCGTTTAGCCAGCGAGTCGGCCAGAAGGTGGGCCGGATGCTCCTGGCGGGCGGCAATCTCTCAACCGCTTAGCCAGCGAGTCGGCCAGAAGGTGGGCCGGATACTCCTGGCGGGCGGCAATCTCTCTCAGCCGTTTAGCCAGCGAGTCGGCCAGAAGGTGGCCGGATACTCCTGGCGGGCGGCAATCTCTCAGCCGCTTAGCCAGCGAGTCGGCCAGAAGGTGGGTCGGTGATTTGACCCTTGGTGGGCCGGCGATTCATCAGCCGGCAAGCGTCAGCCGGCGATTTATCAACCGGCAATAGTTTTGTGACCGCCTCCGAGCGAGTCACGTGTGCCAGGCTTCCAAGGCGCTGGCGGGGGTGAGATGGTCCAGACGTTAATTTTCCTCCGACGGGCGCTTCGTAAAATGTGGAGAAGTTGTCATCTCCGTCGGAGGTTGCTGGAGCTCTCTTGTCCAGCAATTTTATGCCAGACTTTGTTGAGGGCGGCTCGTGAGCCGTACCGAGTCCTGAGGAGCGTTTTCCGCGTACGCTGTGTGACTCCCCTCATCGGGAATCGCCTCTAGGCCTGACTCGGTTTGTGGGAGATTGAAACAATCTCCCGGTTCGTACGCCAATGCTCGGGCTCTCTTTCTTTGGTTGGCGCCGGCCGTGTCTGCGTGTAGGTATTTATTACCATACTTTTCGCCTCCGTCCGCAAGAGGGGCGCGGGAAGCGGGGCCGAGCCATTGTTCGCTTTGCTAGGCCGCCGCTGTCTTGCCGTTCCGTGACGAGACAGTCTGCCGGGTGGTGGAGTGCGGAGAAGCGGGCCGGGGGTAGCGCTCGTTTTGCTTGGCCGCCGCTGTCTTGCCATTTCGTGACTAGACTTTGAGCCGGGCGGAAGCGGGGTGGAGCTCTTGCTCGTTTTACTGCCCTTCGCTGTCCCGCCGTTGCGGGCCGGACCTGCGAGCCGGAAGGATGGCTGCGGGGAAGCGGGGGGCGAGCTCGGCCGGCACTGTTTCGTCATTTCGCTTGGAGACAGTCTGCCGGGCGGTGGGGCGCGAGGAAGCGGGCCGGGGGTAGCACTTGTATTGTCGTGCCATATCGGTAGCAGCCGTGGTTTCACCCGCCGGCTACCGCTTGTGGTTTGTCCCGTAGCAGTACTCGGGCTGGGCTGAGTCGTCGGCGGGGCGTCATTCTGCGTCTGCAAGGCTCCGTTCGCTCGTAAACCATGCTGAGACGCCGCACTGTAATATGCGATGGTTCTCTGCGCCGCCACTGCAGTCCCGTTGTCTGTCGGCGGGCTGCTCATCGAGGCGGCGGTCTGGGTTGGTTGCCTCAGAGGCGCCATTGTGGCCGCCGATTGATCGCCGTTTGTATGATGGGCGCAATCCGTCACGGCCTTGTCCGGGCTGTATACTGCTCCGGGTGCTCCCGCAGCTCGGTCCGTTTCTGTGGGCTCTCCGCTTCGAGGCGGGGGGCCGGGGCTACGGGGTTGACTGCCCCAGTGCAAGTCAATATGTCCGCCGATTGCACGCCGCTTGTTTGAAAGGCGCAATCTGTCGCGGTTTCCGCCGATTGCCCGCCGCTCGCTTGATTGGCGCAATCTGTCGCGGTATTCTCCGGGCAATAGGGTGCTCCGGATGCCTCCGCAGCTTGGTCCGTTTCTGGGGCTCTCCGCTTCGAGGCAGGGGCCGGGGCTGCGGGGTGTGCAGGGGAGAAATCTCAGTGATGCAATAATTTCTAGCATCTGCCGATGATGTTCTTCTCTGCGCTGTGCACGCCGTCTTTCCGCACGCAGCTCTCGCCGCAATTGTCGGACGGTGTCCTCAATCGAAGCCTCGCTTCCTGACGAGGCTTCATTAGCTGAGGGGTGGACTTCAGGTTGTAAGGCTGACGTCCTTGTGGTCCATTCAGCAGCTTGGGCAGGGGCGCGGGCTCGTGCGGCGCGGGCTGCTGTGCTGCTGGTAGGGTTTTCCAGGTCTCCGAGTCGTCCCGAAGGATCCTGGAATCCGGGGGGCGCTATTCCGGCCGCCCCGGTTGTGAGATCATCCTGGCCAGGCGTTGACTTTCCGTCTGACGTGCTCTTCCTAGAGCGTAAGGAAGGCGCCATCCTTGGTGCTGCTTCACAGATGGATCCGGCTCGTGAAGGACCAACTTATGTACCCGACGTAATCAGGTACACAAGTAAACTGTATAGGGGGCGGTCCCAATCTGGGAGATGCTCCAAGGGGTCGTCTCGTTGTAAGGGAGACGACGGGTTCAGCTTGTAGGGCCTCGGCTTTCAAGTGAAGATGCTGCGGGTCTGGTCCAGAGAGAGGTGTAGTCAGGCGGTCCAGGGGGGCAGGCGATGGTCAATGAAAAGTCAGGAGTCAAGTTGAAGGCGATGTCAGGGCGAAGAGAAGTCAAGATGAAGTGATGCTGGCGGAGGATGCTTGTGATCTGCCTTCCTCTGGTTTTTGCGCAATTAATATTGCGCTCCAGAGCGCGACCACGGATTTGGGAGATTTGTATGGGGAATTTTGTTTCCCCTTTCTCTCTCTTCCGGGTCGCTGGTAATTTTGTGGGACAGATTTTAGCAATCTATCCCCTTCTCCTTTTACCAGCTTTCACCTCAACTTAATTTCACCCCTCTATCATTTTTATTAAGTTCACAAATACATATCAAAAAATACAATTCACAAATAATGCCCGGTTTTTGGGGCTAAAACTCTTAATAACTAACTTATCCTAACATTTACATACATAATAATATAACAGTTGTGTAGCTGGAGGCCAAGTTATCACCCCGGTATTTTATTTGGCCGGGTGATTAACCTGGCCCCGTAAAAAGGGTTAGACAGATTATTTTTCTCCCGGACCGCTCGCGCAAGAATCGTTAGGTCGGCCGGGATCGGGCGCTACGCGCCCGTCATCCCGCTGGTTGCTGCCTCAGTTGCCGACCGAGCCCAAAGGGCTGATTCCTTCACGTCATTCGGGCTTATCAAGCCGGGAGACACATACATTACAATGATTAACATTTCTAAATAATATACAATAATCTTAATGCTACACATTTATCGTGGACCATGTACGTCCGACACATCGTATATACATTACGTGTAGTTAAATACATCAGCCACCTCTGCGTATGTATTACCAACTACATGCAATCTACAAGGTACAAGCGAGTACCCGAAAGACTTAGTCGCTATTTCTAATTTTGAAACTGTTAATCCGTGGTGGAATTCCATTTGAATGATTTAATAGTAAAACAGTTTAAAGTTTATTCTATTATTTGTTACTAACACCGGACCGATTTCGCTTTTTAACGGGTATCTTCAGACATAGGTATATTATTTAAAGTGAATCTAGGGTATGTATACTATATTTGTCCAGAATGGACGCTTATTGGGTCTATTTCATATTGAACATCTGTGACGTAGTATTTTGTTTTATTGCTGACAGAGACGGATTAACAATAACATTAAAATATAAGATTTACTTCAAATTGTACTTGTTCGAAGATTCCCGTTATAAGGTGAGACCGGTTCGGTCTAAATAAAAAATAGTGGAAAAAAGTTTAAAAACTTGGTATTATCTAATCATGAAAAAAGATTCTTGTTACAACTAAATATAATATTGGATCAAATGGTTCTCGTTGGTATATGCAAGGAAATAATATTCAGTAAATCAGGGCTGTCTATAATACCATTGACAATTTAAAAATAAGTCTTCGATCTGCAAGTTTTGATAATTTTAATTTATTCATCAAGTAGTTAAAGTTTATATTTTTAATGGGTAGATTAAGTTTATACTTAATATATCTAAGAATTTGTGTAGAATTTATTTGATGGAGTTGTGTGGAGATGGAGAGTGGATTTTAAAGTTATAGGACCAGATAGAAAAAGTATATTCAACTCGACTACGAACTTAAGACGAGTACAATATGTTTAATGTTTAAATATTCCTAGTCTCTGGTATTTTTGAAAAAGTAGCCCAGCATTTTTAATCCTTTTGGTGTAACGGAGTTGATCTGTGAACTAAAGTTAAATTTAGTATTTAAAATGATGACAAGATTATTGATTTCATTGAGTGGAGTAGGGAAAGTATTCGTGGTAAAACCATGTATGCCCTTTTAACAAATGTATTTATTTATTTTAAAAAGATCTCATAAAAACAGGTGTTCACCAAATACATTAAGTAATGAATGATATTAAAATATTGTATATATATGCATAGTTTAATAAAATAAACTAAACAGTTTTTTACACCCCACATATAGACAAGGTATTATATATCTGAAGGAGTAAATTAGTACCAACTGAAATATTGTGACGCATTATGTATAATGTAATAACGTAAATAATGTGAGCAATGAACAAAAAAAAAGATATAAGAGAAGTTCACTCTTGTATACATATTATGAGATAATCGTTGAATTGGTGAGGGTAAGAATGCGTGTAAAATATATATTTTATTTACGAGTATGTAGATCGTTATGTCTAATTTACTTACGTTACTATCTAACGGTCACTCTTGTACCTACGTCAAGAGAAAGTGACAGAACTCTATTTATGTGCATCTAAATATATCTAAGGTAGATGCAGCTTCATTGAATAGTTCCATCGCTTTATATATTGGTGCGTTTATGTATTAGGAAGTTCTGACTTTCGGTGTATAAAACGTCACACGATGCTTCGCACGAATGAATGTATTTACTTGAGGCAAACAAGTCGATCTCCTTTAGTATATATGGGTTATAAATACCTCCAGAAATCAACTTATTAAAATGTTTACCCAAAAACATCTTCCAGCGGGCTTGCAAGGTGTGGAAAATAAGAAAGAAAGATAAGAAATAAAAATGGGTAATATGTATACTCCCTCATGTATAAGTAACGCATAAACCTCTTTTGCACTCTTTCTATTTCGAGGATATGGTTCCGTTCTGAAGGAGCCCATACAATGGAACTATATTCCAATGTGGAGATCCGGAAAGAATTCAATGTAATATAAACGAAGAAAATTTTCGCTTTACGTATGTGGGATAAATCCATGTGAGCCCGTACTGTGAATGAAAAGACGAGCGAGTTTAAGAAAGGATCAAATATATGGTGTGAATATGTAGAGTAGAGCGAAACGGTCAAGAAAATTTTACATAATGTATCATATTATGATATGCTGGATGAAAGAAGACATCACCAGAAATACAAAGCGCCATTAAAAGAATCAAATAAAAATATTAACCTTTTAACCTACCCCCGAGGGAAAATACTTGGTGGCTTCAGATGTCTTCTAAACGAAAACGGGAAGTACACATAGTGTGCATAATTAGGAAAACGACATATAACATATATGTAAATAAATTGAATCTCTTAAACAGATATTATTTCTTAGCAAGCTCAGTCACTTTCTCCTTGTTATTAAAAAGATTAACTGTTAGTTGACAAGTGATTGCATGCAAAAAGTTGATTATCAATCTACTTACTTCGATATACTGTGTCAAATTATACAATAGCCCTCACAAGTAGAGCCAATATTTTTATGCTCATAAAGATAATAACAGACATTGGATTATAATACGATAAAAACAAAAATACCCATGACTTTTGGGTTCCGGTTCATTAGTATTTTATTTGATTTCATACGAGACCCGGTCCTCAAAAAACAATAATTTCACGGAAGGGAGGTTTCACCGGTTTAACGAAATATTACCATCAAAAAAAGAAAAAAAGGAACAAGTTCCAAAAATAACCGGTTACGACCCCCGATCATAAAAATCACGTGTTTTCTTATTTTTTATATAATGAACCGGAATATGTATTAATGACGAGAAAAGGCCGAAACATATATTAACGTCCAAAATGCAAACGTATATAATCTGATGTTTAATGATAATAATATATCTAAGCCATGAGAAGCAAATTTACCTCAGTTTTCACCTAAAGCGTTGTGCTTAAACTAACTGTTGTGTTTTATCAAGTTATAATGTTGCATGCAACATCAATTTCCTGGCTTACCGGAAGTTGGCGGAAAGTTCTTGGAAGCGGATCCTGTTTTGCGCTACACTTCATATTTATGTTGACTGTAGAGAAGCGGTAGAAGACAGCCTCCCAGCGAAGCAATCGACGTTACGTAGCCTATTTAATCATGATTCTATTAGAAAATTTACAGGTTGAAAATACAGCATATATTAAAGAAATATCTATAATAATTATGTTTTCAATAAAAGTAAAATAACTTTGTGGCACCATTTTACAAGATAAATAATTATCCAACAACAAAATGTTCAGATCATGCTAAAAAAGATTTTTTATAAGGATGTGTGCTAATTGTTTGTGTAAGAAAAAATATTAAACATAATTTAAAATATCCGTAAGCTTATACGATACACCATCCTAAAATTATAACTGATCCTAAATTTTGCTTTTGCAAACTATTTCGTCAAAGATATTTTTTTAATTATTTTTGTAAGTGCATCCCTTAGAAATGCAATTCTCAGGTTATTCGACAGATAGGTGTATAAATCTATAAAATTAATACATTTTGTTTATTATTAACATTTATTATTCACCTTTTAGAAATTCTGAAGAGGAATGTGTAAATAACTCGAAAATTCAAAATGTAACGCAGGCGTATCATCTTGGAAGTGGATGGGAGTTTTCGAACTCAGTGTTATGAAGGTTAACCTCGGGAGTAAAATCACTCTTGCTTAATGTGACAATTAGGAACCACCTGCTGTCGCACTTTAACCTCAAGTCATATTGTAAATACAGAACTATTTTTGTAGGGAATATTGTGTTTTTTTTTTAAATTTATCAACTCACAACCTTACAACACAAGAGGCCCTCTGGTTTTTATAAAAGCATGTTTTTTTTAATTTTTATATTTACACAAGATTCCCAATGGCACGAAATCAGTGGGAGGATGGCATTCCCAACTTGCGTATGTTGGGGAAGAGTAGGTTTGAGAATTACTTGGCAATTCAGATCTGGTCACTTAGGACGGCTAAAGTAATTTCAACCAACGTTTCAATTTTGAATGGAGGTCTTACTCCAAGGGCCCCAGCAAAAGCTTATCGAAAAAGTTTTTTTTTATCGATGTGCTTTTGCTAGAGGCTGTTATTTTTATATAATTGGTAACTCCATATTTAAGTATTTTGAGTTAGCGATGATATTAATATTATTAGTGTTTGTGTATTGAAATCTATGTCTGGAATAAGTTTCGGACCCCTCTTATATCGTTTGGGGTTTTAGCTACTGTTTTTTGTTGAAAAACTTTGTAACTTCATTTTTTTATAATTATAAAATCACTTACAAAAATAAGCTAGTCAAGGAACAAGTAAACCTTAATGGATAAAAAATATGCAACATTTACAGGATTTCCCATAACCCTGACATTATAATGAAGATCAAACTCTGAAATTGAATTTACTCCAAGAAAATTTTTTATAAGTTGCCAAATTTTAGCAGTAAACTCACGATTTGTTCCTATTGCACAGAGTAAATATTTTTTATAAAACAGCCTAGTCAACAGCAAAAAAAATTTAGTACATATTACAGATCGACACACTCAACTATGCAGTCAAGGACTCAATGGCATTGATAATTTTGATATGACATCAAACTAATGGTTTTCATTTCATATTGGATATAAATGCCTACCAAAAGCTTTAGTCACCTTTGTGAATCCATATTATTTTTTATTTTTCGGTTTAAATTTGTTATGTGCTAAATAAATTAATATTTCTACGTTCAATTAATTCACAATTCTAACATTTTAAGAACAAATGAATACCGCTCATCACCTATCATTTTTTCACCATAAACAGTAGGGAATTAGATTCATTAATAGGCACCACCTGTTAAAAAAATTATTATTATTCATTTCCGTATCACATTATCTCGCCCTATCTCCGGTGTCAGGTGTCAAACAGCTTTTTACATTAGACTGCAAGAACACTGTTGACAGCCTTTTATGAAAAGCAATTATTTTTTAATGTAAACAAAGGATTAGCTTTCATAAATTAAGTAATTTAGCGACCTTTACTGATAAAGGCCATTATAATTTTTCTGGGTGAAAAAAAACTTTTCCCAATTCGGCTGAAACGTATTATAATTCCTTTCAGCCGCTTAAAAGCCTTTTTCAAAACTCGATAAAAACAAAATTAAACCACGATTTGGAAGGGTTGAAGAAGGGGGCTGAGAAGGGGGTTGGGATGTCAAAAAGGTTGTTCTAGGTCACAAGGGTGGCAGATAAAAGGAGGTTCTATCTTGCCGATACTTTTTCTTTTTTGAAGAAGATATTTTGGCTTTGATATGGGTAGGGTTCAGTGGGGAAAATAATCAATCTGACAACTCCTCTTCTATTTTCGATATTTCTCCAGGCTTTCCTCTTTTTCGCAGATAATTTACGTTTGTCAAATGTTATTAGCTTTGTCCAAACAGTGCGCAGCGTGCGTCGCATAAGCTGGACAAATGCGACTTGATACTGATATTGCTTGATAGCAAGCGTTGAGCATTCATGTAAAGGGTCGAATATATTAATCTAGGTTGTCTCAATTGATTTCACACCTTTAATCTTACTATTATCTTTGACCTTAGAACGGAGTTCCCTAGTGAGGACTCTTTTTCTGAAACTGTAAAAAAGAAACAACACAAATAAATAAATTACACATTATTTTCTCCGTTCGACTGCTAAATTATTTATTTGTTGTTTGGGAACTGCCTCGAGTACTAGCCGCGGGCTGATAGACCAAACAATGAACATCGGCATTTTATGAAGTTAATCATATATTTTGTTGCTTGAGGATGGTTTAAGCTTTTTTCTCTTCATTGAACAGTTTTGGGTATTTTATATAGAAATGGTAAAAATAAACGTAACCACGCTTCATTCACTTCACAATCAGTGGCCTAAATAATAATGTATATTAAATTTTATATTGCAGCCATAAAGTAAAAACGCCAAAGTAAAAGCTCTGAAATTGTGAAATTTTAATAGCTTTTAGAAACAAGTTTTCATTATGAGCTTTGTATCTTTAAAATATTCAATAAACTCTTAAAAAATAAGACGTGGCATGTTTTTTCACATTTTTGTTTCTGTTCAATAAGAAGCTTTCAAAAATAAAGTTTTGAAACTTATTTATGTGGCATTTGGGTACTAAAATATAGGTTAACATAAAATTTAAAGGCGGTTTCATTTTTTGGATTTTGTGTATTGTAAAATATTTTAGCATTTCTTTTTTTAAATAAAAAAATATCATTACGGTCGTTTCATTTTGTCATTATATAATTTAAGTCATTGTGTTTGAAATGATCATTGTGTTTATAAGTGATATGCATACATTTTTAATCAACTCATATCAGTGAAACGTTATTCGTATTATTTATTCCTGCACAAGTACCTCGTTGCGACTAATTTCGTGTTTTTTTGTTATTGGTTTTCTCGGGAAAAATCTACCAAATATTTATTGAAGTCAGCCAGCGAAAATCTAATCATTATACTTTTTCCCGCTCTAATTAATGGATTTTCAATCAAAAAGCTTGTTGTCAGAATATGAGCATTTATAAAGTGTAGATTTTTTCCCATTTACGCAATTACAAACCATCAGAAATCAAAATTAGAGAATAGTTTAATAATTAATCATAGAACGTGGGATAAAAATTATCCAATTCAAGTTTCGGTTTCCAGAAATATGATGTTTTACTTTCGGAATATGAAGTTGTGATGCCCCTCCTCCTTTTTCCTTGAGTCTACGTTTTAGACAACCTTGAAGTGTCCATCATCAGGGCAAATATTTAGAGTGTAGATAAATGTAAAATTATTTATGTAATTTTAATACCGCGGTACCGTGGGTTGTTGGGATACTTCAGGATATAAATTAAATAATATTTATGCTCCAGAAATTCATTCCCTGAAATTTCAAAGTCTAGTGTTTGATGATTACACAAATTCTAAAATGAACAACTTTTGAAGTTCGCTCGAAGAAACGAGAGTTTTTTCATTGTTTTTTTACAAAAAAAAATCAGAGATCAAAATCTTTTGTAGTTTATTCCATCTCGTCAGTGATTATGTCATTACACATATCATGACAAAAACCTTTGAAGTTCATTCCATCTTGTCAATAGTTCCATCATTGTGTTTTATTACACAAATACAAAGACCAAAATCCTATGAAGTTCATTCGATCTTGTCGATAGTCTTCTCATGTTATTTCCACAATTTCTACAAAAACAGGTTACACAATGAAGACGTCCTTGTAGGGCCTGTGGTCGAATAGGCCAGCTATGAGGTGGAAGAGGGTAGCTATCAGTGCGAACATCTTCGCACAGGTCCCGGGGTTCTTGCGGGCGGAGGTCTTGCTGTGGCGCCTCGGCATTGCGTAGATCCTCTCCATGAGTATCTTTCTTTATTCCAAGATGATCTGGAAAAAATCAACAAATATTTAAGAGCGGAAAGGTTAGTTAGTCGATCAGTTAAATGCGTGGAATTTCTATCCAAGCATCGCGGATTTAATCCTCTGCTAGCTAGGCCTCCATCATTAAACGTTGGAATAACCTGAGGTATTTGAGACAGACCACTGTTTAAAGTTGTACCTCAGACGACTTATGAAAAGGAAGAAGTATAAGTATAAGAAATCTACTGACCGAAGCGACATCATTAAAGATTAACGGTCAACCCCGTTTTTTTTTAACATGTAAACGGTTCTCGTTAACCGTCGACTCTCGGTCTGAAAGCGGTTTGTCCGAAGTTTTATTTTGACTTTTTGATCAGCCGTTAATTAAGCTGTGAAGCATAACAGCCATAAAATATAACTAAAATACGCGAATTGATAATATATATTATAATATGATTTCAACATTTTTTTTTATTGTTATTATAAATTCCATTTCTTATGATAATAATCAAAGAAGAATATAATAATCAATAAAAGTTGGCAAGCGAGTTGCAAGCTGTATGATAGAATATTGATTGAAAGGGTAAGAATGAAAACAAAAGACAAAATATGGGACATCCAAGGTGCTTTTATGAGTGGAAGGGGGTGCATGGATCAAATTTTCTCATTGCGGATGCTTACAGAAAAGTTTTTGGCAAAACACCAGAAACTTTTCTGTGCTTTAGTCGATTTTCAAAAGGCGTATGATCGAGTTGATAGGAACAAATTTTGGAAGGTATTATCCGTGTATGGAGTTAACACAAAGCTTATACCATACAAGCAATAGCGTCCTTGGACGAGGGAAGCGTTGCATGTGTTAGAGTGAACGGTGATTTTACGAAGTGGTTTAACATCACAAAAGGTGTAAAGCAAGGCTGTGTAATGTCACAGTGGTTGTTCAATTTGTGCATGGATAATTGTATGCAAGAATTAAAAGGTGTGGGCTTGGGCGCGAAAATGAACAATCTGAAAGTATGTTGCCTATTGTATCCGGACGATGCGATGCTGATTGCTGACAGTATGGTAGATCTACAGTTTCTCGTGTCTAGGATGAACCAAGTATGTATGCAAAATGAGTTGATGATAAATGTAAGTAAATCCAAAGTCATGATGTTTGAAAGAGAGAGTACGAGAACAACGTGCAATATAGTTGTGAATGATGAATACTTGGAGCAAGTGGATGAGTTCGTGTATTTAGGAAGTATGTTCACGAGAGACGGAAAGGCTGATAAGGATATTGAAAGAAGGGTGAATGCAGGAAACTCCATTAATGGAGGACTGAACGCTGTTGACGCAAATAAAAAATTGTACAAAAAATCAAAGCTAGCAGTCTACAATGGAGTGCCTGTACCAACCCAGATGTATGGCAGTGAGGCATGGAACTGGCAGAGGAAGGATGAAAGTAGACTGAATGCTGTGAAATGAGATCTTTGAGACGTATGTGCGGTAAAACCATTTATGACCGTATTAAAAATGTGGATATCCGGAAAGAATGCAAGGCTGATGTGAGCGTAATGAATGGGATCAAGAAAGGGACGCTTATATGGTTTGGGCATAAATAGCGAATGAACGAAGAAAGGAGTGTGAAAAGAATATATGATGCGAAAGTGAATGGAAGAAGAAGTCGAGGACGCCCGAGAAAGACATGGCACGATCAAGTAAATCAAATATTTGAATCGGGTCATGTGAAGAGTCAGAATAACAGAAGAGTATGTATGAGACGATGTATGAATGTAAATGAAGCAAGGAGTGTGTGCCAAGACAGAGTTATATGACTGTCCGTCCTCTCTGCCTCGCGGGGAAACGGCGTGATGGTTAGTTAGTTAGTTAGTTAATAAAAGTTAAATAAGATTAGAAGATCAGAAAAATTATTCATCCAGGTATTGCATCCAACCGATATTTTTTTAAATTTTGAACTTGACAAAGTTGTTCTAATTTATAGTTAAATCCCATATTGAAGAGGGCTATCTATGGTAGCTCGTATGGTAGATCGATAACTCGCAAACGTTATTTTTCTTAAAGATGCAAATCATCTCGTAAAGGTTAATCGATTATTACGTGCCACATAAATTCATGATGTATCTCAGACAAACATTTTTTTCCTTGATCGTGTATTAATGCAAATATGTTTTTTTATGCGGTAATTTTATGATGCGAAATTATTTAAAGGCAAAGAACAGATAAATCAAATCAAAACAATAATAATTAGACACCAGGGATACTTTTTTTGACTGGTCGATTTATGGCTGTTTTCTAAATTTGACAAGACATGCTTTTTCAAATGCAAGTGTGAGAAAGGAGAAAATGTTATGGAAATGCCACGAGTTGAAATAAAAATAATTTTGATAAATGAATTGAGTTGGTTGATAGACCGGTGGTTAGGGTTCTCGGCTAGCAGTAGGGCGGTTTGAATTCGATTCTCACTGCGGGTACTGATTTACTCTTCTTTGAGATATGCTTAGGTATGTACTATGAATTTCGGGTTAGTGAGTCCTTTTTTAATAATTGTTTTTGATGATATTATTATTATCTTATTTTTTCAATCGTGTTTAAGGACCAGATTATTTTGGTAAGTACATATTCAAAGACCACAACATGTATTGTTGAAACACAGCGTGACTGTGGGTTGCCGTGGTAGGTTAGTGGTGAAAGCAGTCGCCAAGATGGCGGAAGATAACGGCATTTAAATCCCGTTGGCGTCAATAACCTTCTATCTATTTTGATTGTTTTAGTGGTTTATTAAACTGTGATTTACTAATAAAAATATGATCATATGATAATTTTTGTTTTTTTTTTCAATTTTAATGATCATAGATATTGATTTTATAATATATAATTTTAAATAATATTTGTATTATATTTAATTACAATCAAAATTAAAGCTTTTTGCTTGTTATTTTGATTTTATTATTGAAATAACATCAATAATCTCCTATGCGAATATGAAACAGAAAAGGCCAGAAACTAAAAAAAATAACGGTCACCAAAAAATAGCGAAAAAAAATCGAAAAATAAATATCGAAAAATCTAAAAAGAATATCGGAATAATAATTTTCATCGGTGTTAACTAATATTTAATAAAAAAAAACATGTTAATAAAATAAAACCAAAGAGTTTTATTTATAAAAAAAAACAGGTAAGCCAAAATGAAATTTTCAGGTTACGAATAACCTGAAAATATTTTAAAACTACCATCGTTAAGGCAAGCAGAATAGTTCCTTGTGCAATCATAAAGGACTTAAAGACGCCTGGAGTTGAATCTGGCGATTGCTGCTCGACCAACTAGCTGGTCCACATTTTTTCCATGTTTTTTGTAATTCAGAAAAATTATTTGATTTTATTTATTATTTATTCGTGCATATCTCATACATCCAATAAAGTATAAACATCCATACTGATACGAGTATAGTGGAATAAAAAATATAATTGTAAAAATACGTAAAAAATATGCAATTAAAAAATAGTTAGTCGATGTTTTTAAATTAATTAAAATATTATTTCACCTTCAAAGAAGTGTGTAGAACGGTGCAGGCACAATTATTTTTTTTAAATATCGAGATTGTTTCAGGACTGCAAATTGCCAAATGGCCTGAAATCATCAAACGTCACACAATTTATACAGAAATGCCGATGTTTCATGGCAAACAACCGAAATACCATTATTCAAAGGCGTTCAAGTTCAATGTAGGAATGTATTCAACGTTTGTCGTTTAGTAGTTCCTACGCAGCTTCGCCTAACTTCGTCACTACTTTTATTTAATCTGAAACAAATTGAATATAATTTTATTGTAGTTTATTTATCAGCAGTTCAAAGTGAGTACACCAAAATTCCATATCTAATGGTGGACATAGCATCGCGAGCTGTAAATAATATAACTAAGACGAATTCAATCGAAATCACGTATTTCTTGGGCTGGCGGCGATAAAGTTTGAATTTGCCACTCGACGCAGGCCGTCTGCTTTGATTAATGTAAGGGGATATTGGCGAAAAGGATGTTTCATTTTATTTTGTCGAACACAAATATTTAAAAAAATTTCACACCAATCTTAAAAAAAAACTAACTTTAATAATAATAATTGGATAATTTGGATAGCGCCGTTTTTGTGAAAAATCACCCCAAAGGCGCTGTACCGCATCATTCAATAAAACTTCCGAAAAAAGGTTCGTAAGGAAGAGATAGGAAACTCACTTTTTTAATTAAAGATAAGACTAAGATGAGTTCTACTCTCAGTATTTAATCACACACATCATCTTCGATCGATCAAATTTTTGAACCAAGAAAAATGATTTTGCATAATTTTGCATTTCACCTTAACTTAGAAATTTCAGACAAGATTTGAGACCAGATTTAGAACTGTGTCAATAAATTAAGCTTCATTACCTCAAAATTCCAAAAAATAAAAGCAGTGCAAATTTTATAATACCGTAGCAAACTGCCGGAGAGTTTTTGCCGAGACAGGCAACAAATTTTCTGCTCTAAGGTTAAGTAACTTTTTTACGACTTTTTTTACGGCTTCGCCCGAAATAAGGTTTAAAAACTTTGGACCACACTGTATTATCGTCTTATTTTTTGGTCAGTGAAATTGATATTTTGAAGCTTCATAACTGATGAAAGTTATGTTTTGGTGTTGATCTGGAAAATCTTAAAACCTCTGTTTTATATCATAAAATTGAGATTTTGAAAAAATTATAAGCTCTTCGTCGGTCAAAATTGAACGCCTTTATTTGTTCGCCATAAAAACAATGTGGCCATAACTTACTTGCTGATCTATTTACACATGTCTCCTTCGATACGCAGTTAGGTCATTCTTTTACAGTTTGCTTAGTCAAAGTGCAAATTCAGTATGTTCAATATGTGAACAGAAGGTGTTGGCAAACAGAGGCGGAAACCAGATGGTGCCTCGTGTCTAAAACAACCAACCGCAATAAATCTGTCTGCGATCGATTGTTTTAATCAGGGATGAATTAATTGTTGATGCGTGTCTTACTAGTTGTTGCTAACCGGCTTCGCCTAATTTCAAAGTATCACCTTTTCCCTGGCGCAGTCGCTTAACCGCCATAAATTTATGTTTTTCTTGGATACATCGAAAAATGTGGATGCACTTCGCAGATAATCCTAAGAGAAAAAATAAAACTAAACCGCCAATTTAAATTCAAGATTTTTTAACTCGTAGGTCCCAGACATACCAAAGATATTGATTCTGCGTTCAAGAAATAATATTGAAACTAGGAAATGTTTAATGAAGAAGATATTTTAAAAAATGTTCACTTCTGGCGCACGGACACGCTCACAACACACTTCTTTCAATTTACCTCTTCAGTGTGTAGGTCCTTTGAAGTGACTGTTAATTATGAATGTATTGCTAGTAGTTAGAGTTACTACCTGGCTTCGCCCGAGTTTCAACACTATTATTCCATATTGTCTTCTTTACAGTTATATGAATAATTCATAAATACACAGCTTTAGATGGACAAATTTTATTTAAACCAAATTAAAATTTACCCATTTATCAGATGTACCAGTAAAAACCACAGATCAAGAACAAAATAAATTGGTTATCTCTGGTATATTTAGACTGGAGAATCCAGAATAGGAACGCTGCAAGACTTGAAACAGACACGGTTATGTTTACTGATCAAATCACACTTATCCTACCTTTTCTCAATTTCCTCCAGTTTCACAATTTTTCCAAAATGTGGATTAAATCCAGTTGTAGACTCCGGGCAGTTAAATGCCTTATAACACACACATCAATAAAGTCGGCAGTCAAAAGTCACGTACAACGGTTCTGATATAATCAAGCACATATTGTATCGTACATTTTTATTGCGATTTAAGGATTTTCCAGGGGTTTTCCTTCCCACGGTTCGGAAACTTCCACTGGAAAAGTATATAAGAGAAGCAGATAAAGAATACGTGACGATGTTTACTATTTCTGATTGGAAAATAACTGAGGTGGCTTAAATTTAACCATGTAGCTAAAAAAAAAGAATACAAGCGTTCGTGAGATTATAATAATACAAAACGCGTGGTTCAATTATTTTCTTTTTTATCAGAGGATCTTGAGGTGCTGACGATTATCCTAAGAAGATTATTCATGTATTGGAGGAAAGGATTGTCTAGAGAAAAATAATAACTTTTATATATTATAGTATTTCTTTTTGGTCTCTTACCCTTGCTTTCATATGTTGAAAATTGATTCTTTAAATTGTGTTCTTATTCTTCCTTCCAGTATTTTACTGTATTTAAACTCAATATTCACCTCTTTAAAAATGTTTTCCACAACACAGGTGACCTCCTGGTGTGGAGGACATTTTACATAATCTTATATTTTTAAAGAGCAAGTAAAGAAAATCAATATTTAAAAGTAACGCGCATAATGAGGGAAGCAGGAGTTGGGGATACCTGTGGAAGACGTTTCACTATCAAATAAATGGTATTCTGATGTCGGGTCGTGTTAAGAGCCGCTATAGCAGAAGATTACGTATGAATACGAATGGAAGCCAGGAAAGTCTGCCAAGAGTGTTGTGATACTCCCTCTTCTCTTCCTACCCCTGCGGAGAAAAAGTCTGTGTGTTAGTTAGTTAGTATCTATCCTCTGAGCGGAAAGCTCAATGTGTTTGATTTACCTGCATGAATCTATTCAAAGGAGGGCGGTTTATCCGAATAACAATCGGTTGTCACCAGATCGATTTCCATTTCAAGTGCTCGGACGAACACTTTGTATGTTTGTTATTCGTGTATTTCAACGGAGCCTGCTCGGAGTAACTAGCAGCATTTATCTTCTGTGCACTAGTTCACCAGCAAGAAACTCGGTGAAGAAAAGTGCCAATTCACAGTTGATCTCGGCAGCATGAGAAAGGGCCATTTGTTATAGTTATAGACAGCCTCATTTTATTCAGGCCTTTTCAAGATCCGTATTTATAAATCCCTCTGTACGTCACCTTCCTTCCGCCGCCTTACAGCGTCTGATATTTTCTTCCTCCGGCTGTACACAGTAGGTTTGTTGGGTTAACTTTTATGAGATGACATAAAAAATAAGATTTACGAAATTTAATTTGGTTGCAGAGTGTAGATAAGTGAACTTCGTATAAGTTTTAGAGTCTTATTTAAATTTCAAGTAACGGTTTGTCCAACCTTCTAAAGTGTAGTTTTCTTCTAAAATTATAAACATAGACCTAAGATTTTTATGATAACGATTAGTGTTCGGTTTTAGCAGATGTTCTGTGAGGTGTATATTTTTCGGAAACAATTAATATTTTAGATGTATTGAATTCAACTGTATTTCGAACAAAAATGCGTAGTTTTCAAACGAATTCCATGATTCCAAGATAAATTGATAAACTGTTTTGATGATTGAAAGTGATGACACTCCATATAATTAAGCAGTGCCTATGGATTGAACTGTCCTAAGAATACTTTCAGTGAGCGGAATACAAATGGGCATCAACCATATTATCTACATCAATCATTGTAAAATTCTTCATTAGAAAAGCGTAGGAAGGACTTTGATTTAATTTGCATTTTCAAAATTATTAATTGTATAATTGACTCACCTTCTTTGTTGCAACTCACCCAGTTCAACATTCCTTACCGTAGACTCAGAAACAATGAATTGCTGCTCCTCAATCATCACTCTACTAATTATGGGTATCATTCTCCATTGTCCAGAATGTCGAGACTTGTTAACTCAAGCCATGGTCTTGAAATTTTTGGTACCAGTCCAAATATTTTTGTCATTCTTTACGACTCTACCAAAACTTTGACTTGACCTTGGCTTTGATTTGAATATTCTTTCTAATGTATATTTTTTCCTATTTCTGTCATTGCTTAATTAAATTATTATGTATGTGCTGTTCTTTCTCTGTTGCTTTTTTTTCCCATTTCGTGTTATGTATTTTTTTGTAAGTGTCCAACAGTCTTAGTTTATAAATAAATAGCAATATTGCACATTTTGTAAAAAAAAAAGTTAATTATTTTACAAATTTATTAAAAATAAAATGTTTGTGGCAGCCCTAGAAACTGGCGGCAGCAGGTGATAAAAGATGTGCCTCACCTCCGCGCCCCATAAGCCGTCACAATCAGCGTTATCATCAGACATGGCGCTCTCACTTCTGATTGGAGCGCTCCTCGCTGTTCAGGTCAGTGTTCATGTTCATTACCATCATCAGTGGAACAGTGTTCAACTCATTATCAGTCATTGACTGTGTTCATATTCACAACAGAACTACTTAATATGTAATCTAGTCAAATTGTGTGTTCATGTTCATTAACTATTTCCGTCGGAATCAGTGTTCAACTTCATAACCAAGGAAATTAGATAACGTTCATATTCACAATTATTTACTGAGGTCAAAGTTGTACGTTCATGCCCGTTTACTATTTTCTTGAAATTTAAGTGTTTAACTTCATGAACAAGGAATTTAGGCAATGTTCATATTCGCAACTTTTATTCAGGAACCTACTTGTTACGGGCTTTTTTCATTATTTTTTCTTTCATCTGTGTTTAATTTCATCACAAGCCACTAGGCTATGTTCATATTAATAACTTAACCGACGAACTCACTCGTATGTTGGAACCCACTTTATATGTTATGTGTTCATTAACTACATAATATATAAGTGGGAATTAGTGTTCAACGTTATAACCGAAATATAGACAATGTTCATATTCACAATTTGCATGTCATATATATGGAGTATTATATGAACCTACCTGTTCTTATTCATTAGCTTACTTTTATAAGTGTTCAAGTTCATTACCGGAAACTAGGAAATGTTGTTCTCAACTCTTGTATTATGTTGGAATATAAAATCGTAGTTATGTGTCCATGTTCGTTACCCTGGTCAGTGGGAATCGATGTTTAACTTCATAACCAAATAAGTAAATGCATATGCTTTATGGTGAAGGAAAGATTAACATGATCACAACCATTATTAGTAGGACCTAGTGTTCTATAAAATTGTTTTCATACAATAGAAATTTGTATCCGCTGAACTATTGCAAGTAGCTTGTCATGTTCATAAACAGGCGTTACTAGTGGCACTAAGTGTTCCTGTTTATTACCGGGGAAATAAAGCAATGTTCACGGTTATCATTTATCCAATGCAACTCCACGTATTCATTTCTCATTAAATTTTCACACACATAGGTTACATCCTTACAAAGATTACTGAAACAATAGCTGCAATGTTCAAGTTCATAACCAACATCGGTGCGATGCACATTTTCCAAAACAACCGAAATAGCTTTCGCTTCTTTCGAGATTTTCGATCAATTTCTGCACTGATCTTCCTGTTGGTCTTTTTCTTCGAGTTTCCTGTTAAATAAAGCATTGCACTAAGGTTTTTATTCTGGCTACGTGGCTTGTGTATACCTACTTATGCAATATATTTGCCTATATTCTAATACCGCCATTTGTGCAAAAGAAATTCGTTAAGTAAGCTTGAATTTATGCTGGGGCATGCAATTTTAATCATCGCTCTATTTATGATGCGGTATTTTTCGAAAATGAAAGACAAACATTTCAAAGATACGAATCCCTGACAATATTTAAATTCCTGCAACTACCATTATTATAAGCGGAAAATGTAATGATGGTGGACTTGCTAGGTCACCCGACTCAAGTTAAAATCTGGTAACGTTTTAAATTCACTTTGGTAAAAAAATAACTGAACTAGAGTTCAATAAAAATTGTTTGATAGTCAATTGTGAGGGATTAAATATTCTGTTCACATTAATTACAAAGGCCATAATTTGACAATTTCAGCGAATGAATGCAGTATTCGGGTTTCATTAATCAAATAGTGATAATCGTTAACCTCAATAATTGGCATTCGCGATAAATATTAAACTGATGTACAGAGGGCTTTTCGAAATCCATTATATCCAAATAAAAGTAATGAGCTTTACGTAATTTAAAAAAAAATATATAATTTAATACCTTCTACCTGTTTGATGAAATATTTAAATGTGACTTGTGAGAGAATTTTTGAAAAACGAATGATAATGTGGTTAGGTAGGTACGTAGGTATTACATTTTAAAAAGATGTTATCAAATTTTCATTTTTTTATTTTTCTTTAAAAGGCACATTGAATTTTCCCCTAGGGTAAAACAAATATATTTAAATATCTATCCTATTGACTGCCAATTACATTAATATAATCAATTCTTCGTAGAATAATTATGTATAACTATACAATTATTTGTATGTCTCGCAATTAGAGTAGACTCAAAGAGAACGACACGACTCGATGTTCTTGCCAAACGTCACTGAGAAACAACCTTTTGTCTTGCTTACATCTACTTATTGTTTTTTAGCAAAAAATGGACAAAGAGTGTATACTCTCGAAAATGTAATACTCAAAACGTTTTTGCATTTATTCGAAAAGTTTTCCAGTGTGCTCTTTTCTAATAAATATATTTTTGTTCATTTAAATAATTTTCGTAATTTTGTCGAATAACAAGTTTGAATTATGATGTATGCAAACAAAGCATATGTGTGAGTACTGTGTTTGGACTCCCCCTTTAGCGGAAGGTCTGACTCCATAACATTTTTATTCGAATACATGATTTCCTAATTAATAGGTTGTATGTTTTCTCTGTTAACAGTTTTTTTTTTATAAAAGCATTAAAACTTATTTCATTCCATTTCCCCACAGTGGTAGCCATAGATGATAGAACGCCACACGACTCTATCTTGCTTATTTTACACTCTTAGATCATCCTGGACCCTGATTCAAACATTTCATTCACTTGATGCAAGTTATCTTACCGGGGCGTCTGATGCTTGCGCGTCATATTATATTCTTCTGACATTCGACCGGTTCTAAAAACATCCACTCATTAAATATATTTTTGAAAGAGTTTGCATTAAAATGGGAAAGAAAAAGGGAATATTAGCATAATATCAGTGGCGTGAGGTGGTAATTATTAACGGAATCTTAAAAAAAACTTCTATTGACTGAAAAAAACAATAATTAAAACAATGTATCATACGCGTCCTTATTATAGACGTACCATTTAACGAGGATTCCAACCTCACAGATTCTGAGTCATGCAATTAAAGTCTCCGCATTATCTTTGCACAGCTTTGGACGCCAGCGCCATTCCTTATTAAGTGTTTTTAGTTAAAACTAATTTTCCGTGGCATTTTTGGCATAACAACATATGCCTTTCTGCTTTGGCTTCCAACAACGATGTTAGCTTAATTTGTTTTACATATTTATTGCGTATTACTTGAAGATTAATAACATCAGAAAAAACAAATATCTACGTCATAAAATAACCGTGAAGCAAATTCTTTGCCCTAGATCAACAATGTCAAAAAATTGATTGATTTATCCACAATTGTTCAAACAATTGATTTGACAGATCAAATTTAATGTTGCCAGAATAAACAAATGCTGCATTTACGCAAACACCGACACATAATAACAATTCCAAAAGATGATCACAAACAACAGATGGCTTTGTGGTCATTGTTGGCCATGTTTATTCACTAAACGCAATTGCACAAATAATTGAACACTCGATAATGTTTGAACTGTTTTGGTGCAAATATTAATTCATCGAGTGTTTTTTTCCTTAATTTGAATAAGAGCACTCAATTATTGGGAATAATAAATTTATGTTATTTTTTGTTCATTTTTTCAGGGCGCAAGCTTCGTAGCATCCAGCCAAATATCATCGTGAGTAGTACCATATCATGTTTATATTCATTAATATTATCATTTATTACCTTAATTATATATTTTTTAAGAACAAAATCAATAATCTTCAGTGAAAAGTATGAGATTGATTAAAAATGTCGGTTTCTGATAAGGTCCCAATGGCTGAATTGGTTGAAGCGTTACTCCAGGATAGAGTAGAGAATCCGAGTTCGAGTCTCGGTTGTGAGCGTTGTGACCATTGATTTTTTTTTTTGGCTTTTTCTGTTTCATATGTGTGTTGTTGATTATAGATATTATTTTCTTTAAAGCATTAATGCTTTAAAGTTATTTCTAATTTCATTAATATATTAATTTTCGTTTTTTGAAATTTCGGCACATATTCTTAAACTGAATTTGAACAAAAAAAATATAATTCGTCTTCTATTTGTTCTTTTTTTAATCGATGGGTTTAAAATAATGGGGCGAAACAACCCAGAGGGGTAGAAGTCAAATACAAGAAAAGAAAGTTTTTAAAGTCCTGCTAGGCTTATTATGCTTTCGCATGACAGCTGTTTCACCTTTCGAAGGTTGCCAAAGAGTTATTATACAAACAGAATACCTCCCTCATTAATCACATTGTCATATTTATTTCCTAATAATTGGTGTAATTAATGAATCTGCTCCAATGCTTTTCTGCAGATTTCTTCTGAAGGAAACATGGGAACTCTTTGAGCTAGGAAACTTAACAAAGCCAAACCTAAAGTATCGCATTATGACCTAACCGTTTTTCTATTGTTTGAATCTCCAACAACGCTCTCGTGCCAATCAATTCTCGAGAGAACATGGAACCTCATTGAACAAGGAGAATTCGGAGTCTAACCCAACCTGATCACATTTGCAATGTGAAAAACTGGAACATAACCTAACCATGTTTGGATCCCAACAATGTTTTCTTGTATAGGTAGATCCCTGCTCCAGGGAAAATGGAAACCTTCGATATCGAGCCTTAACCTAACCATGTTTGAAACTTCAACATTGCTTTCTTGCAGATCTCTCCTCGAGGCAACATGGAACCTCGTTGAACAAGGAGAAGTCGAACCTTACGCACTGCTGCTGAAGAAGGAAGTGGTTTCCACCGGCGGATTATATGGCCTCGGAGCCACCCTCACCGGAGTCGGAGAACTCGCCTGGCCACGACCAGCTTCTGGTTGCGGACACTCAAAAGTAAGACAAATACTATTAGAACCGTTTCGGCTTCGGAGCCATTATCAGACAGTTACTCGGCATTATGGCATCTTAACTATTAAGTTAAATATTTGGGGTTTTCACTTGTTTTTTGAAGCAGCAAAGACTGTCAAACAGTGCGCTCTGGCATCATAAAACTTAGATATATTTTTTTTGTATTTATATTTCTAAAAAATACAATATTTTCAGCTCAAAAAGTCATGTTACATATCATGTATGGAGATTTTAAAATCATCTAACTTAACTGTTATTTGTTTGTTTCATATTTGTTTCTTTGTTCAATAAGAAAAACTTGTTTTTTTATGTTATTTTTTTAGCGAAACATTAAGCGTAGTCGTAAACATATGAGAATGAGGCAGAGGTCACGATGGATCCATCAGTAGTATGGCACTATTAATATACATTTTCTGATTTTTCTCAATATTGAACCCTTTCTTTCATCCAGCTCATCAACGCCAACGTCGCCCTCCATAACGGAAACCTCGCATGGGGAGAACTCGAAGACGCAGTGGACAGCTACGCAGTCGTGCTCGCCCAGGCTGTCGACAACCTCCGAATCCTCGGTCTTAGCTGCATCATCCCAGCCCCATGGGTAATTATAACCAAATGTCAATATTAGAAGATAGTCATTTTGTTCTGAAATTTGGAAAAAATCAAAGCTAGCCTTTATTCATCAATCCTTTCACTTCTTATTTTTCAACAAAACTGCCTCCTTTCCCTTTCTCCATACCCTTTATAACATGTCAATACTTGTCTCTTTAGCAAATCGAGAGTTAAGCCTGTGTTTATTTCCGTTCCAGCCAACACTAGAAAACTCCTGCGGAGACTGGGGTCGCATCTACGACTTCGAAGAGAGCTGGGACCTATCCGGTGTCAACAACGGAGTAGTATGCGCCGCCCGAGATCTGTACACCGCCTTCGGCGCCCGCGCCAACAACGTCGGAGCTGCAGCCACCAGCGCAGCCACCGATGCAGCCATCTCCATCATCGCAGAAATTGAAGACGAACTCGTCAGCGTAAGTTCAAGCAAAAGCTTTTCTTAGTCTTTAACAGGCCTTCCATTGACATAATCAAATAACCACTGCTCGCTCAGTGTAGGCGCTCAATGGAAACCACAAATAAGTAGTACCAACCCCCCAAGAGCACAGAAACTCACTATCTACTTAGTAACAGAAAACCAAGAGAGCGGGTTTGTCTTGGACTAGGATTCCCGTAGAATTTGATGTTCCAAAAATTGATTACAACTATAAGGGATAGACACCATAATTTGATCTCCTTCAACGGAAACAATCTTTCCAACAAATTTGTTGGTAAACTTGGTGCAACTTTAAATCAACTCAGGTTCGGGGAAACCATCGAAGCCAGTTTGAATTTGAAACGGCCGGTCAACGCGTTAAAACAAGATTATCATAATTTCAGAGTGTGGATCGCTTCGAGCCAATACTATAAAAATATTTTTTCCCCAGTACTTGGAAGCTGTCCTGAGCCAGGACCACTCTCTTGGATGCAAATCCAAGCAGAGGAGGCTCCGAACCCTCGCTGGATCCCTCAAGGCATCCATCTTCAGCGCCTGCGGCATCTGCAAGAGCGGACTCAGGTCCCGATGCCACTGAGAAGCTTTCTCGCTCCTAGCATAGAACTTACCTTTATAAGTTGACCTGGTATACAACATCACCTCCTGTCTTCGGAAAACCAACCAAAAATATTTATAAAAGGATACCCATTCAACTAATTCAGACTCTCTTTAAAAAAAAGCTTTTTTTTCTTTTTTGAAAGCACATTAAACAGAAATAGCAACTGGCGTGAAAATACAAACCTTCAAACCTGTTGACAACTCTGGACCTTTGCGAAGATTGGGGTTATGTTGATGCAAAATGCTGGTTTGAAATAAGAGCTTATCACAACCAAGACTACACTGCTCAGCAAATTGGATTTACGTTTACAATATGTTATTGTGAATTGCCAATTCTATTTCCTTGAAGTTCGTGCACGATTTATCTTTTTTTTTCAGGACACCCACTCAATTATTTTCATAAATAAATTAAAAATAGTTACAGACAGTTTTATTTGTTTCGTGTATAATTACTCCTAACTCCTATTAAACCTCGATTGAATTTGAATTCGCTGGAATTCATATTACCGCATTAAATATTAAACTACTCCGGAGATGGACTAAACTTGTGAGCGTGAACCATTTGAACATATCAATATTTTCAATGGTTCAGTGATTTAATGAAATAATAAACAAATAAATAATCACAGTGGGAATATAGTATCCCCGATTGGGATATGTTGTGAGGCTGGGGGGAATGGGGAAGGTAAGTAGATGGAGAAGGTGAGAAAATGAGGAAGAGGAAGATTGAGAAGTACCTGACTGTTCAGATCTGGTCACCAAACACGGCTAAAACCATTTCGAATTTGAATGGTGAACTTTCACGAGGGCGTTACTGAGAGTATCTACCACTGTAGAACGTTTTCGTTTTTTTTTTTTTAAATTGTTTTACATACGCCAGGATTATTGATCTTAACCACTCGACCATGGCGGTTGTCAAACATATCTAAAGCTATTTCAGTCAGTGTTTCGAATTAATGGTGAATACTGAGCGTGGAAAAAAATGCAATACTTCATATAATCATGAAAAAAATGGTAATCAAAAAATAAACATTACTGCATAAATTTTAACCATTAATTTTTATTTGTTCTCGCCGGCCTTTGAGCCCGCGACCCATCAGAGCGATTCCAAGGACCTAACCAATTTACTTACTTTTAGTTTAGGTGCAAACAGTTTTGTAGGGAGGGATATGTATTGTCATTTATTTCCATTTTAATAAGAAGAGCCAACATTGCATTACTGCGATATGCTTAAAGAACGTTTTAGGGTTTAACACTTTGGGGGGCTACTTTGCTCCAATATATGCAGCGTTTAAGAGTTAAAGACACCTGCCACTGCACTGTTTCACTAAACGATGTTAGTAACATTTGCAGCCATACAATAAAACGGTGTCTGGCGGACGATTAATATGAGTTACAGCACTTGTTCCAATGCACTGGTTTATGAAACTGGGATGACTTTTCCGGGTAATTAGTAAGTGAGTTAATTTACCTCAGAAGTCGAACGAAAGGTACACAAGCCAGTAAATCAACAGAGGAATCACCCTGACCAACAGACCCTAGCACGATCTCCAAAGACATTTCAAATCGAAACTTTATAAAACACAAAGAACAGGAAAGGACAGTGTATATTTTTGGTACAAAGATTCTTTAATAAACAAAGAATATGTTCAATAATTAGAATTAACTATGAAGCTTTATGCGTTTTATTTTATACCAATTATTGAAATAATATCAATAATCTTCAACGCAAATATGAAAGAGAAAAAGCCAGAAACTAAAAAGAATAACATAAACTAAAAAGAATGATCGTTAGTTATACTTTTTAGTTTCTGGCTTTTTCTGTTTCATATTTGCGTTGAAGATTATTCCTATAATTGATGTAAAATAAAATAAAAACATAAAGCCTTATAGTTAATTCTAATTTAATATTAATTCTCGACTTTGTAAGAAGTCAAAAGATCTTCCGTAAATAAAAATGAATGTTTTATTCAAGACACCTTCTAGGTATACACTATGTGTTTGGGTAGAGCTTTGTTTACCACTATAAAGATGGCAGTCTATATCGGAAAAAATCGAAAAATAATATGAATAATTTTCGATCTAGTATGAGATCGATTAAAATGCCGGTTTAAAATAAGGTCTTTGTAGTTCAATTGGCAGAGGCGTTATTCCCGGATGGAGTAAAGGTTTTTCTTTTTGGTTTCTGGCTTTTTCTGTTTCATATTTGCGTTGTGGATTGTTGACATTATTTCAATAATTGATAATAATTAACGGACAAATCGCGAGCCTTGGGGTCGGAAATTAAGTGTCGTTTTCTTAGGCCCCATGTAAGCGATATGCTTTTGGTTTGTCCTAAGAATGATGAACTACAGTAGATTTCATTAAAGAAATCCACCATAAGTAATATTTGTGAAAAAATCATTAATTTTATGGACAAAATTGGCAAAATAATCGATACGTGTGTGTTTTTCAAAATTAAACTTACATATCAATAATATAATTTTTATAGTTGCATTTGAAACATAAAAATAGTTTTCCTCTGGAATGCATCAACATGCTAGCTTAAAATTCGAAAACACGAATAAATAATTGTATTCGATATTTGAGTTTGGTTCTCTATCGGAGTGCGTCAGCGAGTGTAAAAGAGTTTTTGGGAAAATGACCGAATTCACGTTTTTCTCCATATTTTTAAATTATTTATAAAAATGATATTATTTAATTTTTTTTAAACATTTCTTGGTTCATTTTTCCCATCTATCTTATTTTTTTATAAGCTTTCAGCTTATCTGAGAATCATACCATTCTGAAAAGATTTTTTAATAACCTTTCACATATTTCCCACAAGCGGCGCTATGCTACTATGAATAAATATGACTTGTGAAATCAGAAAAAATATCGAGAATAGTGATATAAATAACATTTGTTGACGTTTTAAATCTAGATATATAATGTATCAAAACGAAACACCCTTAGACCGATGGAAATCGACAGCGCTGTCAAATTTCGAGGGGCTCTCCTACTAAAAATGTAATGGTTTTCCTACTAAAAATAAAAATGTTATGATTTTTTATAAACATTATATATTTATTGTCGTTTATGTCGTATTAATATCACATTTTAATAATATTTTAATAAAATAAGTAAATGATTTAATTCAAAATTTTTTAGTTTTAATAAAAGACAAACAGATCCTTGAGCCTCGTGTGATTGCGCCAATTTCGTATTATTAGGTTCAAATTTAGTCAAATATAATCTCAAATCTCCTCTTTGGCTTATTTGTAATCCATTTGGTGATTTTGTCAATAAATGCATTACTGCGCTAAAAGCCTTCTTTACTAAATATGAAGATGGTTAAAGAGTGCTATGAATGTTGGGTAATTTGACTTGTTTCCACAGAAGAGGGTATTGACGGCGAAAATGAACCCAAAAAGCATTATAATCACATTGATTGAATATTACATTGGCTTTACGCTCATTTTGTAGCTCAATAAACTGCTCTTTAAAATTAGGAATGACACTATCTACGTCAGATATCAATGGATTAATTAACCAAGCTGGTATCACAAGTTCCTGCAAATCCTTGAATCGTATTATCATATATTCGACAAGGGCGTCAATGTGGCTACAGTATGTTTCAGAATCAGAATCCTCGAGCGTAACTTCTTTTAATTGTTGTAAAGAAGGAAACTGATGGTATTCACGCCGACATAGATTATTTTTATATAATTTGAGTTTTTTGATAAAGCTCAATGCAACTCCTTTGGCTTTAATAAGGCTGATATTGTTTCCTTGAATTTTAGGAGATTTTCATTCATATTTTCGAATATATCCGAAAGATAGGCCACATCATTTCGTAGTAATTTCAAATCAATGCATATGTTTTCATTTTACACATCTGAAAACTCCTCAATTGTATCAAATAGTGCGTAAAATCTTTTTAAACTAAAAAGCCTAAAAAGAATTACCTAATGTTGTTCTTTTTATTTTCTGCCTTATTCTGTTTCATATTTGCGTTGAAGATTATTGATGTAATTTCAATAAATGATAAAAAATAAAATAAAAAGCATAAAGCCTAATAGTTAATTCTAATTTAATATTAATTCCCGACTTTGTAAGAAGATAAAAGATCTTTTGTAAATAAAAATGGGTGGTTTATCCAAGACACCTTCTAGGTATACAATATGTGCTCGGGTAGAGCTTTGTTTGCCACTGCAAAGATGGCAGCCTATATCGGAAGAAATTGAAAAATTATATTAAAAATTTTCGATCAAGTATGAGATCGATTAAAATGCCGGTTTCCAATAAGCTTGGTAGTTCAATTGGCAGAGGTGTTATTCCCGGATAGAGTAGAGGTTCTGAGTTCGAGTCTCGGTCGCGACCGTTATTCTCTTTTGATTTCTGACATTTTCTGTTTTATATTTGCGTTGAACATTATTGATATTATTTCAATAATTGATAAAGAAATTTTATTTCAGCTAGATAAGAAAATGGCGCCTGACGAATAGGGTTCAATTACAACCTATGTGTGTGTTTTGCAATTTGCTTAAAGACCCATCAATAATGAAATACAAACAACTGAGACAGCTCGGTTGGTTAGTAATGTAGCAAAGGTTGAAGGATAGTCTACCAAAGGGGTTTCTTTAAAATAGGTTTGCAGACTTGAAGGATGAAGGAGTGTTGAAATTCTAACGGAGATCTCAATCACATTAAACTGATTCTGATTTCCACTAGAGTTTAGTACAATCTTCACAAACGGACACATATATACGAGTAAGAAGAAAGACACCAGGTAGCCAGATATTTTTAAACTATATTTTTTACCTGAAAAAGCCATCTAAAAGTACACTTTATCAAAAAATTACAGATTTATTGTTATTATTTTGTCTGGATTTATTCATTTAGTCTTCTTCGTTACACGTCGGTACTTCGTAATACGACTTTTCATTTTTAGTTTGCAACTTTATTTCTTCGTTAAATTGTCTGTAGAGCTCGTCGATCCTCATACGACGAGTAAAGCAGCAGCATTGTTGAACAGGAGCACTCAACTGAAGTTTAATTGACTATAACAAATAAAAAAAGTCATTAATCTTAATACTTAAGGTTTCAGTATTGGGAAAAGAAGTAAAAGTGAAGGGCCTGAATATATCGTCGCCGGAAAGGGAGAAGGGCTAAAGCGCCATTTTGGGAAGTTAACACCAGTGCACTTTAAAGATTTTTTCTTTTACACTAAAATTCGCAAGTTTTCAGTACCTAGTTGGATTTTGAAAATAAAAAAGTTAACTACGGTAACACAATGCTTTCACTAAGTTACCTGAAACGACAAAAGCTAAAAAAGTCCCAAAATTGTATCGCTTGAGTCAAGACTTCTCCCAAATGGTAAATATAATTTAGAGGGCTGAAGGGCCACAACTACAAAAGTCTTCAGAATCAAACGAGAGTCAGAGCATTCGATGCAGAAAAGAAAACTGTTCAAACTGCAAATTTAACTCATTTTTGTCCAAAGTGTCATTTAAGCCCCTTTCCTTTCCAGCGACGATATGACACTAACACCATAATATAGAATTGAAACATAAGACCATTGACTCCCAAGTAAATGGGAAAAGAGACACCAGACCAGTTAAGACACTAACCCTTTTTAACGTTTCATTTAGAGAAACAAAGGTCACCAAGAAATGGCCTGACGACTTAAAGAGAACTGCCAGCTTTGAAAGGGTGAGAATCATAAAAAATAGCAAAATTGGAGACATTTTGGGGAGACCAATACCCGAAGCTGGACGTTAGAAGAAGACGAATGAACATTGTTCGAAAAATATAATATATAATACGAGTATATAATAATAATTGTTTCTCACCTCAATAATGATGTTCGAGTTGGTTTTAGCAAACAACCTGCGGCCGCTTGTCGTTTGAGAAAAGGTGCTGATCGCAGCCAATGCCTTATCCGTGTAGTTGTTGGAGTTGTACATCTTCAAGACTACTTCATATAGTTCGTCCACCAGATCGTCTTCTCCATGAGTACCCTCCCAGATGGCGTCAATGGCATAAACACAACCATCCTTATAGCAGCTACTATAGGTAGGCACCTTCAAAATTGAGGTAGATCATACAAAATATGCATCATGGAAAACAGTTATTGTTTTGTTATAACGAGTATGTAAAGTGGGATTTTATTAGTCACACCCCCATAGGGTGTCCTCTTAAACATGTTGGTTCTTACCTTGGGATTAAGGGAAGGGTCGCACTTCAGAGCATCACAGCCCGAAGCGAATCGGGCGCTGGTGGTCACCAATGTGTTAAAAGCTACCATGGTCTCTTCGTTCATGTCGAGAGCTGCTAGGATATCTCGGTTGTTTTCATGGCCATATTCGTGGTTGCACATGGCTGAAGCATTTATAAACTGGAAATAAAGACACATATACGTCAAAATAAACCACTGTAACTTCGTAAATATCACTTTATTTATGAGAACTCTCCAAACGGATATTATACCTTTAAAACCAATATCCTAAACTAATAGCAATAAGCCTAATTTTAATAAAGAAAGTAACATAAAAACTTTACAATAGAAAAAAAAATTAAAGCGCAAGAAATTAGGAAGCCCTTTAATTATAGGAACAGAATCATCTCATCACCAATTAATTGAACCTCATTTATAGTCTTATATATAATGTACGTGTTCTTGAAAAAGCCCTATGACCCTTTGTCTGCTTATCACCATCTAAACTATTATTTCTAATTTTGAAACTGTTAATTCGTGGTGGAACTCCATTTCAATGATTTTAATAACACCAATTTTTTTAACTTTAGTCCACTATTTTGTGACAAAACTGTTGAGTATGCTTCTCTTGACCGGCCTTATGGCCATCTGTTTATTATTGCTGTGTCTTGCGCATGAGTGCAAGACACAGCAATTATATGAATTACATTATATACATATATATATATATATATATATATATATATATATATATATATATATATATTAAAAGACCTTTTTTCTAGGTGTCTTTGTATGAATTGCATTTTCAGTGGACACCATGCAAATAACACTTCAATTTTTTTTTAAATTATAGTGAATACCGCACAAGAGTCCCAACTGCTTCCAACCGTTTAGAGCCAGTGAGACTATGGCATCACCGATTGGGGTATGTTGTGAGGCTGAAGGTAGTGGGGAGGGGAAGGAGATGGGGAAGAGGAAGGTTAGTAAGTACCTGGCTATTCAGATCTGGTCACCAAACACGGCTAAAGCCATTTCAAGCGTTTCGATTCAGAATGGTAATCTTTCACCAGGGCGATACTTGGTGAATCTACAACTCTGGAACGTGCCGCTAATAAACTTTACATTATTTTTTATGATATAAATGTGTTATGGCACATATTAATTGAATAAAAGTTATTGGCGCACGCCGGGTTTGAACTCGCGACCTTTGGATTCGTAGTCGAGCCACTCCACCATGGAGGCCGTCAATAATTTCGCTTTAACATACATAGGAAATAAGAGAAAAGACAGGAAATTACAGAAAAAAACATATTACCGAGGACATATTGTACGAAAAAAAAAAACAGAAAAAAGCAAGACACATTTAAAATATCTCGTAAAAATCGTAAACATTTTTTTTAATTACCTGTGCGTAAGGGCAAAGACTTGGCTTCTGGTCAATATAGGGGATAAGTCGTTGGACTATGTGTGAAATAGTGGAGGCCAACTGAGAAGGAAAGGTATCGTGGCACGCGCTCATTCGGAGGACAATGGCCTTGAACTGCTCTCCTAGACAAGACAAGGTCAGCTTATTGCTCCAGATTTGTTTCGTCAAATCCCTAAGAATCAACAAAACTATTAATTCACTAGGGTTAGTACAATAATTAAATACTTGAATTAATTAAGGCGCTGAGTACCAAAACTTTCAAAACAGTCATCTTTACGTAAATATATTCTATGAACCGATGCCAATAGCGTTAGATAGGATTTAAGTGCCTCAGGCAGTTCAAAACAATTTTTAAGAATGGTGAAACGCCACGAAGGCGGCATCACATCGTACGTAAACGGTACATTTGACGTAGGAGTTCGTTCGACTAATAAAGCGAAGCTAAAAAAAGACTATATATATTTTACATAAATACCGCACAAGAGTCTCAACTGCTCACTAGAGTCTAGAGTCAGTAAGACTATGGCATCCCCAAATAGGGTATGTTGTGAGGCTGAAGGTAGTGGGGAGGGGAAAGAGATGAGGAAGAGGAAGGTTGGTAAATACCTGGCTATTCAGATCTGGTCACTAAACACGGCTAAAGCCATTTCAAGCAACGTTTCAATTTTGAATGATGGTCTTTCACCAGGGTGATACTTAGAGTATCTACCACTATGGAACGTGCCACAAATATGCTATATTTTATTTTATTTCAATTAAATGCGTTATGACACATATTAATTAAATAAATTTTATTTGCGCACGCTGGGTTCGAACCCGCGACCTCTGGATTCGTAGTCAAGCGTCTTACCACTCGACCATTTAGGCCGTCAATTTATGGCGTTTTAATCAATTTTAAAGAAGCATTTATTGATTCTAAAAATAATTATATATATATATATATTCAGTATTGGTGTTTTTTGAACTTCCTTATTGAACTGGTCCCAGGCAGTTGGGACTCTGGAAAATGTTTTTCTTATACTTTAATATACACATACCTTTTATAAAATGAAATTAAATTTACCATATTGTGTAAAAAAGCAACACGGAATAAACTAAGAACTCACCTGTAGGTTTGTTCCACCGCGTCTGCCTTTACATCAGGAATTGTGTACGGGCAAGAACAGCATTCACTTGCTTTACTTGTTGGTTTCACCGCAGGGTTTGCCGCTTGGGTTTGCTTAAAAGGGACAAAAGATTAATGATTCAAATTGGAAAAACAAACATAGGAAACCCAAATTTCACCATACAAATATAAAAGTACATAAATTTGCAAAACCATGGCTTTTTCAAAGAAGTGTATTAAAACTCACTTTAAATGAAAACATAAGGCAACAATGTTTAGGAAATATAATTAATATGAATAATCTAGGCACCTGTAACTTACCTCTGTGTAGAGACACATCACCAATGCAAGACTCCATAGTACAACACGTCGAATATCTGCCATGTTTGATTACAAGACAACTCAATGTTCATTAGTTTTCAGATCTATTATATACTAGCTGCGTTTATTAACCCTTTGCGAGCTGTAGTTCCATATATTATATTTTATGGAACTACAACTGATTCAAATAGAAGACGAGTAACCTAAATTTAACATTTTGTACCTAAACGCAGTAAATAAAGGTTTAATATAATATGTACTTCTAATAAATTTTCAAACCATACACCTTGACGATGTTAGAAACTAAAATATGTTTTAAATAGGTTTCTTGATAATCGTGTTCGTTAAAATATTTTAATTACTCAAGTAGATATATTTTTCACCCTAACTAACTAACCATCACGCCGTTTCCCCGCAGGGGTAGGCAGAGGGACGGACCGCCATATAATTCTGTCTTGGCACACACTCCTTGCTTCATTTACATTCATACATCATCTCATACATACTCTTCTGTTATTCTGACTCTTCACATGACCCGATTCAAGTATTTGATTTACTTGATCGTGCCATGTCTTTCTCGGGCGTCCTCGACTTCTTTTTCCTTTCACTTTCGCATCATATATTCTTTTCACACTCCTTTCTTCGTTCATTCGCTCTACATGCTCAAACCATCTAAGCGTCCCTTTCTTGATTGTATTCATTACGCTCACATCAGCCTTGCATTCTTTCCGGATATCCATATTTTTAATACGATCATACATGGTTTTACCGCACATACGTCTTAAAGATCTCATTTCCACAGCATTCAGTCTACTTTCATCCTTCCTCTGCCAGTTCCATGCCTCACTGCCATACATCAGGGTTGGTATAAGTACTCCATTGTGGACTGCTAGCTTCGCTTCTTTGGACAATTTCTTATTTACGCCAACAGCGTTCAGTCCTCCATTAATGGAGTTTCCTGCATTCACCCTTCTTTCAATATCCTTATCAGCCTTTCCGTCTCTCGTAAACATACTTCCTAAATACACGAACTCATCCACTTGCTCCAAGTATTCATCATTCACAACTATATTGCACGCTGTTCTCGTACTCTCTCTTTCAAACATCATGACTTTGGATTTACTTACATTTATCATCAACTCATTTTGCATACATACTTGGTTCATCCTAGACACGAGAAACTGTAGATCTTCCATACTGTCAGCAATCAGCACCGCATCGTCCGCATACAATAGGCAACATACTTTCAGATTGTTCATTTTCGCGCCCAAGCCCACACCTTTTAATTCTTGCATACAATTATCCATGCACAAATTGAACAACCACGGTGACATTACACAGCCTTGCTTTACACCTTTTGTGATGTTAAACCACTTCGTAAAATCACCGTTCACTCTAACACACGCAACGCTTCCCTCGTACAAGGACGCTTCACTATTTTTCACCCCACCAACTAAAATGAGATTTATTGGTTTTGAATTAATATCCAGATCGTGATTGTGTTTATCACGGTATATTTTAAAAATTAATGATTTAATTAAATTAAAAGCCGCGTATAATGATCCCGCTTAAGAAGTTTTTTTTGTCCCTTGAGTAAAATAACTCATGCGGGTGCAATGGGTTATTTTTGCAAAAAACATTTGAATAAATATTGTTGCCGCTAATTTGTTAACCGAGGTAAATAGACAAACATAACTTTCAAAACAAATACATGTTAAAAATAAAATTCCTCTTCTGTAAATTGAAAGAGACATAAGATAACAGGCAATCTGCCTAGCTACTAATATCGACCGAACAAAACATAGTAGCACTTGTACACGTTTTAAAATACTACAATTATTATAACAAATGTACTTACTTTTTGTACTTTTCATAAAAAATTGTTTGTAACCATGTAATAAATAAATTAATAAATAAAAATAATATAATTTAGAGGGGTGTTCCCTAAAATAGTGCATTATCCCCCTTTTTACAAAAGACGCAAACAAGAATTTTAGGATCTGATGGCGGACCGTAAAGGATTTGTAAAGCTAATTAGACAGACTATTTTTGACACTAATTGCATCTTGTTTGTGAGCTAGATTGTAGGTTTATACTGATTTTCCAGCAACCTACCCTTTTACAAAAAGTCACAGACCGCCACTGCTCTTTTCCTTCCCCACTACCTTCAGCATCACAACATACCCCAATTGGGGATGACATAGTCCCACTGGCTCCAGACGGTTGGGAGTAGTTAAGACTTCTTTTCGTTATTCATATTAAAAAGTCATTAATTCATAATAAGTTTAATGTTTTAACAGGCATTAAAAAATACGATTATTTTTTACTGTAAAATCTTATTACAAAGCTTATAACATACAGATACCAGGGGCGGTAGGCAGGCGCAATTGCAGCAAGGTAGTACCTAATCACAGTGCTTTAAATATAAAATGTAAAAAATACACCATTCATGTTCGGCATTTGAATCCGTAAGTTCCCGGCCCGACGGCGTGGAGTAAAAACTCGTACATTTCGTCTTATACTTGATACGAGTTGGTACCAATCTTATGTTCTAACAAGATGAAAGAGAAGTTCGACTCAGGGCCGGGCCTGCAGATACCACGCCATTAACGAAACACTAAACTTATTTGGTGAATTTTTTTTTGATTTCTTACCTTTTTTGTCATGTAATTTTAATGAACTAAATGTATGTACTCGTATGTACACGTTATTATAACAATAACCATGTGTAATATGACAATTTGTTTTTGTAAAATGCAAAAATACAATAAATATCATATACGATCTGTGCGTCTCATTTATTGTTGTAAGTCTTTAGTCTCCTTGTCTAAGAACTATGTCACGTTTCCCACGTTCTTCACCGGTCATGACAATGGCAAGTTCATTGCTGTTAAAATTTGCAGCAATTTCCAATAAAGACTTGAAGCTCATCACGTTGCTTGATTAATGGACCATTTGACGGCCTCCTTGGCTGAGGTGAATTCAAAGGTCGTGCGCAAATATATTTGATTAAATTACAGACTTACGCAACATTCTGATTTTCTGTATCTCTGGGTTTGTATCGAATATACACATTTGGCATTTCGCTAAATTTCATGATTTTTTTTTTGATTTTATGGATTCTTTCGTAATCCTCTACTAACTAGCTGGAGCTTATACAAATACCCCTCATAATGTCTATCTTACTAGTACTGCGGCTCATTAGGCCTTATTACTATCACCATCTGATGGTTTTTTTTACTTGACTGAGTTTATTTTTACATTAGTGTTTTCTTAGGGAAAAGATCTTTACTGGATTAAAAACCGTAAAATGTAAATCTCGAGCTCTATGGGACCAAATTAAGTAAGAAATTAAAAATTGTGTTAATAAAATTAAACTGAAGACGATCAACAAAAAATCATGCAAAATATATTCTATAAAAAATCACCAATTTTACAGGCAAAATAAAGCTTGGGTTCGAAAATTATTTGCCGTTTTCTAAGGCTCCATTGAACCAAATGAACTTAAACTTTTTTTCCGTACTAAGAATGATGAACTGCAGAATATTTAGTTATTGTCTTCTTGAAATCTACTGCAGTTCATCGTTCTTAACACCAAAAGTTAAAGTTCATTCGCTTCCATGGAGCCTGGCAAATTGGTATCTAATTTCCGACCCCAAGGCTGGCGTTTTGCCCGTAAAATTGGTGATTTTTTAACGAACCCTTTTTTTGTAGATTTTTTTTATTTGATCATCTTCAGTCCATCATTTTTAACAGAATTCCAAAGTTTCACTTTAATCGGTCTCTTAGAGACTCAGAAAGCGACACTTAATTTCAGAGCAAAGGCTCGCATTTTGTTCATAAAATTGATGATTTTTTCCCAAATTTTATATTGGTAGATTTTTCAAAAAATCTACTGTTCTTATTATACTTATACTACTATTCTTAGCTGAAACTATAAGTTCATGTTCATTCGGTTTCATGGAGCCTGAGAAAGCGACACTTAATTTCAGAGCAAAGGCTCGCATTTTGTTCATAAAATTGATGATTTTTCCCCAATTTTACATTTAGTAGATTTTTTCAAAAAATCTACCGCAGTTTATCATTCTAAGCACAAACTTTAAAGTTTAAGTTCATTCTGTTTCATGGAGCCTGAGAAAACGGCACTTAATTTCCTAACCCTAGCATCAAGAATAAGATAGCGAGGGTCTAAATCAATCATTACCAAAGTGGTCCAAATCGACCCCCAGGGGTTGATTCCGACCTACAAAGGATCCACGTCAATGAAAAAAAAAATTCGGGGGGCATGAGACGAAAATGGTGGTCCACAAGGGTGAATTCGATTTAGGCAGGCCGTCACCAAAATGTTGGCTTCCCGCAAATGTAATAATCCACCTCACAGATAGTACCTATGTAGGTATCGAGTAGTGCTTTTTTTTCAGAGGGTAAATTTTATTGATTTGCTAGCACTTTTCAATTTGAGATCTCTACTAACTAGTACTATTTTTTGGCGAGTTCGACTTCAATTGAAGTGTTCACCGCGAAGGGTTCATTTCAAAGAACTAGCAGTTCCTGAAGCGTTCACAAAACTTTGAAGTTTTTCCCAACGCTAAAAAAATACAATATTAGGAAAGCAGGGGGTCCATACAAAACAGAAAAAATTGGTAAGTGGTCTACGGGACAAAAAAGTTTGGCAACCTCTGGTCTAAATCGTAAAGCGAAAGGGGACAATTTCAAACATAACTTTATGTTAAGGCTTAGGAGAGCAAAACAAATATCTTATTTATAAAATGTTTTCAGCGTACTTTAACACACAAGACTTTTTTTTCCTGACGTGATACGTACAACAATAAAATAATTCATTATGGCCAAGCAAAAAAATATTATATTGACAGTGCTGGAGTCAAATATCTCATTAAAGGTTTTTTTAATCCGCCAACAACACAGGACCCGCATGACGACAAAAATATTAACATAAAATTAATGAGATTATTGTTTTGTTTCTCGTAATCTTATTTGTTTATTTACATATTCACAAACAATATATTTATTAAATAACAGTTAAAATGAGAGAAAATATGTAAAAATAAGAAGATGAACTTTTTTATTTTTAAACAACGTTTTGGAGAAAGTTTTTTTTTAAGAAAATGTTAGTATTAATCGTCTTGGATCATAAATGTCTAATTTTATAGAGAATGAAAAATATATACACATGTTTTAAGTACATGATTGACCATATATATACGTGGTAGCAAAAAAAAAAGAAAACAGTGAAAAATAAAAATAAATATTTTAAATAATAGATCTGACAAACTAACCAAAATGTTTTTCTTATAGATGAAGAGGTGTTTAAATTGTAAGTTTATTTGAATCCTGTAAGTTATTGAAAAAGTCATTAAAAAAATTGCAAACTATAAAATTTTAAATAAGTAGCAACATGTCGTTACTTGAGGATGAACAATACAATAAATATTAATTGTAAGCAAACATTTAATATGTATTCGACTTATACTCGAATTCCGACTGAGGATTATTCTATCATACATTTTAAAAGCAAATACTAGAGCAGCGTCTGGTGGAAACTTTTAGATCATTTGTTGACTCGATTGCTGCGGTCGGCTGAGGGCAGATAAGTTATCTTGGAAATGCTACTGCAGTGAAAGGTGATAAAAATGTTTTTATTTGTATCATTTTAAAGCAGTTGGCATTTTGGAGATCTGGTGGGGCGTTTTAATTTTTTTAGCATTTAGGGGGCGCTGCAGAAGTTCGAGTGGGCATTGTGTCAATATAGAAAAATAAGGTATGTTCATTTGCTCAATTGTTGCGTACACTGCACACATAATTATTGTAAATACTTATGTACGATATGTGAAATGCTATTTGCAAAATTACTTATTACTAACACGACTGGTGCATCAGTATTTGATACCCTTGAAAACTTTTTCGCCGAAAAAAATATTCCCTTTACTAATGTGATTGCTTGTGTTACTGACGGAGCACCGTCTATGGTTGGTCGACGTCGTGCTTTAGGAGTAAGATGGCTATCGCAAGGAAGTTGTTTAAGAAGATTGTATGTACTATTTGATACAAATGTGGAATTTTCGGATGTAAGCAATGAAAGCACATGCGTTGAATTGAAATTACTACGAAATGATGTGGCCTATCTTTCGGATATTTTCGAAAAGATGAATGAAAATCTCCTGAAACTTCAAGGAAACAATATCAGCCTTATTAAAGCCAAAGAAGTTGCATTGAGCTTTATCAATAAACTCAAATGATATACAAATAATCTTTGTCGGCGAGAATACCATCAGTTTCCTTCTTTACAACAATTAAAAGAAGATGCGCTCGAGGATTCTGAATTGGAAATATACTGCAGCCACATTGACACCCTTATCGGAGATAAATATGATAATACGATTCAAAGACTTACAGGAACGTGTGATACCAGCTTGGTTAATTAATCCATTTTTTATCAGACGTAGATAGTGTCATTCCAAATTTAAAAGAGCAGTTTATTAAGCTAATAGATGAGTGTGAAGCCAATATAATATTCAATCAATGTGATTATTATGCTTTTTTGGTTGGTTTACCCCGTCAAAACCTTTTTCCGTGGAAACAAGTCAAATTACCCAACATTCATAGCATTCTTTAATCATTTTCCTACTTAGTAGAAAAGGCTTTTGGCACAGGAATGGATGTATTGACCAAATCACCAAATGAATTACAAATAAGCCAAAGAAGAGATTTGAGATTGAATTTGACTAAATTTGAACCTAATAATACGAAATTGACGCAATCACACGAGGATAAAGGATCTCATTGTCTTTATTTTTTTTTAAAACTTTAAAATTTTATATTGAATTATTTACTTATTTTATTTGAATGTCATTACAATGTTGTATGTTGTATTAATATGACATAATAGGCAATAAATACATGATGTTTATAAAAAAATTATAACGAATACGTAGGAAATCCATTGCATAAAATACATACCTACATAGGGAAAAGTGTACATATTAAATTTCGTTTTTTGTTGGGGGGCGCTGAATAATTTTGAAGCAATAAAATGGGAGGTTCTTTCAATACGGTTGAGAAACATTGTTTTAAACAATGACGTTACATATATTTGTAACGTCGATGGTTTCAAAGCGTTGAGAGTAGCGATGGGAAAAGCTTCACAGATTTGTGAATGCTTCACGAATTGATACTTCTTCAAAATGAACCCTCCACGATGAACCCTTCAATTGAAGTAACATATTAATCACAGCATTCCTCGTCGGGGGGGGGGTTAAATAATAATATTTTCGGGGCAGCTCTCCCAACCACATAAATTGATGTATGTATGTGCATTATTCTATGGCAAAAATTATACCTAGTAGAAAAACGATGATGAATTGTCTATTACTGGTTTCTCTTCATGGTTTACGGGATGACAGCTGTCAAAATTGTTTGAATCTTAAGAGTATTCAAGGTTTGAATTGCTAAGTGTATCATGACTTAAAAGGGATGATGTACAATGAGTATGCACAAGGAACTTGCAAAAAGCAAATGAAGTACTAGCAAAATTTCCAGTTTCTGTAAGAGCGATATAAACTTCTTTCAGGGCTTGAGATACAATTTGAATATTCTTACTGTACACAGTTTGACAGTTTGGTTAGTAATAGGCTGAATATTGCGCAAATGACGATTCATATTAAAGGCATTTCCCCCCTTTATGGATATAACTTCAGAACAAAAGTTGCATTTGGCCTGGTAAACCTCAACTTCCTTAAAATAAGCCCATATTTCACTTTTCTTTCTCGTTGAACGGCCATCCATACTTTAGGTAGAGATTATATAGTCCTATAGACAAAACAAGCACAGAAATCATAAGCAACTGTCACGGGTACGTGCGAGGGAACGGATAATTAAAAAGATACTTCATTGCTTCATTCATTCTTCGAACTAAAATCGAAGGAAGAAGGGAATGAACAATTGAACTGTGGATGATGCAATATTTCAGTCTTTCGAACGAATCAAAAATTGAAGTTCGAAGTAGATGCCATAGATCGTTCAAGCGGAAGTACCAACTTAACCAACTTCAATTGAAGTATTTGTTCAATGAAAAATGAATGAAGTTGGGACTGCTGTCAAAAGAAGTACTTCTTTGAAACAGTTCTTTCAAAACTGTCACAACGCTAGTTGAGAGCCCCTCGAATTTTGACGGCGCTGTCGATTCGAGGTCGATTCCCATCGGCCTATGGGTGTTTCGTTTCAGACATAATATATCTATCAAATATTATTTATATCACTAAACTTGAAAGGGACGCTTAGATGGTTTGGGCGTGTAGAGCGAATTAACGGAGAAAGGATTGTGAAAAGAATATATAATGCGAAAGTGAATGGAAGAAGAAGTCGGGGACGCCGAGGAAGACATGGCACGATCAAATGAACCAAATACTTGAATCGGGCCATGTAAAAATTCAGAATAACAGAAGAGTATGTATGAGACGATGTATGAATGTGAATGAACATTACAGTATATCTTAGCAGTATTGAAATAAATGTACCTAATTCTTATTGTTTCAGACGCCATAGCACATTTCACCTGAGTACATTCAGAAATAATATTGCCTTGCTCTGTCTCAAATGTGCCGACTGAATAATAAGATAGAGTGTGCTGATACATTTGTCTCTCTTTGTGTATCTTGTTTTTGTTTGTATTATTTATCATTGATTGAGTTTTTGTAATTTTATATTTGATGTATTCTTTGTATTTGTAATTTTCTTTTTTTGACAATTATTGTACACTGAGTTTTTATAACTGGATTGTTTTTACGTAAGTGAGAACATCTTTTAAAACACAGTATAAATAAATAAATAATGAAGCAAATAGTGAGTATGAGTAAGCATGAGTGTGTACCAAGACAGAGTTGTATTGCGGTTTGTCCTCTCTGCCTACCCCTGCGGAGGAACGGCGTAATGGTTGATTAGTTTGTTCGTTAGTTGCTTGAGTATGTTCCTAAACAGTTAAGTCATATTCATTCATAGTAGCATAGCGCTGCTCGTAAGAAATATGTAAAAGGTTATTTAAAAATCTGTTTTAGATTGGTATGATTCTCAGATAAGCTGGAAGCTATCAAAAAATAAGATAGATGACTCTATTTCGCGGTCTTACAGTAGAAACGAGGATTTGTTTTTCATGTTTTCAGTGGTTTTGTGAATGCTTCAAGAATTGTTAGTTCTTTAAAATGAACCCTTCGCAGTGAACACTTCAATTGAAGTCGAATACGCAAAAAAGAGATTTGAATTTATCCGGTTATGTGTTCAATTCTTTTTTTGGAACCGGCTCGTCGGTAGCGCTTTGAAAGTGAAAAAAACTGGAACCGGTTCCTTACCAAAATCAAAAGTACTAGTCGGTAGAGATTTGAAATGGAAAAGAACTGGAACTGGAACTGGAACTGGTTCCTCGCTATTAGATCAATACTTTGAAGTCGGACTTTAATTGAAGTACTTATAATGAAGTACTTTAAAGTTAATGAAATGAATGAACGCTAAAATGAAGTACCAACTTCATTTGAAGAATTTGTTCCATGAAACGAAGTTATTGAAATGAATGAACGCTAAAATGAACTATTAACTTCAATTGAAGTATTTGTTCAATGAACAATGAATGAAGTAGGAACTGTTTCCAAAAGAAGTAGTTATTTCAAAGCGGTCACAACGCTAGTTCAGCCGATACATAATATACCTGCCCTCACAGCAATAATATACCTTACTCCAAGTACATGCCTAACTTTTATATTTTGATTCAGCTGGTTTATGGTAGCCTTTGGTCCATCTTTTCCGCCATTTCATTGCCGTTATATTTTTTGGCGCGTTTAATTATATCGGTTACTTGTGTTTTCTTTCATTCTTTATTCGGTCGATCTTTCGGATATTTTATAGCTTACATCTTCCCATCCCACGTTGCGTACTTTCAGAATTAGATTCTAAGTGTTTATCTGGTTCAACATTTGTTTTGCTTTTTTGGAAATCAACGTTTTTTTACAAATTTAGTTTTCGAAGTGTTTTATTTAAGTAGTGAATTCAATAATTAATAATGAATTAAGTAACCAATGAACACTTCAAAATAAAATGCTACAAAAACACAATGTCTAGAAATGTTTACATGGTCAATTAAAAATAGCAAAGATACATACAATAATTCCACAGTAAGTTATTTTATTAGATGTGAAAAAAAGTTTTTCGATACTTCTGGTGTTTATGTTTTGACAAGGGGCGCCAAATAAATTAGCGGCGCCGTTTGGATCAGGGCTGGGCCTGTTTAATCTCACACATCTCACAACATATAATACGTAGCTAAATACATATAAACAAAACAAGAAAAAATGAAAAACAATAATATACTGTAAATATTGAATACAACAAAATAATAAAAATACATCAATACAATATCGACCGCTTGGAGTAATAAGGTTCCATCTGACTCTGACCCTATTCTGAGATAACGGGCTTTAAAGATTCAAATGACTCTATTTCAGTACGTATTTAACTTTACATTGTTTTGAGTATGCAAATACGGTTAGTTGTAGGTTCTTAACTGATTTTGAGTATTATCAAGAACTGTTTTAAGTTAGAAATATGAAATCTTGAAAAGTGATTTCATCAGTTGGAACCTTTTTACGCAATAAAGTGATTTCAAATAGGTCAACAAGGTTCCAACTGACGATGGAACCTTGTTGACCTAGCCTAATTAGGTTTTTGTTGTATTTCTACTCTGATAAAATTGTGTTAATATCCCACTCTTAGGTAATTTAGGAATGTAATTACACAATAAATAAAAGAGATCAATCATTGCATATTCTGAGAGGTGTGGTGATTAATAATAAAATAAATAAATAAAAAACCCAAAATAAAAAGAAAACCAAAATAATAACACAAGACACTTAATAAAATTATTTATTAAGAACTATGTTCAATAATACTTGGCAAACATATTCAAGAGAGGTGTGGTGATTAGTATATTTAGATTTTAACTAAAAAAGCTAAATAATAACACAAGACCCGTAATAATAATGATTGTGAAGAAACAACTATGTTCAATAATAATCAGCAAACATGATAAGTGCAATATCCCTAATATAGGTAAAATTTTTAAATAATAATAGAAGATTGGTTTTATAATAAAAAGTAATATAGTAATAAAATGTAGCTTAATAATTATGGTAATTAAAATAAACAAACAACGAAAAAATTTTATTCGAGGTACAAAGGATACAAGTGAATTAACAGTATTATTACATGAACATAGGTACCCACGGTATTAAAAAAAAACATTTTTTTGAATCTTTAGCAATGCTTGGTAATAATATCTGGAGTTTAACATTTATTTTATATCTTGATTTTTTTTGTTTAGATACATCTACTTTCGGTATTGATTTAAAAAATAAGACACTTAGAAGCACTGCCAAAATCTTTAAAATCATCAGCGCACATTTGCAAAACTGTTGGTGGCTTTCATCTATTCACTGACTTCAATACTCTCATGAGACTGAGTGGAGAAAAGAACTCAGTCTTGGACACGATCATCTCAATGGCACTGTGAGCACTGTCAACTTATTGGATGCAGGCATGGCCAGGTATCGACTTCTTCATGGTAATCGAAGTTATTTGAAGGTCTTCATTTAGGAAGTTTAGAACAGCTGTGCTTAAATTTAAAAAAAAAACACGTGAAAACTCAAATTAAATTTAGCCATAAAAAATGCTATACGTGGTCTTTTTCTTTTTTGTTGTTATGTTTTTCTCTTTGCAACATTTGATGTACATATGGTACATTTTCACCACGTTCAGATTTTACTCTAAATACTGCCATGATGTTTTACTTCGGCAGGAATGCAACTCCACCATGTGAAATGAAGCAATATCGTCGCCGGAAAGGCAAAAAGGCTGAAGCGCCATTTTGGGAAGTTTACACTAGAGCACTTTATTGAATTTAAAAAAAGTTAACTCGGTAACTCAATGCTCTTACTGAGTTACCTGAAGCGACAAAAAGCTAAAAAAAAGTCCCAAACTTGTGTCGCTTACGTCGAGCCTTTTCCTAAATGGTAAATATATTTTAGATGGCTGAAGGGCCACAAAAGCATTAGAATCAAACGAGAGTCAGAGCATTCGGTGCAGAAAAAAAACTAATCAAAACTGCATGTTTAAGTCATTTTTGACTAAACTGTCGCTTAAGCTCTTTTGCCTTTCCAGCGACGATATGTTCCATCACTTGTTTTATTTGATCTGCAGGAATTGAATTAATACTTTTAGGGCCTCTATGATCATCTTTGGGAGCATTATTCTGATCATTATTATTGTAAGTATTATATATTGGCTTTTGCGAGATGCACAATGTACCAAGATAAAAAATTTTTACAAACTTGTACATTGTCATAGCGAATTTTGAACATATATTTCAAAGAAAACTTTTTATACGGTGATGTATTTTCAACTATTCTTTTCAGGTGAACTGTGATAGATTTTTCTGTTGTATTCATACCTAAAACAGTGTCAGAATCGCTGTCCGATTGTTTATAAGAAATTTCAGAATCACTGTAATCTGCGTGTTCAAACATTTTAATAAAAAAATTCAAATCGCTCTAATTAACACTTTAAAATGCAACGCGCGGAATTTTGACAGTTTGTCAGATGGAACCTTCTGTATAGATTAGTGTGAAACGATTTGCAAAATAAATTTATAAGTTGGAGTAACAAGGTACCATGTGTAGTTGGAACCTTGTTACTCCAAGGGGTCGATATGTCAAAAATATAAAATAATAATACGTTCTTAGAACATTATTAATGGTACTAGTACATTTTATTTGTAATTTCTTGATATATGCGTAAAAAATAGATAAAGCATCAATTATGAAATAATAATAATTGTTATGCAATATCTGAAAAAAAAATGTATTTCGATAAATATAAGTTCTTAAAGTGATGGTACAGCACCAAAAACCCGAATGTACAGACTTTCATGAAAACGCCCATCTGGCTATAGTTTAAAAATCGAGTTGGCATACTGGCAGCACTGAGAATAACTAATAACTAGCGATGGGAAAAGCTTCACAGATTTGTGAATGCTTCACGAATTGATACTTCTTCAAAATGAACCTTTCACGATGAACCCTTCAATTGAAGTAACATATTAATCACAGCATTTCTCGTCGGGGGTTGCTAGCGATAAATGTACCAAATAATAGTCACGTTTTTTCTTAATAGTTTTATTCGGGACAGCTCTCCCAACCACACTAACCCACTCCTCCATTATTGTATAACAAAATTATACCGTGTAGAAAAACTACTTCTTTCTTTCTTCTATGTGTGTATTAATGAATTGTCTATTACTAGTTTCTTGTCTATTGTTTCTCGATGACAGCTGCCCATATGTTTGAGTTGTTGGCGGTATCATGCCTTAAAAGGAATGATGTACAATAAGTATGCATAGCCTTACAGAGAATTTGCAAAATGTAGTAATTGCGAAATTTTCAGTTTCTGTAAGAGCGATGTGAACGTTTTTCAGGGCTTGAAGTACAATTTGAATATTTCTTACTGTACACAGTTTGACAGTTTGCTTAGCAATAGGGTGAATATTGCGCAAATGACGATTCATATTACAGGCATTGCCTCCTTTATGGATATAACTTTAGAACAAAAAGTTGCATTTGGCCTGGTAAAACCCCAACCATTTCTAAAATAAGCCCATATTTCACTTTCGTTGAACGGCCATCCATAATTTTAGGTAGAGATTATATAGTCCTATAGACAAAACAAGCACAGAAATCATAAGAAACTGTCACGGGTACATGCGAGGGAACGGATAACTAAAAGATACTTCATTGCTTCATTCATTCTTCGAACTAAAATCGAAGGAAGAAGGAATGAACAATTGAACTGTGGATGATGCAATATTTCAGTCTTTCGAACGAATGAAAAATTGAAGTTCGAAGTAGATGCCATAGATTGTTCAATCGGAAGTACCAACCAACCAACTTCAATTGAAGTATTTGTTCAATGAAAAATGAATGAAGTTGGGACTGCTGTCAAAAGAAGTACTTCTTTGAAACAGTTCTTTCAAAACTGTCACAACGCTACTAATAACCTTAACCTCACAAAATTTTGAAAGTTGTCGTATAGGGCTGCGGGCTGCATCTGTAATTCGCTTATTTGATATTCAATACGTAAAGTCATCCAGTCAAAATGCCGAAGAAGAAGACGGGACAGCGTAAGAAGGCCGAGAAGCAAAAGCTAAGGCAGAAAGAAATCCGAAATGCAAAAGAAAATGTCGAGTTGGCCGAACATCCATGTAACGCTACTATGGAATGCGAAAAGTGTCAGAAGTATGTATTTTTACGATATTTTCTACCATAAATGTCTCGGTTTTAGTCTGAACTCCAATTGTTTTACCCCAGATTTATGTGTTAAGCCATCATTTACCACTTCCTCATTTTTAAGCTCTTCATTAATTTGTTAAATGCTTAGTTCCTGCATCAATTGTATGTTTAACTTTCTTAAGATCTTTTGTAATATCGTTTATCTTTACTTGAGTCCATTTTATATTGAAGAATACATTTTGAATCCTTTTGATTTATGCCTCCAGGTGTGAGTTATGTTAAATACATTCTTTCGGCATAAATCAATTTACTGTGGTGTCTGACCCCTCATTGAACATTATTTATGAAAAATTCCCATTTTATGTTCTGTATTTTTGTTTATTTGATTAATAATACTTCATTCAAGTCTTTCGATAACTGACGTCGATGGAAAGTTGTCTTTCGATTGACATATTTAACCTGGTTTTTTAACATTATAATGAACTGTGAATTGCCACCCATCAATTCAATTAATAATGCCATCCAAAAAAAAATCACAATTTTCCCTTATTTAATTTTGTGGCAATTTAGATTCTAGAATCTTCCTATTCAATCCAATCATACCAAAATAATATAAACTAAATTTTTTTGCGATTTAAATTCAGAATTATTTATATCATGTGTTGTCAGGAAGCAGAAAAGTCGAGCGTTCTGCTATTTCTGTCAGTCTCTACAGCGCCTACCCATCTGCGCACAGTGTGGCAAAGTCAAGTGCATGCTCAAGACGGGAGACTGCGTCGTAAAACACGCAGGAGTCTTCACCACTGGCCTTGGAATGGTGGTAAGTTATCCTTTTATAGTGTTCTAACTCTTTTCTTCAGGTTACCTATTTTAGTCTAAATTAATTCAGTTCCCCTTCCCTCATATATTCAATGGATGAATCTTTTCATTCACCACAGTGTAGACATTACATTAGTTGTAGATACTCTCAGTATTGCTCTGGTGAAAGACCGTCATTCAGAATCGAAACTTTGCTGGAAATGGCATTAGCTATGTTTAATGAGCATATCTCAATAGCTATATACTTCCCAACCTTCCTCTTTCACATTTCTTCCTCCGCACTTCCTTTAACCTCATAACATAACCCACAATGGGGATGCCATAGTCTCTCTGGTTCGGGGCAATTGGGACTCTTGTTAGCTTAATAAAAAAAATACTGTTAGAAGAAAATTTCCTATTGGTAGGCCGCCTATCGTAACATTATTGAAATGCCATATTAAATATAACAAACAAAAAAATGTCACAGGAGACCAAAATGACTACATCTACATTTCTTACTCCAAATAAGCTCTGGAATCTCTAGTTAAAGTGTTTAGGGTTCGATCTGATACACCCTATATATAATTATTTCTACTTACAGGGTGCAATTTGTGATTTCTGTGAAGCGTGGGTTTGCCACGGTAGGAAGTGTCTAACCAGCCACGCCTGCACATGTCCCTTGACTGAAGCCAATTGTATGGAGTGCGAAAGAGGTAATTATTATTAATACATATTTTAATTAACAGTAGCGCTTTTGTTATTCCAAGTCCAATTATTCGACTTTCCGGACTATCCAGATTATTGATTATCCACTAACAAATCATATTATTTTCCTGATTTAGTTTATTTTTATTTTTAAAGACACACTAACACAATTTTATTTATGCTCCAATATCATAATTATAGGTGTCTTGTGCAGAAACGAGTTATTGAAAACACATTGCCCTTGAGATGTTTATGATTACACATGCTATTATCTGCAACACTATATTTTTAATATCTCCATAATTTTTGTACAAAAACAGTGTATTAATTTATAAGAGATATACACAATTAGAGTTGAGGGGAACATAGGGTTGCGTGTATTGGTGCATATGTACACATAACAGTGATGTCTTTGCCAATAGTCGCCGAGAAACAGCCTTTGTTTTTTGAATATTCAAAAAGGCCTGCCCTTTTTGTTACTTTGAAAAAAACTGAAAGGGAAAATTTAATGAAAATATTGTTATGCATTTGTTTTTGAATAAAAAAGTCACAGCAGCTATGGGAATATGATACTCAAATGCGGAATTAAAATATCTGCATTGTGTGGATGTGGAGAGCGCCCTTGAGGTGATTTTTCACAAAAACGGCACTATACAAATCGTCCAAATATTATTATTATTATTATTCAAACCATAGAGCACATTGTTGAAGAATGTCCCCTTTATCGGAAACCCAAGTATTTGCATTTTAACCTTTGGAATGCCAGACTCTTGCAAAGTTCAGCTTCCGTTGTGTGCCGGGCATAAAAGTCGATCTGCGCGGCATACGATTTCTGACTTGTAATTTTGTAATAACTCACATGTGTTTTACAAAACAATGTTTTTGTTAATTATGCTATCTTCTCAGATAATGTGTTTACGTATTTTTTCAAATTGTATGTTAATGGTATAAGTGGTTTTTCTGGAGATAGCTACTTATATTCGGAGAATCGATTTTTTTCTCCCTCATGTCACTAAAAAAAGTTTGGTTAAGAAATATGAAGATATTTCTGTCATTTTATTTTATTTTCATATGGTTGAATAAATTTCCTTCCAAATAAAAATAAAGTTGCATAGTTTTCCTGTAAAAACAAACAGTAATGTTACTTTGAAAATTAGTTTTTTTTCTGTTGCACTGACAAAAGCAAACTTCAAATATATATTACTCGACTTGTACCGAATTTTACGCAATTCAAAATATTTCTATATCTCACAGTAACGCTTATTTAAAGATAGAAATTCAGGCTCCAGTTTCCTTGAGACTTATCTTTGCTGATTGGTGTGGAGCTGGATGTCATCGAAAACTAACAGCATTACGAAATAGGCCCCAGCAACTTTTTTAATTGTTTTATTATGTCAGCGTAAATCCATTCAACACAGCTTTTAAATGCAGCAAAAGAGTATCACGAAAGACAAAGTGAAATGTGATTTTATTACATCTACACAATTTTTTGTTTACTATCTAATTTAATTTTAAACAATCAACGCATGGTTTTTCAATGATTGTCACATAAAAAATCAAATGGCTTTAATTTGAGGTGATTTTCCCACAAAAACGGCGCTATAATGTTTTGATTTGCAGGTGTTTGGGAACACGGTGGCCGAGTGTTTCGCTGCTGTTTCTGCAATGGTTTCCTGTGTGAAGATGACCAGTTTGAGCACCAGGCCTCCTGTCAAATATTAGAATCGGAAGACTACAAATGTAAGTATTGTCTTTGTCTTTCTAGATTTTTGAGAGGGGATGACGGAGTATGGAGAGGGGTGAGTAGTACTATGGGACCTAGTGAGAAGCTCTACTATTCCAGAAACAATTAACATCGAACCCCTGCCACCCTTTACAGAAATCACTTGGACATGTGCTGGGGATGCTAGCAGAATGACTATCAAACTAAATGTTACCGGTATCTTCAAAGAGATATGTTGGCAGTAAATATTTTTGTCACCCACATCGCCCCTGCGGCTAATACATATTAACAAATCCTCTTCGATATTATCATACAAAGGTGTGAAGACTGAGATAAAGATCTAGAGGCTCTAGTAAGACAAACTTACTGCAGTTTTTTAGTCCAGTTCCTGAGTATCCCGCTTGTGTTGCGAGACTTTCAGCATTGGAGTAGAAGAATCCTCTAATAAGTGATGTTTTCAATTTATTCAGGTCAGTCCTGCAATCGCCTGGGCCAGTACTCGTGCCTCCGCTGCAAGGCGTGCTACTGTGACGACCACGTCAAGAGGAAAGGCTTCAAGTACGAGAAGAACAAGCCCATCCCGTGCCCCAAGTGCAACTACGAGACCTCTCAGACCAAGGATCTCAGCATGTCCAGTGAGTTCCCTTTATTCTCCTGGTTTCCTGGTAGATATTGGCCGGAACCACTCAAATTTCTTACCAGTTTCGATGAAGAAGCAATTGCGCATCCTTCTGTCTTTTATTGTTATTTCCTGCAGCTGTTTTTGTCATCTTATTGAAAATCTTATGTGTATTATGATGGCATAGCACACAAAGTTCGATGTGAAAATTCAACCTTCAAGTTTGATATTAGAATTTAAGCAATGACAACCATTTGAATTACAATGTCTAGGTAAATTAAGTAATGTAAATTACACATGATATATTTATCTACTAATTAAATCATCTTGGGAGATGTATTACAAACACGGTAATTGTATTTACATTAATTTGTGCTTAACACATTTTTACAAAATCATATGATCATCCAAAATTACAGATATTTGTAATTTTGGATGATCATATGATTTTCAGAATCATATGAATTTGGCCTCCTCCACAAATGCTCTCCTCTGACTGTTGTCCCTCTGCATATAGTAATATAGAACGACTTTATAAAGGAGGAGGGGTTTGTCATGGGGATACTTAGTCTACAGAATAAATTCAATTGATTCATTTCAAATTGATTAAACAAATGATTTCCACAATGGCTGATTACAATTTTTTTTCTGGAATATACATATCATTTGTTCCTATGTTTCCAGCCCGGACCCACAAGTTCGGCAGACAGGGTAACACGGATGGAGATGAGGACGGAGAGGAATACGGAGGCTATGGATTCTATTCCGGGACTTCCAACGATTACGGAGCGGGACGTAAGTTTTTTTAAATTATGTCATTTATAAGAAAATGTTAATTTTGTAACATTAATTCTTTCATATCTCATTCAAATTTTGTCCTGGATCCACTGTTTATATTTTCCAATAAGTTTTTATGGATAATTATTTATTTTTTGTCTTAAGGGTCAAGTTACCGGGAAAAAAAAAAACTTTTTTGTGAGTTCCAAATTAGGCTACTTTTTATTTCCGGTTCTTACAGGACAATTAAGAATTGAGTTTATGTTAACATTTTCATTACTTCATTCAGTTTAACTCAAGGCAAGCGTTTTGCATAGTTATGGTTAAAATGATGGGAGTTGGGAGAATTGTCAGGTTATCCTTAACCAGGGAATATTTGAAGATCTTTTTTTTTTAAAAGTGGAAATGCCTGGCTTCTGGCTCGGTGTAATTGGCCAAGCGGCGACACCACATTGAAAATCCTCGGTGCTGAACAGTTTACTTCTATATATATATATGAGAAGACGTGTAAGATTTCAAGAAATAAAGGAAACATTTTGATGGTTGTTTGTTAAATATGTGAGTTTTTTTTTCCAGCTATCGAATGTTATGGATACGCTGGCCCCTCCAGCGAGACTAGTTCCGATGATGATGATGACGATGATGACGATGATTCCGGCTCTTCGGAAGAAGAGGAATCCGAACAGGATAGTCAAGACGAGGCGGGAGGCAAAAAAGAAGAACCCAAGAAGGAATAGAACATTCATTTTTCACATTGAATTCCATTTTGCAAGAAGCACTGTTATCTTGTGATGTTTACAAAGATAACCTAACTGTAGCAAATTTAATACTATCTAGGTTTGTTTTACATTTAACATAACATTTTATATAAAAATATTTTATCGTTTTTTTTTATTAGACAACATTCTCAAAATTGCTTTAATGAAATAATCATGCCATCTTATGACTTGTCATTTTTACTATTATTTTTCCACATCTTGTGAATGCTGTAAACAGAAGTCTGTATAAAAGACCTAGCAGCAAAAATATATACAAATTCTAATCTAGTCTTCCTTCACATGCAGATGTTTCCTGTTTACTCTTACTTATATTATTAGATTATAGTTTTCTATTCCTAAATCTGTAACTACTATACAAAAGTATGTGATTCACAAATTACCAACTTTACAGGAGGGCAATTTTATTATTACTGTTGTATTTATTATTGATATTGGTACTCTGATGTGTATCTTTCAGAGTGGTTTATTATAATATATGTAGTTGATATTGCAATACATATGTATTAAGTTCTATACTGAAATCTCTCAAAGTAGACTCATCTATTTGCTTTGTAGGTGCGGAAATGTGCATTCTTCCTCGTCCACACTTCCACAAAATGGATATTATTTTACATTTAATAAAACAAATGTGATACTAGATATTTTACTTCCTATCTTCTCAAAAAAGCAATCTATGTCGTGAACACAACAGAGTCCTAACTGGCCGAAAGCCAGTGGGACTATTTCCTTCATCAAGTGCTCTCAACCAGCTCCTGTCCCAGTCATTCTTCTTGTGTTCCGGGACCTTGCAATCCTGTTCCAGTCTTCTACGCTGTCATCCTACCTCTTCTTTAGTTCTGCCTCTGGGACGATTCTACTTGGATACCTTCTTGTTCAACATGGTCAGCCTACCTACCACAGACTTTGGAATATACTGATGCCTTACGTTTTTACTCTGTGGATTTTATATTCTAGTGGAACAATGACACCGCATATTGATAATTGTTTTGTGGGGCTTACACAAGAAAGAGGAAGGTTGAAAATTTACATGTTTTTTAAAAATATGGATAAAACCATGAAAAATAAAGTTTCAATTTTGAATGGTGGTCTATTACCAGGACGATACTGAAACAATATTCCACTCGCACTAATTTATTGGCTACTACTCTACAAGTTGAATGCGACCATCTTGGTATGAATCTTCGGAGTATTTAAATGTTATTCCATATCATTTTAAACATTTGAAGCCAAAGTTTTGTGTAAACATTTTGGTCAAAATAACTTCCATTGAAATCACTATTTTTAATTTAGTCAACAGTGTAATTTTTATATATTTGTTTTCTTATTAATAAACATATATTATTACACAACATTTCAAAATTCGCGTCAATTATGCTATATTTTGTTTACGTTTTTCATTGAAATAATTGCTGAGTAGAATGACTAGCGCATTAAAAAAAAACAATTAGTTGATTGACCCCATTTGTACAAAATTTTAGGTATGCTGATAGGTAACTAATAATTAAACTTATTGTTTTTCTCTTCAAATTCATCTAACTATTCAGTTCTGGAGAGAATGCCCTAGTTCGTCCATGTTTGGACTGAACTCAACATCAACTCCAAATTAGTTAATGAGTAGGATCCAATCATTATTTTGGTAAATACCGATTATTTCATAATCTCAAGGAATCAGATGCTCCAACATTTTTAATAATACTAGGATTGTTCCCCAGCATCTTCAATTCAATTTTATAAACTCTGGATTAGTTAATCAACCTGAATAGTTACTTACTTACAAATATTAAGTAGCAACTTAAAAATAATTATTCTAAATAACTGTAATATTATTATCATTGAATTAAGTGCTTTTTGAATATTCTGTGATGTTTCACCAATGTCAAGTCAAATACTGCCATGTATAAAATATGAAGTTAAACTGTTATAGCGAATGTATATTTTATGAACTAAAACATTTGGTATTTATTTTTTGCTGTTTTATTCCATATCTCAAACATCCTTCACATTGTTTTTTTTCAATTTGGTAACATATTTATTCGTAGTCATTTCACAGACACTGTTTCAAATAAAAAGTATATATTTGTCTGAATTCTCATGGAACGAGGTGCCAGCATTCTTTGTCTGACCTATGAGACTTAAATTCACCGCCATTCATATTAGTGGCCAAATTCACATAAAAGTATTGTGTAATACATGATTAAATTGAAGTTTTTAGCTATAAATCGCTGCTCTGCCACCGTAACACAAATATGTTTTTTCTACCAATTTCCATGTTTTAAGAATATATATAAAGTTATGTATTTACATATTAGGGTGGTAGAGTTTTGTTTCAGATGTTTTAAGTTAGGGGTCTTTGATTATATTAAATAATATGAACATTCAAAAATACTCATACTGCAGAATCAATAATTTATTTCCAGTGTTATTAACTGTTATGTCAATCAAGATGTAAAGGGAAATACTTATTTACTTATGAAATGTTTAGGTGACAAAATGGATTATCATTTACATCTGATAATTTTTTTTATCAAAAATTGCAAAGGATACACATTAGAGTGGTTTAAACCCCCCGCAAATATTTAAAATATCATAGACCAATGGAAAAAGAGTAGAGTAGATTTGTCACGTTGGCAATGATTGATGTTGGTACCACTGGGTAAAAATGTTGCCACGCTACAAAAAAGTCGCCACTTCATTCCAGGAAAAGATGTCACCGGACTGGTTGAATCGGTAAATTTGATTAAGTATTTTTGATCATAAACGGAAAGACTCATCGTATTACGTCATTTTCATTTAAAGGAAAAAAAGTTCCGAGAATAGGTTTAAAATAAATCATTGAAGAACGTTAAGAAATTTAAAAAATATTGGGAAAGCTAAAAATGGCAGTCTGTTCGTGAATGTGAATTCGACAAGTTTTTTTTACGATTCTTTAGACTGCTACAGCGATTTTCTTTCTGAAAATGCTTGGAAAATTTCGTTAGTGAGAGAAAGAAATGATTTTTTAAAAAAGGTTTTTTTCCAACTGAAATTATCACGGTTAAATGGTGTTTTAACTAAAATTATGTCAGAGATATTTTTCGGTTTATCTTTTTTCATAAAAAACTTATCAACTGATTTTACGACTACCAAACTAGACACTTGACAATGACTTGAAAATATCACGGTTAAATAAATAGGGTTTTAACTAAAATTATGTCAGAGATTTTTTTTAGTTTATCCCTTTTCATCAATAATTCAAATAATTATCAACAGATTTTACGACCACCAAACTAAGCACTTGACCGTATTGTGATAAATTATTTTTAACTAATCAATTACTTAGAAAGTTTACTTGCGGCGTAATATATTTTGTTTTAAAATTATTATACATTTATTAAAAAAAAAGAATATTTTTTTCCAATATAATCAGCCTTGCGTATGGCAGCACTGTAATCAGTCAAACCTCGAAAACCTGTTAGTTGAAAATTGACGTTAGGCAGGAGTGGGTGTGCGCGTTGTTCTTTCCAAATGATCGGTAAAATAAAGTTTTTTACTTTCGCGTCGCATTAATGCATTAAAACAAAACAGTGCAGTGTCAGTGATGCAAAGAGCAGTGTAAACGTGATATATTGTACACAATAAGTTCAAAATGGGTGTTGGTTTGATGCCGCTAGAATTCACAGACTGTCTGACTGACAGTCCGTGGTTTCGGGAAAACTTGCACAAACACGAGAAGGAACTGGACAAAACCAGCCAACAGATCAAGCGGCTGATAAAGGAGGTTAAAGACTTACTTCAGGCGGCAAAACGTAAGTTTTTCCTTAGTTTTTCTCTTTCCACGCCAACAAAACAAACAAAAACTATAGTTTGAAGTTAGAAAAGTTTTCTTAGTTGTGTATGTGCCTACTTATTTACACTATGTTGTCACGTGATGCTTGGTTGTCATTATTTGTTTTATAATTATTATTTGACTGTTATGATTTGTTGTTTGCTAGCCTTGCTAGCTGTTTTAGTTTTTGTTTAGCCAGTGTTTTATAAGGAAATCGAAATAAACGAGTACAAATAAATAATGTAACAATGTCAGCGGAAGAATCTCGGTCAAAACATTTTGGTTTCATGCAAATCAAACGTCATTTGAATTGTCAAATAAAACTGTCAAAATATGAAAAAAAAAATTGTCAGAAGGGTACTAACTATGTAACCATCACGCCACTTATGCGGGGTTAGCACACAATTGTGTGGCACAAACTCCTTGCTTCATTCACATTCATGCATCGTCTCATACATACTCTTTTGTTATACCGACTCTTGACACGACCCTTCGCAACTATCTAATTCACTTGATCGGGTGTCCCCGACTTCTTCCATTTAGTTATATGTGTTAGATCTCAAAGGAAAGAAGGATTCCTGTCATGAAGAAGTGAATCAAGGTTTTTGTGGGACGGCAGAACAGTGGTGCTGTGACAAAAGGCAGTTTGTCTTGATCGTTGTCTAATACTTACGACTTTTTAACCGACGAAATCAAATTAAAACAGCTTTACAAACACAGGCTGGTTTTATTATATTAGGTAAAAAGTAGGTCGAATTTTTATATCACTACTGCTACGGTTTATGTAGGTCCATCAGATGAATACACTTTATTATACTTCGCTCGTGGGAGTATGTTTTTAATAACAATAGGTAGATTCTGTACATTTTAATCTTATTATAATTAGCTATTTCCTCTCGTCTTCAGTCATTGTTAGTATATATTTTACGTATACTTCGCTTTATTTTACATTAATCGAACTATATGAAATGTTACCTATGCCTCGTCACAATTAATGACCTAATTTATAAGACGCTTTAGGTCTTACAATTGCTGGTTCGATAAAATATAAAGTGCAGTTTTGATAAAGTTCGAACTTAAAAAAAACTTCGCAGCTCTCGTAAAGGTAATTGATTTAAAAAAATAGGTTGACTAGAAATTCACTTATACTAGGTAGTCTGTCATGTCATGGTTATGAACTGGTTTTGTACATGTTTAGTTTTCATATTGATAATGAAAATCTTATATTTCTATCAATTGTTATCTTATTTGATAAGAAATTAACCCGACCCGTTCAGAAATATGATAAGCACGAACCAAGACACGTTCGGCTGAACATGAATAATAATACTTACCTGTAAAAATATAAACAGTCATGATACTTATCGGATGTTTGCTTTGTAAAATCAAAACATGGAGCGGACTGTTTAACATAAAATGAAAACATGGAAATTGAATGTCTTAAAATGTGAGTCATGTTTGTAAAAAATATATCACCAGAAACCTGAACCATCCCACTTTGTTATTCATTTATCTACAATTAATAGTCGAAACAACATGTTCAACTTTATTATTGCATTGTTATTTAGTCCGTAATTTTATGAGATTTTTTTGACAAATAAACGTTTTCCCTCCATAAAGAAAAAAAAATATTTTCCAAAATATACACAATCATCATTGTAAAAACCCAGTTATTAGATTTACGAAAATAAACACAATTAGGTAAGTACTATTTTTTATGCAGTTTTTAGGTCGGTACCTGTCCCACCGACGTTGTATTTTTTTTTAAATAGCGCTGTTAGGTCGGTACCCACCCACATAAAATTATTATGAGATTTTCTTTCGGACCTAGACCATAACAATTAATCGGGTAGGTAGGGTACCTTTCAGTTGAGATTCACCTGTCGGATTACGAATTATTAAATTAAATACCCACGTCGTTCACCCACCCTCCTTCTAAATTACATCCTTTCCGTTCCAAACACGTGATTCGTTCGGTAAATTCCTGCATAACATTCGGCATTCCTAAACATCTTGTAAATATTTTTCGGTGATGGCGGAACTGCATCAATATTATTTGGTTTGCGTCGAGTTTGATCTGTGTTTAATAATATTTACAGTATTTTGTGCATTTTCTACACTCCGTCGTAAACTTCGTACTTCCTTTTTCTTGTAAAAATGTTATTCAAGTGTAAACTGTAAACATCGATTTGTGTTTATATAATTCAAATACTTAAAACTTTTGTTCACTGAAAATTAATAATAATGACCATTAACTCTTTCCACGCGGAAAGCGCACCCGGGAGTCGCGCTATGCTTGCCTTGTACGCGGACAGCGCACTGTTGCGCCGCAAAGTTTCTCTGGCGTTAATTCTATGAAACATTCTTGAAGACGGTAAAATTTATACTTCTAAAAAATGACAAATCTTAACACTACTGACATCTTGTGAAATTTATCCTAAATACGTATCGCAAGCAATGATACAAAGGTTTGAAGGGAACCCTCGTCTTGAAGAGTAAATTCAGTCAGTTTGAATTTTTCCCGGCTCTTTACAGACGCGATTGCGCACGCGCGTGTTTCTAAGATTCTCAAGCGGAGATTCTCTCAGACAATCGATTGTTGTTCACCATTTTGTGGACGTGAATTATTATAATTTCTTATCACAATATTTTTTTCCGAGACTTGTATTAAAAGTATGGTTCTGTGTTAAAACATCTAACATACACAAACTAGTAAAAAAATATTGTTTTTTTATCGAAGTTTTATACTATTTTTAATTTTAAAAAAAGCTGTTTTATAGAAATAATCAAGTGTTTAAAATGACGTTTTAACCATATGTGAAGTTGTGCACTTTTGAATTCGTATCCATTTTAAATAAGTGTTATTGCAGAATTCCGAAATGTCGGGTCGCGGTCTTAATGATAAATAAATAATTAGTGCTATTTCGCATCAGGTATCAATCCTGATACCGGTTTCACTGAAGATACCGCCGAACTTATGTTTTTGAACATTTTTTGAATCGTGAAATTAAATTATTGATTGTTTCAAAATTTATCATGATAAAAAAAAACATTAAGTGTTATTTACAATGAAATAATAACAATAAATCCTTCTCTATATTTATTAAATTTAAGGTGTAGTTTTTTAATCTTAGACCCTTTACAAGTATGGCGCCGCAAAATCCGCACCACAGTTGAAGAGCTCTACTTTGGTATGTTTTAATGCGACCTTGAAATATAAAAAAAATGGTCGCCTATATCTCGCACTCTCGCAGTATGTAAATAAACTTCGACGATTTATCCTGTCCCATTGATGTTTCGAGTGTTTATTTACACATGGAAATGTACTTGGGACATAAGTGATGGAATCTACGTAATATTTTATTTATTCCATGTGTTAGTATTGTTTAAAGTCATAAACTAGATTGAAGAAAAAGGGCCCCGCGTGTGAAAGAAGTAATTACTATTTTTGACGCGTAGAAAAGGTTAAATTTTGTCAAGTAAGTACGCTTTTTTATTATTTGCAGCTTCTTTTATTTTCATGAAACATAAAATTATTGCCAATACCATTTTAGAATTTAAATTAACAGTATCAATAATTATAATTGCTATGGTGTCATAATTATGGAGTATGTTTATTTTATTTTCGAAAAATTATAATACATTAAAGATACATCCTCAAATTTTTATTAATCCGTTTGTGGTAAGACGGTCGACTACGAATCCAGAGGTCGCGGGTTCAAACCCGGCGTGCGCAAATAATTTATATTTAATTAATGTGTGTTATAACACATTTCATTGATATAAAATAATGTATAGCATATTGCGGCGCGTTTTCAGAGTGGTAGATACTCAAAGTATCGCCCTGGTGAAAGACCACCATTTAGAATTGAAACTTTTCTTGAAATGGCTTCAGCCGTGTTTGGTGACCAAATCTGAATAGCCAGGTACTTCCCAAACTTCCGCTTCTCCATCTCCTTCCCCTCCCCACTACCTTCAACCTTACAACAACAATATACTCCAGTTGGGGATGCTATAATCTTACAGACTCTAGGCGGTTGGGAGCAGTTAGGACTTCACAAAAAAAATATTACACCGCTTTGGTGAAAAAATCACCTCAAGGGCACTGTTAAGTTACCACGTTTATCAATTGAACTTTTCCTTTTTATGACACGTAAAGTGTTATTATGTAGGTAGGTACCTGATAAAAACAACATTTCTTTGTTTGCGAAATTTTGTCCGCACTTTTGACCAAGGATTGACCAAGGGAGGTATGACGTATATGCTTCCAGCCAATCGGATGCGAAGAAAACCGTAAAGATAAACATTATTCTGTCTTTATCTGTTTGCCAACAATTTAGCGTTAGTATCATGAGAAAGAAAGAGACCGGGATACTTTCAGAAGCCGTACAATATGGGTATTCCCCACTGTAATGGTTTCTTATGTAACAGCTAGTAAATATCTCTAAGTTAAAAAATATTACGAATCCACTAAAACTCATTTCAAACGGAAGTTTATTATATTGGAACGAATAGTCCAAAGATTAATTACATATTGGTGTAAGTTACTAGTTGTTTTGTAGGTTAGAATGTTAAATATTTGAGATCTAACTAAAAAAGACGATTTTTATGGTACATACGTGTGAAAACTGTTTGTTTTGGTCCTTTTGTACTTCGATTGAAGCAACCAAGTATAGCACATATGGCCATGATGTTTTTTGCTAGATATCGGACAAAAAAATAACTCAAGTTTTTAACTATTTACGCACTTTTGACAGTCCGTTCGCCTGACACTCCAAACCAGAATGAAGCTCGTACAGATCAAATATTACGGACATGGTATTCAGCACGCCCCAAATCGTGTATTGGTTTCAACAATTGTTTGTCTCTTTTTTCTCATATGCGTATAGAACCGAGCATAAAGAGAGAGCTATAGGCGCCAATGTAATGCTATCAAGTTCGTGTCAAGTTAGGATGAAAGGCCGCCATATTGGCAATCACGAATCATACGTCAGGGCTGCCAGCCTTCAAAATTGCCTCTTGGTGGACTTAGTTCTTTTAATTTTTTGACAGAATGACTACGATACGACTGACAGCTGTCAAATGTGACATATGTCAGTTAATACAATTTTTAAATATTTGACGGTGTTTGTGCTACGACACATGCATGCACAATCAAAACACGAATAATTTGTCTAATATTATTCGCTCGCTCACAATATCAACCTCATAAAAAATAGTTAAGTATTTTTATCTTCGATGAAGATAAAAATAATAAAAAAAAACACTTTTTAATTTATACAAAATAATTGAGGTACCTACGCCTTTACCCCTCCAGTCAACCGAAATTAAATGATTCGATGTGGACCCTTTTTCAAAGTCCTTATTCAGGAATTTATTTCGTTCCCTCATGTTTGAATTGTTATTTTTTCCCTATCTAGTTGGTAAGAATTCGTGATTCATGCCACAAAAATCTCATCCATTCTCACAACTTACAATAAATTTGACGTTATTATGTTTGGGTTATCTAACTGGTGGTCCCGTAGGAATTGCGTTGCTACATGAGGATTTGATAGTACGCCACACTCAGCAAAACATATAGTATCGTTATATTATTACACCCTTGAAGTAACAATGTATGGAGAGAAAGCTAATTATTTTTACCCAACCTATACAAACTTGCGATAAATCACTTTCTCCGGGTTTTTACGTCGTACACCATGAGAGAGAAAGAGACAACAAATATAATACACCGCTTCTATGTACTGAAAAAAATTCTCTAAAGTTGAGGTCTTGTTTTTGCGACAACAATCCGGCTCCTAAATATCACCGGTAGTGGATATATTACACCGGGATACATTGCATACATGGCTAAAAAAGTGTCGCCATTCTACTGCAGATTTTTTCCCCTAATATTTGCACGTTGGCATCGATATGACCATAAACAATGCAGATTTTTTTTTCTGCTTGCACATATAGAAGAAAAATAGTTTTTCTTTGGAAGGTTTTTTTTTTGCATACTGATTTTATGTAGTGTAATGTTGACACAAATAAAACATTGTTCGATTTTAGTAATTTCTAATATGACCTTTTTTATGACCGCTGACTTTAAACATATTTGGCGGATTAACGGTAGGGCTGTAAATAGTGTTTTGTTAATGGATCCCCTTAGATGATTTTCATAAACTTCAAATTTTATTTATTGTGATCCATGCAATAAATGCCCGAGAAGAGACGAATGCTGGCAATTTGTTCACATACTGGTACATATCGTTTTTCAAGTCTGAGGAACGATGTGTCATGCTGCCGACATCAACTGCTGTGAGTTGCCGAACTACTGAATCGGTGCTTCCGGTTCCTCAAGCAGACTGCATTATAATATCTGTAAAACAAATTCGGCATGTTTCACATTGTTTATCAGGTGACTCGCCCTCCTCTATACAGATAGTCGAGTATACCAGCTTTTTGGAAACCAGATTGATTCGGAATTTATTATGAACATCATTCATTACCATTCATAGGGCGAGAAAGGGGCGATTATTCATATGATGAAATTGAACAAACATTAAAAATTTCTTCATTAGAAAAGCGTAGGAAAGACTTTGATTTAATTTTCATTTTCAAAATTATTAATTGTATTATTGCCTCACCTTCTTTGTTGCAACTCATCCAGTTCGATATTCCTTGCCGTACACTTAGAAACAATGAATAACTGTTCCTCAATCATCACTCTACGAATTATGGGTATCATTCTCCACTGTCCAGAATGTCGATACTTATTAACTCAAGTCATGGTCTTGAAATTTTTGGTACCAGTCTAAATGTTTTTTATCATTCTTTACGACTCTACTAAAACCTTTTTTCAGGCTTTGACTTGAATGTTCTTTCTAATGTATATGTTGTCCTATGTGCTGCTCTTTCTCTGTTGTTCTTTTTTTTCCCTATTCGTGTTTTGTATTTTCTTTAAATCGGAAAATGCTCTGTTAGTAAAAAACAAAAAACTTGTGGCAAAGAGCATTCAGGATAAATTTTTCTGCAATCAAAGTCAACCAGTTTTTAAGATATGTTCTTATTGACGTATACGTGAAGCAACTTATGTTTGTTCAACTGTTGAAGAATTAGAGCTGCATTCATTATTATTAGTTCACGTGAGTATTGCTACCTATGATGTTTTTATGAGTACGCAATGATTCATGTTTGTATAATATGACAAAAAGTTTCAGATATGGCACGTTCGTCGATGTTTCACCGTCTTTGTTCGGACGCGTTCTTCGTTAATTATATTATTTATTCATCATCACGCCGTGTGGAACAAAGGGAAGAAATAATGATATCACTTAAAACAAATCTGGGGTTGCTTATCAATACTTCTTATTATCGTGTGGACTGTGGAGAAACGTGTAGTTTACTTCTCACTCGGATATCATCACCAGCCACTGTTTGTCCAATGCTGGATGTGGATGATGCCTCGCCAAGTAGCTTCCACTATTTTCCTCTCATTTCCAACTATCTCGTCCTTTCAGCTGATTTTACCTTCTTTAACCCTCTTGGTTCCTCATCGGTCCAACTTTGGGAGGGATTTTGCTAACCTACGAGCCAATTTATAGATATAGATATTTTGATGACTTTATTAACTAGTTCATAAACATTGCGTTTCTTCATAATTCCGATTGTGCAACCAATGAACTAAGATTAACTATTTCCACCTGTGCGCCCTATTTATTTATTTAATACACTCTACACATATTATGTACAATTCTCGCTTCTTTGAAGTTCGCCTAGTAAACCTACAGAGTCATCAATCGACCATCGACTAAAATAAACCATTTTATCGCTGTGCAGTGTTATGCTTTTATGTGCATTCCATCCAGAATGTTTCTTGTTTATTCCCCTGTTGCTTCAGCAAAGGCACCTTGTAATTATTATATTGTATTTAAATCTTATTATATTCTCATCCTTTTTCCTTATTATCCTTTCTTGGGGTTTGCATACCAGCAGCCACTCATTGTGGCTGGACTGATGATTCAGAGGTCTGGTTTGATTCCTATATTGGATCAAAGTCCTGTACTTAAACCTTTTTTTATTCGTTAGTAAAAAAATAATGCGTTGCTAAAAATCCTATTCTTGGTTTGAAAATATGATAAAATTATGAATTACTAGCTTTCGTAGCCGACATTCAGTGTTTGGGTATCTAGGTATGAATGTACTGTAGTCATTATTGATAATTATTTCTGTTCCATTGCTCGATACACGACACTCAACACAAACAACTTTGTGGTGATTCAATAAGAACTTTGGTCTCGTGGAAACCGCATAAAATGTATGATTATTGAATTATCGTAATAGAACGACGCGAATGGCGTGAACGTTTTATTATTGCTAGACCAAGTTCTTGGTTGAAGTTAAAGTTTCATTGTTGTTCTTTACGTTTTATTATATTTGTATCTACCTAAACTTATTATAATAACATGTTAAATATTAAAACTGCCCATTGGAGAAACTACTAAAAATAAGTTTATCGGGACTTTTTTTGTCCTTGTAAATATTTTGAGTTAAATATATATTTTTTTAAAACCGTAAAGATTTTTACTGTGAAAATTAAATAATATTCAATAAATAACGATAATGTTTAATCACCTTCTCAGTTGACGTTTTGCCTCTTTCATTTCATATTGTCTGTCTCTTTCTCTGTGTTCCTTTGTTATAATTTGAAGTGTTATTCTATTGTTTTCTCACTGTTCTCTTATTTTGTTTTATATTGTGTTCTCCCTCTGTATGTATAACCGCACACTTTGTATTTCTTTGCTTAATTTAATGTTGTACCCTGATAAGGCGTAGGCTAAGCGAAACCGGTCGGTCATAAAAATAAAATCTGTAGTCTTGTATAAAATTATTATTTCAATAAATAATAGTGAGTAACCCACGGTATTTTTTTAACGGGAGATGTAAATACGTTTTATTACAGGTTTTAATTTGTTGAACACATTCACATTTCTTTTAAAGATGGCAAAATTGTGAGAGCTATTTTGAAAAATGTAGAAATGCGGCATATTCCTTTTTTGCCTTTCGGTAAGCTGTCTTGGGGCGTGTTTTTTCTTTTGCAGTATTTTGCAAATTGGGATCTTCCATGTTTTTTAAACCTTTATCATTCTTGAAATGATTTTTTTTGACCTATTGTACAACCTTCGACATTAATAATGATAATAATAACGACGTGTAATATGTGATTTATTCGTTTTCTCCAAAATAATCCTGACACAACGGAGAGCAATATTCGCAGCTGTATTTAAATTGTAAAATGCCCCGTCTCCGAGACATAACTGTTCCGCACTTGTTCCCCACCATTCACCCGGATGTGATCCCTTTTCCCATCACACGTGGCCCAGCTCATAGCTCATAAACCATGTTTTAATGTAGTTCTGGTTTGGCATCTGTGTTTAACGACCTTCCTTACCTACACCCCAGTAGTCCTAACGTAATTCCTTCCTTATCTACAAAATACCCTGTACTCCATAATGCTTTCCTTACCTAAAAACCATATACTGAAATAGTATAATACCTAATTATCCTCACTTAAAGAAGCCTAAAATCAATGACGTTACATATATCCTAAAATAATGTACAGTTTGTTTCTTCGTCTCCTCACTTTCTACAGTCTTCCGTTTTCGATTTACCCATAGAGTTGGTAGAGTAGTATCTATCCAAGGCAGTGAAGTCAGTTTTTGACTTGTTTTTGATGATTTTAACCTGACTCGGCGCACCTGGGCGTGGCTAAGACTAAGGCTACGGTATTTATACATCCATTCATATCACATATCGACATAATGTTTTTGTTTATTCGTATAGACACTTTTCACAGTATTTTTATCAACGAAAATATAGCATATAACCTAAAAAACCGTTTAGTTGTGTCAAGTTTAGTGGAATAATAAAAAATGTGGGCGGAGTCCCGCCGTGAACCAGGAGCTTTAGATCATCCTTACAGTATATAGAAGCGGTCTATAAAATTTGTTGTCTCTTTATCTCTTATGGTGTACGACGTAAAAACCCGGAGAAGGTGATTTATCGCTAGTTTGTGTAGGTTGTGTAAAAATAATTAGCTCTCCCTCCATATATTGTTACTTCAAGGATTTAACATTATTGCCCAGCGACTAACATTACATGGCTACCAGACACTGAAGAGATAAACTGATAGAAGTGTGCTATGAGCCCGAATCAAGCTCAATTTCTCCTGACTTATTAAAAAATCGAAATTCTTTCTTGAACAGATGATTAATTTACTTGGCCTGTCTGGGGCTTAGGGGACCAAAGATCTTGTGTAAATTGGCTACATCCGTTTTCTTTGAATGCATATCACATTTCTGGGAATTATGTGTTCAGTGTGCCACTAGGGAGGCACGTTCTGAGCGGATGATTTATGAGAAATGCAATAAAAAGCAGCAGTTCAGCCCCCGGTTTATCCGTATTTCGGGCATACATAATGTTTTCAGACTGAGATAACGTACCCATTTCAGACGTCCTTTAACCATTTTTAAAAAATTCTCACGTAAGTGATACGAGAACTGCCCTTTGTAATTGCCCATAATCATGGGGCAGTCACAACCTTTCTCTGAAGTCATTCCCTCAGTTTCTTAAGCCTCTGGAATGTGTTGGGAGATTCGCAGAAGTGTTCTCCTGTTCACATTGCAATCTAAGGAAATCCCGCAAATTTACCCAGAATATAATATTATGAAAAGAGTATGGTTTTTGAATCTGAGTTTTGTGTATAGGTATCGCAGTCAATGTTGACTCGAACACAGTACTCACACAGACGCATTTCCCTGCAAAAAACAAGGTTTAAACTTGTTATTCAACTTAAAAATTGAAGTGAAAGTGAAAAAAAGTAATTTTTTATAATAATAAAAAAATAGTACTGTAAAAACTTTTGAATATTCAAATTCGACCAAAGTTTATCTACACTTGTCCCTTTCTCGCTAATAACAGTAAGTAGGTGGAAGCAAGACAAAATGTTGTTTTTCAGTGGCGTTTGGCAAGGACATCACTGTCGTAAGGCTAATTTATATAGCAATATTTTTGTTAAATACCACCTGTAGGGCGCTTAGCAAAGCTGAATAACTATGGCTAAAATTACCATTAAAATACTTTAAACGCCCTACTAAGATTTAAATATCGAAATAACTAAAACTGTATCTAAAATTACTATAAGAAAGCTTAAAAACACTACTTAGATTTAAATATAACTTATCATAAATTACTGATAATTACATATGTCGCAGGCTGTGATAAAAGTTTTGGACTTTTTGTATAGCAGTATAATAATAATATTTATTATAATATTATCCATTATTATAGTTATTATTTAATATATTTTTTTTTTATGTTATCTCTTTCATTATTTTTATTTAACTCATTAATATGTATTATTTATATGGCAGGCAGTATATTGTACCGCTCTGCTCCGTTGAAATAAACAATTTATTATTATTATAGCGCCGTTTTTGTGAAAAATCACCTCAAGGGCGCTGTACAAATGTTAATTCCTAGGCTATAATCTAATGGATGACGACGACATTGACAGGCAAAGGCGAGCACTCAGTGTGAAATCAAACATGCTCAGTAGAAGATTTATGCTCTGTAGTCCACCAGTGAAAAGGACACTCTTCCTGGCGTTCTGTACTACCCTATACACGTGCGAGCTCTGGACCAATTTTAAGAAGAATAGCATGGAAAGGCTTCGGGTCCAGTACAACAACACCTACCGCATGATGTTCAGTCTTCCCAGGCACTGCAGTGCTTCCGGTATGTTCACCGAGGGGCGAGTTCCAAGATTTGCAGCCCTTATGAGAACCAGGGTAGCAGGAATGCGGGAAAGGATTAACAACTCCAGAAATTACCTCATCATGGAATTCCGTCAGATCCCGAACTCAAGCATAGAAGCGCATTGGAGTAAATTATTGGCCCCATCAATCTTAACGCTGCCAGGATGTACTCCCTCTTGATGGCGTTTTGCAGAAATGAGGCCTAATATCCTCCATTAATATTTTTTTACTTGTATTATTATATTTTTTCTTATGAATTTCTGTTAATTTTTATTTGTTAATATTATTATTACTATGAATTAATATCAATTATGGAAGGTATTGCATTGCACTACTCCTGCATACCTTCTGGAATAAAACATTTTTATTATTATTACTAACTATAAATAACCTATGGCATATTAATAAAAATAATTATGCTTACCTGGTAGGTCACTTCAGATAAACACAACTATTTATAGATATATTAAATTATATATTTAATAAGTATAATATATATTTATGTTCCTGATAAAACTCTGAATCTCCGTCCCTTAATTTACCTTTACCTATCTACGTCTCAACTGTTGCTTCTGCCTATCTTGTATTTGCTCTAATCACCTCTTGACATTTTTTGCACTTGATAACAATACAATTGTTACGACGACATGTAAGACATAATCATATTTGTTCCAGTGCATCTTCAAAACATGCTGATAACGTAGCGAACTGAGAATATTTTTAGATTATAATTAATTAATTTATTAAATTATCCAATCACTCGCTCGTACCCAATCCTATCTTTATTACCGTTATTTTCCAATCGACTCGGTGCGAAAAGCGGAGTTCCTCTTTCTCTCGAGAGTGAAATCCACCTGAGACCGATCTGGGTCATTCGATTGTCGAGTGTCGTGAATTGTATGCTCGTTGACTGCTGCGAGTTGCGAGGGACACTCGGCCGCTGTTCACTGTTATTCACTCCCAGGCCGAGTAACAACTTAGCCTGGGTATAGCCAAAGGGCGTCAAATAATTATTCTAATATACTGCTGCGGTAATGGTTTATGTAAGTGTAGCAGTCAAGTCATTCGTCTTAACTTATTATTTTGTGTATCGCTTTGTGTATTCACTAGTTGTTACCCTTCAATTAATCACGGGATGTATTTTGACTTGCCAAGAAAAAATATTAGTTGCAATTTCAAATACAGATTTGACGGCCCCCGTGGTCGAGTGGTAATACGCTCGACTACGAATCCAGAGGTCGCGGGTTTTAACCCGGCGTTCGCAAATAAATTTCATTTTATTAATATGTGTCATAACACATTTAACTCATACAAAAATAATAGATAGTATATTTGGGGCACGTATCAGAGTGGTAGATATTCGAAACATTGTTTAAAATGGCCTTAGCCGTATTTGGTGACTAGATCTGAATAGCCAGGTACTTCTCGACCTTCCTCATCCCCACCTTCAACCTCACAACATACCCCAATTGGGGATGCCATAATATCACTGGCTCTAGATAGTTGAAAGCAGTTGGGTCTCTTGTGCGGTATTAACTATAAAAAATATTTTAAAAAGTATAATGTCTGTTAAAATACTTATTATCAGTTCCAAATTTAAAAAGTTCACACTCGTACAGTCGTACGTACTCACAAAGAAAATGATTTATAGTTAACAACGCTTTATCTTAAATGCTTTATGTATTGTCTGTGGCAAAAGACAAATCTTGACGAAATGAAATAAGTCTGAAAATCAGTTACAGGTTTACCAATATAACTGTTATCATGCGGCCATAGGGGGAACTAACGAATATTAATTTGCTTTTGCACAGATTATACTAACATTATATACGGTACCGACGCTTACATTGTCCATAAAAGTTTGCACATCTTTAAGGCGATCCGATTCGTAAAAGTCTGACGAAATCACGCACTTCTTACAGTGATGGCGGTAAGGTTAAAATTGCCACTTGACGCCAGCCGCCTGTTTCGATTTATGCAAAAAAAACATCGCCGAAAAGAATGTTTTGTCTTATTTTATAATTGTTTTTGGTTTTGCAAACATAATTTTTTTTTCCTGTCAGAGTCCAAAAAAACTTAATTTGCCACCTTATATAATAAAAGAAGTTAATCCGAAAAAAAGGTTCTTAAGTAGAAAATTTACACTTAAAGAAAAACAAAACTCAGACCAACAAAAGACTCCCTAACAATGCTCGATTAAAGCAAAGGCCATGATGTGTTCTACTAGCAATATTTAATTAAAGCATCTATAATATTTCTAGGCGGTCAATTTTTCAAACCCAAAACGCATGTTTTTGCATTATTTTGAATTGCATCGCCCTTAAGTATGATAGGACACGTTTAAATGGCGATAGAGCCAAATTCAAAATTCATCTTTTCAAAAAACCACAAACGTTAAAAATAAAGTTAAAACCATTATTTTTATTTTTTTTACTCTTTTAATTTTATTCCACAAACCTTAAGTCACTTATTAATATGTAAATACCAGTTTTTCCTTTGTTAAATCTACAACTAAATAAGTACGTACATTTTTGGTATTTTTAAAGTATTTTTTAAAAGTTTTTATACAGCTCCCTAGAGGTGATACTTCACAAAGATTATACGTTTAATCTTAAAACATTACCCTGGTTTTATTATTATTAAACTCACCTTCTTTAAAAATCACAGCTCGGCTTAAAAGTTGTTTTTCAGTAAGGCCAAATTTAGGCTTTTTAAGTTATTTTATTTGCCTTATCTTCTTTGACTGCCAAAATAGATAGCCTAATAGCTCCCACAAATCTGTGATTTATGAATGTCAAATGCGTTACTCTTCTACCACATTCTTATTACAGGCAGGAGGAAACAAGCCACATTCATCAAATAGCTGTAAAATTATCTGGGATCGGAATACCTCTTTTTTAACACTTAAAATCGAGTGAAATTTCTATTATTACATTGTAAAATTACATGTTTCATACAATCGTAATAATAGAGAAGTTGAGTGAAAAATATTATGACTTTAAAAAAATATGTGCATGTAGATCGAAAAACACAGATTCTGAATATATATGTATATTTCCATATTATTATTCCCAGAATTAATAAACCCTTCTTGAAAATTAGTTAAAACGCCATAAAATAGAAACGCTTCATATTAGTCGAACGTCAAATGTACCGTTTTCGTACGATGCGATGCCGCGAAGTAAATGGCGGTGAACCATTTTTTACGTAAAATTTCATTTCTTGGAATGCTTGTAAATTGCAGTAATGCTTGTATTTTTACACATTAGTACGATGCAATAGCAAGACGTATTATCTCCTGACATTTTATAAGGTTTTGTTAAATTAAAAGCGGTAAAATTGAAGAAAAAACACAAAATAACAAATATGCAACTGACAGCTGGATAACGACAATGTGCGATGTCAAATATAAGTACCGTGTGGTGCCCCTTCTGAAGGTACAAAACGCGTCACGCACCCACCCCGCTCCTTACCTCTGAGATATTGCCGTTTTGGCGGCGTGTACAAAATTCAAACTTTGAGAATTAATTTAACTATAAAAACTAACTTAAAAAAAAAAAAAAATACCTATATTTAAGTTTGAAGGTGGATATTGATAAAAAAATATAAAAAAATGGACTCAACTTCCTTATTATTCAATTTATATAGAATGTAAACACGACGCAAGAGTCGGAATTGAATGGTGATTTTGTATCCGTTTAGGCTCTAAATATGGACTTTTACTGTCGATAATTGCATTGGAATTTTACTGTGCATTAATGGGCGCCATCAATCTAAGTGCTGTGACGTTAATTCTTTTGTTTGATTAACCTCTTAAAATTGCTATACAGCTGTCGTTAAGAACATAATATATAAATAAATACCATTAATAACTCTTAGATTGCCAAACTGTCCTTGTAATTTATGTGTCTTTTACATAACCTAATCGACTTTTGATTTGACCATTCATCTTCTCTGCCCATTTAAACCTTCTGTGTATCTCTGTATTAAATGTAAACAAATCATTTCCATACATTATACAAATTATTTCATCCGTTTCGGCTATTACGACGGTTTCTCCAAGATCTGACACATATTTTGTTCTACCATTAAAAAGCAAATCTATCAAAATTGTTTTTCTATTTATTTAAACCAGACAGTCAGATTTATGCTGATTTCTTCATAATTCTCTACATGCAAATTACACCGCTGTACTAAAGCAAAACGAAGTGCCAAACATAAGTTTAAGCATCAACATCGGTATGAAAATGGTGTGTTTGGGGGTTGCCCAAATAAGGTTTTTGATAAGTGTGATAGGAGACAAAATTTTAGATCGAGTTCAGCGCTCAGCATACCTGCTTACTACTGTTTAACATCTGTTGATATAAATACGTTTGTTATAGTCATGTAAACTTTACAAGTCAAATAAAAACACATTTCTTTTGAAGGGTCCTTTGAGGTGATTAAATCGCTAATATTAAGTTGACCAATAAGTTTGGTGCCATTTGGCTACAAAAGGAAACGACTAGGGCTATTTGGTGTACATGGATGCATCGTTGTGAAAGACAGTTATTTACTTGGCACAGACAGAATGATATAGAAATGAACGTTCATTCGTTAATTTCCTTGACGATGTCGTCGAACGAAGTCGTTCACCTTGGAATTCGTTTGATTTGTGATAATTTGATTGAAGAATAAAAAAAATACAAAAACAATTGAAAACGTCGACGGTGGTGGGTACGATCAATATTAAGTTTAAATCTTAAATTAGCGATTTTTACAGAATTGTTACACGTTGCAATCTGTCTTTATTTACATCTAGTTTATGATTCCAGAGACATTAGTAATTTTTAAACTTATTTTGATCGTTCCACTTGAAAATCATTTTGTTGCGTGCGACGTGACGTCCTTCCGCTACAGGAAGCGATACTGAATGACCGAACCCGAGCGCATGTTCATTCCATGGTTAGCCTTTTTTTTTTCTTTCGTTCCGAGTGCGAGTGAATAGTGCCGAATGGCAAATCCAACGTTTTTTGATCGGTTCACTCGCTAATGAATTCATTCGGCACTTTTGTTTCATTTTGTGTTCAGACATTTCACTTCAAGTGAAAGAGGCAAAATGAAGGACAGAAATGAACCGTCTTGATTTCGCCTTAAAGTGACTAGCGAATAAAATGCTATTGGAAATTCCAGAGGGAAAACCTGACCCCCAACCAAAGCTAGACGAAACTGGGACTGCAATTCGAGTGAGGGCCACCGAAAGGTGCCTTATTGAAACAATGGGTTCCCGAACCGACCAGTCAAAATGATACCCATGCAGATGATGATGAACGTTAGATTGTCTTCGTATGAATGTCTTCTGGTATTTACCTCAAATGCGATCCTTATCGTGTTCGCTTTGTTCAGTAGTTCAGTTGAAACCAGTTTTTCCTAGAACTTGTCGCAAACACGGGCAGTATGAGTCGGTACTACGTAATAGTATATGTAATCACATGCATTATGCAAGTCCGTGGGCGACCGGCCACGCTCTAGCACGACCTTGTACCGAGCTGTGAACACCAACAGATCTGTACCAGTTCACTATTAGGTTACACGTTGACGGTATTCTCACACGGGACATGGGCGGAGTGGGCTCAGTACGCCCAACGTAAGTCCAATGTTACTTCAACGATACAGGTGTGGGATAGATATTTTAGGCTCTTTCGTGATAGGTTTATGTTTGTCATCATGGTAAGGAATATATTTGGCCCTTTTCCTTACAGGTACAGTATTTTGTTCCAACCTTGCAAAATACACTTTTAAGTATATTATTATTTTTAATATGATACCGTAAAACGAGTCTCAACTGCCCAAAGCCATTGGGATTATGATTAATATATCCATTTTGGGGAATGTTGTGAGGTGAAGGAAGAGTGGAAGTAAAAAATATCATTGATTTTACTTCCTAGGTGCAAAAACAATTTGACAATGTTGATGCCCTTGGGAAGACTTACTAAGTTAGTTATCTGCCTTGGAGGAATGTGGAAATCTCGCACATGAATTTGAGCTAGTTTAGGAATTAACTAAATGGTAAGTACTAATATTTTTTTATGGCTATGTTTTTCTTCTTTAAAAATGTATTAGTTTTTTTTCGTAACCTTTTTGTCAAATTAAATAAGTAAATCTTTTTTTATAAACATAGCTAAAGCCTTTTCAAGCAACATTCCATGATTCTGAATTGTGATATCCCACCAAGGGATAGATACTGAGAGAACCACATACATTACTTTTCTCTGAAACGAGGTTCAAATACCTATAATTTATGTATGTGAAAATATCAATAAAAATAACTTTAAAAAGGTTTACAAACTCAACGTCTATTCATTTTGTTATTAAAAATACTAACCTATTCCTTATAGTTTGCCATTTTTGTGTTTCTTGTGCCACTGGAACAGTGCTCGAATACAAACATTTTACCAACCGGAGCGTTAACTTCCCGATTTATTATTGAATTCATCGGATAGTAAATCCGGAACACTGTTCCGGTTTTACTCCGATGATGAGCATTTGCTGATTTTCAATCTGCGAGATACCATCATTAATTTGTTAAAAAAATCTTTGTTTAATCGTTTGTTCATTAAATTCCACGTTTTATTTTATTGTTATTCTTGGAGTTGTATAATATGACGGAATTCCCACGGCACAATAAAATTAATGCTTTTTAATTCGTGTATAATCGTGCCCCAAAATATACCTGAGGCCGACTCGTCTAGTATGCTAATCGACTCATTTAGTATGGAAATTGCTCCATAAATGTCCCCAGAGGAATGCCCCATTTGACGTAGCTGTCAGTTTTGTCATATTGTATTGTGGTATATTATAATGTGAATATGTTCTATTCTGTGATGAAATTGCTTTGGGATGTGTTGCACTTGTCGCTAGTTATTAATTTATTGTTTTGTGTTTATTTTGTGGAACTCCATTTTATAATGAAAAAAATTAATATCTTGGTACTTAGGATTTGTCGCTATTAAATTATGCCAACCTCTCTAGGTCGCTTACAGATCATTTCATAGATTGAATGTGGAGCTTTGGGAAAAGTCGACAAACGGTATTTATTTACGCTCATTTAAGCTTTTATATTAACTATAAAAATATAGCTGTATAAAAAAAAAACATCAGAGCACTTTAAAGTTTTTTTGTTTGTTTTACAATAAAATTCATAAGTCTTCAGTACCTGGTTGGATTTAAAAAAAAAGTTGACTCAGGTGATCCAATGCTCTCACAGAGTTACTTGAAGCGACAAAAAGCTAAAAAATGCCCAAACTTGTGTCGCTTGAGTCAAGCCTTCTCCCAAATGGTTAATATATGAAGGACCACACAAGTCTTCAGAATCAAAGGAGAGTCAGAGCATTTGATGCAGACAAAAAACTGATCAAAACTGCATATTTAACTCATTTTTTGACCAAAGGGTCGCTTAAACCCTTTTGCTTTTCCAGCGACACATTGATAGGTATAATAATGAAGTATAATACCTTTATAAATAATAACCAATCTGTCAAACTGAAAGTAAAGCTTATCTTCTCTGGGCTATTTATTTTCTCAAGTGACGAATAACCCTTCAAAATTCTAACCCACCATCATCTGATATATTTTGATCTTCCCTTTGACAAATGGATCGAAACGCCGCCTTCGAGTAATAACTAAGGTGACATATCTGTCACAAAAGATTTGAGTTTCCCTTTCCTATTACCCATCCGTTCGAAAACCATCAATTTATTTATTTATTCAGGAAAAGGCTTGATTTTATTTGCAGTATTAAAATTGGCGCCGTGCAAAATAAAGTCTACTTTTATACGATAGCTAAAATTAAGATATAAATAAAATAAGGCAATATTTATTCAACTTTAGATTTCAGATTCATACTAGTTCTTTAGCAGTATTACATATATAACGTGTACGGATGCTGGGTACGTGTTTGCAGCGTTCTCTTTGCATCTGCGGCGAAGCTATTTGAGGTTAAATTTAGTTAATGTTTGCATGATTTCATCGTTTTGCTGAGTCCCCAACTGTTCTAATAGAGTCTGGTCGTATGTTAAGATTGATGGAATTTATGATATATGAATTTATACCAGGTTCTGAGTCGTAGGTTTAAAATGATTTAACATAAATAACTGACGTTTGGGGATTAAGGGGTTAAAATGTCGCGAGAATGCAGCGAATGAGATTCAGTTTAAGATAAGAGATGAAGAAAAATAATGGTTACCTTCCGATTTATCTTGTTTTCTGTTTAATTAAGGAAACACATTAACTCTTTCTTAATCAATCCATTTAACTATATTTTTATGACTGACCGTTTGCGTCAACTTCAACTTTAAAATGAAGTCAATCATTTTTAACTAATTTAAATAAATAAAAAAAATATTATAAAAATCCATTCAAAGAGATAACTATTAAAAAAAAAAAACAAAATACCCCTATATTAAAATACAAATTTTGATCTACAAAACCCAACCTAACCTTTAAAAAACAAAAAAAAATTGTGAATACCCACAAAAGTCCCAACTGCTCCCAACCGCCTAGAGCCAGTAGGACTACGTAAAATTATCGGCAACAGCAAGAAGCCTCCAACATCGTATTGTTCAGAGTTCTGACATCACCACGCCCAAAAACGCATTACGTCAAACTCAACGTTGCGTTCTTAATCATAGTGCACCTTTACCTGTTGATCGCATACCCAGGTAATAAATACTGCTCAACCGTATCGTGTTCCTTATTACTACATCACGCATAACAATTTCGTTATTAGGGCTGTATATAAAATTACACTTGTGACGTGTTGTGTTCAAAACAAACAACGTAGTATGGACCACGGAGTATTGGTGCATACGACATCACACCTGAATAAGTTGACCCTCAGAGCCGGATTGAGGTATTTTGATGCCTGGCTGCAATTTTACTAGTTGACTATTTTTTAATTCTGTCAAGAAGAAAAAAAATCACGTCTGGAAAGTTATCAACAGTTGAAATTATTACAATTTGGCTGTCATGCTTTCACATGCTAACTAAAATAAAATAGTGGTACATACTCTCAGTGTCGCCCCATATAAATTAGCCAAGTATTATTGAAAATCGAAACGTTGTTTAAAATCGCACTATCCGTGCTTGGTGACCAGATCTGAATAGCCAGATATTACAAAACCTTCCTTGAATAAATAAATATAAATAATTTCCTTTGTGAGAACGTACATGCGTACGAGTGTTAACTTTTCAAATTTGGTTGAAACTGATGTAAATTGAAATTATCAAATAAAATAAAATTAAAAAAAACTATCCATAACTACCTACCTAAAAAAGTATCTACCGGTAATGCATTTTAGCAGTCATTATTCTATATTTGAAATGGGTGGATTAAAGCAACTAATGTTTTTTCTTGGCAAGTCAAGTTACGTCCCGCAATTTTTCACGGGTAACAAACAACCAGTAAAATATATCTAAGTGTCTTTAAAATGGACCCAATCAAATAATTTGATGTAATTTAATTCGATGAAAATTAAATAATAACTTTATGTAAGACCACAGATTTTATTAAAAAAATTATGACCGACCGGTTTCGCTTAGCCTAAACATCATCATATATATATATTGGTATATTTCCCGTAAACTCATAAAATTTCTCATTACTATTTTATCACCTTCTCAGTTGACGTTTTGCCCCTTCATTTCATATTATTTTTTACTTTCTGTTCCGTTGTTATAATTTAAATTTTATTCTTTTTTTTCTTACTGTTCTCTTATTTTATTTTTTAATATTATTTTCTCCCTGTGTATGTATGAGTATATATAACCACACACTGTATTTTTTGTTCTGTTTATTTTTATACCCTGATGATGCTTAGGCTAAGCCAAACCGGTCGGTCATAAAAAAATAAATTAAATCTGGGTCTTACACAAAGTAATAATTTCATTAAATATGTCAAACCACAAAGTTTTTCACTTTCCACGAAAACATAATTTAATTCGGTTAAATCGGGTTTAATCTCTTTCGAAAACAACAGTTTTATCTCAATTCGTGTATATGTATTTACATAATACATCTGTGATTCTGCTAGTTATCTGTTTAATCGCAGCTTCCACTGCATTTAGCCGTTATAGTGATAATTCGTGCAGTGATAACTTCAAGCGGTACGTCATCGATTCGTCTTAAATGGTTTGTATATTTACGTTGTAAACGATTCGTACGCTGGCTGGCAAAAGATTTCAAAATACTTCAAGGCCGGGTAAAATCAACACAGGAATTGAATAGTATTTTGAAGGGGAGTGTAACGTTTATTTCCGGGAGCGCTGAGAAAACAAACAGGTAAATAAAAAAAAACACTTTAACTAAACGTGGGAATACAGGAATGACAGCGATTACAATTTAACGATCGTTTTGTATAAACATTTATTATAGTGCTGTGATTCCCAAAGTGGGTGATCTTGTCGACCCGGGGGCGCAGCTGGTGAAATCAAAGGGGGGGCGGTGGCGGCTTAAGGGGGCAAAGGGGGCTCGAAGAACAGTAAGGAGCTGTGAGGCAAAACGTAATATTTTCAATCATATTTTGTTTTTGACATAAATTATTATTATTTTGTTGTATTGATTATTTTACATATATTATGTCATAATTTACCAATATTATTTTTAGTCATTTTTCCGTTTTATTTGCACGTTTTATGGAATGAGCAAGAATTGCATTAAGCTATTCCACCAGTGGCGGCTCGTGACTTTTTTGTTTGCTAGAGCGCTAAGATATCGTCGCTGGAAAGGCCAAGGTTTAACATTTTTTTACACTTTGTTAAAAAAAATAGTTAAATATGCAGTTTTGATCAGTTTTCTTTTCTGCATCGAATACTTTGATTCTGAAAATAAAATATATACCATTTCGGAGAAGGCTTGACTCAAGCAAAACAATTTTAGGACTTGTTTTAACTTGTTGTCGCTTCAGGTAACTCATTAAAAGCACTGAGTTAACTTTTTTTTTCAAAATCCAACTAGGTACTTATTGTAAAACAAAAAAAAAACTTTGAAGTGCTCCGGTGTAAACTTCTCGAAATAGCGCTTCAGCCCTTTTGTCTTTCCGGCGGTGATATGTTGTTGTATCCGAGAACTTGTTTTTTTTTTTTAATTTCATCTTTTTGTATGAAGATTTTCAACAAGCTGTGTAGTGCACCACCAAAACTGAAAAATGCTGAAAATCTTTATACAGTAAAACATTTTTGGCTATAACATCAATAATGAAGCATTTTTCAATCTTAGCGCTCTAGCATACTAAAAAGTCACTAGCCGCCACTGCTCCCACATCCCGGATTTAAGAATATTATTATTATAACTTGATAAAACAGATTTTCAGCTATACATTATCGCATGAATCATACCCATGAATCGTTAAATTTAATATGTATCATGAGAAACGTGTTTCATTTTGTAAAGAAATGTACAAAATGCGTTATACAACTAAAGCATTTTCAAGACTGGGATTTAACAGAAGCGCTTTCACGTTTGCGTATGTTTATATTAATAAATAAATTTGAAATGTTTGTTCCAAGGGAAAAAATGAAGGATAACAAAGCATAATCCATCCCTTAGTCCCTGTGTTCATATATTGGCTCAAGGTTGCTGTATACCGGCTGTTTAAACTCTAACCTCCTTCCCATCCTCGTAGCACGTTTTCCAACCCTTAAAATGCAGAGCTCTTGGCGTACCAGGCGCACCACGATAGGAGTACTCCAGGTGGGAGTGATAAAAGATATATCATTGAAATGTCAGTTCTGATGTTGAAAAGCGTCAGTTTTCCGGTGTGGTGGTGCTTAAAAAAAAACTCTTCAAAGGGGGGCGATGATCCAAAACGGTTTGAGAAACTCTGCTCTAGCGGAATTGTGAAAGTTTATACCTTAACACTTTTAACATTTAGTTTTATCGTAAATGCCGGGTTTGTGGTTACCTAGTAACGCGAAGATGACTTCACGAGGTATGAGGTAGATCGGTTAATAAGATTAGAGTATGGTGATAGGTCGTTGCGGTGTTGGAGATTTGAAATATTTGTATTGCATAATCAACATTTCGTCTTCTATTGCTTTCGTGTTTCTGGATGCACATATTTAAATTCATTTTTTTTCATATCACACTTAACACCGAAATGACGATCCAATCACTGTGGTACCTGGAGGAAGTGCTGCCTTTTACGCCATCTCTAATTCCATCGCCGGTCGGATTCTACTGGTATGCTGTATCCGCTGTGGTCCATCATGACATCCCCGGACTAACTAGAAAATGATTGTTTTCTTGGAGTAACAATGTATGGAGAGAGAGCTAATTATTTTTACCCAACCTATACAAACTTGCGATAAATCACTTTCTCCGGGTTTTTACGTCGTACACCATGAGAGAGAAAGAGACAACAAATATAATACACCGCTTATGTGTACTGTCGCGATGATCTTGGGCTCCTGGGTCACCGCGGGACTCCGCCCAAATTATTTTATTATGTCACTAAACTTGACACAACTAAACGGTTTTTTAGATTATATGCTATATTTTTGTTGATAAAAACAATACTGTGAAAAAGTGGTTATACGAATAAACAAAAACATTATGTCGACATGTGATATGAATGGATGTATAAATACCCTAGCCTTAGTCTTAGCCACGCCCAGGTCCGCCGGGTCTGGTAAAAATCATCAAAAACTGACTACACTGCCTTGGATAGATACCACTCTATATACTCTAAGGTTGTTTTATTATTATTTTTATTGTCTTTGATCTTGTTATTAAGCAGTGCTATGTTTCATATTATAATTATGTAGAATGCAGACCACCATGATACGGAGATATGCCTAGTTTGGGCTTAATATTTAATATTTTTTTGAATCTGTATATTTAATATTTTTGTAAAAAAATAAATGAAATAAACATCCAATTTTTATTAATTGACTATATTTGTGGCTAACGTAGAATCTGACGAAAAAATCTGCGCCGAGAATCAATTTCATAATATCAGGCAGAACATAAAAATCAATAACCAAATCGGTTTTTTTGTGACCACCCTGTTGTATTACACATACTATTACTCTGTTACACGTAACATTATTTATGAGAAAATCGACCCAGTTTTGTCCTAAGTGACCTAAATGATAGAACTATTATTTCCAATATATTATTTAATTCCTTTGATGTTCTCATTATATTGTCAAACCAATGGAAGGGTAGCAAGCAGTATCGGATGCCCTTATCAACGGTATTCTCCACCGAGTCGACTATAATGTCTAACGCAAAATCTTTACACACCAGATACGATATACGTGAAAAATTCAAAATCCTAATTTTCGCTCAAAGAAGTCAGCAATTCAATTCCGATCACGCAGAGAGAAATATGATTTTTAATTAACACAAGCAGGATTATAATAAACCGACGAACGCGTGAGACGCCGACATATCTAAAATTCCTTATTACCATCATCTCGCTACAATAACAAGCTAAGCAGATTACGCTAATCTCCGTGTGTGCTGTATTTCGTTTCAGATTTAATTTAAATCGTCGCGCGTTGGTGAATTTATCAAAGGGCGCTGGGGCTGGTTTAAATTACACGATAAGCTCGGCTGTAGGTAATCTACCATATTATCCATATCGTCGTGTGTGTAATATGAACCAAGATCACCCTTGTTAAACACGTTTGAAATAAAGAACGTCATATGATAATAGTAATGTAATTAACAACGAAACAAATCTTTTAATAAATTAAAGAGTTCTCACTCTGAATTCATTAAAAACTACGCAGACCGTTAACTAAGGGTCTCTTGTATCAGTCCTCTGTAATGTGCCAACCAGTTTAGCACATCTGCAGCTTACCCATGTCACTAAGCATGCATACCAATCTCGTATTGTTTCTTAATTGTATCCCTCATTGTCTTTCTGTCTCATAAATTATATCCTAACGTCGCTTTCTAAAATTCTTTTCAACATGTATTATTCCATAGACGTTTGGACGCTGATACTTTAAGTTTGACCATGCAGGTATAAAAGCAGAGCATTTCTGTAAAAACACACATTCATTCCTATTCTCTCATACTTCAAACATAAACAGCCCAAACAAATCCTCCGGAAGGATTAAAACAAGCAGCCATCTCCCGCTCACTACTAACAACTAACTTAAATAAATTAAAAATTAAATAAAATTAGTATCACATTAAAATCATGTTCCTTCATTATAAAAGAGCTAGAGCTTGAAAACCTAACTAATCACTCTATTTTCCATGCTATAAACTGCATACCGTATTCCTATTCTCATCGCACTCCCGTGCAATAGTAAACCATGTTCAGTTAAAAGTTTAATTACTAATATTATATAAATTCTTCCAATAAAAAGTATTCAAGACAAAGTGATTATATTTTATTCTACATCCCCGAACAAAAGCGCGCCTTACCCAAGGAGCATTCTGTCGGTCGCATCGCGATCATTACACCTGGCAGAGGAGACAGAAGGACACGAGAGGCGTCGAGAAACAATCTTGCTGTATAGAGCTGAAACATAACCTTTTATAAGCCATCACAGCTGTGAATATCACTTCCAGGGGTTACATCTGTGAACTTCAAGCGGCGAGGGTGAATCTTGACCTATAACATTAATCTCCCTAATTAGAAAGGGTTGGTGAAACGAGAAAGTAGTCGAGATCGAAGAACTGATCAGTACATTCGGAAATGTGACTTTACATAAGAGGTTTTTTCACATATTCAGATCTGGTCACCTAACACGACTCAAGCCATTTCAAGCAACGTTTCGATTCTAAATGGTGGTCTTTCACTAGGGCGATACTTAGAGTATCTACCACTCTGGAACGTGCCGCAAATGTACTTTTTTATTATGTTTTATATGAATTAAATGTGTTATGACACATTAAATAAAAATTATTGGGGCAAGCCTGGTTTGGACCCGCGACCTTTGGATTCGTAGTCGAGCATCTTACCACTCGACCATGGAGGCCGTCACTTGCCGGCTACTAACCGGTGTCTTTCATCGAAAAGTCGTTTTCAAGTGTGAGAGTTCTGTCGCCCTCAGAGGCATTGAGCGGGAGGATCAGATAATTGGAAACCAAACGATAATTATCTGACGCTATCTTTTCCCTTCCGAAAGTAAAATTGACACTTATCAAAGTGATCTGCATAGAATAATCCGGTAATACCAGTTTGTATGCAAAACCACGTCAGTAAAGATAATTTTACAGGTTTTAAAGTGCAACGTGACTACAAATTAAAACGCCAGCATAAACCCGTCCCAATCGTCCTTAGAACGACTGGGGAACAAACAGCGGCACGCGAGCTTGTAAACCACTGATAGATAAATTGATAGAAAAGGGTTGTGGGCTTGTCCGTGTGCCCGAAGTAACTTTTCCTTCGGGAGAATTTGATTGTACGTTTTTAAATACTGAAATACTTTCTTGAGCAGACAATCCATTTTATTTAATAATGTCGACCTCCGTGTTCGAGCGGTTATGACCTCGACTACGAATTCAGAGGTCACGGGCCCAAATCCCGGCGTGCACAAATATTTTTGACTATGTGTTATTTCCTCAGAGCAATAATATACCAGGAGGGATAGCTTTGTGAAACAGTGTAATCAGAATTGTTGTTTTTTCCTGACTCGGGCGTGGCTAGGGTTTTCATGGACACACCTTTTTACATCCATTCAAAGCACATGCCGACATAATGTTTTGTATTTGTATAATCACTTTTTCACAGTATTGTTATCAACAAAAATATAGGTTATAACCTTAAAAACAGTTGAGTTATGTCGCATAACAAAACGTAGTAGGCGGAGACGCGGGAAACGAAAAACATGCTTACATACCTAAAAGTGGTGCGATATTATATGATAACTTGTCTTGTCTCTTTCTCTCTCACGTTTTACGACGTAAAAACCCGGAGGAAGGGATTTATCGTAAATTTGTATAGGTAGGGTAAAAATATTTGGCTCTCTCCATATATATTCTTGCTCCAAGGTTACTTCACATTTAATTAATACAAAATGTTATATACCATATTAACGGCGCCACATTCTTCAGGCAATTGCAGAATACATCCTTCCGATTTCACTTTTTTTGTTTTTTTTTAAATGTTGTTTTGAAAATAGTTGCGTTAACAGAAATTCCTAACGGAAAGAACTGGACGAATTTCATGGCACCAGGGCTCATTGTTCCACGTGTTTTTCTGCTTAGTCACATAAATTGGTGTTATTTTTGTAAATATTAGGTGAATTCGCAATACGGTAGTTTAGAAAAGATTAGGCGATGATTTATAGCTTTCAGAATTATACTTTAGAAAATTGTTTCACAGAGGCAATGGAAAACGTGTATTTATCTCGAATTTTGATTTCTATCTCGTGTTGATGTTTGAATAACAATGGATCTGATAGAATAACCCAATTTAAACCTTTGTTGTTCCAAAATTAGACAAAGCGATGGTTATACAATTTCCAACAAAAGAAATATACAGGTATTTTTGGCGAAGTACCTATTTGTCAAACTTTCGAAAGCCGAAAATCTTATTTATGGAGCGTTATGAAGTTTTCAAAGTTTTACTGTCTGAAATTTCTTGGTCAACCCAATTTTTTTCAGCTCGCAACGTCTTTTCCATCATAAGCTATGGAAACGCTCTATGAATAAGATCAATGCTAAGAGTGTATTTCTAAACAGATTTATGTGGCGACATCCCAAATCGGAGAAATGGATGGTTAATTAACTGTGGAATTTTTTTTAACTATCAAAAAATAAGACAACAATGTTTTTCCAATATTTTTCAAAGATTCAATAGGAAAATAGATTTATTTAAAGAGTGTTGAAACTCAGATGAATTCGGTAGAAAGCATTAATTTTGGAAATGTAAAATTTAATATTTTTTGGTAACTTGAATTTCTATTTTGCACCCAAATTTATTTGTTTTTTTTTTCAGTTTACAAAAGTGTCCTTACTGAAGTACCCCGTTCTAAGGCCACATTTTACATGTTTTTGTGTAATGAAAACATCAATTTTGTTAGTACAAATAAAATTTAATATATTTTCGTAGAAAGTAATCACTTTGTGGTTTGACATATTTAAAGAAATGAAAAAATAACTTTGTATAAGACCACGGATATTATTTTATTTTTTATGACCGACCGGTTTCGCTTAGCCTAAGCATCATCAGGGTACAACATCAATATTTAAAAAAAATATTAAACCGGTCGTCCATAAAAATTAAAATAATATCCGTGGTCTTATCCAAAGTTTTTATTTCTTTAAAATAAAATATGTTTTACATAGTATGTAATAAGATAAGTTGTGAAGCAATAAAAATACTACGTAAGAAATTTGTGCATAAGAAAAAGAAATATGATTGAAAATATAATTCACCAAAGGTTACAAAAAGTATAAAAAATGGTGAACAGAACAGAATGAAGAGCTTTAATCTATATTTAATTTTAGCATGGCTTCTATGTTTCTTTTTCCTTTCTCCATTATTCCTATATTTATATCTATATCTTTTGAAATCCGCTAAATTGGAAAGAGATTTAAAAAAATATATATTTTAGTAGAAAGTAATCACTTTGTGGTTTGACATATTTAAAGAAATGAAAAAATAACTTTATATAAGACCTCAAATATTATTTTATTTTTTATGACCGACTGGTTTCGCTTAGCCTAAGCATCTTCAGAGTGCAAAATTAAACTAAACAAAAAATACAAAGTGTGCGGTTATATATACATACAGATGGAGAACAAACTATAAAATAAAATAACAAAACAGATATTTTATCATTATTCTATAGTTAGTAAAAGTACAACATAGCATTTTAAAATCGCATTGCAACATTTATTAGATGCATACTAGTGTGAAACTTAAAATTATCTGCATAAAATGAAACGCGTTATCAACATTGCATATTATTACTAGCTTCTCGAAAGAAATACGTATCTGTTCATAATTATTATTGTTCAAAGTCAACTACACATCGTTAAAGCCGCACCGCTGATAGCTCCGTTGTAACCTCTCCCTATGTTTCGCATAAACGACACATGTATTGGCGAGAGGCTATAACGCAGCTCTCGGTGGCAGGACCAGACAAAAAAAAAAATAAACAGTTGTTTCCTCTCCCTCTTTCTCATAAACAACGCACGTAACAGAATGAGAGACTACTCTAATGATCGCTGATGCAACCGATAAAATGCTCCATGGGTAAGGCGCGCTTTTGTTCGGGGGTGTAGAATGAAATGTGATCACTTTCTTGAATACTTTTTACTGTAAGAATTTATGTTATATTATTAATTAAACCTTTATTAACATGGTTTACTACTGCACGGGAGAACGATGGGAATAGGAATGTGAAATGATGGAATGGTAATGCGCCCTTGAGGTGATTTTTCACAAAAACATTATCCAAATATTATTAAATATTATAATAGTAGAGTCTTTTTTACAGAAAGTGCTCTGCTTTTATACCTGCATGGTCACACTTAAAGTATCAGAGTCCAAACATGTGGTCTATGTAATAATACATGTTAAAAAGAGTTTTAGAAGCGATGTTAGGATATAATTTATGAGACAGAAATACATTAAGGGATGCAATTAGGAAACAATACGAGATTGGTATGAATGCTTAGTCACCATGGGTAAGCTTCAGATGTGCCAAACTGATTGGCACAGTACACTACAACGGAACTCTCAGCGGAAAGACCATACAACATATGCTTGTTTTTTAAATGTGAATACCGCATACAAGTCCCAACTACTCCAAACTGTCCGGAGTCAATGGGTCTATGGCATTCCCAATAATAGTATGTTGTGAGGCTTAAAGGAGTGGGGAAGGGAAGGAGGTAGGGAAGAGGGTGGTTGAGAAATACCTAGCTATTCAGATCTGGGGCCCTAGCACGAAAGATCGATACAGATTTTATCGACAATGTCGGTAATTTGGAATCGTTTGCTCAAACAACTAAACATGCTTAATTAATTTGAGGTACACTGTCGTTTGTTCATTGGCGATCTGCAGTCGGGCTCGGGAACGATTCCAAATTCTTCTAAGGCCCCTGGTCGCTGAACACGGCTATTACCATTTTTTATTATTTTACTTATTTGTTTATTCTTGTTAAAATATTTTAAAAAAACATGGGTTTGGTCCATATCTGTCTCACTAGGATATACCTGTGTCAAGACAGACGCAGAATACATAAATTATATAATATTAAATGTTAAACATTAATAAAAATAAAATAGAAAGTAATAAAAAGGAAAAAGAAGAAAATAAATGAAAAATGAAAATTAGAATAAAGTTATTACATGGATGTTGCATTTTATAGATATTGTTTAGGTTGTGCACAAAAGCAAAAAGGAAGAAAAAATACAAATAAAAAAAAATAAAAGGGAAAAGAAAAGAAAGATGAAATTAGATGAATATAATAATAAAGTTATTACGTGGAGGTAACTTTTATAGATATTATTTAGGAGTATAGAGGTTGTGCATAAGGTACATTTATAATTATTTGGATGTTTTATGATCTAGGTAAAGGTTAATACAGAAAAATAAAAAATAGGATTGTATATGCCTAACGATAAAGATAGATTGAAAATTAAAGTACGCACGTTTAAGTAGGTATTTTACTATTAGAGCGACCTATTTTATAAATCCAATGTTTTATTTCATGTTTAAATTTGGTCATTGTTTTTATTTGTCATTTCAGGCAACGTTTCCGTTCTGATTGGTGGTCTTTCACCAGGGCGATACTGAGTGTAGCTATGTGTCATGTTGACAGTCAGCAGATACTATTAAATTTGCATTGATAACTCAATTGGCACGATGGCGATGCAATTTCTGCTTATCATTGTGAAATATTCAACGGTTCTTCCATTTGTTTGCTAATTTATTTTCATTTGCCCAGATGCGGCAAATGAAAATTATATTTCAAGCTTAGAGTATACTAGAGGTAGCCCAAGCCAAGGCAGTGAAGTCAGTTTTGGACTTGTTTTTGATGATTTTAACATGATTCGGCGCACCTGGGCGTGGCTAAGACTAAGGCTACGGTATTTATACATCCATTCATATCACATATCGACATAATGTTTTTGTGTATTCGTATAGCCACTTTTTCGCAGTATTTTTATCAACAAAAATATAAAATCTAACCTAAAAATCCGTTTAGTTGTGTCAAGTTTAGTGGCATAATAAAAAATGTGGGCGGAGTCCCGCCGTTAACCAGCGAAGATAGCCAGCTTAAGATCATTGCGACAGTATATAGAAGCGGTCCAAGAAATTTGCTGTCTCTTTCTCTCTCATGGTGTACGATGTAAAAACTCGGAAAAAGTGATTTATTACAATTTCGGATCGGTTGGGTAAAACAAATTAGCTATTACTCCACATATTGTTACTTCAAGATTTCAAGCGTTATATTTGCAGGGGATTCCACAACGAAATAACCCATTCTATCAGCTATTGTTAGGCATTTCGGTAAACCACTTGAATGCAAATAATATAATTTCTATACTATGATTATTATCTTAATTATAAAGGAAACATCTCTCTAGTGTCACGAATTTCCTTTCTAAAAAATTATGTTTTAACGCAACCGTTCTGAGCCCACAACCTCATTTCCAATACGAGAACTGGAGCTTTGAACTATCTATATAACTGATTTATATTAGGTAAGATCGATATACCTAAGGCGTAAATTTCCTTGCATAAAAAATGTTGAATAACGCCTTTCACCTGACACAGTCATTCCCAAAGTGGTCTATATTGACCATTAGAGGTCGATTCCGATCTGCAAGGGGTCCACGTCAATGAAAAAAAAATATGGGGGTGCATGAGACGTAAATGGGGGTCCACGAGAGTGGATTCCATTTAGGCAGGCTGTCACCAAAATGTTGGGTTAGCCATGTAGGTACTTACGTAATACTCTTATTGTACGGGACGTGTTCTGTAAACACACGTCCGCGTCAGAAGAGAGTGTGTGCTGGACCTGCTTCGGCTTGTTTCAGTTGTACGGGGACCATTCGACTTTGTATGGGTAAATGTGCGAGTTGCGCTTGAAAGGCGACTTTTGTATGGAGTTTCGAATTTTGCTTGGTGTATTTGCTCCGCAGTCTGGCGATCGCTGCCGGTCCTTCCGCTTCGAAGTCTGGAGTCGTGTGGCAGCTGCAGAATAAAACTCCAGATTCTCAGTAGAAGGCGGGCGAGGCAGCGAGGCAGCGGAGACGCAGAGGCGGGCAAGCCCAAGAAGGAGTCGATGGAGCGGTGAAGACAATTTATTTTTTGGGAAATTTTTATCTTTAACTCCTCAGCGGTACCGTGTCGCCAACGACAGAGGATTGCTTTTGTTTGGCCCGCGGGATTTTCCGCGGACCGTTGAGGGTTAAGATAATTTTGTATGCCCGAATACAAAAAATTAGGTTCTTGCCCACCTTTCTCCTTCGATTAAACTACCTCGCAGCTCGCCTGATTTTTTATTTTGGAAGCAGAAAAATGTTCGAGATGTACAGAGGGGCTGCAAAGGCCTACAAGTTGACCTTTGCAGCCAAATAGCGTTTTATACAGATGCCAAGAATCAATTTAGGTTATTACATTGGATTCCGTGAATACAGGTGAGTAGGCTAGCATAATTCGTTTATTGAGGCCTCCCACTGTATTCACGGTAATCGACATACAAGTGAGCATATGCTTGTGTTTCACAGAAGTTCTGCCTCACTTTGGCGGGTGTTTGGGTCCCAATCAATCAGGGGCCGGCCGGGCTTGGCGACCGGCGTGAGGCAGGGGTGAGCGAGCGGGGCCCGGGGAGGGTACCCGCGACGCAAAGCCCTGTACGCACGAGGTAGGGTCATTTGGTGGCGTAAAAGGAGAGGCTGTTCGCGCAGGCCGCTCATTTCCCTTTTACGCCTCTAGAGACTACGTCGTCCGTACAGGCAAAAACACAAGACATATGAACTTAATCTAGGTATAGAAAATGGGGCGTATCACGTCCGATACACTTATAATAGACATTAATTCCCTAAGATTTAGCAAGGAACTGGTTCTTCCTCAGTTTCATCTTTTTGTCTATTTGGATTTCAAATCTCAACCGACTAGTGCTTTTTTTTCGAAGGGTAAATTTTGTTGATTTGCTAGCACTTTTTGGGGGAGGATATTTTGTCGATTTGCTAGTACTTTTCGATTTCAAATCTCTACCCTGACCAGTGCTTTTTTTTCGTTCACAAAGTTTTGAAGTTTTACCCAACGCTAAAAAAAATCAACAATAGCAAAACAGAAAAATTGGCAAGTGGTCTACGGGACAAAAAAGTTTGGGAACCTCTGACCTAACACATTCGATATTTAAATATCAATAATTAATGATAGGTTCGTATTCAAATCTATGTAGTGTTAGCTTTTCTAAGGTAATTCGAGCTATAGTGTTAGGTATTTCGATAGTGACATTTTAATCGTCTGTCTCGACACAGGAATTTCCTAATGAGACAGACACGGGCGTTTCCTTAAATTTTGTATTTACCTAGATTAATAATTAAAAAAATATTTAAAAAATCTATGTATTTTTTATGGTAATTTGAGCAATAGTTATTTAGCTTCGTAAACCCCTAGAGATCGACTAACTACAATAGCAGTTAAAATAAATTATGACTACCTTAAGGTGCACTGCAGTTTGTAGTGTGACGCGCGAGGTCTTAGAACTTTTAACACATTTCGTTTCTACCTAAAAAAAATCCAAAAGTAAAAAGTTTAGACATTGTAGTAGAGCATATGCATTCTTCCAAATACAATATTATGTTTGGCTTTGAGATATTTTCAAAATATTACCCGGCTCCTAGAGGTTTAGCGCCTTTGAGGTGATATTTCACAAAAAATGGCGCTATATGCTTTAACCATGTATTATTATTAGTATTATTGTGTAAAAATACAGGAAATATTATTGGTTTATAGTTTTTGTATGAAATTTGTAGAAATAAAACACATAAACTTTGTTTATAACCACTTTATTGTTTAATATTACGTCTACCGGTTTCGAAAGTACCCTTTCATCATCAGGACAATATTAAAATTTAAAAAAATAACAACAATTTTAATCAATTTTCATCATCAGGACAATATTAAAATTTTGAACAATAACAACAATTTTAATATTGTCCTCATGATGAAAGGGTACTTTCGAAACCGGTAGACGTAATATTAAATAATAAAGTGGTTATAAACAAAAGTTTATGTGTTTTATTTATAAATATGGCAAGCCACAAAGTAAATGCTTTTTACGAATAAATTTGTAGAACTCAGTTTTTTAATAATATTTTCTTGTACGCCGAACAACTATCACAAAAATAAAAAAAAACTAAAACTAGCAGAAAATGATAGTAAAAATATAAAATTACGCTATAGAAATTTAAATAACAATTTTTGTTTCATAAAACTGTACCTTTAATATAGGCATTCATCAGACTGATGTTTTTTTAAATGACTCGTATTACGTTTAACTAAATTAGGACAGTGATTATTTTCATTCATAATATTTGGAACATCAACACTCAGCAGTGCAGCGCATCCATTTTCAGTTCTCCAGCCGTGACGTCACGGGCTTCGATTTTTTGAAAAGAGGACACACACGCACACAGTGTACGTATACACGCACGCGCGAGATGATCACTCTGTCTTTTGATTATAGAACTGAGAGGGTACCGCTCAACGATTGGAGTCATCATTTTACAATTTTTAAATTTGAATACGACACAAGAGTTCCAACAGTCTGGAGTCAGGGGTACTACGGCATCCCCAAATCGGGACCTGTTATGAGGGTGAAGGTAGTGAGGGGGGGAAGGAAATGAGGAAGAGTAAGGTTGTTAAGTACCTGTCTATTCAGCTCTGGTCACTAAACAGTCTAAATACAGCTAAAGTCTTTTCAAGCAACATTTTCATTCTTACCGGTTAGTAGCTGAGTGAACAAACGCGTCGGTTTCCCACCCGGGCGTCGCGGGTTCAATTCTTCTGCTAGCTAAATCCTTCATCATTGCACAAGCAACATCTTCCGCTTATTATGATGGCAGTAGGAGATTTTCAAATATATTTTAGTTAGTTAGTCAGGTTATTTGTAACCCGGGAATGTTTGTCTTACTTTATTTAAAAAAAGTGTGATCTTTCACCAAGGTGAAGGTTGGGAAGTATAGGGAATATAGCAGTCCGTTGTAAAATGTAAAATTGTATTTTTTCATCATTTATTGGTCCCTTTATTTTTATAAAGTCTTTTTAGTTTTATTTAGCCATGGCGCACTTGAAGCATTGTATATGTAAGATCCGAGTTAGTAAATAGTAATTTTCAACAGATTTTATTATTTTTTGTATAAAAATTCAATATTTTTTTGGAAGATACGTAATTTTTGTCAGTATTGTCTCACTTTGGTATTCAATATGCCACCATTTTGATATTTTCGTGATTGTCGCACATCCTCTTTTTCTTTCTTCATCCACCTAATAAAATATATATTATCCAGTATCCACATTCACGCGATGATGATAGTCACAAAGTACGTCCGTCCTCCATTGATGAAACCCGGCATAATGGAGTAATAGTGGAGTGTCCTCATTCATGGTATTGTTACCGGTACATCCTGCCTGTGTCAGACCTAATTTAAACTTTTAAAGCAGGCTGGGTGGAAAGCCATTTCGCGCCGCCCATTTCCGATTGCGATGACTTACTGATCAACTGATAAAGTTCGGTGATGGGACAACCAGGTCCATCATTCCTTTAAAAAATCAATCAAACTTTATTTATATTAATAATTAAAATAATATCAATAATCCCCAACGTAAATATGAAACAGAAAAAATATAACGCTCGCGACTGAGACTCGGAACCTCTAGGTATATAATATGTGCTCGGGTAGAGCTTTCTATAGCATACATAGATGGCAGCCAAATCGCAAGAAAATTGTAATAAATGATATTAAAATTTTCAAAATAAAGAATAAGATCGATCAAGATGCTGGTTTCCTATATGTTCTCGGTGGCTGAATTTCCAGAAGCGTTACTCCCGGATAGAGTAGAGGTTCCGAGTACGAGTCTCAGTCACGACTGTTACATTTTTTCTGTTTCATATTTACGTTGGGGATTATTTCAATTATTAATATAAAAATAAAAAGCATAAAAGCTTAAAAAGTTAATTCTAAATTAATATATAAACTTTTATTGTTTGTCGACTGCACTTTTTATGTGGATAACCCACTTTTTTTTACAACTCCACACAGAAGGCCTTCATGGGAATAATTTCCCTCAGGGCCTTTATCATCTTAGAAGGAGGAGAAGGAGATGGGGAAGATAAAGGTTCATAATTAGTTGCCTATTCAGATATGATCATTAAACACGGATAAAGCCACATTTAAGCAACGTTTCTTTTCAATAGTGGTTCATCATCAGGGTGATGCTGAAAGTATCTACCACTATAAAATGTGACGCAAATTTACTATCTATTATATTATTTAAATGTGAAATAACGCATTAATTTTAAATTTATTTGTCCACGTGCGGTAAATCCACGTACGACCGTGTTAAAAATGTGGATATCCGGAAATAATGCAAGGCAATGTAAGCGTAATGAATACGATTAAGAAATGGTCGCGTAGAGCGGATGAACGAAGAAAGGAGTGTGAGAAGAATACATGACGCCAAAGTAAAAGGTAAAAGAAGTCGGGGACGCCGAGTAAGACATGGCACGATCGAGTAAATCAAATACTTGGGTCGTGTCAAGAGTCAAAATAATACAAGAACATGTATGAATGTAAATAAAGCAAGAAGTGTGTGCTGAGATAGAGTTTTATGGCGGTCAATCCTTTTTTTTTTTTTTTTACATGAATACCGCACAAGAGTCTCAACTGCTCCCAACCGTCTAGAGCCAGTGAGACTATGGCATCCCCAAATTGGGTATGTTGTGAGGCTGAAGGTAGTAGGGAGGGGAAGGAGATCGGAAGAGGGAAGGTTGGGAAGTACCTGGCTATTCAGATCTGGTCACCAAACACGGCTTAAGCCATTTCAAGCAACGTTTCGATTCTGAATGGTGGTCTTTCACCAGGGCGATACTTAGAGTATCTACCACTCTGGAACGTGCCGCAAATATACTTGTTATTATTTTCATATGAATTAAATGTGTTATGACACATATTAATTAAATAAAAGTTATTGGCGCACGCCGGGTTTGAACCCGCGACCTTTGGATTCGTAGTCGAGCGTCTTACCACTCGACCATGGAGGCCGTCATCCTCCCAATCCTCCCTGCCTACCTCTGCAGGGAAATGACGTGATGGTTCGTTAGTTATTTGCCTGCCCCAGCATTCTAACCCGCGGTCTCTGTATTCGTAACCGAAGGTCTCAACCGCTCGGTCACGGAAGTCACCTAAATTCTCGATATTCTGTGGTAAACAAATTCCGCATCGTCTTCTCGGTATGACTTACTTAAAATAATTATTCGTGTCAACCTAAATGTCATCATGATGTTTGGTTTTACAATCTAACCGCATGTTTGGCGTTCTGAAGTTTTTCAGCCTGAAGTCATCAGTATTAATTTTAGAATAACTATATCGGAAAAGTTTTTTTTTTCTAGTAAGCCAGCACGTGCCTTATTGCCATACAGCACGAAAATTTTGCATTACCAGCTTTTTTGTTCACTTTGTAACGACGAGTATTTACAGTTTTTTTTATAATCCGCACAATTGACGTTTGTGCCATTTATTTCTTGTCATGTGCGTTGAAATCGCATTCAAACGCCGTAATTGCAAGGGTGAAGTTTCAAGTTTAAATATATCTTTGTAATGTTGTTTTGTAAAACTTCTGTTTAACTAATAAACATTTCTAGGTTTCCCCGTCCTACAATTAAAAACATTTATATATTTTTTTAAACTACAGTTGTAGAATTCAAAATCTAGAGCCATTGCTTTGAAAAATCATTATAAATAGTGTAATATCGACCTAACAACAAAACTCTGTGGTCCTTCGAGCCGAATTGAAATATGATATTTTTGTCTCTTCTACACTGATGTGATGGATTGCCTTTGCCAAATCGCCGTCATGGTCGGTAAAATAATAAAAGGAGAGAAGAGGACAGGATCAACATCGCTTCCATACGATATGCTAATAATGTATTCATGCTTCAAAATCATTTTTAAACACTATTGATTATCGTTTTTTAATATTATCATACTCCCTTGTAAAAATTACAATGTGAATAAAGCAAGGAATGTGTCCCAAGACAGAATTGTGTGGCGGTTCGTACTTTCTGCCTACCTCTGCAGAAACCCCTGCGTTATGGATAATTAGTTGGCCCCTTCTAATCAAACAGTCAAACAAATTGTCTTTAATACCTTCGAACCAGAAAACAAATTGTGACACTGTCTCATATTCTTCTTTTGATGTTCCCTTTACTGTATTCTAAATTATTTGTTTTCTTGTTTCAGGTAAGTTGCTTCGCCTTGCTCATTTATTTGTCGACAATTTACATCATAAAACAATTCAGAAATGGTAAGAAATGACACACGAGTATACCTATTTAAGTTTTCTTTTATAAAGTTTTTTAAAAGGACATCATAATATCTAAGTTTTTCCAGTGGCTCGTTCCTAATAGTTTTGTGACCCCAGGATTTCTTTCCAAGGTGCATATGCAATTATTTTACTAATAGTAACTACCAGACTTCACCCAAATTTCAACACTTTTTTTCTTTTTGAGTGTTTGAAAAAATGGAACAAACGATAAATATGACGTATTGTCTCATTTTTTCGGTTAAATAGATATTTTAAAACCACCAGACACACTGGTCGTGAGTTATTAGTTTGACATGGAAAGAGATATTCTGCTTCGTAGTTTAGATTGATGACTTTTTGTCGCAATATGTGAGTTCTGCACATATTATTATTATTATTATACATCCGATAACTTTCTAAAGTGCACGCGTCTGATCGGATACACGGTGAGTATCGTATCTACTCGTCTACACGTATGTGTGTTGTGACTGCAGTGATAATCACGTTGACACGTCTCGTACGCGCAGATTAAAACTGCAGTTCCTCTGCCTAATAAGGCCATTCTTATTCCACTGGTCCGTGACCTGGTCTTCTTAACTCGGCGGGTTCTGTACCGTAGATGGGGAAGGGAACGTTACAAGATGAGCCACGATTCTGCTTCCAATTGTTTTAGTTTAATTTTCATATTCTGCTGACCGCTCTTTTATATCTTCTTGGCCTCTCCTTTATGTCTATCACCTTTGTTGCAACTCATTCAGTTCAAAATTCCTTGCCGTAGACTCAGAAAAAATGAATTGCTGTTCCTCAATCATCACTCTACTAATTATGGGTATCATTCTCCACTGTCCAGAATGTCGAGACTTGTTAACTCAAGCCACGGTCTTGACATTTTTCGTACCAGCCTAAATTATTTTTGTCATTCTTTACGACTCTATAAAAACTTTGACTTGACCTTGGCTTTGACTTGAATGTTCTTTCTAATGTATATTTAGACTTATTTTTGTCATTGCTACAAATATTATGTATGTGGTGTTCTTTCTCTGTTGCTCTTTTTTTCCATTTCTTGTTATGTATTTTTTTAATAATTGGATAATAGTCCGTTAGTTTATAAATAAATATATATCCATCAACAGAGCAACCCCCACCCACAGCCTGCAGCCTAGACTAACAGCCCACAATAACAAATAACGGAAAAATTGTTTTATCTGCGAAATGTCATTCTTTTCTCTCTGGCGAAGACTGTCTTCTAGCGTACTGGTTTTTAGCTTCAAATAGGAAACAATATTGATATTTTTCTTTTAGTCCTTGACTTTGGTGAATACAGAGCTTATTCAATGAAAATGAGATAATAACTTTGTATAAGACCACAGATTTTACTTTTTGACTGACCGTTTTCGCTTAGCCTAAGCATCATCAGGGAACAAAATTAAACTAAACAATAAATACGAGTACATTTTGTGCCGTTATATATACTTATAGTGGGAGAACACAATATAAAACAAAAAATAAAATAAAAACTTTTAAATTATAACAAAGGAACAGAGAGAAAGAGACAGATAATATGAAACGAAAGAGGCAAAACGTCAACTGAGAAGGTGATAAAAGAATAATGAGAAATTTTATGAGTTTACCGGAATTATCCTTAATATTGGACTACTATACAAAGTTATTATTTCATTGAATATGTTAAACCACAAAGTGATCGCTTTCTACGAAAAATAAATAAAAATACAGATCTTATTCTTCATTTATTTTCTCGAGTAGTTTAGATGCTTCAGGCAATACTACGGTATATCCAAAAGTACGAATGCGAAATAAGGGAAAGTAGTGAGTTTTGTCTTCTGGCCTACCCCTGTGGCGCTTCCCCTGGATACCTATTTGGTTGTCATGATTTTCGATGTTTTGTCATCTGGTATGCTTTCTTCATGGTCGTCCCATCCCAGTCTTTGGGACCTACAGTAATCTAATGATAGTTTCACGCTCAATTAGATTAACGAGTTCTTGCTTCATTTAAAAATCTATATTTTCCATCTCTAATTTTTTGCAATTGTTATAAGAAATCAAGGATAATGATAATATTTTAAAATCAAAGTGGCACACCAAATAGTATTTTGATGAAAGTAATTTTAAAATATTCGCCGTAAAGTTGAGAACTGCTCTGGTTAACGTGAACTTGTCAAGTAATTTGTGAATATGATAATTATTTATAAATTAACGGACTAAAGTCCAATTACAAAAGACATATAAAACACGAAATGGAAAAAAAGAGCATCAGATGAAGAATAGCACATACATAATAATAAATGAAGCGATGACAAAAATAGGACAAAATAAACATAAGAGAGAACATTCAAGCCATGGTTTAGTCAAAGTCTGGTAGAGTCGTAAAGAATGACAAAAATCATTTAGACTGCTACCAAAATTTTCAAGACCATGGCTTGAGTTAATAAGTCTTGACATTCTGGACATTGGAGAATTATACTTATAATTAGTATAGATATCCTGAGATCTTTGATGAAGTTTACATTTTGGCGGCTTGGCTAACCTGGAAACAACATAATCTGTCTCTCGACTAATCACCTTTAGATATGCAAATTTTAACCAAATCCGGTACAATCAATCAGAAAGTCCATTTTTTAATTTCGCTCCCATGCCCTAAATCGAAATTAAAAAAAAAAAACATAATTTTAAGTTAATAAGTTTGTCTATCTGATGGGACCTGCCAGGTAAGTATGTTTCTGTATAAATATGTTCTCTTTAAACTAGGAATTAATATGTAATAATAGAAAATAATTGATTTTTCACAAAAACGGCGCTATACAAACCATCTAAATATTATTATTCGTATTTGTAAAACACGAGTATTGTTTTTGTAGTTCGGCCTTTTAGCGTAGACTTTCTTACGAATACAATTGATTGATTTGGCATTCGGCAGATGGCAACGCTAAATTATTCGCGGTCGTTTGGATTCGATTATCGATCTTTTCTACTCTCTCGGAGGCGTGCTGGACGTATCTATGATTTATAACGCGATGCGATGGCGCGAATTTCAAAATGTTTATTTCTAATTTGTCTCAATACTGGATTGTGAGTCATCAAGGAGGAAAGTGTGCCAACAATTGCGTGGTTGTAAAACAAGCCAAATTTATGCCAGTATTTGGCTGCCTTGACATTGACAAACTCTATCCGTTATTTATTCTAATTGTTTTTACTCCTTTTATCCGGTTTAAAAAAATATTTAAGATTTTCTCACAGCCAATCCGATTGACGACGATTCACAGCAGTTGAACAAGGCCACGTCTGCAATTTTTTTTATGTTGTGAAGTTAGACCACACAAGAGTCAGTCCGGAGTCAGTAAAACTTATGCACCCCAAATATTGTGGAATTTTGATAGGCGCTAAAAATGCGAGAGATGAAGGAAAATAACAAAATTAGAAAGAACTTGTATTTTTGAAAAATGATCTATAAACCTTTTGCAAAATAGAAGATATCAGAATCCTCTTATGATCTTACCACCATTCCAAATAGAATGTATGCGATGCTTTAAATTGATTTGGCCGTATTTAGTGATTCCACGGCCTCCATGGTCGAGTGGTAAGACACTCGACTACGATTACAAAGGTAGCGGGTTCAAACCCAACGTGCGCAAATAAGTTTTATTTAATTAATACGTGTCATAACACATTTAATTCATATAAAATAATAAAAAAGAAACGTTGCTTGAAATGGCTTTAGCCGTGTTTAGTGACCAGATCTGAATAGCCAGGTACTTCCCAACCTTTCTTTTCCCAATCTCCTTCCCCTCCCTACTACCTTCAGACTCACAACATACCCCAATTGAGGATGCCATAGTCTCACTGGCTGTAGACTGTTGGGAGCAGTTGGGACTCTTGTGCAGTATTCACTATGATTTTTTTTTTAAATCACACTTTATAATAAAATCCTGTAATTCTCCACCCCCTTTTGCCTTTTGCCTATATCCGACTCAGCTTTTGCTTCCGTCTCTCTTTCTCCAATCATTACAAATCTCTGGAACACGACGAAGAGAAGAAGCATCCATCACCGTCCAAATATTCGAGTTTCTCAGTCACGCCATTTAATTGCAGTCTTCTGATTCCTTCCCCTTTCTCACTTCAGTCTCACAAAATCCCCCAAAATACGAAAGATGCCATAGTTCTACCAGATACATGCACAGGATTTACCGTATTTTAATCATAATACCACCTTGGAGCGTTCTCGTAGACTTGCTCGATTGACATCTCCGATAGAGATATCGTATTTGCTGTTTTGCGATATGTTAACAACGTGTAGAAATTGACAATCAAACAACAGTACCTTTAGTTCCTGCTCCATTCTACGCCTCCCGTATTCCTCACACGTTCCTCTAATGACGTGTTCTCCGTCCCGGGGTATACTATAATGGACTTAGCGTGTCTTGTGTGTGTGTGTGGCGTATTTTGGTTCGGCTAAGGTGTGTAGGCACCAGGTAGGTACCCGTAAAGGCGCAGACGTGTGCCTTACCGTGAAATTGTTCTTGTCAATGTCAATGTGCCGTTGCGGTCTACATTGCTCCGACTCTGCTGGAAGTTTGAGGATAATCGTATGTGACTTGTTTATTCGTACTTACGAACTTGGAACTTGCTGAAGAAAAAATGAACGGAGAATCCAGTGTTTTAAATTAATTTTTCCACATTTTGTCTTGTTCTGTATGTTCACATACCAAACTTTTCAGTCTTAACTTTTTTTTATAATTTACTTCTACATCATTAAAAATAACAATAAATAGTATTTTCAGCGGAATAGAGCGGTGGGTGAAATACTTTTTCTGCTACATAAATAATATAAAAAAGAAAGAGAGATATAACAATAAAAATATATATTTTACACAAAAAATATTAACAATAATATAGAACATGATAACATAAAATAGTAATAATAATACAAAAGAGCATTTATGAGAATATCGTCGCTGGAAAGGCAAAAGGGCCTAAGCGATACTTTGGTCAAAAATGAGTTAAATATGCAGTTTTGATCCATTTTTTTTCTGCATCGAATGCTCTGACTCGTTTGATTCTAAAGACTTTGGTGGCCCTTCAGTCATCTAAAATATATTCACCATTTGGGAGAAGTCTTGACACAAGCGACACAAGTTTGGGTATTTTTTTTAGCTTTTTGTCGCTTCTGATGTAAACTTCCCAAAATGGCGTTTCAGACCTTTTGTCTTTCCGGCGACGATATGTACATTAAATATAAGTTTGTTTATATATATATAATACAAACTATAATTAAGACCTACCAGTGAATAATTTCTTTTTCATTTAGATTCACATTTAGAAACTTTTCTTGTTTGATTGTTTAGAATTATCGAAGCTGTTTTGATCAAAATGTATTTAAATTATTTGAGTTGTGCGCACCTAAATTTTCAGAACTCGTCACTTGAGAAACCACATAATAATTATCAAGTGACGTTCCGATAGTTATTCGTGATCGTTCACTAGACCGAAAGTAGAAATTTATATTCGTATCTTTTTTTGCAATACGCTTGGATTCGAATAGAATTGATTCAGTGCCACTATTCACTAGGGGTTGCATTTGGTCGAATAAAAAACTATGATGTATGAAACATAAATAAAATATTCTTTATAAAAATCAATCAAGGTTTTGCCGCTATCGGGAATTTAGCTGCGCTGTCGAGACAATATAAATATAGACCCGCCGTGTTTAACCAATACGTGTGTTGATTGATTTATTAATAATACCGTTTCAGGCTTTTGCTATAAGATATATTCACCTTTATTTATTTCATTAGAACGTATTATTACTCTGCACACGAAATCGAAGTTTGATGGTGTTGGGGAACTCCCTCACACAGAATCCCCAAATATGACTGAATAAAATCCTTATGCATTATAATCTTGAAGTAACAATAAATGGCGAGAGAGCTAATTCTTTTTACCCAATCTATACATATTTGGGATAAATCACTTTCTCCGGGTTTTTACGTCGTAGACCATGAGAAAGAAAAAGACAACAAAATCTAAGATAAATATAAAAGTATTGTTAGTTTGTTCTTCGTATCCCGCGTTCCGCCCACACGTTTTGATTCGCAAAATAAATTAACATAACTCAACAGTTTATTAGGTTACATGCTATATTTTTGTTTATAACAATACTGTGAAAAAGTGGTTATACGAATAAACAAAAACATTATGTCAACATGGGCTATGAATGGATGTATAAATACCCTAGCCCTAGTCCTCGCCACGCCCAGGTCTAGCCGAGTCCGGCAAACCTCATAAAAACTGACTACAGCAGCGCTCTGTCTTGTATATTATTGCTCTGAGATTATAACTATTGTCCTATAATAATTGTAATGTTACTTTTTAACTTTTTTTTTTCGACATGCTGTAAAATTATGCCCTTAAATATAACATAAGAATAAACGCCTTTAATATTTATACCCGTGAAATTTGAATCATTCAATATTTGAATTTAACAATTAACGGTTATGTTAGAAAAATAACCAACCCTTCGTGGTTTTTTTATTAAACGAGGCAGTTTTCGAAAACCCTTTAGAAAAAAAAAATTCGCAATGGTTTAAAATTAAATCGAATTCGCGCTTTATTCCCGCCTTAAAATGGCATTTCGTACCCGAGAAAAATCGGCTTACAAAAGCTTCTCACAAAACGGTAAAAAAGGTTCAATTGTGAATATGGGCAACAGAAAAAAATACGTTTCCAATATTAGGCATAAATTTTATGCTAAATTAATGTATTTTAAAATTCCGAACTTCGTGCATTCAACAATCGAATTCGGCATTGGGCCACTTGATACAAAAATCCGATTATAATACGCATCGTTTTGTGTCGGTAATCGATATGATTCGCCGCTTTTTAAGTGCTGGTGTATTTTAGGCGTATCCGTTCTGGGTCACTGGTAATTTTTGGTGTACCGATTCGGGCTCATACACACGACACAAAGAAAATTGAAAAATATAGCCGGAGCAACGGTAAAAATGTTGTTCGGCCTCATTATGGTTTGGCTTCGAGAGCGAAGGCTCGGTTACCGTCTCCGATGATCGTTCTCGGGACCTTGGACTGCCGAATTGCAATACATTTATCATCTCTCTACTTGTTTTTTAGGTTAGGTTAGGTTAACATCCTAACCGATGTATCACATCGTCTCCAGCTACCACTACTGGTGTTGCTTCCGTGTTTTCAGCTTCAGATGAATTTTGAAAATAGTGGACTGTAAACGATAAACTATACTACTTGATGGAAGTGTCTAATTGTAGCTTGTGGAAAGATTATGGAATGAAGAGAAAATGGGAAACTATTCACTCGCCGATGTAGTTAATGTTGAAGTTCTTGGTTCTTCTTACACAGTTGTATTATTAACGAAATGAATCACAACAAAACACCACACTTCATTTTATATTATTTGGCGATCAAAACAACAAACCGACGAACTAGCGAAAAATCAACGAGCAACACGTTTTTTCAAATCAAAACTCTTTTGTTTGATATTCAATTGTTTCGAATACAGTATTGTTGAATACGGAAATCGAATATAGCGAAATGGTTGGATAAGGTAGGAACTAGATGAAAAACACAAAGTTAAGGATCTAAAAAATTATCACTATGAAATCCAGCAACTGGGTAAAGGACTTTACCACAATTTTTGTTACTATCAGTTCCTTGTTTTTATTTATTTTGTTATTTGCCTTTTGTCATTAAAAATTATATATGAGCACCAAGAGTTTGGCATTAATATATATGTTTTTGATTTTTGTAAATTAGTTAAATGTTGCTAACAGAAACCTTATTCATCAGGAAAATATGTGCACTGTTAATTCCTTTATTCTGTTCATTAGGTTATGATGAACAAGAAATGACATTTACCCATCTTTCTTATTTCGTAATAAGTCTTTTGACGTTCAGCTTTGGACATGGGCCTTCCTTATTTTTTTCCAGGTTTGTCGATCCTTAGCTGCTGGCATCCATCCGAAGCCTGCAGTTCTCTTCAAATCGTAGCCCATCTCATTTATCAAAATCAGGTTGATATTAAAGACCCAACAATAACCTAACCTAACCTAGCGATATAATAATAATGCTGCTTTATATCACTTTCTGATAGATAGTAAATATTTTTTGTGCCTAATCAAGATTTCGTGATTGTTCATAAATAAATATATGCGCAGGACATCAACCAGATCATTAAGTGAGCTGTTATAAATGGGGATGGGGAGACGAAATGATAGAGAGAGGCGAAAAGAATAGGAATATTCAGATTTATCTACTGATGTTAAAATCAACATCGTCATCGGTACACATTATTTGTGTTTGATAATATCTTTCATTGGCTATGTAACTAAATATGCATTATTGTTATTATATTTATTTAAAAATACTTCCTTCCGAAATACGACCGGCTTTTTGTACAATTATTTAGGTAAATTTCTCATCAATTCTAAATAGAAAGATGACTAACTAAGTCACTCAGGAATTTGCAAATTGGTTTGTAGTGATATTGCTCTGTATTTTATATTGATAAGACAACCCATAATGCCAATATTAAAATATAATAACATCTTAGAATAAATAACCACGGTTTTTCTGAATCCGCCAATCATCTTATCTTATGACAAAGATCATACCTTCAATAAAATCATCGGTGCTCATATTCTTCACAAAAATGATCATGGCAACAGATTAAATAATTTAGAAACTCTAAAAATAAAGAAAGCCATTCAAATTAATAGTCATATTTTTAATAATCAGGTAAATGTATCAAGTAGTCCAATATTAGGTATATTTCCTGTAAACTCATAAAATGTATCATTATTCTTTAACCACCTTATCGGTTGACGTTTTGTCTATTTCGATTCATATTATCGGTCTCTTTTTTCTCTGTTTCTTTGTTATAAATTAAATGTTATTCTATTGTTTTATCATTGTTCTGTCATTTTATATTTTGTTCTTCCTCTGTATGTACGACTAGTATATATAACCGCACACTTTGTATTTTTTGTTTAGTTTCATTTTGTACCCTGATGATGCTTAGGCTAAGCGAAACCAGTCGGTCATAAAAATTAAAATAAAATGCGTGGTCTTATACAAAGTTTTTTTTGAATTTATTTAAGTTAATCATGCCCTTCCACAAGCAGCCATCATCCAGAATTCGCTGGATGGCAGATTATCCGCGCTGATGGAATACAGTCCACTTCCTCGTCTGAAGGCGGACTCCCCTTTCTAATTCCAGGTCTGATTGTGAAGTCACGTATTTAATTCCACAAACTCTCGAATGAGTCGAAATATCACAAAAGAGATTTCAAAACTTCAGGGTAACCATAAACACCAGTAGCATCTATTTGTTTTCCGCCACGTCAATCTGCTAAATTTGTCTGCTTTCGTATCAATAATCTCTTTTTTTTAAATTCTTAATTAAGTTATAATATTTTGACTCCATTGTATTATTGTGCGTTTTAGTAAAAATTTGGACAGTTTAACGCTTATGGCCGGTTTACACGAGCACAGTGTTAACAAGGGTGGTAAGTAGTAACTAACCACTTGTCACTGTCCTATACACTCTTCCTCGTGTAAATTAAAAAAAAGCAAAGGTTAATAATCTCATCGTTTAGTTTAACGCTGAGCTAATGTACAATTACTTTCAGGTATTATGGTGGCATCCAGATTCTGCGTTTGAGCCAATTTTTAACAGAGGGGTCGCAAAGTTTGTTTTCTGATTTGACAACGGCTGTAAGCATTTGTATCGTCCAATTTTCATATCAACGGGTTTCCAAAAAAAAGTCTTCCAATGCACTCTGTATTCGATATAAAATACTAAATACTTCTTGCGGACGACAGATATCCGGATATTCAAAATTTTGAAAACAGGGTTTCTGAAAGCTTCCTGGATGATTTATATATCGTGGATTACTTTGTAGTATATTATATCCACTTTTTATACACCGGAGTACATTTATTCTGATCATTCATTATCGTCTCTCTTTACCTTGATTATTTTTCATTCAAGTATTACTCCATTTCACACCCATTATCATAGAGGTATATACAAAGAGTTGCCTAGCCCATACACGTATGATTTCAAACCGTGTTCCATTTAGTTATGGGGAGGCGTGCGGTGCGGAGGGGGAACCATCGCGTTCGGCTCGGTTCGGCACCGACACAAAGTTTTCGGACGCTGCCGAGTGTGCTTCCCAATGTGACAGTTGCATGTAAGTATATATGTTTCGCGAACGCATTCGGTTATTCTCGCTCGGTTTTCGTATATCGTGAGCCGCCGACGGTCGTCAATCTACTGCTAATCAGTCTACTGAAGTAGTGAATCTAGCTGTGGCTACAGCCGACTCCAGTTGAGCCGTGCCGATTTGGATGCCTAGTGTCGTATCTAATTATATACATCTATGCCCAATTACAGCTTATTTCCCTCGAATGATGGTCACTGTGAACTCTGAATCATTCCATCTGTGTTGATGGTCTCTCTGCTGCGTGCCACTGCAGTTGTATCGCGGCTTAGTTGCCTTAATATTCACTCAGCGTTCTGTTGATGTCCTTTTCTGCGCCTTATTTATCCATCCCGACAATACCCTGCGCTTCAATGTCATCAATTCAATGATTATTTAGCGCGATGTTAAATATTGTCTCTTGAGAGCCCCTGCCAATCGAGACAGTGATATTAGTTGTATTAACGGATTGGTTCAATGGTTAAGGCGCTCGACTACGAATCCCGAAGTCGCGAGTTTAAATCCTGCAAAATACATTTAATTTCGTTAAAATGTGTCATTTCACATTTAATTAATACAAAATAATATGTATTGTATTTAAGGCATTGTCTAGAGTGGTAGATACTCCAGACGGTTGGGAGCAGTTTAGATTTGTGCAGTATTCACTTTGAAAAAAAAAAAAAAACTCTTTAAAATTTGAAAAGTTTACATTCGTACTATGTATTATTAATAATGAAAATGAAACAATAACTTTGTAAAAGACAAAAGATATTTTAAAAAAAATGACCGACCGGTTTTGTTTAGCTTTTGTAAATTACCACGGTTTTCCAGAATTCGCCAATCATCTTATTGAAAAAGATCATATCTTCAATAAAAGCACCGGTGCTCATATTCTCCATAAAAACGGTCATAGTAACATATTAAATTATTTAAAAGCACTAGAAATAAAGAAAGCTACCACAATGAATAGTCATATTCTTAATAATCAATTAAATTTGTCCAGTAGTCCAATATTAGGTATATTTCCCGTAAACTCTTCATATTATTCTATCACGTTCACTATTCATATTATTTTATCACGTTCTCGGTTGACGTTTTGCCTCTTTTATTTCATATTATCTGTCTCTTTCTCTCTGTTCTTTTGTTATAAATTAAATTACATTCTTTTGTTTTTTTTTTTAAATTTTATATTGTGTTATTCCTTTGTATGTATGAGCATATATAACCACACACTTTGTATTTTTTGTTTAGTTTAATTATGTAGCCTGATGATGCTTAGGCTAAGCGAAACCGGTCGGTCATAAAAAATAAAATTAAAATCTTTGTTATACAAAGTTATTATTCCAGTTTCATTAAATATGTCCACAAATTGATTGTTTTCTACGAAAATATAAAATTATTTATAGGTAATTTATGATGAATTTAGAGTTATCGTGAATACCTTCTGCAATGATTATAATGTATACGATCGCAAAAAACATATTGAAAACATGTTTTTGTTTGTATGTATATTTGTTGACCTGTCGACCCTGACCACGACGATTGGGTCACAGGTGCTTCACCTTCGTCGTCGTCATCCGCCCCGTCATCTCGACGAAGCGAGTGGTTTTCGTATCGCTCAGCGCTCATCTTACTCAAATACCGGTAATCGTATCTATCGAGGCCAATATTTTATCCTTGATACACTTTGGATGAAACGAAAATTATATCTCCATAACCACATCGACGCCGAGAAGGCAAAAAGGCTGAGGCGCCATTTTGGGAAGTTTGCACCAGAGCACTTAAAATTTTTTTTACAATAAAATTCACAAGTTTTCAGTGAGTGGTTGGATTTTGAAAATAAAAGTTAACTCAAGTTATTCAATGCTCACGTTGAGTTACCTGAAGCGACAAAAAGCTAAAAAAAAAGTCCCAAACTTGTGTCGCTTGAATCAAGCCTTCTCCCAAATGGTAAATATATTTTAAATGGCTAATGACTTTAAAAAAAAAATCGCATTTCAAATATAGAATAAAAATAATCATCTTGAAAAATATACTATAGGTACGTAGGTACTTTATCAATTGTCTATAATTAAAACGATCATTTTTACAATTTGATTATTTTTATAACACATTGGCATATTAGTGCTCTTGAGATCATATTTCACAAAAATGGCGCTATATATAAATTATCCTTGTTTTATTATCAATTCCTATTTCGAAAATGTCACATCTGTAAGAACGTACGCACAAGAAATTGTTTTCTAATTATTATTATTATCTGTATTTTTGCTGTTCTAGTTTCCGGTAGAAATATGTTCAAAGAAAAGTGTATTGACTAGTTAGCCTTAAACTCAAAATCATTGGTATATTCAAAGATATGTACATTATTAAATATATATTTTAATAGATATTTATGTATTATAATTTTACGGTTTGTGATCGATTAACATTTATACCTAGGTTATTTTTCTTGTACTATCGTGATAAATAATATTACCTTTGAAGTCGTTTCTATAGGAGCCACTCCGATGCGACGTAAATAATATTTTTATTTGATTCGACCTCAAAATTATTATGTAAATATTGCCCAAGCCGTTGAAAAAGGGCAATTGACCTTGACCCGCAGTGGTATACCTCTAACAGACCAAAAGCTGTCGGTAGGTAGCCGGTAACACCGAGCCTGACTAAGTTGACGTAAATCTTTAAGAATGATATTAATGGCTTGTTTAATGTCCCTATAAAAAGCGTTTGGTTAAGGTTTTATCAATAATTTACGATATTCCGTAAAGATGCACTGATTCGTATTCGTTAAAAGCAAATTCGAAGAATAATACTGTTAGGGCTTGTTAAAAAAGAATGCCCAACCATAGATTTCATGAATTCACGATGCATCAAAACAAGACCTTCTTCAAACTGCGGTTATAAAACGCGTGCTTTTCTTGTTGTTAATGTTCGTGCCAATTGGGAAGAAGGCTATCATACTAAGGAGCCACGTTGTGGAACCAAGATACATCGCCAAACCCTTAATGAAACAACCCTGGTGAACCTGTTTGAAGGGGCCGAACTATTTTTAAAAATATTAACTCTACATAGGAGAGCCCGAGGAAAATTGCTTCCCTCGGGGCCTTTGCCATCTTTGAGGATGCTATGTGGGCGGTTTTTTCGAACAAAGGAAGAAGTGAACCTGGATTTTTAAAGAAGCGGAGGGAGGGAGGAAACACAGGTCGGCAAGTTAGTCCACAGCCGGGTTAGAAGGTCATAGATGTGGAACAAAAACAAAGTTGGAGACAGAAGTGATCCCCGCCAGGAGAGGGAGAAAGAAGTTAGACCGTTAGCAACCGTCTGAATCGACCTCTCCCTCGAAAAAAAAAGTCCGTAAGATGGCAGTTTATTGACAACCTACTGTGAATAAGGCACCTGACACATGGGATATAGCAAAAGATTTTATGACCTGAGCAGTGGCGTAGCGTGGGCCATCGTCGCCCGGGGCGGAATCATAATTTGCCCCTCTTGCGACGTCATAAAAATAATGATGTTGGTGTTGGTGGAAAAAAGGAATCATATGAAAGAGCGAAAAATATTTATTTCAAAACCAAAATTGTATACTTAAGTTTAAAATTTGACTTTTCGGACCTTACGCGCAGCGAAATCATTAATAACATCATCAAAGTCAATTTTGTCCGTCACATTTTTTTCGACTAGCAAATTTTGCCACCCTCCTAATAGGGGCGCCCGGGGCGGTTCGCCCCTCCGCCCCCCTCCTCACTACGCCACTGGACCTGAGTGCTTACAGTAGCTATTTAGATTTTTTCCATATCAATAATAAAAACAAATTATCAATACACTGTCTGTTCAAAGCTGTTTGTTTCTTTATATGCTTTAGGTTTGTTACTTTTTTTTACATGTATTTAAATCGACTTGAAATTGCGTTTAACAATAATGCAAACAAACTGGTATCTTCTGGTCTGGATTTGATTTTTCGACCGGTCTGCGGTTTTGATACAATCACGCCAACATTCAACGTTTTACAAACCGCAATGACCGATACCATTTTATCTTGCACTGACGTATTAGAAGTAATCTCTCTGACTTTGTTTCTGCTTTTTGCAGGATTGGTATTCCACTGAATTATTCTATGGTTTGGTCATAACTTGACGAATATTATCGTAGGCTCGGTATTATCATGTTAGTTTTGCTACATGTGTAATGCAGGAAACACAAAGGAAGGTTGTCGATGCGCTGGAATAATAAAGTCCCACAAGATCGGAACATTTCTGTTCACAGTTAGTCAAGCAGTACAGGGACATCTGGTTAATTAGGTCCATCGACTAAATAACAAATCTGGGTTGATGTTCGTTTTGCCCATCGTGTTCAATCCACTATCTTAACCGACGGATTGCAATCTTTAGATTCTTTAGAACATAGACGTCAGGTAAAAATGTTGTGTTTTTTCTACTGGTATTTCAATGGAATGTGCTCCGCATAACTGACTTCATTGATCCTTTCGCTAACATTTGCCGATTTACCCGTCTTTAAAAAAAAATCTGAAGTCTGCACAAGAGTCCCAACTGCTCTCAACTGTCGGAAGCCAGGGGGACTATGGCATCCCCAAATTGGGTATCATTTGAGACTGAAGAAGATGGATAGAAAAAAACTTGAGAAGTACCTGACTATTCAGATCTGGTCACTTGACATGGTTATTGCTATTTTAACCAATGCTTGGATTCTGAATGATGATCTTTCACCAGGGAGATACTTATCTACCCGACTGGTTATTGTGTCCAACGGCTCCTTTGTGGCGTTGCTCGCCTGATATTTTTCTCCTTCCTGCGACATGGGTCCATCAAGACCAAGGTTCACTCGTTTTCCATAAGCTGACCCTCTGAACAGCATCTCCAAAGATGATGTTTTCATTATTCTCTTGTATTATTTCGCTCGTACTTGTTGTCTGTCTCCTTCTGGTGTTCTGATTTCCATTCGCCTTTTTTCAGTTTCTCCATCCTACACATGTACCAATCTCTAATTTATTATTTGCATAACCCCGAATTCCGGGTTCATTCATCTAACCCAAATAATTATCTGCTAGATATCTTTCGCTGTTGGGCGAACAACGACCAACGACACTTTGGCACCTCAATTTACAAGAATAATCTCTTTGGTGGGCGTCTTATCACAACCAAATAAGCGCCGTGTATTCTGTACCAACCCAGTTGAGTAGGAGGCAGTAGTTAGAAGTCAGCAGTCAACAGTGATGCCGCTCCATAAAGCGTTCCTACCAGTTATCTTTCAGATGGACAATTTTAGGAGTCGGGCCGTTTACCTACTTATAATCGATACCTATTTGGGCAATGTTGAAAGTAGGATTTGCCAAAACCAGATTCGTGATTACGACGAATAACTAAAGCTTTGTGAAATCTTCTACACGTAACACTTTAACCCATCTTGGAGTAGGTTTACTTACGTGAAATATCATAATGGGCGAAAATACAAAAATAAATGACAAATTAAATCGAAATATTATTTGACCCTTTAAACAAAATTGCCGCCCAAAAATTTGCTTGTAGCCATGTGACACATCTTCGGCGGAAAGGAAAAAGGCTGAATCGCCATTTTGGGAAGTATTTTTTTTACAATAAAATTCAAGTCTTCAGTTCCTGGTTGGATTTGAAAAACAGATTTAACTCAATGCTCTCACTGAGTTCCTGAAGCGACAAAAATCTCAAAAATTCCCAAACTTGTGTCGCTTCAGTCAAGCTTTTTCCCAATGGTAAATATATTTTAGATGGCTGAAGGGCCACAAAAGTATTGAGAATCAAACGAGAGTCAGAGCAGTGGATGCAGAAAGAAATAACTGATTAAAACTGCATATTAAACTCATTTTTGACCGAAGTGTCGCTTAAGCCCTTTTGCCTTTCCAGCGACAATATTTTCGTACGTTTTGTAGTAGGTTTTTGTACCTAAAAAACACCTTTGGCGAGTGCTGAAATTGTTCTGTTGGAGGCATTTTGATTAAAGTGAACGGTTTTATCGTTTTGTATTGAAAGTACATTGAAATTTGATCAATTTATTGTTGTTTTTATGAAGTAACCATACTCAATACAGATTTATTGTTTTATTGTCGCCATTCAAAGCAAAGCATTTTACTTAAGTTTTTTTGGTATGTCAGTGCCAGTTACAAATTAATAAAATAAACCACGATTGCAACACAAAAGGGTCATATTACCAAACTGTTGTTTTGAAATTTGTTATATTATTCAAATACACCACTTTTAATTGTGCGCTAAATTTACCCGTTGGTACCAGCCGCCCTACTCGACAGTGGGATGTGATAAAAAAATATCTAAAAAAAGATGTTGAAACTCGATCGAATCCGGATATTAGATTGGATTAAATAAAACAACATTTTCACAACACATTTCTTCAACGACTTGATTCTATAAAAATAGACAGAGTGTATTGTTTTGAACAAAATCTTCGTAAGTCGCGCTGTTTCGGCTGACTAAGAAATGAGGCCTTAGGGAATTATGGTAAAATCTCTGCTCGTCCCAAATAATATACTGTAAGCTCAGGGCTTACCGCGGTGCCTCTCCCACCACCCGCACTTCTTCCTTAATCTTCTTGAGAAGTACGCCAGTTAAGTTACTTAACTCTATGGAATAGGCACTTAGAATGTGTTTCAGTTGAGTGCTGTTCGTTATTAATTGATTCCTGTCACCTCCATATTTGTTCATAGTCTTTGATTCACTATCACCAGCCCGCATTAATTAAAACAAAACAAAGAAACATTTTTCATTAATCGTTTCAGACCTCGATCATTTCTTATATGCATCAGTCTATATTTTTAACCTAATTTTAGCTAAAGGATTATATTGTTTTCCAGCTTTGTTAACACGTTCATTGCTAACTAAAATTCGTACGTATTAATTCCATACGAATGACAGATCAATTCAAACTGACGAACGGTGATGGGTTTTCCTGTTCCCTGTGGAACGACTCAAAAACACATGACTGCGTCCTTGGAGTAACAATGTATGGAGGGAGAGCTAATTATTTTTACCCAACTTATACAAACTTGCGATAAATCACTTTCTCCGAGTTTTTACGTCGTACGCCATGAGAGAGAAAGAGACAGCAAATATAATACCCCGCTTCTATGTACTGTCACAATGATCTTGGGCTCCTGAGTCACCGCGGGACTCCGCCCACATTTTTTATTTTGCCACTAAACTTGACACAACTAAACGGTTTTTAAGGTTATATGCTATATTTTTGTTGAAAACAATACTGTGAAAAAGCGGTTATACGAATAAACAAAAACATTATGTCGATATGTGCTATGAACGGATGTTTAAATACCCTACCCTTAGTATTAACCCCGCCCAGGTCCGTCGAGTCCGGTAAAAAACACCAAAAACTGACTACACTGCCTTGGATAGGTACCACTTTATATACTCTAAGACTGCGTCTTTTTTAGATCGGTTTGAAGCGGAGAGGCGGCACAACGCGCATAGCGCGTCGTGCGCATACCGGTTACATGTCTGTCAAAAATGGTTCTCTAAAAATTGACCATTTAATTTTATTTATTTATTCATCTTGACTTAGATCACATAATTTGTGTGCTCTGATGTAAAATCTACAATTAACAATTTAGATCTTAAAGAGGTATCTACCTGAAAAAAAATCTAAATAAACTCTTTCTAAAGCAAGTTTATCCCAACAAAATTATACTGCATTTAAAAAATCTATTCATCACAACTAATACTAACAATAATAATTTTAATCGCCTATTGGTTTTTATTCTTTTTGTGTCGTTAGATATTTTTTTTATCGGAAAACACGATGAACGAGAAAGTAAAAGTATTACTTTGTATGCAGTATGGCATGGAAAAAAGCTATTCCAGCCTTAAAAGATCTGGAAAACTGAATCACATTCTCACAAATGAAAAATGCCGTTTCCCTTGGCTTTGTTACGATAGGAATGTTTGAGGTATAACGTGGACTCAGAAGACTGGAATTAAATGGTATGACTGAGGAACTCGAATATTTGGACGGTGATAGATGCTACTTCTCTCCATCGCGTTCCAGAGATTTGTAATTCTTGGTGCAAGAGAGACAGAAGCAACAACTGAGTCGGATATAGGTAATAGCCAGTGGGACTGTAGCATCCCAAATCAGGGTAGGTTGTGAGGCTCAAGGTAGTGGGGAGGGGAAGAGGAAGGTTGGGAAGTACCTGGCTATTCAGATCTGATCGCCAAACACGGTTAAAGCCATTTCAAGTAACCTTTCGATTCTGAATGGTGGTCTCTCACCAGGGTGATACTTAGAGTATCTGCCACTCTGAAACGTGCCACAATTATATAATATAATATTTTATATGAATTAAATGTGTTATGACACATAAGTTATAATAAGTAATTTGCGAACGCCGGGTTTGAACCCGCGACCTCTGAATTCGTAGTCGAGCGTCTTACCACTCGACCATAGAGGCCGTCGAATTATACGACTATACGTCAGGTTTGATTGATTGTTTATTAATGATTCTATCCCTATTACAAATCCATGTTTAAAACTCTTTATTATACAAAAATAATATAGCTTATGGGATTTCCCCTATTTCTTACAGCTAACCTTATATAAAACAAAACATAATGTTCCATCACAAAGTTAACTAACATCAACAATAATATATCGTCGATGCACTTCAAATATGGGCTATGTGACGTTTCGTACATTCTGAGATAATCGATAAAAACTGTTTTAAAAAATAACTAAACGGAAAATAATACTTCTGTTTATGGACAAAGTAGGAAAAGAATATTGCATTCAATAAAATAATACATTCATTGCAAATTTTAAATATTTTAAACCAAAAAATCGCATTTTACTGCGATTTTTGCACATAGCTCATATTCTATGCACAGTTTTCGTCACATAGCCCATATTTTACACTAGCTCTCACAATATTTCATTCATTTTCTTTTTTTAATTCTGTCCATTAGACACTAGTCTAGTAATAGTAAGATGGGATTATATTATCACTAAATATATGTGAATGTTTTATACATACCGTGACAGTGAAATTTTGTAGCGATATGCAGAGGATGTGGCATTTTTTTAGTACGTTAATTTTATACTGTTTCGGCAAATGTTTATTTGAATAATACTTTTTTTCCAACATTTTCAAGTATTAATACTTATCTTTGAGTCGTCACAACACCCAGACTTGCAGCACCCACATTTATACAGATTTTTTTTAAATATTATGAATAGACCGATCAATTACTTAATTATTTTATTAGTAATTGGCGCTGCAGCGGTAATTAAACGCGCAACCGTTATTTAAATTTCTAATCATACAAACATGAAACAAACAAATAATAATAAATATAAATAATAACAACGTAACAACGTTCCCTTATACAACATTGACATTGTCAATTGGAACACAATTCACAATATGAAAAAAAACTAAATTAATGATTTCGCTTCTATAATTCTTTCACGTATGTAAGGGAATCATCAAAAGGGTGATGATATTTGGCTATCACCAGTAAAAATTGTTGGAACAACTCTAACCAATCCTTCGGCTGATGTAATTTTTAAAAGATATCCCCGACGGTAAGTACTTCAGAATCCTGAACTCTGTGACAGCGGGATGCCCTACTTTCTTTCACGGTCTTGAAGTAATGCTGCAGCACTGAATGGACATTATTGACTTCTATCACAGTATGACTATTCTCCAGAAATATTCGTTCTACTGTGACTGATGATATTTTCGATCACTCGAACTACTTGCCAGTATTCGGTTCCGATTTAGGTAATTGCTATCATCAGAAATTAATATGATCTCATTATATTGACGTGGCAAGTTCTATAAATAGTTCATAATGCAACTTTTAACTCGTTGGCGGTCACACATCCATCTGCTTCATGCCACTCGTTCACGTCCACATCATTGAACATGTAAAGTGAAATTGTGGAGTTGAGGTTTCTGTTTGTAGTAAATACCAATTTAGGACATAATAACATTGGCACATTGTTTTTAGTGTACTAAATATTGAAGACTGATAGCATGTGTTGAGTCGATAAAAAGACGATTCGACATTTTATCGTCTATTTGAGGTGTGCGATTATGATTTGGAACAAGTAGTAGAAGATTTAACCACTTTTCTACATCATCATCACGTGTTGCCAGAAAGCTCAGAAAATGCGCTTTTTCTTCGACCAACTTTTCCATTTCCAAAAACTATTAATCATGCGCAGGCGATGTCATTTTCCGTCATTTTCTGACAATAAAAATAATGTTTCTGTGCCACCTTTGGGTAATTGGTGTGAACATCTTGTTCCTATAGACTTTGATGACTTCAATTGGCTTTGTTCATATTTACCGCAATACTTTTTATACCTGACATACCCTTTCCACAAGATTCTCCGTTTCTGTTTTTTTTTTATTTTCCGAACAACTGAAATATCAGAATTCATTGGTAAAGAAACATCCATATCAATTTGTGGGATTAACTCTCCAGTTAATCCACACAGACTTCTGTTTACAGTGATATCTTTGTTTGGTGTAGGGCCAATGTTTAGCGATAGGTTTGGAATAAATTTTCCAGTCACAGGACATAACATCACACTGTCATACATTTGATTCTCTGTTTCTACATCTCCAACATTCACAACCACTGATACAGAACTGCGCATCGTATTTAAATGTACAATCTCTCCTGTGCGATTTCGGTACATTCTCGAACAAAATCAAAATTGAAAACATAATTCAATAATTTTCGTGCTGATTTCATTGCAGTAATAGAAATATGAATTCACTTGAAAATTGTTTGAATTTTTCAGCGAACAGTGTTAATTCCTTTACACTTTTGCTCTTGGTTATTCTCAAAAGAAATTCTTTCCTGGAAGAGAAAATTTACAGAATGAAATATAACTTTCAAAAGCACACAAAACTATAACAATAATAAAGTAAAATGTTGTTAAAAGTTAGATAAATACTTGCAGATTTCAGAGCCAAATGATGTGTAATGCTTGGTTGAAAGTGATGCGTTTCTTCCTTTTTTGGAGTTAAATTTTAGTATTAAGCCTTTCTTCAAACATTAAAAAATACATTAACTTCAATAAGTTTCCACAAAGTGCAGATATGTTAGGCTAATCACAATATTGAACTCAAATTACGACCATTCAAAGGGCAGTCATTTTTCATAAATTCTCAATAAATTTTTTGTCAATATTCTTAAGAAAATAGATAAAATTTATTAGAAAAAACATAATTACTTACCGTTACTTTACAAACCAAATGGTAACGTGCTATTAGGTGGAATTTCTATATTTAAAAGTCCAAAAACAGTTACCGCGCGTACTACGGCGGGAACAAGTTGAGAACTGTCTGCTGTAGAATATGGGCTATGTGACACAGGCGCGGTATTAAATATGAGCTATGTGCGCAGTACGATCACATAGCCCATATTTAAATGCAACATTTTGGCTGTTGGCACATGGTTCGTTTTCTATCTCCTGATCTATTTTTTATTATCACGTGGTTCTTATTTCAGAAGGTGGAGAAAAAAAAAGAAATAAAACTGTATATTTAACTCATTTTCGTAAAAACCGTCACATAGCCCATATTTGATATGCATCGACGATATGTGGTATAGGTACCTATCAAACCTTCTTCGCATTTGATTTGAAATAATACAACGAGACTCGTGTCAACATTATTATGCGTGGCCCCTCGGGTTATCAGATTCGTTTCTCGTTCAGCCTCCGATTGTTATTAATTATTCGCATCTGTTATTATATTATAGTCCGGTTCATTATTACTGTGGGAGGTGTCCACTCCATTGTTAGCCGCTTATCCAGCCGTTGACGTCACCGTCGCTGCCTCGTATTCAGTACTGCCAAAACTCATTTCATTACTATTGAAATTAGAATTAACTTTAAAGCATTAATGCTTTTTTTAAATATTGAAATAATATGAATAGTCAATAACACAAATATGAAACAGAAAAACTCAGAAAAAAAAACAATGGTTACACCCGAGACTCGAACTTGGATCCTTTACTCTATCCGGGAGTAACGCTTCAATCAATTCAGCCATTGGGACCTTGGCAACCAAATCGGAGGAAAAAAAAAAATAATATCAATAATCTTTAATGAAAGTATGAGATCGATTAAAAATGTCGGTTTCTAATAATGTCATTTCATGACGTTCATTCGGATCAATTAATAAAAAAACGGGTGGTCAGTTTGATGATATTCACGATTTCCACAACCGCCGACCTTGTGCAGAGCGTAGTTTGTGCCCTACCGATGAGATTAACATCCACATCTGGTCTAAAGCTCCTATTTACCTGAAGAGTTTTGGAACCGGTGCACACCAAACGCGCGCGCAGCATTTGTACTCTGTTGACATTTGCCTCTGTGCAAAACGGGTGCTCTGTTTAATGATATCGATGATGCCCACAACTACTGACCTTGTACAAATCGCAAGTGTGCCCCACCTCAGCTTGGAAGCCACCTCTGGTTCAGATTACCCCCCTATTAACCTTGAAAAGTCTTAATTGCTAAAATGGGCAGCTGTATGTCATATATCTTAGCCCACGGGTCGCACTCCTCAGAACATAGAAGTTAGGTGGAAATTATGTGTTTGTTCTACCGGTGTTTGAATGGAAGGTGCTCTGACGAACTAGCGTCATAGCCACAGTCGGGAGACACACTAAACGCGTGGCCAGCATTTGTAAACGGTTGATATTTGTAAAATGATGAAGGGTAATTTTTACCACACCATTTCTTGAATACGTAAATTATTTACGTTTAAAGTGAAGCATTTCGTAAAAGAACGAAAGCACACACTCCTCGCGCTGTGCTGGCGGCGATAAGGTTAAAATTGACACTTAACGCCGGTCGCCTTTTTCGATTTCTACAGAACATCGCGATAAACCTTTTTTTATGTTATAAAGCTCGTAGAAGAAGTGGAAGATTTTACGCTTCAAAGCATTTTTATAGGCCCGAAACGATTTTTTTTCTAGGCTTATAAAAAAACTCGGTAAAAATGCCCGGTTAAAGCCAAGGTCATGATGTGTTCTACTCGCAGTATTTAATTTTAATATCTACAATATTTCTAGGTGATCAATTTTCCAAATCAAAAACATGATTTTGAAATGCATCGCCTTAATAACAAGATATTTCAGCAAGAGTTTCTCCAGGAAACTGATCGGTTAGCACTGTAACTTGCAACTTTTCCGGTTCATTGTGACCAGATTTTTCATAAATCATCGCTTTCCTTAGTCGTCACGCAAACTGGTCTTTTTTTGAAAGACAATATGCATTCCAATGAATTGCCGTATAACCACCTTGATTTTTCTCTATTTCTGCAGGAAGCCTACTTAAATTCTACGGGTTTCGAAACGGGAAACGTTTTTTTTAAATAAACCTAAAAATTCCACAAATACAAAAAGTTCGGGCGTTCGGTATAACCAATTCAGCCCATAGCATAAGCAGGGCGCTTGTGGAACACTGCAATATATATTTTTTTGTGATTAATGTTATGTCTCATATCTTTCACTGTGGCAATTTTCTGAACATCATGTACTATGTACCTTTCCTTTAATTGTTTCCTTAAAACTAATCTATATTTGTTTTTTTTTCAGGTAAGTTACTTCAAGACCTTACGTTATCATTCGACGATATTTCCACGTAAAAGATGTCGAAGATGGTAAGGATTTTAATCATTTTCTTTGTGTGAAATTCAGCACCCAAAAATACACACTTTCTGACTTTCTAATACAAGCGATACTACAAATGATTTATCTGTTAATTCTATACAGGTAGTTAGGAAAAACATCTCAGGTTTCCAGTGAATACAATTTTTAAACAGTAATCTTTTCAATTCTTTACGAAATGCATACTGGAATTTTTGGTAAAACATTTAAAAAGGTCTTCGCTGGTTTTCCGAACTGCATCTTTTACTGACATTTTAGTATGTTTTTAGTAGAATTTTAAAGATTTCAGTTTAAAAAAAATATTCATTCAAAACTTTATTCATTTCTCTAACTACCTATAGGAAATTTAAAAATAAATCATTTGTAGTATTGCTTAAATTAGAATTCTACAAAGTAACGTTTAATGCCATTTTTGGGTGCTGAGGCTTAAAAAGTCATCATATCCAAGCAAACCGTCTCACCCGTAGTTCATTAATTTTAATGAGCTATTATTTTATTTTAAATCTTCTTTCATTTCTTTGTGTTTAGTTATCTTGCACCGTTCATCGATAATGATTCTTTTATACTTTTACCTGCCGTTTTATTTTTACAATAGCTTCGATGTAAAGTAAGAATATTACCGTAACAGTCATAATCGAAGGTCGCCGGGGATCAACTGCTATTCTAATAGATTCAATCGGAGAACTTATAATATCCAAGCGGCATATATCCGGTTTTTCTCGTATCTATTTAACCTTATCTTAGACAAACCTCTGGCATTACTAGTACCTCGTTATTTGTTATATCATAAACATTGACCAGAACAGGTTTACTTTTTAGGTCGTCTTATCGTAACACTTAATTATTTTATTTGTGAACTTATTGCCTTGAAATTACCTTGGTTCATGGGTCAATTTTGTTCTTACCATATGTTGCTTTTATTTAATACAAATTCGTTCCGTCTAGTTTGTTTAGTATTTCATAATATATATGACCTTACAGGTTCTTCTCAAGCTCTTGTAACATTAAATCGTGCATTCGACTGCAATCGCTAGAGATTTCCTCACAATCAAACACAAGATGTGGACATAATTAAACAGCAAAGCGTAGAATCATGTCATTAATATCGTGGAACATGTTGTGTTGCTAAAATAAACTTTCTCTGTATCCAAATTTAAGATGATTCTGACACATTTAACATTGGAGTGAAGTGTCAATTTCCTCTGAAATACAAATTAAAATGAAAATGAAATAATAACCTTGCATAAGACTACAATTTTTATTTTTAAAACCGACCGGATTTGCTTAGCCTAAGCATCATCAGGGTAAAAATATTAAATATTTAAGAAAGCACCGGTGCACATGTTCTCCATAAAAATGCCAATGGCAACAGATTAAATAATTTGGAAGCACTAGAAATAAAGAAAGCTACTACAATGAATAGTCATATTCTTAATAATCAGTTGAATTTGTCCAGTAGTCAAATATTAGGTATATTTTCCGTAAACAAACTTGTGTCTTTCTCTCTCTTCCTGTGTTATAAGTTTAAATGTTATTCTTTTTTTTTAAATATTTTTTATAAAATATTGTTTTTTCGTTTTGTATGTACGAGTATATATAACAACCACACGCTATGTATTTTTTGTTTTGTTTAATGTTGTACCCCGATGATGCTTAGGCTAAGCGAAACCGGTCGGTCATAAAAAAATATAAATAAATCTGTGGTCTTATACAAGTTATTATTTCATTAAATATGTCAAACTACAAAGTGATCGCTTTCTACGAAAATACAAATTAAAATAATACGTAAGTTAAAAAAAATGACTGACAACGCGTTGGGACGGACCTAACGTAGCCCTAGTATACGAATATCAAGGGTAATTAAATAGTGAGCGATTTTAAGGCATCAGGATGAACATCGATTGTGAAACCGAATCAAGTTTTTAATGATTTGGTCATTTGGATGATACAGTTCTCCTTATGATGTTTTTAACTTCGATGATCAAGCAGAAAAAATCACGAGAAGCACCAATTAATATATCAAAAATCACTGTTCCACTCTTTATTATATTGGCATTTGAATCAATGCTTAACACAATATCTCTGCACGCGGAGTGTATGCATCATAAATCACGATGAGCAGTGTTGAAGAATATTGGCTTTGACATTTCAATTAAATCCACTCCGCTTTCATTTTCGCCTGCAGAGTGTTGTGCACGATTCGTCAATCAGCGATGTTTATTTTTATCGTGCCGATGAATAATAATAATTGAAAGTACTGACCCTGTATGGCAACTGGGAACATTGTTATCGCATCCGCCTTCAGACCGCACGTTCAATCCTTTCTCAATAAAGGTTAGGTTCAGTTTATCGCTCGGAGACGAAAATCATTGTTAGTGATGCAACGATTATTATTTTGACAATTACCACACGTTATGCAGTTATATGCGTACCACCACTGTTAGATAGTTAACCTAGTAACGGGTTAGATAGGCTACATCGACAATGGTATTAGGTATTTATTTTTAATGATGATCGTTGACTTCGGAGTCTTAGAGGTCTCGTAATTAGAGTTGACCCAAAGAACACACACTACGGATTGTGCGTATTGGTGCTTATGTATACACTTGACACCAACAGTGATGTCCTTGCCAAATGTCACTGAGAAACAGCCTTTTGTCTTACTATTAATAAGAAGGCTATTATTTTTATCGAAAAGGGGACAACAAATGTATACCTTTTTCGAATTTGAATATTCGAAAAGTTTTTTTACAGTTGCCTATTCTAAAAATTCAATAATAATAATAAACTTTGACATGAAGCACTCACTTTGTGGTAAGACCTAATTAAATTTGAAATAAAAGTAATTTTGTTTTGACACCACTTTATTAGATTCATATACCAACCGGTTTCAGCTCTACCTAAACCTTCTTCAGGGTTGAATACATATTTGTTCAACCCTAAAGAAGGTTCAGGTAGAGCCGAAACCGGTTTGTATATGTATCTAAAAAAGTGGTGTCAAAACAAAGTTACTTTTATTTAAAATTTAATAATAATAAAGTTTTATTCCAGAAGGTATGCAGGAGTAGTGCAATACAATACATTCCATGATTGATAATAATACATAAAATAAAGTTGTAATACATGTATACACAATAATAAAGAAAAAACATAAATACATAAGAAAAAATCAAAATAATAAATGTAAAAATTTTTAATGCATGATATTAGGTCTCATGTCCACAGAAGGCTATCACGAGGGAGTCCATCCAGGCAGCATTAAGATTGATAGGGTCAATATCTTACTCCATTGAGCTTCTATGCTAGAATTCGGTATCTGAAGGAATTTCACGACGAGGTCATTTCTAGAGTTGTTGATCCTTTCCCTCATTCCTGCCACCCTGGTTCTCAAAAACCTATACCTAACCTAACCTCAAACCTATACCAAAAGTGGTGTCTGGCGAAAACAATACAACCGCGAGCTGTATTAATTGTTTGAAGAGCCGTTCATTGACTTAGGAACCATCAAAGTAGAAAGGGTGGTCCTGCATAGAAACATCTAACATAGTATATTATAGTATACAATAGGCCTGAAGAACGAGCGTTAGTGGCCTACACATTAGTGGACGATATGCAAGTGAACACGAACACTGAACACTGCGTCGTTCGTAATAGTGATCTCGAGGGAGACGATAGAAGTCCGGCAGGAGTGGAGGTATTCCCTAAAAGGCTTTCTTCAAGGATTGTAGCACTGGCGATGAAGATGAAACCATAAATAATTCCTCATCCGTGTCTGTCCTAGAACGAGTTCCTTAATTAAGATAATAAAATCCCGAAGAATTTTGAATGTGACCGTGATTTTTAAATCACTGCGCAATTTGATAAAGCTGATACTCAGTCAAGTCACGGTAACTATAAATGTATGGCCGATCAAGGGACCCTTATCAAAAGTTGACACACCACGCAATTGATACCGAAATAAAGCATCGGTCGTCGACGGAAAACAAAAGGTCAAATGACTAAGCAATTCTTCCAAGAGTATTATTTTTAGATCTGTAAACCTAGTCCCAGGACACAATTGATGCGTTACCTAATAATAAATTATATTTGTATTGTTATTTTGTAGCATATGTGGAGTCTTTATAGCGTTAGATCATGTGTATAGATAAGGTTGATCTATTTTTAATATTATTTTATATTTCAGGTCAAAAAATTTCCAATGTTTTCTGTAATTTTGTCCTGTCACAATGCGTTTAAATAAATAAAAAAGTTTTTAAGTTATATTCTTATAAAAGTTATCATTTTCCGAGCAGTCTTTTGAGTGAGACCAATAGAGATGTCGTATCACTAAAATGCACTGTAGTTCTACGTGACCCACCCAAATGTAAACTTTTCGTTGATTAGCTGCAATTTATAAGCCGTAGTGCGACCACTTCTCCTTTCGTTCCTCGCTCCTTCCTCGTCAGTCCAAGAGAGAAGATGAATACATTAAGCCTTATCGACCGTGTTGTTGAATGCCTGCTACCGCTAAGTCCCGCTGCCTTACAAGGAACAGTAAACTACACGCTGGCCGTCGGCTGCTAGTACCAAGAGCACTCGACTGGATCGCCGACCTTGGTGCAAGGACAAGCCTAGCATATATTTTACGGACTCTTGGTTTAATCTTACCAAGTTCAAAAAGTTTGTTAACGGAATGCACGAGAATTTTATTATTATTATTTTGATACGGATACGGTCTGCAAAGCTCCCGTGAGCTCTTAGACTCTTTTCAAAGTTTCACCTTATTCGGTTGCCAGTAGGCCACTCCTTATGATTCGTTCATATGTGTCTTGTTTCTTTATTTTCTTTCTAGTTCCAATGGGTATTGTTGATTTCTGCTTTCAACAGCTGCACGTAGGTCCCGAGGTTGTGAGGTATCAGTTCCCTTGTAGTTCCCTCAAAGAGTTTCTATCTTTATTGAGTTGCCTGGCTCGTTTCTGGTTCAGACTGTCTGTTTTTTAAATAATCGAAATGGGTACCTCGATTATGCAAATAGCTAATTGGAGCACGATTCGACTTGTGCTAAATCCGAGCAATTTCATAAATCGCCTCTACCAATAACATTGTTTTTAGTGCTAATTTGACAAATTCTCATGTCGACTGCTAGCTCGTAAATTATACTATTTCTAAAATGATTGTTTGCATTTGTTCCTAGGTGTTGTAAATATTTTACTGAAATATTGCGTGTATTGCGTTTGATTGAAATACCAATCTCAGGTTTATTTCTGTTTTGTCAATGAAGTGATTAATCCAAAACCTTTAATGGACTTTTGCACATATTTAGAATTGCAACGAGAATGGTAGAAAATACATTGCAAGATTCATCAATTAGTTGTTGCCTTGGAGAAACAATATATGGAGAGAAAGCTAATTATTTTTACCCAACCTATACAAACTTGCGGTAAATCACTTTCTCCGGGTTTTTACGTTGTACACCATGAGAGAGAAAGAGACAGCAAATATAATACTCCGCTTCAACGTACTGTCACGATGATCTTGGGCTCCTGGGTCTCCGCGGAACTCCGCCCACATTTTTTATTATGCCACTAAACTCGACACAACTAAACGGTTTTTTAGGTTAAATGCTATATTTTTGTTGATATCAATACTGTGAAAAAGTAGTTATACGAATAAACAAAAACATTATGTCGATATGTAATATGAATAGTGTATAAATACCCTAGCCTTGGTCTTAGCCACGCCCAGGTCCGCCGAGTCAGGTAAAAATCAACGCTTTAGGGCCAGTTACCTTGCTTTATACTGATTTATAACGTGCGAGCTCTGGTTTAATTTTAAAAAAAGTAGCATGGAAAGGCTTCGGGTTCAGTACAAAACGCCTACCGCATGATGTTTAGTCTTCACAGGGACTGCAGTGCTTCCGGTATGTTCACCGAGGGGCGAGTTCCCGGATTTACAGCCCTTATGAGAACCAGGGTGGCAGGAATGAGGGAAAGGAACATCTCTGGAAATGACCTCATCATGGTATCCCGTCAGATCTCGAATTCTAGCATAGAAGCTCATTGGAGTACGATATTGGCCCCATCAATCTGAATGCTGCCAGGATGGACTCCCCTTGATGGCTTTTTGCAGACATGAGACCTAATATCCTCCATTAATAATTTTTACATTTATTTTTTCCTATGAATGTATGTTTTTTTCTTTATTACTGTGTTTATATTTTATGTATTATTATCAATTATGGAATGTATTGCATTGCACTACTCCTGCATACCTTCTGCAATAAAAACTTCTTTTTTATTATACAATAATACTACAGTCTCAATTGATGGTTGCACAACACATTTTGTTCTACCGGAAAAGTGGAACATTTACTTGATTCAATTGAAATTATCGTACGAGCTGGGTACCTTTTTATGATAAAATTGCCGCATCGAATTTTAGTCGCAAGTGCGTCAGTCGTTTATGTTGTTTTATCATCGCAATTTATCAGTTGTGCCCTTTGATTGACCTCGCTAATGCGTGTATCGGTATTAATCTCGCGAAATTATGCGGTATCTGATAAGCGCTTTAATACGCAAGCGATTTTGAAAACGGCTTTCAATCAATTAAAATTATTGTAAGTACATAGCATAGCTGGTTTGCGAGAAATTTTAAGAAGGTGCATCTAACGCATGATGGATCATATATATATATATATATCATTGGTGAAAATTTAAGTGCCATCCAAAAAATGTTTTTTTTTTTTTCTTTTGTAGTCATTTTGGAAATGTGGTAAATTTTTTGAAAGTATGTTTTATTTTACGTTCTGAACTGCAAACACCAATGTTGTTCGCTTTCTAAATGTACATTTGTAATTACGGTTTTGATTCTGATTCCGCTGTCAGTACGGTCGATCTTGAAAATATTACACCCTCAGAGCAATAATACAGCAGGAGGGATAGCTTTGCGAAACGGTGTAGTCAGGATTGTTTATTTTTTCCTGACTCGGGCATGGCTAGGGTTTTCATGGACACACCTTTTTACATTCATAGCACATGTCCACATATGTAGAACCACCTTTTCACAGTATTGTTATCAACAAAAATATAGGATATACTCGCATACGAATATACTCAAAAACCGTTGAGTTATGTCACATAACAAAACGTAGTGGGCGGAGTCGCCGGAGACGGAAAACATGCTTACATACCTAAAAGTGGTGCGATATTATGTGACAACTTGTCTTGTCTCTTTCTCTCTCACAGTTTATGATGTAAAACCCCAGAGGAAGTGATTTATCGTAAATTTGTGAAGGTTGGGTAAAAATATTTAGCTCTCTCTCCATATATATTCTTACTTGAAGGTTACACCGATGTCACATGACATTTCAACGCTTAGCGTAGGTTAATCTATGAAACTTGATGGTTAAGTTAAAATATAAGTTGGGTTAAAATTACGCTCAGGCGCTATTGAAAATCGCGAAAATAAAGAAAATACTTCCTTGCATGCCGGTTTACAAAATTTTCCCTCTTCTCGCATGTTTGGGGGAATTTCAACAATTAGATATCAAGGTCATGGTTTACCATACTCCATTAGTCTGCCCTAACTTTATTCGAGCCTGCTTTTGGTTCCATTTGCATGGATAGATGCGACCATGTTCGTTTCAACAATAGTTCTCGGTGAATAATGATATACGTCATCAGTCGGCTATCAGCGTGACCATCTGGCCATTTGCATTCAAATGGAAGCGTCTGATTGCAAACATAGAAAATGCTCAATTGGCGCTTTTAATCTATCTTTGCTATATTTGCAGTATTTTATTTATATCGGCATTTTTTACATCGCATATTACGATCATATCGTCGCTGGAAAGGCTAAAGAGCTTAAGCGACACTTTGGTCAAATATGAGTTAAATCTGCAGTTTCGATCATTTTTTTTCAGGTAACTCTCAGTTATTAGCATTGAGTTACTTGGGTAACTTTTTTTTTCAAAATCAAACCAGTTACAGAAGACTGAATTTTATTTTAAAACAAAAAAAAAACTTTAAAGTACTCCGGTGTAAACTTCCCAAAATGGCGCTTCAGTTCTTTTGCCTTTCCGGCGACGATATCATATCTAATCTGATTTTTGTATTTATCTGTATGTGTTCTATGCTGAGTCCATTGGTTTATATATACCAGTAGGTAAACTTAATATTTTCACGTCGGTAATGATCTAATAATTCAGGAAATTTGGACCTCTTTTAGAATTTAAATCCTATGCATATTTAGATTTCCGACCAAAATACATCAGCCAATGAAACAGAATAAGGTTTGATTGATTCAAACGTTCGTCAAATTTGACATCGTCACAAGTCATCGATTGGCACCATTTTGTTTTTTGATATTTGATCGGTCCCTGTTTAACGCGATGACGTTACAAATTAAACGTCGATTCTATGCCTATTTCAGCTTTTTATCCAATCGCGATTAGCCCATAAAAATATTATGGTACATAAAATGCTTTCGGTAGTTCGATTGGCAGAGACGTTACTCCCGGTTCAAAGGTTCCGAGTTCAAGCCTCGGTCGCAACCTAATATAATATATATGCAACCTATAAAAACGCAAGTTACGCAATAAATTTTCAAAATTCCTGCCTCAACACAGGTTTGCCTAGTGAGGCAGATTATGATAAGACAAAAGTAATAAATAATTTATACAAAAACTAAGTATATATATATTAAGCGAATACGTATGATAGTCAATACATTTTTTTAATTACTGTGTTTATTATATTATATTATACTGTTTCCCACGTATCGATCTCTTGTTCAAATATATTAATCATTGTACCTACACCTTTATACCACTTATATGTTTATCCTTAGTTATTGTAAACTATACTTAAATAAAGATTATTAATCTTTTTATTTTCTGTGTCTTATTCTGTTTCATGTTTCGTTCAATATTATTTACATTGTTTCAATAATTGTTGTTGATATTTGTTTGTGCTTACGAATTTAAAAAACCCTTACTTTTTTCTTGTTTTCAGTGGACATTCAAACATTTTTATTGCATTGAATGGATATCTCAGTTGATATGTCTGGTGATAAGTAGGCACCTATATATAGCTCTATCGTATATGCTGAAGTAACATTTTTTATAAAATTACGTTTGATGTTTTGCGGTGGTTTATTACGTAATTTGACTGACGTACAATTGCTTTTGGAAAATAGTTTTATTTACCTTGGGTATTAGGAGGTATTCGGTAAACATAGCTTTTAGATTTATGACCCCTTATCAGTAATAGGCCAGTACAGTAAACTCAAATCTCGTGTTTTTCACATCAGTGGTTTATACTAATTGGATAAACTCTGCTCTCGTACGTCAGCTCTTATTGAAGCTCGCCTCTCTCAATTTAAACATAATACCCTCAATCGGCTCAACGTGACTGACACTACTGGTGTATGGTGTACGGTGTACGATGACTTGACTACTGTCGAGTGACTGATGACTGGTGACAGCTCGTCATGACTAGGAATTGCAAATCCGAAGCCGTTCTGGAAATTCAGAATTTTCGAATTTCATAAAACTTAAAATCCGGATACCTTGATTAATTCCGAATTTTCGAAAAAATGTCATGTCTGTATTTTTTAATGGACACTTTTGGCATGATGTAAAATACATACTGATTCTATTTATTTGATTAAAACACTGTCTGAAAAATTAAATTTTTTTTTATAATCCGTTCAAATTAAACACTTATAACCTACATAACCAACCATTAACATAACAAGTTACAACACCACAATCTTACGAAATGTGATGCCTTTTTTATAAGCAACTATATCAAACTAACTGGACACTAAATGGAGCTTTTAAATCTATTAAATCAACAAAATTGCTCAGATCAGAACCCTGTGTATTGAGACATATAAATGTGTGGGTATTATATTTTGTTCTATTCCCTATTCATATTCTTTATGTTTCTTATATTTAATATTTTTTCTTACGATCTTATCTTGTACTTGTACATATATGAAAATTTGTTTATCGGGTTAACAACCTGATTATTATTAATTTATGCATCCATGACTTGACACGTCTAAATATGAAGTTAATATATATAAATTATAGTTTATAAATATGGACGCGTTCATTTTAAAAACGGATAATTCGGATTTCAAATTTAAAAATTCGAATGCTGACTCCGCTGTGAATAATCGGTAAATTCGGATTTTTCGTACTCCGGATTATTCGGATTGCAATCAATAATCACGACTGCGATGTGTGCTGAAAGATGACATTGGCGGCGTGGGACTAGCGGCGTACGGTGGTCATGGTTTGAAGCTATTGTCCGTTACAGCCGTGCGATCACGCCGCCTGAATCGAACGATAGGTTCTTTGAGCAATATATACTTTAAAATATATATATTATTAACAATTTCAGTGGCACAATACTTAGGTTGAAACATCCCTAATTTGATTTGTTTCGGTTTTCTCCTTTCTTCTATCACTATAACTCAATGTCCTCACTATCTACTGAAAACCATATACTCATTGTCATAAAATATTTATTTTCTTTTGTTACTTGCTACATTTACACTGTTTGCATTTTTAGAATCGTTTACTTACAATACTTGTATATTAATGTTTTAAATGCCCACATATCAACTGTCCTCAATCATATTTCCTTTTCTTTGATTCGACAAATGTGTTTATATGAATTAATTTGTTTCATCTGAATTTTTATACCCTTAGCTCCTAGTAAATTGTTTTTTAATCTGTTGATGTGCACATACACATACATGTTATACCCATATCTGAACCTTTTCTCTAGTTTTAATTTGTATACATATTATGTATTATTTTCTCCTTGTTAGTTAATCTTATTAGCATAATTAATTTAGCATGAAGCGCACTTGAGGTGAAATATCACAAAACTGCGCTATATAAGTTCACTGTTATTATTATATTATGTTGAGGTGTTTCAAACTTTCTTCACATTTGACTTTGCTAAATTTCAACAATTAACGTCATTTTGTTTTTTTTTTTTTTTTTTTTGTATTTTAATGGTCCCCGTGGAAAAATTCTAGGCCTGTTTCAACTTTTGAATAATTTGTAATTAGCTGATAAGCTTAACGTATTTCTCTTTCTGTATCCTGGTTCATGGTTCCTGGTTCCTGTCATCAGTTCTTCCAAGAACACTACTCGTGTTTTTTAGTCTTCTTTATAGAATTTTTTTTCAGCTGTTGCAATTGCTTGCTTGCAATTTTGGCTTTAACCCTTTGTACTCCGTTGTCGACATAGAAAACATTCTAACAACTCTGATGAAGCCGCAGCGGCCACATAAACAACAGGTATACATTTTATTGTTTAAAAATAAAAGGGTCCTTTTAAAGGTATACACATGTTCTATTCAGTTGTATATATAGCGATTGGTTGTGCTTTTTCCTCTGTTTTTCATTCATAAACAATAACTACGCATTTATTTAATTTAAATATTGTTCACTACGCAATAAATATCGAAGAGAATTTAGAATTCAGTGGTAGTCGATAGAACTTTGTTTTAGAAGTGCAAATTGACCTTTCCGATGAAACTTCAATAGAAAGTAATAATGATATTATAAGTTCAAGCAGTGAGAGTGATTTCATAGGACATAGATGCGTTTTTTGAACATCAGCAGCAGTTCACATATTTTAAGACGTAGATTATCTACATATGATATGTTCCATTAACTCATACACTCTATATAAATCTATGAAAAAATAACAACGAAAAATCATTGAGCCATTTGAAATTTATCAAAATTTTAGTAGATCAATTAGTGGGGGAGTAAAAAAGCCTAGAAGTAGACCATCTACTTCCACTCCATCAGAGACCAGGCTCAATGAAAAACTCCATGTTTTTAGAAGAGGTCCGAAGAGGGACTGTGTGGTCTGCTCAAAAGGGGCATAAAAGAGTGGTAGACAGGAAATCACTGTGTACTGCGACGCGTGTAATAACAAGCCACATATGCATTTGGGCGACTGCTTTCTAAAATACCCCACGTTAAAAAAAATATGAAGTTTAGAATATTCATTTTTTTCTTTTATTAACAATCTTATATGATAATAAATATATTTTACTGCCTTACCAAAAAATATATTTTGTTTTTTTTTTTAAATATCGTAATTTTTCCTCATATTCTTACATTATATTCTATAGAGTAGCTGGTATACCATATAAACAAATTGGAATGCAATGGGTTAAAATATATATTTGCTTGGTTCACACAGTCAATCTTTTGTAGATCAATATTTTTTCATAAAACGATAAAAATAAGTGAGGTTTTCAGCGTCTGCTACCCGATAGTGGTGTTTTGAAGAATTAGCAACATTATTTAAATTGTTGTCAAAGCGTAAAGTCGTCATTATTGAGTTCCATCATTATTTTTTAGGCAGACAAAATGATCTGCTGTTTCGAGTAATTTGATTTTCATTTCAGTTTTATAATGCTTCTTATTGTCTTTATTTTGTTTAATATACCTTCACGGTGTTATTTTTGCTTCGTCACGTGTATTTTTAATTAAAAAAGGAAAAAAAAAGGATTTAGCACATATTTTTGTTATCATTCCGAGAATTCATTTGTCTCTTAGCAGTAGCTTAAGTAGAATTTGCTTTCTTTGTAATCGTTTTATTTTGTATAATAAAATTCTGCTATAAAAGAGGGCTTCGAATGAATGTCATTTTTCTCAAACATACTTATTTACGAGTTCTTGATAAAGTGACGATTTATTTATTATATGCTATTGACGTTATGAAAAGCACAATTGCCATTGTTATGCTAGGTCGTTATTATATTTGGCAATCAATTTCCATTAGTCATTTCAACTTGAATAATTATTTTCATATTTCTTACCGATTGCACTATCGACGCGGGCAAGAAAGTGAAATCGATAATTCCCTTTGCGTTTTGAGAGGGTCACAGTTTCTACTGCGACCTTTCGCATAAAGCCAGCGGATTATGATAAACGCCGCTGACGAGGCTACCGCTGGCCTTTAGCAACTAACCAACACCAACACCTGCACTTAACCTGTCTAGTGTCTGGACTTGCTTTCTCCAACTCTTCAAGTTCACTTTAATCGTCGTTGAAAACTCTCTGAAATTTTAATTGTGTGTAATTGGTAGGAGTGAAATCTGTTCTTTTGGAGTGTTTTCAGCACACATGGAACTGATTTCTGAAAAATAAACTTTATTTTTAACGAGTGATAATATTGAATTTTAAATAATGCGTTACGAATAACCTGCCAGTATTTTATTTTTCCCTACTACCATCATAAAAATAAGGATATTGCTGTTTGTGAAATGATGAAGGACTATTAGATCAGTGCTCCGCAACCGGTGTGCCGTGGCACACTGGTGTGCCGTGAGCTGGATACAGGTATGCCGCGGTCAAATTCGAAAACAAAATCGAAATTCAAATTCAAATAGATGTATTTAAAAAAACAAACATGAATTATGTCATTAAACACTAATGGCATAAACGTGAAAATTGTTTAAAAATAAAGAATTAATCATAAGTTATCATCATATTTTTTTCTCAAAGCTCACAAAAACTCAAACGATTAAAAAGTCGTCCTTACACTGGAATTTTCAGGACATTTTGTAGGTTTTCGAATTATGAGACTTTGAGAATAATGCTTCATTCATAATTTGTATTGTACGCTTTACTTAAACATAATTAAGACCAACTGATTTTTACTATCATAATGCTCACTCCACCTCTAAACCCAAGCGTTCGCTTCAATGGAATATAAAAAACAACGAATTCTAACATTATTAGATACTAATAATTTGAAGCGTTGGCGGAAGAAACATACGTGATCAAGAATTTATAATAATTATTAATATTGCGTAAAAATAAATATGTTATAGTTATATGTATGTATACTTTTCAAATAAAAAACTAAAAATTATTGTAAAATTTTGTATCAATTTAATACCTATATATCTTAGCTTTTGGTGTGCCGCGGAATTCTAGGAAGAGTTTTGGTGTGTCGTAGGTGAGAAAAGGTTGCGGAACACTGTATTAGATGATTGAACTTCCGTCACCTAGGTGCGAGCCCGGCGCTTTGAATCGCTCGCCTACATAATATTACATATAGCAAAAATTACCACGACCTGTGTTAGAAAATGGGACCTTCTGAAAATTTTACTATGCCTGAAACCGTTGTCAGAATCTTTAGGCTGGTTTGGTCAATTAAAAATGATTTCAAAAGACAAGACACAGAAATATGGCCAAATGTATAGCCCAATGGAAACTAGGAAGAAGCTGGTTGACTGATAAAGAATGCTGGATCAGGAAACTGGAGAAGAATGGCTAGGGTTAGGCGTCGGTGAAGAAAACTTGTAGAAGAGGTTTATCAGGGAAATCCCACATATGGATATAGAGTCTTGATGAAGAAGAGATGTTACGTACGGCTATATTTTTTCTGCAATAGTCTTAATAAACATGGGTATAACCTAATACTCGTCTATAATACAGAAAACGTGCCTGTTTTAAATACATTTGGTAAAGGTAGCATACGCCAATCCGACAAATAACAAAACATCTCAGGTAACAAAGGAAAAAACAAACAAAAAACAGAGTCGAGAACCTAACCTCTTCGTGTGTCGACGCGGAAGAAATTAACTGCTTATGCAAGTGTATTATACATTCTGCGCGATGGTTAGCGATACTTTTGCATTCCTCGACGATACTAAAAATAGTATTCTCGCGATCTCTTTGTGACCCCCGACAGCTTGGTGGTGTCATGTTTCTTCTGGAGGCTACAGTTCCAGCAACTCTAGAACATTATTTTGTGGTAATTTGATTAGACCCTTCCACAAAAATGTTAGTCATTGGAGAATGTGCGAAAATACGTAGCGTTTGATTTTTTAAGTCCAAATGTTATTTTTTTAAATCGGATCTTTTTGGAAATTTGGTAGTTCAATCTGAATTTTGTTCATTTTTCTTAGACAAGTCGGTTTCAATACTGTATTGATTTTCAATCTTATACAATCCTATATCAACAAATCAGAGTATTTTGTGATCATTTGATTAGACCTTTCTATAACAATGGTCGTCTTATAAGTGTACCGTACTGTTTGATTTAATTTAACTAACTTCAGACATGCGTTACACTAAAGTCCACGTCTAATTGGACATTTCTTACCTCAATATCAGTAATTTCATTCTTCTTTTTGCTAAACGTTCTAGTTTTAATATAGTTTTTGATTCCCAAACAATCATAATTTCTTTCCACTTTGACTTGCAACCATTTTATTCCAAATAAAACATTCGAATTAAGTTAAAAACAAAAAAAAATCGTTCCACTTATCAATTTTGAACCAGATCATTTTCACTTTGATACATACATCTTCAGACCAAATACATTTTAAACTTGTGCTAGGGTATTTATTACAACTACTTGCTAGTTCTAGAAGTGTCTTTTTTGACCGAAGGTTCAACCACAAAATACACTCCAAAATCCTGATTTAGTAGTGTGCACGGCGATTAGCATAGCCTCAAAGACTTCTTTTCTGAATAAAGCTTAAACTGTTATTTTTTTCTCATTGCGTATAGGGTATTCCTTTTTCGTCCTAATTAACCTAGTTTCTTTTCTCTCGTTTGGTCTTACTTGTCATAATGCAAGTAGTTTGCCTATCATACCGATCGGCATTCAGTTGACCTCTATATTTAAATGCAACATGCCACCTAATCTAATCAATAATTCTCTACAACAGAGGAATTCGACTATTAATATATTACATACATAAATATACATATTTATAATCTGTGTGCTTATAAGTATGACGTATTTTAAAAAGACTATTCCTTTCTAAAATCAAATGGATTAAATATGTATGTCTCAACTGCCTTTATAAGATTTCCGTTTAAAGCAGTAGCGGATAAAGACACAATTTTTATTTTTATCTTGAAATTTATTTTCATAAATGAGAATATGTATGTTACTTGTTACATCTTCTTCCAAAAGCTTTCGGGTTTCCTATTTTGCTTTTTTTTCAGTGGCCTCTGTCCATTGCCGGTCTCCTCACACAGCCTCTGCATCTGTTTTTCCCGACTCTGACGGAGGTGACCAACTGTATGTATTCAAAATGTCAAAACGCGTGTAGATTAAGTAAACCATTTTGCAGGCACCACGTAAAAGAATTTATAAAGTCTGTAAATACAGGCTTTGCACGTGCGTTAGAATTCGTCAGCCATAACACAGAGCCATCCCTATCATAACGGGTAAAAAAAACATCAAAAAAAATATAAACAATAATCTTAATTTATGCTAATAAAAAAATTATTTGTTTTTAAGATTCGTGTACGCATGTCATATCTTAACCTCACCATACATCAGTCTGCAAAGCATCCGGAAGGCGAAATAGGTGTCACTCGTAAACGTGACTACAACCGTCTGAATTTCGTAAAGTTTTTTTTTTCAATTATACAGAATTTAAAATAAATAAATAATATTTGATTTAAATAAAAAAATTATAAGGGAATAAGAAAACGTCTTCTAAGTCTTATGAACATATAAAATTCGAAAATAAAAGTGATTGTGTCTTTGTATACCGTGAGAATGACTAATATTATACTAGTTGCTGATTATACTAGCTGATGGGACCTGCCAGGTAAGTATGTTCCTGTATATTTTCTCATTTAAACTAGGAATTAATATGTAATAATAGAAAATAAGATCTGTACAGCGCCCTTGAGATGATTTTTCACAAAAACGGCGCTATACAAATCATCCAAATATTATTATTAGTTGTTACCCGTAAAAACCAGGATGTTACCTGACTTGACCAATTTTAAATATAGAATAATGTCTGCTAAAATACATCATAGGTAGGTGGGGATTTGAAAATATATATTTTTTAATTTTGATAATTTCAATTAACATCAGTTCCAAATTTGAAAAGTTCACACTCGTACGTACGTACTCACGAAGAAAATTCTTTATCGTAATTTTTTAATGAATTTATCTTTCAAGATAAAGTTTTGGAAATGGTTTTTTCTTCCCTTCGAAATGTTGGTCAGTAGTACTGTAAGAAAATTAGGGTGTATTTCTGCAATAATGCCAATTTGACGACGGCGCAGGAAGCGTATTTAAGGGTCAGCACTCAAGAAATACGCTTAACATTACTTTATAGTTTTCTAATACAAGCAAAACTACACATTATTTATTTGTAAATTTTCTATGGGTAGTTAGAAAAATGTCTGAGGTTTCCAGTCAATACAATTTTTTCAACTGAAATCTTTTAAATTCTATGAAAAATATACTAAAATGTCAGTAAAAAGTGCAGTGTGATAACCAGCAAAGGCATTTTTGAACGTTTTACCTAAAATTCCAGTATGCATTTCATAAAGAATTTAAAAGATTACTGTTTAAGAATTATATTCACTGGAAACCTTAGACATTTTTCTAGCCACCCGTATGGAATTAACTGATAAATAATTTGTAGTTTTGCTTGTACTAGAAAGCCAAAAAGCTTGTATTTTTTAGTGCTGACCCTTAACACATAACGTAAGACGTACCTACGTGTTTATTTTTATACTTTGTCTTGTTTTCTTTCCCTCTATCAACGCTTCATCCCCGGCGTGACAATTTAATTTGACCCGCTCATTGTCTATGTTTACCTGCGGTGTCGTAAGTCCTCAGTCGCAGTCGTAGCGTTCTGACTAGGTTGTTACTTTGCTGTTTGTCCAGGCGACCCAGTTGCCAACCCGACCGCAAAGTTATCAACCGCTAACGAGTCGGCAAATATGACGTCACTGACGACCGAGCGGTCGGCGTATCACGTGTCATCTGTCATCTAATCGTTTAATGTTTCATTATTAAATTTTACCACGGGATTAGCGTGATAAATCAGCGGAATGTAATGCGATGTTGATGATTTAGTTGCATACGATATCTAAATCAATTTTTGAATTTAATATTTTGTTTTCAAGTTTTCCTGTGTTGTTTTTATATCGCGTGACAGTTGTTATGCTCTTCGAAGGTAATATTTTATAAAACTGGGCCCCTAGCACAAACACATCGATAAAGTTTTATCGACATTATCGAGTATTTGTTGAACACTCCCGAGATCGATTGTAGATCGTTAACAAACAAAAAACAATTCACGTCGACTAAATTAAGCATGTTTGGTCGACGTTTACTATTGTTCGTTCGTTGGCGATCTGCGGTCATGCTCGGGGTTGTTAAACAAATAATAGCCGATATTGTCGATAAAACTTTATCGATGTGTTTTTGCTAGGGGCCCTGGGACACGACCTAATACCTTAGAGGTAGGTAATAATATATGAGGACCTAATACCTTAGAAGGCCACACAACTTCGTTTTTTTTACATGGCAACTCTTCTGTTATTTCGAATCCTTACGTGACCCGACTCGAGTAGGTTTTTTTTTCTTGATCGTGTCCCCGAGGCAACCCCGATTTCTTCTTCCATTTACTTTCGTCACAAATTGTCCTCACTCTTTTATTTCGCTCTACGTGTCCCACCATCCAAGTGTACCTTTATTTATCTTGTAAATTACATCGTCCTTGCATTATTTTCCGATCTCCGTATTCTTAATACGCTCGTACTCGGTTTTATCGCACAAACACCTCAGGGATCTTAAATCTACTGCGTACAATTTATAAGAAAAAATAGTATTGTTGGTTTGGGTCCGTAGAGCGAATGAACGAAGAAAGGAGTGTGAAAAGAATATATTATACGAAAGTGAATGTAAGAAGAAGTCGGGACGCCTGAGGAAGATATGGCACGATTAAGTGAATCAAATACTTGAATCGGGCCATGTGAAGAGTCAGAATCACATTGATGTTTATACATAAAATGAAGAACAACATGTTACCAAAATATTTTTCCAACAAAATTATCTACAACGTGATTCACAGACATAGTACAAGGATATGCAAAGAAATCAGATTTCCAAAAAAAGAATAAAACCAATACACAAAACATACTTACTTTATAAAGGGATGAAATGTTATAATGCGCTGCCGGAAACCATCCAAATTATGCCAGTCAATAAATTAAAAATAGCCTGTAAAAACAATTTAAAATACATTAGCTATATCAAGTGGTATATAAGTTATTATTATTAAGTCCAGAAGAATATCAATTATAATTAGATACTTTGTAAACTTTAATGTACAAGTAACTAATATAAAATAAATAAAATAAAATCAAAAACTTAAAAGAATAACAGAAGAGTATGTATGAGACGATGCATGAACCTAAACGAAGAAAGCAGTGTGTGCCAAGACAGAGTTGTATGGCGATCCGTCCTGTCTGCCTACCTCTGCGAGGAAACGGTGTGATGGTTAGTTAGTTAGTGTTGAAGCTTTTTGCAATGTGGATATTATCAGATTTTTATTCTTCATTCGTCACGAACCCTTCGTTTCTAAGTCATAATAATAAGTGGGGTGACTTATTTAATTGGAAGGGTAGTGTCTTGGCGGAAATAATGTGCTCAGTGAACCCTCGACTCGAGAGTTGTGGTGCGGGCGCGGGGGTGGGAAGCGGGAAGAGATACTTCCTGTGTTTTATGCCTGAGATATAGGGTGTCCCATTTAACCGTATAATTTATTGAGGTTTGCCTGAACTTTGTCGCAATACTTTAGCTTCTTGTTAATAAAAATAATGATTTTGGATTCTCAGTGGGTCGTCCTACGTCTATACAACTATATTTTTTTACGAAATATTATTTTTGTATATTTATCTGTAAATTGCTGTATTGAATCTGCCAACTCTGGATTCGTAGTCGAAGATATTGACCGCTCCACCACCAAAGTCGTCAAATATATGAAATACACATTAAACTGTCAAAAAATAAGACGACGTATTGTTCAATAACAAAATTATATTTCTATATTTTCGTAGAAAGCAATCACTTTGTGGTTTGACATATTTAATGAAAATGAAATAATAACTTTGTATAATTTTGTACCCTGATGATGCTTAGGCAAAACGAAACCGGTCGGTCATAAAAATATAGTAAAATCTGTGGTCTTAAACAAAGTTATTGTTTCATTATCATTAAAGTATATTTCCATTGAAAAAAAGTGTCACAATAAAATAACATTCCATAATAATCACATGGGAAAAAGGGGGCACCCTGTACTACTGATAAAAGCTTCGCAATGCCGTTTGTTGGCATTCGTCTGGTTCCCACGGTTTTAATGAGCTTCCCTTTTCTATTTCAATGATTTTAATTCAGCCGCTTAGCTTTTAATCGCGCTATCAAAAGGACGCCATCAAATTTGAGGAACCCTTTTTTGTTTTATTTTTGCACAACGCAATTATGTTAAAGTAGCAATCTGCCAAAGTGTAACTTTTTTTGTTTTTGTTTTCGTTGATGCGTAATATTGATTCTTCTTCGCGGCGCCTACATTCCAGAACAAGTGCCGCCCTCCTGATAGGCAAACCCCCGATAACTCCGTCGTTATCTCTTCTGTTTAATAAACGATGCATTTGACAAATAGAGAGGTTTTTTTTTAAAGAAAGAAAAATATTCTCGGGTTATGAATATTCTGACAATATTTGAAAAACCTCTACTGCCATCATAATAAGCGGAAAATGTTGCTTGTGCAATGATAGAGGAATTAGCCAGCAGAGGAATTGAACCCGCGACGCCCGGGTGGGAATCCGACGCGTTTGTCCACTCAGCTACCGTCCGGTCAAATGGTTAAGGTTACAACGAAGTTCTCAGCAGCAGTATAATAGCAAATGCTCTTCACCAGTGTCTCTTGTTATTATTCTCCAGTTCTTCGCATTTCCCATCCTTCTCCATTCTTCTTCCACCCAGTCAGTCCACCTCTTACTCGGTCTGCTTCTATGGCGTTTTTTTTTAATGTGAATACCGCACTAGAGTTACAACTGTCTGAGGCCAGTGGGACTATGGCATCACCAATATTTGACCGGTTAGTAGCTGAGTGGACGAACGCGTCAGATTCCCACCCGGGCGTCGTGGGTTCAATTCCTCTGCTAGCTAAGTCTTCCATCATTGAACAAGCAATATCTTCCGCTTATTATGATCGCAGAAGGAGTTTTTCAAATGTTGTCAGGATTTTCGTAACCTGTTTGTCTTTCTTTAAAAAATATATATATATATATACTCGTGTATATATATATATTGGGGTTTTGACAGCCTCCGTGGTCGCGCGGTTAGTATATTTGCGGCACGTTCCAGAGTTGTAGATACTTAAGTATAGCCCTGGTGAAAGAACACTATTCAGAATCGAAATGTTGCTTGGAACGGCTTTAACCGTGTTTGGTGACCAGATCTGATTAGGTACTTCCCAAACTTTCTCTTCCCCATCTCCTTCCCCTACCCGCTACCTTCAACCTCACAACATACCCCAATTGTGGATGCCATAGTCTCACTGGCTCTAGACGGTTGGGAGCAGTTGGACTCTTGTACGGTATTCACTATAAAAAATATTAAATTTTAAAAATTGCAATCTATGGGACCAACGATAATAACATGCTTAATTTTTTTTGTATTCATGTTTTGTTTTTACTTTTCTAGCGTAGGTAGGTTCAAAGGTGGGTTTAGTCATAGTTATACTGGACAAACGTGTATCTTTTTATAATGCCAAACATATTTATTTATAAAACTACCAGTCGTAAATTCTTTTTGGACATTTGTCGAGGGTAACATTTCGATATCACAAAATAAGACCTCGCGGCCATTGCCTCGTTTAAATATTAAATACGTCGACTTCTCGACTACGAACGACTCAAATTGTTTTGGTGTATTCAGTGTTATTTGGTGTGGAGACAAACATGCTATTATTATTTTGAATAATTATCATTACTTACAATATTTAAGCTGGTCCGACACATAACCTTTTGACGGCCTCCGTGGTCGAGTGGTAAGACGCTCGACTACGAATCCAGAAGTCGCGGATTAAAGCCCGGCGTGCGCAAATAGTATGTGTCATAACACATTTCATTTATAAAATAATATATAGTATATTTTCGGTATGTTCCAGTGGTAAATACTGGTGAAAGACCGCCATATAGAATTAAAACATTGTTTGAAATGGCTTCAGCCGTGTTTGGTGACCAGATCTGAATAGCCAGGTACTTCCCAACCTTCCTCTTCTCATCTCCTTCCACTCCCACGCTACTTTCAGTCTCACAATATACCCCAATTGGGGATGTCATAGTCTCACTGACTCAAAACGGTTAGGAGAAGTTGGGACTCTAGTGCCGTATTCACTATAAAAAAACCTACATATTTTGAAATATGATTAGCTTCGTCCAGACAGTCCGCGGCAGCGCATATGAGCCATTCCCAACTGGCAGATAAATGAATTTAAGATAAAAAGGGCAAAACAAAACGTATGAAGTAATTGTGACCATAATAAATAGTTGGGATGCAGGCGAATTTTCCAGTGAATATATATTATTTTTCTTTCTTATAACTGTCTGTATCTGTGTTTTCACCTTAAATAAAAAATGATAATAATAATACATTCGAGCCATTCCATCAATGTTTAACTTTTTCGCTAGGCTCGTGCGAAGGCCTCGCAGCGTCTGGACTTAGCCTTTGAAGAAGCGAAAATTCTCAAACAGTGAGCTCTGACATCATGAAATTTTACACAGCTTTTTTTCCGGAATTTCCAGATCGATGCATCTATTTTCAACTCACAAAGTCATTTCCATCGTGAGTTTTTGGAGTTTTGAAATTTGCTTTTAGCTGTCAAAAATAAGACGAGACGTCAAGTTGCTTTGCAATACAAATACCGGGCGAAGGCGGGTAGTAAAGCTGCTATAGTATCAATTCTTTATTTGTCATTCTTTACGACTCTACCAAAACTTTGACTAGACCATGGCTTGAATGTTCTCTCAGAAGTTTATTTTGTTTTATTTTTGACATCGCTTCATTTGTTATTATGTATGTGCTATTCTTTCTTTGTTGCTCTTTTTTTCCATTTCGTGTTTTATGTCTTTTTTGTAATTGGACTTTTGTCCGTTAATTTATAAATAAATAATTCGTTTTTAATCATTTTCCATTTTGAAAAAATCCTTGATATTTGACGGCCAAAGCTACTGTTGATAAATATTGTTCCTTCCACAGTTTTAAAGTTGGCACATCGCAATTTCTAATCGGGTCGTAAAGCGGATAATTTCGTATAGATCCCCCTTGGAACATGACGTAATGATCGTACTGCATTCTACCTCCCTATCACACTAACGAACTAGCTTCTCTACTACAACTCCCTACTGGAGTACAGGCACTTGAAACTGTGGTAGTATGCAGTGAATTAATCTGTAGTTATTACACGGTACCTGGGAGCCAGCGGTATACACGGGAACAATATTAACCGTCGATTTAATCAAATCAAATTTGAGCACAATATTTGTTTCCAAACAAAGGAATACTCGATTCTTTTTCTCGAACGTGTTTTGCGTCCGCACAATGCATGACGACAATGATTAAGCCTATAGTTGATTAAGACCCTTACATTTTTAATGTGCTTAAGAAAGTAATGGTAGGTTGTCTACCTTTTTGCGAGATTGAATTATGTTTGAGGTAAAGGGTTTACAGGGGTAAAATGAGACTTACCAAACATCCGATTCCTCATCGAATTCCCCTCTTCACTTCCTTTAGCCTCACAACATACCTTTAATTGGGGATGCCATAGTTTCACTTGCTTCGGCCAGTCGGACTTTTGTGCGGTATTCAACTGAAAAAAATGACATCTGTCAAATTGTTCAGATCTGAGCAATAAACATAGTCTTTACTAAATATAAAGCCATGCTACATATTTACGTAGTTATCTACAGCAGCAAAAAAAAACTCTAATAGTGCGCTCTGACCTCATGAAATTTGCACAGTTTTGTCTGTCCAGTTTTCTAAATCAACGAACTGTTTTAACACAGCTGTGTTGTTCCATCATGAGCTATGAATCTTTGAAATTTCAATTTAAACTTAGTCAAACAATAAGCCAAGATAACTTTGATAGCGCCGTTTTTGAGAAAAATCACCTCAAGGGCGCTGTGCAAATATTATAGTTTGTGTACCCGACGTAACAGGGCACACAAGTAAACTGTAATAGGGTAGCGGTCCCAATCTGTGAAGTGCTCCAAGCAGTCGGTCTCGTTGTAAGGGAGACGACGGGGTCAGCTTGTAGGGCCTCGGCTTTCAAGTGAAGATGCTGCGCTGCGGGTCTGGTCCAGAGAGAGATGTAGTCAGGCGGTCCAGGGGGGCAGGCGATGGTCAATGAAAAGTCAGGAGTCAAGTTGAAGGCGGTGTCAGGGCGAAGAGAAGTCAAGATGAAGTGATGCTGGCGGAGGATGCTTGTGATCTGCCTTCCTCTGGTTTTTGCGCAATTAATATTGCGCTCCAGGGCGCGACCACGGATTCGGGAGATTTGTATGGGGGAATTTTGTTTCCCCCTTTCTCTCTCTTTCCGGGTCGCTGGCAATTTTGTGGGATAGATTTTAGCAATCTATCCCCTTTTCCTTTCCACCAGCTTTCACCTCAACTTTATTTCGCCCATATCATTTTTATTAGTTTCACAAAAGAGGTACAAAGTTTTAATTTACAAATAATGCCCGGTTTTTTGGGGCTTGATGCTTAATAACTAACTTATCCTAATATTGACATACATAATAATATAACAGTTGTGTAGCTGGGGGCCGAGTTATCACCCCGGTATATTTTATTTGGCCGAGTGATTAACCTGGCCCCCGTAAAAGGGTTAGACAGATTAATTTTCTCCCAGACTCGCTCACGCAAAGATCGATAGGCCAGCTGGGATCAGGCCGCGCTCCGCGCTCGTGGTCCCGTTTGTTATTTCCCTACTCTGGCCGACATACCCCGAAGAGGCGATTGCTTTGCGTCATTCGGGCTTTATCAAGCCGGGAGAAATATACATTTACAATGATTAATTAACATTTCTAAATAATATAAAATAATCTTAATGCTACACATTTATCGTGGACCATGTACGTCCGACACAGTTTGCGATCTCATTTAATTTACCTCACGTGTTGAAAGTTTTTCAGTGCAATCACCAAACACTCTGTAGTAAGTATACCTCATAATATGTGTCTCATATTCCAGAGTTGTGGTTCAAAAGGTCAGCGCGGCGGCTGCTCTTTAGTATTCCTCCCTCGCGCGTGGTTTGCGGCACGGACCATTTTCAAGGCTTTAACGCCGACTCAATGCGATTTTACTATAATTATATTTATATAATAATTTATAGTACATTGCCACCCAACCCGAGATCGTGTCGTGTGGATCAGACAGAAATTGAACGAAATACGTGTAAAAGATGCTTTCAATACCATCATTCCAAATCGAAACGTTGTTTGAAATGACATAAGCTACTGCACATCCTTCCTCTTCCCTTTCTCCACTTCCCTCAGTCTCACAAAAAACCCATTGGGGTTGCGATGCTCACATCGACTCCGGACAGTTGGTAATCTTGGGTGGTGTTGATATGAAAAAATATTTTTTAAATATCGTCGCTGGAAAGGCAAATGGGCTTTAGCGACACTTCGGTCAAAAATGTGTTCAATATGCAGTTTTGATAAAAAAAAAATTCTGCAGCGAATGCTGTAACTCTCGTTTGATTCTGAAGACTTTTGTGGCCTTTCAGACATCTCAAATATATTTATCATTTAGGAGAAGGCGACACAGGTTTGGAACATTTTAACTTTTTGTCGCTTCAGGTAACTCAGTGAGAGCATTAAGTTATTTGAGTTGACTTTTTTTTTCAATATTCAACCAGGTACTGAAGACTTATGAATTTAATTGTAAAACAAAAAAAAAACTTTAAAGCACTCTGGTGTAAACTTCCCAAAATGGCGCTTCAGCTTTTTTGCCTTTCCGGTAACTATATTATACTAAGTATATTTTGCACGAAATATAACAGCGCCCTTGAGGTGATTTTTCACAAAAACGGCGCTATACAAATTATCCAAATATTATTTTTATTAAATATGATACCGTTTTGTACAGCAAGGTAATAATGCGCTAATCAAGTAATATATTACTATGACCGCTACTAATACTGCCTGAAGCCAGCGGGACTATGGCATCCCCAATCGGGGTATGTTATAAGGTTGGAGGGGGGAGATGGGGAAGAGGAAGGTTGGGAAGTACTTGGCTATTCAGATAATGTCACTAAACACTGCTGGTGCCATTTCAAGCAAATGTTCGATTCTGAACGGTGGTCTTACACCAGGGAAAGTGTTGTTTTAAGTATTTATTTAACTTTTTTAAAGTTTCTAGAAAATGTCGCGCTGTTGTAAAATCTTGTGTTTTTTTATTTAAAAATGTAATTTAACACACTGCTTTAATTATAATAATATCTCGAACTGTATTTACTGACAGTAGTGTAGTATTTCCAAAATATAATCTCTCCGTACCTGAAAGTAAAAATCAAACGCACAATCCGAAGGGGGGTGACTTAGTTGCCACATTTAATATTCATAATATTTCAGTAATCTTTACCTAAGACATCGCACAAAACTCTCGTTCGGGGTGATATTAGAACCCCCCTTCGGAACGGGAGTGTTAAAGCGCCATAATCCAATTGGCTCCACGCAGTTGGCACTCTCCTATGCTCGTACATTGTTCACTGGGAAACGGATACGTTACGATTTGCATAAATGTACATAATATGCAAATTTATATTTCTTCCATTTCTCGTTAGTGCATTTGCGTTTCTACAATATGAGCAAATTTGACGCAAATTCAGTGCAAAATACCGAGTTGGTTTCGGCAAGTCGATAAAATTACACTTGTGCCATTTTGCAGTGCCGAATTTCTAATGCTGTCCAGTCACATCAGTATCCACAGCTCGACAAGCTTAACTTTGCAGTCGGCCAAAGGGAAAATGAACAATGAGACGACCATCTTTTTTAAATCCATAGGATTTTTTAATCGACGCCATCTATTGATAAGCTTATCTAATCTAATCTACTGTCAAGCACTACTCAAGGAGTGACGGTTTTCGGCATTTTTGGCAAGATCAAGAAACATCGAAAAAAATTAGTTGCTTAAACAATAAAGGAAGACTGAAACAACGAACGTGAACCGAAAATGATCAGTTTATTTTTCAAACATATTAAAAAATATTCTTGATTTAATAATAATAATTTTACTAACCTTTCCTTAACTATGATGTGTAACGACTACACATTGCTTCTAATAACTTTAATATCTCTATAACCATCATAAATACTGCCTTCAGATTTTAGGTATTCCTCCATTTTACATTAACGCATTGAATGAAAAAATAGTGATGAAATTATATTAGCACTCATCGGGCACATACGATATATTTTGCGAAAATCGAGAATATACTTACCAATACAATCAAACGTGTGCTAGTGTGTGACGTAGGTATATTCATTCTAAAAAAATGCTATGGGATGCGAAGATACGCGAAGAGTGCGCGGGGAGATACGACGCTATTCACATCTCACTCTTATTTGACTTCGCTATATGGGAACCCGAGAAATAGAATCTCAGTTCGCAGTTGTGCTTTTTTCTTTCTAGATACACGGCGACTACGAGCTCGAGCTTACCGGCAGTAGCTTTCAGGCATCCCTTGGAGGTCGTCCTCTCGCCCTTTGCCGATGATGTTTTTATGATTTCAGCTTTTATATTTCAACCATTACCACTTATGTATCAAATATGATTAATGTAAGCGATTGACTATGAATATTCTTATTTTTTTGATTTAAAATCGCATTTTTTCAACCTGTGTAACGATTGCACAGCGCCGTAACACGAATAATAATTTAGCACAGTAAAGGGAAGGCTAAGATCGGTCTAGAAAAATCTAGATTTACTTCAAATTATACCAGTCTGAAGATGCCCGTTACAAGGTGAAACCGGTCCTGTCCGGTCGTAATAAAAAAAATGTGGGATAAAAAAAAATGGTATTATTAAATCATCAAAATGAAATTCCACCACGAATTAACAGTTAAAAAATAGAAATAACAAAGATTTTTCGTTGCATACGTACCCTAGATATCACACCTTAACCCTTAGGAATCGGGAAGTTTTCAAATTTATTGGCGATCTTGGACGGGGCAAATTTCGGTACATTTTACTGTTGTGCATTTTACTGCACAGTGCTCCACTAAATCGAATTAAAATTATTTAAAAAATTGTGTGCTATTGTTAAATGGTCTTCAATAATTTGTGCATACTCAATTAATGTTTGTTTTGGGTCATTAATGTGTGAGATGAAATTCAAATAAAAAATTACCTTCAAAAATGCCGCTCTCCATGAAATGATTACTCACAGAAACTTCATTTATAATCGGATCGTAAAAATTCTTTTTACCACTTCAAGATTGTACTTTTCACTATACACTTGTGAAATTAAATCAGGAGATCAGCTTACACAAGAATTTTAATGATTTTTCTAATGAGTCTCTAAGATAATATTCAGTCATTTCACACATACACTTACACTACGCGTTCCGGCATCGAATAGGGTAACCACAATTTTATTAGGAACATTGGATATTTTAAATTAATAAATATCCACGGTGTGGTATATTTTAAAACACGGGGTTAGACATAAGCCAATACCACACTCTGCGCACCAGTAACGTGTTTGGACACGACTTTTTGATCCGCTCTTTCCGTGTTTGCAAACATGACACTCCCTATAAACAGATTTTCTTTTAGAGTTATCTGTTGAAGGTATGTTTGAAAGAAAATGTCTTTCGATTAATCTTAGTGGGGATTCGCCTACTCGATTTACCTTTACTATGGACGCAGAAGTGTGATATTTTTTTATTAATTGTCTTATAACCTCTAATTGAAAGTCAGTTAAAGAAATATTTTTGTTTGTTTTGAATTTATACATAGCATGGGCGTTGATTAATGTGACATCGATTGTTCTAAAGGCAATTTTTTTGTACCATTTCACGGTTTTTCTGATACACTGCACAAAAGTTATTAACATATCTGACCTGTCAACACCTCCCATATTCTTGTTGTATTTAAGAACACAGTTGGGTTTCAACTCGGGAGCTTTTGTTTTCCAATTTGTTTTACCAGTGTCTATCATTAATGCGTCGTGTGAAGTAGTCAGAAGATGCACGTCTCTCTTGTCGTGCCATTTAATGGCAAGTTGACATCCAGATTCTTTTGATTCAACATCTCCCTTTTTCACTACTCCAAATGTTGGCATGAATTTACGAGTTTTTTTTACTGTGCCGCAGGCATTAGTTTGCTGGTTGTGTAAATAATTGAATAAAAAGGGGCTAGAATACCAGTTGTCCATGTACACTGTATGGCCTTTTCCTAAATAATCATCTAACAAAGATATCACAACTTTACCAGATATTCCCAATTGGCTCGACGTTCTTTCGTCCATATTTGGAATTGGCAGTTCTGTTTTGGCACCACAATAAATGACAAACTTTAAAACAAGTCCTGTTGTGCAGTCACACAATACAAACAGCTTGATCCCAAATCTGTGCCTTTTCGCTGGAAGGTATTGTTTTATAGACAATCTGCCTTTAAATAAAACTAAAGATTCGTCTATGCAAAGATTTTCGTGTGGGTAAAAATATTTTTTAAACTGTCTACACACCGAATCAACAAAATCTCTGATTTTATAAGTAGTGTCACCTCGCTGTTGTTTCTCATTATCTGAAAAATGAAGCATACTAAGAATCGATAAATACCTATCCCTTGGCATTGTTTCACCAAATATCGGTGTATATATGAGTTTATCTAACGACCAGTACTTGCGAATTTGACCCTTTTTATTTGTAGCCATAAGCATGGTCAAGGCAATAAATACATACATCTCCTCAACATTAACATTTTTCCACTTGTGCAACCTAGAATTAGGAGCTAGCACTGTTTGAAATTTTACACCATCACAATATCGGTTTGTTTCAATTACTACATTATTCATAATATCTCTATTTAAAAATAACTCGAAATAATCTAATTCAGAACTATCTTCATTGATACTTTCACAATCTCTTAATCCAGATTGTTCATTGAAGTTGTGTATATCTGGTTGAAAGTTGATGCTATTTTGCCACAGAGGAGAAAAATTGGTTTCACTGGGAGGATGCTCTTCTATTATTTCTGAATTGTCGATTTCACCCTCACTGTTTACCGGTGATATATTATCTCTTCGTAAATTCTCCAAATTTTCCGAAATATAGTCTTCTTCATCACTCATTGATAAATCAGAGTCGCAATCTAATACAAACTGTTCAATATCATCATCATTCATTTTTAGGCCTTATTAAAAAAAAAACAATATTTGGGTTCATAAAACACAAAATCATGCGTAGCTAGTAGCAATTAAACTGAACTGGTGTCACTTAAATAATAAAAACGAAATTCTAATTCCAAAGAGTTCACAACACTAAAGTAAATATTTATGAAATAAACCGTAAACAATGGTAATCTTTTATCTAAATAATGCGAGCGCTTATTCCGAAAGTACAAACACAAGACGAAATAATGGTCACTTTAAAATAAACAAATACTTGGGTAGATATCGTATACAGAGAGGCGGCGAGCGAGACACGTCACACAGCGGATGATTGACTCGAACTGTGGATGCGTAATCTGATTTAGGATTGGGCATAATGTCACTAAAAAAATAATTTAAAAAAAACCGTAAGTAAAAAGGATAATATTTAAAAAGGGTTTTGCAGTAAACATACTGCTTCATAGTATGATCCTTTTTTCTTTGTTTTTTTACTGTCAAATAAACGAAATATATGAAGATAAAAACGAAGATAAGTTCAAACTACACATCGCAGTTGGTCGTACCGAAAACACAATTTTCTTGCACTGATACGTGTAGTTGGTCGTCCCATAAGGGTTTCGTTCAGGTGCATGCAATTTTTGTATCAACGCCCGCCTCGGGCAGCCACCTTCAGACTTCGGCAGGATAAGCTGAAACCTGGCAACACTTAAAATACTTTATTTCATTTTCGTGTAATTTTTTGCTTAGATATTTTCTTTTGGGACATAATCTAAGGCTGATGTGAGCGTTTTGACCAATGGGCGAGATTAAGAAAGGGACGCATGGATGGTTTTGGCATGTTCAGAGAATGAATGAAGAAAGGAGTGTAAGAAGAATATGTAAGGCGAAAGCGAATGGTAAAAGAAGTCAGGGATGCCCGAGAAAATATGTGTACGACCAAGTTCATCAAATACTTGAGTCAGGTCATGTTAAGAGTGAAAATATCAGAAGAGTATATGTGGTCCATCCTCTTGCTTTCTCCTCTACTTAAACGGCGTGATGTTAAATAAGTTAGTTTGAGGATATTTTATTCTATTTAGTTGTCATTTGTCTGTTTGTTTTTTACATTTATTTTCTGATGTTGGAGTATAAAGAACACCCTCAAAATTTTACTCACAGAAAAAAACATGACAGAAATCAGATCAATCCTCAGAGTAACAATATAAAGAGACCGTACTAATTTGTGACAAATCGTTGACAAACTCGCAAAATATAGCTCTCTCTTTATGCTCGGTTCTATACGCATATGAGAAAAAGAGACAAACAATTGTTGAAACCAATACACGATTTGGGGCGGGCTAAATACCATGTCCGCGATATTTGATCTGTACGAACTTCATTCACGTTTGGAGTGTCAGGCGAACGGACTGTCAAAAGTACGTAAATAGTTAAAAACTTGAGTTATTTTTTGTCCGATATCTAGCAAAACATCATGGCCATATGTGCTATACTTGGTTGCTTCAATCGAAGTACAAAAGGACCAAAAACAAACAGTTTTCACACGTATGTACCATAAAAATCGTCTTTTTTAGTTAGATCTCAAATATTTAACATTCTAACCTACAAAACAACTAGTAACTTACACCAATATGTAATTAATCTTTGGACTATTCGTTCCAATATAATAAACTTCCGTTTGAAATGAGTTTTAGTGGATTCGTAATATTTTTAACTTAGAGATATTTACTAGCTGTCACATAAGAAACCATTACAAGGGGGAATACCCATATTGTACGGCTTCTGAAAGTATCCCGGTCTCTTTCTTTCTCATGATACTAACGCTAAATTGTTGGCAAACAGATAAAGACAGAATAGTGTTTATCTCTTAGTTATATTTATAATTTCGGTTACGTCCCCAGATTCAGGGCTATGCCAAAATTGGAATATTATTATTTATTTAATTATTTTTAGATTTCCAAAGGATGAAAAAAGACGAGAAAAATCTAATTTCTTTTTCTTTGATTTAACAAATATGTTAATATGAATTCATACGTTTCATCTGGATTTTTATACCCTTAGCTAATTGTTTTTTTTAAATCTATTGATGTGCACATGCACTATTGTACCCATTTCTGAACCTGTTCTCTGATGATTTATGATAACGATATGCATCTAGATAGTTTTAATTTTGTATACATACTATATATTATTTTCTCCTTGTTAGTTAGAATTATTAGCTTAATTAATTAAGTATGAAGCGCACTTGACGTGAAATATCACAAAACTGTGCTATATAAGTTCACTGTTATTATTATCTGCATTCGAAATTTCCTTACAAAATAACGCGGGACGGAAAACATCCCTACAATACTTAAAAGCGGTGTCATGTTTTGTGAATTTTTTTGTGTCTCTTTCTCTCTCATGGTGTACGACGTAAAAACGCAGAGAAAGTGATTTATCGCAAATTTATATAGGTAAAAAAAAATTGATCTCTCTCCATATATTCTTACTCCAAGGTTAAGAAAATGATTTAACATCTGTTATCACCGTACATTTTTTTTATTTTACTTTTGTTTGTAAACTATTTTGTTGATGGAGACTGAAGTTCATTTTATAATATGTATTATAAAATGTTCTGTACTAATAATTTAATTCGTTTATATTTTTATCTATAAATAAGATTTTAATAATCTTATTGATTAATGTATATTTGAATAAACAAAAAAATATACAACATTCATTCTTTTTAATGATTTACAACTACCTACTCACAACAAAATACCTAATTTACTTAATTTGTGACAACCCTGTTAGTGATTTTACTCTGAGTTTAGGCCACACCCTTTGGTCATTGCTTGGTCAAAAAGTACGGACAAAATTTCGCAAAGTTAGGTCTCTATATATTGTTACTCTAAGATCTGCATATACGTCCACACCACCGCAGCGTCCCCTTCGTTAATCAAATATGGTTTTACCACACATACGTTTATCTTTCATCCTTCCAGTTCCTTGCTTCGCTGCCATACAACAGGGTTGACATCAGCACTCCATTGTAGACTGCTAGCCTCGTTTCTTTGCTAGTCGCTAGTCACGTTGATGGCTCCTAGATCGTTTGAGCCACATAGCGATCGCTCAGTTGGATTGGCGAAATCGGTCGTTAGAATTCCCTCAAGCATTCACTTGCAAATTATAATGTGTGCATAAAGCAGCGTGGGTGGATGAAGTTCCCCGTGGGCGGAAAGGGGTATCAGACGCTCGTGTCAAGGAAGCCATACTACGTGCAATAATATCGTAATATTATTTACAAACCAAGGTGGTCGCAGTCGCAGTAATACTATTCGCGAAAACGGGATAAGCAATGTTCAATGTCGGGTCACTGAGGATGGTCGTATATTGCGAACAACGGTTAAAGGTGTCGAATAACTGCTATTATTATTATTATGTTTTAACCAGTTGTTACCCGTGAAAAATAACGCGATGTAGTTTAACTTGTCAAGAAAAATATTAATTTCTTTGATCCACTTATTTCGAATATAGAATAACGCCTGCTAAAATATATACATGTATATTTGCAATAATAATACTAACTAACTACCATCACGCTGTTTTCCCGCAGGGGTAGGCAGGGAGGACGGACCGCCAAATAACTCTATCTTGGCACACACTCCTTGATTTATTCACATTCATACATCGTATTATACGTACTCTTCTGTTATTCTGACTCTTCACATGACCCGATTCAAGTAGTTGATTTACTTGATCGTGCCATGTCTTTCTCGGGCGTCCTCGACTTCTTCTTCCATTCACTTTCGCATCATATATTCTTTTCACACTCCTTTCTTCGTTCATTAGCTCTACATGCCCAAACCGTATAAGCGTCCCTTTCTTGTTCCTATTCATTACGCTCATATCAGCCTTCCATTCTTTCCGGATATCCACATTTTATAATACATAAGTGATATATGCAGAATACTTCCGTCCTGACGGAGGAAGGGTTCTTCGGAAACCGGTTAGCAGTTGAATTAAAGGTAGTGGTTTCAATTTTATAGATTATTGAGTATATTACGTGAGAAAAAGTTTGGATGCAGGCGAATTCTTTATGTTTTATATTGTTTTATTTGTTAGTATCTGTATCTGTATTTTCTCCTAAATTAAAAAATAATAATAATAATACGTTATCAAAATGAGTGTGTGCCGGGTTTTTTTTCTGTAGGATATTTTTTTGAAAAGAAAGATAAACATGCGCAGATTACGAATAACCAGAATTTTTTTTAATTCCTCCTTCTACCATGATTATAAGCGGAAAATGTTTCTTTAGCAATTATGGATGACTTAGCTAGTAAAGAATTTAATCCACGACGCCTGGGTGGGAACCCAATGCTTCAGACCATTCGGTCACTAACTGAGTAGATTGATACGATTGATCCTTAGAGTAACAATATCTAGAGACCTAATTTTGTCCGCACTTTTTGACCAAGCAATGACCAAAGGGTGTGGCCTAAACTCGGAGTAAAATCACTAACAGGGTTGTCACAAATTAAGTAAATTAGGTATTTTGTTGTGAGTAGGTAGTTGTAAATCATTAAAAAGAATGAATGTTGTATATTTTTTTTGTTTATTCAAATATACATTAATCAATAAGATTATTAAAATCTTATTTATAGATAAAAATATAAACGAATTAAATTATTAGTACAGAACATTTTATAATACATATTATAAAATGAACTTCAGTTCCATCAACAAAATAGTTTACAAACAAAAGTAAAATAAAAAAAATGCACGGTGATAACAGATGTTAAATCATTTTCTTAACCTTGGAGTAAGAATATATGGAGAGAGATCATTTTTTTTTTACCTATATAAATTTGCGATAAATCACTTTCTCTGCGTTTTTACGTCGTACACCATGAGAGAGAAAGAGACACAAAAAATTTCACAAAACATGACACCGCTTTTAAGTATTGTAGGGATGTTTTCCGTCCCGCGTTATTTTGTAAGGAAATTTCGAATGCAGATAATAATAACAGTGAACTTATATAGCACAGTTTTGTGATATTTCACGTCAAGTGCGCTTCATTAATTAATAATAATATAATTAATTAAGCTAATAATTCTAACTAACAAGGAGAAAATAATATATAATATGTATACAAAATTAAAACTATCTAAATGCATGATCGTTATCATAAATCATCAGATAACAGGTTCAGAAATGGGTACAATAGTGCATGTGCACATCAATAGATTTAAAAAAAAAACAATTAATTAGAAGCTAAGGGTATAAAAATCCAGATGAAACGTATGAATTCATATTAACATATTTGTTAAATCAAAGAAAAAGAAATTAGATTGGAATTTGATGTTAGATCCGTAACGCCCGAGAATTCTGTAGTTGCACCAATCGTAGATACTCCAAAAAAGGTAGTCTTAAAAAATATAATACTTTAACGTAATACGCGAATTTTGAAACTAGAAAAAAAAATCTCCGCATTACAACAATCAAATCGTCGACGTTTACGAAAAATCACATCTTTAAATTATATAATACAGGACCTAGAAAAACAAAAATAATAAAATATATAATAATATTCCAACTTTGGCATAGCCCTGAATCTGGGGAGGCAACCGAAATCATAAAGATAACTAAGAGATAAACACTATCTGTCTTTATCTGTTTGCCAACAATTTAGCGTTAGTATCATGAGAAAGAAAGAGACCGGGATACTTTCAGAAGCCGTACGAAAGGGGGATTCCCCGTTCTTGAAAATTTATTTGACATTCTCGTAAATCTCTCTAAGTAAAACGTATAAAAAAATGCATTAAAACTCATTTCAAACGGAAGTTTATTATATTGGAACGAATAGTCCAAAGATTAATTACATATTGGTGTAAGTCACTAGTTGTTTTGTAGGTTAGGATGTTAAATATTTGAGATCAAACTAAAAAAGACGATTTTTATGGTACATACGTGTGAAAACTGTTTTTTTTTGGTCCTTTTGTACTTCGATTAAAGCAAACAAGCATAGAACATGTGGCCATGATGTTTTGCTAGATATTACACAAAAAATAACTCAAGTTTTTAACTATTTACGTACTTTTGACAGTCCGTTCGCCTGACAGTTCAAACGTATCTGAAGTATGTGCGGATTAAATAATGAAGACATGGCATTTAGCCCGCCCCAAATCGTGTATTGGTTTCAACAATTGTTTGTCTCTTTTTCTCATATGCTTATAGAACAGAGCACAAAGAGAGAGCTATATTTTGCGAGTTTGTCAACGATTTGTCACAAATTAGTACGGTCTCTTTATATTGTTACTCTGAGATGCAGATCAACGGCTTTCTCCAGGTGCCAGGAGATTATATCATCGCCTGCAAGGCAAAAGGGCTGAAGCGCAATTTTGGTAACTTTACACCAGAGCACTTTAAAGTTTTTTTTTATTTTACAATAAAATTCATAAGTCTTCAGTACCTGGTTGGATTTTGAAGAACTCGATAAAAAGCCAAAAAAGTCCCAAACTTGTGTCGCTTGAGTCAAGCCTTCTCCCAAATGGTAAATATATTTTAGATGGCCGAAGGGCCACAAAATTCTTCAGAATCAAACGAGAGTCAGAGCATTCGATGGAGAAAAAAAAACAGATTAAAACTGGAGATGGTCGATATCAGAATTGGGTGTACCTGCGGTTCCAGTTACCGGTGACCGGCGAGGAACCTGTTATTTATCCAGTTCTTTTTGTAACCGGTTCCTGGTGCCAGAAAAGTTCCACGAAGGAGATATTTTCGAAAAGTACTAGCAAATCGACAAAAGTTCCTCGTCAAAAAAAAGTACTAAGAACTGGAAAACGAAAAGAACAGACAAAGGATATCGATATTTTTATTTGCGAAAATTTGGAACCGGTTCCTTTTAACCGGGACAGGAATATCGACCATCTCTAATTAAAACTGCATATTTAACTCATTTTTTACCAATGTGTCGCTTAAGCCCCTTTGCCTTCCAGTGACGATATGTTAGGCGAAGGTGAATTCCAAAATGCTTAGAACTGTTTCTCGTTTGTCCACCTGTCTTCTCATTTATTTTTTCTAATTTTATTATTTCTTCTCATTTCAGGTAAGTTACTTCTATATCAGACCTTGGCGATCTCAGAGCCGCAGTTCTGGTAAGAAAATACAAAAAAAATCTCATCTCACCTTTATTATTTGTTTATTTTTATTTTATTTTGGAAAACACACAGTTTTGTAAACATTTTGACATATTACGTGATTACCGTGTTGCTTTAACCAGATAAGTTTCGCTAGAACTATATAGTTTTTTAACCATAATGAAAAAATAAACAACATATTGGCAGTAAAATTGAAATTGTTCATTCGTTGGCGATCTGCAGTCATGCTCGGGAACGTTCACTAATTACCGACATTGTCGATAAAACCTGTATATGGGCTCTGGGCTCCTTTAGCGACCTCCGTCCTTGCAGACTCGGATTATCCTCGCACAGCCTCTGGAGATGTTTTCCCCAGCATAAATCATGACACATTCATTATCTTCGAAATAGTAGAGAGAGCCTTGAAAGCCGACACTTTGTTTACACACCTAATTAATACCATAGACAATATAGTGCCTCGTCTAGTATTGTTTTCCTCACGTTTTCAGAACGTGATGAGGTACTTATGTTTGGTTTATCACAGTTAGAATTTTCCGTATTATTTTTATACTGCTGTTTTATGACCCGAAAGAGGGTTTTGCTTTATGTGACCACGTTTACGCCATAAAGCAGTTTGAAAAACATTTTTTTATGTAATGAAAAAAATAAAGATAATAACTTTGGATAAGACCACAAATATTGTGTTAATTTTTATAATTGACCGGTTTCGCTTAGCCTAAGCATCATCAGAGTATAAAATTAAACTGAACAAAAAATTATACAATTAATCAGTTAAATTTGTCCAGTAGTCCAATATTAGGTATATTTCCTATAAACTCATAAAATTTTTCATCATTCTTTAATAACCTTCTCAGTTGAGGTTTTGCCTCTTTCAATTCATATTATCTTTTTCTTTCTCTGTGTTTCTTTGTTATAATTTAAATGTTATTCTATTGTTTTCTCAATGTTCTCTTATTTTATTTCATTTTTGTTTTATATTGTGTTCTCCCTCTGTTTGTATATATAACCGAACACTATGTATTTATTGTTTAGTTTCATTTTGTACCCTGATGATGCTTAGGCTCCGAAACCGGTCGGTTATAAAAAAATAATATAATGTCTGTGACCTTATGCAAAGTTATTTTTTTATTTTATTTCGTTAAATATGTCTAACCACAGTGTGATTGCTTTCTACGAAAAAAATATACGTCTACGAAGTACGTTTTTAAAAAAACTATTCATAAAATATTTCATTTTACTAAAATAATCATTTTTCTGCCAAAGCAACTAAGCAGTTGTATACATTATCTAAGTTATCGAATGTAAAATCAGCATTTGTTTTATTTATAAATCGATAACATTTAGATTGATTTAAATTCTGAGAAAATTACTAGTTATTATCGACTGCTGGGTGCAGTTATTATCGACTGCACTTATTTAGGAAAGTAACTTCAAGAAAACATATTAGTTGCTTTAATCTACCCTTTACAAATATAGAATTATGTCTGCTAAAATACTTAAAGGTAGTTCGGGATTTAAAAAAATTATTTTTTAATTTGATAATTTTCTAAACACATCTGACAATTCCTATTTTGAAAAGTGCACACTCGTACGTAAGTACCTACTCACAAATAGTCAAAAAGGAAATTATTATATTGGGTAATAATATAGTTTTATCACCTTTAATTATTTTTTAGTACCTAGTAACCCAGTTTCTGTCTTTTTTTGACATTTAAATGTACGAGTATATTTCGTAGCTCTATAGTTCATGATTCCAGACAATAAAGTTGAACAAATTAATTTTCAACATTAATATGACATCTTGACTTATTTTTGTACCGTTAAATGAATATTTTAAAAACTTCATGGTAAAAATGAGGTTGTGAGCTGAAAATAGTCGAGTTGACCAAGACATTCCAGTCAGAAAATATGTGCAAACTTCATGACGCCATAGCTCATCGTTCGAGGGTTTTTCGCTGCTTTGGAGAACCGTTTTCTGTTATATAACAAAGATCACATTCACAATTCAGTAGTTTAAAAAAGTAATAGGCGATGATTAATGGCTTTTCTTGCTGTCAAACAATAAAACTGTTTCCAAAAGGAATGAAAAACGTTGTATTCATATATATTTCATATTTTGATTTCAATATCATCGCTTGAAAGGCGGAAGGGCTTAAGCGACACTTTGGTAAAAGATGAGTTAAATATGCAGTTTTAATCAGTTCTTTTTTCTGCATCGAATGCTCTGACTCTCGTTTGATTCTGAAGACTTTAGTGGCCCTTCAGCTATCTAAAATATAATTACCATTTGGAAGGCTTGACTCAAGCTTAGGACTTTTTAAAAATTTGTTGTCCCTTTAGGCAACTCAGTGAGAGCAATGGGTTATTTTTTTTCTAAATCCAACCAGGTACTGAAGACTTATGAATTTAATTGTAAAACGAAAAAACTTTTAAGTGCTCTGGTGTTAACTTCCCAAAATGGCACTTCGGCCCTTTTGCCTTTCCGACAACGACATCTTGTCGATGTTTAAATAACGACGAGTTCGAAAGAATAATCAGAAAAAACCTGTGCATATTTCATGACGCAGAAGCTCATTCCTCGAGAGGTACACTGTTTTTTTCCATGAAGCATAGGCCTCAATCGTAAGCCCACCTCATGTTATGTGGGTGACCTCTGCTATGGTGATAAAATTAATATTTGTCTTATGAGTTGACACCACACACTTACCTACGACTAGTAAGAAGTGAGATAATTATGTTGGTCGCTCCCACCCATAGTACGTACGTATTGTAAGTTATCGTTAGTAATAAACCGTTTATCTGTCTGTGTCAATGTGTTTGCCATAAAGTGCTATCGTGTTTGCCTTTGACTATACATTGTGTATATAAAATTATTTTTTACTAGGTTAGTAAGCATTTTTTTAGCACGAAACGTATTCTGTGGTGATTAATAACATTTCCTCGGAAACGACGATTGTAAAACTAGAATCGTAAGCGATAGTAGAATTCAAGCTTTTTTATTCATCATATTTCATCAATTGTGTGCAATCTGATCGTTGTTAAATGCTCTTCTACATAACAAGAAAATTTTTAAATAGCTTTAATAATTTGTGGATCTCGAAAAAAGTACCAAGATGCAAAAAATAGTTAAGAGCTAAATTGAATATAATTCAGTAGTTTAGTCTACCTTTTACAAAACTCATTAATAACATAGAGCGAATTAAAAAAAGCCACATTTTATAAATTTTAAACTAAATATCCAGCTAGAATACAAAATTTATCCCTTTTTATTCTAGGACAGAAATAAAAAAAATTTGCACACGTATTTTTGAGGCAGAATTAACTTTTTTAATTTAAAATACTTAACTCCGAATTTACTGTGTTGAACTCCTGCAACTCATAAATCTACGTAAAAATAACCCGCAAAAATGCACTATTCTACTGCAGCGTAACTTTAAAAAAATAAAATGGAAAGACAAACTTTCCTGAGTTGCGAATAATCTGAAAACATTTGAAAAACTCCTACTGTCATCATAATACGCGGAAGATGTTGCTTGTGCAATATTGGAGGACTTAGCCAGCAGAGGAATTGAACCCACGACGCCCGGGAGGGAATCCGACGCGTTTGTCCACTTAGCTACCGACCGGTCGAATGCTCAAACTACATTGCTCGTTCCCGGATACAACGGAGATTAACATGTTAATTTGGTGATTTTTATGGATCATAATAATAATAATATTTGGATGATTTGTATAGCGCCGCTTTTGTGAAAAATCACCTTAAAGGCGCTGTACAGATCTTATTTTCAATTGTTAGATATCAATTCCTAGTTTAAATAAAAAAAATATACAGGAACATTTAATTATAAACTTAAAATTATAATTTTTTATTTTTTATATTAAATATTTATTCCAACCCTATTCTAGAACCTTCTGTTTTTTTCTGTATAACTGCATGAAAACTGTATTTTTTATACATTACTTATGTAATTTTATTATTTTTTCTCATGTTCAAAATGATTATTTCTTATATTAAATATGTATGTAAAAGACCTCTGGGCGTTAAATAAATAATTTCTATTCGATTTCCCCTATTTGTTATCGATGTATTAGTTACACGTGCCAAATCGCATTACTAGGTCAATTTACACATTTCTCTGTATAAACACTTCAACAAATAATAATGCATATTGTAATATGCTCATTCCAGGCAAATTGAAAAGTATCATACTCATATTTCAGAATAAATTTAAAAAAAAATCTTTGACACGTTATGTGGTTAATTCATAACCTTTTGTGGACATCTTATTCAAACCATTTTTATTTATTATCGAAGGAAGCAAACACTTTGTAGCTTGACATTATAATTTAAATAAAAAATAATTTTGTTTTAAGCCACTTTATTTATACACATATAACAATTCAACAATTGATATACTTATACGTTCCTGATGAAGGTTAAGTTTAACCGAAACCGGTTGAATTGTTATATGTGTATAAATAAAGTGGCTTAAAACAAAATTATTTTTTATTTAAATCATTTTTATTTATTTATTACTTCTTGTATGACTGTCTGAAATATACATCTTCCTGCGTTATTTTACCGATCTAATCCAAGTTTTGCTTAGTTATAGTAACTGTTATAACTTAGTTATAGTAAAATGTATAAGTCGCGCAATCAAAGTTGACACAAATTATCGGTGCATACGAATACACTTCCGACAGTTATGTCCTTGCGAACGAGTGTATACGAGCATCAATTTTGAATATTTATAACGTTTTCATATTTATCCGAAAAGTTTTTCAGTGTATTCTTTTGATTATTTTGAATTTTTATTTTTTTAATATCAGTGGAATTTTCTTTTCTGAAGTCGAATAACACGTTCGAAAAATGTTGTCTATGCGTCTGTGTGAGTACTGTTTTCAAATGAACATTCGCATTTTTCGCCACAGGTTTTGAAATGTTTCTAGAATTTCTAAAATTTATCACTTCAGAATGTTCCCGAGAAACGCTGGGAACAAGTTGCAAATTATTCGTAAATTCAAGTTTTGGGTAACTCCCGATGCCGAATCAGTTCCTTTGGTTTTAATTTTTGATATTTATATGCATGTCGGTTATCTCTCTAGCAAATAACTAAACTAAATCTTATGTAGCATGATTGGACTAGGATTTATATTTTTGCTGTAAGATTATTTGTAACTTTATTTTATCATTTTGCTTGAAAAGCAAACGGGCTTAAACGACATTATGGTCAAAAATGAGTTGAATATGCAGTTTTGAACAGTTTTTCGAGACTTTTGTGGCCCTTCAGCCAACTAAAATAAATTTACCATTTGAGAGAAGGTTTGATTCAAGCGACACAAGTTTGGGACTTTTTCAGATTTTTGTCGCTTTAGGTAACTCAGTGAGAGCATTTAGTTACCTGAGTTTTTTTTCAATATCCAACCAGGTACAGAAGACTCCAACAAAAAAAACTTCCCAAAATGGTGCTTCAGCCTTTTTACCTTTCCGGCGACGAAATATAAGAAGCACTGTGGGAGTAATTTTAAGAACATGACCCCTGACTGAGGTCACAAAATCATTTTTTTCTAGTTTATCCTAGAAGAGCGCACTTAAGGTGAAATATCACAAAACTGTGTTAGAAAAATGCAATGTTATTATTTTGGTGTATTCACTATTTTAAAATTATTACCAACAAGTTATGAATGAATTCCACCAAAACCCACCTTCAGGCGCCTTCGCAATCTGAGTTATTACTTATTGTTATTACTGAGTTGTGTACCAAACCACAATAGTATTACAGGTATGAACTAAAAGTGAAACCTCCTGCGGCACTTTGCCACACTCTCCGGTGTAAAAACACTCGTTTAGTACGAACTCTGTATAACAACGTTACAATCGGAGTTGCTCATTTGCGTGCTGTGTATTCCGTGTGAATTTATCGAGCACACAATGAAAGACAGTCATAACTATAAGCACATAAACTTTCTTCATATGGGGCCCTAGCACGAAACGTTGATATAGATTTTATCGAAATTGTCGGTAATTTTGAATCGTTTCCGAGCCAGAACAACGACAACTCACTTCGATTAAACATGCTTAATTTAGTCGATGTGATCTGCATACAGAAAAAAATACCTGGGTGCGAAAGAAAGAACGGAATGAGTAAAAAAACGTAGGTTTTCAGGAGCCAAAACAAAATTTTATTTTTTTTATATGTTATCATGTCATATGTGCTTTTCAAAAAAATAGTCGGCACATTATTTTATTTTCTGACTTTACATTAGATATGTACTTGAAGTAACAATATATGGAGGGAGAACTAATTATTTGTACCCAACCTATACAAACTTGAGATAAATCACTTTCTCCGGGTTTTTACGTCGTACACCATGAGAGAGAATGAGACAACAAATATAATACTCCGCTTCTATGTACTGTCGCGATGATCTTGGGCTCCTGGGTCACCGCGGGACTCCGCCCACATTTTTTATTATGCCACTAAACTTGACACATTCCAATTTTTTTAGATTATATGCTATATTTTTGTTGATAACAATACTGTGAAAAAGTGGTTATACGAATAAACAAAATCATTGTGTCGATATGTGATATGAATGGATGTATAAATACCCTAGCCTTAGTCGTAGCCATGCCCAGGTCCGCCGAGTCCGGTAAAAATCATCAAAAACTGACTACACTGCCTTGGATAGATACCACTCTATATACTCTAAGGATATGTATCTAAGGAACAATTCTGCATACTTCTCAAAACTTGATTATTTTTACTCATTCCGTTTTTCCTTGCGCACACAGATATAATCGGACGTCAATATCAGTCTAGTCCCCGGAATCATGGGTTTAGATCATTTTTGAATAATAATAATAACATTGCATTCATATAGCGCAGTTTTGTGCCATTTCACCTCGAGTGCGCCTCAATTGCACCTCAATTATGTACCTAACAGATCCACTCGATCCAAAATTATTTTTAAATGTAACAATAATATCAGGACTGAGTCATTTAAATACTCACTTGTACCTAGATTGCATGCAGTGAGTAATTCTATTGCTGAAATAGTAGATATATTCAACTGCACTGAATCTAGTTACAAGAAGGCTATAATAGCATACCTCTTTCAAAAATACTAGTGTTAACTTGCATTATATTATTAATTTCTATCGACTTAATCATGTTTTTGGGTGCTAATCATTGTGTCACTATTATTTTTATGTTTTATATCATATGTTATGTAAAAGCCCATGAGGGCGTATATAATTAAATAAATAAATAAATTTCACTCAAAGAGCTTTAGTATGCTAGCAAATGGCAGGGCTTCGGAAAACTTATGTTTCAAATAGTAAAATGACTGATAAATGTAATAATGACGAAAAAATGCTCAAAAGTGCATTATTTACCATAGAAACCCAAACTAATTAGATATTATCTGTAAGATGAACCTCTGCTTTAAACAAATAGCCGAGTAATATTCGCGGTATCTGAAATATTATTCAATAATGCCACGATTATGATTTCTATGCAGTTTGACCCCGGATATAAATTTATCTGTGAACGAAAAGAATGTGAACTTTTATTCTTCCATTTTACTGCAGAAAAATTTCTTTCTTATCGTTGCATTGCAAGTTCAAAGAATGTTTCCCATAAAAATATAAAAGTATTTGAATTGACGAACCATTCTAACACACAATCTCCAAAGTTTTCCCATCTCTGATCTATACGATTATCAAAAAACCACTGATTATGAATTTATCATTAGAATGCACCGATAATATTTACGTGATTTTTTTTAAATTTCCGTAGAGTCCTAACTGCCGGGACCACCCAGTGGGACTATGATATCCATGATTTGGGGAATGTTGTAAGGCCGGAATAAGTAGATGAGGTAAGAGATAGGGAAGAGGAGGTTTGGGAAGTGCTTGGCTATTCATATCTGATCACTTAACACGGCTAAAGTAATTTCAAGCGTCGTTAAATTCTGAATGGTAGTCTCTCGCCAGGTCGATACTGAGAGTATCTACCAATCTATTTACTGACAATTAGTTTCTTTGAGTCTTCACGCTGTTGGAAAGTAGATGGGAAGAGGTAGGGTAGAAATAACATGGCTATTCAGATCCGGTCGCTAAACACACCTAAAGCAACGAGTTTCAAACAATGTTTCTATTCTGAACGGTGGTCTATCGTAAGGACTACGAGTATCTCTCTCTCTCTTTGCGTCTTCACGCTGCGGGCGTTTCACCGTTTGCCAGGTAATAAAAATAAAAGCCGCAAAAATCCCGTTAAACCAAATGATGATTGTAAACGCATAAAATCACCGCGAAGGAGTGAAAGTTATTTCCGATGTAACGGTCCACGCGATTCTTTGTCACCGGCGGTGGAAGCCGATGACAATGCATCGAGGTTAATTCAACACAAAGGCAATAATGAATTTCAAGTCTGTCATTTCCCATCTCGGAACTTCTCTCTTTTCCTTACTTTTGATATAGAAAATAGTACATAAACCCTCCGACATCAAACTTTCAATAAAATTGTGTTCACTGATTCTTCTTTCCCTTGTCCTATTCTGGTCGGGGAGCATCGCTTCGACAAGGTGTCTCTAGGGCCCAGCGCATTGAATGCTCTGTCCCAAACTTCGCAACATTTAAACGAAATGGTTCAATCCAGGGCAGACCAGAATATTAACAGAATCTGTCGAAGTCTGAATTGTCTTCGATAAAATTAACTGGACTTAATCGTATTGCCAAGTTGAGTACTCATTGAAGTAATAATTTGGTTTTATAGATGCCAAGAAAACGTACTGATTTTAAGGGAATAATATCCAGAAAATGCTATTGGACTATTATCAATTATTAATATCGTGGAGCGTAAAGCTCTTAAAAGTTATTTAAATTTAAATAAACTTACTGTTAGGTACGGGGTCCATAATAATTGAAAAATAACCATTTCAATTGTATAGAAGAAGCGCGTATTTACTAGTCTCGGGAGTTTGACTCACTTCATTTCAGCCGCTATCTTGTCGCTTTTTTTACTTTCCCGACCTAATAGAATTTACCACAGTGGCGTATCGTCACACTCCCCCTCGTGTCAATACAATTTTTTGGTACTTTTTACGCCAAACTCTTACCTATCTCGGTTTGTCTTCTTAGTTGCACTCAAAATCTAACATGCTTTAATTATCCACATTCATAACTATTAAACTTCATTTTCGGCTGCAGTTGTCCTTGATGTTGGGAAAACTCGGCGTTAGCGCAATATTCCAATATTTTTAAGATTTCCTAGTGGCTGTTTTTTTACATTGGTTAAACGTGTAACATAGTCTTCTATCTCAACAGACCAACATACTTTTAGTATCGTTTGGCTAGAAAGTAATTTCTTCATAACACGCATCATGCATCCATGACAATTTAAATCTAAATTTGGTATGAAGAATTTTAATTTTACGTATTTATTACAATCTATTATTATTTGTAAATAATATTTTCAAAACTAATCTTCATAAAACGTGTTTCTTAATGCAAATAAGGTACTCATTTTAACGACAAATAGGATCCATCTTTAGGTGAAGGGGGTGATTTCCATCCTCCAATAATAGAGGACACCTGAAGAATGAGACGAATCAAAATATATTGTAATATTCTCAATAATCAGGTAAATTTGTCCAATATTAGTTATATTTCCTGTAAACTCATAATAAAATCATTATTCTTTAATTACCTTCTCAGTTGGCGTTTTGTTTCTTTCAATTCATATTATTTGTCTCTTTCTGTTCCTTTGTTATAATTAAAATGTTATTTTATTGTTTTCTCTTTGCTCCCTCTGTTACCGCATACTTTGTATTTTTTGATTAGCTTAATTTTGTACCCTGAGGATGATTAGGCTAAGTGAAACGGTAGGTCATAAAATATATATATCTGCGGTCTTATACAAAGTTATTTTTTCATTTCCTTCAAATATATTTTGTTTGATTTTGTGTCCTCAGGCATTCGGCCAAACTGTACTACGCCACTGATTATATTTATACGTAGTTAAAGTACATTCGTAATACTACAGAACAGTATCAGTCAAGAGTGCAAAGCACTCTAGATTACTTCTGATATCGGTGAATCATCATCCATATATCCACCAATAAAATGTTTTGTTACACAGAATACCTTTTTTCATATCACACTATTTCATTTAAATAATCTAATCGGATAAGAATAAAAATTAATTTATTCATATAACTGCATTAACGACAGTGCCTCTTTTAATAATTTTAAATTGACAAGAAAAACGAATGTTTGCCGCAAGGCGTATAGCTGGGGCAGAAGGTCGAGTTTACCGCAGCAGGTTTAGAAGGATGTTCTCGAATTCGTTCATTTAGATTAATTCTGATGTGTTTTTCTATAATCTAAAATGTGTTCCTTGATGTAAATAAGATATTCTCCCAAAGTAACTAATTCATCGCATAGAAACACACAAAATCTGGTCCGCACGTCCGTCCGTAATGTTATGGCTGAAAAACAAATTACAATTTTGAAAATCTTTTTACGGTAAGAGTGATAAGGGTTAGTTTTATTCATCTAAAATATAAATTACTCATCAGATTCAACATAATTAATTCAAATGTAAATCTCGTACAAAACCCCCGCTTTTGGAGTAGGTCTTCTGTACCGATGTTCCTAAACCTGTACATATTTTCGAGAGAATTTTGAAGTTGATAGTTAATCAATAAAATAATTAAAACGTGAGGTATACTAAGTGACGTTTGATATTATGTATGGGCTATGATAAGAAATCGACTATTTAAATAAATTGTTCACATTTTGATGTATTTCGTCTATTATTTCATCAATAAAAAATCTTAACGACCTCCGCAGCCGAGCGGTTAAGATCCTCGTCTAAGAATCCAGAGATGTCAGGTTCGTATCTCGGCGTGCAAATTGTTTTTTTTTCACATTTGATTAATAATATATGTAGTATGTTTGCCAAACGAGCAAGAAATATATGGCATGGTATGCCTAGCCCGGCCGAACTGGCATGATCAAGAAGATGCACACCAAGCTGGCGCGCAAAGGCTATGTGTGTGGCACGGTGTGCCTAGCCCGGCCGAACTGGCATGATCAAGTAGATGCACACCAAGCTGGCGCGCAAAGGCAATGTGTGTGGCACGGTGTGCCTAGCCCGGCCGAACTGGCATGATCAAGTAGATGCACACCAAGCTGGCGCGCAAAGGCTATGTGTGTGGCACGGTGTGCCTAGCCCGGCCGAACTGGCATGATCAAGTAGATGCACACCAAGCTGGCGCGCAAAGGCTATGTGTGTGGCACGGTGTGCCTAGCCCGGCCGAACTGGCATGATCAAGTAGATGCACACCAAGCTGGCGTGCAAAAGCTATGTAAGATCCTAACGAATCGTGATATCCCGTGTATGTAACCATGGACGAGAAAAGGACGTGATATGTGCCCGCACGTGTGGCAACGTGGCAAAGAAGGCCTAGAGGCGACCTCGAGTAATATCATGTTTATGAATTTATTTCACTAATCCAAAAACGATGTGATTTAATAGGAATGACGATACCAAACAAAATATTATGCAATACGGAACGCTGCGGCGTAATGAAAAATGTAGCACCCGAACAGTAAGGCCATCGTAAAAGAATTATCACGTTAAACTAAATAGTTAGCAAATCAATACGGTTCAAAAGGAATGACAATATGAAACAAAATATTATGTAATACAGTACGCTGTGGCGTAATGAAAATGTAGCGCCTGAACAGTAGGGCCGTCAGAAAAGAATTATCACGTTAAATTGAATAGTTAGCAAACTAATACGGTTCAAAAGGAATGACAATATGAAACAAAATGTTATGCAATACGGAACCAATGCGGATTGAGGAGATATAGCTCAGCTGGAGACGTCTGGCCAGTAGACCCGTCGGATGGTAAGTGTCACGTTCAACTGAATAGTTAGCAAATCAATACGGTTCAAAAGAAATGACAACACGAAACAAAATGTTATGCAATACGGAACCGATGCAGATTGGGGAGATATAGCTCCGCCGGAGACGTCCGGTCCGTCTGCGAGTCGAATGGTAAGTGTTTGACACGACGCGCATAAGGCTGTGCGAAATGCCCAGGCTGCCGAATTGGCACCCCTGGATACAGGTAGTCAGAACTCAGGTTAACAAACCCGAGCGCAGAAGCGTGACGTTAGCAACATATTTCCACGCGATTAATTGATTACTTTTGTTATTTCCTATTATAAAGTGGTGAATCCTTGAATGTCATTCTAAACTTAAAACACATCTACTTGAGTGTTAAGGGCTCAAGGTAACGACGCAACACAAACGTTCCCAAGTTGTAGATACCCTCAGTATCGCCCTGGTGAAAGACTAGCATTCAGAATCAAATTTTTGCTTGAAATGGAATACCGTGTTCGGCAACCAGATCTGAGTAGCCATGTACTTTTTATCTTTCCCACTTTTTTCCCCTCAATACTCCCTTAATTCTTGATGTAATAGTCCTACTTTGAACAGTTAAGACTTTTGAGCGGTTTTCATATAAAAATATTCATGATCGTAATAATAATAACAGTGAACTTAAATAGCGCAGTTTTGTGATATTTCACCTCAAGTGCGCTTAATAGTAATAATATTTGGATATATTTTTGTAGCGCCGTTTTTTGTGAAAAAAAACACCCCAAGGCCGCTGTGTACTGTACGATTATATTATTGATTGAATAAACGTGTTCGTCAAAGTAAGAATGATCATTATGTTTTATAGATTTATAGCGTGATGTATGATCCCAATGATTTTCCAATTTCCTCGCTAAACCAAACACGTCTCAAAATAATGCATTTCCGGGCTCGACCTTCTTTATTCCACCCTACGAATAAACTCAGAAGCCGATACGTGCGAACCCCCTGCCGACACCCACTTCTTGAGAAAACTTACAAACTACGAAGGTTCAAAGAAATACAACTCCCTGTTTAAGGATCAGAAAGTCGTATCGTGATATTTGCCTTTTCACGATGCTTTCAGGTCTTGAGTTTACGTGCACGGTTTTGTATAAATCGTCTTTCTACCCTAAAAAAATACGTAAGCAGGATGGTATTTAATAAAACTAATTTTGTCATTTTTATTTGATAGTTAAATTATTTTTTTTTAGAAGTTCAGAATGGTAGATTCTCTCAGTATCAACCTGGTGAAATACCACCATTCAGAATTCAAATTTTGCTTTAAATATGACATTAACCGTGTTTGGTGACCAGATTTAATAAAATCCAGGTTTTTTCAAACTTTCTCTTTCACATCTCCTTCCCCTTCCCACTCCCTCTAGCCTCATAAAATACTCCCGATTGGGCATGCCGTAGTGTCACTGGCTTCGAGCAGTTAGGATTATTGCGTGGGATTCACATAAAAAATTGCAAAAAAGTTCATGGAAGTGTAAACCAGTCCGATCTAAATTAAGTATGTGGAACAATCCAATAATTGTTAATAATATTTTAATTATTCCACGTCAATAATTATTCTTCTCGTAGACGGGGAACAGGGTTACTGCTATATCATTTAAAAAATAAAATTTTATGACGTCTCACACTAACAATCTTGAATTTTCTGTTTTAAAGATGGTAGTGTCCCGCAGAAAAAAAATCACAGACCGGGAAATCCGGGAATCATCTGGAAAATGTATAAAATATATTTGTTTAGAACCTTACGAAATTACGTTTTTTTTCGAAAGTAGCAACACAGATTGGAAAATCACGGTCAATTTTTTTTTAATATTAAATATATTTTTGACAGATTATCTGTGTCCCATTATTATTCTTATAATATCAGGCTTAAAAGTCAAAACTGCTTTGGAAAACCTGTAATTTTCAGTGAACAAACCTGTATATTATAAGTATAACATAAATTTTATTATGTACCATATGTACATTCTGTCATAAAATTCTACATGGTTGATTTGCGGAATGAAACCGATGCAGTAAAACGGTTTATTTTGAATTCGGTTTACTTAACAAATCGACGCTGGAAGTATTGTTGAAAATTCTGGTAATTTCTGGACGCGTGCCCAACAATGTAAAATTATTGAGCAAGCATTGATGACAGTGCTAATATGCTTGTTAAAATATACAGGGTCTTCTCGAAGTCTGGGTAAGGAATCGAGACGCCCAAATCTCTCTTTTAACTCGCGTTACTGTAACCACTAACCCAACACTTTCGAGTGCGTGCATACTCTCAAGAGGTATGATATGAGGTTAATAGTTATATAAGGTTAGGAAAGACCACAACGTGAGCAAAAGTTGTTTTTTTCGAATGATATTTTTTTTAAACACCGCCTATTATTTTTGACTTATATTTTCGATTAATAATTTCGACTAATTTTCGACATTGCCTTTAATATGCTTTTATTTATTTCATCAAATCAATGAAATTTCATTGAAAAGTCTCATTTTTACTGGAAATTCCGAATTTCCTTGGTAATTTGCAAGACTTTTGTGGAGCGTGGACGAAGTCTCCAGAGAAGCCAGCCCTGCTGAAGAAACATAAAGCTACATACCACACCAGGGACGCAACGGTGCATTGCAACCCCAAATAGAGTTGGTATTTCTCAAAAATTGTAGGTGATATTTCACAAAAGTGGTACTATGTTAATTAGCCAAGTATTAAATATTATTAATATATATTGATATTATGTGCAGCAATAATATACGGAAGCATACTTACCTATCAGGTCACTTCAGATAATCACAATTATATAGTTACTTCTAAGAGATAAGTACAGTTTTTGCACTCAGGCGACATGATATTGGCACATTATAGTAGGTTTTTATTTAAATTATTTAAGTATTTTATTGTTCAATTTTAGGGCATGAGAGCAAATTTTACAATACGCTTTCTGAATTTGGAGAACAATACAGTGATTTTTTTATATCTATAGGCGATTCGTCGCTCGATAAGAGACAGAAAGCATTAAATTAATAATGAATTCAACCGCTCGGTTTTCGACACTAAACTAGTCGTTTTTAAAGAACACTATTCTTATTACATGTTAGTAGCTGAGTGGACAAACGCGTCGGATTCCCACCCGGGCAGCATTGGTTCAATTCCTCTGCTAGCTAAGTATTCCATCTCCCAAGCAACATCTCCCCGCTTATTATGATGGCAGTAGAAGTTTTTTTTTAAATATTGTCAGGTTTTCCGTAACCCGAGAATGTTTGTCTTTCTTTAAAAAAAAAGAAGATAATTTGTTGACAAAACATGTCTATTTCAGACTTCAACACAGTAATCAATGCATGTTTACACCTCTAAGGGTTGTAAAACATTATTTACTACAGCACCTTAAATGTAGGGCACTGGCCGTCTGTACTAGAAACATAATATAATATTTGTGTGTGTGAAAATATATTAAATGCGAAAAGTCTGTGTTCAGCGTATAACGATTCACGATATAAAAATGTTTACAACTCAAGCCGGTCATTGCGGGAAATTGGTTAGAAAGAGACGCCGTGAGTTTTTTGCTCCAAACATAAACAGGGCATGATGGTATAGATTAAGCCTTCATAATTATGCTATTTTATTCTAATGCTGTTATTTCTTCACAGAGAAGCTAGATTATGATGTGCTTTTATTCAAATATGTGTTGGTGATTTATTGTCTATCGCATATTTGGGATTTAAATATTATTAACTGATAAGTTTTATTTAAGAGTTATAATATAGATTTATATCTTTTTATTAATTTAATAAAAAAACTGGCTTCTGTAATATATATTATAACACGTTAATAATAATAATAGTTGGATCGGTTTTTATAGCGCCGTTTTCGTGAAAAAATCACCTTAAGGGCGCTTTACAACATAACTTATATAACCTACAACTTTTCACAAATATTAACTTATAACAAGTTACTTAAAAGACTAATTACGGTCGAGTGGCGAGACGCTCGACTACGAATCCAGAGGTCGCGGGTTCGAACCCGGCGTGTGCAAATAAATTCTATTTAATTGATACAAAATATAATATAGTATATTTGCGGCACGTTCCAAAGTGGTAGATACTCTAAGTATCGCCTTGGTGAAAGACCACCATTCAGAATTGAAACGTTGCTTGAAATGACTTTAGCCGTGTTTGGTGACCAGATCTAAATAGCCAGGTACTTTCCAACTTTCCCCTTCCTCATCTCTTTACCCTCCCCACTACCTTCAGCCTCACAACATACCCCTATCGGGGATGCCATAGTTTCACTGGCTCTAGACGGTTGGAAGCAGTTGAGACTCTTGTGCGGTATTCACGTAAAAAAAAAGTGAAACACACTTAGAGACGCTAATAATTTTCTCCATATGAATTAATGAATTATTTTTAACTTCCACGTTTATCCAACATTAACAAGTTTATTTATAGGAAAGCTCAATGCTTGTGTAAACATAATTTTCAATTCATCCACTATTCTCGTTGTTTGAAATTCCTGTACAGAGTTTTGAGTTTTGTGTACAGTTGGCTTGAACTTTATGCCCAGGAATCTGGTACTAAAACCTTCGTTAAACGCTTCAATTAATATTTACGAGTTTTCTATAAATAGGTTCTCTGGATTACTGGTTTATTGACGAGATTCTAATAAGCCGCAAAATGTTTGTTACAGGTACGTTTTATGAGATCAAGCAAAACCTACTCATTGGAATGTTTAATTTAGTGTAACTATTTAACTCTGGATGTACCTGTTATTTAATACTATGTTTTTTTTCTTTTACAATATTTTTTGCACTGTTTGTGAATATATGTATATTTTTTAATTTAAATATTTGTGTAAAAAGCTTTTAACGGGCGTAAATAAATAAACATTATATGTTTTTATATGGATACAGTAATTATAATTGAACCAGTAAATTAATTTAAACGCGAGACGCATTGATTTTTCATTGAGTAATTGCAGTGTTTTTCTTCACCGATTCTTCGGGTTAATAATAATAATAATAACAGTGAACTTTTATAGCGCAGTTTTGTGATATTTCACCTCAAGTGCGCTTCATGCTAAATTAATTATGCTAATAAGATTAACTAACAAGGAGAAAATAATACATAATATGTATACAAATTAAAACTATCTAAAATAATTATCATTATCATAAATCACGAGAAAAAAGGCTCAGATATGGGTATAACATGTATGTGTATGTGTACATCAACAGATTAAAAAACAATTTACTAGGAGCTAAGGGTATAAAAATTCAGATGAAACAAATTAATTCATATAAACACATTTGTCGAATCAAAGAAAAGGAAATATGATTGAGGACAGTTAATATGTGGGCACTTAAAACATTAATATTCAAGTATTGTAAGTAAACGATTCTAAAAATGCAAACAGTGTAAATACAGCAAGTAACAAAAGAAAATAAATATTTTATGAGAATGAGTATATGGTTTTCAGTAGATAGTGATGACATTGAGTTATAATGATACAAGAAAGGAGATAACCGAAACAAAGCAAATTAGGGATGTTTTCAAAGAAATTAAATTTTAATAAGTTACGTTTTGTATGTGGGATTTTTAAACAATTTGGTTTTTAGGACTCGTTTGAACTCTGCTAGGTTCTGTATGTTGGCAAGTTTTGTGGGAAGCTTATTCCAGATAACTGGACCAGATACACCAAAAGCGCGATCATAGTAAACAGGTTTATTTGATCGAGATGGTTCAATTAATCGAACAGCAGTATCTACGTCTGCTGACCTCAAAGTAAGTTGTCTACTATTTAAGGCTTGTCGGACACACAGTTCCGATATATAGGCTGGTACCATTCCCTGCAGTGCTTTAAAAATCGTAAGGCAAATCTTAAACTCTATTCTTTCAGGACATCGAAGTTGTATCGGGTTGTATTATTACCCATACATAATTTCCTTTGTAAATACGTACGAGTGTGAACTTTTCAATTTTGGAACTGATGTTAGTTGAAAATGACAATTTAAAAAAAAACCCTTAAAATCCCTTACCTATCAAAGTACCTACCTATAATGTATTTCATTAGACATTATTCTATATTTGAAATGGGTGGATTAATGTCAAGTTACACCCCTAGATTTCTCTCGGGTAACTAGTAGTATATTTCCTAGTACGACTAGCTCCTTCACTCTCTTGTGCTCTTCTTGTGATGTGACCAAAGAGTGAAATCATACCGCCAACGGATAGAAACTGAGTATTGTAGTAATTTACCCACCCTTTTAGGGGTGATATACTTCATATGTTGTTCTAAATAAATGTTTTTTTTTTTATTTAGGTTGTAGTTCACACTGTCAGAATTATATTCAATTATATGTAATATCGTTATATGTTAAAATGTCGAAAATAAAGTCGAAAGATGTTTTCTTCCCCATATATCTCATAATTTGGAAACTTAAGAAATACAGCTGATTCCCCTTTGCTTTCCACAAAAGTACGAGAGGGATAATTTATTAATTAGAAAATGACCTCTAGCGACTAAACTCATTTTGTGGAGCTGTGATTGTTTAATGACTGAATTAGAGTTGTTAAAAACATTTCTATCCAAAACAAACAATATAGTGATTTTTGTCAAGAATTAAGGCCATTCCTTTCTGTTCTTTCACGATCGATATCTTTATTTATTCATGAAAGTGAATTTATCTTGATATATAGCTTTTCATTTCTCAAACGCTCGCAATGCGATAGCAAAATAATTTTCGCTACGTTAAAATGTACCAGCATTTCAAATAAACCCTTATTAGAATTTACAAGCTTTTGTTTCGTTTTATTGTAAGTGCAGTTTACTTTTTGTTTGGAAGCAATTGGGCCTAAATAACCTAGTATTGCTTTAATTACTGTGCATTTTACAGTAACCCCCTTATCAGTAGCTTGCAACCCCTTTACAGCAAGCAAAGTTACATTCACATCCCCTAAAACCTGCATGTTCCCCGTTGTGAAACAAAGCAGCCCCCCTGATGATGGAAACGTCTAATATGGTTAGTGGAAAACAGCATTTGGCTGGGAAATCCTATTAAAAATTACTGACTTTAACTTTGAGATTCTAACACTTCAGATGCTTTTTATTTTGCTTTGATTAATAATAAATTAATATTCTTATTTGTAAAAAATCACCTCAAGGGTTCTTTGGAATTCATTAGGTAATCTAACAACCCAAATAAATATAAAACGAATAACTAGGGACTTATCACTAATGACCTAATCACTATTTATTTGTTTGGTCAACACGACATTGTTTATGTATGACAAATTTTAAAACATCATATATTGCGACACACCAATCTAGGCGCATTATTATCACGGTGGTCGAACATTTAACATTAATTTATATAGTACAGTAATTTACAGTTATTAAATAATTATAAATAGCAGTTTTTTAATTATTATCATTGCAAGTTGGAATTAATATTTAATATCATCTCCATAAGCTATCAATTTGTTGGTGGATGAAAGATTTAAGTATCTGGGCGTTGATAGCGAAGTCCGTGAATATCACGTTGGATAACAGCGGATTTAGAATAACCTTTGTATATGCATACGCCTAAGTATGTTTATTTATACTAGATCAAAGCCACCCAATAATAAAAATACGCATTAAAATATCAAATAAAATCGGTTTTCGCTAATTATTTTCCACGTTCTTATGTTTTCTTATTTCATTAAAAAAATAACATATACATCCAACTTCCACAAAAGTATTAAATATTTTTAATTTACACGCGGTAACCAGGTTTTATTTGTCGAGCGCAATTGATTTTTACAATAAGTATAATAGAGGAGCAAAGTATTACATTTTCCAGTAGATAAATTTCTTTTGGAATTCGAAATATGGGAGCATACACTGCATAATATGGTCATCTTTCAAACTTCCAGACAAAGGAAATTCCGACTAAACGAGGTTTCACTTCTCAAAGTTAGATATATTTTTTCTAATGCACTTCAATATTGCGGAATTGTGGTGGTGAAAGGAATATGCAAAAGGATGGACGAGGTTACGCCAAGGTTGTATATTAACATATCTTCATTAAATTAATTTTTACTAACAATGCTACTTTTAAATCTAATCTTACACTGGTAATTTTTAATGAAAATTACAGAAAATATGTACGCTACTTTGTACATGAATATACTGTGTGATGATGTTTCTTGTAACATATCGTCGCTGGAAAGGCAAAAGGGATGAAGCGACACTTTGGTCAAAAATAAGTTTAAAATGTAGTTTTGATCAGTTTTTTTTTCTGCATCGAATGCACTGACTCTCGTTTGATTCCAAAGACTTGTAGCCCTTCAGAAATCTAAAATATATTTACCATTTGGGAGGCTTGACTCAAGCGACACAAGTTTGAGACTTTTTTTTGAATCCGGTACTGAAGACTTTTGAATTTTAATTTTATTGTAAAAAAAAAACTTGCAAGTGCTTTGGTGTAAACTTACCAAAATGGCGCTTCAGCCCTTTTGCCTTTCCGGCGACGATATTACATTCCAAAGCAAGGTAGCTAGTTTTTTTGGCATTTTTTATTCGGTCGTTAAATTTCTCATCTTGTATGTAAATTCTACCATCAATTTCACCTCGTATCAATCCTTGCACGGATTACTTTCATGCCGATAACATAAAATAACCATCCCTTCGAAATGAAGGAGCAGATTCCCTTCACATAAAATAAACAGCACGAAGCTCTCGGCCCGGGAAAAGTGCATGTATTTTCCATCGTCACAGTTTGAACAGGGCGCAGCGGCCGGGTTAGACTTCGTTAGGGGTTGATTCGGCCGAATCCGTGGAGGCTCGGCGAAGTTCGGGTGGGTTCGACGAACTCTGCCAGCCGCTGCTACCCTCTAGCCTCCTTTCATCTTCTTTGGAGCATTATGTGTTCTCGCTCTAGCCACGTGGCCAGATCTGTCACCCCCCAGCCAAGGAAGCTGCAAGGGTGTGTAGGATTGTCGATGCAACGAGAGGTGACGTCAGAAGGAAAATCTTTCCAAATAACAGCAGTGTTTTAGCGCGATGTCATTTTCGCAATACATGTTATTTTGTACGGAATCTGATGGAAGATGTAACAGCTATCATGGAAATGAGAATGTGCACAGCGGACCGCCTAGTCGACCACCCTAATTAACTATTAACTTGCGTTGTGTTTCATATTAAATTGAACAAATGCAGGGAACGGAACATACTAGAACCAAAAACAGTTATAATAATTAATACCTCAATCAACTATCATGGTACAGGCATTAGCCTACTTAAAAACTGTGTAACATGTACAAAAAAAGACAATAAATAAAGAAACACTAAAAAAACTTTAAAAATTGGGTGAAATTCCAAATTCTGGTATTTCTGAAGAAAAACTTCAGTGACCAACGATTATCTTCTAGAAATGTCAACAAAATAAGGCTGTTTGGTTACACACGAAAAATACAGCGTTACATAATTGTTGTATATAGGTATGGTGTACATAGGTGTGGTGTACGAGTATATAGGTATGGTGTATATAGGTATGGTGTATAGAGGTATGGTGTATAGAGGTATGGTGTATATAGGTAAGGTGTATAGAGGTATGGTGTATAGAGGGAAAGTTAATGCATTTAAAAACAAGCGTTATTAGCTATTGAAAAATAATCTTTACATTGTAGTTTGTATGAATTTATAATATGAACTGATTCACTAAAACAATATGTGAACCTAATGAATAATAGGACGTTGTTTCTGTTTTCTCTGACCCCGCAACATATCAATCATAGTTACCCTGGCATAGCTACCGGCATCTGCCTTTCCTCCATTATTTAATCCATACCTTTTCAAGGCTCGCATTAACAAATCTCTTCCTACGTCCCCAACCTTAACCCGCCTCACAAGATTGTCCAACCAGGTGAGAAATACTTCCCCTGTCTGTACACTACATACTCTTGTAAGGTGTCTCATAAAATAAAGCTTTTTGTTTTTGGTTTAGTGTGAAAATTCTTCTGAAAAGGCGAAAAGTGTGCCGAAAATATAATCGCATTTCATAAAATCAGACCAAGTCTTTGCCCCGGCCTTCTATAAACTGCACAGTGGTCCACTATGTCGATTTCTCGGAGAAACTGCACTAAGCCGCCGGGAAGAAATATGGCCGTCATTAGAGGCTTTCTACGCGACAGATGCGATCCGCGATTAGACTGATTAAAACGATTAATAATTATTATGACTACCAATCCCCGTCTGATATTAATCCGCTTTGGCCAATTAATCAATAATTACTATTTACTTCGTGCTCAATCTTTCTGTCATTACTATTGATTTTTATGTCGTAGTAGGTAGCAGGTGTATTCTTATACTTTCTCTTATGATATTCTCAATGTATTCTGATGTTGGCATCCATCTTTAAACTCCATAAAAATAAACATAGTTCTATACGAACACTCACATTATAAAGAGGCGAAAAGCCAATTAATAGGCTAGTAGTTATCATCTTTTTAAGTTTAACTCTCAGAGCAATAATATACCAGGAGGGAGCGCTAGTGTAGTCAGTATTGATGATTTTTGCCTGACTGGGCGTGGCTAGGGTATTTATACATCCATTCATAGCATATGTCGACTTAATGTTTTTGTTTATTTGTATAACCACTTTTTCAGAGTATTGTTATAAACAAAAATGTAGGATATAACCTAAATGTGTTGAGTTCTGTCTTGTTATGGTTGCATAACAAAACATAGTGGGCGGAGTCGCCGGAAACGCGGGCGACGGAGAACATGCTTATATACCTATAAGCGGTGCTATATTATGGGAGAACTTGTCTTATCTCTTTCTCTCTCACGGTTTACGACGTAAAAACCCGGAGAAAGTGATTTATCGAAAATTTATAAAGGTTGGGTAAAAATATTTAGCTCTCTCTTCATATATATTTTTACTCTGAGGTTTAACTCAGTATTAATAATGATTATTGAGAAACAATGAGAAATAGAAAAAGACACAGAAAATAAAAAAAAGATTAGGTTATCTTCAATCAATTCATTCACCATCGTTTTTATCAACCTCATTTTGCTTGTTATCATTTTTTTTTCAATTTTCAGTTATCGGGATCCATCTTTTAAATCGTGAATATATACAAATACAATTGCAAACTTTGATGGTGTTATGGATAGAACTATTAATACATTTTATCAAAATTAACTTTTTACGTTTCATAGTGATATTAAACACATCGATGTTTACACATAAAATGAAGAACAACTTGTCACCAAAATATTTTTTTGACAAAATTATCTACAATGTTGATATTTACAAACATAATACAAGGGCATGCAAAGAAATTAGCTACCAGAAAAGAATAAAGCCAACACACAAAATAGCTTACCACGAGTATATAAAGGGATGAAATCTTATAATGCGCTGCCGGAAACCATCAAAATTATGCCTATCAATAAATTTAAAAATTATATTAAAAGCATATAAATCAAAATAAGAAGTAGTATATAAGTTAAAATTTTATAAAGTCAAAAAGAAAATGAAATAATTAGCTACTTGTTAACTTGAATGTACAAAGTAACTGATATAAAATAAATAAAACCAAAACTAAATATTGAAATAGTGTTTACAATTTTCGGGAAATGCGAAATGGAAAAAGACACATAACATTAAAATATTAGGTTGTGACCGAGACTCGAGAGTTTGCAGATAAATGTAGCAAAGAGACTACGCCAGGATATATATATATATAGTGTTGTATTACATCATATTAGTATTCCACTGATGGTTAGTTAACTTTAAATTAAAATAAGGAATTATGATCCCAGGTTCGTGAGTAATGATTTTTAAAATATTGTATTTTTCTCTTGGGACATGGGAGGGGGGTGATAATATATCATGATTGTTGTTATGTATTCTTCGTCATCATTTATATTTTCTTACATACATTTTACAGCAGCGCTTTGTAAATCTAAATCATTGCGTGTGAGGTATGCAGTTAATAAATCACTTTTATTAAATAATGTCCCTTCTGATGCAGGATCATCGCCATCATTGTCGATTTTTTCTGGCGTATCGTCTAAATCTTCTAGAATGGCTAGTGATAGAGAATACGTTCCATTGATCAGTAAATAAACGTACGAGAAGGGAATGAGTGTAAAGTAACTGTAATTAATGTACAAAAAATAGGGTATTTATTTTAACATTTTCTTATTTTGGCCACCTTTAGCGTTATCTTCGTTTGATTCAATTCATTTACCGAAAGAAAAGGAACCACTCAAAACAGTGTTTTTTTTATTTTTTTAAAATTTTGTATTTATTTACTTAACTTCATGTTTATTTACAATATTTTATATACATTGTCCTCCACGCTAGGAGTTCACCTGTGATGTGGAGGACATTTATCGAATTACATGATAAAACAATAGATAAAACAATTAAAATTAAAAATAAATGAAAATATAGAAGAAAATATAAAAGAAGATATATAAAAGAAGATATATAAAAGAAAATATAAAAGAAAAGAAAATATAATAAAAACAAAATAGAAACAAATAGAGCCACTTTAAAACAAACAAAAAATTATACAAATAAATAAAATTATTAAGTAGCACTATTATTATAACTCATCCTGATGCATTTTAGTATTTCTCCTGATTTTTGTTTAACTTTTTCTACATCGGCATAACTTTCCCTTATATTATGTTTTAACCAAGTAGGTATACGAGTATATGTTGGTCTATAATTTACATTAAGAATTATATTTTCGTAGAAATAAAAATGACTTTTACATTTATAGAAAATGAAATAATAACTTTGTATAAGACCATTTTATTATTTTCTCACTGTTATCCTATTTTATTTTATATTGTGTTCGCCCTCTGTATGTATGAGTATATATAACCACACGATGTATTTTTTGTTTAGTTTCATTTTCTACCCTGATGATGCTTATGATAAGCGAAACCGACCGGTCATAAAAAATAAAATAAAATCTGTGGTCCTATACAAAGTTATTATTTCATTTACATTAAGAATTATTAGCATTTTTTTTAAATTATTCCATATATTATAATGAAATTGATGTTGGGTTTTCACGCTTAGAATTGAAATAAATGAAATTTTAAGATACCTACTGCCAGTATCACCCTGGTTAGAGACTACAATTCACTATCGAAAAGTTACTGGAAATAGTTTGGGCTATTTTGTTTTACACAACTAACTAACTTAACTTAACTTCAGAAAAATTCTCAAATCGGGAATGCCATAGCACGAGCTCTGAACACTTGGAACTCCTATATAAAAAGTAAAATATTTATTTTAAGCTATTTTTTATTATTATTAAAATTGAAATTAACTTTAAAGCATTAATGCTTATTTATTATTAAATAATATTTCAATAATATCAATAATCTCAAACACAACTCATAACCATTGTTCTTTTTAGTTTCTTGCTTTTTTTGTTTCATATTTGTGTTTTAGATTATTAATAATATTTAAATATATAATTTATTATTCTTCATTTAAAATATAAGATTTACAAAAATCTTAATTTGCCTGTGAGGTCTTCACATATATAAATTAAAACAAGTCTCACTGTTGCTCTAACTTTTCAACATTTTTATAATTCTGGCATTATAAGGCATTTCCATGCTCCCGAGGGTTGGTCGGAGAGAATAAATAGTAGTGTAGGGTGCAGGACAGAATGAGATATCCCGACAAGTGGCTGTGTAAATAAACATACAAAGAAATAGGGGAGGGGAAGCACTCTCGATATGATCTTGATTTCATCTCGCTGCTCCGAATCAATGATGCATTCGCATGCGAAAATTATATTTGAAAAGCATCATAATACCATATAATATTTTAGTAGAAAGCAATCACTTTGTGGTTTGACATATTTGATGAAAATAAAATAATAACTTTTCATAAGATCAGATTTTTTTTACCGAATGGTTTTACTTAGCCTAAGCATTATCAGGTACAAAATTAAACTAAACAAAAAATACAATGGTTTTCTCACTGTTCTCTTATTTTCTTTTATATTGTATTCTCCCTCTGTATGTATATGTAACTGCACACTTTGGTCTTATACAAAGTTATTATTTCATTAAATATTATATATAATATTTGACTTTGACATGAAGCACTCACTTTGTGGAAAGACATAATTAAATTTTAAATAAAAGTAATTTTGTTTTGACACCACTTTATTTGATACATATACCAAACGGTTTCGGGTCTACTTGAACCTTCTTCAGGGCTGAACAAATATGTACCCAATACATATTTGTTCAGCCCGGAAGAAGGTTCAGGTAGAGCCGGAACCGGTTGGTATATGTATCTAATAAAGTGGTATCAAAACAAAGTTAATTTTATTTAAATTTTATATAATATTTGATTATCTTACTAGTATAATACCAATAGTTTTATTAAAAACTAATTTGGTTTTACGACTGTGAAAAAAAAAATGGTTCTTGTCCAGTGGCGGCTCGTGACTTTTTAGTTTGCTAGAGTGCTAAGATTGAAAAAAAACGTCATGATTGATGTTGTTGTGGCCGAAAATGAATTTAAAAAAATACATGTATAAATATATATTGAATGAAGATTTTCAAGATTTTTCAGTTTGGGGGGGTCATTGACCCACCAAAACTGAAAAATCTTCATACAAAATATGTATTTTTTTTAATTAAATAAAAATCATTTTCGTCTACAACAACATCAAAAACGTCGTATTTTTCAATCTCAGCACTCTAGCAACCTAAAAAGTCACGAGCCGCCCCTGTTCTTGTCGTATTTTTTGACAAATATTGCTTCAAATATCATAATGGAAATTACGTTGTGAGCTAAAAATACTCGCGTCAACCTAGCAATTACGTACAGAGAAAGCTGTGCAAATTTACGCCGGAGATCATCGGTGTAGAGTTTTTGCTCTTTTAGTCAACTGATGTCTGTGTATGGTTAAGTTAGTTTATTTCCTCTGCACAGGTTGGATGACTAATTTAGAGGTTTCATACGAAGAATTCAACTGCAATATGTCGTTTACATCATATTGCAGGGAATATTTGCGAAGGACGAGACAAATAAAAATATTGTGGCTTGAAAATTGGATTGCCTTGATGATAGCTAACCCTCGATATGGGAGGGTATCGGAAGAAGTTACATAATAGTATACTCGTATACGTTGATTTACAAAGAAAAACAATCATTCCCACTACCTGCATTGTACCTATTTGCGTTTTAAATAAATTGACGGCGTTGTGCAAAAGGCGATACAACGTTGTGTATGAAAATGGGCTAAGTACGCAATGTTTTGTGTTATGATTATGTTTAAAATCCACAATGAACAGTTGTCAATGTGGGAATAAGATATCCCGACAACATCTACCAGCGATTTAGTTGAGATAACTTATTTTTAATACTTTTAAAAATTAAAATTAACGTTTAAAGCCTTATGCTTCATCGTAATAATGATTACTAAAAGAACATTATCATTCTTAAAAAAAACATACAAAAATACGAAAAGACACGGAAAATAAAAAGGTTAAGTTGCTTAAAAAATGTATTCTATACTTATATTTTTCCTTAAAAATAAAAATGAGTGGTCAAGATTCATCCCCGCTGCTCTTCGATTTTTCGTTGGATCTTTTAGTTTTTATTTTTTTTTAATTATTTCAAAAATTACTTTGCTCTTTGACAATCTTTTATAGCTTTGTATGGTCTAATTTCCTTAAAAAAAAAAAAAAAAAAAAAGAATAATTCTGTCGTTGACGCCATCTATGTTTGCAATTGTATTCGGCTAGAACACAATTTTAAAGATGATTGTCAAAAATATCGGAAAAAAATAAAACTAAGAATATTAACAGTTTCAACAAGTATGTGATTGTCAAAAAGGTCACTTACATAATGAATTATTTAGGATGGCGGAATTGGTAGACGCGCCACGCCTGGATGGTTTGAAAGTTCGGGTTCGAGTCTCGATCACATCCTACGATTTTTGTTTTTCTGTGTCTTTTTCTATTTTCGTATTCTTAATATTCTTTCAGTAATTAATAATTTTTGTTTGGAATAGATAAAGATAAAAGCCTTTTTTCATTTGACAAAAAAAGTGTAAATATTTGGGTAAACTTATCAAAGTCTTGATTATTCCAAATTTTAAAATTACAATAGATACCTTTACACCTACTTCTTCGAAACATTAAAATTTCTTACATAGACGACACTTTCCCCGAACACACCTCGGTCGATAGCTTATTTATCTAATCTGTGGCTCGTGGAAGGTAATCGTCTGTTTGTGCAACGCCCACATTCGTATTTGTTTTCGATGAGTCAATATTATGTTCTTGTGTACATTTGTACCTTGTGACCTCCTACTCTCATAATACACATCTGAACTTATTACTCATACGTGCAACGTGTACATGCCTACACTGTACAACTTCTAATAATCTTATTTTATTTCTCTTATCCATTTGAATAAATAAATAAATTTAATAATGCCTTATCGCTTTGTACAACAAGATCATTATGACCATATGTAATATTTCACTGAACCACTCTGAATTAAAACTAGGGCGCAATCTCCCACAACATACTAATAATGTTTTCATATTTATACGTACACTGATTTTTTACCCCCTTAGCTTCTAGTAAATTGTTTTAAATTAATCACTAGTTATTAATCAATTAGTTATTATTAAGATAATTTGCATACATATCTATTTTTTTAAGGAAAGACTAACATTCCCGGGTTACGAATAACCTGACAATATTTGAAAAACTCCTACTGCCATCATAAGAAGCGGAAGATGTTGCTTGTGCAATGATGGAAGACTTGCACAGGACTTGTAACCATGACGCCTGGGTGGGAATCCGGCGCGTTTGTCCACTCAGCTACTAACCGATCATTATATTATATTATTTTCTTCTTTGTTATATTAGGTTAGGTAATTTAGTGTGAAGCGCACTTAGGTAAACTATCACGAAACTGAGCTATATAAATTCACTGTTATTATTATTGCATTTCTATAGCGCACTTTACGTTGTGTTCAAAGAATGATAACTTTGTTTCTTCATTGTACCCAATACACATTTACAGTTATTATTTCTAATTTTGAAATTGTTAATTCGTGGTGGAACTCTATTTTAATGATTTAATAATACCAACTTTTAGACTGGTACAATTTTAAGTAAATCTATGGCATATAAGAGGGGCTTAGAAGCAAAGGCAGCAATCTGCGAAAACGGTTCTGTAGCACTTTAAACTTTTGAGTTAATATTATAAAGAAACAGACAATTTTGTGCATTAAAATGTTTAAGTATATTACACCAGGAACAATTTGAAACAATAATCTCTTAATGTATCAACATATTCACGAAAGAAACACGTGTATTAAACGCTTTATCAACTTTTAAAATATAGGATGAAAAAGATTGTTGCCTTTGCTTCTAATACTCCTCACATATAAGATGCCCGTCATAAGGTGAAACCGGTCAGGTCTTAATAAAAAATAGTGGAATAAAGATAAACATTTGATATTATTAAAACACATTCAGAACACTTGCCGCTAACATTTTTGAGATAATATAACGAAATAGATGTGTTTTTGTAAAATTTTGAATGTCGCTTAACCCGCATTGTGCGGCTGGCTACATATGTAGCCAGGAAATTTCGAGCCTAGCTGACGGCTGGCTACATTCGTAGCCAAGGAGCGTGGATCACTTTAATCTTTATTTCTAACGTTTATTTGCCGAGTAAAGGCCAAAGTAAAAATGTTATTTTATGAGCCTGATGCTTTGTCTACCATATTAAAATTTTAAATCATCACTTTTACTCGAGGATTTTTAAATTATGAGCGATGTTTTCAACACGCATCTCACAGAAATCTGTCGTCGGAAGAAACGCCACACACACACAGTTGCGTTTGAACTTGAGTGTGTATCGGTCACGCAGCGCTCGCCTGTCGGTACCTTAGAGTAACAATATAAAGAGACCGTACTAATTTGTGACAAATCGTTGACAAACTCGCAAAATATAGCTCTCTCTTTATGCTCGGTTCTATACGCATATGAGAAAAAGAGACAAACAATTGTTGAAACCAATACACGATTTGGGGCGGGCTAAATACCATGTCCGCGATATTTGATCTGCACGAACTTCATTCACGTTTGGAGTGTCAGGCGAACGGACTGTCAAAAGTGCGTAAATAGTTAAAAACTTGAGTTATTTTTTGTCCGATATCTAGCAAAACATCATGGCCATATGTGCTATACTTGGTTGCTTCAATCGAAGTACAAAAGGACCAAAAACAAACAGTTTTCACACGTATGTACCATAAAAATCGTCTTTTTTAGTTAGATCTCAAATATTTAACATTCTAACCTACAAAACAACTAGTAACTTACACCAATATGTAATTAATCTTTGGACTATTCGTTCCAATATAATAAACTTCCGTTTGAAATGAGTTTTAGTGGATTCGTAATATTTTTAACTTAGAGATATTTACTAGCTGTCACATAAGAAACCATTACAAGGGGGAATCCCCATATTGTACGGCTTCTGAAAGTATCCCGGTCTCTTTCTTTCTCATGATACTAACGCTAAATTGTTGGCAAACAGATAAAGACAATAATTTCGGTTGCGTCACCAGATTCAGGGCTATGCCAAAATTGGAATATTATTATTTATTTAATTATTTTTAGATTTCCAAAGGATGAAAAAAGACGAGAAAAATCTAATTTCTTTTTCTTTGATTTAACAAATATGTTAATATGAATTCATACGTTTCATCTGGATTTTTTATACCCTTAGCTTCTAGTTAATTGTTTTTTTTTAAATCTATTGATGTGCACATGCACTATTGTACCCATTTCTGAACCTGTTCTCTGATGATTTATGATAACGATATGCATCTAGATAGTTTTAATTTTGTATACATATTATATATTATTTTCTCCTTGTTAGTTAGAATTATTAGCTTAATTAATTAAGTATGAAGCGCACTTGACGTGAAATATCACAAAACTGTGCTATATAAGTTCACTGTTATTATTATCTGCATTCAGAAATTTCCTTACAAAATAACGCGGGACGGAAAACATCCCTACAATACTTAAAAGCGGTGTCATGTTTTGTGAATTTTTTTGTGTCTCTTTCTCTATCATGGTGTGCGACGTAAAAAACGCAGAGAAAGTGATTTATCGCAAATTTATATAGGTAAAAAAAATTGATCTCTCTCCATATATTCTTACTCCAAGGTTAAGAAAATGATTTAACATCTGTTATCACCGTACATTTTTTTATTTTTACTTTTGTTTGTAAACTATTTTGTTGATGGAACTGAAGTTCATTTTATAATATGTATTATAAAATGTTCTGTACTAATAATTTAATTCGTTTATATTTTTATCTATAAATAAGATTTTAATAATCTTATTGATTAATGTATATTTGAATAAACAAAAAAAATATACAACATTCATTCTTTTTAATGATTTACATAGATATTGTTACTCTAAGGTCGGTACACGTATTTGGTGCTTAGAGTAACAATATATAGAGACCTAACTTTGCGAAATTTTGTCCGCACTTTTTGACCAAGCAATGACCAAAGGGTGTGGCCTAAACTCACTAGCAGGGTTGTCACAAATTAAGTAAATTGGGTATTTTGTTGTGAGTAGGTAGTTGTAAATCATTAAAAAGAATGAATATTGTATATTTTTTTGTTTATTCCAAGATACATTAATCAATAAGATTATTAAAATCTTATTTATAGATAAAAATGTAAGCGAATTAAATTATTAGTACAGAACATTTTATAATACATATTATAAAAATGAACTTCAGTTCCATCAACAAAATAGTTTACAAACAAAAGTAAAATAAAAAAATGTACGGTGATAACAGATGTTAAATCATTTTCTTAACCTTGAGTAAGAATATATGGAGAGATCAATTTTTTTTTTACCTATATAAATTTGGGATAAATCACTTTCTCTGCGTTTTTACGTCATACACCATGAGAGGGAAAGAGACACAAAAAATTTCACAAAACATGACACCGCTTTTAAGTATTGTAGGGATGTTTTCCGTCCCGCGTTATTTTGTAAGGAAATTTCGAATGCAGATAATAATAACAGTGAACTTATATAGCACAGTTTTGTGATATTTCACGTCAAGTGCGCTTCATACTTAATTAATTAAGCTAATAATTCTAACTAACAAGGAGAAAATAATATATAATATGTATGCAAAATTAAAACTATCTAAATGCATGATCGTTATCATAAATCATCAGAGAACAGGTTCAGAATGGGTACAATAGTGCATGTGCACATCAATAGATTTAAAAAAACAATTAACTAGAAGCTAAGGGTATAAAAACCAGATGAAACGTATGAATTCATATTAACATATTTGTTAAATCAAAGAAAAAAGAAATTAGATTGGAATTTGATGTTAGATCCGTAACGCCCGAGAATTCTGTAGTTGCACCAATCGTAGATACTCCAAAAAAGGTAGTCTTAAAAAATATAATACTTTAACGTAATACGCGAATTTTGAAACTAGAAAAAAAAATCTCCGCATTACAACAATCAAATCGTCGACGTTTACGAAAAATCACATCTTTAAATTATATAATACAGGACCTAGAAAAACAAAAACAATTGAATATATAATAATATTCCAATTTTGGCATAGCCCTGAATCTGGGGAGGCAACCGAAATCATAAAGATAACTAAGAGATAAACACTATTCTGTCTTTATCTGTTTGCCAACAATTTAGCGTTAGTATCATGAGAAAGAAAGAGACCGGGATACTTTCAGAAGCCGTACGAAATGGGGATTCCCCTTTGTAATGGTTTCTCATGTGACATCTAGTATATATCTCTAAGTTAAAAATATTACGAATCCACTAAAACTCATTTCAAACGGAAGTTTATTATATTGGAACGAATAGTCCAAAGATTAATTACATATTGGTGTAAGTTACTAGTTGTTTTGTAGGTTAGGATGTTAAATATTTGAGATCAAACTAAAAAAGACGATTTTTATGGTACATACGTGGGGAAACTGTTTGTTTTTGGTCCTTTTATACTTCGATTGAAGCAACCAAGTATAGCACATATGGCCATGATGTTTTGCTAGATATCGGACAAAAAATAACTCAAGTTTTTAACTATTTACGTACTTTTGACAGTCCGTTCGCCTGACACTCCAAACGTGAGTGAAGTTTGTGCAGATTAAATACTGGAGACATGAAATTTAGCCCGCCCCAAATCGTGTATTGGTTTCAACAATTGTTTGTCTCTTTTTCTCATATGCTTATAGAACCGAGCATAAAGAGAGAGCTATATTTTGCGACTTTGTCAACGATTTGTCACAAATTAGTACGGTCTCTTTATATTGTTACTCTGAGATTTGGTGTGTGTTTGTTTCCTTTTTCGGGTACCCATTGTTTGGTTATCGTTTCGGGGCGCCAGTAACTGGAGATTGTTTACAACTTGACTTTATTTTATGTTAATAACATTTATAATTTATTGGATTAGTCGTGTTTATTTTTGTGAACTTTATTACTTATATCATTGTTTATGTTAACAACATTATCGTTTAAAAAATAGATCGTTTAAAAGATTTTTCTATGTGTGACGATGATGAGTATAGAGTGAACAATATAGAGGATACAGATGATCCTTCAGAAATAAATGATGCCGAAATTGAGGATTCCCATGTATTCGAAGTTAATACCACGGCAGAAATAAATGCACAGATTTTTTCACCTGAATGGATTGATGGTAGCCGGTTTTGTCCTGTTGTGCACGAATTCAACCAACAATCTGGATAACGAAATTGCGAACCGAATGAAGAAAGCCGGAAATTAACTTCTTTGAACTATTTCTCAGTCGTGATATCGTAAGCGGAGTTGTGGATGAAACCAATTGGTATTATGAGCAAGTCAAGACCAATAAACCATTCCCTGCCCAGTCTCGCATGTATAAATGGAAGGATGTTATTGTAGATGAATTATACGTATTTATTCCATTGACTATGCTGATGGTTCGGAGTAATAAAGGCCAAATCAGTCAATACTAGACAACTGATAAATTAATCGCATCGAAAATTTTTGAAGAGATTAATGTCTCGGGATCGCCACAGGTCTATATTAAGTATGCTCCATTTCTCAGACACCAAAAAGTAAGCAAAAAACGATACTACATATAAAATAAGAAATTTTGTAGATTTAGTGTGTAAAAACTTTAAAAAGTATTTTTATTAACTTAAAAATTCGTGTATAGAAGAGTCGTTAGTTTTATTCAAAGGAAGGCTTCGGATAAAGCAGTATATTTTTAAAATATATCACACGATTCTAAATTTTCAATAAATATTATACGCCTGGCCCCATTCAACTAATGTGTGGTCACCCAGTTCAATGCCGACGCAGCGTAATGTGAATGTGTGTGTAAAAGGGACGACTTATTTTAGTGTCCTACAAAAAATATTTTTAAAGTAAATAAAGTGCAATAAAATAAAGTTTTTATGATTTAATAATATGTGAAAAAGTACATTTATGATAATAAACTCGTTAAGTTTTACAATAAACCCTACCTTTACCATTCTGTGAGCGATTTTTTACGGGAAAGCTGTATTTTTGAGGTAAATTCAAGTTTATTTATTTATTTTTTAATTAACCACTGATAATTTTGTCATTATTATTTTTATAACGTATACATTAAATAAATGGTCGTATTGCGCATTTTAATTTTTTACTTAAAATGATCAGATTACAGTGTAATTAAATTGTGCGTAAATAAGATGCATCTCTGAAAAATCACGCCGTTTCTGGGGAACAATTAGCACATATCTGGCCCGCACAATAAGGGTTAAACTATGGTTTCCTGTCCAGTTTGTCCATACACACCAAATACCTTCTCTGTCATATTGTTTTCTTTTTAACATATTTACTGTATTATTGCTTTATGCTTTATTTCGGTTTTTATATTTTCCCGTCTATATAAATAAAATAAATTGCAATTTATTTATCATGAAAAACTTTTTTTAAATAAACCAAGCTGTAATGATGTTTTGCTTTTTCGCGTAAAAGCCTATGCGACTAAACACCCTTATAATCCCCCCTTTAGGGTGATTAATCCTGACTGGTGATCAATCATTAAAAATAAACTCCGTAGTATTATCCTATCGAAAATTAACAGCCTCGTGATTTATTATTTTGTATAAGGGCACATTTTAGGAAGCGCATGATGTTGAGCTAAGCCAGGTAGCAATTTTTTTTAACCAACCCAAATTAACAATGGGCATAAAATAATGCATTCTATAATTTATAATTTATAATTTTTATTGTGAATACCGCACAAGAGTCCCAATCGATCCCAACCGTCTAGAGCAAGTGAGACTGGCATACCCGATTGGGGTATGTTGTGAGGCTGATGGTATTGGTAAGAGAAAGGAGCTGAGGAAAAAAACGGTTGAAAAGTACCGGGCTATTCAGATTTGGTCACCAAACACGGCTTAAGCCATTTCAATCAACGTTTCGATTCTGAATGGTCTTTCACCAGGGTGATACTTGTATCTACCACCCGGAAACGTGCCGCAAATATACTTTATATTATTTTATATGAATTAAATGTATTATGACACATATTAATTAAATAAAAGTTATTTGCGAACGCCGGGTTTGAACCCGCGACCTTTGGAGGCCGTCAGGTGCTATGGATTTAAACATGTTTAGAGAAAGGCAACAAAAATATTTTTTAGATTTTTGTTTCTTTCGGTTTATAGCAATAAAAAAACGTCATATTAAACGAATTTTATGAAGAACATTTGTAAAAATATCTAGGTCAGTACTTTTGAAAGATTCGTTAGTAAAATGGAGAATTTTTACATTGTTGTTTTTGTACCTAATATAATTGTTATATTTTTTTCTCCTAATATTCAAATAAGCCGTAGCGGCTCGTGACATTCTAGTGTGCTAGAGTACAAAATTGAAAATACGACTTTATTGATGTTGTTGTAGCCGAAAATGTTTTTTATTTATTTTTTGTTGTAGGAAGTTTTTCAACATTTTTCTGTTTTCACTGCACGATTTGCTGAAAAACCTTTATACGAAATTTGGTAAAAAAAATTATATGGTTTTCGGGTACAACAAAATTAATAATGACGTCACGAGCCGTTGTAGGCAACTTTAAGTCGTCGTATTCCCCAACAAAGTGGAATGTAAGGGAAACTAGGGAAATTGGAAAGTAAAGGTCAATTCGCTTTAGCAAAGTGGGAACCCTATGCAAGTGAACCGACTCTTCCATATTCAGGAAATTACCTATGAATATGTTATTACCTCGAAAGCTAATGCGGGTGATTCCATCCTACTGGCAGTAGACTCCGTATCAGATTAACCGTAATCTGTTTACATACACTTCCTCCTGCGAGTCTCTCTTGGCCGCCTTGCCAGTCTCCCACGTTACCCCGGTTTACTGTAAATGTTTAATTTTTGTATCGATCATTGCTAATTTGAACACGATGACCTGAAATCTATGAATTCCCGAAGGCGTCGGTTTCCAACGGTAAACATGACTTGTGCTTTAATAGGAAAGGAGATTTTTTTTTTTTAATTCCTTTTTCCTCTGCTGTAAGGTTTTTAGGTATGGTCCTGACACTGATAGCTCAATTTTAACCCCTCTTTCAGCGTCATGTGTCATTTATGCAAAAGAGTGCCAGGTTACAACCTCAGAGCAAGAATATATATGGAGGGAGAGCTAAATATTTTTACCCAACCTATACCAATTTATGATAAATCACTTTCTACGGGTTTTTACGTCGTAATCCGTGAGAGAGAAAGGTACAAGACAAGTTGTCACATAATGTCACACCACTTTTATGTATGTAAGCATGTTTTCCGCGTCTCCGGCGTATCCGCCCAGTAAGTTTTGTTATGCGACATCATAACTCAACGGCTTTTGAGGTTATATCCTATATTTTTGTTGATAGCAATACTGTAGAAAAGTGGTTATAAAAATAAACAAAACGTTATGTCGACATGTGTTATGAATGGATGTATAAATACCCTAGCCCTAGCCACGCTTGAGTCAGGAAAAAAACAACAAACCTGACTACACAAGCTATCCCTCCTGGTATATTATTGTTCTGAGGGTACAACGAATCTATTTTTCATGAAAACGAATCTATCAGCGGTATGTTTTAAAGAACCAATGTGTTTTTGTATGTGACAAATGAGAAGAGCTCCCCTATCTAACACCTAAGGGAACTATATTTTTGAGGCGGGTTAAGGAAGGGACTGCTGTAAGGGATTTGTTAATGCTAATCTTGAAGAGATCCAGATAAAATAAGATCAGAAAGGCCAATGCTAATTGCTCGTGAAGGAGTCGGTGAAACATTTCACTGACATGCTGCCGATATCAACTCACTATAAACAAGTGTTTTTTTAAATTAAAAATTAAAAAAATTAAACTACATTATCATCGCTGGAAAGACAAAAGGCTGAAGAGCCATTTCGGGAAGTTACACCAAAACACTTCAAAGTTTTTTCGTTTTACAATAAAATTCATATGTCTTCAGTACCTGGTTGAATTTTGAATAAGAGAGTTAACTTAAGTAACTTAATGCCCTCACTTAGTTACCCAAAGCGATAAAAAGTAAAAAAAGTCTCAAAGTTGTGTCGCTTAAGTCAAGCCTTCTCCCAAATGGTAAACATATTGATGGCTGAAGGGCCACAAAAGTCTTCAGAACCAAACGAGAGTTAGCGCATTCGATGCAGAAAAAAATACTGATCAAAACTGCATATACGAGTATAACTCAATTTGACCAAAGTGTCGCCTAAGCCCTTTTGCCTTTCCAGCGACGATATTGATTTTAGAAAATTGAACATTGCTCGTTTATTAATACACACATTTTGTTTGCGTTACTTAAAAAAAAACACCTGGATCAATATTAGTGTATGAATTGCTGCGAACAAACGTCATTGATTAGTGTGATTAATTTATTCGTCAGTAATAAACTATTTAAAAGCCAGTGATGCAACGATTACGATTCATCGTAACCGCAAGTAAAAATAATCTTGGCTATCGTAATCACCCATTGTCAATACGGTTAATCGTTTTTTTAATTTTTTTTTTACTTTTGATTAGTACATACCTATGATTTTTAAATCTTTGCGCTGCTTCATATGAAACTATTGCAAGAGAATTTTTTGTAGTTCTAAATCAATATTTTTAAGTTGATTGTTTGAAATATCTCAAAAGCAAGACGAGTGATGTTAAACACATCATATTTATTGGAATTCTTAGTTTGACCGAGTATTTACTATTATGAAAATGAAATAATAACTTCGTATAAGACAAAAGATCTTATTTTTATTTTTATGACCGACCGGCTTTTCTTCGTCCAAGCATCATCAGGGTACAAAATTAAATTAAACAAAAAATACAAAGTGTGCGGTTGTATACACAAACAGAGGGAGAGCACAATATGAAATAAAATAAGAGAATAGTGAGAAAACAAAAGAAAAACATTTAAACTACTACAAAGGAACAGAAATAAAGAGACAGATAATAAGAAATAAAAGAGGCAAAACGTCAACGGAAAAGGTGATTAATGATTAATTTATCTTTTGTTTAGTTTAATGTTGTACCCTGATGATGCTTAGGCTAAGCGAAACCGGTCGGTCATAAAAATAATATCCGGGGTCTTTTACAAAGTTATTATTTAATTTTCATTAAATATGTCAAACCATCAAGTGATGTTTTCTACGAAAATATTAACTATTATCTTAAGTTGAACAGATGAGTGTGATTGTTATAGGAAACTGTTACAAATACACAAAATATTAGGAAGAGTAATCTTTTTTTAAAAGCCTTACAAAAACACATTCATTATATTTTCAGATTTTTATAAATTAACATATTGGATTCGTACAATTTTTAATTATGATGGTAAAATAAGTCACTGCATAACTAATAAAAACTGTTACTGTATGTTAATTATTTCTTTATTCTCAACTCAACATTTGTTTACGCGAAGTTTCAAACCACGTCATAACTGCCCAATATGAATAAAAAATCTTTCCGAAACATATCATTCTTAGATGTTGTGATATCGTTTTCTGAGAAGAAGATCGTTTTAATTATGCTCTCATAAAAGGAACAGCCAAAATACGGTACGTCCCACCTATTAAGTTATTTAGCCGCCCAGTGCCGGTGGATGCAGCAATGCATATAACAAGGACACCTCCCATGCATTTACGTCAATTGTCAAGATTCGTCACACCTTACTAAGTATGCCAGTAATGAACTAAGTCATGCAATTGTGACTGGTGCATGACCATTCCGAAATTAACGGAAACAGAAAACAAAACAAAAATCTATTATTATACGAGTACGTACCTACTAAACAGGTTCTAGAAGAAGGACATCAAGGATTTCAATAAAGAATATATTAAATAGTATAATATTGTTGCGTGTTTACAGTCAACCGATCTTTTGGTATAAATTATAGTTCCATGTATTAGCTTCCTTTTCGTTTATTGTTTTCAAATTACACCTATTACATTGTTTCCACTCTAATCTCCAAACAATATGAAACAATTTCCCTAATTCCACTGTTCCCCTACTAGTTTTCCCTCCTATAATTTATATCTGATATAGAAGGGAAATGTGTACGTAAATTTACCCTTTTCTCAATATAACTGCTTAGTTGGTTCTCTTAAAAAATGAAGTAAAACCTTATCTAAATATAACTAGTTATTTTCCTATTTTCGTTAGATTTGAAAATAAAAAGCAATCAGAATTAGCAATGGCTGTACAATAATATATAGTCCCATAGATATGACAGGCCACAAGAAGAGGTAGGGAGGTGCTATGGGAACTTAATAAGATAGTAAGCATCTGAAATATTATATATAAATAAAACAGTTAAGGAAAAGTGCCAAATATATTCGTCGGAACACTAAAAGTGTATTTAGGTCATATTAAATTTTCATTCTTCAGGTAATAAGCGTTCGAGGAGTGGAAGAGCTCTTTCGGTTGACCGAGGAATGGGAGAGGTTTGGGGGATGATCCCCTGAACACTTTTGAGTAGAGGAAGAATATCTTGAGATTCTTTTTATTCAACAAAATTCTATTTCTATCATCACTATTGAGTTGCATTATAAATAAAAAAAGAACTATTATATAAAATATATAAAAAGAGCACTTGACAAAATTATACGGAGGCACCAATTTAATTTATTGATAATAGTTTATAAATGCAATGGGAATATGATAATTAAGTAAAGATGTTCTTACAAAACGCATTCAGATGACGATTTGGATAAATGATAGAGATAATCTTGCTAATATATATTGTTTTAATCGAATAATTTGTGAAGAATCACGAAATCAGGGAATGTACGGCGTGGTTATGTCAAATGTGTGTATTGAATATAAATAAAGTAAGTCGTGTTAGACAGATATATAAACTAAGATGAATAGAAGATTGCGTACATACGACTCTAATATCTGGGTTAAAGTTCAGATTCTAGGTGAATTTCAGCATCGCAGTGGGAGACAGAGATGAATTGGCATAACTCTTTGAACGTCAACTGACCCGTCCATCAATCAGTTTAAATTTGTTGAACTAATGTTCACAGCGTATGATATAGATTTTTTCGCAGAACCGATGTTTAATTTTTTTTTCTAAGTTTTCTGTTCATTATTTAAGGAAATCAATCGTTTTGATATTAGGATAATAGAAATACATTTATATACAATTTTGTGATATTTCTCCGTGAATAACAGCCAACAACATTATTTGTTATTGACTCAGATACTACAGTGTTTTTATTTGCATATTTTCCTTCTTTCGTATGGTGTGGGAAAGCTGGGTGCATGTCAAAATACCCAGGAAGAGTTTAGAGGTTCAGTATCATACTATGATATGTATTGGCATTTCCGCGTCCGACCGATGAAATTTAATTAAAATAGTATATTACGATTATTAATTAAAATAGTATAAACGATTTAAACAAAATGCATATTTATTACACAGCGATGAAAAGAACTGCTCGTCCATCTCGGAATCTCTGAAGGTTACCACAAGATCGCAGAGTTGCACCAACTTTACTTATAAGTAGTAAAAGTATTTACACCTCGCTACATAGTAGCACTCATAAAGCACACCTTCTCTTCAAAGGCTAGCACCGAGACTCATTGTCTCATTGCATATGGTCCTGCCACTGATAGATCTGTTGTAACCTCTCTTTCTGTGACGTGAGTCATTTGTCGAACGACGATTAGATACAACGTAACTATCGACTAGTTCGTTTGTGATACTGTTGACTGTCGCGAATACAATCTCCGTATAGTATTCTACAATAATTCAAACTTTGAGGATGCAATATACAATAATTCAAATGCAATCAGGAAGTCCAATAAATTGACAATAACTGCATTACAATATGGTGCCAGCCCGTAGGTGCTATGAGCTGTTCATTTTTTCTAAATGCCATGGATACAGATTGCAACGGAAGATCGGTTGCTTTTCCTTGTCCTTGTTCTGAGATGTAGACGACGGTGGGTGCTCCTTAGAAAGGATGCTGCAATCATGGGTAATCCGTGGAGATGAATCCTTAAATGGGACGAGAAACGGAACATTGAGCAATTATTCAAACGCAAGAGTGGGCTGGTCTGATGCACTTTAATGGGCGGGGGAATCTGTCTAACATCATGCCACGTTGTCATTGATATTAAAATTACAATTATTTTTTTAATTTTTTTTATATGAATACCGCACAAGAGTCTCAACTGCTCCCAACCGTCTAGAGCCAGTGAGACTATGGCATCCCTAAATAGGGTATGTTGTGAGGCTGAAGGAAGTGGGGAGGGGAAGGAGATTGGGAAGAGGAAGGTTGGGATGTACCTGGCTATTCAGATCTGGTCACCAAACACGGCCAAAGCCATTTCAAGCAACTTTTCGATTCTGAATGGTGGTCTTTCACCAGGGCGATACTTAGAGTATCTACCACTCTGGAACGTGCCGCAAATATACTTTTATTATTTTCATATTAATTAAATGTGTTACGACACATATTAATTAAATAAAAGTTATTGGCGCACGCCGGGTTTGAACCCGCGACCTTTGGATTCGTAGTCGAGCGTCTTACCACTCGACCATGGAGGCCGTCAGTATGTTCCTCTATTTTAAAATATAATACTTGTTAGTTTTTTAGTGGTCTAAAGCGTCGGGTTTCCCCCCAGGCCTCGCAGGTTCAATCCCCCGCTACCTAAATCCTCCATCATAACACAAGAAACATTTTCCACTTATTATAATGGTAGTAGAAGGGATTTAAATATTGTCAGGTTTCTCGCGATCAGGGAATGATTGTCTTCATTAAAGAAAAAAAGATAAGGTAAGTCGTCTTATGGCTCAATTTTAAGTATCAACCTTCAATATTTTTTAAATTACGATATGCCCTGTTAAATATATCCTAGCTCTGTCTAAGATCATAATCTTACTATGAAGTACATTCATAGCAAAACCTCAAATAAACGATATTTAATGCTACCTTTCTACCCGGTCTTACCCGAATTTGAATACTTTCGAAATCATTTTGTCTTTTGAACAATAGAAAATACCCTCCCTTTTTAATAGTATAATTTTCAAAGCTCATGATAGATATATAGAAGTGAGCAAAAATATTACGTTGGCCAAAATATTCCACCCAGAAAAAACTGTGCAAATTTCATGATGCAGGAGCTCACCGTTTTTGCTACTTTAGGCATCAAGCAAACAGTTTTCTGCTTTATAGTTAAGATTTATAACGCCACCCACAGTAGAAATAATCGTAATGAATCTTTTCGTTCAATTCTTTGAATATTTATTGTGTTAGTTTTTTTAAATTCAATTTTCGCAATTTCAAATAGCAATGTATTGTTCATCACGGCAACCGGTGGTGCTTTTTTATTGCGCATTCAGTTCACACGGACACTCACAGTCACATCTAATTACCGGATGCTGCGCGTTAGATCTGCTGGACCACGCGTGCTACATCTTCATAGCCGCTATAATACTACAGTCCGCAGCCAGTCGGCCGAAGTCAGTGAAAACTTGCAAAGCATTCATCTCACCAACACCTACATCTCATCAATATCACCAGACGAGTTGGGAAAATGATCGATACACTATATATGTGACATTACTAGTCTTCGAGTCGAATCCCCTGGAGAGCACGTTGGATAGACATAATATTATCATCATTAAGTGTAAATCAAAATTATGGGATTCATTCACAGAATATGTAAACCATTCAAGGATCCCCAATCAATTCTAACCCTTTACAACGCCTTAATTAGAAGTAAACTAGAATATGGAAGCATTATTTAGAATCCTCATTACTACAAATATGAAAAAAATCTTGAATCTGTTAAAATAAATGTCAAGAAAGTTATCTTTTAAATGTGGTCTACATGACCATCTTAGATCATATGACCCACACCTTGAAAACTTCAACACTAATTCACTTAAAACTAGAAGGCAAATAACTGATTTAAAATGTTTACATGAAATAATTCACGGTCATTGAAATGAATGTGCCTAATTCTTATTGTTTAAACGCCATAGCACATTCCACCTAAATACATGCAGAAATAATATTGACTACTTTAACCGTGTGTCTCAAATATGTCGACTATATAATAAGATAGAGTGTACTAATGTAGACATTTTTGTCAATAATTTGTACAGTTTCAGAAAAAATTATCCTGCTATTGCTTTAAAATATGTAGCAATGATTGGGCTAATTATATTGTGTATCTTGCTTTTATTTGTATTATTTATCATTATTTTTTATAATTTTATATTTGATGTAGGATCATTTGTATTTGCAACTTTTTTTTACAAATGTACACTAACTGAGTTTTTATAACTGGATTGTTATACGTAAGTGAGACATACATCTGCCAAAATCCAGTTTAAATAATTCAAATCACGGTCCTACAGCATAGGGAGGGTGTAATGTTAAGGATTTTTTTGATGCAGAAATGTTAGACAAAGGAAAGTGGTTGAAATGTAGACTTAATTATAAAAGTAGAATTGTTATTAATTTACGACTGAATTATTAATTTGACGACTGAAAAATCTTTAAGCTATCCCTTGACACTCTTTATGCATAAGGATCTGGATGCTTAGATATAAGGAACTGTAGAGAGACAGCCGGTGAATTCCAGGAGCAAAGGCGTGTCCTGGAGGCGGCAAGAACTACTCAAAAATTGTTTCTTCGAAAAGTAACTAACGCAGAAGAGAGTGGAGAACCTATAAAGGGTATTCTGATATTTAATGTCCCTTCCAGGGAATAACTTCACTCCTTATCCTATAAGCTTTTTCTCTTGTTCTATAATGTAAACACAACTTTGCTATTATGATTACGCAAAAAGTCGCCTAGACACGATTCACTATTCGTTTAATAGTTGAAAAGTTGATATCCGTGAGATTTATCAAAGAATAACCTTTAGGGGAAGTATCATGTATCTTGTATACAGTCATTCACTTAGAATATTAATTTAGAACATGAAACCGGTAATTGAGTTTTCTGCCTCGATTACCAAAGGCGTACCGCGGAAAGGTTCTACGTAGCCTCTCCCTCTCATAGACGACGCGTGTGTCGGAAAGAGAGGTTACAACGGAGCTCCCAGCGGCAGCATTATGCTGACCAGACTGTAGAAATAATGACCGCCTACTCGTGGTTGCTGGTGGTCGCCCCGACCAACGGAATGATAGCATTTATGTCAAATAATGAGTCGCTTAATTAATTTAGCCCGGCGTGAACAGTGAACTCGCCAGCGAATTGGAAGCGTAATTGATGGCATGACGAGTATTATGCAAATATTATCTACAGGTCTAGAATTCAACTATTTCACCATCCGGAACGCTTTGTTAGCATTTCTATGAATACTTAAAACATATTGAAACAAATATATATTCTGTATTGTAGTAAATTTGTCCAGTAGTTGAATATTAGGTATATTCAACTACCTGTAAACTTCTAAAATTTATCTTTATTCTTTAATCACCTTCTCAGTCAACGTTTTGTCTCTTTTAATTTGAATGTTATTCTTCTGTTTTCTCATTTTTCTGTTATTTTTTTTTTTCTCCCTCTGTATGTATAAATAACCGCACACTTTGTATTTTTGGTTTAGTACCCTGATGATGCTTAGTGTATGCGAAACCGGTCGATCATAAAAAAATAAAATAATATCCGTGGTCTTATACAAAGTTTTTTCGTTTCTTTTAATAATATTTTTAATTTAATCATTTTTAAATCTATTTTTTGTCAGCATTATGACCTTAAATAAACAAAATGATACAAATTTAACACAGACATATTATAATGCCTATTCGTAGTGTTTGAAAAGCTATAATCTATTGTACAGCGACATATAAGCAATAAATTAAACCTATCAAATTGCAACCACGATATAATATTTATAAACATCGATACAGGAGCAAGGTTTATAGACTACCCATTTAGAAGTGTAGTAGTGTTACTTAAATTTTACCATTTTTTGCAAACTCGATTAACGTTCCGGTTTGCGCCGACTGATTTTGAGCACTGTGTAATTAACAACGTGGAATGTGATGTAACTGGTGATACTTAATGAATGTGGGAATAATGGATAATAAACTATAATTATTTATTTCTGGGGTTGTGAATTACAGACATCTACCATTTTGAACTATTGATTAGTTTTTTTGGCTTATTGATTTAATTCGTGAATTAATAACTCTAGTAACATATTCCATATTTTTTGTTGATCTGTGCGCAGTTTTCTACTATTGAAATAATTTGCTAAGGCACCATGCACCTGTATAAAATTTGTTCAATTACAAATTTGAGTATTGTATTCGGCTTTAGGAAATTGTTTGGTTTCATAATTAACTGCGCTGAATGTATTTTTTTTTTACAATACGGTTTTTCAATTTCTACTGTTTAATTATTCCTTTGTAGGCCGAAATGACTGTCATGTGGAAAATTTATATAAATATGCAGAACTTATTTTTACCTATTAGAAAACGTATAATTAAACTTACTGCTACATTTTAGTTGTCACCCGATTTTGTTTGTAGTTTTTGGATATTTTCATTATTGGCTGTAGATAATAATAACGATTTAGCGTAATAATACTATCAGCTACTTGGCTAATTTATATAGCGTCATTTTTGTGAAATATCACCTTAAGGGCGTTTTACAAAACTTAAAAGCTATCGCTAAATTTACCATAAAACTATCTTAATATCTAAAGTTATAACTAAAATAACATTATTGATATTTACATATTAGCTATTTACATCTGTCGCGAGCTGTGAAATACTGTCGAACTTTATGTTGTTTAGCAGTAGAACGAGGATCGCGGATCACTGCAGCGAAAGATATTATACTGGTAGAGTTTAGATGCTAACGAGTTAGCCTAGCTTTGTAAATTAGGGCAATTCTAATTCTGTTCCACCATACCAAATATAATATAACATTTATCTCTTGTCCCTCTAAGATTGCCTCTTCCTCCCACTCTCTTCTTTCTTATTTATTCTTCTGAATATTTCACTCAATGAACAAAATTACACAAACGCACGCACGCGGGCGCAGCATCAAGCCTGCTCTCACTTCGTCGATTTGTGAGGCTCTTCCGCGCGAACATTATAGTAAAACACGGTTAGACGTTCTGATAAGCCGCATCTGAAAAAGCACCGAATGTTCTGCACAAGCCGCTCCACCGCAGCAACATACACAAAACACAAAATCTCACAAACCTGTTCGGTTCATGGAAATCCTGAGGTTAATCTAACTGTAGCGCTGTATCATGCCCCCCCCCCCACTTTGGAAGAAAATGGGGAGTAATTACACGCTTTTTTATGCAAGGAGCATCGTAAAGGCTTTAAATTACTGCTATCAGAGTGTTGTGGTTTGCAAGCGGATACACGTTGTAAAGCTTAACGAGCATAAATCTTTGCATATCTTGGTGTTAACCACTGAAGATTTCCTTGAAATGTAAACCATTAAAATTGTACCTAAGTAATGTTCGATGGCTGATGTTAGCATCGTGCATGTTATCATGCACTCAAGCCATGGTCTTGAAAATTTTGGTAGCAATCCTTAGAGTAACGTAGAGACCTAACATTGCGAAATTTTGTCCGCACTTTTTGACCAAGGATTGACCAAGGGAGGTATGACGTATATGCTTCCAGCCAATCGGATGCGAAGAAACCGTAAAGATAAACATTATTCCGTCTTTATCTGTTCGCGAACAATTTTGCGTTAGTATCATGAGAAAGAAAGAGACCGGGATACTTTTAGAAGCCGTACAAAGGGGAATTCCCCGTTCTTGAAAATTTTTTTTGACATTCTCGTAAATATTTTTAAGTTAAACATATTACGAATCCATTAAAACTCATTTCAAACGGAAGTTTATTAAATTGGAACGAATAGTCCAAAGATTAATTACATATTGGTGTAAGTTACTAGTTGTTTTGTAGGTTAGGATGTTAAATATTTGAGATCAAACTAAAAAGACGATTTTTATGGTACATACGTGTGAAAACTGTTTGTTTTTGGTCCTTTTGTACTTCGATTAAAGCAAACAAGCATAGAACATGTGGCCATGATGTTTTGCTAGATATTACACAAAAAATAACTCAAGTTTTTAACTATTTACGTACTTTTGACAGTCCGTTCGCCTGACAGTGCAAACGTGTCTGAAGTTTGTGCGGATTAAATAATGAAGACATTTCATTTAGCCCGCCCCAAATCGTGTATAGGTTTCAACAATTGTTTGTCTCTTTTTCTCATATGCTTATAGAACCGAGCATAAAGAGAGAGCTATATTTTGCGAGTTTGTCAACGATTTGTCACAAATTAGTATGGTCTCTTTATATTGTTACTCTGAGTAGCAATCTAAATTATTTTTGTCATTCTTTACGACTCTACCAAAACTTTGACTTGACCTTCGCTTGGATTCGAATGTTCTTTCTTATGTATATTTTGTCCTATTTTTGTCATTGCTTCACTATATTATGTTTGTGCTGTTCTTTCTCCCTTGCACTTTTTTCCCGTTTCGTGTTATGTATTTTTTTTGTTGTAATTTGTCAATAGTCCGTTAGTTTAAAAATAAATGAATAAAATGTTATCCTGTCTCTGTCGCTCTCAGATTAACGTAATTTTCCAAATTCAAATATCTAATATAGATAAGCTTTTAATTAAACGATTAGAAGTATTAAAAATAGCAAAAAGGATGTAAGTATTTACTTCAACGGTATCTATGCAAAAACTTGGTTTAAAGTTTTTGATAAAATAATACCACTACTAGAATTTTGCCTTCTCTTAGCACGTTTTACCGGTTATAAAGTAGAAGAGTACTTGAAACTTCCCTTAATGGCTAAACTTATTCAGCTTTGCTGTGGTTTTTGGCTAAAGTAGAGAATATATCATCAACTTAGCTTATATTAAATTGTTTTTTTTTTTTAAATCTGATGATGTACACATGCAATGTTTCACCCATATATGAATAATCTTTCCTGGTTTATGATAATAATTACGATTTTAGATAGTTTTAATTTAAAACTACGCTATATAAATTCACTGTTATAATTATTATTAAATACATAAACCAAGTGTAATGGACCTTTGAAGTTTGTATTATTTTACTGGCATGTGTGTTTTGCCACAAATAATGCGATAGTGGTTTTTGTAAATAAGTTAGGGTTTTTAATTTCTACCTTTTCACTGTCGAAAAAACAATATTGATTCGACGTTTCTTCACACGTTTAATTTTGTTACCTTCTTGATAACGTCCTTTAAAAAAATAATTACTGTCTCTTATATAATTCAGCATTCCTTGCCGTAGACTTAGACATAATAAATTGCTGTTCCTCAATCATCACTCTACTAACTATGGGTATCATTCTCCACTGTCTAGAAAGTCGAGACTTGTTAATTCAAGCCATGGTATTGACATTTTTGATACCAGTCTAAATGATTTTTGTCATTCTTTACCTTGTTCAGGCTTTGACTTTAATGTTCTTTCAAATGTATATTTTCGTACTATTTTTGTCATTGCTTCATTATAATATTATGCATGTGCTGTTTTTTCTCTGTTGCACTTTTTCCCCATTTCGTGTTATGTATGTTTTTGTAATTGGACTATGGTCCGTTAGTTAATAAATAAATAATCGTGTTCAAAGTTAAAATTAGTAAAAGTAAAACCTTTTTACCCTCCTCTCTACTTTTATCTATGTTAAGTTGAGCCTAAGACTAAGCCCGTTCGTTCAGTTTATGTAACACGATCTAATCTGCGATCTTATTCCTGTTTGCAATGTCCGGATACCATCTAGTCCCGGATTCAAGTCTCGCCCGCGATAATCTAACGGTGATGCACCTGCGCAGACCTAGGATTACTGAACCCGTTTTGCGCATGTATAAATGCACACTGAGCATACACATTATTTTAATGGAGCAATGCTATCATAATCATTAAATACAAAATGGGCTCATTAAAAGGCCAACTCATATCAAAATTTTACGGCATTAACCCTTTTAATGAGTTCGAAACCATTTTGTTATTCGATTTTACCGTAGCCCGATAAAAGAAAGCCGTCTTGTTTCAAAAATGTGTCAAAAATTGTATTCCACTGTACAAGTCGGGTAGCTACGTACTTCTTAGAAGGATCTTCTCTGTGGATATTTAGAACTTTCCTCACGGAAAAAGAAATTCGCTTTTTATCTAGCTTTTCATTAGTTATTTGCTTAAGTTATAAATTATAGGCTAGTTAAATTAATTTGTAAAGCGCCCTTGAGGTGATTTTCCCACAAAAACGGCGCTATAAAAGTTATCCATTTATTATTATTATTATTATTATTAGCTAAGTTATCGAATGTAAAGTCGGCGTTTATTTTATTGATAAATTGATAACATTTAGATTAAGTTAAATACTGAGAAAAACATAAGTTATTAGAATTATTATCGCCGGCAACCATACAGTAAAGTTTTATTATTATATTTGTTGACTAGCTACACCTTGCATATCAAACACGGGTTTTAGATTAAGAAAGATAAACATTCCCGGGTTACGAATAACCTGACAATATTTGAAAAATTCCTACTACCATCATAATAAGAACAAAATGTTACTTGTGCAATGATGGAGGACTTAGCTAGGAGAGGAATTGAACCCACGACGCTCGGGTGGGAATCCGACGCGTTTGTCCATTCACCTACTGACCGGTCTTTAATCCACCCATATAAAATAATGTCTGCTAGAATACATTGTAGGTAGGTACTGTATTAGGTTGGTAGGGATTTGAAAACATGATTTTTTAAATTTGATAACTTCAATTAACATCACTTTAAAGTTTGAAAAGTTCACATTCGTAAGTACTTACAAAGGAAATTATTTTATAGTTAACTAAATAACTAACCATCACGCCGTTTCACCGCAGGGGTAGGCAGGGAGGACAAACCGCCATATAACTCTGTCTCTGACACACACCCCTTGCTTCATTCACATTCATACATCGTCTGATACATATTCTTCTGTAATTCTGACTCTTGACATGGCCCGACTCATGTATTTGATTAACTTGATCGTGCCATGTCTTCCTAGGGCGCCCCTACTTCTTCTTCCATATTTTCCGCATCATATATTATTTTCTCACTCCTTTCTTCGTTCTTTCGCTGTACATGCCCAAACCATCTAAGCGTTCCTTTCTTGATCGTATTCAGCCTTGCGTTCTTTCCGGATATCAATATTTTGTAACACGGTCATACATGGTTTTACCGCACATACCCCTCAGGGATCTCATTTTTACAGTTTCTATTATTTATAGTTAATAACGTTTTGACTACAGGTTTAGGTTATTTTCCAGATTTGTGAATTAGGTGATGTTCCCCAAATATGCCGCTATAAAAATCAACACCGTTGGTTTTTTAATAATATTTTTATTCTATTCCAACCGTGATAAGAAATATTGCACATAAATTGGAAACTTCTTGTAATCCTTGAGGCCGCACAATAACGCGGTGTTTTGTTAAACTGTACAGTTAAACAATCATTTTATTTCAAAATAATGATTTTCCCTTTTCAGTTTTTTTACTGTACTAAATCGCGTCGTGAGAACAGCGTCCATTATTCTTTAATATGTTCTCAGAGCCGGTTTAGTGAAATGACTTAAATCATATTATTTTCGTACGTAAAAGGTCTTCTTTAACAAATTAATTCTTCAAAATGTATTATTTGAACTAGTATTTTCAGGCATATTCTGACTGAAATTGGATTATATGTCCCTGATAATTTCACGCGAGGCCACCAACACATGTTTCTTCCCAGGTGCAGAAATAACTTGCCAATGGTGATGCCCCTGGGAAGACTTGCCAGGTTAATTAACTGCCTGGCAGGAAAAGTGGATATTTTTCATATGACTTATAACAAGTTTAAGCACGAACTAACTATTAAGTTCAAACTATACTTTAAACTCCCTTTTTCCCTTTAAACATCTTTGTATAATTATGAATGCAATTTTTTGTGTTTTTTGCAAAAATAAATAAATTAAAATTGCGTCGTGGGCAAATAAATATTATCGAATTAAGCTTTGTTATTTCACATTAAATTCATTTAAAAGGATATATGGGTAGTATATTTACGACACGCTCCAGAGTGGTAGATACTTTCAGTATCACCCCGTTGAAATACCATACTTGAGAATCGAAACGTTGCTTGAAATGGCTTAACTGTATTTGTTGACCAGATCTGAATAGAGGAGGTGCCATAATCCCACTGGCTCCGCCCCGGGCAGTCCGTAGCAGTTGGGGAAAAAATAAAGTGATACAAGCCTCATTCTCATAAAGGGTCTTTTAACGCGATGTTATTTTCATCATCCTGATTTTGTATGGAGTCTGATGGCAGTGTGCACAGGGTGTCTTGCCCTATCGATTTTATCGAGCTGTTTTTTCTACGTGGCTACTAAAACTCTAAACGCCGAAGTTAGCAACATCCAGAAAGTGTAATTTAAACTGTCTTTTTTCAACTAGGACTTGTTATTTAAATTGTATATTTATCAACGGTTGATATTTTAAAATTATTAACGATGAAAGGTAATCGATTTTTTTATGAGCCTATGAACCCTAATATTTTTAATACATTATTGAAACTAACCTTCCATCTGCTCCCGTCCTTCTTCCCTTTAATCATATTCCCATGTTCCCTTCCACCTTCCTCTCCTCCCTTCAACTTAGTTTAAGTTCCTAAATTAAAACTGTATTTTGGTACACTTTATTTATAATATATGTCATCAGCAGAGGAAAATTTGTAATTGGAATGATTTATTATTTTTATTATTAAACATGTATTAATTGTTGATTTTTTGTTAATTTTCTCAAAATTAAATAAATACCTTTTCGCAAAGTATTATAACCCATGTCAAAAAGGGAGTAAGTCGGGTATCCACTGCTAGTATCGACCTTGGCCGTCAGAATGAAAGTCAAGTATCCTACCCACCGGTTTATCGACTGCATCTATTTGGTCTTCATTTGGTCATCTCTCATCACATAAACTCTTCGTCTGTTTAAATCAGTCATTCCCAAAGTGGTCTATATCGACCCCCAGGGGTCGATTCCGACCTGCAAGGGGTCCACGTCAATGAACAAAAAAAAATTGGGGTTTATGAGACGTAAATGGGGGTCCACGAGAGTGGATTCCATTTAGGCAGGCCATCACAAAAATGTTGGCTTCCCGCAAATGTAATAATCCACCTCACAGATAGTACCTATGTAGGTACTTACGTAATACTCTCTTATAATAGACATTAATTCCCTAATTATATTAATTTTTTGTCGATTTGCTAGTACTTTTCGATTTCAAATCTCTACCGACTAGTGCTTTTTTTTCGGAGAGGAATTTTTGTTGATTTGATAGCACTTTTCGATTTGAGATCTCTACCGACTAGTACTGTTTTTTGGCGAGTTTGACTTCAATTGAAGTGTTCACCGCGAAGGGTACATTTCAAAGAACTAGCATTTCCTGAAGCGTTCACAAAACTTTGAAGTTTTTTCCAACGCTAAAAAAAACAATATTAGGAAAGCAGGGGGTCTATACAAAACAGAAAAATCGGCAAGTGGTCTACAGGACAAAAAAGTTTGGGAACCTCTGGTTTAAATCGATGAAAAAACGTAAACAGTTGTTTATTCCCACGTCCTAAAGTCTTGCCGTCGATCATTTTACTCCCTTACGAACGAAGCTTATTTTTTCGAAAAAGTTCTTGTTTAAAGCAGATCTCTGCTTGACCGCTTGAACCTGCGTACAAGATGAAAAGTACCAGACATTCATCAATGTCTTTGGTCCATTCCGCACCTGCCTAAAATGAGTTTTGAAAGTGAAAACGACGCAACGTTTATTTGGCTGTCTAGCCCAGCACTTAAATCAATTTGGTCTACTACAAGCGTCTGTAACGGGTTCTTGTGTTGTTCGTCCTCCACTTTCTTCGCCGTTGGAAAGTTACCTGTTTGAACTTTTTAAGTATTTTCATCATATAAAAAAAGTGCGCGGTAAAATAATAATTAATGTTTTTTATCCAAAACGCCAAAAACCGATATGTTTGTCGAAGCTCGAGGGGTTCAGTGGCCACAGAGTGGGAAATGTCTAAGAATATTTGTAATTTTTTAAGAATATCAGTGAATTCTTGTTTTGTTGCAATTTCATCGTCGAATCAACTAAATTAAATAATCGTTTAGTAGTAGTTGCAATTTATTATGAAGGTTATCAGTTACAAGTCACCAATCAAAAGTGCTTAGTTGCTAGATTGTCAGGTAGATTAGGTACTTTTTTTTCTTAGTTTGTACGTTATTTACCTGGTTTTAAAGTGCCAAAACGGCGCTGTAATAATTAATCATTTATTTATCTCAAAATTCTAAAAAATCAATTTTTTTTGTTTTGTAATACTGATTCATTCGAATGATAATAGATTCCTTAAGGGCCAGCACCCAAGAATGGCGATAAACGTCACTTTGTAGCATTCTAATACAAACAATACTACAGATGATTTATTTCCATTTTTTTTGTAGTTAGAAAAATGTCTGAGGTTTCCAGTGAATACAATTTTTTTTAACTGTTGTCCTTTAAATTCTATGAAAAACAAACTGAAATATCAGTGAAAGGTGCCGTTTTAAAACCAGTAAAGGCATATTTGAACGTTTTACTTAAAATTGCAGTATGCATTTCATAAAGAATTTAAAATATTACTCTTTAAGAATTGTATTTACAAGAAACCTTAGACATTTTCCTAACTACCCGTATGGAATTGAAAGATAAATAATTTTGTAGTTTTGCTTGTACTAGAAAACCAAAAAGTGTGTATTTTTGGGTGCAGACCCTAAACACTAATTAATCAATTTAAAAAAATCACAGTTAAAAAAAATAAATATATGTTAATGGTTTCTAGGGTAGCTAATTAATTAAATGTGTAGTTTTATTGCAACGCTCCACCCTCTCTGGTAAAAGCAAGCCTCATAGTCGTAGACTGACATAAGTTTCAATTTTTAAAACTACCCTGGACATGTGCGAGAGATGAAGATGGATGGAATTAAATCTGCAAAAACTATTTTTCGAATTGGCAAGGATCAGGGATGTCCCCTTTGATTGATCAATCGTTTTCGTTGGTCGGTTTTAGCCAATCACCCCACCTAAACATTAAAGTAAAGTCCTGCCTCCCGTGGGCACACACTGGACACAAAATTGGTTTCATCAACCGCCCTTAATTGAACACCTCCGTGGTGTTTGGACATCGCCTGATAATTGACTTTCCGTCATTTGATGACATGTTGAAGTTTGCCACGTAGAGTGTATGCAGCTTAAAACAGCTCAAATTTCCTCTTCAATGTTGATATTATTGAATAGTTATTTTTTTTAACTCTTTTTTTATGTGATGTGATAACGCACAAGATTTTTAACTGGCTGTAGCAGTCGGTCACAGTGCCGTAATTTGAAAAATGTTTGAGTCTTAAAATCCTGATAGATAGTAGAGAGAAGAGGAAGAAGGTTGGGAAGTACTTTGTTATTCAGATCTAGCCACTAAACATAGCTGAAGCCATTTTAAGCAACGTATTGATTCTGAACGGTGGTGTCTTATTAGGGCGATTCTGCGAGTATTTTCCACTCTGACACGAAAGGAAAAAGGAAACAAATACAAGGAATTGAAAAAAGTATGCGTCGTACACATTACTAATGTAAATGTCAAACTGACAATACACTTTTATCAAAAAGCCAACTCCCATACACTTGCGGGCGAATTATTTCATTCGTTCATAAATAAGGCTTTACTCTAAGCCACTTACTTAATCCTTGTCTCATTTATTTCATCCATTAACCCCCTTTTCTTATTGTACCCCTATAAACCGCTATAATCCCCCAACATTGTAGTACGACTCAATCGTTGGTGAACAATAATTTATATTATCTCCATTATTTGCCATACAGATTTCCCTTTTCAATTTCTTTAGTTTTAATATTTTCGTAGACAGCAATCACTTTGTGGTTTGACATATTTAAAGAAATGAAAAATAACTTATCATTATTCTTTAATCACCTTATCAGTTGACGTTTTGTCTCTTTCAATTCATATTATCTGTCTCTTTCTATCTGTTCCTTTGTTATAATTTAAATGTTATTCTGTTGCTTTCTCATTGTTCTGTTATTTTATATTTTGCTCTCCCTCTGTCTCGTATGCATATATAACTGCACACTTTGAATTTTTTGTTTAGTTTAATTTTGTACTCTGATGATGCTCAGGCTAAAGCGAAACAGGTCGGTCACAAAAATTAAAATAATATCCGTGGTCTTATACAAAGTTATTTTTTCATATCTTTAGTTTTAGCTTGTACTTGTTACGAAACCATCATAACTGACAACAATTCCAACAAAGTGAGAGTGCTGGTCATTAGACAATGCCGACACAACAAAAACAACACGACACAAGTGTGTCAGAAACAACAGCCAACAACATCTAGAACTCGTATTCTTGAAGACTTGTTGTATTTTTATTAGTTGCTTAAACATGTGCTCATGATAATTTCAGTAGAACGACTACTGCGAACAAAAATTATATCTGTAATTTCAGAGGTAAGACGTAAAGTTATTTACCTTTGATAAGGATCGCCGAAATTTATGACAGTTTAAAAAATATTTATTGCAACCTATACACCATACATATATTTGTACAAAATTATCAATGACACCACACCAAAGGAAATTAAAATAAACTAAAATAATGAAATACACAGAAATGGAATGAGGAATAGAAAACGCACAACATTCTCTACTCAGCACCATTAGAAACACAAACATCAAAAGCTCTTTTAAAAAAAAAACATTACTCACCAACGCCAAGTTTAATTTATCACGTAGGTACTATATTTTCAAAATTGTCATCAACTAGGTAGCTGAAAAACCACTTTTGTAGATTGTCATCCCAACACAGGCGTATGCATAGTGGGATAAGCAATATACCAGACAGTAAAAAAATGTTGCAAGTAAAACAATAAAATGAATAAATTACCGAAATTGAAAAAAGTGCCTGGCTATTCAGATCTTACGTAATATACTAAACAATACGCTTTCATTTGTGAGTACGTATGAGTGTGAACTTTTCAAAATTATCAAATTAAAAAATAATAATAAAAACACTTATTTTTATTCTATTTTGGAAATTGGTGGAATCAAGCAACTAATATTTTTTCTTTGAAATTCTAGTTACATCCAGTGATTTTTCACGGGTACAGCTAGTAAAATAGTGTCTCGATCGCGATCGTTATTCTTTTTAGTTTCTTACTTTTTCTGTTTCATTTTTACGTTGAAGATTATTGATATTATTTCAGTAATTAATATTCTTATAAAAAAACATAAAACTTTAGTTAATTCTACTTTAAAAAATAACAATTTACATAACATATATGACGCAATTTTATGATATTTCACCCCAAGTGTGCTGTATCAGTTAGTTACTTGGATGCTCAATTCAAGGTGCCTTTTATTTAAAATTATTCCCACGGTTACTTTTACTCGATAACACAAACCAAAGCAATGTTATTTATTTTAATAATCAAACCATCCAACATAATATTTGGATAATTTGTATGGCGCCGTTTTTTTAAAAAATCACCTCAGGGCGCCGTATTCTTACTTCCGATAGTGTAAACATTACGGGTCATGCAAATTTATAGTGATATTCCAGTAGAAATGAGGTAAATAAAAATAATATTAGTTTGTATACATATAAGCACACCATCACGATGTTATCCAACTTAACGAAATAATGCTGACGTGATTGAAAAATACTGTAAATTAAAGTCACTTTCGATCTTGTCTGAGAGAAGTCTCGCCCGAGAGGTTAGTATCGCGCCATAGGCCATACTCGCACCGCTGTGTTCATTTCAGTATTGTAACGTTGTAGTTAAATGTACTTTGGTATGTCGGAGTGTAACGGAAAGAATTTTAATTCGGTTTATCCTCTTGCTTTGAGTTCTCGGTAAACACGGATAAAGTTGATTGAACTCTTGCTTTTATTTCGAGGAATGCCTGTTATTAATATCAGTTTATGAAGGGATATTCTATTTGAGAGTGATGTTAGTAGGAGCATAGTTCAAATTGTTTCATAAAGCCAATACAGTATGTAAGCCTGGTAATTGTATTAATTTCTACTCGTATGAAAGTTGCCAAGTTTACTGTTAAAGTACTACCAAATAATTAATTAAATTTATCACAAAGTTTTAAAAGGCGATGAATTTTCGATAGATGGCAAACCGAGAGAATACCGGGCTAACTAGGCCCCCCTGTTCTATAAAAAAATCGATTTATTACAGGTTGTTCAGAAATTTATGTATTTGTCAAGAGAAATATTTTTTAAAAAATTATTTCATATTAGTTACTTGTACATCAAAGTTTACAAAGTATCTCATTATTTCATATTCTTTTTGATAAATAATAATATTATAACTTATAAACTACTTATTATTTCAATTTATATGTATTTCAAATGGTTCTTACAGGCTATTTTGAATTTATTAATCGGTATAATTTTTATGGTTTTCGGCAGCGCATTATAACATTTGATCCCAAAATATTTTGGTAACAAGTTGTTCTTCATTTTATGTATAAACATAACATTTGTCATAAGATATAAATTGCGAGATTGACGGAAGTGAGCTGATTCCGGAGGATTTTTATTACAATTTTGGTTGGTATTTTTACAGTATTTTTTAAACTAACTAACCATTACGCCGTTCTTCCGAAGAGGTAGGCAGAGAGAATGTACCGCCATACAACTCTGTCTTGGCACACACTCATTGCTTCATTAACATTCATAAATCGTCTCATACATACTCTTCTGTTATTCTGACTCACATCTTGACATGGCCTAACTCAGGTATTTGATTCACTTGATCGTGCTATTTCATCTTTCTCGGGCGTCCCCGACTTCTTCTACCATTCACTTTATTGCTATCTATTCTTCTCACACTCGTTCGTTCATCCGCTCTACGTGCCCAAACCATCTCAGCGTCTCAAAATATTTTATTTAACTCTCATATTTGTATCTGTTTCTTCTGGACGCAGATAACTATTTTTTGATTTGTTTCTAGCTGAAAATAGTTACCTTGACTTTCAAACAGAAAAAAAACTGTGCACATTTCGTGATGTCTTAATGATGGAATGAGCTGAGACAAACACAAAAAACTCTGCTTTATAGTTGAGATTAGGGATATTTCAGATCTCGTTAAAGAGTAGTAGTGTAGTTCCTATAAGATCGTTTTCAGAACATGTCGTGGACATTTGTCCCCTTCTAGACATCGCTTAAGTTGCGAAGCTTATCCTACGCTTCATTGGCCATGATTAACTGCACTATCCCTGCCTTGGTCCCATCAACCACACACTTGGCCATTATACCCACTGGACGCTAGGAACCAGGGCTGTCAGCCGGTAGATAAACACGCATCATTCTTTAATCTTGGATTGGTTCGTTACATTGAATCAATTGCATCATCGGAATGGCAATAGACCGGGATAAACCAGGAAAACCGGGAATCAACACGATGATGTCAGTGATTAGTATCTTAAAACTCCATTCAACTTGGTATCTACCAACAGTAAAAGTCCATTTTTAGTCATGTATTTTTTTCCTGAAGATAGTAACGCAATTTTAAAATGAATAAAAACATTTTATATTTTCGTAGAAAGCAATCGCTTAGTGCTTTGACATATTTAAAGAAATTTAAAAAATAGCTTTGTATAAGACCACGAATATTATTTTATTTTTTATGACCGAACGGTTTCGCTTAGCCTAAGAATCATCAGGGTACAAAATTAAACTTAACAAAACATACAAAGTGTGTGGTTATACTCGTATATACATACAACGAAAGAACAAAATATGAAATAAAACAACAGAACAATGAGAAAACAATAGAAAACATTTAAATTATAAGGAATAATTTATTATTACTAATTTCTTATTTTATTTTTGATTTTGTTCTCCTTCTATATGTAATCGTATATATAACCGCACACTTTGTAATTTTTGCTAGTTTAATTTTGTACCCTGATGATGCTTAGGCTGAGCGAAACTGGTCGGTCATAAAAAATAAAATAATATCCGTTGTTTTTACTTCGTCAACTTTTAAAGGCACGGTTATGTTTTGAAACGGGCTCATCAATAATCAAATTTTAAAATTAGATCAGTATTTTGAAAATGTCTCAATTATCTTTTGAAACTTGCTCTATTTAATTTTTTGACTGGTTATCATTCGTCTTTTGGAACTGGCTTAATCTTTTATGATTGACTCAACCAGACTACAAAACTTCTTCGATCATCTTTTGAATCTGGCCTTTTTATGTGAACACCGTTTAGGAGCCAGTCGGACTATGACTTCCCCAATGGGGGTATGTTGTGTCGCTGAAGGGAGGGTGGAGGGGAAGGAAATAGGCAAGAGGAAGGTTAGCCTAGTCGTGTTTAGAAACTGTCTCAATATCCTTATTGATCTGGCTTCATCAACTTCTGAAACTGCTTTCAATACTTTTTATACTGGCTCCATATTTTGAAATTGACGTATATCAGTTTCGCGAACCCTACAGGTGAATAATAGGTGAGTAATCATCCAATAAGCTCTCAAACAGGCATTGCGGTCGCTTCTTCGCACCAGACAATCCGAAAGAGAAATTAATTTGTCATTCGTCTCTAGCCTCTAGTGCAGATGTACCCGCGACGAGGGACCGAGGCGAGGTGATCTAGGTCAGGCATGGCAAAGATGCGGCCCGCGACCTCAATTAAATCGAATAACTTGAACTTATTGCTGAATTTTATAGTCATTTTGCACATTTGCGAGCTAAACATTTTAATATAAGATGGTAAAATTATTTTTCAAAAGCTTAATAACTCTACTTCGATTTAAAGAGGAAATTATCGATAATTATTGATAATTAGCTACCATATTAATTATGTACCTATTATGTTTTGTCGCGGGCTGTTAAAAAGTGAATTTAGATACTTTTTTAAGATTACTGCTAACAGCCTATCATACAAATTAAGGCAATTCTGCTATCCATTTTTAGACATGACTTTCTGAAGAGTTTTAAGTTCCTATCTGTATTCTGTCGAGTACTTAGTATTAAGTAGGTACTCCCCAACCTTTCTCTACCCTATATCTTTACCTTTTCTACTGTTTTCCTCATAACATACCCCAATTGAGGATGCCATAGTATCGCTGGTTCGAGGCAGTTAGGACTCTCGTGCGGAATTTCCATATATTAAAAAGAAAGAGGTTGGCACCCCTGACGTGTGTATTGTTTCACAAGTGTGCCAACGAGACGGTTATTAATTATGAATATTTAGCTGAGACGCGACTGCGGATTGTGGCATCTAAGAGTATGGACGAATTCAATGGACATTATTAGAGTTAATGCGCCTTACGTACGTGCAATTATTGCACATTAATGCATCTGGCTTCTTATTCTTCACGTTAAACGAAGAATGAATTATTTATAATCTATTTCTGCTTCCCCTTTGTTTCTTTATGCGACATGAGTTGTTTCCAGGTTATTTAGAAGATAATAATTGGTCGGGGACGGCCCGTGAAGATGACACAATCGGGTGAATCAACCGCTTAAGTCGGGTAATAAATGTAAATAATTCGGATAACAGGAAAATATGCATGCATGTGAATGAAGCAAATGGTGTGTCTTAAGACAGACTCTTTTGTGGGGTTTAAAACTCCTTTTCCTACCTCTGCAGAAAAAAACGGATTTTTGGTAATTTTAATTATCTTAGTAACTCATTGACGAGACAAATGGGTGTCTGGTAACCATAGAAGCGCTGTTGACGAATTTTCAGTTCATGTGTGTTTCACGCCCAGCATAATTTAGTTTATTTTTTTAGTGAATACCGTACAAGAGTCTCAATAGGTCCCAACTCGTCTAGAGCCAGTGAGGCTATTGCATCCCCAATTGGGGTATGTTGTGAGGCTGAAGGTAGTGGGGAAGGGAAGAAGATGGAGAAGAAGAAGGTTGGGAAATACCTGGCTATTTAGATCTGGTTACCAAACCACGCTTAAGTTATTTCAAGCAACGTTTCAAAACAGTGTAACCTAATCTGACAGCTTATAAAGGCATCGTGGATATCCTTATACACCACAAAAATATATAATCGTTTTTAAACTGGCATTGGAAACCAGGTTCATTATTTTCATATTATTTAGATTTACAATTTTTTGTCTCTGTGACCTCACCACCAATGTAAAGACTATTATTCAGTTTCGCTCTGGTGAAAATATCACCACCATTCTTAATTTGTTTATTTTTTGTTTTATTTATCCTATATAACAATTATTACACTAGTTTTTGCTATGGTCACTGGGAGGAGCTCCCTTTATTTGATAAACTTACTTTTTATTTTATTTGGGAAAACATACAGTTTTATATACATTTTGATATATTAAGTAATTACATTGTTGGATTAACCAGTGAAATTTCCGCTATAAACTATAAAAGCAATAACAATTTTTATTTTTTTTTATCAGAGGAAAAAAAATGATAATGTTTAAATTAGCAACATTTTTACAGAAAAATTTTAAAGGAATACAATAAAATTCAAGGTCTGTTCATTTAGTTTTTAAGACACGTTAAGTAAAACAAATTAAAATTATGTGTCATATATAGAAGAAGTTGAATAAAACTATATAATAAACAATGCATCATAGAATGTAACCCAAAATGATTAATACAAACAAGAAAAAAAAATAACACAACTGTTTATAAAATACAGACAAATAATTAATAACATGAAATATTATTACGTTAAGCATTATATTTGAGTAGCCTGGTTTTCTTAACATCATCTACCCTTTCAACTCGCTCCATTTCCTACTGCTTCACAACATTTCCCAGTATAATAATAATAATATTTGGATAATTTGTATAACGCCGTTTTTTTGAAAAAATCACCGCAAGGCCGCTGTACAGATCTTATTTTTCTATTATTACATATTAATTCCTAGTTTAGAGGGTGCCAAAATTCTACCAACAGTTGGCCCTATACCGGTCATAACTAACCTTTACGCCGTTTCACCGCAGAGGTAGGCAGAGAGGACAGACCGCCATACAATTCTGTCTTAGCCCACACTTCTTGCTTCGTTCACATTCATACATCGTCTCATACATACTTTTTTTGTTATTCTGACTCTTCACGTGACCCGATTCAAGTATTTGATTAACTTGATCGTGCCATGTCTACCTCAGGCGTCCCCGACTTGTTCTTCCATTCACTTTCGCAACGTGTATTATTTTCACACTCCTTCGTTCATTCGCCCTACATGCCCAAACTATCTAAGCGTCCCTTTCTTGCTCCTATTCATTACGCTTACATCGGCCTTGCATTCTTTCCGGATATCCACATTTTTAACACTGTCATACATAGTTTTACCGCACATACGTCGCAGGGATCTCGTTTCCACAGCATTTTGTCTACTTTTATCCTTCCTCTGCCAGTTCCATGCCTTACTGCCTTTCATCAGGGTTAGTATAAGCGCTCCATTTTGGACTGCTAGCTAGACCGATACCGGTCATAACATAAAAAAACTTTTTTTTTATCTATGTAAAAAATTATGGCGTTCTACGTGCATGAAAATCGTCACTATGGCGCCTCCAGCGGTGCTTGCAGTGCGTTGAACTCCACAGTATAAACATTTATTAAAAAGTAAACCAAACCTGTCAATAATTAATCGTCAAACACTAGACCTTCGTTAAACTTTCCTTTCCCCCCTCCTCGCAAATACCCGCCCATGTAAAACGTGCTCCGTGACGTCAAGATGCGTCCGATGACGTCACACATTCTCGGGGCAGTCTCACGCACGTGGTAGCGGCGTAATTCGAAAACCGGACACCTTTGGTATTTGCCGGTTGTTTTTATGCTGCCAATGAACTTCAGAATGATAGTAAGGCGTGCGGGCTTCGAATGATTCGAACTTGTGTTTCGCATTCTGTCATCATTAATTCGCTTGTCAATCGAACCATTCTCAGTGAATAGATTAATAAAAAATATATTTTTTTTAATATTTCATCTTTAATCTGTTATTATTTCTTTTTTTTTTATATCTCAAATTTCATTTTTCGAAAGCCAGGCGTTGTACACTTTATTACTTCTGTGTTTTAAAATAGTTTTATTATATTACTGTGCAATTAGTAGACCGGTTAGTAGCTGAGTGGACAAACGAATCGGATTCCCACCCGGGCGTCGTGGGTTCAATTCCTCTGCTAGCTAAGTCCTCCATCATTGCACAAGCAACATCTTCAGCTTATTATGATGGCAGTAGGAGTATTCAAATAGTGCCAGGTAATTTGTAACCCGGTAATGTTTCTTTCTTAAAAAAATTTAAAAAATTTTTTTTTAGTGTAACTTACTTTTTTCAGTCTATTTATGGTAAATTTTACCATATTAGTGATTGAAAATTAAAATATCTCACAACCTTAAAAAAGGTTCACTTTATGCCGTTGCAATAATTCAGGACTTTAAGTTCCTTGGTATGCCGTCTGCCACCAAGCTCCAGATATTTTATACAAATTATTTTTGAAATGAGCTTAAATTCAAACCGCTCCAAGCGGCATTTGTCCCCCGATCAGTGCTGTCTACCATCAAGTATATCGTTGCCGGAAAGGCAAAAGTGCTGAAGCGCCATTTTGGGAAGTTTACACCAGAGCACTTGAAAGTTCTTTTTGTTTTACAATAAGTCTTTAGTACCTGGTTGAATTTTGGGAAAAAATTAACACAGCTAACTCGATGTTGTTATTTGAAGCGACAAAAAGTTAAAACAGTCCCTAACTTGTGCCGCTTGAGTCAAGCCTTCTCTTAAATGGTAAATATATTTAAATGGGTGAAGCGCCACAAAAGTCTTCAGAATCAAACGAGAGTCAGAGCATTCGATGCAGAAAAAAAAACTGATTAAAATTGCATATTTAACTCATTTTTGACCAAAGTGTCGCTTAAGCCTTTTCCTTTCCAGAAACGATTTTATCAACAATAAGAAGATTCTATACTTGTCGTAAAATTTGCAGAATAGGCTAATAAATCACACCTGCAGTATGAAGTCATTATTATCACGCACCATAGCTAACATTCTCGTGAAATTACCCAACATTAATTATTATTCATGTGAAGAAATTGCATATTAGACTGCTTAATTAGAGGTGATCTCTAAGGAGGGCTGTTTCTTCGTTGTGTCATAGTTAATTTTAAATATTAAAATGACCAGAGGATACCCACTACAGGAAATGTGTTTCTGCTTCCATTAAATTTGAATTATTAATTTGGAATGTCATCTTATTAACAATAACGCAAAGATTTTTTTAAAGTTCCCTCTCAGTAGTATAAGTAATCATTAATACTAAGTCTTGTACAGTGTTTCATTATTATGGTACTTGTTATCAATATTTTGTTGTAAACAGTGCATTATAATAAAATATACAATGGCAATGGTTTAAAAATAGTAACATTAAGCTGTAAACTGTGCATTATGTTATAATGATACGATGGTAATGGTATAATATTAACTTATTTTATATATAAATACCGCACAAGAGTCTCAACTGATCCCAACCGTCTAGAGCCAGTGAGACTATGGCATCACCAGATAGGGTATGTTGTGAGGCTGAAGGTAGTGGGGAGGGAAAGGAGATTGGAAAGAAGAAGGTTGGGAAGTACCTGGCTGTTCAGATCTGGTCACCAAACACGGCTGAAGCCATTTCAAGCAACTGTAATGGCCCACCCAGTTGCACCCGTGTGCAATTTACCCCATGTCACTAACCATTCATACAAATGTCCTTTTGTATTTCTTAATTGCTTACTTTAATGTCTTTCGATCTCTTAAATTGTGTTGTAAAGATCGATTTCTAAAATTCTTTTGAACATGCATTATCCCACCGCATGACTATGATCTTTAAGTTGACCATTACTACGACTCTCCATTCTACCCTCGACCTATTTCATCTCATGCATTCCTATTCAGATCAGGTACTTAAACATATTCAGTTCAAGGTTTAATTATTGTACTTAATAAATTCTTCCAATAAAAAATATTCAAGTAAAGTGATTATATTTTATTCTACATCCCCGAACAATAGTGCGCCTTACCCAAGGAGCATCTGTCGAGTTCATCAGTGAACATTACCCAGCGATTCGATTCCAAATGGTGGTCTTTCACCAGGGCGAGTATCTACCACTTTGGAACGTGCCGCAAATATACTTTTTATTATTTTTATATGAATTAAATGTGTTATGACCCATATTAATTAAATAAAAGTTATTGGCGCACGCCGGGTTTGAACACGCGACCTTTGGATTCGTAGTTGAGCGTCTTATCACTGACGGAGGCCGTCAACTAATTTTTAAAATCTTTTTATTTATTAAATTATGATGTAAACTCTATTCTGAACCTGCTCTCAATACAGGATTTCCTAACGAGACAGACACAACACTATCACCTTTATATTATAATGTAAAAAAATAAGAAAAAAATTCCTTGGAAATTCTAATGTAAAACTTTTTTTTCACTTTTACACAGAATTAAAAAAATAAATATATATTTACTTTAAAAACAATTGAAATATTATCCATTAACGATAAAATATGCATATTCACCTTTAGTCCACACCTTTATAAGACGTAATAAATATACCAAACCATATCATTAAAAATAACTGAGTGAACAAACGCATCGGATTCCCACCCGGGCGACATGGGTTCAATTCTTCTGCTAGCTAATAATAATAATATTATTTGGACGATTTGTAAAGCGCCGTTTTTGTGAAAAATCACCTCATGGGCGCTGTACAGATCTTATTTTCTATTATTACATATTAATTCCTAGTTAAAATAAGAAAATATACAGGAACACACTAACCTGGCAGGTCCCATCAGATAGACACACTTATTAACTAAAAATTATGATTTATTTTTTTAATATTATTATTTATTTTTTTCCGATTTAGGGCATGGGAGCGAAATTAAAAAATGGGCTTTCTGAATTTGTCGCTATATCCTCCATCATTACACAAGCAAAATTTTTCGCTAATTATGATGGCAGTAAGAGTTTTTCAAATATTATCAGGTTATCCATAACCCTGTTTGTCTTTCTTTTAAAAAAATACAAGTAATTTTTTTACGTAAATAAATCACCACAAACTCAACCACACAATTATTTATATCTGATTTCATTCGAAAGATGTACAGCCGATTTTATCATTTTATTAAATCAGATTATACGCAACTGTTAAAGTGCGTAAGTGTTGACAGCAAAAAACTCTGACAAAATTTGTCCATGTCATTCCCTCGCGCGCACAATTCGTAGCCTAATTTCATAATAATTGATTTGGGTCTTGTCGAATAATTGCCGGTGGTTTTTTGTGTCTTTTGCCCGCAGCATCGGGGGAATTCCTGCTAGCAGTTGTTGGTCGTTGTACGCGGTCAGTGAAGTAATAATAATAGTTACATCGGCTGTAACAAGTGCAAGCCGGCTGCATTGTTATCTGTTGTGGAATGCGTGGGCGAGTCTGGACGCTGAGTCTGGTGGTGATTACCCAGTCGTCTCCGACCGTCTGGCTCTTACTAATGAGTGGGCATGTGTTAGGAGTTCGGCCAACCCAACACAACCGTTGTGCCGTGATACATTGCTTTCAAGAGAAGAAAAAATGTTTATAGGTACATACATAGTCTGTTCAAAAGAAAAGGTGAATTTTGAATTTTCGCGGGCTGTGTACATTCGATTATCGTTTTTTTTTTGTTATGTTGATATACATATGTTTACCATATGTTAGCATTATCAACCATTTTGGATTAGTGGTTTGTTTTTGACAACTGGAAAGGTTAGTCACGTTTTTGTGTGTTCTTCGAAATTTACTTTTGAAAAAAATGGATCAAAGAATAAAATCCATGATTTGTAAAAAATCGAAGAACACACAAACACGTGACTAACCTTTCCAGTTGTCAAAAACAAACCACTAATCCAAAATGGCTGATAATGCTAACATATGATAAACATATGTGTACCAACATAACAAAAAAAAACGATAATCGAATGTACACAGCCCGCGAAAATTCAACTTTTCTTTTGAACAGGCCTCGTATATAATTAACAAACTACCCAATAATCACGCCGTTTCCCCGCAGGGGTAGACAAAGAGGACGGACCGCCATACAACTCTGTCTTGGCACACACTCCTTGCTTCGTTCACATTTATACATCGTCTCATACATATTCTTCTTTATTCTGACTCTTCACGTCGCCCGATTCAAATATTTGATTCACTTGATCATGCCATGTCCCCGACTTCTTCTTTTATTCACTTTTGCATCATATATTATTTTCACACTCCTTTCTTCGTTCATTCGCTCTACATGCCCAAACCATCTAAGCGTTTCTTTCTTGATCCTATTTATTACGCTTACATCAGCCTTGCATTATTTCCGGATATCCACATTTTAACACGGTCACACATGGTTTTACTGCACATACGCCTCAGGGATCTCATTTCCTGAACACTCAGCAATAATTAATAAAAAAAAAAAATAAGTGTTATTAATTATTTTAAAAAATGATCGTAATAATAGTATAAATATAATTATAAAATGTGATTATCCGGAAATAATTCGAGGCTGATGTAAGCGTAATGAATATTATTAAAAAAGGGACGCTTGGAAGGTTTGGACATGTAGAGCGGATGAACGAAGAAAGGAGTGAAAGGAAAATATATGACGCGAAAGTTAATGGTGGAGAAGTCGGGGTTGCCTGAGGAAGACATGGCACGATCAAGCCAATCAAATTCTTGAATCGGGACGTGTCAAGAGTCAAAATAACAGAAGAATATGTATGAGACGATGTATGAATGTGAATAAGGAGTATGTGCCAAGACTCTACCCTGCGTTGAAACGGCGTGATGGTTAGTTAGTTATTTAAAAAATGTATTGATCGTATATGTTTGTGGCGCGTTGCAAAGTGGCAGATACGCTCAGTATCGCCGTGGTGATAAACCATCATTCAGAAACGAAACGTTGCTAGAAATGGCACCAGCCGTATTTGGCGACCACATCTGAATAGCCAGGTTCTTACCAATCTTTTTCTTCCCCGTCTCCTTCCCCTCCGAGATGCTTTGGTCCCCTGGCTTCGCGCAATCAGACTATTCGACTCCTAGGCTCCAGACAGGCCAGTGAAATTGATTATCAGCTATTAAGAATTTCGGTATTTGAAAAGGTTTGATCAATTTCACTAGGAGGAAGGAAAAAAAAAACCTACTTTCGGCACACTGACACGCCCAAAACACATTTCGATCGTTGTATCTCTTCAGCAAGCACGCCCCACTGTTAAATTTGGCCGCCATCTCTGGTCTGGAGCCCCTAAATACCTGAAAAAAACCCTTGACTCTGTGCAGAAACGGACGGTCCGTTTGATAGATTCTCCTATCTTAACAAACGGATTGCAAATTTTGGAGCACAGACGTCAGGTGGGAATGCTGTCCTTGTTCTACAGGTATTTCAATGGAAGATACTCCGAGGAACTTGCGTCATTGATCCCTTCGGCACCGGTGCATAGTCGGAAAACTCGCCAAACACGCGCCCAACATTAGTACACGGTTGAAATTCATTACATGAAAACGGGTCGCTTTTACGACCCGTTCTTATGTTCAACAGCTCGGCTATAGAACGATTTGACGGCCTCTGTGTTTCCTCCCTCCTTCAACATGGGTCTCTTCAAGACCCAAGTTCACTCCTTCCTTTCCTCAAAAAGACCCTCCGCACAGCATCCCCAAAGATGACTTAGGCCTTGAGGGAAATTATTTCCCTTTAGGCCTCCTGTGTGGGGTTATTATTTAAAAAAAAGTAGTTCTACTAATAATAATAACAGTGGATTTATATAGCGCAGTTTTGTCATAGTTCACCTTAAGTGTTGAGTATTTATTTTTCTTAAGGTATTTTACATAGTATCCTGGAAGCTTTTACCTGCATTCAAACCACATAGAACCGAGTTAAGGAAAAATGTTCAGAATTAAGCGTGATTAACCAAAGAAGGAATTCGCAGGACTTCCTTTCCAATCCTGTTCTCATACTTTTCTGTATTTGTTTATTTTTATGTGTTTCTAATCGCAGCTGTTTAGTCATTGTTACAAGTTCATTAAAATTAATTAATTTTACGAATCTTCATTAGACAGGCTGTGCCAATTGTATTTTTGCGCTAATAAATGAAATCCGAAACTTTGAAAAGTCCCAAGTCAAATGGATGGATCACCGCGGAGACCTTCGTTTTCTTCAAAAAATATCTTGCCGATGGTTAGCGTGGTCGAGTGGTAAGACGCTTGACTACGAAATTTAGAGGAAATAATGCAAGGCTGATGTAAGTATAATGAGCAAGATTAAAAAAGGGACGTTTAGATTGTTGGGACATGTAGAGCGGATGAGTGGAGAAGTGAATGGTAGAAGAAGTCGGTGACGCCAGAGGAAGATATGGCACGACCGGATGAATCAAATACTTGATTCGGGTTATGTCAAGAGTCAAAATAACAGATGAGTATGTACTCACGTATGACACGATGCGTGAAGGAAGGAGTGTGTGCCAAGGAGTTTTGAGGCGGTCCATCCTCTTTGCCTACCTCTCCGGGGAAACGGCATGCTACTTAGTTAGTTATGCTATGGATAAATATTATGCCGTTTGTTTTTTATTCATGATTAAATATTACGTTTGTGTCTATGTGTGGATGTTTTCTCTGTAGGTTCTTTCAATATGGTGGGCATACAGGTCAGTCGCATCGTTATTAACATTTCTGTCTTAATTGTTCCAGGTCTATCAACAGCCCAGCGCACCCTCTCAGAGTCCCTGGAGCAGTTCGACTTCGAATGCATCGGCCAGTCCCTCACGGAAGATGAACTGGTCATCTCCAAGTCTCTCAAGCAGTTTGGACTGCTCATCTCGTCCGTGGAGGATGAGAGAGACAGGATGGTAAGAATACAACTTAGCTACATAATATTGTAGTCCATACAAAAACATTTTGTTTAGAAGGTATGCTCACGAGAGACGGAACGGTTGGCATTGTTTCGAAGGAAACTCTATTGATATTGGACTGAATGCAATAGTCGTTAATTAAAAGTTGTCAAAAGGAGCGACTAAAAGTTGGTTTTTTGAAATGGCGGTAAGGCATGAAACTTCCAAAGAAAGGACAAAAATAAACTGAACACCAGAAATTAGATCACTTTATTATTTAAAAAAAAACAACTAATGCACTAATCGAGGATCATTTCGAATCGTGTTTTCCTGTTTTCATTTCTTTTAAATTTATAAGACTACAATCAAACAAACTCTTATTTGATAACCCCTTGCTACAGTAAAGCCGTTTTTAAAAGGAAATCAAATATTCGGCGTCAAGATCATTTGGCGTGGAAGTCGCCGCTCGGCCATTCAAGCAGAGCGTCGAACCCATATTTTTATCATGAATTTCTATAACTTTTATTTGTGATAATTTGGAGTACCAGGATGAACGAATTTCGTATATCGTCCCTGGAAAGGAAAATGAGCTGAAGCGCCATTTTGGGAAGTTCACACCCCAGTACCTGGACTTTACCAGACTACAGAGTATCTGGTTGGATTTTGAAAAAAAAGTTAACTCAGGTAACTCAATGCTCTCACTGAGTTATTGGAAGCGACAAAAAGCTGAATGAGTCGCAAACTTGTGTTGCTTGAGTCAAGCCTTCTCCCAAATGGTAAATATATTTCACATGGCTGAAGGGCCACAAAAGTTTTCAGAATCAAACGAGAGTTCCAGCATTCGATGTATAAAAAAACATGATCAAAACTGCATTTTTGACGAAAGTGTCGGTCCCTTTTGAGTTTCCAGCGAAAATATGTTTTTTTTAAAATTATTTATTATTTGCTTCCAGATATAAATATAAAAATAGTCAACTTCATAAAAAAATCGAATAAAATGCTTTAAAAGAATATTTTTTTGATTCGTTTAAAGATGAAAATACCTAATTTCGAAATCAGTTTTTTTTACCCGGTAGCGTAAAAACATCCCCATTTTCTGGACTTCAGGGTTTTATTTTTTCTCCTTCGTTTCTATTTATAAATTTGTATCTCATATTAATACTAAGTACCTAATATTTTTTTTACACTGTTTTTCTTATTACATTATATTGTTTGATTTATGTCAGTTTGATTTCTGTATTCTGTTGTAACTCATGTATTTCTTTAATTTCCATTGTCCCAGAGTGAGTTTGTATAACTCATCGGGATCGCTATGTATATTAGCAAGATATTAATAATAAAAAAAAACGAAAAAACTATTGACTGTGATAAAACAGTAAATCCATTTAATAACTCCCCTATCTTGACAGACGAAGCATATAGATTTTCAATATTATCTTTCTGTTTTACCTACATGTATATTTCAATGAAATTTGCTATTAGAACTAGTGTATTTGATCTCTTCGACACAAGTGCATAGTCTGCGGACACGTAAAATACATGGCCAGCACTCGTGTTCGGTTGGTGTTAGTTGTTTTAAAATAACATTGATTTAAGATACACGTTTTCTTTACGTGGCTCATTTCAGTATACTTATCAGGCTGGCCCGAAATCGCTCGGGCCCGATTACCATACAAAACCAGGAAGACGTCCAAATTGCAAGGCGCGAAAAGACCCCTTTTGAGAATTCGGCTGTAGAGCAAAAAGCGGTTAAGCCTCAAAGGCGACGCGTGACAAAAGCGCATTAACCGCCTTTATCTGGAACCAGCCAGAGCCATCTCAAGTAATAATACCAGGGACTTCTGAGCCTTTCGCGATTTCCTTTACAAATTGCCGGGGCACAAAGGCAACTGAAGAATCGATAATTTTTACATTATCCTTCTTCCTACTTCCACCGGAGCCTCTTCCATTTGAACTAACTAACTAACCATCACGCCGTTTCCCCGCAGGGGTAGGCAGAGAGGACGGACCGCCATATAACTCTGTCTTGGCATACACTACTTGATTCATTCACATTCATAGATCGTCTTATACATACTCTTCTGTTATTCTGACATGACTCGATTCAAGTATTTGATTTACTTGACCGTGTCATGTCTTCCTCGGGCGTCCTGGACTTCTTCCATTCACTTTCGCATCATATATTCTTTTCCACATTTTTATACGGTCATACATGGTTTTACCGCACGTATGTCTCAGGGATCTCATTTCCACAGCATTCAGTCTACTTTCATCCTTCCTCTGCCATTTCCATGCCTCGCTGTCATACATCAGGGTTGGTATAAGGACTCCATCGTGAACTGCTAGCTTCGATTCTTTGGACACTTTTTTATTTGCGCCAACGGCGTTCAATCCTCCATTGAACTATTTTATATTTACACTTTTTTATTATATTGACGGCTTCCGTGGCAGCGTGCTACCGCGGTAAGGTTCTTAGATCTGGTCCCAGAGGGCTCAAAACTTGGCGACAACATATAAAAATTATAAATGTTTTACTCGGAAAATTTCAATAAATTGACGTCACTTTTTAGTGAATATTTCTATTTATAAAATATGAATATACAAGAATCGCAACTATCCGGAGCCAGTGGAACTGGAATCCCCAATAAGGAAGTGTTGTGAAGCTGAAGGGAGTTGGGAGGGGAAGTAGATAAGAGAAGGAGGAAGGTTGGAAAGTGCCTGGCTATTCAGATCTGGTCACTAGGTCTTCTGTTGATCAGTTTTCTTTCAAGTCGGTATAGATCACACTTAAGGGATTTTTCTGTTCAATAATATGTTCGCATATTATGCTTGCGCCACGTTTCAGCGTGGAAGATACGAGTTCTCTTACGACTTTTGTTCTCAATCGAATTTAGCAACCGTTCAGCCGATTTTTTTCTTAAACCATGCTTAAACGCACAATTACGCTCTTCCCAACGCAACTTTACTTAACTTACACCAATCCGATACCAAAATGTGACTGTCCAGAAAAAAGGTCATTTTTGAAGTTTGAATTTGATAATCTGTCGACAGTGTGAAAAAAGTGTCATTTTTTAAAATCAGGGGCCATTTATAAAATAACATTGACATCGGTCAATTCAACGTCAAATTTAAAAGAATTTTTCAAATTCGATATCTTTTGAACTACAAGGTCAAGTAGAAACTGAGATCAAAACTAAAATGTATTAATAGACTTTTGTTTAAAAAATATGTTATGTTTGTTTATGTATTTCAACATGTAAAATAATCATTCTATTCATAATGAAAGCGATAGTATTTGGTTCACGATGTTTTTATGTCAATTGTGCATTAAACAGATTTACTCTTAATGTCATTTTTTGTCTATGAAATTTCGAGGACGGTGGGCGGTTCCGTAAATATGGGGTGGAATCATTTAAGCTTAGCCAAGTTGGTAACAGGCAAATAGAGGTAGCTTGTCATCTTCACACTTAGCTGAAACATAGCATCGGCTAGCGAAATATTGGGAACAACGGCCGGTCTTCGGTGATGTTCAGAATCATAATCGAAATGCTGCTTCACATCACAGGTGAACTCCTAGCGTGGAGGACAATGTATGTACAATATTGTAAAAACATGAAGCTCATAATAAAAAAATAATTAAAAAACGTTTTCCTACCTCAAAATGGGGATACAATAGTCACCCTAGCTCTAAGCAATTGAAACCTACCAATAAGTATTTTTTTAAAATTAACCCTCTCTAGACAAGTTAGTGTGCATTTGAATTTTGAACAATGTAGGGTTAAATACGAGTATATATTGAACAGCATCCGCCTTGCCTAAGTATCTATGATGCAGATAAATTTCAATAGATAATATTTCTTCTGGTTCGTACTGAGCAATTATCGCAAATTGATTTGCGCCATGTCTATATTTGACTCTGGAACCTTGGCCGATTGATTCGTTGAATACGTTGACACTTGAGCTGGACTTGGCGGTGAGTGTCTGTACAGGGTCCGGGATGTGGAAAAGCGTTTTCGAACGTCCTTAATTTATTTATAAACCAACGGACTATTGTCCAATTACAAAAATAATTCATAACACGAAATGGGAAAAAAGAGCAACAGAGAAAGACCAGCACATACAAAATATTATAATGAAGCAATGAAAAAAATAGGACAAAATATACATAAGAAAGAACGTTCAAATCAAAGCCAAGGTTAAGTCAAATTTTTGGTAGAATCGTAAAGAATGACAAAAATAATTTAGACTGGTACCAACATTTTCAAGAGCATGGTTTGAGTTAACAAGTCTTGACATATTGGACAGTGGAGAATGATACCCATAATTAGTAGTGATGATTGAGGAACAGTAATTCATTGTTTTTGAGTCTACGGCACGGAATTTTGAACTGGATGAGTTGCAACAAAGAAAGAAAGTTATTAATAATGAATGTGTTCGTTCGCTCGTCGTACTGGCAGCGGACAGTTGAGAAGTGCAAATATGCTAATGCGAAAAGAACTAGACTTGCAGAAGCAGATTATTTGGATTCTGATGTCATATTATTTCCGCTGTTATCAACATGGCATACCGGACTTTGCCACCAACACCCGGGCACTTAAATCTGTTACACAAACAACTGGGCAGCTTATGGAACGGAGATGTAGATTTTTTTCCAACCTGCATTGATAATAGTCTTATTTTTCTCTTTTGATTCAACTGTAATTTAATGGATTATGTAATTTTATGTGCAATGTTCGACCACCATAATACGGGCATGCGGTTTAGTTTGGTGAGTTACAATATATTGTTACATTTTATTTTTTATACATAAACAATGTTGTTTTTTTTTAATGAAAGACAAACATTTCGGCTTACAAAAACCTTACAGTATTTGAAAAACTTCTACTGCTATCATAATAAGCGGAAGATGTTGCTAGCAGATAAATTGAACCCCGAAGCCCGGGTGGGAATCCGACGCGTTGTCCATTCAGCTACTAACCGGTCGTCCTGTATTGAACCATGAAATAAAATAAATAAATTGTTTTAAATACTCTAAATAAAAGAATAGCATTAATCTTATCGTTTCATTCTTAAAATGATCCAAGTAATCTGCTCTATTTTCTTGCACACCCCTTACCTTGAATATATTATGTTTTTTTGTTCCACTCTAATTAGGTAGGCAAGTAAGTAATTACTTATTTTCAATATTTTTCTGTATTTGTTTTTAGTTTTATCTTTTGTCCTCATAAAGGAAGGTTTCTTTCAAATCAGTGGACAGATATATATATTTTTTAAATTTAAACAAAAATTGGAAATGTATCGTTGTAAATAGAATATTTTCAGAACTATGGAATCCAAACATAAATCTGACAAAATAAAATATGTTTTTTTTTTAAACTGTTGTATAATTTATTGTCATGGCTATACAGCTTGTATGTATAGTTATCTTAGTTGGCGGACTCTGCACTAGTCACATCTGCAGGAGAAACTGCTAAAAGTTAGAGATGATAGCCCCAGGTACAATTATCACTTTCGACTAGCGGACTTTCTCGTAGAAGACATTAGTGTTTGCCCGCAACTTGGGACGTACGTACTCTACACGTTTGTTGTGAAAAACTTGTTTTGCTAGCTGGTCAGTTCATGTGTGTAAATCGTCTTTGCCCTTTCTAGTAGTCGTTGAGATTGAATTTCAAACAATCCCGCTGTAATTTTTAATAATAACTGGCTTTCGTAGATATTTATCTCTTTTATTTATGTGTCTGTGTTTGAACCAGTTCATTTCTCTCCCGTTGCTTTTAGCTTATAATCAGTACTAGGGTTTAACAAAAACCTTCCTATATCTGCCTAATAATAATAATAACAGTGAACTTATAAAGCGCAGTTTTGTGATATTTCACCTCAAGTGCGCCTCATACTAAATTAATTAAGCTAATAAGATTAACTAACAAGGAGAAAATAATATGTATACAAATTAAAACTATCTAAAAATCATAATCGTTATAATAAATCATCAGATAAAAGGTTCAGATATGGGTATAACAGTGCATGCGTACATCAACAGATTAAAACACAATTTACTAGAAGCTAAGGGTCTAAAATTCAGATAAATTCATATTAACAAATTTGTTAAAAGTAAAGAAAAGGAAATTAGATTGAGGACAGTTAACATGTTGTTACTTTAAAACATGAATATTGAAATATTATAAGTAAACGGTTCTTAAAATGCAAACAGTGTACATATAACAAGTAATAAAAGATCAATAAATATGTTTTGATAATGAGTAGGGTTTTCAGTAGACAGTAAGGACATTGAGTTGTAAGGTTACAAGTAAGGAGAAAACCGGAACAAAGCAAATTAAGGACGTTTTTAAAGAAAATAAAATTTATATTTTCGTAATAAGCAATCACTTTGTGGTTTGACATATTTAAAGAAATACAAAAAATAACTTTGTAAAAGACCAAATAAATTTTAGTAAGGTACGTTTTGTACTCGTAGTAGGATTTAAAAACAATGTGGTTTTTAAGACCCGTTTGAACTCTGTTAGGTTCTGTATCTTGACAAGTTTTGGAGGAAGCTTATTCCAGATGACTGGGCCTAGACACTGACAGTACCTCTAGATGCAGATGCATCATGCATGCACCTTGTTCAATTTAATATTTTTATTTTTTATAATTTTTTCAGAAATTCAATTTTTCGAAAGTTTTTTTTTTGCATCAGGTTTTTTATGTGTTTTCTGTTTTAGTATTAATTACCAAGCGGCTATAAAATATAATCAACATTTAACGATATTTTCAATCAGCGGTATTATGAGCGTTATCTTGTGAATAATAGAATCTTCGCATATTTTGACCGCATTTTTTCATTCATAATTCCCACGCTTGCCTGGTTTCACAGATTTGCATTATTCATACGAATTTGTAGGACAAACGTGTTTATAAATCATTCTCACGTAATAATAACATGAATAAAACGCATTTTTTCTCACTGCAGATATATTTTTTTTTATAATTCTTCATAGTAAAGTTTAAATGGAGCTGATTACTAACAGATAACTGTACCTTCACCTCTAATCCAATTCTTATGAAGCAGTGTGTTTTTATATTCCCTTTAAACCCTTTGGCCCACCACCCTTTTTCAGATAGGTATATTTTTCTTCAGCACTTTATTTTTCTTCAGGGGTGGGCCCTTCCAGAAAAATCCCCGTTTTCGCTCTTCAAAATTTAATCCATTTGAAAATAAACTTGAGCACTTAAATCAGAGCAATACTACACAAGAGAGAGCGCTGCTGTAGTCAGTTTTTATGAGCTTTGCCGGTATCGGCTAGACCTGGGCGTGGCTATGACTAGGGCTAGGGTATTTAGACATCCATTTATGTCGACATAATGTTTTTGTTTATTCGTATAATCACTTTTTCACAGCATTGTTATAAACAAAAATATAGCATATAACCTAAAAAACCGTTGAGTTATGTCAATTTATGTCGAATATCAAAACGCAGTCAACGGAGACCCGGGACACGAAGAACACTCTTACAATACTTTAAAGCGGTGTGATAATTTGGGAAAATTTGTTGTCTCTTTCTTTCTCATAGTGTACGACGAAAAAACCCGGAGAAAATAATTTATCCCAAGTTTGTGTAGGTTGGGTAAAAGGAATTAGCTCTCTCTTTATATATTGTTACTTCAAGCATTCGTCGGTAAAAAATACATTAGCTGTAAAACAGTAGCATTTTGAACCTTGGTAAATTAAGCACACATAGGCGAAAATCTTGCATCACTGCAATATGTAGTAACAGTCATCTCCAGCGCCTCCGGGTAGGCGATATTACCCACTTTGGGAATCACTGTTCTAATACAACATTCATTTTATTATTTAATAAACGTTCTAAAATATTTTGGTGCCCTTTCATGTCACAATAATACAGAATCTGACGAATTCGTTTTTTGATGTCTGCATTTTAGTCACTGAAGAGAAAATCTTTATAAGTGTAATTTGTATCAATTTGAAAGTAAACTGAGGTCCTAGTTTACATAAAATTTGTCGACTTCTATTCCTCATACAGGCCAATGAAATTGATAATCTGTTGAAGAGAAAAAAAGAAGTATCAGAAAATGTTTACCAATTTCACCTTTCCATGAATGGTTAATTTCTTGTGTAATTACAGAGAACACAATAAATTAAAAATTCTCCAGAAATATAGAAATCATAATAATACATAGCCCAAATATTAAAAGAGCTAAATTGGCTAATTGTAAAACAGATACTGACATGGGACATGTTATTTGTAAATAAAAGAACAAACAACATCTTACCTAAATAATTTTCTAACAACATTATATACAACAAGGACATTCATAGACATAACACAAGGACATGCAATAAAATGAGATTATCAAAAAATAACAAAGCCAATACACAGTTTAAACTATAAAAATATAAAGGAATGAAATACTACAATGCGCCGCCGGAAAGCATAAAAGTGATACCTATCAGTAGAGAGAGTAAGAGATTTCAAGAACCACGTAATTAATCTTAAATAAAACACATTATATTATTAAATTACGTAACTTTTAAATTAATTGTGAATACCGCACAGGAGTCCCTACTGCTCCCGACTGTCCGAGCCAGTGGGACTATGTTTTCCCAACTGGGACATGTTTTGAGTCTGAAGGGAGTAGAGAAGGAAAGGAGATAGGGAAGAGGAAGGTAGGCTATTCAAATATGGTCATTAAACACGGTTAAACCCATTGCAATCAACGTTTCGATTCTAAATGGCGGTCTTTTAACAGGGCGATACTTAGAGTATCTACCACACTGGAAATGTATCATTAACCTTTCCGTACCTAGTAACACAAAAATTAAACGTACAATCCAAAGGGGGGTGACGTAGTTGGCCCATTTTACCTTGCTCATTAAAGCGTTTTCATGAAATAATCTTAGATAATTTGTTTTCGGCAATACTTAGAGAGAATTATATTCACAATATTTCAGTAATCTTTATCGACGATATCGCACAAAACTCTCCTTCGGGGTGACATGGAAAACCCTCTTTTTAACGAGAGTGTTGACTGAAATGAAAAATAATGAAAATTACGTTCACTAGCGTGGAAGGCTAAGGCAGGCCCTCGATTTTCTTCTTTAGTGATTTCGGTTAATTTCTTGAAAACCGGCTTCCACAACTGCAGCCTTTACTGTCGTTACCTCATCACATCACTTTGTCATTATTATTGTTTGTCCTTGGCTCAGTTTCGACGCCGCAAAGCTTGCATAAAGATAATAGTAGCATTTTTTATTGTACTGATAATGAGTAATGACTCGTAAAAAGTATGATCATTTATATTGGCGTGTCTAAAACCTTGGAAAATTGCATCGCTTCCGTGACGGAATAAAATATCAACTTTGCGAGACTGTCAAATCAGACAATGCAATCATATTGGATTTGAACAACATTATTCTATTATCGTTTTTTATAGTAGGTAGGTACTTGAAAAAATGACACGCTATGTTCATCCATCGTGCAATTATGTCAATTGTTGTACAAGCATGTATGTTTTTTTTTTACTATGTTTGTTGAAAAATCACGGGATGTAACTTGACTTGCCCAGAAAAAAATATTAGTTGCTTTATTCCACCCATTTTAAATATAGAATAGTGTCTACTAAAGTACATTGTAAGTAGGTACTTTATCAGATAGGTAGGGATTTCAAAATATTATTTTTTTAACTAATCACGCCGTTTCATCAATTGTCATTATAAAAATTGATGTTTGCATAATATAACCACGAGTTACTAAATATTTAAAAAAAAAGTCTTTCAAAAACAATCTTCCTTGTATTATTTCTAATTTTGAAACTGTTAATTCGTGGTGGAACTCCATTTTAATGATTTTAAAAATAACAAACTTTTAACTTTATTCCACTATTTTTATCCACTAATCTTACTTGTTAAAAAAGTTAATATCTCATTATTTAACCCAGTTGATGTGTTCATTTTTAAAGAATAAATAAATTTAAGTATCGCCCTTGTGATAGACTCCAGTCGACGTTTTGACGGCCTCCATAGTCGAGTGGTAAGACGCTGGACTACGAATCCAAAGGTCGCGGGTTCAAACCCGGCGTGCGCCAATAACTTTTATTCAATTAATATGTGTCATAACACATTTAATTCATATAAAAATAATAAAAAAGTATATTTGCGGCACGTTCCAGAGTGGTAGATACTCTAAGTATCGCCCTGGTGAAAGACCACCATTTAGAATTGAAACGTTGCTTGAAATGGCTTTAGCCGTGTTTGGTGACCAGATCTGAATAGTCAAGTACTTCCCAACCTTCCTCTTCCCAATCTCATTCCCCTCCCCAGTACCTTCAGCCTCACAACATACCCTATTTGGGGATGCCATAGTCTCACTGGCTCTAGACGGTTGAGAGCAGTTGAGACTCTTGTGCGGTATTCATATAAAAAAAAAAAAGTCAAGAATCGAAACGTTGCTTGAAATGGCAATACCCGTGTTTAGTGATAGGACCTTAATAGGCAGGTACTTCTTAAACTTCCTCTTCACCATCTCCTTTCCCTAACTACTTCATTCAGCCACACAACATACCCAGATTTGGAAAGCCATAGTGCCACTTTCTCCGGACAGTTGTATAATAACATAATTAATTTTTTAGATGCAAGTTTTTGGATACTTTTTTTATGTGAAGTGACAGAATATAAAAAGTCACTTTTCCTTTTCTTCGTGCAACACCGGTTCCTTCACACGAGAAGCCAGTACAGTTCCCTTTTCAATGTAACAATTAAATACAACGATACTCGTGAAATCATAAACTTAATAGATTTATAAATTTCAGAAAGACATTCTTAGTACATGGCACATTCGTACGAATAGTTTCAAAATATCTCTATGGAGTCGAAACATTATTCGAATAGTATAAATAAAACAACGTTATTAGAATTCTCCTGATGATTAAATAAAAACTATTTTTAACTTTATTCCACTTTTTTAATAGGCAGGTACTTCTTAAACTTCCTCTTCACCATCTCCTTTCCCTAACTACTTCATTCAGCCACACAACATACCCAGATTTGGAAAGCCATAGTGCCACTTTCTCCGGACAGTTGTATAATAACATAATTAATTTTTTAGATGCAAGTTTTTGGATACTTTTTTTTTTATGTGAAGTGACAGAATATAAAAAGTCACTTTTCCTTTTCTTCGTGCAACACCGGTTCCTTCACACGAGAAGCCAGTACAGTTCCCTTTTCAATGTAACAATTAAATACAACGATACTCGTGAAATCATAAACTTAATAGATTTATAAATTTCAGAAAGACATTCTTAGTACATGGCACATTCGTACGAATAGTTTCAAAATATCTCTATGGAGTCGAAACATTATTCGAATAGTATAAATAAAACAACGTTATTAGAATTCTCCTGATGATTAAATAAAAACTATTTTTAACTTTATTCCACTTTTTTAATAGGCAGGTACTTCTTAAACTTCCTCTTCACCATCTCCTTTCCCTAACTACTTCATTCAGCCACACAACATACCCAGATTTGGAAAGCCATAGTGCCACTTTCTCCGGACAGTTGTATAATAACATAATTAATTTTTTTAGATGCAAGTTTTTTGGATACTTTTTTTTATGTGAAGTGACAGAATATAAAAAGTCACTTTTCCTTTTCTTCGTGCAACACCGGTTCCTTCACACGAGAAGCCAGTACAGTTCCCTTTTCAATGTAACAATTAAATACAACGATACTCGTGAAATCATAAACTTAATAGATTTATAAATTTCAGAAAGACATTCTTAGTACATGGCACATTCGTACGAATAGTTTCAAAATATCTCTATGGAGTCGAAACATTATTCGAATAGTATAAATAAAACAACGTTATTAGAATTCTCCTGATGATTAAATAAAAACTATTTTTAACTTTATTCCACTTTTTTATTTAATCATTAAAATGGAATTCCACCATGAATTAACAGTTACAAAATTAGAAATAATAAAATTCTCCTGTATAAAATTATAAATTGATAGTGTTCAATTGAAGTCAAGCATTTTTTTACGTATTTTTTTCAAAAGCTTAATTGTATTATAAAAAGGCCCTAAAACGCGTAGTTTTTTTGTTTTGTTTTTCTAATTAAAGAACATTGTCATCGATTATTTTACTCGTTCTTCGAAGTTTACTCCGAAAACACTTTTAAATTTGGACTGAAATCAAGATATGTTTTTTGACCGGTCGGTAGCTGAGTGGAGAACGCGTCGGATTCCCACCCGGGCGTCGTGCGTTCAATTCCTCTGCTGGCTGAGTCCTCCATCATTGCACAAGTAACATCTTCCGCTTTTTATGATGGCAGTAGGAGTTTTTCAAATATTGTCAGGTTATTCGTAACCCGGGAATGTTTGTCTTACTTTAAAAAAAAAGAAAAAATAAAATAAAAAATGTTTTTTTACGTCATTCGAGACAAGTCGTAGCGTCGACCAGATGCGACAAAGCAATTTCGATGAGCGTAATGAGTGTGTGGCCACCGCCAAATTTGAAGGTCATTTCAGATGTGATTTGCGCTCTATAGTCAATATCTCACTTAAATAAATTATTTTATTAGCTTAATTGCATATTGTGCACATAACACATTCATCACGCGATGAAGTCGCGCGAAACAAAGGCAATTAGCGCATTGAATAATGCTACATAATACTGTACCTACGTTACACTGTACACTGTATACACATCTGGCCGGCATCCCGCCTCTATTGGTATTACGCCACTGGTATTATGCATGCAAACTTGATCTTCGCCGCTTCCTGTTCATCAATTTTACTTCCGTTATTCAATGGGAAGTTGTTTTTCTAATGAACGCAGTAATGTGTTTGTATTTCACGTTCTACGTGATATAATAAATATGTAATATGGTTTAAAATTTATTGGTTATTTATTTGGCTACCTTATTTGGTTTTTGTGAATTTTCTATAACTGTGTGACATTGCCTTTTATGAAATAAATAAAAAAATAATGTAATAACACAGCGAAATTGAAACGACAAGTATATTAATGTAGACTCTAATATTTTATTCGGTTTTTATTCGTAAACGTTGAGCAGATCGGAACTTCGATATCAATGAGCAGACAACCAACATAATGATGCAAGAACGGAAACCTAAACAAAGCCACTTTGTGTCATGGCCCACCTGCTCGATGGCGCTTAATGAATAGCTTAGATTGTTTTACTACATTCATAACTGCAAAACTCGGCAAGTTTGGCGACAAAGGACAGTTTGCCATCGAACTCCTTCTCAATTGAAAATACCAATTCATTACTATCGTGGATTATACCCTGGCGGGTAGGACGCTCGACTGGCAATTGGACGGGCCGAGTTCGATACTCAAAGCGTTGTTACCGATTTTCAACACTATTTATGCCCAGTTGATTGTCTCAGGGTTTTCAACTTTTTTTAGAAGGAAAGAAACATTCCGGAGTTGCGGATAACCTGACAATATTTGAAAAACTCCTATTACCATCATAATTAGCCGAATGATGGAGTACTTAGCTAGCAGATGAATTGAACCCACGACACCCGGGTGGGAATCCGACACGTTTGTCCACTCGGCTACTAACCGGTCAAATAATGGGGATGCCATAGTCCTACTGGCCCCGACAGTTGTGACTTCACATTTAAAAAAAACGTCCTAGAGGCGCACTGAGTAAGAGGTGGACTAACTGCGTGGAAGAAGATTGGAGAAGGATGGGAAGGGAGGGGAGCTGGAGAAGAATGATAAAAGACACGAGCTTTGCATAGTTGCTAAACTTGCAATGGTGAGCATGAAGCTAGCAAGAACCATTTTACGATCCAAACAGTTTATTCGTCACGGCGAGTCTCATTCAAATTGAACTACTGTAAATATGTATACAAATCGCTTTTTGTGGTAACTTTACGGATTAGGTCATGAAGTCATTAAATTTCTTTCAGAGCCTATATTTGTATCATCTCTAGGGGTGATTTTTATTGAGAGGAATTAGTGAACCTTGATCTTGGAAAGACCCTCATAGTAACAATGATAGTGCACATATCTAAGTGTGTGGCATTTTATCGGGTAAATTGATATCTATCTTCTAGGTCGTGTGAACATTTCATTAGACGTTAAAGGTTGGAAAGGTCAGGCTAAGCACACTCACGGATGGCGGCCACACAGAAAATTATACCTACGGGCAGATATTTACAGAACGGAAGTGCTATCTAGACAATTAATTAACTTCCCTGTGGATAGTCTACACTGTGAACATCAGTGTCGTTCATATGGACATTGTGGTAGAAAAGAGAGTGGGGATCAATAAAATACTATACTTCGACACAAACTTTGTGGTTGGTGCAAAATAAATTCATTGATTATAATATTAAAATTCTAATTAAATTCCGAGTTAAAAAAAAAAAATTACAATGAAAACATTAAAATCCTAATATTCATTTATTGCACACATATAAAATTGAATTAAATTACGGTCCTCAATCAAAATTAATTAATCCTTCTCTTGAGTAATTATCGTTTTTTTGTATAGGTTTTCAAAGTCTACGAATGCCAAAACCTTGAGAATAATGCTTCGTGCAACACTGTTTATAGATTTTCCAATTTGTGTGGACATGCATTTATATCATGAAAATAAAATAAAACTTGTGGAAATTCAATCTAAATTTTCGACAGCCGAATAACTGTGAATAAGTGCCAACCAAAAAATGTTTTTTTTTGTCTATTGTAGTCATTTTGGGAATGTGGTCAATGTTTTAAAAGCATGTTTTATTTTACGTTTTAAACTGCATACACCAATATTGTATGCTTTCTAAATGTACATTTGTAATTACGGGTTTGATTCTGATTCCGCTGTCAGTACGTTCGATCTTGAAAATGTTACACCCCCAGAGCAATAATATACCAGGAGGGATAGCTTTGCGAAACAGTGTAGTCAGGATTGTTGATTTTTTCTAACGCGGGTTTTCATGAACACACCTTTTTACATCCATTCATAGCACATGTCGCCATAATGTTTTGTTTATTTGTATTACCATTTTTTTCACAGTATTGTTATCAACAAAAAATATAGGATATAACCTCAAAAATCGTTATGTCGCATAACAAAACGTAGTGGGCGGAGTCGCTGGAGACGAGGGAGACGGAAAACATGCTTACATACGTAAAAGTGGTGCGATATTATGTGACAATTTGTTGTGTCTCTTTCTCTATCACGGTTTACGACGTAAAAACCAGGAGAAAGTTATTTATCGTAAGTTTGTATAGGTTGGGTAAATATATTTATCTCTCTCTCCATATATACTCTTACTCCAAGCTAAAAACCCACTTTAACGAAATAGGAGGGGCCCCAAACTTATTCCAAACGTAGATTTACATACACAACCATTAAAATCATCACTAACTTCAAATACATAAAATGTAGAGCTACCAGTTTTCGGCAGTAAACCCCACGATATATATCCCAATAAGACCAACTCAATATGTGTTTCGTAGAAGTTTGTTCGTTTTCTTTTGCTGCAGGGGCGATATTGCAGTAGTTTTCAAGTTGCAAATTATTAAAAAAGTTTCTTTAATATATCCTGAAACTGTTTTTCAAATTCTTCTTTGTACTTTGTGATTTTGAAAATCGTTTTCTAAATCTAAATCGGTTTCGGAATCATTTTGAATATTAAAAGAGGTTAGGTTAGCATTTCAAAATGATTTCGGAAAATCCATATTACAGATCGACATTAAACTCTGTAGTCGATGTGTGTCGCTATTGTTGATCTATGGATTTTAAAAAAATATTTATTTAAATTATTAAAGCTGTGTGCTTTATTTCAATAATGTTCAACGATTTTTTTAAAAAGAAAGACAAACATTGCCGGGTTACGAATAACCTGGCAATATTTGAAAAAAATCCCACTGCCACTATAAGAAGCGGAAGATGTTGCTTGTGCAATGATGGAGGACTTAGCCAGCAGAGGAATTGAACCCGGGTGGGAATCCGACGCGTTTGTCCACTCAGCTACCGACCGGTCAAATATGAAACAAAAGAATACGTAGAAAATACAAAAAAGATTAGGTTGCCACTGAGACTTGAACTCGGAACCTCTACTCTAACATCCGGTTACATCTTTACCAATTGAGCTACCGAAACCTTTTAATATTTAATTCCATACTTCCTTATAAACTATGAATATTATTTTTGAAGAAATGAAGAATGAACGTTGTATAAGACCACGGATATAATTAAAAATTTGATGACCGACCGGTTTTGCTTAAATTAAATTAAAATATTATTCTATTGTTTTCTCATTGTTTTGCTATTTTATTTTATATTTTGTTCTCCCTCTGTATGTATAAGAGTATATATAACCGTGCACTGTGTATTTTTTGTTTAGTTTAATTTAGTAAACTTAACAGCCATACAAATTAAACTATATTTTTTAAATTTCTTTAAATATGTTAAACCACAAAGTGATTGCTTTTTACGAAAGTATTTTTATTTCCCTATTTTTTCTACGTAGGCAGCTATCTTTGTATTTGAATATTAATGCAATATAACACAGGTCTATCCTAGCGAGACAGACTTGGACTGAACCCTTATTTTTTATATTTCGCAATAAGAATAAAGAATAAAAAGTAAAAATAAAATGCTAGACTTAAGAGTTAACTGTAAGAAGTCAAAAGTTTTTCCGTAAATACAAATGGATAGTGTATCCAAGGCACCATCTAGGTGGGCAACTATGCTCGGTTAAAACTTTGCATACTAATACCGTTAGTTCCTCTTTTGTCCGTCTGTAATATGTCAACCTAAAATTTTGAAAATGATTCTTAATGATACGTTAGTGAGGTTAGGTTAGCTTTTCTCAATGATCTCAGAAAATAGGTACGTAAGTACCAAATCTTTACCCACAAAAAGTGTTCGCTAAAATACGTCTTTCTTATATTTTACATTATTTTGAACACGATGAAATCGCCATTTTTTTGCATTTTTCGACATGAATCATGATGGCAAGTAAAGCGTAACATTTTCAATAAATCCGTAATGTGGCTTTGAAGTCGGTTTTGAAAATTGCGCCATAAAGAACAAAATAATCTGATTAATTGTACCCCAGAGTCCCGTTTGAAAAACGACTCCCTCAAGCTTCCGGGAAAATTTATTGCAACGAAAAATCATTTTGTTTTGCATTCAAACATAGCCGAGGCGCACACCACACGATGGTATTATATTTTTTTGTTCTGGTACTATGTCTGCCATCTGTTAGCCATTTTGGAAATTATCTATTCCGGCGAGAAATTTTTATTTTTGCACGATTGTATAAAAAAAATATTGTTACATACTTGTGTGTTTAATTGTTGTTATTTTATCCACAGCTTGGACGGGCGTACGAACAGATCATTAAGCCCCTAGAGAAATTCCGCAAGGAACACATCGGCGCTGTTAAGGTAATACACAATTTAAATCCATTACATCTGAATAGCCAGGTATTTCTCAACCTCCATCTTCTCATCTCCTATTCTTCCCCACTCCATTCAGCATCGCAACATCCCCTTAATTGTCGAAATGTAACTGTTTATTGTTTTGCAGGAGGGGAAAAAGAAATTCGACAAGAAAACCGCCAAATTCTGCCAGACCCAAGAACGAACGTTGAACCTCTCAACGAAGAAACAGGACACAGTCTTCCAAGAGGTGAGTCACCCATCCAATCACCACGATTAAAACAGACGATCCGACTGTGAGACAGTTGCTTCGAGCTCGCAGATTTTGCAACAGTATAGTTGAAAATCGTCTTTTTTTTGTGAATGTAGCAATCTTAGATGAATTAAATAATGTAGATACGTTACTGAGACTGGTTGCACTAAACCAAGTCAACGAGACATACCCTCGAAACACGCTTCATATAGCTATCTCTTCCGCACACACATATTCTTTGAATGTCTATCCTTTTCTTACGCGGGTGAAACATTTAGTGGTGCAACATTAGTGGTGCTACATTTTTCGTAAGATTTGTATTTATGTCTATTGTAGCAATATGTCGACGTCAAAACGGAAATAAAGTGAGGTTAGGTCCTAGTTTTTATGCGTATTTTTTTTTATGCGTCGAACATTATTTATTTTTTTATTTGTTATTTTACTTGAACATACATTTTTATATTAGTTGGTAAATTGCCCATCCCACCAGGCATAAGCCTGTGTTAGGATGGCAATTAGCAAAAGTGGTTTTTTTAGCTACATAGTAACATGTTAATATCGAAAATATAGAACATACATAATAAATAAAAATAATATAAGTAAATGACAAATTTGAACATATTAAGAGCTAAATTAAACTTGGTTTTTAAGGTGAGTAATGATATTGCTTTTAAAGGAGCTTTTGGTTTGTATGTTTCTGATGGTGCTGGGCAGAGAATTGAATTGCTTAGTGGCGTTGTACTTAAAACTTTTTTGTCCGTAAGCGGTTTTATAGGCTGGGATATTAAAGAATTTTATGTGTGACTGCCTTTAGGTTCTAGAAATTTTCCTTTCTTCAAACATGGACATTATTAAATTGGTGCAATAGGATATTTTTAGAGTATAGTTGTTTCAAGTTTAGGACGTCTAGCTCCTTAGAAACAAATTTAGTGCTCGCCCTTAAAGGAACTTTAAGGATAACCCCGACTGATAATACCATATTCTAAAAAAGATTGCACAAGTGCACAGTAAACAATAATTATGCAATGCCGATCCTCTTATCATGTGAAAGCATTGGCCTATTAGACATTTCCTTCGCATAGCTGGTCGTCAACACGACAAGCCCAAGAAACACATTTTTTCTGTCAGTCAGAGCGTAAAATACGACTTCCGTGGTCGATCGGTTAAAATCCTCGGCTACGCGTTCAAAGGTCACGGATTCAAATCCCGACGTGCACATATATATATAAAAAAATACTTGTTATTTCCACATTTAATTTATTTGCCCACTTGAGATGAATTGTCACAAAACCGCGCTATGTAAATACACTGTTATTATATAGTGTTCGAGTTTGTGTGGGAGGTTAGTTAGTCGTAGATACTCTCAGTATCTACCTAGTGGAAGACCACCGTTCAGAATCAAAACGTTGCTAGAAATGGCTTTAGCCGTGTTTGGTGACCAGATCTGAATAGCCAGGTACTTTCCAAATTCTTCCCCTGCCCATTCTCTTCGGCCTCAAAAAATACCCCAATCAGGGATACCATAGTCCCACTGGCTCATGTGCGGTATTCACATATATTAAAAACAAAACTAAAAATATACCAAATAATACTTTCTTAACCAAAAAAGGCAAGGTTATTAAATTGGACAATATGCTATGTAAAGAGTTCTGGAAATTAACCTAAGACCCTTCATAACAATGCCGGTTGAAGGGTGTGAACTACCAACCTTTGGATTTAAAAAAACTACCCTTATTTGGCAATCCTCACTGCATTTTATTGTAACAACTTTTAAGAACTTTATTATGTGCCAATGGTTTCAGGGAACAAAGAAACCAACCCAACCCGACCCCTATTTGTGCACTATTGACCCCATCACTACCCCAACTCACTAATCACCTACACGGTCGCTAAATTTGTCATTCACAGTTCACAGCCATAAAAAATAACAATGTCAAAAGAACCATTGTCTTTTCCCGCCTTTTTCGCATTGAATTTTTTCTTTGTCCTAGATTCATTTCAATACCTCAACCGAGAAGGCGGCACTTTACAAAAAACACGTATTAATCATATCATCAAAATTTTACAGCATGCTTTTATTCTATTTGTTTTTACTCAGTGGTACAATTTTATCATGTAATTTTGAACGTGGGGATAGTAAACTCACCCTTCGATACTCTTGAGCGTCGTTAGCTTATTTTCCGTCTCACTCTTCTCTGTGGTACGTGTTAAAAATAATCTAGCTCCGTCCCTCTTTGCCGTGAATTACTAATTTGGCTTTTCATGGAGCTTTCTCGCTCCCTCGCTTGGGGAGGCATGTCATAGTAAACGTCGTCCTTCTCTAACCCACCCATTCAATAAAATATAGGTTAATCTCACTATCAAATAAAATTGTCACACCCGCATTTTTCGAAAAAAAAAAAACTGCGAATATAAAACGAAACATAATATTATGTTAAAATAATATTAATTTTGCAAAACATTTTGTTTTTCAGTAATTATAAAAAAAAACTAAAAAATAATGATAAGCATAATAAATCAATCAAGTTCTACAGAAAAGTTGACTATTTAATTTATTATTTTTACCCGACAATTTTGAAAAAAATACTCCCTAAAAATAATACTTGGCTATTTTATATAGTGCCATATTTGTGAATTATCATCTCAAGGGCGCTTTAAAAAAAATAATTAGTAAATACCCATGCGTCCTTTTGATCCCTTAGGTATAACTAAGGATGCACGTTGAAGGAATTACTCTTTCTATAGGGTAAATACATCTATGACTGAATCCAAAAATAATGCACACCCAATGCAAATATAATTACAGTTATTTTTAACATTTAAGATCGTAAACTTTAAAAAAAGTCAAAGATCCTCCATAAAAATAGATAATTTTATTCACGATATCATCAAACATGTTCGGATAGAACTTTGCTTGTACTTGTAAATATTGGTGCCAATATTGGAGAAATTGAAATTGAAAAAAATAATATTAATAATAAGTATACGCTTGATAAAAATTATGGTGAGAGGATTGGTTGAGGTATTACAGTTATTGCCGGATAGAGTAGAGGTCTCGAGTTCGAGTCTAGGTTATAACATGATTTTTTGTGTGTCTTTTTCTAATTAATATTCTTACAATAACTAATTAATACTTTGCGATATAGCGTAGAGTTTAACAATACATTTACTCTTGCATTTTTCATAAACATTTACTCTTGCATTTTTCATAAACATTTACTTGATTACTAACTATTGTTAAATATTCCAATTAAATAACCACTCATGTACATATGTCTTGGGCATCATGCCTGTTTTATGTACTAAAATGAAATAAAAATAAAAAATAAAATGTCTAGTCATATCAAAGAGAATAATACAAAGTATTTATGAATGTGGATAGAGTAGGGAGTGTGTACAGGGACAATATAATATGGCGATCCGGTAATAATTAGTTTAATGTGTTCTTAATTAGCTTAATTTTATAGCGTACCTCCTAGGGTACTCAGTATATATTTATCTTGCAACGCGCGTTGCCGTTAATTATTAACTGCTTATTAATATTTCAGAACTGTCACAATACGCGGTTAATGGTCACGGTAACACGCTTCAAAAGATAGGGACTGTTGCCAAAACTAATATCAGCCGCTCGTATTTTATTAAGTACACTTAAAATTGTATAATTTTATGCAATATGGCTATAAAACCGCAAAACTACCACCATTATAGTACTTAACTTCTTCTAAAATTCGGCCCACTGCCAACGATAATGCGCACCGCAGTGTGGGGAAAATATCCCAACTCCCCATTCCCGCCAATAACGCGACCGCAGAGCCGCCTGGCGCCAAAAGCAGAAACTATAACGGAAAATGGCGGGCAAGGAAATGTCAACCGGTGACGCGATCTAAAATTCCTCACATCTACCTACAAATATACTGCGTACTTCACTAAAACCTCACATTAAAATACCAAATTCGCACTTAATACTGTATTTTAAATAGTGGTATCAAGTATTAGAGCACTGTTGGTTGTTGTTTTTCGGTATTTTTAACAAAATCTGTCGAGATCTGACTGAAAAAATTATCGTATGTGCTGACATTTTCATGGTGTTTTGTGATTTCATTTTGTGGCTTATGTTTCACCATGATTTGTGAACGATTGTGTTTTTAAACATTTTATCGATTTCCGGTGAATTGTCACAAGTCATAACAAAGTGTGAAGTTCATTGATACAGTTTATTTCTTGAAATGTGTTGTTTCTTGACCTATCTAAGGCGGAAAGAAAACCACCAATAAACTGTTGATTCCAAAATTAAAAGTTCTCTTTTTGTTCGCTGGAATAATAATATCGTGTCGAAGTGGAATTTTCATTGCAGAACTTCTGTATTTGTGACATTTATATAAAATTCACCGTAAATATAGTAGCAGTGGAAATGTTTTTTTTTTAATCTGGTAATTTGAAAATCGTCCATTATGGAAGGTATGTTTTTGAAATGATTTCTTAATTTGTTTTTATTGATTAAAATTACTACTTCTATACGTCATTACTCGGTTTCGACCAAGAGTTTTATAATTTTTTTCTTATTGAGCAGTAGAAAAATATGGAACAACCAATATGGTGTCGTGTCTTACGTTTTGATAGTTAAATGGATATTTCAAATCTCCAGAACTCACGAGAAAAATTTGGTTGCTAGCTGAAAACAGTTATTTTGATTTTTAAATTATAGACAGAAAAGTTGTACAATTTTCTCGCCGTCACAGCACTCACTGTTCGAGTATTTATGTGGTCACGAACAATGATTTATTTTTAATTAAGAATTATCTTATTGAAGCTAGACGCTTCATTGTGATATTAATTATAAATAATATTCAAAGAATATGAAAATTAAAAAGACAGAAAAAAAATGACTTGTGATATATTGCTTTATTTGCCAACAAACAATATTAGTTGCTTTAATCCACCTATTTAAAATATAGAATAATGTTTGCTAAAATACATTATAAGTAAGTACTTTTTTATGTAGGTAGGGATTTGAATATATATATATATTTTAAATTAGATAATTTTGATTAACATCAGTTCCAAATTTGAAAATTAATGGTGAAACTCCATTTCAATGATTTAATAATACCTAATTTACTTTAAAAAATCAAATTAATTTTAATATAAGATGAAACCGGTTAGGTCTTAATAAAAAAAATAGTGGAATAAAGTTTAAAAAAATGGCATTATTAAATCATTTAAGACATGTCGTAATTTGTATTGTAATCTGATGCTTCTGGCATAGTTTTAGTAAAACAATTCTTGGAAATAAATTCAGTACAAACGAGTTGATATAAAGGGGAATAATATTACACGATAGATTAAGTCTATTTTGGGTATTTTCTAAGGAATCATAAACAATGATATTGGGAATCTAAATATTTCGTGCATTATAAAATGAGATCCGTTTTCAGAATCATATAATATTTATAAAAGCTTCCATTGAATTTCATTCAAAGCACAACGCTAAGTACAACCAATTCCATAAATTTGGAATGATTCTACTGGAGCTGTTCGACCTATTTTCATATCGACTTATTGGCTGAAAGCTGGTCTGTTCGTCATGATACTTTGTATGGCTAAACGGTTTTTGATTGGTTCAAAAAATGTATACTTCTTTAATAAAACATGTGTTCCTGTCCCACCATCCGTATTATTTTATTCCCACTATCTATAAGCAGTGTCGAATTTGACATTGGTATGCCAGGAACCCTTTTTTATACCGTACAAGAGTCTTAAATGCCCGAATCAGTGGGACTATGACACCCCTATTTAGTGCATGTTGTAAGGCTGAAGGGAGTGGGAGGGTAAGTAGATAGGGAAGAGAGTACCTGTCTACTCAGATCTGGTCATTAAACACGAATAAAGCCATTTAAAAAAAACCTTTTGATTTTGATGGGTTATCTTACACCAGGGCGATACTGAGAATATCTACCGATCTTGATTAAAACATGCATATTATATTATCTATCATCAATATTATATTATTCCCATTATGTATGAGTATTGTCGAATTTACCTTTGATGTAGTTGAAAGTATTTTTTTATCGCACTAGAATTCGGTAGCTACTGGGACTATGGTATTCTCAATTTGGTTAAAGTTGTGAATCTGTGAAAGATTTGTGAGAGTGCAAAGGGAAAGTAAAGTTTAGGAAGAGTGACTATTCAGACCTCGTCAATAAACGTTGCTAAAACCATGCCAAGGAACGTTTCGATTCTGAGGATATTTTCCGAGCAACGTGGTACACATGTACAATGTGTCATTCAAATTTGAAACGTGAGAAAACTTTTTGGGAAGTTGACTTTCAGAATTATCATAATATATATTATGTAAGACTGTCGGAATTATGGCCCAAACCGTTTAGTTTTTGTTTTGTTGATCGCATCGTGGTTTTTTTTTACTATCTTGTCGAAACACTGAAGGCAAATTATCACAATATAAAAAATATATATATATATTAATTACCACGGTACTACACCCCAAGATGGAGTTTGGCCTTCTTCGCAAATGCCCTCCACTTGTTGCGGTCATTCGCCATTCGCCCTTCATTCGCCCTCCAGTCCTCAGTCCTCCAGTCTCCAGTCTTCAGCAGTCTATCTACCTTCCACAGTCTGCCTCTGGGTCATGATGTATGGTGTCTTGTCATTTTTTGTGACCAATTTCTATCGTAGATCCAAAGAAATAGGTTTATATATTGTTCATCGTTATAATAAATACATACATGTAGATGGCTTGGAGGCTTGGAGAAACAATGTATGGAGAGAGAGCTAATTATTTTTACCCAACTGATACAAACTTGCGATAAATTAGTTTCTCCGGGTTTTTATGTCGTACACCATGAGAGAGAAAGAGACAACAAATATAATACTCCGCTTCTATCTACTGTCACAATGATCTTGGGCTCCTGGGTCACCGCGGGACTCCGCCCACATTTTTTATTATGCCACTAAACTTGACACAACCAAATAATTTTTAGGTTAGATGCTATATTTTTGTTGATAACAATACTGTGAAAAAGTGGTTATACGAATAAACAAAAACATTATGTCGATATGTGATATCAATGGATGTATAAATACCCTAGCCTTGGTCTTAGCCACGCCCAGGTCCGCCGAGTCAAGTAAAAATCATCAAAAACTGACTACACTGCCTTGTATAGATACCACTCTATATACTCTAAGCTTGGAGGTCTTCGAAACCAAGAAATCCCTAAATAATAATCACTATTCTTGCTTATTTGCTATTGGCTCTGCGTAATTTTCTTATTCTGTAATTATTTAGTTTATGGATCCATTTTCTAGAAACCCACGTATTATTAGCATCGATCGTTTCCTCCAAACCCATCAATACATATTTCGACTCTATTAATATTCTACATAATAGGGCTGTTGAAATATGATTATTTTATGTAAGCCACCAGGGGGCGAGGGTAGTAGAGACGCCCCCTGGTGGCTGCCCTGTAATCGCAGCTTTATTGCCTGCCTTCCATTGTGATAATATTCCTATAGAATTATACGTAACAATGATTTTGACATACCCCGCGTGGAATATGTGCTCCTGGTAGATTTGTCCGATTCGCAACTGATGAAAACATTGATGTATTATTTTTATTTTTAACGCTAAAATCGATGTGATATCAAAAAACGATCTTAAAAATATTTTCCTTTGTATTACGATTGTTAATTTCGTACCACGAAATGTGTATCAAAAGAGTATAAATACCTGGAATATACTGCATTAATTTGTGGTTTTAGTGCGATTTCTGAATATTATGCGACTTGCGAAAAACTCCAATCTTTGTAATAAATCAATGACAAAAGATAATATATATATTTTTTTAATTTCATATAAATGTATCAAAATTAAGACATTTTGCATAAATGTGTATTTTAAACGGACGAGCTTAAAAAACCTTTTTTTCAAAAATCATTCAATTGAAATGTTGAAAACCGCCGTAGCCTTAAATCTATTTTTCGGTAAACTTTGGGCTACACTAATTATTATAAATGGTTTTACACTATTTGATTTTTGGTAGTACATCTGGACGCATGTACAATTTATTTTGGATTTTCTTTCCGTTATGGAATTCTTATAAACATATCAATAATTATAATAAAGATCACACCTTCAATAAAAGCACCGGTGCTTATATTCTTCACAAAAATGATGATGACATCAGATTAATTAATTTAGAAGCATTAGAAATAAAGAAAGTCATTAAAATTAATAGTCATATTCTTAATAATCAGATAAATTTGTACAATAGTCCAATGTTAGGTATATTACCTGTAAATTTATCATTATCTTTAATCACCTCAGTTGACGTTTTGTCTCTTTCAATTCGTATTATATGTCTCTTTCTCTCCGTTCCTTTGTTATAATTTTTATGTTATTCTGTTGGTTTTCTCATTGTTTTGTTATTTTATTTTATGTTTTGTTATCCCTCTGTATCTATATATAACCGCACACTTTGTATTTTTTGTTTAGTTTAATTTTGTACCTTGATGATGCTTAGGCTAAGCGAAACCGGTCGGTTATAAAAAATAAAATAATATCCGTGGTCTTATACAAAGTTATTTTTTTCAATTCTTTTTAAAAATAATATCCTTTGTGAATACGGTATGTCCATACTATTGTGAAGTTTTTGAATTTGGAACTGATGTTATTCGAAATTAGTAGGTATACGAAGTTCCTCAAAATGGCCTAGTATATTTAATACTTTAATGTTTCAAAACAGGTATGAATTTAAAAAAAAGTGCACGAAAACGGAAGAACGACCCCTAAAAATGCTTTACAATAAAGTTTCGACATTGTGCAATGGTATTACGGAATACCACCTGAAAAATGCATTGATAGGAAATAATCGGCTATAGAATACATCATACACCATACACTATATTACACCTGGCGTCTATTGTAGGAATTCTCACCGTGTACTACCCATAATACTTCAGCGAGTTTTTACGGTCGCAGCTTAACAATACGATAGAGAGAAATACCGCTTTGAGAGGAATTTAAAGCTCGCCTCGGGACTATTAAGGGGAGTTTTTGAAGGGATGCAACGATTAAGTGCATATCGAAAAGGCTTTGTGCAACAGGGAAGAAAGGTTTTGAGTTATTAAAAATGTTTTTTTGCGAATTGCAGCAAAGATTTCACCTGTCTGTCAATTTTTTTACGACTTTCGGTATCGGAAACATCACTCTGAAATAGTGTGACTGACTTGATAGTGCTTTTACATAATAAGTAAAGTATATTACATTCAATTCTATTATTTAAATAACTAATTGTTAGTTTAGAAGTTGAAAAATGTAAAATTACTAAATGTAACAACATGCCAAGAAATAAATATTTGTTCCATTTCAAATATAGAATGAATAATGTCTGCTAAAATAAATTATAGGTAGGTGCTTTATTGGGTAGGTAGGGATTTGAAAAGATTATTTTTTAAATTTGATAATTTCAATTAACATCAGTTCCAAATTTGAAAAGTTCACACTCGTACGGTCGTACGTACTCTCAAAGGAAATTATTTTTATTTAATTATAACTTATCTATTAAAATAATTATTTCCATAATAATAAATAATTAGTTAACCCATTTTCAGACCATGCTCGTAATAACTAATTGCTGTAAGATTTTGTTTATATGGATTTTTTTCTTATTTTCTTTTTTTATTAAACGTTTCATGTAACGCGCGTTATCATGACAGTTCAAATTTGGTCAACAGGTGCTTTTAATTTATGTAAATAGCTAAGTATTTTAAAAGTAACTTTACTATGGTTAAATTTTATTTTTGAGCTTTTTACAGCGCCCAGCTGATATTCCGCAAAACTGAACGAAAAGTTCCATGTTTTTATGTGCCCTTTCCCCGATTCATTAGCCACACATTGTATTAAGTTAGACTCATGTGTAGGGCTACATAGAAGGCTCTACATACCAAATATGAATGATCAACTTCAATATTTAAGAGTTTTAGAATAGCTGAATACAATAGATACATCGCTACCAGCTATAACACAACACATATTTCCCTGATCATGTCTGGAGTTTGAACATTTTACATGTAAAGGGTTTGTTCCGGTATTCATCATCCCTTTGTTTTCCGTTTGTCGTGACTACATTTCAATTTAAACCATCCCTCCTGTCTTTTGTCAAACCACCCGGTCCCGCCCATCCCCCCGATTTCCGCCCCTGCAAATGAACGAATGTTCGGACTGAAATAATTGTGACAAAACCATTTGGAAATTGTGTATCCGAACTAGGAGAGCCTAAGACTCATTTGTAAAATTTAATTTTAGTGCATTGTTGTACAAACAAACAAAAAATGTAATATAATAATGTTTTTTACTATCATTTATTTATTAATTATGGTGCCACAAAATACTTTTACAATTATTGAAGAATTTAATATGTTGTTCTCTAAAAAGGAGTCGTTTTCAAAATAAACTAAATATAACATTTAATTAGAATTTGCAGTGACAAACACCAAAGACTTCCACTTAGTAGATAACCTTTTGTGCTCTTTCCCAATATTTAATTTGTACCATCATCATGGTGGTAAGTTTAGTTTTCGGTCACATGGTCCATCTTCAATAAATTTCACCACATGAGTGCCCGAAGATTGTAAGATTTCCTGGAGTTAGAACAGCTAACTTCGTAGCGCTTGGGTTATGGACTCAGTTCCATAGTATGCATTCAGGTATGCATACATAATAATAAGTAACTTTGACATGAAGCACTCACTTTGTGGAAAGACGTAATTAAATTTTAAATAAAAGTAACTTTGTTTTGACACCACTTTATTAGATACATATACCAACCGGTTTCGGCTCTACCTGAACCTTCTTCAGGGCTGAACACAATACATATTTGGTTTGGTCAAAACAAAGTTACTTTTATTTAATATTTAATAATAATAAGTGTTATGTTCGTGTTAGATTTGTACAAATAAAACGTCTATTTTATGATGCTTTATACATTTCACCAAAACGCTAATTATTATGAAGCCTTTCTGCTCCTGAGCGCCTAACATGGAAATAATCTTTAAAAAAATAATATTTTCACCGCAAGCACAATTTCCAAGTTTGATACTATAATATAAGAAAGACAAAAGTATCATTTTCAACCCCTTTATGGAAAAAATCTACATTTCAACTTTCATTACTAAAACTTTTCAAAAACTGTAAAAGCTCTTTATGCATTAATTCTTTGAGCTTTGATGCGACACAGGGGAAGTTTTCAACCCTTCCAGACGGAAAATGGTTTTTTTATTTTTCTAACGAATGCTCGTATTTCCGACAAACGTTTTTATTCTTTCGGTTTTGTAAAAGTATTCTTTGTTAAAAGCAGATGTTGCCCAAGGTTTTTGCTTTTTTTTTGTTTCGGTAGTTTGCAGAATGCAGTAATGCCTTAACAATGCTTAATATTTCGGCCAGTTATGATAATTCCTATTTAAATGTAAATATTTTCTTTTTCATTTAATATGCAAATGGAATTCTAGAAACTTTCCGCCATGTTTTTCGTGATTTAAAAAGGTATACATAAAAACATTTTTGTTTTTTTGCAATCATCTCAAGTGCGCTTTTCAATGAAACACAAAACCTCATAAAACTTAAAACAACATCAAAACGAAATTAAAACGACACTCTATGTCTTATCTTTTAAATCATATAATTTACAGTTATAAATTGTATTTCTTATAGCATAAAACCAATAACTTATAAATATATGAATATCTCTTTTTGTTTTCATTTTTTATAAATACCTTTCTTATTGAAAAATATGAATAGACTATAATATCGTCGCTGGAAAGGCAAAAGGGCTGAAACACCATTTTGGGAAGTTTGGCACTTTATTTTATTTAGTATTTTTGTTGTTATCATAACATTTTCTTGTAACTCTTCACAATCGTAACATCTCTCGCATCGATTGTCAGTCACTGGGCGTTCATTATATATCCGACGCACACTTCTTGCGGCTCGACAAGTCGTTCGGAAAGCGACAAGTCTCTCCTTAAAAGAGCTCGTCGGCTTTTTGCGTAACTTTTCATTTGCGGCGTGTGTTTCGTCCGGTGTTGATGATGTTATTGTACATTCTGATTTTGTACATGTCGTACATAGAAACGACATTTAACCAAGGATGTCTTTTACCTTTCCGTACCTGAAAGTAAAAATCGAACGTACGACCCGAAGGGTAACTACGCCACCCCATTTGATCTTGCTTGTTAAAGTGTTTTCATGACATAATCTTAGGTTATTTGTTTTTAGTAATACATAGAGCGAAGTATTTTCATAATATTGCTAAAAACAGGTATCGCACAAAACTCTCGTTCGGGGTGACATTAGAGCCCCCTTCGGAACGGGAGTGTTAACTTGATTGTTGCACAGGAACAGTAGAATAACAGAGGGCTCTCTATTTAGGGAATGTATTTTATTTATTATCTATATTTATACTTAGAGAAAAGTATTTTCACAATATTGCTAAAAACTTTATCTAAGGTATCGCACAAAAATCTCGTTCGGGGTGACATTATAACCCCCCCCCCCTCCACCCTCGGAACGGGAGTGTTAACTTGATTGTAGTACAGGAACAGTAGAACAACAGAGGGCTCTCTATTTAGAAACTCCATTTCATTTATTTTTTAAAGTTAATACCGCACAAGAGTCCCAATTGCTCCCAACCGTATGGAGCCAGTGGGACTATGGCATCCCCATATTGAGGTATGCTGTGAGGCTGAATATAGTGGGGAGGGGAAAAGGAAGGTTGGGAAGAAACTGGCTGTTCAGATCTGGTCAACAAACATGGCTAAAGTCATTTCAAGTTACGTTTCAATTCTGAATGGTGGTCTTTCACCAGAGCGATACTAGAGTATATAGCACTCTGGAACGTGCCTCCCCACTCCCTTCAGCGTCACCACATTGGAGATGCCATAATGCCACTTGCTCCAGACGGTTGGGAGCAGTTGGGACTCTTGTGCGGTAGGTATATTAAAAAAATATATAATTATATACCCCAGAACCAAACTGTACTAAGTCTATTTTGTGATTTTCACTTGTTCGTATTGAACGCTTTGATTTTTATTCCTCTATAAAGTGTGGATCATAAGAAGTTATCTTTTTTAAATAAAAGTACACCTTCCGATAAACGTGCTAATTTTTTTACATACTCGTATGAAAGCGTCCTTGAGGTGATTTTGCCACGAAAACGACGCTTTAAAAGTTATCCATTTATTATTAGTATTCTATTATTATAAAGATAACATTTTTCCTAGAATTTCTAGCTCGTGAATAATTTGGATTTGTGACTTAGTTCAGTTTGATTCTAGCGTACAGATATAAACATAGATATTATACTCACAAATAAAATATTCACAACTTCATTCCGAATACTTTTCCGTGAGAGTCACAGAAGGCTTTATTTTGAGCTTTGACCGGTAGGTACCCACCTACAGTTTAGTCCCTTAGTAACAATTCTCCCCCGCCACTAAAGCCTAAAACGTAATCACACTACTGCGTCCGTGTTGCCTTTCCCCGATATGTGGGTAATTATGCCGGCCGACCTCAATTTGGTAAAGTATCGATTGCAAAGCTCACGAAAACTGTTAATCTGCGATCTGCTGCGGAAACACCGAGCTTTGATCCGCGGCAGTAGTTGTTACTCCGCTTTAATAAAAGCGCTTTTCATATTATTTCACACGATAAAATACTGTGTTTATGTATTACTACTCGTATATGGAACGAACAATATAGCGTCTTAACCTTTATGTGACTGAAAGGGTACCCGGGTACCCTCTTCGGTTTTCAACATAGTTTTTTTTTTATGTTTCAGTAAGTCTAACCGGCTGAAACTTCCTGACTTCTCCACAGTAGTGAAAATAAACGATTGAGCATAACCGTTTGATATGTGGAGGGTGGTATGTGAGCGAAAAACGAATAAATATAATTTATATTTTCCGATGACTGAAAGAGTACCCGGGTACCCTCATGTGTTTTATATCATTTTATCTTATTTTAAATGTTAAATATGATGTACTGTTTTGTAAGTACATCACCTGTATTCTTATTACTATTTTTAATCACCTATTTAATTTAAAAAAAACCCAAGAAAAGATGGTACTGGGTGAAATTCCAATCTACTTCCCCAAGTATTGAACTGAGTCGAAATACATTACTATCATAAAAGTGGTCCAGCAAACTTCAGCAAATGATGTACTGTAAAAGAAACCTTCATATCTTTTTAAAAATGTGTACTTTTCTTCAGCCACAAAAGGGTTAAATGACTTTTTGTTAGTTGAATGAATATTTAAAAGCTCCATAGCTCATTACGAAAGTAACGTTTTTTGCTGAAAATGTTTTCTTTCACCTAGAAATTCTTGACAGAAAAATCTGTACAAATTTCATAACGCCAGAACTCCCCGTTCCAGTGATTTTCTGCTGCTTTAGGCAATCAGTTTTCTGCATTATTTATCGTTTTTAGACTAGCTTTTCTATCCGGCTTTGCCCGAGATTTGTCTTGAAAAATATGGAACCGGTTAGTAGGTGAGTGGACAAACGCGTCGATTCCCATTCGGGCGTCGTGGGTTCAATTCCTCTACTAGCTAAGTCCTCCGTCATGGCATAAGCAACATCTTCCGCTTATTATGATGGCAGTAGGAATTTTTCAAATATTGTCAGGTTATTCTAAATACGGGAATGTTTGCCTTTCTCTAAAAAAAAACGAAATGGCGTCTTTTCACAGATGAATGGGTATTTAAAAGCTTTTACCTCATGATGAAAATGGCATTGTGAACTCAAAATAGTTACGTTAGCCTTGAAATTCAACAAAGTTTACTGCTTTAGACAATAAAATTACTGATTTATAATTAAAATGTATATGTAATTTGCAATTTCAAAGCGTTAGAATAATGTGTCACTCCTTCATTATAAGGGTCGGATGATCTAGCTTCTAGACCTAGAGTATAAATCTTTTTTTGTTGGGTTGGAAGCCACCCTAAACTGACGGAAACTCTTCAGTTCCTCCGGAAGCCGCCGGAAGTCATCGGAAGTCAACCGCTCCGCTTTATATAATATATAGTATTTAATATAACAGCCTTAGGCAAATAAAAACAGTCGTTTTATACAATAATTATAAGGTATTAATATTTAAATACGTTACATTATATCCTTTCAATATGAATTAATAAAATGCCAAATGCTGACTTAACTTTCTCTTTCAGTTTAATTGCGGATTATTAAAATAATGATTCCTCCGGTTTCATGGTCAATCACCATAATTCACAATCACCACACCTCTGAATGTTTTTACTTTATACCCACATGCTACATCTATGTATACAAACTATCTAACAGGGCCGGACAATCAAAGTGAGGACTAAGATTTTTTCTGCTATTTAACTTTTTATTTTTTAAAGAAAGACAAACATTCCCGGGTTACAAATAATTTGACAATATTTGAAAAACTCCTACTATCATCACAATAAGTGGAAGATTTTGCTTGTGCAATGATAAAGGACTAGCAGAGGAATTAAACTCACGAGACCCGGGTGGGAAACCGACGCGTTTTTCCACTCAGCTACAAGCCGATCCTAATATTTTCCTAATTTAATTGAAGTTCTATTCTAAATTTCAATTCTTAGAACGAAACGATTCTTGCTTAACGACTGGTGTCGTAGACAACATTTGCTACAAAAATTGTAAATAACTTGGTTATTTATTTTCCTAATAACCATTACACTACCAAAAATTAATAGAACTATATGCACCGTAGGCGAAAGTTTTAAGCGTATGTAGCGTTTAGATTCGTTTCAAAATCATTCATCAAAACGGTACGACTCAATGTGATCTAATATTTGTAAATAAAAAACAATATACCAAGCTCAAGAGCTAGTTCTCTTCTTTGGCGTAGTATTACAAAAAAAAAAAGTTATAAACATATCAAATGTACTATCAACCTTTATATCGCTAAATTACAATATGTATTATGTTTAATATATATATATATATGCTTTTATTATTTAATCGAATTACTTTTCTTCAATATTATTTTTATATATTTAAGTAACTATCCATATTGTGTAACATTGATATGATTTCTATATATATATGTAAACTTTTTTTTCTTATTTTGTAAATAAATAAAAAAAAAAATATATATATAAATATATTAAAAAAAAAACAACAACAATAACTTATTGGTACAGGTATCGCAGCTACAGTTGACAAAAACACAGTACTCACACATATGTATCGCTTTCATACATAATGTTTCAAACTTGTTATTCTACTTCAGAAAAGAAAATTCCAGTGCTATTGACAAAAGTTAATTTTCAATATAATAAAAATAGCACGCCTTACAAATTTTCGACTCACTGTGGGTATAAACTTTTCGAATAAGTAACGATAAAAAGACAACGTTTACACATGCTGTCTTTTTTTCGCTAAAACAATTAGTAGGCGTAAGCAAGACAAAATGCTGTTTTTCAACGAAGTTTTGTAAGGACACCACTGTCGTAAGTGTATACATACCCATGCCTCATTACACACGATTTTTAGTTTGTCCTAATAATTGCGCACCTATTTATATAATCCAAAAGATAATTTTAAGTTTATTTTTAAGATGAAACAACATTTTTCAGTTTCATTTTTTGTTTACAAATTTTGCCGCCCTTCAGACATGGCGCCCAGGGCCAGTGCCCCGGTTTCCCTCCCTTGCCCCGACTCTGCCAACAGTCTGTCTTGTATGATAGTGTGTACAGCTAGGTTGTGTATATTTTCTCCTAGCGCAACTCGCCTTTGATTGAAGACTATTTGAGGAAAAAACATAACCGGTAATACTCGTCGTATAAGGCAGATCTCTCGTCAGGTTTTAAACTTTTAGCTTGCAATTATACTTACTATAAAACCTGTGTTTTTATAATTATAAATATTGCTAACTGTTACTAGCGGTTGATCCTCGTTAGTATATCATGATTGAGTATAAGGCATTTTCCGTAAACAAATAAATATTTTGATTAATTAAAAAAAGGACAAAATATTTGACATTTCTAAAAACATTATTTTTATTTTGGCGTATGTGCGGTAAATTCATGTATGACTGCTTGTAAAATGTGGATATCCGGAAAGAATGCAAAGATGATGTAAGCGTAATAAATAAGATTAATAAAGGGACGCTAGGATGGTTTGGACACGTAGAGCGGATGAACGAAAAAAGGAGTGCAAGTAGAATATATGACGTGAAAGTAAATGGTAAAATAAGTCGGGGACGCTCGAGTTATCCAACACTTGAGTCGGGTCATGTCAAGAGTCAGAATAATAGAAGAGTATGTATGAATGAAGCAAGGAGTGTGTGCCAAGACAGAGTTGTTTGACGGTCAATCCTCTCTGCATACTCCTACGGGGGAAAATCTTCATGGTTAGGTAGTTAGTTCTGTTAGTTTGAGATTTGTTTTTTAAACTTTGAAGTTGGTTTACTGAAGACGATAATTCTCGATTTGCACTTTGCATTTAGATGTATCATTCTCAAAATTGCTAACGCGGCTTGACGAGTGATTTTCTTAGATAATTTAGATGTTTTTTCTGAATTCATTCTTTCTAATAAGGTAAAGCTTCAGGAACCTTGTGGTAACGAAAATACAAATTAAACGCTGTTTGTTAAATATTTAGTCAGAATAACAGAAGTACCATATACTCGTACATGAGACGGTTAGTTATCTCGACCTCCAGCGACAACTAAACAAGGCAGATGCCCGGATTATGATGTCATGAATTAATTATTGTAAAAATAACTTAAATAATATTATTAAATTAGCATTAACTTTAAAGCTTCTGCGCTTATTGTTTTTATATTAATTATTGAAATAATCTTCAACGTAAATATGAAACAGAAAAAATAAACGTCGCGAGCGAAACTCGATTTTCAGATCTTCCGTAAATGAAAATGGGTGGTTTATCCAAGACACCATCTAGGTATACAATATATGCTCGGATAGAGCTTCGTATACCATTGCAAAGATGGCAGCCAAATCCGAATAAAAATGGTTTTTTTAAATAATTTTCAATGAAATATGAGTTCAATTAAAAATGCCGGTTTCTAATAAAGTCTCTGTGGCTCGATTGGCAGAAGCGTTACTCCCGGATAGAGTAGAGGTTCCGAGTTCGAGTCTCGGTCGCGACCCTTATTTTTTCTGTTTCATATTTATGTTGAAGATTATTTATATTATTTCAATAATTAATTAATATTTTTAATTAAATGTTTAAAACATTAGTGCGAAACTGTGCTAATTAGTCATTAGTGCAGTAGCGTATACTCTGCTATTGGTAGCTAATTGGGAGTTTCACACTGAATTCAGGTCACCTATTTCATCCCGAGACCGAAATGTCACTTCAATCTGATTCGCGATTGTCACTGTGAATTTGTACTGTATTTTTTGATAGATAATAATGTTTGAAATATGAAGCTTTAAAAAGTTATGTATTTAGATTTCTCTATGCAATCAACGGTTCTACCCTTGGAGGCACAATATATGGAGTTATAGATTTGCAAACAATTGCAACTCAATTGTTAATATTGGTCCAACTACCAAACTAGGATTTCAGATGAAGATGCAATAGTGCACGTCTCTTTATAACACAAGCATATTCCCGCCCGTGTACGTAGATCGAAAGAGAGACAAACATATATTTAAGGACCAAATTTAAAACACCAATAAAATATTTATTGAGTCTGGATATCACACATATGCTGATAGCACAAGTTTTGCTTTAATATTTATGGATGCTTATTATTAATATTATGTTTTTATATTCTTAAAAATACGAAATTTCTGACGTATTGTCAAAAATCTTAAAAACCGTTGAAAAAAACACCCTTTTGGTCCTATTGGTACATCCACGCATATAACATATCGCCATATTGTGTTTTTTCTTATCACTTAACCACTGAAAATATTGTAATAAACAAAAAATAGAAAATAACCTCTAAAACTGTTTGACATTAAGTGTTACAATAAATGATGAGAAGTTCGCGAATATGGCGGACACAGTTACATACCACCTCGACGCGGAGCATTAAATTTGAAAAAAAAGTCTCTTATATTCAAAGCAACGCTTCGATTTCGAATGGTGGTTTTTCACCAGGGCGATTCTAAGAATATTTACCACATCTTCCCGGTATCTTTACAGATTCGGAATCTGTCAACTACGTGGTCGAATCCCGTATCTATCCTAAAACAATCAATTTCAAGTCGAATTGACATGTGGTCGAAACTTGGAGTAAAAATATATACGGAGAGAGAGCTAAATATTTTTACCCAACCAATACAAATTTGCGATAAATCACTTTCTTTGGGTTTTTACGTCGTATACCACGAGAGAGAAAGAGACAAGAAAAGTCTTCATATAATGCAGCACTTCTAAGTTTGTAAGAATGTTCGCCGTCCGCGCTAACTTCACAGCATCGAGTCTAACTTACGTCGACGGATTTTGAGGTTATTTCCTAAATCTGTGTTGATTAAAAAACTTGCAGTGCTTATACAAATAAATCAAACATGATGGTGATATGCGCTATGCGTAAATGTTGAAATAAGACGCAAAGATTATAAAACATCACTTTTCAGAGGTATTTCAACAGTTTTAAATATTTTTGATCGAACTTAAAAAAAAAAGAAACTTACACATTTTTAATGATATAAAGACATAAAATCAACAAAAAGCTTCCATCATTATTTAGGCAAACCTTTTTTATTAATTTAAGGGTCAGCACCCAAAAATACACGCTTTTGGCTTTTCTAGTACAAGCAATACTACGAATGATTTATCTGCTAATTCTATACGGGTAGTTAGAAAAATGTCTAAGGTTTCCAGTGAATACAATTCTTGAACAGTAATCTTTTAATTTCTTTATGAAATGAATACTTGAATTTTAGGTAAATCGTTAAAAAATACCATTGCTGGTTTTTAAAATGCACCTTTTACTGACACTTAAGTATGTTTTTCATAGAATTTAAAGGATTACGGTGAAAAAAAAAATTTACTGAAGACCTCAGCCATTTTTCTAACTACTCACAGAAAATTTACAGATAAATCATTTGTAGTATTACTTGGATTAGAAAGCCAAGAAGTGATGTTTAGCGTCATTTTTGAGTGCTGAGGCTGGTGTATTGATACTGTTTTGTAATGTATTAAAATATGTTGAGGTGATTTTCCCACAAAAACGGCGCTATAAAAGTTATCCATTTATTATTATTATGTTTATTAAAGATGTTCGAATTCCATGTAGGCGGTAACTAATATGCTATCCAACATCCTTTAACATTATCTTTGTCTCTTTCCATCAAGTCAGTATAAAGTCAACCGACCTAACTACACTGTTTCGCAAAGGTACCTCTCCATATATTCTTACTCCAAGGATCGAAAGGTTGAAGATATTGAGTTTGTAGAAAGCGCCATCTCCAAAGAAAAATAACAACATTTTGGTTCAATTTAGCATTATGTGATTTTTTGATTTTAAAATAAAACTTCATATTTTAATTAGAAAAACCTTTCTTCAATCAATTTTATTTTCAAACAATAAAAAATAAAGTACCTTAGTATAAAAGAAACCAAAGCAAATCAAACTTTCAAAATCTATTCCTATTATGTATGGAGAGATTTTAAAACATAGAAATAAGTAAACTGTGTTGACAATGCGCATTGTAGTCATTTTGTCATGGTCTGAGCACGTTCGTAACAAATTGGCCGTTTACAAATCTTGCAACATTTTCTGCTTTTTATGTCTCTATGTAGAAAGAGAATGCCTAATTTACTAATAATAGACATCGTGTCTTTATTTTTTGTCTAGAACCCTTTCTCAACCAGTGCCCTTTTGATTCATACAAACTTCTGGATTTTTTGATGACTTGGCGAATCTGATAAGTTTTTATGCATTCGGCCCTTCATTAATTGAATTGGCTGCATTGTATTAACCCTGCTGTTTCCGTATTGTTTCCAGGCGGACGCGTCCCTCGACATGGCGAATCGAGACTTCTGCCAAGCCTCGCTGGAGTACGTGTTCCTTCTGCAGGAAGTTCAGGAAAGAAAGAAATTCGAGTTCGTGGAAACATTACTAGGTGAGCTAACACTACGCCTTATTTGACTTTCACACCACGTTCTACAACAGTTTGATTTAGGGGTCGTAATCTGAACACATGCTGCATGAGGTTTCACGAAACTTTGTGCGGTGTGAGGTGTGATATGAAACTTTTCGTAAAAAAACAAAATTCAACGGATCAATTGACTTAAAGTCAAGATATTGTTTAGTTTTACTTATTTTATATTAGTATTAAAGTTTACAAAGTATCGAAGTATTTCATTTTATTTTTGACTTTATAATATTTTAACTTATATATTACTTATTATTTTTATTTATATGTATTTTAAATAGTTCTTACAGGCTATTTTGAATTTATTGATTGGCATAATTTTGATGGTTTCCGGCAGCGCATTATAACATTACATCCCTTTAAAATAAGCTAGTTTGTGTGTTGGCTTTTGTTATTTTCTGGTAGTCCGTAAATATCAACATTGTAGATAATTTTGTTAGAAAAATAGTTTAAAGATATTGTAACTCTACAAACCATTATTTCGAGATAAACTAAGTAAAAAAAAAAAAAATTTGATTTTAATTCTTTGAAATATATCAAGTTCAGTTATAATTCTTTAAAGTGATCTCTAACTAACTAACCATCACGCCGATTCACCTCGGAGGTAGGCAGAGAGGATGGATTGCCATACAAGTATGTCTTGGCACACACTCCTTGCTTCATTCACATTCATACATCGTCTCAAACATACTCTTCTGTTATTTTGACTTTTCACATGGCACTACTTAAGCATGTGATTCACTTTTCACATCTTTTCATGCAATGATCTACCGCTAAACAAAAAATTCGACAATTTTTCACAGCCCCCGACAAATGTAAATAACTCATGTAAATATCAATCAGGTAATTTTAGCTATAGTTTTAGGCATTTAGATAGTTTTATGGTAAATTTAGCGATAGTTTTAAAGTTTTGTAAAGCGCCCTTGAGGTGATATTTCACAAAAATGGCGCCATGTAAACTAGCCAAGTATTATTATTATTACTTGATCGTGCCATGTCTTCCTCGGTCGTCCCGACTTGTTATTCCATTCACTTTCGCGTCATACAGTCTTTGGTGATTTCTCAATATATTCCACCGTTTTTTGTTTTTAATTGGAAACGGACCGGCTTCATCTTATAACAGGCATCTTCAGACTGATCAAATTAAGGTGATTCCGGTCCGGTCTTAATAAAAAACAGTGGAATAAAGTTTAAAAAAATGGTATTATTAAATCATTTCAATGGTGTCAGTTAGAGACGCCTACTTTTCACACGAATTTGGGTTCTCCTCAGTAGAGTCTTGTTCATAACTCATTTTCGCCAATAAATAAGGTACTATGGCTTTAAAATAACTTAACATAGAAAAGTAAAAATAAAGTTTAAAAAAAAACAAAACAATTATTGAAAACCGTAATTCTAATTCATTCTTCTTGAAGAGCCCTTGTGATGATTTTTCTCAAAAATTGCGCCATAAAAAATATCGGTGCATCATTATTTATTATGAATAACTACGAAGGTATTGCTCAGGGTTGTCCCGAACTGTCTGAGTTCAAAAAAAACGGTTTAGATTGATTTATAAAAATACTTTATGGCTGATATTTATAGCGCCAATTTTGTGAAATATCTCCTGAAGGGCGCCTTAGCATGGACACTTGTGAACTGATTAATTGACTCGTACCTTCGAAACTTACGTAAATGTTACAAGTGCATTTTCGTTGAGTTGATCCGAGCTGCAGTCTGCAGGGCCGAGATTGCCACGATGAAACCCAACCTCCGATAGGAGATCTTCCACTCACATGCATCTTCTGCTTCCAGGGTTCATGTTCGGCTGGCTGACCTTCTATCATCAAGGGCATGAGGTGCACAAGGATTTCAAACCCTACATGTCAGATTTGCAGCTCAGAATACAAAAGGTAATAAAACAAAATATTTACCAACTTCCATTATGTATTTTTCCTAATGATTGTAACTCAAAACTCAAATAGCCACTGAAGAGATAAACTGGTAGAAGTGTGGTGTGGGCGTGTTCGTGTGTCCGAAGTAAGTTCCAATTTCTCTTACCACTAGAAATTGATTATGGTAAAATGTTCAAATATCGAAATTCTTTCTTAAGGGTCAGCACCCAAAAATACACACTTTTTGGCTATCTTATACAAGCAATACTACAAAGCATTTATCTGTTAATTCTACGCGGGTAGTTAGAAAAAGACTTAAGGTTTCTAGTTAATACAATTCTTAAACAGTAATCTTTTAAATTCTATATTAAATGCATGCTAGAATTTTAGGTAAAACGGTTAAAAAATGCCTTTGCTGGTTTTCAAACTGCACTTTTTACTGATAGTATGTATGTTTTTCATAGAATTTAAAAGACTATACTAAAAAATGTATTCACTGGAAACCTTAGACATTTAGACAAGTAGTCATAGAAAATTTGCAGATAAATTATTTGTGGTATTGCTTGTATTAGAATGCCACAAAGTAACGTTTAGCGTGATTCTTGAATGCTGATCCTTAAGCAGAAAACCAATTTCATTAGCATGTATAGAGTCTAATAGTTGAAGGGTCGTATGTTAAAAGGACACACTACCCTAAAAATAAATGACTAAATAAATTCACGCCGAAGTTTGGCACAGATTCAACATCTTTATTGGCCCACTGTTGGGCAGCGCCTGAAGCAAAAATAAAACAGGAAAAAAAGACGGATAGACGGCACTAGGGTCGAGTTTGCTGTAGCACGCTTAGAAGCGTGTTCTGCCCGAAGTGTACATTTTAATTAATTCTGATTAAAATATTACTATAACCTCAAATTTTATCAGAGGAATATTTCGGGAAGTAACTAATTCATCACGTAGAAAAATAAAATCTGGTCCTTACCGCCAATGTAATTGCTGATAAACGATTTGAAATTTAAAAAAATCGTTATACGGTAAGAATATGAAATTTCTTAGTGCGTCCTCGGAAATATTTTATATTTTTGTTACAGATTCATCAGAATTAATTCAAACGTGAATCTAGGTCAAATCCCCGTTTTCTGTAGCGTTTTTCCTCTTAATTGGCGACATCAGTTTTATTTCGATTCGGTATGCATTGCAGTTCTTGAGATTATCTGTTCAGTGCATATTGCATATACCCCATTATCTCGGATTGTATAGAAATTTGTACAGCTTTTTTACAAAGCTCACGATTTTATCTAAAGTTTTTTATGTTTGAATTTGAGTGAAGAGTTTTTTGTTTATATTATGATTTGTTTTGCTGAACTACCAAAAAATAACTGTTGTGACTTATTTCTCATTGAATTCATTGTAACTTTTGAAATTATGTTTTTTTTCTTTATTTAACTAATCACGATAATATTACAAGTATCGCGACTCCAGGGTTGACACGAAAATGGTACACACAGATGCATCGCTTGTTATTCGAATTCAGAAAACGAATTTCCAGTTAAATTGAAAAAGTTAAATTTTAATATAAAAAAAATTTACTGTTAAACTTTTAGAATATTAAATTTTGAGACCAAATGCTGTTTCTCAGCGACGTTTTGCAAAAAAAAATCACTGGGAAGTGTATACTGTGCACCTATACACACAATCCTGAATGTGTTTTGTTTGGGTCAACTCTAATTGCTCGACCTATACTAGAAATATCATTATAGAAAATAAATTGATGCTGATTAAATTAACATTGTTGATATAAGTAGATTTTCTTCTTTGACACATGTTGAGTTTATATAAATCAAGTCTACATGGTCGTCGTAAAGCAGCCTTGTTGTGATTTTTTACAAAAACAGCAAAAATACAAGTTGTCAATAAAAGCAATTCATATTTATGTTTGTTACATAATATGCAGGGGAAAAAAATATTTTGTCAATGTTTTGTTGAAAATTATAAATATATATCAGATAACAAACTATAATTGAGGTGATTTTTCACAAAAACTGCGCTATACGAATTATCCAAATATTATCATTTTTATTATTATAAATGTGTATATTAAGTTACAAATTTTAAATATATTGGCAAAGCTTTGTTATGAAATTTACTAAAATATCCAAATTTGTTACAAATAATTTAGTCTGTAAAATTCCCAACAAATTAAGTTAGTAACTATAGCTTTTTATACAGATTACAATATTGTATCTACTAAGTATTAGGATTACAATAAAGTATCTATTAATATAAGTACACTTTGTTACATATTAATTTAGTTAGCAAAGATTTTTTTTTTACAAAATATAGTAACTATTTCGTTTGAAAAGGCTTTTTTTACAAAATATAATATAGTATCTTTTAAGTTGGACAAACCTTTGTCACAAAATTGCAAATAAATAATAACGTGTCCATAAAGATAGTGTTGCATTTAGCGATAATAAATCAGTTTGTGTGTGTTATACCGTGTGGTTGCTTGACTAACCCGTTAATAATGCTTGTTTCAGACGAGAGGTAACTTCGAGGAGACAAGTAAAAAGACAGAATTACTCATGAAAAAAATGATGGAAATGCGACAGATGGTAATAATTCTTATTGTTTTATATTCTGGTTCACGAAATAAAATTCTCGCAAATTTCCCGCAGTATGTCTACTTATATAAGTGGCGTTTCACTTTGACGTTTTGGTTCACTTTTTAATGATGTTTTCTAATCAATTATTAATCTCTTGACAAGTATAAACAAGCCTTGGCATTCAAATGAAAAAAGTCTCAAAAGGAGGATGAACAACGAGGTTCGTTTGTGCCCTTAAGTCAATCGATTTTCGATTTATTAAAAAAAATATTGAAAAAATAATACTGTGGGGCGGTTAAAAGAGAAACTAATGAAAGTACAAAGTATTTTTAAAATGGATGGATATTTTGTATCTACAAAATTTTCATTAGCGATGTCATCGACTGCAAAGTTATTCATGCCAAGCTGCATATTATGTTTTATTAGTATTATTAAAATCTTTCCAAACACAACTTGTCATATATTTAATGAAAATTTTTGGTTACCTGTATGTATTATGTATAAAATACGTTTTTCAATAATTGAAGTAATTGTCAATTTCGAAAAACTGAAATATTCTTTTAACCGATGATTGCACCATTATCGAAAGTTTACTGTTACGTTAAAATATGATCCTATCACTAATTCCAATATTTAAACTGCTCCAAATTAAACTCCGCTAACTCAAGTTAACCAAATATTGGGAGAATTGATCCAATTTTGTCTACTCGTGTTACTGATATGTCAATTGTCAAAATTTGGCATCAATTACAAATTGGCTCTCTTGACCATATATATGCCTAACTTTTTTCAGTTAAATTTGGAGCAGTTGAGTTGGTTTATATGTGTATTTTTATTATTTATATACATAGTATTTAATCTTAACTATTTATAGGACATGGTTTTCCAGAAACAGGACGACCCTGGGCGGCCATCCATTGGGGCGGGTTACGCGAGAGCTGGATATCTATTTCTAATGGAAAAAAGTAAGAATAATCATAAATATACTATTACCCCTGCTTTGAATTTTGAATAGGTTAGCCATAAATAACCTGAAGTTTGAAATAATAGTGATTTCTTTTGTTTAGAAGTATGTTTAAATTTCGGTAATAAATTATGTAGAACATTTGGATAAGCCGATACATAATAATACTAATAATAGTTACTAGCAGGTAAAAACCTGCCTCCGGGGTTTTTTTCTGCTAGACCCTGCAGGCGTATCTCTGCTATTTGTAAATTCCTAACAATTCCTGCAATTACATGTCAGAAATCTTGACGTATGCACCAAGTCAACTACTTTCGTCAGAGTCGCTACTGCCGACTGCTGTAGCCAATGTATTTACACACATTACTGCCCCACTCAGCGGTTATGCGAACCATTAAAAATCAACTTAAGGGCGCTTTAACATCTATGATACATCTGCTCAGGATATTTTCATAATTTTTATGAAAGCCAATCTTTCAGCTCTAGGGGTATTAAGGGTTGAAATAAGGAATGTTCTTGAATGATTAATAAATATCCTCACTAAACCCATTGGAATATCGCTTTTGTTTTTTAAATTAATTTGTTGTTGTGGAAAGTAAATTTTTACTACTTTTTTCAAATGTTTCTCCGCCCTTCATTGAATTATTATTGAATGTTGTATTATATTTGTCTTGTTTTAATGGTGACTTTGTTTTCTTTATTTTCAGAGGCTTTCGGAACCACATGGACGAAACAGTATTGCACGTATGAAAAAAGTAACAAAGAGTTCAAAATGACTCCATTCAGCCAAATCACCAGCAAACTTGTAAGTTATTTCATCAAATTATAATTTAAATATACATTCTATCCATCTATCACTCCAGAGAGGTAGATACTCAGTATGCTAAACATGGCATGATTTCTGCTGCGGCAGTATTTCTCAGGCACGAATAAGCAGTAGCATGCCAAGAGGTATGGACAGTCCATCAAGTGGTTTATAATCTTAAAGCCTATTTTCATGAGACCATCATTGCTCCTGTCTCTAAGCTTTGATAATTTGTCTCGTCAAGTAGTTCCATGTGATGCATGAACATAGTGTATGTTCTGTGCGAATGCATGTACACATACCTGAGGAACATCTTAACATTTCCTGGCTATCTTAGGAGCCAACTGAACCAACATGTTCGTTAAAAGGTTCATAAATGCATTTACTTTACCTTACCTTGTTTCAACCTGTTCTGACCACAAGTTGCCTATTTATATTTCAGACGACTCCGTCAGACACCATGACCCTCACAAGTTGCGTGCGCCGCATGTCCGAGACAATCGAGAAGCGCTTCTGCTTCGACATCACGGCGGAAGGCCGCCCTGGGGTGTCCTACACTCTGCAGGCGTTGGGCGACGATGACCGCAAGGCCTGGATGGACGCCATGGACGGCAAGGAGCCTGTGAGTCTTGTATGATATCCTCCTCTTACTATGTGGTGTCGGGTCCATACTACTTTACTTATTTATATTACTAACCAGTGTATCTATGAATGTGCATGAAGCAAGGAGTGTGTGCCAAGACAGAGTTGTGTGGCGGTTTAAACTGTTGTGTAATTGTGTTTGAGCAAGCATTTTTTGATAGAAACAAAGATGACAGTCTCGGGCAATAAACCATGCTGATTTTTAATTTATTATTTCAAGGATTTCTAAAACTTTCACTATTTAAAAAAAATTCTGTATTTTCAAAACCACTGCAATTTTTTAAAAATATTGCAATTTAATGCCTTTGATACTGAAGATTTTTTTTATAAACCATAATATAAATTTAAAAATAGAGTACAACAAAAATAATATACTCTTTTTTGTTTTCCCAGCTGTCATCATCGAACTGTCAAAAGATCTAAATAACATTGAGTTGTGTTAACGTTTAGAATAATTGTTTTATTGCATTGTAGATACATATTATTATCTATTTTTTATTGTATGTTCATATCGTCGCTAGAAAGGCAAAGGGGCTTTAGCGACACTTTGGTCAAAAATAAGTTAAATATGCAGTTTTGATCAGTTCTTTTTTCTGCGTCGAATGCTCGACTCTCGTTTGATTCTGAAGATTTTTGTGACCCTTCAGTCATCTAAAACAGTGGCCCCCTAACCTTTTGTCGCCGCGGACCGGTCAATGTTTGATAATTTTACCGCGGCCCGCTGAGGAGTGAGGGAAGGGGGTACGGGGACACATTCAATGTAGATTTTAAAAAAAAAGGTTTTTGTGCGGCCCAGTACCATTTGGTCCACGGCCCGGTACCGGGCTGCGGCCCTAGGGTTGGGGACCACTGACCTAAAATATATTAACCATTTGGGAAAAGGCTTGACTCAAGCGACACAAGTTTGGGACTTAATAAGCTTTTTGTCGCTTTAGGTAACTCGGTGAGAGCATTGAGTTACCTTTTTTTTTCAAAATCTAATCAGGTATTGAAGACTTAAAAAGGTAAAAAAAAACTTTAAAGTCCTCTGGTGTAAACTTCCCAAAATGGCGCACGAGGCTTTTTGCCTTTCCGGCGACGATATGATTTATTTAATATTTTAATAATCTACTTTATAGAACGTTCAACCATATGCCTAGTTGGCATAGGTGGTAGCTATACTTTAGTTAGCTGACTCATGTTCTATACCATCCACATCCTTTTCACAGCCTCCTGTTTTCAAAACTATCAACTCCAATTTTGTGAAATCTTAGATGATTTGTAGGCCCACTAGCTCATCTGTCAATCGGATTGAATTGTAGTCACTGAAGAGATAAATCGATAGAAATGGGCTGTGGGCGTATCTGTGTGCCCGAAGTAAGCTCATTTTTTCCTTATTCTGTTTTCTGCTTTTGATTATTTGCTGAATATTTTTCTTTACCATTCATTGCCATTGTCTTTGTTGCAGATGTACGCCCAACAGAATGCGATTGCCAAGGCCGAAGAGAGGCCTCTGGATGAAGTGGGTTTCTATTTTGTGAACCGATGTATTGAAGCCCTCGAAAACAGGGGTTTGGAGGAACAAGGCTTATACAGGTGCGCTTCATTGTCATTAACCCTTTTCATTTGAACAAATTTGTCATTTCTGGCATGCTCAACTCACTTCACGTATCATGAAAACATCTTTGTGGGTTACATGATATCTGGGCAAATACATAGAACTATCATTATTATTGATATCTTATTGGTCTGCATAACTCCCGTAAGCACTCCTAAACACCCATTGGGTTATCGCCCATGTTTCGCGATGTAACTTAGTCCCTTCAATGAAGTTCACCAGGGAAGTTATTTATTTATTGATTTTATTGTATACGTCCAAGCGGACCTTTAGGTATTACTTTTTAGAATTTGATTACATTCAATTAATATTGATTGAAGATGTATGATATTGTAGTTTTCTTGTACCTACATTCCGTGCAGATAAATACATCAGCCGCCTCTACGTATGTATCACCAACTGCATACAATCTAGGTAAAAGCAAGCATCTGAAAGTCTCAGTCCTGATATTATTGCTACTAACTAAATGGAATTTCCGATTGTGTACTTCTCGTTGGTATATGAAAGGTAAATAAGGTTCAATAAATCAGGGCTGTCTATAATACCATTGACAACTTTATAAATAAAACTCATGTCAAAAATAATTCTTCAATCTGAAAATTTTAATAGGTTTAATTCTTTCATTAGTAGTTATAGTTTACGTTTTCAATGGGTAGATTAAGTTTATAGTTAAACTATCTAAGAAATTTGTGTTGAATTTTTTGAATGACCTGAAGAATTATATTAATTTATTGATTGTTTGGAAATATCTACTGGTTTGGCAATGCGGCTCCCCAGGTATCTAAGGCCTACCAACAGCTGCATGAATGTGTCTCCTGAGGTGGCAGTGTCCTGTTAGTTAATAGTCCTACCAGCTCCTTTGGAGCGTTTCTATCCATGTTGAGTAGTTTTGTAATGTGTGTCTATTTGTTCCAGGGTGACTGGAGTGGCCTCCAAGGTGACGAAACTCCTCTCTATGGGGTTGGACCGCAGGAAACCCTCGCAGGAGAGGCTGGGCACGGCCCTGGATGACCAGTGCGAGTGGGAGAGCAAGACCTTGACCAGTGCCCTCAAGACCTACCTGCGCAACCTGCCCGAGCCGCTCATGACCTACCGCTTTCACAATGGCTTCATTGCCGCCGCAAGTAAGGGAATACTTTAGTAATTATCTCTACCAAACATCAGAACCAACTCTGTGTCTCTATGTGGGGCCGACCTATTTTATTTGCTTTTTATTGATTAACGGATATCTACCAACTTAGTAGTAGTTCTACTTAAACGTACATTCAGTGACTGAACTAGTAACTGTTAGTAGCTTAGTGGACAAACGCGTCGGATTCCCACCTGGGCGTCGTGGGTTCTTTTTCTCTGCTAGCTAAGTCCCCCATCATTAGACAAGCAACATCTTCCGCTTATTATGATGGTAGTAGGTGGAAGTCAAATATTGTCAGGTTATTTGTAATCCGGGAATATTTTTCTTTCTTTTAAAAAAAAAAGAAAAATTGTAACCATCGAAGTAGAGAAGATGGGCAGATTTTGTAGCAACTCTTCAAACAGCCTAGCAACCTAGTATGCCCACCCAAACCATATTTTTATTTGGTGTATTATTTTGTTTCAGAACAAGATGTGAGGCACATGCGAGTCAACGATGTCCACACTCTGGTCTATAGATTACCAAAGACTAACTTCGAGATGCTGGAAATTGTCGTCAGGCATTTAAAAAAGTGAGCTATCTTTTATACAACAATTTGGCGATGAATGAACAATTACATATTTTAATCATAAATTCATATTAAAATGGAATTCCACCACGAATTATCAGTTACAAAATTAGAAATAAAAACAACTACATAATATTGTGAACCGTCCATTCTCTGAGATGTTTAGGTCATTTAAATTATAATGGTCTCATGACTTATACATACCTTCAATTCTTATCCAGTGTGGCGGCCAAGTGTGATAAGAACCTCATGACGGTCTCTAACATCTCTGTCTGCTTCGGCCCCACCCTCCTCCGCCCAGAGGAGGAGACAGTGGCCTCCATCATGGACATCAAGTTCTACAATGTGGTGGTGGAGATCCTGGTGGACAACTACGACAGGATCTTCCACTCACAGCCGGAGCCTCCGGAAACTGAGATACGGACTAACGGAGGGGCGCAGCATCAGGATATGAGGTAGGAATTGTTATATGTTGTATCCAGAATGTTACCGGAATGGTAATAGTAAATAATTATTTTATTTTTTAATTTCTTATACATGACAACATGTGTACCAGACGTATCCGGTACACAAGATCTGTAAATTAGGATGTGGTCCCGATCTACAGAATGCTGAATTACGTCGATCCCTTTGCTAGGGGGAATGATTAGTTGACACGGTGACTTTGACTTTGTGATGCTTTGGTAATGACTTTTGTGATGCTATTATACGGTATTTGGTTTCACCTTTTTAACACTAGGTTTACGGCACTCGCCAAATTGACAGATTTCCGATTTGCTTTGCAAATTTTACTAAACAGACAGTATTTTTTTTTTTATTATTATAATTGAATAGTGTAAATGTATTTGCTGTATTTTTATTTTCGGAAACTTTTAAATCTAGTCTCTATATACCTATCTCTATGGACACCCGTTAAATTGAAATAATGCTTTTGAATTTGTCCCATTTGTGAAATTATTACTTCTAAAACAAAATGATTATATGAGTCGTATAGTTCCTATGTACGATAAGTCCAATATAATTCAAAATTTAAGTAAATATGAGGTTTTATTCTACCGGCTATTTACCATACTAATCAAATGTCAATAAGTTCCAAACGTATTTAAAATCTTACCGAAAAGTGGGTTTTAAAATTACGATGAGTTTCAAACGCCGATAAATCCATGGTGCCGTTTGTTCCAAACGCCGTTAAGTCCACCGCTTGTCCAGATAGCCAATGAGCGCGAAGCATTTCGCTAAATTCCAACATGGCCGCTAAAGCACTTGCGAGGAGTGTTATTCTTTTAAAGTGTCTACCGTTTTATACATTTGTACAGCCAAATAATGTCCGATCTTACCAAAAATGTCATTCAAGTGACTGGAAATACATCAAGGAAACGAGTTATCAATAAGGAATCTTGGAAAAAGAATGGATAGCCGTGCTAATGAAAAATCTGCTATTTTGAATGGATTTGTAAATCGAATGTCCGTCATTACTGGGTGCTCCAAAAACTTCGCCGTTTGTTTTAAATTTTTTAAATTTTATTCGTTTTTTTCACAATTGTTCTTATTGTCTATTTTTTTAAATACCTGGGCGAGAGAAATATAATTTCATTTGTATAAATTTATTTAAAAAATTGAATTACGTAGGTATGGTTTTTTATAATTTTAGTAAAATTAATTGACGTTTATTTATTTTTGAGAAAAAACATTTTTTATTAAATCTGTAAATATAAATATAAAGCAAACATGCGTTTACCTATTTAATCATAAAACCATCATTTAAAAAAAAAAAAAAAACTTATTACAGAAAAAAATTCTAGGTACGCCTCCGACAAACTTGCTCATTTCTCCGTTGTGCGAGCATAAAACGAAGACCTTTAAATGTGACACCTTTAAAATAGTAGATTTGATGGATATCCGTACAATTTTTTTATTTGAAAAATGAAAAAATTATCAAGACAACCATATCATAAAATATTGTCATCTTGATAAATGCAAGCGCTGGCGTCCCAAAAAACAGTTGAATTGAAACAAGAGGCTTAAGTGTTAAACACACTTCTGAACCAATAGTTTGAGAATTTATTGTGATGTCTCCATTCTTTTTTTATATGACATTTTGTTTTATAATTTGGTTTTGTCAACTTCTTAAGGATGAAAATAAAAAAGAATTTTGTAAACACTAGTTTATTCCCATTTAATTTTTTCTTTGTAAATAAAAAAAAATAGAATCATTAAATATTTTCGTTTCTTATTCCTCGGTTTAAAATGTATGTAATTTTTTTTTAAGCAAAGACTTTTATTTTGTTTTGATTTAACTAGCAAATCGATAAACCTTTTTGTGTATTTTTTCAAAAGAACAATAGTTTGAGAATTTATTGAAATGAATACAGAATTTTTGTAATTATAAAATATCTCTATTTCCTTTATTTTATATATTTTGTCATATAATTTGGTTTGGTCAACTTTTAAATATGAAAAAAGAATTTTGTAAACACTAGTTTATTCCCATTTAATTTTTCTTGGTAAATAATAAAAAAAAAGAAACATTTAATATTTTCTATTTGATTAAATCTTTTTTTTTTTTGTGACCCTATACTTGTCTACCACGTGTCGACCGTATTGAGAAACAAACACCGATAAGTCACGACTGGTGAGTTCCAATATACGTTAAATTTGACAGTTGGTTTCAAATGCCGATAAGTCCATTCTTATTTGCGTAATTACTCCTAAACTATTAAGAAATTAAATGCTTTATTTTATTATAAACATCCGTAGTCCAATAATAAAAAGCACACCAAATGCAATAAATATTAGGTTGTAATGAATATAAGTCATAATTGAAAAAAAATGGTTTGCCAACATTTCACCATAGTGGACTTACCGTAGATAGGAACTATACGACTCATATATAGTGTAACAATTTGTGTGAAGCAATGAAGAAAGAATGTCATCAGTGTGAAGAATATTTTGTTTCAAACCCAAATTACAAATAGGCGTTCGTTGCGTTACATATTCGGCGGATTATGATTTATGGGGCAGTAAAAAAAGGTCTCTTCGAGGGTCGAAGTCTGGCGAAGTTAACCATACGGCTTCATTAGTGTAAGTAAATAAATCTATCTTTAGTTATAGAGTTGTAGTCAGTGTGTGGAGACGTGGAGTCTAATATCAGTTAAATAAAACATTTATTTAAACAGTATTTGTGTTTATCCGTCAATTTGACGGGTGTCCGTAGAAATAGGTATGTGAAAAATGCCCGTAAACCTAGTGTTAAAATTTGTTTCGTTAATTAAGTGCAAAATTGTTGCCATTTCAATTTCGTAATACGAAAATAAAATTAAATATGTAACACTTGACTATTGTATGTGCAAAAATGCTCAGTGAAACCAACTGTTTGCTCTAGGTTTTGCTTTTGACACTATCCATTAGTTCACAAGTCTTATCAATTCTATGATCTGTGCATCATATTTTCTGATCTGTGCAAGCCATTTCAAGCAACGTTTCGATTCTGAATGGTGTACTTTCATCAGGGCGATACTTAGAGTATCTACCACTCTGGAACGTGCCGTAAGTATACTATATTTTATTTTATATCAATTAAATGTTTTATGAAAAACATATTGATTAAATAAAAGTTATTTGCGCACGCCGCGACCTCTGGTTTCGTAGTCGAGCGTCTTATCACTCGACCATGCAGGCCGTCAGCTGAGTTGACAAACGCGTTGGATTCCCACTCGGGCGTCGTGGGTTCAATTCCTCTGCTACCTAAGTCCTTTATCATTGCACAAGCAACATCTTCCGCTTATTATGATGGCATTAGGAGTTTTTGAAATATTGTCAGGTTATTCGAAACCTGGGAATGTTTGTCTTTCTTTTAAAAAAATAAAAATAAAAAGGTGTGTACAATAAAAATAAAATGCGGGCGTCTACATAAAAAACTAACTTTAAAACTATTGCCATCTAGTGACAAGAAATTTATGCAAGCTGTAAAAATTTTCTACAATTCAAAATTCTGCTTTACTATTTTTTCCACTAGATGGCAGTGTGCTACACTTTATGTAATGTCAGGGAAGAAACCTTTTCTTTTGTAAGCACCATTTTATTGTTGTTTGAAGCCAAGAGTTTTCAAATACAACCATGCTTTTAATAAAATATGGTGAATATATTATTTTTAATATATTTCTGCCCTGTAGATGGCACAGTTGTGTTCAAACCGGTTGAGTTTCACCGAAAATAAAGTGTTTCTAGCAAAAAATGATTCATACGTACATTTTATAATGTTCTACAACAATATTTACGAATATTATGTAGATGCCTTTTATTGACTTCCGTGGCCGAGTAGTGAAGTTCCTCGGTTACGAATCCACAGGTCGCAGTTCCAAATTCGGCTTGCGCAAATAATTTAATTTTCATTTATATGTCTAATTTAATTTTCATTTTTATGTTGTTATTTCACATATAAATAATATATAAATGATAATATTAAAATGGCTTTAGCTATATTTAATAAATAAAAGTATCTTTGTTATAAATCACATTATTTTATTTAACCCCAACCGGTTTCGCCTAGACCAAGCTTTTTGTCAGGGCAATTATTATAACTATGAATTATACATTTATTAAAAAATATATATATTAAATTCGTGGTTTATAACAAAGTGATTTTCACTTAATAAATGTAATGTCGAACCACAAAGTGATTGCTTCTTATAAAAATATTAGTTGTATTTGTGAATCAGATCTTAATAGCCAGGTACTTTCACACCTTCCTCTTGCCCATCCCCTTTCCTTCCCCACCATTCTCTTCAGCCTAACAATATACCCCGATTGGGGGTGCCATAGTCCCACTCCGCTCTAGACAGTTGAAGGCAGATGGGACTCTTGTGCAGTGTTCACAAATTTAAAAAAAAAATTGTTTGCTTAAAAATAAGCTAATACATCCATTACAGCAACAAAAAACTAATAATAAATCGCCAATTTTATATATCGCTGTTTAGCGATTCAATCACACCAATAGCGCTATTTTACGCTTTAGAGTGCTAAGATTGAAAAATACAACATTGTTAGTGTTGTAGCCGAAAATGATATGATTTTAATTTTTTTAGATTTTATTTTTTGTATGAAGATTTTCAGGATTTTTCAGTTTTGGGCAGTGCACTGCACGGATTTCTGAAATATCTTCATAAAAAAAGTTGAAATTACGAAAAAATATTTTTTTTTTTTGGATACAACAACATCAATGATGACGTTTTTTTTTCAATCTTACCACTCTAGCACACTAAAAAGTCACGAGCCGCCACTAATTGTACGTAGCCTTTTCTAAAAAAAAGGTATATTTAAATTATTCTTAAAGTCTAATCTAGATAGGTTCCTATAAAACATGAGTTGAAAAGAAACCTCAACTGCTATAGTGACTAATGGCCACCTTCTTGTGTGGCCTATTCCAACCACCTCCTGTCTGCCCCATGTGTTGGTTGGTCCACCATAGCTTTATTATCGGCCCTATGTCACCTCCCTGGCCCTTGGCTATTTCAGCTTATCTGCATTTTGTCAACTTCAACCAAAATCCCCTGGGATAATAGTATCTCAGTTGCAATGTCTTCCTACCACTCTGTTTTTTTTTTTAATGTTTGATGGGTATAGCAGGTTTTTCAATGGGGAATGGATACGGTGCTTTTATTCCTAGGCAATATCAATCGACAGTAGTTGTTTAATCACATAAATTTTCGCATAAGTTTGTCGGGCAGTCAGGATCAAAGTTAGTTTTCAAGTGAAATTACAATTTGCGCTTAGTTCAATTGTAATAATATTGTCAGGCATACGTTTTAAAATTATGAGAATTACGAAAATAGTAGGAATGGTCGAGTGGTAAGACGCTCGACTACGAATCCAAAGGTCGCGGGTTCAAACCCGGGTGCGCCAATAATTTTATTTAATAAATATGTGTCATAACACATTTAATTGATATAAAAATAATAAAAAGTATATTTGCGGGACGTTCCAGAGTGGTAGATACTCTAAGTATCGCCCTGGTGAAAGACCACCATTCAGAATCGAAACGTTGCTTGAAATGGCTTTAGCCGTGTTTGGTGACCAGATCTGAATAGCCAGGTACTTCTTAACCTTCCTCTTTCCAATCTCCTTCCCCTCCCCACTACCTTCAGCCTCACAGCATACCCTATTTGGGCGTGCCATAGTCTCACTGGCTCTAGACGGTTGGGAGCAGTTGAGACTCTTGTGCGGAATTCATATAAAAAAAGGAAAACGCTCTAAAGCGACTCATCTTCTAGAATTCATTTTAGGTTAAGCCTTTTTCAAATCCTTGCGGTAGGCCTCTAATATGCGAACAAATATAATACCATAATGCATCGTTTCTCAACCTTTTTAGTGTCACGACCCCCCCAAAAGCTCAAAAAGAGTGTAAAAACCTTACAAATCCCTCACTATAATATATTGACGTTTATCAAAGCTTAAAAGGAATGTGTTTACACTTGCCACGAATAATACCATTTACCACTTCTTACTTGTGCGAAAAAAGCCTTTCGTCTATGGTGACTATAAAAACTAAATACAGAAATTGTCTATTATCACTTGAAAATAATTTACTTGTTTGTGTTTCAAATGTCGATCCACGCATAGCATAGCATTAACATTTAAGTGAAAAACAAAGTCAACCGTCGCATTAATGAATAAATTAACACATCTTTATTTTTATATTTATAATTGAAATAATATCTATAATCCCCAACGTAAATATGAAACAGAAAATATATAACGGTCGCGACCGAGACTCGAACTCGGAACCTCTAAACGCTTCTGCCAATTCGACCACCGAGACCTTATAGGAAACCGGCATTTTAATCGATCTCTTCTTTATTTTGAAAATTATTACTTTAATTTATTTAAATTTTTCTTCCGATTTGGCTGCCATCTTTATACATATTATTGTATACCTAGATGGTGTCTTGAATAAACCATCCATTTTTATTTTACAGAAGATTTTTGACTCCTTACAAAGTCTCGATCGCGACCGTTATATATTTTTTCTGTTTTTCATATTTACGTTGGGGATTATTGATATTATTAATTTCAATTATTATTATAAAAATAATAAGCATAAAAGCTTCAGAGTTAATTCTAATTTAATATATTAATTCTTGACTGTAATGTAACTGGGTGCTAGCTGTCATGATCTTTATTTACCTGCTAATTTTTAATCAAGCTTAATTGACCGAATTAATAATAATAATGATATTTGCATAATTTGTATAGCGCTGTTTTTGTGAAAAATCACGCCAAAGAGGGCTGTACTAAAATTAATTATATCATACGGACTTCTCAAGATAAACTTCCTTTGAATAGGGTTTCTTTTTTCTCAGTCAAAGTGTTGTATTTTTACATACAGTCTGTGCCGAAATAATTTTGAAATTTAAAATAACATTTTTCGCAATAAACTTAAATTGAAATACTGCTCTTTCACTCAATACAAGGACCTCACAAAGTATTTTCACGTTTCTTTGTGGCGTCTCCTACCGATTGTAAAAATGTCAACGGTTGTAAATTAAAATACTAAACAATTATCCCTTAATTACCCAATGCTTCAATTATTGCCGGTGCCCTTTTCAAAATGGCCCTTTTTGCTTGGCGTGTCGGAGAGTAAACACGTTTTCTTTCATTTCACTTTGTTTACTAATGTCAAAATGCACCCAGCATCTGTTTTTATGTAGAGCCATTGTTGTTTTGGTATTCGAGCCAAACAAAAACATTGTAAATTATTTATTTTACGTATTGTATTTTTTGTGTTGAAGCCGTTTTCAGCTTACTGAAATAATGTTTTGATTGTATGTAATTTTCCTTGTGAAAAAAATAAACTGCACATTCAGTACTTAATGGGCATAAGTTAAGTGAATATCGCACAAGAGTCTCAACTGCTCCCAACTCTCCGAAGGCTGAAGGGACTGGGGATGGGAAGGAGAAAGGTTAGGAAGCACCTTAATATTAAGATCTGGCCACCAGACACTCCAACTCCATTAATGGAGGACTGAACGCTGTTGGGGCGAATAAGAAATTGTCTAAAGAAGCGAAGCTAGCAGTCCACAATGGAGTGCTTATACCAACCCTGATGTATGGCAGTGAGGCATGGAACTGGCAGAGGAAGGATGAAAGTAGACTGAATGCTGTGGAAATGAGATCTTTGAGACGGATGTGCGGTAAAACCATGTATGACCGTATTACAAATGTGGATATCCGGAAAGAATGCAAGGCTGATATGAGCGTAATGGATAGGATCAAGAAAGGGACGCTTAAATGGTTTGGGCATGTAGAGCGAATGAACGAAGAAAGGGGTGTGAAAAGAATATATGATGCGAAAGTGAATGGAAGAAGAAGTCGAGGACGCCCGAGAAAGACATGGCACGATCAAGTAAATCAACTACTTGAATCGGGTCATGTGAAGAGTCAGAATAACAGAAGAGTATGTATGAGACGATGTATGAATGTAAATGAAGCAAGAAGTGTGTGCCAAGACAGAGTTGTATGGCGGTCCGTCCTCTCTGCCTACCCCTGCGGGGGAAAACGGCGTGATCGTTAGTTAGTTAGTTAGTTAGTTAGCCACCAGACACGGCTAGTCATTTCAAGCAACGTTTCGATTCTGAATGGCGGTCTTTCATCAGGACGGTACTGAAAGTATCTACCACTCGTCAACGTGCCGAAAGTATACTATAACACAAATGTGGAATAACACAAATAAATTTAATTTAATTTATTTGCGCACGCCGGGATTTGAACCCGCCGCCTCGTAGGATTCGTAGCCGAGGATCTTAACCGCTCTACCATGGAGGTCGACTTTATTCATGCATCCATGTTACTTAAGGCAGATGTAAAGGAATTCTGGTAATAAATTATCGTCACAACATCCAGACTTAATATTAATCATAATATTTGGATATTTTTTATAGCGCCGTTTTTGTGAAAATGTACGCCTAGTTGAAATTAAATTTTAAAGATTACTAGAGTGTTATGTTTATGTCTGATAATAGCCAACCTCCGATGGGAGAGAGGACAAGAAGAAGAAATATATATTAGTATGATTTGTTTATGTATTTCGTCTTCGCTCTGAATTCCATTGTGCTTTCATTGTTCCAGTCTTGTAATTAATCTAATTACGCTATTACGTGTATTACTTACATAATCATTGTTATCCAGAAAGCTGGCATACCCCCACCTCCCACTGACTCTAAGTACTTCTAATATCTGCCTATTAAAAACTCGTTTACGGCATTGAACCGTCTTCGTACAAATTCCATATCAAAACGTAACAATATACCTAAACAGGTTTAAGAGAACATTTTCTATTCTGCTCAAAGATTTTTAAAAAAAATGGATAGATATCGTCACCATTTTTACCACAGTTGACGTGACTACAGATGCATTGCTTGCATACAGCATGTTTCAAACTTATTATTAGACTTAAATTAACTTATCAAAAATGACAAAGTTAATTTTTATATAATAAAAAGCATACACTGAAAAACTTTTATAATATTAAAATTCGATCATTGTATATACTTGTCCTTTTCTCGGCTATAAGCAGGCGTAAGCAAAATAAAGTGCTGTTTCTCAGTGACGTTTCGCAAAAACATCACTTTCTTAGGTGTATGCATACCCATAATACACAATCCTAAGTTTGTTTTGTTTGGATCAACTCTAATACGTAGGCGACAAATTAGGTAGTTGATTCCGACACCATTCGATTAAATTTAAATTATATCTCCAGTGAAGGCCATTAGACTATTAAACGGGTGTAGAATAATAATTATTCAAAACGGTTTTTATAATCCGAAACAGGGTTGTCACCATAAACGGTTCTCAGATTTTATTACTATATCTCAACATTATGATATTCGTCTCCAATAATAATACCTGGCCAATTTTTATAGGTAAAAACCTTAAAAATAAATTAAGAAAAAATGCTATTAATGTCATCGAGTCATATAAATAGTGTGGGTAGCCCATACAGACGGAGACTTGAAACCGTGTTCCATTTAGTTCGGGGAAGGTATGTGGTGCGGAGAGGGGACTCTCGTGTTCAACCTTAGAGTATACAAGAGGTAGCCCAAGCCAAGGCAGTGAAGTCAGTTTTGGACTTGTTTTTGATGATTTTAACATGACTCGGCGCAAATGGGCGTGGCTAAGACTAAGGCTACGGTATTTGTACATCCATTCATATCACATATCGACATAATGTTTTTGTGTGTTCGTATAGCCACTTTTTCACAGTATTTTTATCAACAAAAATATAGCATCTAACCTAAAAAACCGTTTAGTTGTGTCAAGTTTAGTGGCAAAATAAAAAATGTGGGCGGAGTCCCGCCGTTAACCAGCGAAAATAACCAGCTTAAGATCATTACGACAGTATATAGAAGCAATCCAAGAAATTTGTTGTCTCTTTCTCTCTCATGGTGTACGATGTAAAAACTCGGAAAAAGTGATTTATTACAATTTCGGATGGGTTGGGTAAAACAAATTAGCTATCCCTCCATATATTGTTACTTCAAGTGTTCAACAGTGGAGCCACTTTTTTCGCTTTGTGTTTCATCTATGAAAAATATAGATTAAGCAAATCTGGCATTACTATATTCAAAGATGTTGTGGCCAGTAAAAGGGTTCAGACTAGCAGGATAAACTGTCAAGAATGAAGAAAATCAAATTTCACAGAAGATCCAAATTCTCACAAGTTTAGTGTTAAAAAATAAGGTTTTCAACTTTTTGTTGAAATATATTGGGTGACCGTTTACATAATTTAGCTGGCTTTGTCGAATTTCAACTCGCTCAAGACCCGGAGAACCTCCTTGTTCCCATTGAGTTAGTATACCTTAATGCTTGTTCCGGATTTTGAGTTCCTGCACGTTGAAACCGCAGTGGAGGAATTGATAAGGGAGTTTCCTTTATCTTAAAGAGTTGAGGTTTACAAGATTCACACTAATTTTGTACCTTATTTAGTTTATTAAACAAATGTTAAATATTGAAAATATACTTACACATGGAGGGAATTTTAAGTATCCACTAATAAATGCATTTGATTTCAGATGTAACCTTAATAATAATAATAATCCTTGGCTAATTTATATAGCGCCATTTTTGTGAAATATCACCTCAAGGGCGCTTTACAAAACTTAAAAGCTATGGTTAAATTTACCATAAAACTATCTGAATACCTAAAGCTAAAGCTAAACTTACCTTTTTGATAAAGGGTTTTTTATCCAGTCAAGACCTTTTCCCTAAGAACTCACTAATGTAAACTTAAATTCAGTCAATTAAATACAACCATCAGATGGTGATAGTAATAAGGCCTAATGAGCCGCAGTACTAGTTAGATAGACACTTGAAGTAACAATATATGGAGGGATAGCTAATTTGTTTTACCCAACCCATCCGAAATTGTAATAAATCACCTTTTCCGAGTTTTTACATCGTACACCATGAGAGAGAAAGAGACAACAAATTTCTTGGACCGCTTCTATATACTGTCGAAATGATCTTAAGCTGGCTATTTTCGCTGGTTAACGGCGGGACTCCGCCCACATTTTTTTTTATTTTGCCACTAAACTTGACACAACTAAACGGTTTTTTAGGTTAGATGCTATATTTTTGTTGATAAAAATACTGTGATAAAGTGGCTATACGAATACACAAAAACATTATGTTGATATGTGATATGAATGGATGTATAAATACCGTAGCCTTAGTCTTAGCCACGCCCATTTGCGCCGAGTCATGTTAAAATCATCAAAAACAAGTCCGAAACTGACTTCACTGCCTTGGCTTGGGCTACCTCTTGTATACTCTAAGGATAGACATTATGAGGGGTATCTAGCTAGCAGAGGATTACGAAAGAATCCATAAAATAAATAAAAAAATCCTTATTGATATTCAAATATTAGTTATTTACATCTGTCGATGGCTGTAAAAAAATGTCGAACTTATTGTTTAGCAGTAGATCGTGGATTGAGGATCGCGGATCATTCCACGAAAAGATATTATTATACTGGTGAGTTTAGGTGCTAACGGTCTAGACTAACTGTGTAAATTAGGGTAATTCTGTTATTATTACAATCTTTGTGTATCCTGTAAAATTGGCGTTTTTTTTTTCTTCTGGTGTCACTGAAAGAACCTTTCTTCATTTTGGGGTCGCTGCTCCAAAAAGGTTTCGGACCCCTGATATTATATATCGCATTATGATGACCACAATAAAATGTGTTGCTTTATTTGCTTCTGATAAAATGCTGACGAACCTCCCCTGTATTACGATTCAATAACACTGAATTTGAATTCCAGTTTTGAAGTCGTATTTTTTATGTATTTTTTAATTTTCTTAATGCAAATGACGTGCAACTGTCCTTAACCAGTGAGGCTATGGCATCCCCGATTCTGGGGAACGTTGTGCGGTTGAAGGAAGTGGGGCGGATAAGGAGATGGGGAAGAGGAAGGTTGGGAAGTTTGTACTATTCAGATCTGGTTACTAAACACGGCGATATTCATTTCAAGCAACTTTTCGATTCTGATTATTGGTACCCACAAAGGCGATACTTATAATCTACCGCTTTATTATTGATCGGTTATTTGGTCGAATGGTCCAAAGCGTCAGATTACCACCCTGACGTAGCGAGTTCAATATTCTGCTAGCTAAGTCCTCCATCATTGCACAAGCAACATTTTCCGTTTACAATGGTGGTAGAAGGAGGAATTCAAATATTGTCAGGTTATTCGCAACTCATAACCTGGGAATGTTTATCTTTTAAAACAAAACCAAAAAACCTGAAATCCGCAGCTTCTGGGTTCAGAGCCAAGAATCTAACCGCTCTGTCACGGAGGTCGCCACTTTGACTATAGTATTGAAAAATGTATAATTTCGTTGGCATTTTTTTTTAAAGAAAGAATCATTCCCGGGTTACGAATAACCTGAAAATATTTGAAAAACTCCTACTGCCCTCAGAGTGGTAGATACTTTAAGTATCGCCCTGGTGAAAGACCACCATTCAGAATCGAAACGTTGCTTGAAATGGTATTAGCCGTGTTTGGTGACCAGATCTGAATAGCCAGGTACTTACAACCTTCCTCTTTCCTATCTCCTTCCCCTCCCTACTACCTTCAGCCTCACAACATACCCCGATTGGGGACGCCATAGTTCCACTGGCTCTAGACGGTTGGGAGCAGTTGAGACTCTTGTGCGGTATTTACTATAAAAAATAAATGTAAGCGGAAAATGTTGCTGATGCAATGATGGAAGACTTAGCTAGCAGAAGATTGAACTCGCGACGTCCGAGTGGGAATCCGACGTGTTTGTCTACTCAGCTACTAACCGGTCAATTTTCAACATGTTTTTTTTTTTTGCGGAAACCCTCGCCATAAAACCACGAGTGCCGTTTCAGTGTGGGAAGCTCCAGCGATCCATGCCCAGTGTGTGTAACTGTGTGCAATGTGTATCGGGTATCAAGTAATGAATACCCTGCGGGGGCCGCGGTCCCCAAGGCCCGAGGCGAGACAGTCTCATGGTTTGATTATAATTTCGGACATTCCCCGTCATTTTATTACGAATTAGGCACTTTAGATACTAGGGCGCGTACGACCAGGTGTCTAGAACCATTTAAAAAGTTGGTCTTGCTAAAAAGATTTGGTAAAAGTTTTTATTTTTTTTTAAATAGGTTAGTTTTGTGAAAGTTTATTTTAATTGATTACTTAATAACTTAGATTTTTTTGTTGCCTACTGGTTTCATCGCATGTTCATGGTATCTTAAGGGCAAGTAAGTATTAAAAAAAGAAAAAAAAATATATATATATATATATTACATATATATATATATATTATAAATATATATATTACATTATAAATAAGCTTTTAGATTTTAAGCAACAAAATATTTGAGTTTATAATCTGCAAGAGATTATAATGTGTTTAATATTTATAAGTTACACACTATTAAATAATATTATTACAATTTAATTTTAATTTATTTGCGCACGCCGAGTTCGAACCCGCGACCTTTGGATTCGTAGTCAAGCGTCTTACCACTCGGCCACCCAGGCCGTCGAGTATTATTATTATGTTTTCGGTACCTACCTATCTTAGGAATATATATGTCGTGCAATTAGGGTTAAAAACACCACACACCAAAAAAATATATAATGGCGCTAATTATTGAATTATGACGGTGTACGACCATTTTTTTGCTGTAAAATGTGGCATATTTATGGTAAGTAAAGAAAATACAAAATAGTATATTCATAGTTTTCGTGTTTAATTTGTGAAACTCCATTTAATATATTTTTTAATAATTCAATTGAATAAAATTTTACATTGATATTATTTAGTTCTGCTATTTTTAGTGACAGCTGTTTCACAGTTGATTATATTGATACACAGTTGATAATGTTGACACAGTGTTTTCAATACTCCGAAACAGCTGTCTTTAAAAATAGCAATTATTATTTTGTATTTCCTTACCATAAATATGCCACATTTTACAGCAAAAAAATGGTCGTACATCGTCATAATTCAATGATTAGCGCTATTTTATTTTTTTGCGTTCACCAATACACACTAGGTGTGTGGTGTTTTAACCCTAATTGCACGACATATATATTCCTAAGATAGGTAGGTACCGAAAACATAATAATAATAATACTCGACGGCCTGCGTGACCGAGTGGTAAGACGCTTGACTACGAATCCAAAGGTCGCGGGTTCAAACCTGGCGCGCGCAAATAAATAAATAAATAATTTATATGTGTAATAATACATTTTAATTCGTGTAAAATAGTATATAGTATATTTGCGGCACGTTCCAGAGTGGTTGACCAGAAAGTATCGCTCTGGTGAAAGACCACCATTCAAAATTAAAACGTTTCCTGAAATGGCTTTAGCCGTGTTTGGTGACCAGATCTGAATAGCCAGGTACTTCTCAACCTTCTTCTCCATCTCCTTCCCTTCCGCACCACCTTCAACCTCATAACATACCCCAATTGGGGATGCCATCTACTCACTAACTATAGACAAGTTGGGAGCATTTGGGACCTTTGTGCGGTATTCACTATAAAAAATAAAATAAAACTTGGATAATTTTTATAGAGCTATTTTTGTGAAATATATCCTCATGGGCGCTTGTATTTACTATAATCTTATTTACTTCTTCCTATTAACATAAAATCAGTTGCCAATGCGTTCCTTTCAAAGAGTTGCCGATTTCTGTGGCGTAGCTAATTACGTCTGGACTAGAATTCGACCATAAATAGTGTTTTAAAACAATAGCCACACAGGGGTCCGTCTCCTCTATTATGTTCCGTAGACCTCGGACCTCTTGGGTGGTCCTCCATTAACGTTTTACGGGTCCTTTTGCCTTTTTCTGACTTTTTTTATTCGTCTCCATACTCCCGAAAATCAATGTAAACACGATCCGTGACCCGCGGCCAGTCTTCAGATTAGGTACTATTTTAAATCTATTATATTGTTCTTTGCATTCTCGTTTTGGATGGACGCATACAGAAGGTATTATTATTATTATAAACCGGTTAGTGACTGAGTGGTCCGAAGCGTCGGGTTCTCACCCAGGGATTGCTGGTTCAGTCCTCTGCTAACTTAGTCCCCCATCATTTCAATATTACTATTTTTATTACTGTTCAATGATTCTTTTCTCGTGTAACTACAGAGAACAAAACAAGTTTAAAATTCTCCAAAATAGAGCAATGAGAATTATACTTAAGCGAAATAGATACTCAAAAGTGGAAAAAATGTCAGAGAACCAAATTTGACTAATAGTGAAACAGATGCTGATATTAAACACATTTATATTTATACATGAAATAAAGATGAACTAGTCACCAAAATATTTTTCTGACAAAATTATTTACAACGGGAATATTTACAGACATAATGCAAGGACATGCAAATAAATCAGACCACCAAAAAAAGAATAAAACCAATACACAAAACAGCTTACTTTATAAAGGGATGAAATGTTATAATGCGCTGCCGGAAACCATCAAAATTATACCAATTAATACATTTAAAACAGCTTATAAGAACCATGTAAAATACATTAGTAATGTCAAGTAGTATATAAGTTATTATTATTAAATCATATGTGAATTATATTTAGATACTTTGTAAACTTTGATGTACAAGTAACTAAAATAAGTAAAACAAAAACAAAAAATATTGTCAGGTTACTCTTAACCCGGGAATCAGAAGGTTTTCGCCAGAAATTTAGATTGGAACCATATTTTTTACAGTACACGGATGTTTCAAAGCTTCGTCATAGTTCGCGATGGAGATCGAAACGTTGCTACATGAAAATAGTTAATAATAATTAATTTCACGATGCCAGAGTTCACCGATTGACAGTTTTGGCTGCTCTCGGTTTTATGCTTTGTAGTGTTAATTAGTTTTTGAGAATAAACTTGAAACTAAACAGTGTTTCGTTACTTCTTATTTTATTTAACTTGTCGTTCTTATGTTCCTCAGCTCGACTGTGGAATGATTTGCCGACCTCTGTGTTTCCTTCCTCCCACAACGTGGGCCTCTTCAAGACCCAGGTTCACTCCGTCCTTTCCCCCAAAAAGACGTCCCGCACAGCATCCCCGAAGATGACTTTAAAAAAAATCCCCCAGGGCCTAAGGGTTAATCTAAAATATTTTATGCCTGATTTATTTATTTATTAAAATGTTAATATGGTACAAAAAATACATTTCTTGGTATATTATTATGGAAGGGTAAAATTATAAAATAAAAAGGATAATATATTTTTAGAAAGACATACATATTTAAAAAAAATGGAGTACAAAAGAAGAGGAAACAAGCGAAAAAATACACCAAAAGAGACTCGTAGGAGTAGAGATTAATTAGATAAACATCATAAATGCAATAAGAAAGATATTTACACATACCTCTGTATGTATACATTTAGGATTTATCACTGATTAATAAAATTGTCTAGAAAATATCCTTTAAGTGCTTTTACCATTTTTTTTATTCGTTACTAAGAGTTTTAATTCTTTGGGTAATGCGTTGCATTGCGTTTAAGTAATTCTATTCTAACGAAATTTTTGATATTGAAAATCAGTTAAAAGAAAGTCAAGTAAACCCCACTCAAACATTTAGTTTTTTTTCCTGGGATAGGATGTGGATTAGAGTTCTCAGTAATTTCATTGATATAAATGGAATGCTTTACCCACCTACCACATTTAGTGTGGCTGTCTATATTTTAACCCGTTTGACTATTGTGATGCAATCTACATTTATAAAAGCCAAAATAATAATACTTGGATAATTTATATTGCGCCATTTTTTGTGAAATATCAATTCAGGGATACTTTCCTTTAGGATAGATTTTTTTAATGTTATAATCTTCTATATTAATTATATTATGGTGCTTATTCCTTTTTATAAATTATGTTCGCTCGGTTAACCTTTTTTAATTATTATTATGCAAACAATAGTATTTTATTTATGCCAATGATTAACTAACCAAATGTTAATTATTGAATTTGTGCGATCGCTCAGTCAAAAGACGACGGTGATATGCTTTTGAGTAATCCTCTGCTAAATCTTTCGTTCAGGGTTCAATGGTCAGCACCCAAAAATACACACTTTTTTGGCTTTCTAATGCAAGCAATACTACAAATGATGAATCTGTTAATTGTATACGGGTAGTTAGAAAAATGTCTAAGGTTTCCAGTGAATAAAATTATTTTACTGTAATCTTTTAAAATCATACTAGAATTTTGGGTAAAACGTTTGAAAATGGCTGCGCTGGTTTTCAAACTGCACCTTTTACTGACATTTTACTATGTTTTTCATTGAATTTAAAAGATTACAGCCTAAAAAATGTATTCACTGGAAACCTTAGACATTTTCCCAACTGCCCATGTAGAATGTATAGATAAATCATGTGTATTGCAAGTATTGCTTGTATTAGAATGCTATACGACGTTTAGTGCTATTTTTGGTGCTGAGCCTTAAGGGTACATTCATTAATTTGTACTTATCATGTGCGTTTGCTCAGTTTTGATAAGTGAAAGAAGCCGAAAGTAATGCAATAAATGACTCGTGTATAACAATATATCTAAGTTCACACTATATGGCCGAGCCGCAGTTCGATAATGACTTCAAAGAGCTTAATGGCTGTCATATTCAATTAAGAATAAATAAGTTCTGTCAATTAAACACAAATGATATCAATCCATGAATCGATGATGCACCAAAGTAACATAAAAATGCACCACACAAATTGCACAACATGTACGACCTTCGAAAGAAATAAAGTAGCGGAAATAATGTTTGTTATTGGTTACCTGCGATAACCACTAACTCAACACTAAAATCAATTCAAGATGTTTACTCGGTCGCAGCGTATCTCCAATGAAAGGTATATCTAAGAATAATCTGCACATTCCAATACCCGATATAAATTCTGTAATCCGACCTTGTAAGTGCCTCCCAATTGTCAATTCGCCAATCTTCTGCTATTTTCCTTTCAGCCCACTCCCAGTCAAAAAGAAGGTCCAATCTTTGTTATTCCGAAGGGCCAATATAAATAATAATAATGGTCTCTTCGTGACCGTGAACACATTTACGTCCAAAAATCAGCTGTGTCCAATGTTGAATGGTTTGCTTTTTCAATAATTCAAAGGACCCAATGTACCTTGAACCGTTTTACACAATGCGACTCCAGAATTCCACTATTACAGTATTATAATATAATCGATCTTATGCCGTGTCTGCGATTCGTCCTTTGTATCTCCTTTCACTATTGCTTTGGCTATTTTGTTGTGTTGAAAATGAAAATCCGTTAGCACGCTTTTTTTTCTATATAATGATATGTATACTCGTAGATTTTGAGTGTTTTTGCACGTTTTTAATAACACTTTAAAGCAATTTTACACTCGTATTCAATTTTCATTTTATTTTTATTTCTTGGGTAACTGTGTGAAAAAATTCTAGACATTTTGTTTCTGAAGAGTTTTATTTTTTACAATGTACACTTGTTAGTTAATTTTTAATTATTCACTACCGGTTTCGACACGTCCGTGTCATTAACTAGCGTTTTTGAAACCTTAAAATTTACCCTACAAAGAAACCGTTGAACTCCTCAAAGCGGATATTTTCTGTCTGGACAAAAAAATTACACCATTGTTTTTCAATATTATTTATGCTACTGGTTACACGTAAAAAATAACGGGACCTAACTTGACTTGCCAAGAAAAAATATTAGTTGCTTTAATCCACCCATTTCAAACATAGGATAATAATAATATTTGGATAATTTGTACAGCACCGTTTTTGTGAAAAATCACCACTAAAATACATAATAGGTAGGTACTTTATTAGGCAGCTAGTGATTTTAAAAGATTGTTTTTTAATTTGATAATTTTCTAAACATAACCATCATCGGTTCCAATTTCGAAAAGTTCACACTCGTACATTTGTTCGTATTCACAAAGGAAAATATTAATAGATAATTTAATAATTCTAAGAGTTAATCATCTTGTTTAGTTAATCTATTGTAAATAATATTTTTTAGTACGTTTTTTAAATCAAGTAAATTTGTCCAATTAAATTGGGATGCGGGCTTGTAAAGGTGTGTACTGCAGTGTGTTGTGTGCACAGGGGAATGCGCCTGTGTTAGTGAATATTGAAAAGCAAAAGCACCTGGTGGGTTTATACGCATCTTCGATGGGCGGAGCTCGCTTCCTCACTGCTCGGGGATCTGATTCCTTTATATAATGCATAAATGCCATGCACCGATTCAATGGCCCACCGCTATTTCTCAAACGTTGTTAAATTGATAAAAAATATTTTTTATTTGATTATTTTGTATTCAGTCAGCCATCAAACCTATATCTCAGGTAGGTACTTAACTGTTTGATTTTTTTTTTATGACTGAGTGTGGCAACGTCAGTCATTTTAGAAAATGAAAAATAAAATACGCGTAATTATCTGCTAAGACATTCCGTTTTATCACTCGTGGTAGAAAACTCGTAAAAATATAATTCTAATATCGTCCCGGTGAAAGAGTTGAAACGATAATTGAAATGGGTTCACGATAATAAAATTAAATCTTGTATTAAATCAAATAAAATATACCAACGTGTTTCTTAGGGTTTCGTACTTTACCACGCGTTAAAATAAATTCCATTAACTCTTTCGCAACCAATGTCAGATGCGAAGCACATAAATATTTATTTTCACAAAAACACACGTTATTATTTTATAATTTAAACATTTACTATCACCAACCTACCGATAATAAAACTTTTTATGAGAAATTTTCCCGAAGTTGGTATAATACCTTCTTCTTTAAGCTTGGTGCACACGTGAAATGCGGAACCGCTGCGACTTGGTAATCAGGGCGCGGAATATTATACGTTGGATGAGGCGATGACGATGCACACACGCCGCACGTCGCCGCCCATGGTATCCCCGCTGAAATGCCGAGCCTCAGCGGCTAGGACCCTGACGTGTGCAGTAAGCCTTAATCTTTAGTGATGTAACGATCAAGACACTTCCTATATTCTTGTATAATTCGTCCACAGTTTGAACACGAGCGGTTGAAGTGCAAGTTACCCACTGCAGCTGTCTTGTTTTTTTTTCTCTCTCTAAAAAAGACGATTCTTTAAAAAAAATGTGTTATGTCCCGATTCAATTCAGCCAAATTCCTTCGTTTTTTATATTATATTTTATCATCTACTTCGTATCATTCTTACAGCGGAACTCCTACTCGAAATTTAACGGCTGTTGCTTCTCAAACCATCTCGTTCTTTTTCCATAGTTGTTTCATGGAAAGTATTGTGTTTCATGGTTTTAAAATGGTGTCTTATACTTTAGGCCTAGGAACTATGGAGTACGTTTCTATAATTCTGCTAGTATACGCGTTACAGGTCTTATATAGCATGAGACATCCTAAACAAAGAATTGAGTTAGTTAATTGAACAAACTTAGTTCTATCTGTGCATTTTTATGTGTGTTTTACATCGCACTAGAGTTCCAACTGCCCGTACGACTATAGCATCCCCAATTGGGGTATGTTCTGAGACTGAAGGGAGTTGAAGTGATATTCACAAAAATTGCGCTAAATAAATTAGCCTAGTATTATTAGTTGGGACAGTAAGAAGACGGTGAAGAGGAAGGTCGAGAATTACCGGCTATTCAGATGTGGTCACCAAACACGGCCAATGCCATTTCAAGCAACGTTTCGATTCTGAATGGTCATTTTTTTTTATAAAATTTAGACAAACATTGGCGGGTTGCGAATAACCTTATAATGTTTTAAAAACTCCTACCATCATTATAAACGGAAAATGTTGCTTGTGCAATGATGGAGTTATGGACTTAGCTAGCAGAGGAATTGAACCCACGACGCCTGGGTGGGACTTCGACGCAATTGTCAACTTGGCTACTAACTGGTCCAACAGTGGAAAAGTCACAACGAAAATTGCTCAATGCGACAGGAATTTATTTTCTAATAGTCAAGTTTATGTCACAAGCGGAGCATGCAAAAGAGTAGACAATAAATCATCACAAAACATCATCGTCTATGGTCAAGTGTTATACAACGTAAAGAAAAGTTACATCGACTATTCGGTTTTAGTGAATAGTAAAGTTTTATCGCTATGCATTCTACACGAATACCCAGCGATGTGATGCAACTATTATTTAGTATGTTTTCAAGTAGAAATTCCTTCCACCCACCTAGGAATGACCATTGAACACTGAACAGATAATCCCTAGAATGTTATATATACCGATTTGAAATAAAACTGATGTTGCCAGTTGACACAAGATCTTTCGACTCTTGGGCCCCAGACAGGCAAATGAAATTGTTTATCTGCTCAAGATAGAATTTTTGTATTAAAAAATTGTTGGTCAGCTGAAGTAAAAAAATTTGGGCTTTGCTTTTTATATTCGTTTTTTTATGACGCACATTTCCGACTAACGAATAATAATAATATTTGGATAATTTGCATAGCGCCGTTTTTGTGAAAAATCACCTAAAAGGCGCTTTACAAATCTTAATTCCTAAGATATATTTCAAAGCTCAGCACCCAACGTGGCGCTAAACGTTACTTTGTAGCATTATAATACAAGCAATTCTGCACATGATATATCTGTAAATTCTACATGGGCAGTTAGGAAAATGTCTAAGGTTTCTAGTGATTAAAAAAATTAAGCTGTAATCTTTTAAATTCAATGAAAAATATACTAAAACATCATTAAAAGGTGCCGTTAAAAAATCAGCAAAGGCTTTTTTAACGTTTTACCTAAAACTTCAATAAGCATTTCATAAAGAATTTACAAGAATTGTATTCTCTAGAAACTTTAGACATTTTTATAACTACCCGTATAGAATTAACAGATGAATCATTTTTAGTAGTGCTTGTACTAGAAAACCAAAAAGTGTGTATTTTTGGGTGATGACTCTTAATAAACTGACACTATTTGAATTCCTCCTACTTCCATCATTGCAAGCGGAAAATATTATTTACTTCAGGCACACAGACATGCTCACAGCACACGTCTATCTGTTTGTATTTTCAGTGTCACTGAAGCACTGAACGGTTGGTGCATCCCACCATATTATCTAAGTCTGCCACTAAAAGGTCCATTGGGACCTCTCTTTCTGTTACAACGCGTCGTTTATAAGAAAGAGGGAGAGTTTATGATAGAGCAATCACCGGTACGCCCTATTGTACAATTGTATTCTTTTTTCTTTGTTTACCTACGAGTTTACGCCATAGTTTGGTTTTATTTTGCGTGGGATCCCAATAACCGTTACCATCTACTACTGGGGACATCTGATTGAGTGGCATTCTCTCAACTACGCTTTTATTTTTTTATAGTTTTAACGAGCCAATCGTCTTTGAAACATATTATCGTTTTCGACAGATCTACCCACGCCCGCGTGGCTAAAAATCATTTCATTCAAGTTTAGTATTTGTTTTATTATTTTAAATACTACACAAGATTGCCAATGCCCGAAGAATTAGGAAAGAATTATTGCCTACAGGTCTTTTGATGTCACGTCAACTTATCGTTGGCAATTGTCAACTGTTAAATATAACCGTTGGAAATAACTGCGATGTTGACGCGACGATATTGATTTCAATTATTATAATCCCCTGTCGGGAGAGTTGAAACAATTGAGTCGTTGAAGACGTTGAAGGTGTTATTTAGAACGCAACAGCTATATCTTACTTTCTACCGGCCGATTCGATTTACTCTAGGCGCTATGTATTTGCCGTTTCGGATAGGAAAATCCACAAAGACGTCTAGTAGGGAGGTATACAACCAAAATATCATTCCAAATTACGCATAATACCTTTTTGTTTATTTGACGTTAAAGTTAAAACAATAGGCACATTATCAGTCAATTTTTTTTTGTTGCGTCGAATAATGTTCATATGTAGCTACTGATATTTTTAATGATTATATCTAACTGTTGGCGTAATTTTTTTGTCAGTAGCGTTGGACGTTGACGGCATCTAGCTGTTATTTTCAACGGCTAGTTATATTTTGATACAGTACTACCTTGAAGTAACAATATATGGAGGGAGAGCTAATTATTTTTACCCAACCTACACAAACTTGCGATAAATCACTTTCTCTAGGTTTTTACGTCGTACACCACGAGAGAGAAAGAGACAACAAATTTAATAGACCGCTTCTATAAACTTGACACAACTAAACGGTTTTTTAGGTTATATGCTATATTTTTGTTGATAAAAATACAGTGAAAAAGTGGCAATACGAATAAACAAAAACATTATGTCGATATGTGATATGAATGGATGTATTAATACCCTAGCCTTAGTCTTAGCCACGCCTAGGTGCGCCGAGTCAGGTTAAAATCATCAAAAACTGACTTTACTGCCTTGGATAGATACCACTCTGTGTACTCCTTGTACTACTTTGCACCCATAGAACATTAACAACATAAGGAGTCTAGAATCGGTTTCAATAAATAAAAAAAAACACCGGTCTGCGATCACGAATTCCGTGTCCATTGGCCATATTATCTCAGCTCCTCTCGAAACAATGGACGCTTTCCTCTCTCCACTTAGCATTTACGAGATTTTCGTGACCCTAATTACTGGACACAACGGCCTGTACCGATTACACGAACACAGTAGGTATTATTATGTGCATCGAATCGAATGGCCGACAAAGTTCCTGCCCTGTGACGTATATGGTTGTTATTTTATTGGTAGTTAAGCGTGGGTGAATAATTAGTCACATTGAATGCACCGCTCGTGTCTACAATACTTGAGGTGGAGTGGAGAACCCGTGGTTTCTGGTGCTTTTCGTCAACTTCATTATTCATTTAAGTAAGACGGAGAGACTCACCCACCGAGAACTGCATATGAATAAATAATAGTAAGTAATTATAAATTATGACAAGGGTACATATCGTCGCTGGAAAGGCAAAAGGGCTTAAGCGACACTTTGGTCGAAAATGAGTTAAATGTGCAATTTTGATCAGTTTTTTTTTACTGCATCGAAAGCTTTGACTCTCGTTTGATTCTGAAGACTTTTATGGCGTTTCAGCCATCTAAAATATATTTACCATTTGGGAGAAGGCTTGACTCGAGCGACACAAGTTTGGGACTTTTTTAGCATTTCATTGATTCACGTAACTCAGTGAGAGCATTGAATTACCTGAGTTAACTTTTTTTTTCAAAATCTAACCAGGTACTGAAGACATGAATTTTATTGTTAAACAAAAAAACTTCAAAGTGCTCTGGTGAAGACTTCCTAAAATGGCGCTTCAGCCTTTTTGCCTTTCCGGCGACGATATGTTATATACAGTAGCGAGCAAATAAATGTGTTTAGCTTTAAAATATCAGTTTATTTGTAGTATAGCAGATTTTGTATTGATTTATAGATACCTTTTCACTTCATATTCACAGGCTAATAAAATAAATCAACCTACATTATTTAAAAACAATTCACACTGAAACAAAATACTAACCTCTTGCAACCTTATCATATAAATTCTATTCATACAAAAGTCTTGTAAAAAGTATCCAAATATTATTATTATTTGTAGGTATTATTAATGAAGGTATAAAGTAAAATGTATTCCCCAGTATGGGAAATCCCAGTGAGGAAAACATTAAAATAATAATGCTATATTTAAATCATAGTAAAATAAATACGAGTACATGTTTAGTGATAACTTTGGTATAAAAAAATTTAAATATTTAAAACATAAGGCTTTCATATTGCATAGGTATGTATGAAAATTTCATTATTATCATTATTCTACTACATTTTATAATTCTCTAAATATTTCTACTTCGGTATGTCACACGAAAAATTGTATAAATCCTTCGAGAATTCTCAATGCAATAATTCAGCTTGAGTGAATGCTTCGTATAATAATCAATTGATAATTTGTTACCTGCCTGATTTGACATCCTAGATTACAGGTTTAGTGCCCCTTATTGCTAAGGTGCCCGTACAGCTGTACGCGTATGCCATATGTTTGGGTACCTTCATACCATAATCATTACAGGATATTATTTTTAGATGCAGTCACGGTGCTGAGGTAGGACCTAGGACTCCCGGCACGCAAGCACTCGGGTTAAAAATGCATTTGTAACGCTTTGTCGAGTAATTTTAAATATGCATTTATCTTGCAGAGACACCCTTTCGACGAATAATATTATTTTAATACAGTCGTACCTACATAAATTCAACACATTTTCTGAAATAAAACCTGGGATGATAGTGTATTCAATGTCATACATATACAGTATTATTTAGTACTTTTTCTCAGGGGCAACCTTGAAGTAACAATATATGGAGAGAGAGCTAATTGTTTTTGCCCAACCTATACAAATTTGGGATAAATCACTTTCTCCGGGTTTTTACGTCGTACGCCATGAGAAAGAAAGAGACAACAAAATCTCCCAAATTATCACACCGCTTTAAAGTATTAATAGAATGTTCTTCGTGTTCTGCGTCTCCGTTGACTCCGCCTAGACGTTTTGATCTGCGAAATAAATGAACATAACTCAACGGTTTATTAGGTTACATGCTATATTTTTGTTTATAACAATACTGTGAAAAAGTGGTTATACGAAAAAACAAAAACATTAGGTTGAGATGTTCCTAGTTCTAGCCACGCCCAGGTCTAGCCGAGTCCGGCAAACCTCATAAAAACTGACTACAGCAGCGCTCTCTCTTGTATATTATTGCTCTGAGGGGGCAACAATAAAGAAATGTTTGCGACGACAGAAAGAAATTCTGTACCACACACGTAAACTACTAATATGGGAGACATTACATGCTATTTGAGAAATGTCTTTGAATAACAAAAATAAAACCGTTCTTTGGTAAATATTTAGTGAACATTTTCGCATTAAAATATAGAAATTAATGGTATAATACATTTTCGAAAGTAGGCATTTGGTGATCTTTTTGCAACGTATGATAGAAATTAAAGTATAATTTTTGAGTTACAACTTCTGAAGACCTTTTTGCGGTGACTTATAGGAATGATAATACATCTTCTGATGTGATAATTTCTTCACATTTTTGCAATGGCAAAAATTGTAACAAAACGTAAGTTTATCCGAAGGCACGGTTTTGTCCGAAACTAGTTAACTTCTAATTTCTAAGTGTATTTATTTTATCTTGTATTTTTTACTGCGGTAAATTTACCGGCACCCTTTTGAATATAATTACTATTATGTATTGGATATACCTATGTTATTTTTTGTGGCAGCAGGTGATCTAGGCGAGATGAAAGCGTGGAGGAGAGTAGGGAGGTTGTGGGTAGACGCGCCAGACACATGGGGCTATGGGGTGATGCGCCAAGATTTGAGGTGCTTCCTCGTCTAGAAAAAATAGACCGCGTCCTTACGGCAGCTGTCGTGTGCCTTGGGGTAGATCGGTGAAGAAAGTCGCAATGAGTAATTTTTTTTTATCAGCGTCTTTCACATTCCTGGTCTTTGTAGATTTGAATGTATCTAGCGCCAAGCAGGCCGGGCGGGTTGCGACACTTTGGTCAAAAATTAGTTAAATACGCAGTTTTGATCAGGTTTTTTTTCTGCATTGAGTGCTCTGACTCTCGTTTAATTCTGAAGAATGTTGTGACCATAGAGTTGGTAGAGTAGTATCTATCCAAGGCAGTGAAGTCAGTTTTGGACTTATTGATGATTTTAACATGACTCGGCGCACCTGGGCGTGGTTAAGACTAAGGCTACGGTATTTATACATCCATTCATATCACATATCGACATAATGTTTTTGTTTATTCGCATAGCCACTTTTTCACAGTATTTTTATCAACAAAAATATAGCATATAACCTAAAAAACCGTTTAGTTGTGTCAAGTTTAGTGGCATAATAAAAAATGTGGGCGGAGTCCCGCCGTGAACCAGGACCTTAAGATCATCCTTACAGTATATAAAAGCGGTCTATGAAATTTGTTGTCTCTTTCTCTCTCATGGTATACGACGTAAAAGCCCGGAGAAAGTGATTTATCGCAAGTTTGTGTAGGTTGGGTAAAAATAATTAGCTCTCCCTCCATATATTGTTACATTAAGGTTGTGACCTTTTAGCAATCTTAAATATATTTACCACTTGGGAGAAGGCTTGAATATTTTTTTTACCTTTTGTCGCTTCAGGTAACTCAGTGAGAGCATTGAGTTAACTTTTATTTTCAAATTTCAACAGGTACTGAAGAGTTATGAATTTTATTGTAAAACAAACAAAAAACTTAAAGTGCTCTGATGTAAACTTCCCAAAATGGCGCGTCAGCCCTTTTGCCTTTCCGGCTACGATATCTCCGTGAGTCATTCTACCAAACAACAAACCCTTCAGATTTATGAAGTTTGATATTAAATATAGGAGTATGGTATTCCTTAAAAATTAAATAAAGTGAATTTAGAGTACTATTTATTTTAAATATATTTTTGTATAAATTGTCTTGAAATAAGGAAACGCTATCGTTAAGGAAAATTATTTTGTTATGGGTGGAAGAGGAGCATCATGTAGTTGGATATGATATATACATTTTAATTTATTTGTTTGCCTCTTTTTATGGGTGATCTCTTACCGGGGTGATGCTGTGGGTATCTTCCACTTTGGATCTAGCTGCAAATATACAATATTTTATTTCAACATGAAATAATAATAATAGATACCCATGTGAAATGCATATTTTTTTCTTATGTAGTTCTATTGAGTTGTTGCGGGCTGCAATCTGATAGTCAACCTACGATAGAAGGGAACAGAATAAGTAGAAGAATGTTTAAAATCAAAACACCTACGTAGAACGAACATCATTTAATACGAACTAGCACACCTTACCTATTTGCCCATGTCTCCTCTAACAACATGTGCACATGTTTCAGCATACCTGTCAAACCAAATCGTTTGAAGTTTTGAGTAGGTAACGTTAGACGCACGTTAGGCGCTCGGTCTGATTTCCGTAAAGAAACCGTAGAACATTTATTTTGTTATCAATTTACATATTTAATTATATCAATCATTATACATTATAATTATATCGGCTGTCGAAAGGTAATAAGTAGACATCGGATTATAACACTGATCTTCACTTTGCGGTCATTCTGTATGCACCCCCCAAGCATACGAAGGGTAAAAAAGCAGCTATGGAACTTGGAAATATTATGCAAAAAACAACTTTCAACTGCACAAAATGAGATTTTGTCATAAATGTTAAGCTGAAGTCTGGTGATCTGAAGCAGTAAAAACTCTCGAACGGTGAGTTTTGGCGTCATGAAAATTGCTAAACTTTTTTTCTGTATGGAATCTTTAGGTCTATGAAGCTTTTAAATGTGCACCTAACTCTCAAAATATAAGACAAGACGCCATATTGTTTGTTCCTTTTTTTTAATTCCGACTGCAAATGGTTAACATCTTAATGGTTAAGAAGAAACAATGTTGAAACTCCGGTGAAGCCGGGTAGTCAATAAAAAATATGTGGCCACCCTGTTATACCAAGCTCGGAGATGATAACGCCCCCCAGAGCAATAATATACAGGAGGGGATATCTTTGCGAAACAGTGTAGTCAGGATTGTTGATTTTTTCCTGACTCGGCCGTGGCTAGGGTTTTCATGAACACACCTTTTTACATCCATTCATCGCACATGTCGATATAATGTTTTGTTTATTTATATAACCACCTTTTCAGAGTATTGTTATCAACAAAAATATAGGATATAACCTCAAAAACCGTTCAGTTATGTCGCATAACAAAACGTAGTGGGCGAAGTCGCCAATGACGCGGGAGACGGAAAACATGCTTACATACCTAAAAGTGGTGCGATATTATGTGAAAACTTGTCTTGTCTTTTTCTCTCTCACGGTTAACGATGTAAAAACCCGGAGAAAGTAAATTATGGTAAATTTGTAAAGGTTAGGTGAAAATATTTAGCTCTCTCTCCATATATATTCTTACTCCAAGTAACGCCCCATCAAGGTTGTGTCTTGGATTTGTGTATTTGCACCTGGCGCGCGCCTTGCACGTGGTTTTGAACATCTGCCGATTCTCTCGAACCCGAAGATACGCAGAAGAATAACGGCTGAAAGACGCTGTACAGATTTAATTGCTCTTAAATCCATTAATTTTATGTTGAATGTCAACATTTTTTAATAAAAATGTATATTACTTTTAATAAATATAACCATATATATATACACTTTTATTGTATAAAATATTGAAATATGATCGCTTCATTAAAAAAATATGCACGCCTAGTTTGCACAAATGGCGCTATAAAAAAAAACATAAAAGTGTTATTAGTATTGTAATTTAAATAAAATATGTATAAAATTATTTAATAATAATAATATTTGGATGATTTGTATAGCGCCGTTTTTGTGAAAAATCACCTAAAGGGCGCTGTACAGATCTTATTTCCTATTATCACATATTAATTCCTAGTTTAAATAAGAAAATATACAGGAACATACTTACCTGGCAGGTCTTATCAGATAGACGCACTTATTAACTTCAAATTAAGTCTATATTTTGTTGAACTACATTCGATAAAACAAAAAATAAATTAAAGAAATGAAAAAATAACTTTGTAAAAGACCACGGATTTTATTTTAATTTTTATGGTCGACCGGTTTCGCTTAGTCTAAGCATCATCAGGGTACAAAATTAAACTTAACAAAAAATACAAAGTGTGCGGTTATACATAATACTAATAATAATAAATGGATAACTTTTATAGCGCCGTTTTTGTGGGAAAATCACCTCAAGGGCGCTTTACAAATTAATTTATCTAACATTATAATTATCACTTAAGCTTATAACTAATAACTTACAGTTAAGATTTATTACTAATGGCTTACAACTGATATTTTCAACTAGTGACTTACAATAAGGACTTATAGCTTGTAACTTACCACTGAGTATAACTTATAACTAGTGACTTACAAATAAGATTTCATTATTATTACTTCATCACCTCTTCATTATTGCTCCACATTTGCATTACTGTTCAACGATTCTTTTCTTGTGTAACGACATGTAATAGAACAAGTTTCGAATTCTTCATAAAAAAGAGCAATGATTACAGTGGAAGAACAAAATATAAAATAAAATAACAGAACAGTGGTAAAACTATAGAATACACTGAGAAGGTGATTAAAGAATGATGATAAATTTTATGAGTTTACAGGAAATATACTTTTTATTGGACTACTGGACAAATTTACCTGATTATTAAGAATATGACTACTAATTTTAATGGCTTTCTCTATTTCTAGTGCTCCTTAATGATTTAATCTGATGCCGTGATCATTTTTGTAAAGGACATGAGCACCGGTGATTTTATTATATTTTATTAAAGGTATTATCTTTATCAATAAGATGATTAGTGAATTCAGAAAAACCGTGATTATTTAAACATCTAAGATGTTCTAAAACAAAAACAGTAAATACCTAGATTATTAATTGTTATATTTTTTGTGAAAACTTTCCAAAACAACCAAGACCATACTGTCAATTTTTGAACAACAGAACAAAAAAACAAACCGAAGAAATCTGGCTATACAAATATTATCGTTTTATCGAGTCCAGTTGCAGTGCTTTACAAAAGTACAAAGCTTTTCTGAATCTGCCCACCTTGCACAGTTTTTTTCCTACCGCTGATCATGCTGAGTATTTTGGATGCACCTTCCCTCCTCTTCCCCTGCCCCCTTCCTACTTCACCTTCCTTCCCTTTGGTTCTTCCCCGACTCGAAGACCGAAGTAAACTCGACTCCCATCGCCAGTCTGTATTTTGCAGCGGTCTTGAAAGGTCGTCTTTTGATATTTGTTTATTCGTCTCTCAGATCACGTCAAAAAAATTCTAGTTAAAATAAATAATAGTCTGTGTTCGTTATTTTATTTTTGGTGTAATATAATAAAAAAATCAAAATGATCATTTGCCTGTCTGGATTTGTTATTGGAGGGTATGTTTTAAATTGTAGTATTATTTATTAAGTAAAAAAAATTATAGCACTAAGTATTATTTTTTATTTATATTTTTACTACAATGTATTTGTTCGTGATTTTGATTCGGTGTTATTTTTTTATTATTTACCTCAGCTAAGCTTATATTATTTAATGCGTGATACCTGTTTCGACTTTAGAATGTATTTCCAAACGAAATTAACATTTTTTATTTAAATATTTTTTTAAAAATGGATTTCTGATTTCTGTGTCATATTTTATATCTGTCGGCAATCTTAATCTAAAAATACTTAATCTGTTTTTAAATTTATTTAAGCACTAATTTTGTTTTGCTTTATTTTTTTTAACCTGTTGGTAAATTTTATTTAATAAAATTACGGATTATGGTCATAATACAGTCTTCGAAATTGTCTATTTATAACTGTGATTTTGAGACTTTGGCCATTTGAAAATGTTTATATTTGAGAATATTTCTCTCAATAATTTATGTGTTGACATTATAAAAATGTTTATTTACTTTATACCTTTGCTGTAACTTTAGTCGATCGTTCTATTTACATGCCTAATGCTACAAATTATGTCAAAACGTCGACCAAATGTCTAAATTTTAATCCTCCCTACGCGTAACATCTGCCGGGAGGCCCTACCTATCCAGCTCTATCCTTGATAATTTATTACCCTCATTTGAAAGCAGGATATCGCCTTGATGCGAGAAATAACCGAAATAGAGTTTTGTGATGCCTAGGCAAAGTCGCGTAATCCTAAGACTTATGCGGGTTTTTTTTTGCCTATCCGTTCCAATTTTAAGGCTGTCAAGTTTCGGTGATATATTGGCTTGACAAGCAGCTGTTCTTTGCGGGTAGCCAGAAACTGTGGTGACTACGGTTCAGTCAGCTGGCAATAAAAAACACCCTACTTAAGAAGTTACTTCTACTTGAGATGTAAAGGGTAGTATAAAGGGAGATACTTTGACGCTTAAAAATGACTAATTTATGATCTTCCTTGTTACCTTTGATGAACCGCCAGAATTTTGTACCGGAACGAAGTAAAGTAGCCACTACACCAAACTTCCGGCTGAGTATCTCTGCTCCCAACCCATTTTTATATGTACTCATTACAATATTTATAGTGGTGTGCTTCTATTTTTTAAACCAAAGACTCACCTTTTTAAATATACCTATCGACAACATACTCAATGACTAAAAACGAATATTTGAAGACTACACGGCATGAACCTGTTAACTAACATTTTTGTAAAAAAAATGAGTTAGTATTCTCACTAAATCAGATCATGAAAATGGCACGAACGTGGAAATTCAAAGAGTTGAACATGTTAACTGCAAATTTTGTTATAACTGAAATGTTTTTTAATGGCAAGAACATGTTATCTACAATAATAAGATTGTACTGCAGAAATGCATTAAAAAGCTAAATTATACATTACATTTAGTATGTTAGCTTAACATTCATTAAAAATAGTTTGTGATGGTACACACTTTTTTTTAACAAAACGCAAAAGACTAAATATATCAGAATGACTCGACAGTTAGTTAACAGGTTCTTGCCGTGGGGTCTTCATTTGGCAACTTATATCGCCATATTTTCGTAAAAAATCATTTATATCTCAAGAACGCTTTACAGTTGATAAATACACAAAGTTATATCATAGTTTAAGTCAGTGGTTTTATATCGATGGCATTACAAATAACTTATAGACACATTGTAGAGCTACCAAAGTGGCAAGCAAAATATACGGTAATTGCCGTACTTTAGATTTAGTATTAAACGTCGCTTGAGGTCGTATAATATACGATATTTAAACAAATTGCATAAATAAGTGCCAAAATGCCTTCGTGTGTGATGGGAAAGTGTTTCCATTACAATGATTTTGCATTTGTAAATACAGTCAAATTCCTTATTATTTTAAATAATACGATTATTTGCGCTGTTTCCAGAAGATTTTCAGCGCCATTAGAGTGAGTGAGATAGTGAACGTAGCAACACGTACGTATAAGAAGGACAACCTACTGGCAGTAGGTCGTCTTATACGGCGTTCCTAATTCGTTGATGTAGCGCCGGTAGTACCGCCCGGCCCCATATCTATTTCGTCTACACATATTATTTGATTATTATACGTGTCTATATATTTGTAATACCATTGGGTTGTATTATATTTTATAATAATGTTTAAGTGCTTTAAAATACAAATAATGTTTTTTTGCGGGTACGTACTCCACAAAAGTGTTCAACTATCCAGAACTATGAATATATTCCATCCCATCCCTTATTTTGTAACTAATTGTTTACCTGTCAATAAACTTTTACCTAATGAATTGTCTTGTTTCAGGATTCCCCCTGGAGGTCTCCCTGTAGGTCCCCAGTCTCCTCCCCACAACAGAGGTTCACAGCGATATTCGACGGCTTCGGCTCCTCAGGGCATCACTCATGTAAGTCCACCATCAACATTACCATCATTATCGAGAATGGAGGGTAGACTACCACCAACCTCCCTTCCGAGATTGCACGAACGCGATCATGCCATATCGTCTGCTATCTATAGTGCCAATATTTTAATAAAATGCTTATATCGCCCAGAGGGGTAGATACTCTTTAGTATCGCCCTGGCGAAAGACCACCATTCAGAATCGAAACGTTGCTTGATTGAAATGGCTTTAGCCAGCTTGTGACCAGATCTGAATAGCCAGGTACTTCCCAACCTTCCTCTTTCTCTTCCCCACCTCCTTCCCCTCCCCACTACCTTCAGCCTCACAACATACCCCAATTGGGGATCCTATAGTTCCACTGGCTCTAGACGGTTGGGAGCAGTTGGGACTCTTGTGCGGTATTCACTATAAAAAATAATAAAAATACATGTGACTTGTGATGTCAGAAGAATGTATTACGCGCAAAAAGTCTCCATCAAGATAATCAAATACTAGAGTCTTCTCAAGAGTTGAAAAGAGTATGTTTAAGATGGGAGACGATGTATTTATTTATAAACTAAAAAATACAAAACACGAAATGGGAAAAAAGAGCAACAGAAAAAGAACAGCACCAACATAATATTATTGTATGAATGTAAATAAAGCGAGAATCGTGCACCCACACAACAGTAGTGTGGCGTTACAACCTTTTATCACCTTTCTGCTTATTTTTTAATTATTATTTTCCAACAAAAACATCACCACTTCCAAACCAAAATTTGCAATTACCGTCTCAGTGTACGTTCTTTTTAAGACCTCTTGACATTTAAAACGTTGTTGTTTGTTAGCGGATTTTTTTTTTATTCTCCTTTCTCTTCATCATCTTTAATTTTAATGTTTGTGTTTGTTTTTTTGTCACTTCCTCCCAATGCACATCGCGTTTCACTCAATGAGAATATACTACATTGCTCGTCCATTTTTTCATCGACAATATTATAAAACCGGGCTTGTTTCAAGGACTCGTTCAGGGTCCCTTTTTATTTTTTGCGTTCTAAATTCAACGGAAGTGCCCGCCACGCAAGTCTAAATGGATGATTAAATAATACGATGCCAAATACCTACACATTGAAATCAGGAACCTTTATAATTTATTCACCAGGTGGTGTTAGCCTTTCGCTTGCATAAAGGAGGCCTTTTTGAAGCATTCACAAACCAATTCAAGGCTAAAGAACTGCAAGTGCATTTGCACAATCATTTAGACAAGTTGAATACATCACCCTCTTAATTATTTTGCCCAAGCCGCCCTTGCCGTGAATTTTCATAAAATTCATAATATTTTTTAGTCTTAATTTAATGCTCAATTCCGTTCGATTATAATTGGACGTAGTTATGCAGAAAGCATCCAACCCAAAAAGATGAAACTTAGAAAAAGGCGTTTTAAAATATGACGATAAAAAAGCCCACCTTTTATAATATTTTTAAACTTCAATTTAAGTCAAATATCTGCAGTGTGCGTTAGTAAAAAAATAATTACTAAAAGTCTATTGCTTTTGAAGTTTGGATGTTTTCAGCAGATATAAATCTCGTATTTATCTATAGGAAAAAGTGTAAAACTCGATTTTGGCAAATTGTGGGTTGGACGCTTTCTGCATAACTACGTCCAATCAACACTTCATACAGGCTACTAATAGTTACCACCTGGTTTCGCCCGAGTTTCAACACTTTTTTTTTGATAACTGAAAACAGTTTCATTCACTTAGAAATTACAGAACAAAAAAAACAGATAAAATTTTATGACGCCAAAGCTCACCGTTGGAGAGTTTTTAATAAAAAAAAAATAGTGAATATCGCACAAGAGTCCCAACTGCTCCCAACCTTCTGGAGCCAGTGGGACCATGGCATCCCCAATTGGGGTATTTTATGAGGTCGAAGGTAGTGGAGAGGGGAAGATGAAGGTTGGGAAGTACCTGGTTATTCAGATCTGATCACCAAACACGGCCAAAGTCATTTCAAGCAACGTTTCGATTCTGAATGGTGGTCTTTCATCAGAGAGTATCTACCACTTTTTTCTGCTTCATACAATCAGATGGTTATTGAAAACTTAGTAAAACTGTGGTGTGGCCTCACACATTGGTACATACAACCAAAAATCTTATGATACTCACCAAAGTGATGAGTGAAAGAATTCCGGATCCGTTAATTTTTTAATTTAATCAGTTTTACGTAGCTTTAAAAGTTATTTCGCGAGATTTGTTTTCGCGACAGGTGTTGGAAGCTGGTTTAATGAGAGGCGACAGGTGTATCGGTTCGAACTCGTGATAAGTACGGTAAATAAATGGTTCAGACAACTTGTATTCTGTAATTTGATCGAGTCCCCGTTTTGGCGCGGTTTCTGAAGGACACGCGTACTTTCTATGGATTTTGTTGCTAATTGCCTCTTTTATGTTGATTGGTGATAATAATTATGGACTATAGATTATATTTAAGTATTTCTCAATGGAGTAGCTATAGCTATAAGATTAATTATTGGACCTTTTTGACTATCGCAACATTGTAACGATCAATTTTTTGGACTTGGTTGGAGATATCAAAATGTTTTCTATTATAGTAGGTATAGTTCTCTCAACTAGAGTTGAGCTAAGCACGGTACTCATAAATATGCCTTGCTTACATACAGCGTGTTTCGTTTATAAAATTCAATAATTTAAAAAAAAGCAATTAAAATTATTTCACACTAGTTCATCTCATTTTGATATTTAAAAAAAGTTTGGAATAATTTCGTATCATTAATTATTGTTGTTTTGAATCTTAAAACCGTTTCCATAGTTACCTTTATAATCACCATTGCCGTAACAGTAAACCATATTAACAGAAAAAATAGCATTTTTTTCTATTAAATCCTCTTTTATGCAGGCGAATGTTATTTTGTCAGTTTTTTTTTTTACTAGACTTTACTTTTTTTAGAACGTTTGGCCGCGGCTAAACTCCATTTCGTTCTAATTTTTATTTATTTTTTAATATTATTATCACCTAAAATAAAAAAAAAATTAATAGTACATTTAACTTTTCCCCTTTCGATATCCCCAAACAATTTTAAATCGTAATAAATAATTGGGGCCGCATTATAAATTTGTGAAATGAAGCGTGCACACCTGTTTTTCCATTAATTTTTTACAAAAGGACGTCCGTCTCCGGTGCGGAAGGCTTTTATTGTTGGAAAGTACACAACCAGCTTCAAGCTTTTGTTATGTAAACAGAATGCTTTTATTGATATAATTCACTGATTTATTTTTTTCTTTTTTCCATTTATTTATGAAGAATATCGTCACTTTTTGGCTACCCAATTTATTTATTTATGAAGTTGATACATATCTAATTCGTAATATTACGTAATTGAACTATTTATTAGATTTATTTAATTTAGTATTTTGCATTTAAAAAAAACTTTTAGAAGTTCCAAATGAGAAAGTTTTATAAAAGTTGTGCAAAAAAACTTTCTTCGTCTACAAATAAAATTTTACCATTTAACCTTACCCTCCACACAGCAGCCCCAAAGATGACACAAAGGTGTAGAGTTATTATTAAAAAAATAAACATCTCTTCTGTGGCAGTTCTAATAACTTAATAAGACCGGTCAATTAGTTGTTTGTATAATTGACCTTTGAACTAATTTCATCTTTCTTCATTGACGGAAGACTGCTGTACTGCGCTAGGGCCATACTTAAAGTAAATTTTACTACGTACTGAATTGCATTTCTACTATCATACAAATACTAACTTTACTACTACCCTACTTCGCTCAAGTTACAACAGATTTTTTTTTGAAAACTTTTTTTGTTGAATAGCATCTTATATTATTTTTATTGAAAAATATCAAAAGTCCATACCTCGTAATGGAATTAACGTTGAATATAGTTGCTTTGACCTAGAAATTTCAGGCAGGAAAATCTGCAAATTTCATGATACCAGAGCTCACCGTCCGAGAGTTTTTAGTGGATAGTGAAACACACAAAGTCAATTTTATTCTCTGCGTATTTTTATATTCATGATACCCACACTCCACGCGAATTCCTACTCTATGATGAGCTTCATGGCAGAGTGGTAAGAGTTTTCCTCTGAGCCTAGTATTCGAGGCTTCAAAACCCAGAGAAGTGCAAATAAATGTATTCATCTGAAACAATACCTGATCAAATATCTCTTTTCCAGGCCGTCATCAAGACTTACTACGATGGTCCCCTGGCCGTGGCGGGCGGAGGGGGAGGAGGCGGAGGTGGCGGGGGCTCCCCCCAGCGCGCCGGCCCCCCCGCCTACCAGCCCCCCCCCCCCGCCAGGTATTCGCCCACGCACAGGCCCTCGCACCATCAGCAGCAGATCAACAGTAAGCATGTTTCCATACGGTTAGTTGGTCGAGCGGTCCAAAGCATCGGGTTCTCACCCAGGCTTCGCAGGTTCTATCTTCTACTAGCTAAGTCTTCCACCATCGCACAAGCAAGGAAGAATTAAAATATTGCATGGTTGTTTATAACCTGTCTTTCTTTTTAACGAAGTTTCCCATTTACGAATCTAGTTCAGCCTGTAATGGTTTACGATTCTCACGGCCAATGAAAAGATGAAGAAATGGCTCAATACCCTAAAAGTTAAACAATATAAAAGCACGTCGACCGTTTTGCTACCGGGGATGTCACACTGGCTCCAGGCAGTTGAGATTCTTCAGAATTTTTATAGTGAATACCACACAAGAGTCCCAACCGCTTCCAACCGTCTAGAGCCAGTGAGACTATGGAATCCCTAATTGGAGTATGTTGTGAGGCTGAAGGTAGTGGGGAAGAGAAGGAGGTGGGGAAGAGGAGGGTTAGGAAGTACCTGGCTATTTAAATCTGGTCGCCAAACACGGCTAAAGCCATTTCAAGCAATGTTTCGATTCTTAATGGTGGTCTTTCGGGCGATACTTAGAGTATTTACTACTCTGAAATGTGCCGCAAATATACTTTTTTTATTATTTTATATGAATCAAATGTGTTATTGAGTGTTACGACACATCTTAATTAAATAAAAGTTATTGGCGCACGCGGGGTTTGACTCGCGACCTTTGGATTCGTAGTCGAGCGTCTTACCACTCGACCATGGAGCTAATAAATGCTAACTTTATGATTGTGTTTCTAGATATGGATCTCCACCGTGACGGCCTATTAAACTCCACGAGCAGCTCCAACGAATCAGTCTCCTCTACCTCCTCCCGCGACAAGATATCCACCCCGTCCTCTGCCCACGGCCAGCTGACCCACGCCAACAGCCACGGCCAGCTGATACACAGCCAGTTCAACCAGGGCCAGATGAGCCTGACCAACAGCCAGAGCCAGCTAAACCACACGAACCACTCCAACCCTCTCATCGGCAACAGCCTTGGCCAGCACAACAATAGCCACGCCCAGCTGAGCCTCGGCAACAACCAGATGAGCCTGGCCAACAGCCAGATGAGCCTGGCCAACAGCATGAGCCTCAACAACAGCCCCATGAGCGTTGGCAACAACAGCCACGGCATGGTCAACAACAGTCACGGCTCGCCCGTACACCACGGCTCGCCTGTCAAGACCAGACGGATCGTGAATCATTCAATGAACGTGCACTATGCAACGAGCTACAGACCGCAGCCCCAGCATAACGTGTAAGTATTTAAATTTAATTCAACTCTAATAATATTTCACTATATATTACGTCAATACTTCTTATATACGGAATGTCTCAGTAACATAAATTTGTATACCCTCACATCACTGAAGAGATAAACCGATAGAAGCATCCGTATGCCCGAAGTAAGCTCAATTTTTCCTTACAACTGGTGAAATTGATTAAATATCGAAATTTTTACATGAACAGATTGTCAATTTCACTGGCCTGTCTGGGGCCTAGGAGTCGATAGGTCTTATGTAAACTGGCGACATCAATTTTCTTCCAAATCAGTATAGTTAACATTAACAATTATCTGTTCAGTGCCCCACTCAATAATTGTTGTGTTAATTATTTTAATTATAAAGCTAATATTATCTTTTGTGCAATTTTTTGAAGAATTAAATTGAAGCAGTAAAATTTTTCGAAAGATAAACTCTGCTGTTATGCAATTTGTAAAAAAAATATATTTTTGGAATTACTAGCTCAATACAGCTATTTCTAGCTTGCAACGCCATTTCCGTCACGAGGTGCAGGTACCTACAGCTTTGAAATATTTATTAAGCAGTCAAAAAATCAAATGATTTTTCCATATTTTTCATTAAAGATTGCTGGCATCTACGAATTCCACAATCTTCTCTAAATTACTATAATTTTGGATTTGATTTTGTCTGCCACATAAAAAAGTCGAACATTGTCATGTCATCATTTTATATTCGAAAAGTTTTCCCAACAAATGTTCATTTTTAAAAGTTTATTTTATAAAAAATCCTTTCAGTGAATTAAGTTTTTTTATGAGATTTTCATGATCTTACGTATCTTTGTACATCTTTTTTTAATGAGACACACCGTATTTTTACATGTTTGGACGGAAAGGAATAACAGTTTTTTTGGAAAGCAAAGCATGCGCTGTTTTCCATTTATTGTTTATGATTCAAGCTGATGATATCTATGGATACTTATTGGTTAATTGATTTTCTTTGGGGTGATTTGACATGTCTTGTTATTATGTTACCACTGTTTTGGGCTGGTTGCACACACTTTTGTATAAACTTTAATACAGTCAAATTGAATAATATGTATAGCAAATTGCATGAATTATTTTAATTAACAATTCCAGGAAATACGACTTTACAATGGTTGAATCAATATTGTTTCAGAATCTTTGGTTTCACTATAAATTGCTGTTTTGAATATTAAAGGATTTTATTTCAATCCTCATACAAGTATTCAGTTTTTGTTCAAATTTATAAATTTAGGATCTATATCTTCCAAGGGTGAGTCATTCTGAACAAAAGGTTTTTTGTTAATACTTTTATATCCCATTTTAATTTTAAATACCTACCAATTATTGTATGGTTAAAAATAATAATAAATCTCTTTGAGTTTAGTCCATCCAAAAACTTACAAAATTGAATGCAATATATCTTTGACATCGTAAAATATCAATCAAAAACGCAGAAAATTGGAATAAAAATAGTCATGTCACTGGTTACTTCATCTACTCTTCTCCATGTTATCAATTAAAACTACTTAATCCCTTTGTAAATACATTTATTCTAATTCAACAAACAATGGGTAATTAATATTAACGTAATACTGTGAATGATTTGGTTTTTTTTTAACCTCTGAATAACTAATAAGCAAGCACAAATATAACAAAGAATTTTTACGTTTTATCCCTTGCTGCATTCACTAACGGGTTAACCGCACGTATCTGCTGGTGACATTGATATGGTGGCATTGTATTGTCCATGGCGTATGAATAGGGTGATTGGCCCGGCTGCTTCCATCGGCAACCAGCACCACCGGGCCGCTAGCCCCGGCCCCTCCATCAGGTAAGCCCCACCAACCAACACTGCATGACTAACCAATCAATAATCGGTGAATCACCCTCTGCTTGATTTGCGTTTTTATTTTCCTGGAGTTGATTGAATCTAGTTACTGAGGTTATTTAACTTTTGGGATATTAATGGCCTACACTAGCCACAAAATTTCATGATTCAATAGAGGAATTAAAATAAAAATTGCTAAAAAATCGAAAATGCAGCTTTTCTACCTTCACATAAATACTTATCTATCGATTTCCATGTTCCAATTCTTTATTTATTTCGTTAAGTTTATTTATTCATAAACTAACGGAATATTGTCCAATTACAAAAAAAATACCTAACACAAAATGGGAAAAAAGGGTAACAGAAAAAGAACAGCACATGCATAATAGTAAATGAAGCAATGACAAAAATAGAAAAAAATATACATAAGAAAGAACATTCAAATCAAAGCTAAGGTCAAGTCAAAGTTTTGGTAGTCGTAAAGAATGACAAAAATCATTTAGACTGCTACCAAAAATTTCAAGACCATGTCTTGAGTTGACAAGTCTCGACATTCTGGACAGTGGATAATGATACCCATAATTAGTAGAGTGATGATTAAGGAACCGCAATCCATTGTTTCTGAGTCTACGGCAAGGAATGTTGAACTGGATAAGTTGTTAAGTTCCTTACAATGAGTATACTTACCTGAAATTTACCTAATTCAGTCAGCTAGTGTTAATTGTGAGATATTCAGTGAATATGAAACAGATATTCAAACATAGAAATCTTTAGCAAATGTGTTTTTGTTAGGATAGCTGAGCTGCATTTCAGATTTTTTGCAATTTATAACTTAAATCTTTGATTAAATCATATATTACGCAATACTTTTCCGTGAAATTGGTGGCTAGTAAAGTTTTGTTACGTTTCCTCCTACTTCTTGAGCCAATAATTCGGACAGCCTTGGAGTACCACATTACACGTGTCATCGTGAACTCTGTGAGTCCAGAGATTTACTTCTTGCATATTACCTTATAGATTAAGCACCCCAGTTGTGTATTTCCTTTTCTCAGTGGAAAAAAATCCAACTCATTCTGCATTTGTGGGGGACTCACTCCACTAAATGTAGTTGCTTATTACCTCATCTTAGTTGTTAAAAATTCATCTTATTCTGACTGCGGCAGTTCTGTATTACGCTAACTTGGTGGTGAAAAACCCAACCAATCCTGACTTTGCGGAAAAATCTCCGCTCCTATTTACCGGTGAACTAATCTGCTTTAGTGGTGATCAACTCAGCTTAACCTAACTTGTCTGGTGGTAGACCCGACCTAAACTACTTTTAGCGGTGATTGACTAACTTGGATGGTGAAAATTCTGACCTATTTTAGTGGTGAAATTCCTAATCAAACTGGTGTGTTACTAATATTGTATAGTTATGTAAATTATTTGTGTATCGGTTACTTGGAGATAGCCGTGTAAATATATAAGTGATTATGAGGAAATGCATTTTATTTAACTGTACTATTTAGAATTGATGTCAAACCCTCTAACTTTAAGTAACACTGTAAATAATAAACTATATATATATATATATATATATATATATATATATATATATATATATATATATATATATATATATATATACATATAAAGAAATAAATGGAACCCGTAAAATAAAAAAAACCTAACTGGAGATAATTTCTTTAGCACAATAAAGAACCTACATTCTACTATAGATGTGCATCATTAACTCATATCAGCCATAAAATGAGTTAAAGTGCAATTCTGAGAGTTGACCTTAAACGGAGTGTGTTTTAAATGATAGATAAAGATTGTGACAAAAAGTCACCTTAACTAATAGAATACATTTGTTATTTTCAGACGTGTGAGAACTCTTTACGCCTGTGTCGGAGAAAATGATGGAGAATTATCCTTCGAACCAAACCAAATCATTACAAATGGTGAGTGCAATTTACATTTGTGAATTCAGGTTTTTGTATCGAGTCTACATGTTAGTTAACATTTAATAGGTGATTTGACGTGCTCAATTCTCAAATCTTTCAGCAGATTACGATTTACTATCTTTTCAAAACAAGTTATACTTATTTAAAAAGTACCCTACGCATAGTATTAAGGGCAAACGTTTTTTTTTTTTTACTTTTGACTTAAGCATTTAAAAACAGGATAAACCTTTATTGGATCTGTCAAACAACTGTCTTATCATAAATAGCATACCATAAAACCCTTAACTTGTTTCAAGTAAAATTCCAATACTCGATTTGCACAATTAAAAATAAATTGTTTTTCCACCACCGAAAAATAAAAATGATGACTCGAGCCATTAAAATAATACCAAGTATGTAAGGTATACAAATTACATTGTTGAAACAAAACCTTTCCAATACAAATTACAGATGATAAATATGCCAAAATGTGGTAGGGATTCGAAAATGGCATGCCCAGTTAAATGGAATATTAAAAAATTTCACTATATCTTATAGTCCACTGTTTTCAGGATTAATAAATGAATCATATTTATGAACATGTCATCTTTTCTATTTTCAGTAAAATCGTCGGCCGAACCCGGCTGGTTGGAGGGCACGCTCAACGGTAAGACCGGTCTCGTGCCCGAGAACTACGTGGCGGCGCTCCCTTGATGCGCCGCCCCCGGGCCCCCTCCGCCCGCCCACGCCCCTCCCGCCTCCCCCGACCTCCCCCTGCCACCTTTCCCGCCCGGCACGCCGCCCCCTCGCGCCCGTCGTCTCTCGTGAGGGCTAATCGCCTCGGAAATAGGCAGGATAGTCCTGCCCTTCATGAAAAAGAACAATCGGAAGTAATCCATTTTCAATATTAAAATTTTATATGACACTGACAACCAGAAAGTACGGAGTTAAAATACACTTAAAAAATACAGTATAAAAATTCAGTGTAAAAATTGCTATGAAAGCACAGTTCTGGAATTGTGACAGTTGAGATAAAATGCCAATGCTATAGATATAAAAGTGTGCTTATTCTACAAAATTATCTAATTTATTGTGGTTTTGAATGTTCAACAGCTGGATTGATAAAATAATTGAAAAATTCTCTCAAACATGGAAAGATTAACAGTTTCCCACTTCAAAATTATTATACTTAGTGTCTACAATTAATTGAACTATGTGAATTTAGACTGTTTAAAACACTTGTGTCCCCTTTGTAGAAAAGTTGGTACATATGTTTAAATATTAAAACAACACCATTATAATAATATTAATTATTCTGGCTTTGTATCAATTATGATGAAAATTGACATTTTTACAATGCAAGATTTTAAAGTGAAAGTCTGCATAGTATAATAAATTAGCATTACCCTTTTTGGAAACAGTAGTTCTTGGTGAGTAAAATCTAATAATAAAAAACTATGGAGATCCTTACAAGGATCATTTCATGTTAATAATTGTGAGTGTTTGTAGATATGTGAACTTATATTTTAAAACACCACACTTTTTAGTATTTGTCCATTTTATCTAGAAAATATTTACTGTACTGAAAAATGAGTGTTGTATTCTGCTATTAAAATATTCAAATGACTTCTGATTTAGTTAACATATTTCTTACATGCATTGAAATGAGCAGGTTAGCTTAAACCATTTTGAAATTTAATCTATTGCGTCCCAACCCCGTCTTTCTTTTAAACTTAGGACGCAGTCATTCTTTACTAACCCTGTCCCTTTTGGCAGGTTCGGCTAACGCCGCAGTATTTTCAAAATACGGATAAATTAATGAAATTAAGCATATCGATACTTCTAAAACTCTAAATTTGTTCTTCATTTAAGGTTTTCATTTACCAGTATTCTAGGCACAAAACATTTGAAAACGATGCAGTACCTACTCAACGAGTTCAAGCTGTTTCAAGCGAAATGACATTTAAGATGTAATTTGAATCAAGCTCTCCAGTAAACGCTAAAAGTACAAAATTATATAATATTAGTACAAATTTGAGCTATTGCATTTTGATATTGTGTCTTGAATTGATTTCGTAAACAGTTAGAAAAAAAAACACGAAACTTCGCTTTGTAAATTTTAAAACCAAAATAATTTTACAAATGAATTTTTTTTCATGTACTAAATATCTAAGACTAATGATTGCCATCCTTTCTGTACATATTCTAAATATTTAATGAACTAGCTATAGAAATCTTTGGTAAAGCCAATGTATGACAAACAATGTGTTTAACAATTAGTAACATTTTCAAATCTGTATACTTACTCTGAAACGGGATGGCTTCATTGTGACAGTTAATTTTATACCCAGTATTTATGGTGTAGTGTAATCTTGTCATATTTTGTACAGATATTTTGGCATGTTCTAGTGTCATTTTTACAGTGATTTTGGGAAAATTTGGCATATCTGCACAGTACACAGTCCACCGGAATAGTGTCATATTATTTTGTACAGAAATTTTGGCATTGTATGCCATATGTTTTACAAAAATTGTAACATAGTATGTCATATTTTGTACAGAGATTTTGACATAGTATGTCATATTTTGGCATAATGTGTCATATTTTGTACAGATATTTCATAGTATGTCATATTTTCTACTCATTATGGAACAAAATGTTGTATTATTTTGTACAGAGTTTTTGGCATAGTATGTCACATTTTGTACAGAGATTTTGGCATAGTATGTCATATTTTGGAAGGTATTTAAATTTTTGATGTTCATATATTGTTGTATACAAATAGACTAGTGTAATATTTAACAATATATATATATCAGCCATTGCTAAGGTATCTCTCTTTTATGATGTATGCGCGTGCAAAAAATTACACCAATTTTTCTAAAATATATTAAAAGTGCTACCCAACTTCATTTCCAGTAGATAGTATTAGTCAGTGTTGTAGTAAAAATGTTTTTTCTGTATTAGTCCTTTAATTAAAATAAAAATTGAATGGTAAATGCACCAATTTGTAGATGATAATAATAATTAATCAATTTCATCTATTATAAATAATATGACAACACTTTGATAAGATATACTGTAAGATTAATATTTATTAATTGATATAAATTAATTTAAACAATGCACTTGCAGTACCAAACCTAACATATCCTGGAATAATTTACCCTTTGATTGCTATGACTGTGTTTGAAAATTCATAGTCCATAAGAGGAAAGCTTTCGATTCTATATCACAATTATAAGAGCTTTCTTAATGTGATGCATAAGTCTAGAATCTCCTGTTTCCTGATTATTCCGTGAATTTTCAAAAACTATGTACATGATGATGTCCAAAATATTGATAAGGGTTCATTTTTGTCCAAGCCATATCACTTTATATCCCAGCAGAATAAAGCCATAACTACTATTATTGTTACAATTTAATGTATACTTTATTAAGTGAATATTTGACACAATATATCCTAACTTTATTTTTTATTCTTACAATGTTGCTATAAAAGTAAATATTAAAAAATATAAATCAAGTGCTAACATAAGAAGTATTCTTGAGTTTAGGTTTATATTATTGAAGAGTGAGTACATTTTTACAGTATTTTATTTAAAATGAAATATAAGCTAAATATCCAACAAAATATTGTAACTTATATTAAATTTCGTCCATACCCTGTTGATGATGAAAGAATCATATTAAAAACAAAGTACATACACATACATTTATAACTAAATCTAACACAGTTTTGTTTGTTTTTAAGTGGCCAATGGTCCATTTAATTTGACAGACTATTTTGGAATGATTTTAATTGCAATATGCATTTACAAGGTGTACCATTCCTTTAACATTGATAATGTTTTATTTGTTTTTGAAAATGATTTATTTTCAGTAAACAAGGTAAATAAAGTTTTATTGTTTCTTTAGAATAGTCAAAACTAAATAAGCATTTTCCATTCTTTACAAAAAATTGCATTCCAGCATTTTTTACTACATATTTTATTGTTTTTTTTTAAACCATTTTTTTCACTATTTATATCAATTAAAAATTGAGACATTTCATTCCTACTAAAAATGAGGCTGTTTTTAAATGTGATTTCTGGTAGGAGTGACATAAGTCCTTTTAAACAAATTTCAAATTTAATTATGCGCAGATATTTGATAAAGCAATTTGTTTTTCCTTCTACTTGATAATTATTATTGTTAATCATCTTTATTCAGTATTATTTTTATTCCCTTTGAAACATAAAAAATATTACTATATTTTTTAAATGTTTTAAAAAATAATTTGTATTATAGTTGACAACCAAATTCCATTTTATTTGATTCTTTCCAACTTTATTATTACATAGATAATTAAATTGATTTGTAACATAATTTTCTTTTAGATTAAAATTATTTTAACAATTGAATTGAAACGTTAACAAACCCTTTGAACGCTGGAGCACATCTTATAAGAGTTCTTAAATAAAATGGTGGGACTCTGGAGCACATCTTATCAGAGTTCTTAAATAAAATGGTGGGACTCAAAACACGAGGTACTTTGTTAAGCTTCTGCAAAATAAATGCCCAATTAAAATGGTGATATTTTATTGCGGGATAAGGGTTGATTGCCATTTGAAATATTTATCAATTACTTTCTTTAATATTTATTGGATATTTTTTATTCTGCACACAATCTGACCAAATGCATTCCAATGTATATTATGTTAACTGCGAATGAATAATTTTATTTATTGTACAAATTGTAATTTTGTAAAATTAGATTTATATTTTTGTTGTTGTAAACTAGCCCTAGTAATAATCATAATAATATTATTATAAACATATATATTTATGTAAATTTAACGTTTGTTTTTAAAACTGTACATAAGAAATGTGTATTTATTATGTACATAGTCAATTATTATTATTAAATGAACACTGCTAAATTACACCAATTTTTAATTCATTTTCATTTTTCAAGACAGATATTTTACAATATGTAGGGGAAGGTGTTGTACCTCGAACACATTCATGTTTTTGTATATTGGCGTCATTTTATCTGGAAATTGACAGTAGTAGTTTAGGTGGATACTTGACGATAGTTTCAGACGGCAAATAGGATGATTTTGAAAATTTTCGTTCTTAAGATTTTATTCCTTTTGTAAATATATACCATACTGTTTCCTGTGTGAAAAAGTAATTGTGTAATTGAATTAAACTTTATATGTCTATAACATCGGGTTATTATACATTTTGTATTCCTAACCTAAAAAATAATGTTAATGGTTTTTGTTATTTTGGCGTGGTGTTGTACCTTGGACACATCAAATGTGTTTTACCTCAAACATGTCCAAGGTACAATGCGTTTGTTAGGCGTATGTTAATTTATTTATTAAGTTCACACGGATCATCGGCTGTCAATTTTTCACTGCAAGATTCAAGCGATTCTGAAGAATTTCCAAATGAATTTGAATCTACACTGAATTCTAATTCTGGGGGATTCTAGAAATTTGATAATGTGAAAGTATGTTGCTTATTGTATGCGTACGATGCGGTGCTGATTGCTGACAATATGGAAGATCTACAGTGTCTCGTGTCTAGGATGAACCAAGTTTGTATGAAAAATGAGTTGATGATGAATGTAAGTAAGTCCAAAGTGATGGTGTTTGAAAGAGAGAGTACGAGAACAGCGTGCAATATAGTTGTGAATGATGAATACTTGGAGCAAGTGGATGAGTTGGTGTATTTAGGAAGTATGTTTACAAGAGACGGAAAGGCTGATAATGATATTGAAAGAAGGGTGAATGCAGGAAACTCCATTAATGGAGGACTGAACGCTGTTGGGGCAAATAAGAAATTGTCCAAAGAAGCAAAGCTAGCAGTCCACAATGGAGTGCTTATACCAACCCTGATGTATGGCAGTGAGGCATGGAACTGGCAGAGGAAGGATGAAAGTAGACTGAATGCTGTGGAAATGAGATCTTTGAGACGGATGTGCGGTAAAACCTTGTATGACCGTATTACAAATGTGGATATCCGGAAAGAATGCAAGGCTGATATGAGCGTAATGGATAGGATTAAGAAAGGGACGCTTAGATGGTTTGGGCATGTAGAGCGAATGAACGAAGAAAGGAGTGTGAAAAGAATATATGATGCGAAAGTGAATGGAAGAAGAAGTCGAGGACGCCCGAGAAAAACATGGCACGATCAAGTAAATCAAATACTTGAATCGGGTCATGTGAAGAGTCAGAATAACAGAAGAGTATGTATGAGACGATGTATGAATGTAAATGAAGCAAGAAGTGTGTGCCAAGACAGAGTTGTATGGTGGTCCGTCCTCTCTGCCTACTAGAAACGGCGTGATGGTTAGTTAGTTAGTTGATAGATGGGGGCCAAAATCAACTCAATGCAAAATCATTAAAACTTTGAAAATGGGCGAAGAACGTGAACTCTATAAACTATCCTTGGGATGAAATAATCCAGAAAATTATACCTCGTGAAAAATGCCAAGATAGAAGAGTCATTTATCAAGTAAAGGAAATGGTCAAGTATTGGGGAGATTAGAAAGAGGTAATTGAGGTTTTATGATTAAAAACCTGATAAGAACTTGAAACACCCCAACCTTAGTATAAGCATTACGTTTTTAGTATAATATGTATTAAGTTTATTGCTCTTATAAACGCCACCTTTAAGACACAAGTTTATAGAAACACTTCTGTTCCCCGTTCCTTACCTCTTTTCTTTTCTCTCCTTAGCTCGGTAGGTGGCCAATGAGGAACTAACGAATTAATGGGTTTTTTTAATAGATTTTTTGTATCCACAATATCTACAGCGACGACGCCCCTGATCTGTAAGTATGCTGTGATAAAATTGGATTAGGTACTTATTAGGTTTTACAGAATATTTTAATGTGTTCCAGTTTAAAAATGTAGGATTAGTCCAAAATAAATTAGTAGTTTAAATGTTAAAACTGTAATTTCAAAATAACTCACTTGTGTTTTTACAAAATTATGTTTTCGTAAAATGTACCATTTTATCAGACGCGTTTCTGCATTTCTTCATCAAAATTGTGGGTATTGTAGGGTAATTGGCTTTCCCAGAATAGTTGCTTAATTGTTACTAAAAAAGTTCAATAAAGAAATATGAAGGTATTTTATTCTATTTTCGTAAAGCTGATTAAGTTTTTAAATGAAAATAAAATCATATGCGGTTTTCCTGTAAATACACACAGTAATAAACATTGAAAATCGAAAATATTTTTTGCTTTCATCTGTTATGGTTACCAATTTCAAATATTTATTACTTGACTTCAAGCAATGCAAAACCTCTCTTCTGATTGGTTATTTTGTTGACAAGCGAATATGATTCTTTTAAATATACTACCAACAGGTTTTAAAGTGTAAAAAAACCCCATGAAAAGGTAATGCTGGATGCCATACCCTTAAAGGTACGCTTACACACGACGGATACAAACCTTACATACCCCATAAGGCTACCCTGGCACCCAACGGTTAACTTTTAACAAAATCGAATTATCAACTCAATCAAAATTCTAAGAGGATTCTAATAACTTGCAAATAATGCAACACAACCAAATTTTGTTTGGAATAAAGATAGTTTTTTTTTTAAAAGATTTGGATTTTTGCAAGCAATATTTATATTTTACAATTACAATGTTTACATTTAACTTTCCCAAACATTGCAGAAAATATTGAAATTTATTATTACATCAATTAAATTAGTGTTTAAATTTCGTAAAGCAAAAGTTTATTTATCAGTCGTTTGTTTGATCGTGTTTGGGAAAAGAATACAGTGTTGTTTAAAAACAAAGTTAAAAACACAGATCTAGTGTCAAATGAGTAGAGGAAAATAAAAACAAAATTCATTAATTTATTCAATAATCGATGGAAAAGTTTTTGCATACAAACAATGTTTTCAGTTTTATCTGTATGTAAAACTGGAAAGAATGTTTTTATGTGAAAAGTATCCTCTTAATTAAGTTAGAATGTACTGGCACATTATGGAAATATGAGCATAGAAATGCAGTGTTATCAATAAAATAATTTAGAATAAAATATTTGTAACAAAATACTGTAAACTGTTTGCTTTATAGAATAAAAAATTATTAAAACCATATTTAACAAGAAAAGGAGAAAGTTCAAAATAGTAGTTATTACCAAGATTTCAACCAATAATATTCAATTTCAATAAACTTTCGACACAGTAACTCATTTATCATATTTGGAAGGACAATTTCGACATAAGCACACAATTAACAATATTTCTTACTGGAAATCAGTCAGTGGTTGTCATCTTCGAAGGTTGAATTGTTAACTGAATTGGAAGTGGATTCTTCTATGGTGTCTTGTGTGTTAACAATCACTTGAAGATTTCTTATTTCGTCAACTCGGGAGGCGAGGAGAGGGCCGTGGCCTTCCGAGGAGGCCAGGGAGGTCGACAGAGGAGAACTCTGCGGGCTGAAACCAGACGTCAAGTCTCTGGAGATTGTCTGCGGAGATTGAGGTATTCTCTGAAGCAGTTCTAAACAATGCGCTTCCATACGCTGATTGATTCTTTTAACACTTTGGTATTTGTCTTCCACTGCCCTCAAACGTTCACTGTACTCTTCCTTCACGAGCCTCAGTTGCTTCTTCAACTCCTGGGCTATCTGCTCCTTGTTGGATATCACAGAATCAAGTTCAGCTTCTCTTGTCTGCAAGTATTCCATCTTGGCCGCTTGCGATTGGAGAGTGGCTTGCGCGCTTTGCAATTGATCCTTGTACTGTTGAGTTATCTTGTTGATGAGGGCGTCTGTCTTGGTGGGAAGCATGCTCAGACAGCTGTAGCGAGCTTCACGCTCCCCGTACATGACGAGCTCCCTCTGCATCCTCTTGATGCACTCCATGAGGCGGTCGCACATCTCCGACTTGCGGTTAGCGCGCGTCAGTTGCTGGGAGACGTCAAACAGAGAGGCGTGCAAGTGCTGGACATCGGCGGATGTTTCATTGGATATATTCTGCTGCTCCAGGAGTTGGGCCGAGTACTTTTCTTTCTCTTGGCGTTCAGTCATGATCTTGCACTCGTGCATGTGTATTTGGTTTTGCCAATATTCACTATTCTCCATATTTTTCTGATCCATAGTTTGTATATTTTTGTTTTGTCTGGTAACTTGCTGCCGCAGGTCTTCAATTTCCATTTGTAACGAGTTGATCTGTTGCTTCAAGGCCTGGTTCTGTTCTTCCGCCGCCCGGTTCTTGCGAGATCTGCCTAGCAGTCTGCGATTGCGAAAAGCGTGCACTTCTCTCCTATGCCTCTCGTACATGAGCTCTAACTGCAGGAGTTGCAACTGTTGGCGGAGGTGATCGGCTTCTTCTTTGGGACCTCTCTTATTGCTGGATTCACCACTTATATTTTGTGAGATAATCTCTATGTATCGATCGACATGGTGGTACGATGAGAATTTCATAGGATTCTTTTCCTCAACCGCGACTTCCCCAACTTTGAGACTTTGTTCGCAGAAGTTTTGCAATATGTCGCTGTACAGATACTCGTAAGCCATTGGCCAAACATCCACCGTTTGAGTCTCTTCGGATTTGGTATTGTCTCTTCGATCCAGAGAAGTAATGTTACCATTCTCAAATGCGACAGCACTTTGAATTTCAAACACGTCCCTGTTATATTTATCTTTCTGCTTGCTATTCTTTTCAACCAATTTTTGGTGCAAGTTGTCTGTTTTGATGTTGGGACAAGAAGTGGATTTCCGGAGGCTGGTGGTTTTACTGTTGGCGAATTCCGCGTTTCGGTCTCCGTCTATTTTGGTAAAGGAGTTGGTGACTGGCTCGACGACGCACTGACTGTGGAAGCGTAGCCTGGTGACTCGGCGTGCAAAGTCCAGCAAGGAGGTGGAGGTGGGCATGTGTAGGCCATGCTTGCGACCGCTGCACTCCATGTCCTCCCCCTCACACGCCACGTCTTCCTCTGCCCAGTGCTCCTCTCCCTCTTCGTGGCTGTCCGTGTCCTGCTGCGGCCGGCTGCTTCCACGGTACTTCACCTCCGACTCTGCAAACACTATGTGGGCGTCTTTAACTATGGACGTGCTCCTCATCACCTCCCCTCTCTTGCTAAGCTCGATTATTTCTTTGTCTTCTCTCATATTTTCAACGGGATTTGTGAGTAGAGAGATTATGTTGTCTTTGCCAGCAATATCAAACGGAATACCGTCTTTGTGAGGTTTGGGTTTAGCGAGAGGCCAGTCGGTGGAACCCGAGATAGGGGCGGCGGTCCCCAAAGGAACGGGAGAGTTGGGAACACTGGGGTTCATACCCAACAAGTTACCGCAATCTTTCAGGGGTATTTTCTTCAACGGGCTACCGGAATTGAGCTTGTGAGGTGATGGTATGTTTGATGAAAACATATCAACGGTTTGTTGTGATCTGTCGTGCAGGACACGCCCTAATTTGTGTTGGGTGTAGAACGCATCTTTACGAACTTCTTGGTTTTCCATACTACTACTAGCCTCTACAGAGGACATCCGGCTAAACGGAGAGGGTTCCTTCTTGAGGGGAGAAGGAGGCTGAGAGTGCGAGGAGGAGAGATGAGACTGGAACTGCTGGTGTGGCTGGGGCTGGGAGAGGCGCGAGCTGAGTGCTCGCACTACTGGAGAGTCGTTGACGGGGAAGTTAAAACGTCTTGTGTCTTTGATGGGAGTGTTCTCCGGGGTGGCCTCGATGGCTGCTTCCGGAGGGGAGCCACTGTCTTGCTGCTTAATATTCGTGGAAAGGGTGGCCTGCGAGATGGGCGTGTAGGACATGGGGGTGTCTTGGAAGGTGGGCAGGGGCAGAGGTGTCTGAGGCGCCGAGGGGCCTGACGCAGCCCCGCAAGCCTCTGACATATTGAACCAAGCACCTGGCTCCAGGTTGTCATACCTTACAGACATGACTGCCCCCGCAGGAGTCTCTGAAGGCATTGTTGTTATGGTTGTCTTTGTGAGAGTGCTCTGCGATTCCGTAAGGTTTGGTGTAGAATTGGACGACTTTGAAGTTTGGAAATGATTGGAAACAGAACTCAGAAGACTGGAGACATCGGTGCCACAGCGAGACCTGAAGCAAGAGTCATCCATATCTCCAGTTCTCTGCTTGTGTGCACCTTCAGCGGAAAATCTCCGGCATTCAATGAGGACATCGTGGTGCTCCATCTTCTTCCAGCGTGAGTTATCAGTTTCGGCATTCTTGGATGCTGTGATGAGCAGAGGGTGAACCTTGACAGTTTCCAACATGGGCTTGACAGTGTAGGTGAAAATGTCTATATTTTCCCTCTTACTGTATTCCCTCCTCAAGTAGTCCATAAAGTTGCACGGGTACATACCGTAGAGGTTGTGGAAGAGACCGTACAGGCCGAGCTGTAGGTGCTCCTTGTAGCCGTCCAGGGCCATGCCCCGGTGGCTCTCCCAAGCTGCCAAGCGCCCAAACACATCGAAGATTTCTTGAAAGAATGGGCTTATCAGAGTGGGTATCATAGGCAGTAGGGTAATCAGCACCAGCAGTCCACTCATCAGGGAGACTATTTCTCTCTCTTGCTTTAGTAAGTTCAGAAGCTCCTTAAAAATATTGTGTTTGGTTATCTTGTGTAGCCAGAGCGGCTGCCTGCGAACCACATGCCCCAAAAGCTCGAGGGAATCACAACGCTGCGATGGCAAATGACTTCTCAGTCCTTCTCCCAACTTATCAAATAGGTATTTGTCGTGAGGATGCGGCACCTTGATGAGGATGTCCACCGCCCTCATAGAGCCGGTGCTCTGGAAGTAATCCATCAGTCCATTGATCAGCCAACTGTCCTTAACGGTGTTAAACATCTCCGCGAATTTTGCCTTAATGTCGTTGACATCTTGCGTTCTGTTGGATTCTAAAATGTTGAAAAGGTCGGCAACTTCGGACGACGTTGACATTTTCAATCCTTATTGTTGTCCGATCAATTAATGAGGATGGGTTAACTTAGGATGTAGACCCAGGTATTAGGAATTTAATTAACTCTCTTCCCGCAACCTCGGCCAATGTCTGAAAGGGAAAACCGTGCCAGTTAGAATCCGAACTATAATCTAATATATATTCATTGTTTATAATCGTAATTATTGGTTTATATATTTACTTGGATAAAATGTTTCATGTGTTTAAGATATTCTTGAAGTTTGCTACAAAAGAATCCGAGATGTCAAAGTTAATGTCACGTACGAGAAATAATTTATTGTAGGTAGGTACTGTACTGTTGGTAGTTGGTATCGTAGCTAAAAATATTGGTAAGAGGAGACTTAGGTAAATAATGATTTATGACGTTAGTATTAGGAATGGTATTTTTTTTATGTATTTGTAAACATCGTATATTTTGATGATTTGTTGAAAATATGTGCAAAATTTTTATTTACCTAGTGAAAATCTTAAAAAAGAAACAAATTATAGCCAAAAAAGGTTTTCTTAATTATTAAATAATAAAATACAATTTTAAGGACGAACTAAGTAATGTTTTCTTAAAAACGGTAGTAGGTAACATATAATTGAACTTTAACATTTTTTTATGCGTGTTAATTTTCAAAACAACATTATATGTTTAGTAATGTCCTCTACAATGAAACCTCTACCATTTGTGTTGTGGAGTAAGTGTCTATATTTTTTATCTAAACCTGCCCGAGTTTCAATACTTTTTTAACGACATTTTTTAATTATTTTTTTGCCTTAAAGTTTACAAAAGTTTTAACTACTTCACCACACATTTTTTTAAACTTTATAGTTAAGATATTATTTATTATACTAATTTAAATGTATATTTTTAAAATTATCAATGTACGAAAATGATCATTTTTAAGTGACATTTAATAAAAATACGAAATCCTTTTTTTGATTAAAACTACTCTTTCCTATTGAGTATGCAATAAAAATATTTAGTATTGTAAAATTAACGAAAAAATTTACTTATTTTTTTTCTTTGAGAGTAGTAAGTACGATTGAACTTTTCAAAATTGGAACAGTAGATGAAAATTATCAAATTTAAAAAATCTTTTATATTCCATACAAAGCATTGAGTAAGTACTAATAATATATTTTACAAAAACAATTAATTTACATTATTTATATTTCACAGAAACAATACATAAATAATAATAATTAAGTTGTGTATTACTTAATTTGCAATTAAAGTTTCATCTCGTGATTTTTCACAGGAAATAACTAGTTATTTAATATATTTAAAAAATATTTATATTTATTTGAATTGCACAATAATAATATCGATCAGAATCACCACCCCTTCATTATCTTACTTATGGCAGCACTGCAACCCGCAACCAATCAGCTGTTTCTGACATTGCTTTAAGTACCGCCATGTCAAATTTGTAATCTGATTTTATCATTGCGTCTAGATATAATTGTCGATTAAAGCTTCTAAAGTATTAAATTCATCTATATCTTTAGTTTATCTGAGTTGCTAAAGTATTATATTGACTGATTCATCACACAAATTTGACTCCAGAAAATGTCTCTAACATTTGAATATCAATATTCTAACCTGAGCCAGGATTTGAATGAATATTCTAGAAGGCATGATAATTTCGATGATGTATACAGAAAAAAATGGACGGAGCTTCACAAAATCCCGGGAGTGTTTCGTTACACGCTCGCCATACAAAATGAAAAAATATTGCCCGGCAAATATGAACTACTTTTGCAGGTAATATTGATATTAAATTATGCTTCGCACCTACTAAACACGATAAAATATTTAAAATAAACGCAACAGAAGTTGGTATAACATTGCTGAATAATCTTTTTAACATTTTTTATTCCAAAATTGTTTTCATATTTACCAATGAAAGAACACTGATGAGTAATTACAGGCCATTGAAGAAATGTTAGTTCCTCCGTTTAATGATAATAAATATACTTTCATTTTATTATTCTATATTCAGTTTTATTATTATGATTTATTGTTTTGTTTATCTACATATAGGTATTGCATTGTATAACTATAAATATTCATGACTATCATGGTACGGGCACTAGCCTAGTATAGTAGTCGATAGAGCTCATAAAGTATGTAACATGTTAAATAAACACAGTGAATAAAGTTTTTCTTTCATACTAATTGTTTGACAATGAACAATAAGAAGTACATTTATAAGCGTTAATTTTAAGTTGGAAAACTTTTAACTACTTTATTAATCGTCTATTAATTATTAGTATGCCGGCATAGCCTATCGAATATGCAGGATTTTTACCCGTCATATCTTTATGGATACGGCATCCAGCATTATCTTTTGATAGGTATTTTTAAACTTTAAAACTTCTTAGTAGCATATTTAAATGAATCATATCTGCTTGTCAACAAAATAACTAACCAGAGAGAGTTTTTGCATTGCTTGCCAGATAATAATTATTTGAATTTGATGGGTACCCTAGCCAAAAATATTTCCCATTTTCAATGTTATATTTTATATACTACATCTTTTATACTTACTCTAATAAAACCTTCCTTACTAACAATGTTGTAATCAACTTTTTATTTATCCATTTTTTAGCTTAATCCCGATAGATCGTCTAAAAGGCGATTACCCGAAGAGATAAAGTCCTTGAAACAGAAGTTCGATCCCAATAAGTTCAATTTTAATAAAATATCCGAAGCGGAAAACTTGTTTCAAATTAAACAAACCAAAACTCAAGGTTGTTACCCACTGCTCTGAAATCTAGCTTTAATACATATTGCAACATAAACTATTACCTTTGATATTATTGATAAAGTAAAGGTGATAAGTTATGTTTTTTTTTCGCACGCTGAACGAGAAAAATGCACCCAAATACTTTTCACTGTGACAAATTATTTAAACGTTGTACATATCTAAAGTATGATCGTTAGCTGGTTGAGCGGTCCAAAGTGTCGGGTCCTCACCCAGGCGTTGCGGGTTCAATCCTCTGCTAGCTAAGTCTTCCATCATTGGACAAGCAACATTTTCCGCGTATTGTGATGGTAGTAGGAGGAATTCAAATATTGTCAGGTTATTTGCAACCTGGGGATGCTAAATACCGGCAGGTACAAAAACTTGCTTTATGTTTTTTTTGGGTTTGTTTGCTTTTGTTTCTGAAAATCAACTGTATTATTTTTCATCATAAAACATCAAAGATGCCCACATGCCAGGAGTGAGTAGTAAATAGAGACTGTAAAGCTGTGCCTGTCTCAATAAAGAAAGAAAAAAAAAAAATGATAAATTAATGTTTTTTTTTGTCCTGAAAAAAAAACAATCCAGGAGTTATTAAAATGGTAACGTCAGCTCTCCCAATATCATTTTCATCATGAGCTATAGAGTTTAAAATTTCAATTTTTTAATTATTTATTTGGGAAAATATACAGTTGTATACAATGACGTTACAAATATATAGACACATTGTAGCGCTCTCAAAGTGGCAAGCAAAAACCACGCTAGTTGGTGTGCTCGGTGTTTAGGCCGATTTAGTACTAAACTGTCACACGTCGCTTGAGGTCGTTTACTATATCTAATCAAATTACAAAAATAAGTGCCAAAATGCCCTCGCGTATGATAAGAAAGTGTTTCAACTGCACTGCAAAGACTACTAAAATCCAAGGAATAACATTTCATTTCTAAGTACGTGCAAATTACTTATTATTTTAGACAACATAACTATCTACATTGTTGACCAACATAATGACGTGTTCGCGTAAGCGAGTAAGCGAAGTGCTATCTCATTCTTACCAGAGCATTCCGATCCTACATTTGTTTCGTTCATACACACATATTCTATGAATGTCTATCTTTGTCATTCATGATGATACATGACCGATATTTGAATGATGAATTTACTGGTAACGTAAGTGTGTTTGTTACTTGCCACATTTTGTGTTAATATTCTAAGGCTATAGTGTGTCTATATATTTGTAGCGTCATGGTTGTATAAACATTTTGACGTATTACATGATTACTTTGTTGCATTAACCAGTAAAGCTTCCGTTAATAAAAATAATAATTTAGAGGGTTTTGTGCTCACGATACTTTTGATTGTTACAAATAACTCCATAACCACAGTGCATTTAAAAAAATATATTATGGTTCCAGAGTGTCCAGACCTGAACTGTAAAAATATAAGACAAGATATAGTATTTTTTCCATAAATTATCGTTCAATATGACAAATGAGTGTTGAAACCCGTGCTGAGGCCGGGCAGTAAAGCTATTACTTGTATTACTAAAGGAATGGGTCATACAAAGTTGATAAGTGTTTTATTTCATGTGATATTTAATTCAATATATAGAGAAACAATGAACGGAAATATTGTACTATTTTTACCATTAATGTGTATTTCTTATTTTTCAGAGTCTTCGAGGGACATGCTGGTAATAAACTCCAGTCCAATATGCTTTGGTCACAGCCTGCTCTGTCCTAACATTGAAGAGTGCCTGCCGCAAGTCATTACCTTGAGAAGCTTGATTCTGGCAACACACATCATGTTTATCAGCTCTAATGGGTACAATACTCTTTTTCATATCTTAACATCCCTTTTTAAGTATTAACTCAACACGAGAGGCCAGTCATAACCGTGTGGGTGACCCAGAAGCAGAATAATTATGCGAATACTGCACAAGAGTCCTGACTGTCCGGAGCCAGTGGGACTATCGCATCCCCAATTGGGGTGTGTCAGAATGGGGAGGGGAAGGAAATAAGGAAGAGTTAGGTGAGGAAGCGCCTGATTATTCAGATCTGGTCACCAAAGACGGCTAAAGCCTTTAAATTTGAAAAGGCTTTAGCTTATCAAGTTAAAGCATTTCTCGATTCTGAATGGTGGTCTTTCGCCAGGGTGATACTGAGAGTATCACTGTCTACCACTCTGATGATTAAGAGACTGAAATATTTCCTTAAATGTCTTAATATTTTATACCCACTGAAGGCTCCAAGATTTCCCTCAGGACCAATCTCATCTTTGGGGATGCTGTTTGGAGGGTAGGGACACTCGACTATTCAGATCAAGTCACTCAATATTACGTAAAGAATATGTGTTTTGGTGTGTAGTCAGCACCAGCGTGATATTTTATAAGCATTTATTGTTTTATGGTTTGACATGAGACGGGAATTGATTGTGGTTTGAAATCGTTTTTTTATCGTTTTTTGTGCCTTGAACTATGATGTAATTAAATTTGTCATAATATTATTCCTAAATCAGTTGTATTCATAAATTAGATTGTTAACATGAGTCATCTGCCTTCATAGCCATAGCAAAGAATTCTGCCTGCGTCATATAAGATAAAGTTTGACCCATTGCAACACACATATTAAAGGTTGATGTTCAGAATAGGTTAGTTATATTTTAATAGCGATCGATTTATTCTAATTACACTAGTGATGTGTATTATTCTTTTAGGTATAACACAATTTGGGTAGGTAATTTCCGTTTATTAACATAAATTAAATCCCAGCTTTGTGTCTAACGCATTCCTCGAATAAGAAAATTACTACCTGGTGTTCCCGAGATTAGGATGTTAAAATGTGGAACAGACAATATGGCGCCCTGTCTTAATTTTTTATAGTTAAATAGATATTTCAAACCTTAATAACGCATGATGGAAATGACAATGCCAACTGAAAATACTTGCACTGACCTAAAAATTCCATTTAAAAAATCTGTACAAATTTCATGACGCCAGAGCTCACTACTCACAGGGATTTTTCTTTTTAGTTGAGATAATAATTTTTAACTTTCAAGGCGATCCAATCGAATCAACTCAAATGGAATCACATATTTCTTACGCTGGTGGCTATAAGGTTTTATTTTATTTTGTGAAGCTCAGGCACAAATATTAAAATGTTTTCCAGTCAGAGTCTAAAAAACTTAATTTGCCACATTATACAAGAAAAGCAAAGGCCTAGATTTGTTCTACTCGCACTGTTATAGATGTAGTAAAGCGCCTATAATATTTCTAGGCAATCATATTTTCAAATCAAAAACACACGATTTTGTATTATTTTGAATTGCATTGCGTTAGCAGGAATAAATTATGGTTTTTATTTTAGAAATCTGAGAATCGGCTTCAATAGCCTCTGTGCGATGGCCTCCGTGAATCACCTGCATTATCACCTGCTGATCCTTAATCACAGACTCCCCACCGAGACTGTTGTGAGTATTCACTAGTTAGTCATTCTCTAAATGTAAACAAATTTGTCAATATATTGTTCTTATCACCTTGACACAGTAAAATTATCTATTCGGTATGATGTAAATTTAAAAGTTTTATTTTACGACATCCGTGGCAGAGGGGTAGGCTCTTTTGCTTTGCACCGAAAAGTTGTGGATTCGAAACCCGGCAAAAACAAATAAAATTTTATAGGTTATTTTATTAAAATAATATATCGACTGTGTTTAACCTTTAACGCCGCGTGCAATAAAGGTAGCTCACCGCCCAAGCATTTTTTGTGAAATATTCGCCCGACTTGCGACCTACGCGTAGCTGTTATAAAAATAATTAAATATCTCAAGTTAGTCATCCTATTTAGGTAAAATAAAAAAACATTATCAAAATAAAAGATTGTTTATAATTTACAAAAGCTTTATTTGTAATTTTTCACATTTTATATAATTACACAAAAAAAAATTAAGACAGTTTTGTCTGTCCATCTAAGAAGATTTTCCTGTTTTAGGACAGTCGATCATGCGATTAGGCGACTTTCATTGGGCAGTGATGCACAACCCGTCGCACGTGAGCCCTATCGAACCTAAAAGAGTGCAACTTTTATATATTTTTTTAGAAATGTCACCATTTGAAGGGACCCGTATACACAATCACCGAGGACTACCCAGCTCAAGGATTCTGCTTCCAAATAAAGAAGAAAGGCGAAATAGACAGCGTCTGTCTGCACATATACAAGCTGACTTCATTCTTGTTGAATAATAACATAGCCCATAACCTTTACATGATGAGCGGAGACTCCTTGGATGGTTCCCCTGACTCCGTGTTGAGGATATTCGTATGGGCGAGAGAGAGCTCCGTGGGAATTAAAGATTTGTCAGGAATAAGCCTGGCGGTTTGCGAATTCTCTGGACATTTTCCCGTCAGAAGTAAGTCTATTTTAAAGTTACGTGTATACGCAAACATTAAGAACGTGCTGCTGTAGAGGAATTATTTGTAGCTATGCCACAAAATGACTTTTTGTACATAAAAAAAATTACGATTGCCACATAACAGTCCCAACTGCTCGGAGTCAGTGGGACTATGACATCCCCAACTGGGGTATGTTGTGAGGCTGAAAAAAGTTGGGAAGGGAAGTAGATGAGAGGAAGTATCTTGGTATTCAGATGTGCTCATCAAAAACGGTTAAAATCATTTCAAGCAACGTTTCGATTGGTCTGACTGATGTTATTTCACCAGGACGATAGTGAGAATATCTGACAATCTCAAATGTGCCGTTAACATGTTATAATATATATGTATTGCCTTATATTAATTACGGGTGTATAACACAAAAATAAATTAAATAAACATTATTGACAAATATCAGGATTCAAAACTGGAACCTCTAGATTCATGGCTAAGGATCTTAACGCTCGCGCATGGAGATTTTCATATTTAATTTTTCATGCTTTTGTATTATTCGTTTCCCTATTAACGCATCCATGGCTACAAGAATTTTCATCCTCACAGAGCGTTTTTAACATTTGCATTTACGCAGATATTTATTGACACTGAAATAATAATGGGTAATTGTTTTAGAAAATTAATGGCTTTTATTTTAACTTTAAAACAATAACACTGATAACCACAGAACATAAAATTCTTTCTTTGTGCATTTTATGCCATAACAGTATTTTATTGTTGCGCTCGTAATATGTATCTGTAAAATGATAGGTTTTCTAGGAATTTCAATATCATTGATTGGCATCGTTGTTTTGTAAAAACCAAACAAAGGTTTCCCACAGATGAGATGGGTTACCAACCAAAAGAGAATGTGTACTTATTTTACAACATTAATGAGTTATTCAGTATTATTTTTGATTTATTGCTGTCAACTTGTACAAATCTCAAGTGTGTCCCACTGTTGAATTTGGCAGCCAATTCTGGTCTGGAACCCCCAAATACCTAAAAGAAACACTTGACTCTGCAGAAACAGGCAGTTCGTTTGATAGATTTTCCTCTCTTAACAAATGGATTCTCTTTGTAAGATGCTCCGAGGAACTTGGGTCATTGATCCCATTGGCACCGGTGCACGACCGGGAAAAATGTGAAACGCGCGCACAAAATTTGTTCACGGTTGACATTTGCCACACAGGAACGGGTTGGTTTCACGCCTCGTTCTTGTGTTCAACAGCTCAGTTCTCGGCCGTGGAATAATTTGCCAACCTCTGTATTTCTTCCCTGAAAAAAGTTTTCTCCTTCCTCTCCTCAACAATACCCTCCATACAGCAACAAAATAAATAAAAACGTAATATGAAATATTCATTCTTTTTCAGGTTCTGATGAATTCGACAAATTAACCAGCGAGTTCTTGGCAGACATCCTCCAAGAAACTACGAAATCAGTTTTCCTAAATATACAATCGCAAGTCGTTGGATTGTATTCTTAGTTAGTTTGTATGTAATTTATTTGATAAATGGTGCATAATTAACATTTTTAGATTGAAATAAATAACGGTTGAAGGACGATATTTTAAATTTTATACCAAGCTAAATGTTAGTACATAAATATAAACGGTGGCTTGTAGTTGATATCGAATATAGAAAAACGTTATAGAAGAGTCATAAATACAAGCAAAAAATCATTTTGAAATTATTTTTTTATGGCAATACTGCACAAGAGTCCCCAGAGCCATTTGAGGCAATATTTCGATTCTGAATGGTGGTATTTCACCAGTGCGATAGTGAGAGTATTTTCCACTTGAACGAGGTGCAAGTATGCATACCATTTGAAATATTTAAATTCCATCTATATTTGAAATAATCTATACATAAAATTCACATAAGTAATAATATGTGTTATTTAAAATTTAATAATATAAAATATATCCACATAGCATATTTGCGGCAGGTTCCAGAGTGTTACCTAAGTGTACTCTAAGTTATTTTTTATTTTTTTTATTTTTTTATTTTTATTTTATTTTATTTATTTTTTTTTATTTATTTATTTATTTATTTATTTATTTTTTTTTTTTTTATTTATTTTTTTTTTTTTTTTTATTTTTTTTTTTTTAAACAATAATTATTATTATTTTAATTTAAAAAAAAAACAGCTCTGCGATGTAATTATTACAGTTTGATAATGCCCTCAGAAGGCGAAACAGCTGTCACGCGTAAAAATAATTACATCGCAGAGCTTTTAACTAAAAACTGTTTTAAAAAAAATTAAAATAATAATAATTATTGTTTAAATAAAAGTAAAAAACCTAAAAATTAAAATGGAGTTCTACAAAATAAACTTTAAAACCATAAATAATGTACTCTAAGTGTTACCCTGGTGAAAGACTACCATTCGGAATCGAAACATTGCTTAAAATTGCATTTTTCATGTTTGGTGACCAGAACTGGATAGCCATATACTTACCAACCTTCCTCTTCCTCATCTCCCTGCCCCTGCCTATATAATATACCCAAATTGAGGATGCCATAGTGCCACTAGTTCCAGACAGAGCAGTTGGGTCTCTTGTGCAGTATTCATATTTAAAAAATATGTTTGCAACATGAAAAATACATATCAAGAATTTGTTGAAAAAATCTAATTTGAAGAGATCAATGATAATAATAATATCAATGCTTAAGTTCTTATAATCAACATTAAGAAAAATAAGTTAAATTTGTTCAATTTAATTTCTGCATTAAAAAAAAGAAGGTTAAAATGAAAACATCGGATTTAGTAAAATAAATTATAATCAAACATTAGTAATACGATTTCAGTAGTTAACAAAGAAAATAGCATTTGTATAATAAAACTACAACCTCAATTAACAATACGTTTTGTATATTACTAAAAAAAAAAAAAACACTTAATAATTTAAACGGGAAACTTCATTTTCTTTTAAATTGTAATATATATATTTATATATATATATATACATTCTTTGTTATTTTCAAAAAAACATTAATTTAGGTAAAAACTTTACGTTAGCTGTATATCGCGTTAAATGACGATAATATCACATAAAAAGTTTTAGATCAAAAGATGATTTAAAGCTTAGCATGAGAATTCACCATTTCAAACTGCTCGAAGGTCAAATTATCAAGAGAGTTTTAGTTCATTTTATTGTTGCTATAAGATATTGAAAGTAGTTGTAATCAATCCTAGGCATTGTACTGTAGTCTGCCATTTGAAGTTATGGTTCAGTGCAGCAAAATCTTTAGTTGAAATTACCTTAAATGTTTTTCTTTTGGTGAGACACAAGAGATTCTAGGAATATTGTAACTTGAAGGAAATGGGCCAAAAAAGTTTTTCTTTGTTTCCTTACCTCTTCATTAGCGCAAGTATTTTATCGTACACAAGTGTTGGAGCATCGATTCCCCATAAGAAGTCCAAGTGATTAAACTCCTCCATGGGAACTTTATAATATTCAATGGGATTTACAAGCTGAACGTACAAAAGCATGGAATCATTAAGACTGTTCAGCAAATCATTGGACGAACAAATTACAGCAATCGGCAAAGTTATCTTGCAAACTTCGTATTCTGGAGGAGTAGTCTGGTTATACGCAATGAGATTTTTTTCCGCACCGTAGTCGAATTGCTGGAACTTTCCTTTATCTCGGATCTCTTGCGCAAAATGAAGAACTGTCTTTGTAGAAGTTCCTGCAGGCGTGTGACTCAATATTACAGGGAAATTTTCATTGTTGAACTCTTTGGGATCGTAGCCTGCCACGAGAAATAATAAATTACGACACATCTCTTCGCTGTACCTGTTTACTTTACAGCCAACGCTTGCGAGCCACTTGAATATCACCCCTTGAGGTACAAACTCATCTGCTCCGAGGTATTTGGCGATCCACTCGATGTTGTTAGCGTACGGGGCCAGCATTTTAATAGGACTTCTTACTCCTGTCATGAATGCTACGGGTGCCATTGTAAAAGCAGCTTTCATTTTCTCATTATATTCTAAACGAGTTGATAGTAAGGCAAACAGTGTGGTTGTGCCCATAGAGTGGCCAATGTAAAGCAAGTCATTTGTTCCTTTTATCTCGTTGATGTAGTCTATCATGGCCGGTAGATCGTACATAGCGCATTCGTGCCACGTGAAGTTCCAGAAAGCGGCGTCTTTTATGGACAGAGATACGTGAGAGCGGGAATACGTATTGCCTCTGAAGTTGCCCATCCACACGTCGTAGCCAGCCTCAGAGAGAATGTATGCCAGACCCTTCTCTACTCCGCTGGTGATGAAGTTCGAAGAGCTGGCTAGGAGCCCGTGTTGAAGTAAAACGGCTTGGCGGCCAAATGAGCCCGCTGGTGCCGCCCTGGCATGAGGAATCCGATGCATCGTCAGAAGATATCCATCATCTGTGAGAACAGTATGCGATTCAGCCGGATAACCATTCTTGGAAATCAATTGAACGGTGTCTAAATATATATCAGGATTATATTTCATTATCACATTTGTATTCAAAACATTAGTCGCTACACTTTTTGACACAGTTTCTATTGTATTTGATCGCGCCTTGTCAGCTCTTTCTAAATATTCACTGATCGTCTTGTAAACGTTTTCTCGTGTATTTCCGAGGAAATCTGATATGCTTTTTTGAATTTCTTGTTTTTTTTTTGAAGCATCACTCATTCGAGTGTGCACGCGTCCAGAGAAGTCTTTGGTTTTGTTAGCCAGCATTTCTGCTAGGTATTTTGGATGCCATTTTTCAAAAGTACTTTGAGAGTTGACATTCACTATACAATATGATATTAAAAACACTGCTAACACAATGCACAGTTTCATTGTGGCTATTAATAATCCAGGACCTTGATATTACGGAAGCCTGACAACCTCTTTCAGTGCAAACCGGACTAAAACTGAGTGTGAAAAAATTGAAGTGTATTACATATATATACATCTACATACTCTTAATCACATTGTATGAGGACAGTCATATTTGCATGTACTTATTTCTGACTAACACAAATGTATTCGCTGCTTTTATCTAATAAGATAACAAATAAATGTAATTGAGAAAAACAGTATTTAAATTAGAATTAACTTAAAAGATTTTTGACATTAATTATTTAAACAAAATCAATAATATTCAACGAAAATATAAAACCGAAAAAACCACAAAATAATAATAATGTTGCGAATTCTTTTTATTTTCTGGCATTTTCTGTTTCATATTTTCGTTGAAGATTATCGATATTATTTCAATGAGAAAAATTATGTTTATTGATATTTTGTTAAGTACTTATTTTGTGGATATAAGGTTACCTACATACGATCCTTTGAAAATTACCTATACAGGATTTGAAGTTCTTTATATAGTATATTTAGAACTTTGCTTGTGATTATAAATTTACAAATGAGAACAACATTACTTTCAAAACAACATTGTCAATTTAAAACAGTGATTAATTGAGAATCCATTCAGTAATAATGATGCAACACCAATATGTCTTTATAATTAATATCGTCAAGATTCTGTTACATCCAAATTACACATATATAATTATTATGACATATTGAACCCAGCACTTTTGTGTCTATCAAATTGATCTTCTGATAGGGTCAAAGTTGTCATTTGTGAATCACTGTCAGGGTTTAGAACATTCTGCGTGATAGTACCTCTGTATAAGCACAATTATTGATATAATGTTGAATTCATCAACTTCCTTTCCTTTTAGTTTTCTTCTTTTTAATAGATCTGACTACATATTATGTAGAAGTTGTTCAATTTGGTTTAGATAACAATGCAAGTGTGTATTATGTTATAGAATTGACTGTTGATAAAGAGAAAGCTCTTTATTTTGTTGAATCAACAAAACAAAGTAAATGAGTTACCAGATACCTGATTTACAATTCAAACGAATTGGGGAAAAACGACATGGGCAAATCAAATAAGATTGGAGATTATGTTCCTGATGCATTTTTAGATACAGTTAAGAATGGTTTTCCGACCGAGTTTCTTTACTGTGAAAACAAAAGATGGGTACTTGCTGACCATGCACCGTATACCGCACGCAAATTATTTCTCTGACACGTCAGAAGGTCCAGAAAAAATGTCTACATTTTATCCAAAGTGACCACTTCAACTATAACATATGGCTGAGATACTTCAGAAGCAACATATATTGTCAAGCTCACAACAGCCTTTCTACAAAAGATCTATGGGAACTATTACAACTGTATTTGCATTGTTGTCGACCCATCTAGAGAATAACAAATTAAAAGTAGCTTTTTCGATGGCCTCGTTCACGACGGTCATTCGGAGTCCTATAAGATATTTGGCTCCCTGGTCAAACGATTTAGAATACAATTGCAATCAGTCTACTTTCGTCCTACTTCTGTCAATAACATGCCCAACTGCCATACATTAGAGTTGGCATCAGATCTCTATTGTGGGCTGCTGGCCTCGCTTCCTTTGACAACTTATCATTAGTGACTACTGCATTCAGTCCTCCATTAATTGAATTTACTGCATTTTTTCTGGGTATAATAATATTTATATTAACGTATAATCGTTTTTACGACTCGTTCTTGTGTTCAACAGTTCAGCTGTGGAATGATGACATCCCCAATGTTAACATAGGCCCTGAGGGAAATGATCTTCTAAATGTAATAGTTGCTGTGTAATTAATAACTATATTCAAAAACAAAATACTGGAACTACAGTACTTACTCTACAATAATTTTATTACGATTCAGTAAAGTGCTGAATAATTTATTCTAAGTAATATAATAAATTCACCACAGATACTGTATTTACCGTAGTATTGGGTTGTGTATAATAGAGTGCTTCAAATCTAAATACAGATCAATTTTTTAGTCTCTTTATCACGTTACTGTATGTAAACTTCATTTGTGTGAAAGAGACAATTTTTGTGATAATATCACGCAAGAAAGTAATGCAAGCTCGTACTCAATGAAAACTTTCCAATTGTACATTGTCTGTCGCAATTGTTTTCTGTCGTGCTTTAGAAGTATAATTTTTTTGATTAACTCTAGAAATCTAAATAGAAATTATTATTTTAATCGCATTATCTAGCGAAGATATCACCTGCAACTGTATGGTGCCATAATTAAAAAATCAACCTACAATTGTCCGACTTACATAAATTCGCAGTTACGTAATCATTAGCGAGAGGAGTAGAAGTTGCTAGAGAACGTCATTTCTCTTTAACCATCCACCTCCTCGCACTTTGATAGTTTACATCCGAGTAAATACTGCTGCATGATGTTTCATTTATAAAATAATACTGTGTAAATAACATACTTACCTATACAATTATAATCAACAAATTCGACTTACGTAAAATTCAACTTATGTAATAGTTTAAGAAACTCATCTATTAAGTAAATCGGGGGGTAAATTGCTTGTAACGGTTCATTTTGACCATATCCATAAACCTTTTCTCTCTTTTAAATAAAAATAATAATGGAAGTGTCTCCAAACATATTTATATTAATATTTCGTTACAATTCAAACTATTTTAAGACTATTTCATGGTTTTGGTGTATAAAAACTAACAAAAAATAAATATGAATATAATATTTAGGGGCGAATGGACTCTACCAGACAATAATTAACCATAAATTGTAAGTAGTGTTACACTATCAACACTTTATTAACAACCATTTGTTGGTAATTTATATTATTTTTTATCCCAGATGCCTTCCTGATTTATATCTGCCTCTATTTTCTCTGGAATATTTTCTGTAATCAAAACATACTTATTAAATACACTAACATCCTCGTAGTGTTATTGTTGTATGAAATATTGTACCGTACAGTTTGTCAACTTACTGTCATATGAAGAAAGAAACATAGGAGCTATAATCGAAAATAAGGTCGTCCCTAACACTGCCGCCGCGCCAGCAACGAATATACCATTCAACATATTATATTTTGACGTCATTTTGGACATTTTACAGTATTCGGCCGTAGAATGTCAAAATCTTTTCAGGTTATGTTTATGATGAAATAGAGACGTTCGATATTTCGGTCCCAGCTATTTTGTCCCGGCGACTTGTCGGTCACTGGAGCCATCGATATTGTTTTTAAATAATAGGCTATTTTTGAAACTCATTCCTATTTTTATAAAATAAAAATATATCAATATTAGAGAGTAACCGGTGGGTAAAAATATTTAAAAGAACCGATTTCTCCTTTTTCATCTTACCGGCAAACCTTTCCGCCACCAAGAATCGGTTTAAAAGTAACTGAATAAATAACCGGTTCTTCGCTGGACTCAGATATTAACCATTTTTAGATTTTAGCGTCAGTCTGAAAGCTTCAGACAAAAAAATCTAACTTTATTTTAGTTTTGTAATCAATAATCATCGTAAGTTCGTAATAAATATTATATAATTCATCTCAATACGTATTAAATAAATGTACAAAAGTCTGATTTTAAAATTATAGATTGACCTACATTTTTAGTTTCTACGCATGCGTAAAAATCTGTCTAAACACCAGCGTGAAATCACAGTGATGTGATCTTGACTGACTTCCCGTCATATTTAGCGGATTGGAGTGCCCTCGAAATATGATAATTTTTGTTACGGATATTTTGGTTGAATCAAATAATTATTTTTTATAATTATTTAATTTTTTAAATCTACCGAAATTTATAAAATTCCCGAAGAACCGGCTATTTTTGGAACCGGCTCATATATTGCAAAAAGGAACTGGTCAACGCATAAAATCGCAATACGTAGAGAGGTACCGGTCATAGTTATATTTGGCGACCTACCGATTTTTTCTCCAGTCTACTGATTTTTTTAACTCATATCTACCGATTTTCATTTCCGTGGCATGGCATCACTGTTCCAGAGTTTTCCCGGTAAATTATTATTGTGCCAGTCGATATGGTGAAATACGTTTGATATTGCTTTTTGAGTGATTATTTTAAAAATGCCCAAAACCAAACCAAAATTTCGCGCGGAGTGGCTAAAGATAAACTATTTGAAATTAAATTGTTCGTAAAACAGATTCAATTGATGAGGATTTGAATGAGTGTAAATTTTGCCGATGTGTTGTAAGCAGAAGTCATAAATATTTTGATTTAAAGAACCACATGGAATGAAATAAAAAAAACGAAACAATTTCAAGTGCTTTTTCAAGTGGATACCAAAAAACTCTGAATTTTTCGTTAACATCCATGTCCAATGTCAAAAGCAATATTTTAATTCCATCAATAATTAACGTCCACTATCTTAAAGTTTGGTGATTTCTTTTCCTCTTATAAATGTCTACATTTAAATTAAAAATTGTGTATTTAATAAATAGTTTTCTAAAAAAATAATTATAAAAGTGTTGTAGTTTTTGTTTAAATAATAATTTGTTTGTGAAAACGTGCAGCGGTGTGAATTATTTCAATTGGATTATCAGCTCCACACAATACACGGTGTCTACGAATGATAGGTCTTTTTCTTTAGTCGAAAGAAATCGACTTTATAAACTGGTGAGTGTTTTTTTCTATAATTGAAAGGTTTTCAGTATTCAAGAATGCTTAAGAATTGTTGAAATTAAAATCACAAGCTTCATAATTGGGTTAAAAGTTAAAAGTATGTGTTTATTAATTTACCTTTAGCTGGTTTTTAACATTTAGTTAAGTAGGTTAAGTTTAGTTTAGTAGTTTAAAAATTACACCAAAACCCAGAAGTAAAGTATTTTTAACCCCCTATCACTCCTATTTAGGGGTTTTTAACATTATGTCTAATTCAATATTATTGAAAGAAATATTGGAGTATAATATTGTACTATATCCACTTCTTTTAGATGCATATACATAACAATATGTAGACATATTTTTGTATACCTATTTTAGATCACATGTAACATGTAAATAAGGTTTTTAAATAATTATTTTTCCCTGTGTTATTGCAGACGAATCTGCAATAACACAGGGAATATCGAATTCACATAATATTGTTGTATGCCTCGGGCAGATTTTAATATCAATTTGGGAGTTCAGCTGATCCTGGGTGGAGTATTTTTCCCTTCCTGAACTACTAAAAGAGATGCGTGAAAGAACTTTGCAAGAATGGCGATACGACGATGGGATAGGTCAACAATAGGCAAATGAACTTTCTCCTTCTGCCTTCTTCCTATCAGTTACAATCAGAGTGGAAGGGGCCTTCGTTTAACTACGCGGGACACGAAGAACAATTCTTACAATACTTTAAAGCGGTGTGATAATTTGGGATTTTTTGTCTCTTTCTTTTTTATGGTGTACGACGTAAAAATCCGGAGAAAGTGATTTATCCCAAATGTGTATAGGTCGGGTAAAAAGAATTAGCTCTCTCTCCATATATTGTTACTCCAAGCATGTGACTACTTAATTCTACCAAGGCTTCATAAACATCTAATAAAAAGTATCTGAATGGCCTAATGGCATCTATCCTACTTTCACAGTGAGTGTCACCACGAGGTTTTAAAGTTAAACTTGGAACGTTTTTTAAAAAACTTCCCATCGTTGTATAGAAGTACTAAAAAAAACATGTTCATTTTGAACTATATCAAAAAAATCAACGACGTCTGAACAACTATTAGCGGCATCATTTATAACTAAATTGAATGAATGGGTTGTACAAGGAACGAAAAATACTCCTTTAAACCCAAAATTTGCATACCACATTTCTTAGCACGCGTATTGGATGTGGATGTGGATATTCTTTACATACAGAGTTCCTAAACATGAGTTTACTATCATATTCATAGGGGATTATCAATAGATAGATGCTTTACGTGGATTTTACGTATTGGAACCATCATCATATCCTTGTCCAGGTAAATTTTAAACCGTTAATCCCAAACTTTCTATCTTCTTCAAAACATTCTCCGGTTGAACGTGAAATATTAATACATCCTAAAAAGTGTTCCCTGACTTCAAATACTGAAGAACTATCATGTATGAATCGAATTACTAGACTTTGTTCTAGACTTTGTTGCTAGAATTCTAGAAGTTGTTCCTGGTTGTTCACTATCCGGCTTATAAAGTCGATCGGTAGAACCTCTAAATGCTAAATTTTGACAAGCTAGAAATTGAACAGCGCCTATTTAACGTTCTAAAACAGTTTTCCAATTCCAAACTCTTCGGAAATTAACCTTTGATTTTCACAATCAATTATTGTGCCGGATTTAAATCTGGATTCTAGAGTGCGCCACGATTTATACGATTAAAAGTACGCTCAAAACAATTAAAATCTCGGCTTAAATGAGACCAATCTGAAACGACATCCGAACTGAATAAATAACCTTTTTTTAAATAATATCAATCAACAACACAAATATGAAACAGAAAAAGTAGAAAATAAAAACACAATGGTTACAACCGAAGTTGAAAAGATCTTCCGTATCAGAAAAAAAAGATATTTATCCAAGACACCGTCTAGATATTCAATATGTGTTCGGGTAGAACTTTGAATATCATCAAAAGGTGGCAGCCTAAAATCGGAAGAAATTCAAATGTTAATAATTTTCGATAGAAGTATGAGATCGTTTAAAAATGCCGCTTTCTTTTGAAGTCTTGATGGCTTAATTGGCAGAGTGTTGCTTCCGGGTACAGTAGAGGTTCCGAGTTCGAGTTTCGGTCATGACCATTGTTCTTTTTAGTTTTTGGCTTTTTTCGGTTTCATATTTGTGTTTTAGATTTTTAATTGAAAAATATCTTTTTACTGTCACAAAAATAAAGTTATTTGATATGTAATTTTATATTCAGTTTGCAGTTGCTTTTTCTTGGACTAATTTGAGAACTGCATTGTTTAAATTTTCTGTGCGAACTGTCAATTCCTTCAACCTTTTGGCGCAGCACTTCAGTGGATCTTCGCAGGGCACGCCTTCAATCTTAACACCTGAAAATTAAAAATAGTTTTTAAAATATAAATGAGAACGACATGATAATGAAATGACAATGATTTTTATTAGACCGGTTGGGGGTGGCGGTTTTCTCTAAATAGCGTTTGTACAGTGAACTCCCACTAAAAAAAGAAAAGATACTAAAATAAGAAAAGTTTATTATAATATTATCAAACTTTAAACAGAGCGCCATAAAAAATCCGTGTTAAAAAAAGCACCCGGCTAAATATCGCTGGTGCAATAATGTAATGTTTGGGATATTTTCCCAAAATCAACACTTGTCATTCAACAAATTTTGAGGCTAGAAAAAACATATATTCCACTCATTTGTGAAAATGTTTTCTGGTTTCAGTGACATTTTAAATCCTGGTAGTGTAAAATAAAAAAAAAGATTACCTTAATAAGCTCGTCAGACTCCATAAGTGCGGCAAACATATTAAGGCTCACATTCAAGGTTGTTGAATACAAAATCGAATGGCGAAAAGGCGGGATAGGTAGGAACTGGATGACAAACAAAAAGGTAAGAGAACCTAACAAATTGTCTATTTGAAATCCAACAACTATAACAAGTCAAATATATTTTTTTACTTATGGGTGTCTTTTGATTCCTTATGTTATAAGAAGGAAAAAAAAAATTAAAAATAATAATCATAATTTTAAGTTAATAATTGTGTCTATCTGATGGGACCTGCCAGGTAAGTATGTTCCTGTATATTTTCTTATTTAAACTAGGAATTAATATGTAATGATAGAAAGTAAGATCTGTACAGCGCCCTTGAGGTGATTTTTCACAAAAACGGCGATATACAAATCGTCTAAATATTATTATTATTATTATTATTATAAGGAATCAGAAAACACAAATAACTGAAAAAAAAATTCTTGACTTGTTATAGTATTGAACTAGCACAGCGATATTTTTACTGTTTTTATACAAAATATTACGAATTCTATGATTCAATCGAAAATCTAAGCTATTATACGTAAAAAAAAACGAAAACTCAGCTCTGCCATCTCAAAATAAATAAACCGACTTTCATGTTTGGTAATTTGGGAGCCATTCATTGAAAATTAAAATGGAAAAGGGAATAGCCAAACCTAAGCCACACCAAACAATAATTTCCTGTGTGAGTTTGTACATAAGTACGAGTGTGAACTTTTCAAATTTGGAACTGATGTTATTAAAATGATCAATTAAAAAAATATAAATTTTCAAATGCGTACCTACCTAATAAAGTACTTAAAAATAATGTATTTTATCAAACATTATTCTATATTTGAAATAGAACTATTTTTTTTTGTTAAGTCAAGTTTTACGTTAAAATAAACAACTAGGATAATTTAAAAAAATGTCTCTAACAATACAACTAGGGTAATAACAATGACGTTACGTAATAATAATTTATTAATCTAAAAAATAAAACACAATTGTTGCTTATCAAATAAATATTTATTATAACTAATCAATTCTCTTTCTGTGCGATACATCAACAACGACATACGGTAGGTCAATAATTATAATATTAAGATATTTCAATAATACATTAAATAAGTACAAGTTTTCATCAAAATACTTTATATAATAACCTTTGGATTCGTAGTTGAGCGTCTTCCACTTGATCCCTTCGGCATCGGTGCATATTCGGGAAACTCGCCAAACGCGCGCCCAACATTTGCACACGGTTGATATTCGATGCATAAAAATGAGCCGCTTCTACGACTCGTTCTTGTGTTCAACAGCTCGGCTGTGGAACGATTTGGCGGCTTCTGTGATTCCTCCCTCCTACAACATGGGCCTCTTCAAGACCCAGGTTCACTCTTTCCTTTCCTCAAAAAAACCCTCCACACAGCATCCCCACAGATGACATAGACCCTGAAGGAAATTATTATATCTCTCAGGGCCTGCTGTGTGGAGTTAACTTAAAAAAATGTAGTCGTAGCTTTACAATATGTCAATTCATCATTCGCATAGGTAGGTATGTGCATAGCCAATCAGTCTGGTTACGGTCAGTAAAACAGATTTTGCATTAAGCCAGCCGATAGCGGTAAATTACCGCCTGTAGTAGATGGTATAATATTTACTATAAAGGGTCGGTTACATGTTTCTGTAAACAAATACAAAATGAATTGTAACGTTTTTTACTTTAATTTTTAAGAATTATAACCCCCTGGAGTTTCGTAGTACCAACCCAATATGGTATCGCTAGGAGTTTTTGTTGGATCACTTTTTAAACTCTAGTCATTTTCAATTGACGTGGCAATGTTTCAGGATGGAAGAGCTTGTTGTAGTAGGTATACTTCTTTTTGGGGCTCACCGCAGTGCCAATGAATATGCTCGGCTTCGCACACACCCTTCTCTTGGCCAGGCGAGCTGCTAGGGTCCCCTGGAAGTAGGTAAACATTATGAATTATTGTCTGTAATCAAACAATTGCCATGCTTTGGCTGATTACACGCTGGATCAGATTAGGTTAGGTTAGGATGTATTGTGTTCAAATTAAAAATCTATGGAAAGGAGAAATAGATTATAAGTTGTGTATCGGGTATAAGTTTGATAATCTGAACGCCTAAATGTATTATAGATGCTTTGATTAAATACTACGAGTAGAACACATCTTGGCCTTGGCTTTGATCGATAATTTTTTTTAGTATATTTCATAAGTCTAGAAAAAGAATAAGTTTTTGTCCTGTCAAAATGCTTTGAAGCGTAAAATATTTGATTAAAATTGGAATTAACTTTAAAGCATTAATGTTTATTTATTATCAAATAATATTAATAATCTAAAACACAAATATGAAACAAAAACAAAAAAAGAAACTAAAAATAATAATGGTCATGACTGAGACTCGAACTCGGATCCTCTACTCTATCCGAGAGTAAAACTCTGCCAATTATGCCATCAATACCTCATTAGAAAGTCGCGTTTTTAAACGATCTTATACTTCTATTGAAAATTATTAATATTTGAATTTCTTTCGATTTTAGAATTTAAATATTTTACTTACCAACCTTTTTCGGATTTGGTTTTAATGTATAATGTGGAAAATTGAGTTTTTCAGACATAGACAAATTTTATTTATTTATTTTTTCGCAGAAATCGAATTAATTAATTTCGCACAAGCCAACCTTAGATGGGTTAGTTTCTTTTGATATTTAATTCTTCTTTGAAGTAATATTTACCCACATTTCTTTTTTTAAATAAATAGAGTAAATATTTACCCACCTGCACTTACTGTACTATACTTACCATAGTAATTGTTATATAACTACAATCGTTTACACTTATCTGTAGCTGTAGATACACTTTGAAATAGTTCTAGTTAAAATAAAATTACTTGGGTGCAAAAATTAAAAAAAAAACTGACAATGTATAGAACAAACGCTTTTATTTTAAGTAAGCATGACTACATTATTTGATGAGATATCTAAATGAATAATTGATCAATAATACATTGTAGGTGAGTGGTCGAGTGATTTTGATACTTTATGGATAGGTATACAGTATTGCATTAAAATAAAAAATTAATGAATGAATAATTATAAAAATGTCAGCTTTTCAAAATTTTATCGATAGCTTAAATTGGACATAGTTACGCAGAAAGCGTTCAACCCCAAAAATATGAAACTGAGAAAAAGGCGTTTGAAAATATGACGGTAAAAAAGCATTAATATGCGGAATCGGCATTTATAAAGTGAATATAATTTTTTTCTTTGTGAGCATTATTATAAATAGCTCATTAATAATCCATCAATATATCATATTTATTTATAGAAAAACATGTAAAACTCGATTTTGGCAAATTGTGGGTTGGATGCTTTCTGCATAACTACGTCCAATTGTACTCCCCATAAGTAAAAAAACCAGGTGTTTTAAGTTAATTACTACCTTGAGTAGTATACCTTTTAAATACTCCCAGCAAAATGTACCTAACTCAAACAAGCATGGTTAGTGTAATAAAAAAACTTTCATGGGACTTTTTAGATACACTTATAAAATTGTTGATTCATGTTTATAATATAATATCTAAATTATCCACATGTCAAAATGCAAAAGTTCAACATCTCAGTTTGACATATAAAAATGGCTGTATAGCTGCGGGAGTACAAAATGAGGATTCTTTTTTCTTCATAGATATGTATAGTATAGTATATCTTTATCTATAATAGTAAAGGTGAGAAAAATAAGCAAAATTTATTGATTAGTGAATTTCAATCTACAGTAGTGCAAAAATATTTTTGTTTTGGTATGAAAATATGATTTCTACGTACTAAAAGGTACACGGTTCTTTCTGGGTGATTAATAGTTAATATTAATATGACATTGATAATATAGGCGTTACAGAAGTGGATAGATCACTACTCATATGTGCAAATATGATATCATATTTTGTATTTTTTTGTGTCAGGCGCTAACTTGGGGCAACGTTTCGGACAGTCTTGTGAGAGGATTCAACTGGTCTGCTTGACGCATTCGATTTGGCCGACCTAAGCTTAAGTTATAGGTAACGCAACAAGAGTTGAAACAAACAATACATGCTTAGCGTTTGGGTGTATTGTGTATCGATATACGCTCCAGTGGCTTCTAGTATTTACGACATGTTATAAAGAAAGAGACCTTTGTCTTGTTGACGCCTACTTATTGTCACTTGTGGAAAAAGGACAGCAAGTGTTTATGATGATTCTTCTAGTATATTGATAGTGCACTTACAGCGTGTCTTATTCATACAGTTCGAACGGGTGCTGTATAAAATAATATTATGATCTATTTTGAAGAAACAGTAATTTATTAGCATCCATGCTCGTGCTCGAGAATGTCCCAAATCGGGGAATACTACGAATCACTGGATACCTTGCAATTATTTTTGAATACCCCTTTGAATTAGTCTTTTATTGAGAACTGTATTTTAAGAACATTCAGTTTTTTTTAATAACAACGCGCGCTGTATGTATGCTATGCATCTGTGTGAGTACTGTGCTTGCTTCAACTCTAGATGAGAGACCTATACCTCTGAGTAAGATTCAATAAAGGTACCAAGAAGTGTTGAGAATTAACCCGTTGTTCATATTGATGTTAATATCGTGTAGGTGATTAAGAATTTCTATTGCTCCGATAATTGACAAGCTCTATATTTTTTCACTAATATACAATAATTAAACATGGAAATTTCTACACTTTGCACATCTGCCTGATGATGGACCCGCGAAGGGTGCCCAAAACGTTGATTAAATGTGAGGAGGTAGCCCAATTGGACTTAGCACCCCAAAAATCAATAAAGAGGCGGTGAGAATCTTATATCAAATGATCTATTATTATATTATACTGAACAGAAAATCAATAGAAGTGTGATTTATTCCGATTTAAAATAAAACTTATGTCGCCAATTAACATAGACCTTTGTTTAAGAAAAAAAAAACATATTTTAAAATGTTTGATCAATTTCACCAGAAATAAGAAAAAAATAGCTTACTTCGGACACACGGATACGGCCACACATACTACCATCAGTTTATCTCTTCGGTGGTTTGAGGTATATAAAGTGATGTGTGTAATGTGTGTTGCAACATAATGGTGTATAGTGATACAAAAGTGTGTGTAAAAATAATAAAACAAAATAAAAAATATATTCAACTTGTATATTATTTCAAAAAGGCTAATAACTATGTGCCCCAATGTTAAATTAACATATTAAATATTACAATTAATTAGTTTTGTATAAATTTGTGGTAGAAATATTAAAACAAATTCAAAATTAAATAAATTATTTATATTAGAAAATGTGGCTTCAATTACTATAACTAAAGAGAAAATAAATGGGATTACCAAAGTTGTATAAAATTTTAAGCAGGGAGAAAGAAAAAAAAAAGTATGTACGGCAATGTTTAAAAAAGTACCTAAGTGTTTAAACATTTGAGAATGTATTTTTTTTTATATTTTGGTCAGACTAGATAGAGTATCTCATTGGAAAACAAGCAATGGCTTGTTTTATTTTATTCAATTTATGTAATCACATTTTTCTCCTTTGAAAATCAATGCATATTGTATACTGGTACCAACATAATATAATTTATTAATTTTTGTTAGAGATACAAATTACATTTCAAAACCCAGTAAGTTTGATATAAATTACACTTTTAAAACAATATTTTTCAAAAAAATTAATACGAATTATTGATTGTGGAAGAACGTATTTGAATTCAATTTTAATACTTTAAAACTAAATAAAAGTTAATTTGGGTAGCCACATTGTTACAAAAATAATTATTAATTAATTAGATTTCTTATCCTTACAAAACTTAAATTCTAATGGTAGTTTCTTATGAAATATCAGAGATGTCTTATGGATTATAAATTATAACACAAAAGTTTTCTAAATTAAGGTACTCTCCCAAAACACATTCAAACAATACTTCAGTATACAGAAATCATGTTTATAATTTTCTTTTACAGTCTTAATTTTTGGAAATAAAACGTATTAAGATAATATCGTTGTTAAAAATGGAAGAAAATCATGTTTTTTGAATTATAATATGGTAGTGTTGAAATTCATTTCATTTTTCACTTTGCTACTTTATTGGCAAGATTTGTAAATTGTTTTTAGCTACAAAAATGTTAGCCCACAATTTTCCTATCCCATCCCCCATTTTTTAAATGACCTTGTGTATTTACATACTAATGCTAATGAGTGAGAAATGAAAAGGCGATTGGATGCTGTAAAAATTATTTGATTGTATCAATATGTATTTAAAACCAATATGGGTACTAAATGAATTCAATTTTTGCTCAGGCAAGAGTACATAGTATGCACAGGAAAGCTTAATTTATATTTCAGCTTGGTGTATTTAATATCTTTAATTTCTTTTTAAATTTCACACCAGCAACACAAATTATTGAATGCCAAATTTATAGTTCGATAATGTTGGTGCTGAAATCTATAATAACGTTTGTGGTTGGAAGATCTCCCGATCTTCCTAATAGTTTGATATTTTTCCTAATAGATCAGCTAATATGTCATTTTAAAATATTAAACCAAAATATCTTCGGTTTTTCTTTCTATCGTTATCACTCTTCTCAACTGTGTAACTATTTATATTATTTGGTCAAATGCAAGATCAACTTACATAAAAAAACGGTGTAGTCATTCTTAAACTACCAGCTATTTCAGAGGGTACTGTCTTCGTCAAAAACAAAACATTGCACGGTCATTGGAGATTCAATCCCCATTCATTTCACATGTACTCGTAGTTACATTTGTGGATTTCTCTAGCAATATAATATATCCTTTGCAAAAAATCTGATTGACTACATCATTTGTGATATTCCGTTTAAAATATTGAATGACGAAAGAGTTGAATAAAGAGTATGTTTTGCAGGCTTGGGAAAAACAGACACACAGGCATTCTTGCTTTCTTTAAATATAAGTGTTAAGTTAGTAGATTTTGTATGAATGCTTTATCTTGGCGGAACATCCCTCGGAGGAGGGCTTCTGTACTTGGCCCTGATATGAAGGAAGGGTTTATTCTCTGTGTCTTGTGTTGGCAGAGCCATTCTTACGCTCTTCTCAATACTCGATGGAGAGACTAAAGGCTTACTTACCGCTACGGTTGGCTTGAGACTGTTGCTTCTGCTAGAAACAAACGGCTTACTTGTGACGGGAGATTTCAAGGACTTACTGGAGTTGGAAGGAGATTTCAGGGTTTTAGGGCTTGTGGATGGCAGCGGAATATTTACACTTCTACGTCTTAAGATTACGTCTCCGCCCGAACCCAGAGCGGAAGGGAAGGATTTTCGTCCCTCGTTTGCCGAGGTTCTGAAAGTTCTACTAGGCGTGCTGGTTTTGGCGACTGAAAGCAATCTAGCGCTAGTTTCAACAGGCGATGCCATTCTATTGTTTATAACTCTGGACTTAACAGCGGTGTTACTGGGTGTTAGCTCTAACTTTAAATCGGCAGCTGACAGTTTTCCATTGCCGAGCGAAGAAGTCCTTCCGTTAGGTCTCACACTAATCGGAGTGACTTTTCCGTTCGAAAGGGGCGTGGTCCTGCCACTGGAAGATTTAGAGTTGCACACAGAAGCCCTTCTGACAGGATTCGCAACATTTTTACCATTTGCCAAATAACTTTTGATGGTTTGCATTTGTTTGACGATGCTAATAGGAGTCGATCCGTTGATGGACGAAGTTTCCGAGCATGATTCTTCGGCGCTGTGTTTCGAGCTATTTGAAGACATTTTGCCATCAGACGAAGTGGAATTATACTCGTCCGAATGATATCTGAAAGGGTTCGGGGACTTATCTCCGAGACTCAAACGTTTTTTGGCACGGGTTTGTTTAGAATCCTTGTCGGAAAGGCTCTTCGGCGTTGCTTGCTCAGCTGGCGAAACGTCGCTGTTGGCGAGTGACAGCCTATCGGTGCTTTTGTCAGTGTTGTTTGTGCAGACGCTGTTGATGGAGTGAGTGCTGACGGCGGGGGACTGGCGCACAAGGTTCACGGTGGTGACTTTCTGTACGGAAGCGGAGGATTGCGGCGAGATAACACGAACTTGGCAGGGGTCGTGGCGCGTCAGGAAGTGCTCCAGAGTGTCCCAGCCTCCGCCGACCCGCACCATCATGTGCCGGCCCTTCAGCAGCTGAAATCACATTGGGGAGATCATTGTAATAAGAGCAATTGAGTTGCAAGTGTGTGGAGATAGGGTCTACCTTCACCAAATGAAGAAATGGATAATTCTAATGCTAAGGCAACCGTTTAATAAATAATATTGTAAAATCCAAAGTGATATAGACTTAATAGAGGCGTTGCTCATAAAGCGTTGGTCCATTGTCTTTTGCCACCATCTCACGTTGCAGTCATTTTCAATCATAAATACGTCCAATTGAATATTGCTAATACGGGTGGTTCGCCACGCGCAATAGAATATTTCGAACACGACTGTATATTTAACCTCCCATAAATACACAGTGTCCGGGAACTTGTGGTACAAGTTTGAAACTCGTTCAGAAATTAGTTTCGTTTTAAATCATAGGAGGGGGGGGGGGTGCAATCGGTACTTACTGCACAGGGAGCGAGATGTCGTGGAATCGGCCCTAGGTAGGCATATAAAATAAATATAAACTTCTTCAAGTGAAAGACGAACATACCCAAAATGATAACATTTTTATTGTATGCTGCTCTTTCTGAAGTTATACTATTACTAACTTTGGGAAAACATTGTAACACTTTCGATGTTCTTGGAAATGCGTAAGTCACAAAACAATATATGCACAACTTACCCTGATGAAGACATTCCTTCCAGCAATGTTGTACCTTCCTTCTCCAACCTTCTTCACCTTCAGCAGCTTGGAGCATCGTCCCTCAGAGCAGTTGCAGTTCCTCTCCATTAATCTCGTCACAATATGAACCTGGTGGCACATGTTTAAAAAAATGAGACTTATCAACAAATATAATCTATACATCGATCCCGCCTTTTAAACTTTATAATATTTAATGAAACTATTTGAATAATTCGATACTAATTTATTTTTAGAATGTGATCTAGAAGGATAATAACTACGGAAAAGCATTGTAACTAAGTATTGTAAACAGGGTTTACGTAATGAGTGAAGAAAGGTTATAGCAGGGTTCTCAGTGAAAGGACTGTAGATATAATATGTAAATTATATAATTTTATGTGTTCTACTAAAATTTGGTACTAATTTCCGTCTCCGCTTGTGATTATTAATGCAAAAGTTTATTCAAACTAACGGTTAGTACAACAAATGTATTTAGACTTACCCTTTTATCCAATTCGCTAAGGGGCTTGACGTTTGCAGAATCCAACTCCTCAGGTGTCCCTCTGGACCAAGTATCATCCGTGTGGATGGAGGGAGTCCCCTCACTCTCGGCAAACAGGGCTGCTGGGAGAGACACTGGAATCGCAACAGAATAATCGCTTAGTGAAAAACATATTGAGATAAAGAAAACTGATATCGCCAGCTTACGTCAGAACTAGTAGGTTATTTCATTAGGTAGTTCAGGCCACGGGCAAGCTAATGAATTTAATAATCTGGTGATCAATTTCACCAGAAGTAAGGAAAAATTGAGCTTACTTTAGGCAAACATACACGCTTACAACATACTTTTTTCGATTATCTCTTCAGTGAAATTTGAACCCTCATGTTCATTATGCGACAGACAGCAGTGTTAAAGATGTTGGAGATAAGAAGTATAATATTAACGTATTTATGATGAATATAAATGAGTTAAGTATGCAGTTTTGATCAGTTTTGTTTCTGCATTTATACTCTGACTCTCGTTTGATTCAGAAGATTTTAAAGCCTTACAGCTATCAAATATATATTAACCATTGGGGAGAAGGCTTGCAAGCGACACAAGTTTGGGACTTTTTTAGCTTTTTGACGCTTCAGCTAACTCAGCGAGGGCATTGAGTTAACTTTTTTTCAAAAATCCAACCAGGTACTGAAGAATTATGAATTTGATTGTAAAACAAACAAAAAAACTTTTTAGTGCTCTGGTGTAAACTTCCCAAAATGGCGCTTCAGCCCTTTTGGATTTCCGGCGACGATATGGAACCAGGCAATAAAGCTGGATTCACACCAACGTCCGGATCCGCTCAGTGACGATATTGTTCCGCATGAGAGCTTATTGATATGGTATGAATATCAATCAAAGAGTATGTGCCAAGACAAAGTTGTGTGGCAGTTAATCCTTCTGCCCACCCTTGTGATATTAACTACTTAGTTAAATAATTATTTTGAAGTGTAAAAATACTTACATCGCAGATTTTTTTTTTTTAAACCTTTTTTTTTCACTAAATAATATTTTTAATAATTAATTAACCATTTTTTTTATCACTAAATAATATTTTTAATAATCATACTGCCACACAACTTTGTCTTGGCACATACTCCTCGATTGATATTCATACCATATCAATAAGCTCTCATGCGGAACAATATCGTCACTGAGCGGATCCGGACGTTGGTGTGAATCCAGCTTAATTGTTATGATTTTGCATGATGCTACATACAACCTCTTTGTTGAGGATTGTAGCCTCTCTACAATTTCCCCGGTGAATCATGCTCCCCCGCTCTTCGCGGTCCTGCACTGCATGGAAAGCCGTGAAAACTATTCCGAACGTCTGTGATACAGTCATTGGAATCGACTGTATTGGTGTATTGAAACCGGTGAACTTCGTTTGCTTCTCCTGCCTTCTACTTTGCAAATGACATTATTCAGGTTCAAGACTTCAGTTCAGCGAGCAACGGGTATAAAAACTCTGAAGTAGTTTAGGATATGTTTTAGGCAAACAGTTGATAGTCTATATAGTACTTTCTCTCACCTTCATGTTCAATCGGTGATGGCGGCGGTTCTGGCTTTGCATCGGACCTGAAATTAACAGAGTCAGTTTAAAATAAGGAAAAAAAGGAATACATAATATATTTTAAACATTTCTAAAATTATTTTTTGAGTCTCAACTGCTTCCAACCGTCTGGAGCCAGTGGGACTATGGAATCCTCAATTAGGGTGTGTTGTGAGGCAGAAGGTAGTGGAGACGAGAAGGAGATGGGGAAGAGGAAGCACCTAGATATTCAGATCTGGTCACCAAACGTGGCTAAAGCCATTTCAAGTAACGTTCGGATTCTTAATGGTGATCTTTCACCAGGTCGATACTATGAGTCTCTACTGGATAGAATTTTAATGCATATTTATTAGGCAAAAGGATAGCTCACTTCTCTCGAACATCAACAATCATAAGGCCAGATATTTTCTTACAGAAACCATTATGGTTTATATGAATACCGCACAAGAGTCTCAACTGCTCCCAACCGTCTAGAGCCAGTGAAACTATGGCATCCCCAAATAAGGTATGTTGTGGGGCTGAAGGTGGTGGGGAGGGGAAGCATAAATGAAAACAGAAGGAAGGTGCTCGTGCTATGCTGTGCTGTGTCCCTACCTGCCGTCGGCCTTGTCCTGCTGGAACTGCCACGCCAGCGCGGCGGCCATGTTGTCATCGTGCCTCGGGTCCAGCGCCTGTTCCTCCTCCAACGCGATCTCCCGTTCCAGTTGCACCAGGCCCGGGGGCTCCACCCCCAAGCGGCTGGCGATGCGCCCCACCTCCAGGAGACACAGGATCACGTTGCGGGGCTGGGCTTGCAGAACTGGAATCAGAAGAACAACGGTGAGGATTATATACATCGGGTGAGCGGAAGCGCGCACTCCACAAAGGCACAAAAGCACTACCCTACCGTACTCGCATTAAAATATCTATAATGTTGGATTAAATTGTATTGAATTATTGCAAAAATAAATCTAGACTTTCAAAAATTCGCGCGAAATTTAGCTAATCCCACCGCCGCGAGCGCCCCACTGAACTTAACGTGTCAAAAGCAGTAACTACATATGCTCAAACGTATTGTACAGGGCGCAAGCTTAGATGAATTAAATAATGTAGATACGTTACTGAAACACCGCGCGTGACTGTACTAAACTAAGCCAACGTGACATACCTGAGATTCACTGCGTTTGGTCTCACACAAACATTCCTTTGACGAACAAGCTGTCACCAGCTGCCACAAACGCATCGCTGTAAGCTCTTTTCTGAGATAAAATACCTTTCTGTGCTTTTGACAAGTGTAAAAATCATTCGGGAACAAAAAACAAATCTCAGGGAGTTTCTTTTCATGCGAAGTACACACAAATCACTTATTATTTCAATTAATACAATTATTCAATTAAGTGAGATAGCGAATGCAGAAATACGTAAGTGTGTGGAAGACAACCTAGCGACAGTACACGAGTACGTCGCATGCTCTTCGCTCGTAAGTTCGTTAGGGAAGATAGGGCTTGTAACGCGGGACGTTCATATAGCTATCTCATTCATACACACATATTCTGCTTGGTATGGCTATCCTTTTCATGCTTTATGAGATATCAGAGCATGCCATATGTATCGTACAATTTGTATGAATATGACGTGTCTTGTATTTTATGTCTATGGGCGCAAGATCTCTTTTTACCGGCCCTATCCTTCTTAAGTCCTACTGGGATCTAATGAGTTTCTGACTAGTTTGGTGTTTGAACCCTCAATGAGCACTTTGGAGTATCTCCTTCAGGGTACTTTCTTCTATTTCATCCAGTTCCGGGAATTCACTAAGAATTGGAATCAACAAAACATTACTCAATTGTAACATAGAGAGAAGGCAGATATCAGAATCGGCAAAATCACCAGTGTTAGGTACAAACCTAGGTCATCACTTTCAAACAGCAAGTTCTCGTGCACCCCCAGCTGCCTGCAGAACTTGATGAAGTTCTCCATGTTGTCGCGAGAGTAGAAGCTCCTCCTGGCAGCCCGCTGCCAACATCTGTCGCGGACACTTGGAACCACCTGGGAAAAGAAATCATATAAAATCTGTTTGAATCTCAATACCTGCACATGTTCGTAGAGACCATATTTGCAAATCACAGTTATTAATTGTCGAAACGTGAACCAGTTTGCGCCTTTTTACCACATTACCGAATGTGGAGATCTGAAAAATGCGTGATTAATTTAATCATAAAGAACAAGATTAACAAAGAGTAGCATCCCTTGATGGTTTGAACATTTAGAGCGGATGGATTGAGAGGAGTATCAGAAGAATATACAGCACGCTAGTGAATAAAGGAAGAAGTTGGTGACGCCTAAGGAAGACATCGTTGGGTAATGTTTCTGTGTCTATAACAGAACAGTATGTATTAGACCAGGACCGGCCCTGTGCAGTCGCAATTGGAGCAGTTCGCGTCAGGCGTCGAATCGCCAAGGCGCTGATAGTATCTAATTACAGTACAATGAAAAAACCACAGAGATACAGAGGTAGCCCAGCCAAGGCAAGTGAAGTCAGTATTGTAAGAATTTTAACTGACTTCTCTAAAAAGGCGCGGCTAGGGATTTCATAGCCACACCTTTTTTACAAACGTTTTAGTACATTAGGGTTGCCACAAATCATTTTAATTAGCTTGATCTTGAATTTGAAATAAAAAGTGAATACATGAAGCATAACAATTATATTATTGAATCATCGCTATTTTCCACGTGGACCCATGAGGTATAGCTTTTACCAATGGTGAAGTTTTGTAAACTGGATGACAGAACTTTTATTTACCTCTTTTTTAAATTACATTAAGTATTTGATAGAATACATTAAAAAACTTCTTTTATATCATATTTAATCGTATGTCGGTGATATAATACAGAATTTCATCACCGTTCAACCACTCGTTTTTGGCAGGTTTCCCATCGGAAAATTACTAAATACACACAGATCCATAAATTTATATCTTTAAAGTATTAATGTTTTGAGACAAGAGAATATTACGTAAGTGATCAAAGTTGTAAATTTTACATGAATACAAAAAAGTGTGGTAATTACCTCTAAGATTTCTGTAGTATTATTTAATTATTTTCCGAAGGCCTAATCCCAAATATAGAAAAAATATTTATAATTTTCAAGGAAGTATGAGATTGATAAAAATGGTTAGTAAGATAGTTTTTTTTTTTTTTTAGGTTTTTACATTTTATTTAAACAATAATTATTATTATTTTTAAATTATTAAAAAAACAAAGTTTTTGTCCGGTTAAAATCTTCATTTGAAAAATGTTCTAAACAGACAGTACTGTGGAACTTGGGAATCCAATCTCCCCGCTCTATTGCACGAATCCAAAGTTGTCGCCTTATCTCATCTTTTGGGAATCTTAAAAATAGTTAATAAAAAAAAACGTTTATCACAGCCCTTAAAACATACAAATATTGTACAAAAAACGTCAAAGCAAGATATGGGTCTCTCTCTGACACACACATATTCCCGCCCGTGTAAGTAGATAGAAAGAGACAAATATATATTTAAGAATACGGTTGTTTTTTGTGTAGCCGAATTGTTCTCGCCTACAAGTCTGAGATCCGGCCATTTTGATATAATTTGTAAACAAACAAACAAAACGATACCAAAAACACCATTTAAATGATTTACAAATACAAAACGTATAACATAACGTTTGCTTAAATAAGAGTGAAAGTTTATAGTTAATATAATGTACATATATACTTATATAGGTACTTGATAATTCGATAACCACGATAGTAACGCGCTGTCAATATTTTATAAACTACGAATTTACCTGTGAAAAGTAATGTGTTTAACTGATTTTTGATGTATTTATACATGCATTCATAGGACATGTCAACGTAATGCTTGGTTTATTTGTATAACCACTTTTTCACTGTATTTTTTTCAATGTAAATATACGACATAACCTCAAAAAGCGTTCGCATAACAAAACCACAACAGAAGCAATATTAAATGATTTATATAGTCAACACATTTAACAAAACGAATAGCATAACGTGTACTTAGATAATAATGGACGTTTATAGTGTTTATGTACTCAATGATACGATAATTCAAACGCGATGTCAAAAAATATAAAACACTACGGGCTTACCTGTGAAAAGTTATGCTTTTAATACCATTTTTGGTTGTATTTTTACATGAATTCACAGAGCATATAGACATGTTGTTTTGTTTATTTGCAAAACCTCTTTTCCACCGTATTAATCAACCTTATAGTAACCAAAAACAATAGATTTAAATTTAACGTCAAACCGACAACTTTGACGTTAATTGCATCGTATTGAATGTAGGCGGGAACGATAATCTTAGAACATCCTTACGTTCCGTTCAAGCCGTCAAAAAAATGTGTTGTCTCTTTTTCTCTCATGGTGTATGACGTAAAAACAGGGAGAAAGTAATTTATTATTATTTAGGATGGGTTGGGTAATACAAATTAGCTATCCCTCCATTAGATTCTTACTCCGAGGAAAAAACCATGCCATTCGTGGACGGCAATTGAACCCTTCCCGGGCCTACTGCGCAGAATAAAAACCCGCGCCTCTCGTCTTATACTTGATACGAGTTGGTACCAATCTTCTGTTCGAACAAAAATTTTACCTGCGCCATGCGCCGTTTGATTCAGGGCTGGGCCTGCATGAGACTATATATGGATATGATCAAAGCAAGGAAAGTGTGAGACAGAGTTGTGTGGTGGTTCATCCTCTCTGCCTAGCCCAGCGGAGAAATGAATTAATGGTGAGATAGTTGTAATTACCCCCGTGTACAAGCCCTTCTCAGTGGCCTCCTTGGCTTTATTCCTGATGACGGTGGCCAGCTGACAGAGTTCCACGCCATTATCCAGCACGTCCAAGAAGTTATCTCCCGTCAAATATGTTATTCCTGGAACAAACAAAACATAAAACTGTTATATCGGTGCTTGAATATTACAATTTTATTTATTTATTTTTTATATGAAAATACCGCACAAGAGTCTCAACTGCTCCTAACCGTCTAGAGCCATTGAGACTAAGGCATCCCGAAATAGGGTATGTTGTGAGGCTGAAGGTAGTGGGGAGGGGACGGAAACAGGGAAGAGGAAGGTTGGGAAGTACCTGGCTATTCAGATCTGGTCACCAAACACGGCTAAAGCCATTTCAAGCAACGTTTCAATTCTGAATGGTGGTCTTTCACCAGGGCGATACTTAGAGTATCTACCACTCTGGAACGTGCCGCAAATATGCTTTTTATTATTTTTGTATGAATTAAATGTATTATGACACATATTAATTAAATAAAAGTTATTGGCGCACGCCGGGTTTGAACCCGCGACCTTTGGATTCGTAGTGAAGCGTCTTACCACTCGACCATGGAGGCCGTCAAACAATGTGATTTTTTTTTGTGGAATTTCTGTTTTCTCTGAATTTTTTTCGTGGAATTTCCGAAATAAAGCACGGGAAGAATACTGCTGCTAAAGTCTTCCCAGCGAAATAAAAATGAATTTTAATGTAAACAAAACTTTTGTGTAGACAACACCAACATCTAATTAATGATAACAAATTAAATCGGAAGTCCATCATCTTCAATGCAATAGAACAAAAACTTTAAAAAAGGATAAATATTTTGAGGTTTCGAATAACCTGACAATATTTGAATTCCTTCTACAACCATCATTATAAGCAGGAAATGTCGGAATACGTGGAAAATGTTGGAGGACTTAGCTAGTAGAGGATTGAACCCATGACGCCTGGGTGGGAACCCGACGCTTCGGACCGCTCAACCAACCAATCGATTCGATCGAATAATGTCTGATATCCGGTGAATTTACAAATTGGTATAAAACAGAATGATTATTTATACAACGACTTAAAAAAAATATAAATATTTCAACTGCATTGTGTATTGTTATGAGTGCGAAATAAAAGTTGTTATTCACTGGTCAAGGTAATAAATGATATCGTGAGAAATGGTAATAAATGATATAAATGATGACGTCGCTGGAAAGGCAAAAGGGCTTAAGCGACACTTCGGTCAAAAATGAGTAAAATACGCAGTTTTGATCAGTTTATTTTCTGCATCGAATGATCCAACTTTCGGTTGATCTAGAGTGTTCTGGTGTAAACTTCCCAAAATGGCGCTTCAGCCCTTTTACCTTTCCGGCGGTGATTTGTTATTCAATAAAAAATAGCATAGTAAAAGTACTATTATGGTATCATTTCAATACTGGGAAAAAAATACATTTTATCAGGTAAGTTTTTTTAATTTAATTATTTATTTTTTTACTAATTTAGTCCCAACTGCTTCCAACCGTCTGTAGCCAGTGGAACTATGGCACCCCCAATCGGGGTTTGTTGTGAGGTTGTAGGTAGCGGGGAGGGAAAGGAGATGGGGAAGAGGTAGGTTGTGAAGTACTACTTGGGGCTATTCAGATCTGGTCACCAAACACGGCTAAAGCTTATAGTTAAACCTATTTGACGTTTTATATGGTATACGAGGCCTGTTCAAAAGAAAAGGTGAACTTTAAATTTTCGCAGGCTGTGTACATTAGATTATCGATTTTTTTTTTGTTATGTTGGTACAACATTTTAAGTGCGCTGGAGCACTTTATTCCATTTTTAAGGCAAAATTTAATACATATTCTTTGACCCATTTTTTTTCAAAAGTAAAAAACACACAAAAACGGGACTAACCTTTCCAGTTGTCAAAAACAAACCACTAATTTAAAATGGCTGATAATGCTAACATATGATCAACATACGTGTACAAAAAAAAAAAACGATAATCGAATGTACACAGCCCGCGAAAATTCAAAATTAACCTTTTATTTTGAACAGGCTATGTATTTGCTCTCACCAATTTAAAATTACCATTTGAATAACCTGGCAGTACACACCTATTCCATAGTGAGTGGCATAAAGTGACATCGCAATATTCCACACTTGTTTATGAGCGAGTAGGTTGACTATAAAACACTGCCATAATTTAGTACCGAAGAAAATCGATTTAAATACAAATAAAATCCACGAGATAAGGTAAGCCTTATTTATTTGACATGCGAGTACATGGGTTTATAAAATGCGCACTGACAACAATACACTCTGCGGTGAAGCCTCACAAAGCCTAGCGAAATATTAATATATATATTTTAAAGTTTTTTACTAATAATTTGTGGTGTAGCATTATAATTTAAAAATAAAACAAATACTTTGTATTACACCATTACACCACTTTATTTCATACTAAAATAGATAGTATTATACTGCCCTCATGAACCTACGGTAGTAGCGAAACCTGGTCTGCTTTAGTATTACTTAAAGTGACAAGTATATGTAATACAAAGTAATTGTTATATTTTTTAAAAATATTAATAATTTAGCTGTAACCTTAGATTAATTAAATAATGTAGATACGTTACTGAGACAACGCGCGCGGATTTACTACGTTTAGTTTCACACAAACATTCGTTCGATAGACAAGCTGTCACCAGCTGCCACAAACGCGTGGCTGTAGGCTTCTTTCTGAGAAAAAATGCCTTGAGAGGTGTAAAAATCATTCGAGAGTAAAAAACATATCTATATTTCCATTCATAATTACCCACAAATTACTTATTATTTCAATTCAATAAATAATAAGTGTGTGAAAGACAACCAGAGCTAGTAGCGCAATACCCGATTATAACATATTATTATTATATATTCTCTGTTGCAACTTATCTAGTTCAACATTCCTTGCCGTAGACGCAGAAACAATGAATTGCTGTTCTTCAATCATCACAATACTAATTATGGGTATAATTCTCCAATGTCCAGAATGTCAAGACTTGTTAACTCAAGCCATGGTCTTGAAATTTTTGGTAGCAGTCTAAAAGATTTTTGTCATTCTTTACGACTCTACCAAAACTTTGAAGACCATGGCTTGAATGTTCTCTCTTGTGTTTATTTTGTCCTATTTTTGTCATCGCTTCATTTATTATTATGTATGTGCTATTTCTTCTCTGTTGCTCTTTTTTTTAATTTGGGGTTTAAAAGTCTTTTTTGTAATTGGACTTTAGTGCGTTAATATGTAAATAAATAAACAGTAGCGTGGGACGTTCATATAGCTATCTCATCCGTACACATATATTCTTTGAAAGGCATCATTTTCATATGCGGGTGGAACGGAATATAAGACGTTACTAGTGCTGCCAAATTTTTCGTAAGATTTGTATGAATATGACGTGTCTTATATTTTATGTCTATGGCTGTAACCCGTGAAAATCACGGGATGTAACTTGACTTTCTAAGATGAAAACTGAAACATTTTCTTTCTAAAGAATCAAATCTTTACATTTAAAATATAGAATAAAAATAATCGTCCGGTAAAATGTATTATAGTATAGGTACTTTGTCGCTTGTCTGGATTTAAAAGGATTCTTTTCATAATTTTCCTAACATAAACCAAGTCCAAATTTTGAAAATGTCACACTCGCACGTATCATTGTATATTTGAATAATTTAATGTGAATCTCTCAATATTTTAATTTTAAAACATTATGTCAGAAAATATGTACTTTTTATCGGTGAATCCGATATATCGGTTTCGTTACGTTCCTAGTTATAATTTTATTTTATTTGGGAAAACATTGTTGGATTAACCAGTGAAGTTTCCGCTATAAACTATAAAAGCCAAAACTTTTTTTTATAATCAAAGTGGAAGAAAAAAAATGATAATGTTTACATAAACAACATTTTAAAAGAAAAAATTGAAAAAGAATACAATAAAATTAAAGTTCTGTTCATTTAGTTTTTAAGACACGTAAAGTAAAACAAATTAAAAGTATATATCATACATAGAAGAAGTTGAATAAAACTATATAATAAATTATACATCAATATAATAATTTTATATTCTCCTTATTTCTACTAATTCCATCTAAGCATCCCTCTTTAATCTTATTCATTGGCAATGCTTATCGATTTTGTAGGAGGGAGGAAACGAAAGCCGACAGTTCGTTCTACATCTGTGCCGTTGAGCATAGAATGAGTTGTAAAAATAATCCATTCTCATGCGGAGAATTTGAACGTTCAACGAATATTGAGTACCTATCCTGAAGAGATCAATTAAGCTAGTTCTTGAGTGCATTGCAATGAAATATCAGTAGAACAAACACCTGACTCCCATCCATCGTGTGTATTCCAAGGATTGTTGGTTGAAATTATCTCATAATTAATGGTCGGTAGGTGAGTAGACAAACGCGTCGGATTCCCACCCGGGCGTCGTGCGTTCAATTCCTCTGCTGGCTAAGTCCTCCATCATTGCACAAGCAACATCTTCCGCTTCTTATGATGGCAGTAGGAGTTTTTCAAATATTGTCGGGTTATTCGTAACCCGGGAATGTTTGTCTTTCTTTAAAAAAAAAAAAAATATGTCAGCCGCATGTTTCGAACATGCAAAAAACTTGTTTTAATTTTATTTTGTGAAGTTCGTTTTTTATTGCAAATTATTAAATAAACCACTGAATAGGAGATTCCTAAAATTATGATCTATGGGTAACTACCGATTTGAAAGAAAACCCATGTCACCAGTACATACCATAGATCTTTCGACTTCTAGACCCCAGACAGGCCAGTGAAATTGTTTACCTGTTCAAGAAAGAATTCCGAAATTTTAAAATGAAAGACGATTTACACCAGGAGTAAGACAAAAATGAGCTTAATTCGGGCACACGGACACGCCCACAACACACATCTATGGGTTTATCTCTTAATGATTTTAATAATACCAATTTTTAAACTTTATTCCACTATTTATTTATTTATTTAAGACCTGACCGGTTTCATCTTATGACAGGCATCTTCAGACTGGTATAATTTTAAGTAAATCTATGGCATATATATTATTAGTATCCGGAATGGACGCTTATTGAGTTTCATAGTGAACATCTGTGACTTTAGGTTTTGTTTTATTGCTGCCAAAGGCGGCTTACAGGTTTATTTCTTCATTAAAAGAAACGAATAAGCACTCCGTGAAAATAAAAAAAGATTATTTTGGTAATGTAATTAAATACGTACATATAAATTCTGACATATGTAAAAGATAGCCCCAATTGTAATCCATGTTTCATCTATTTTTGTTTTTTGTTTTATATGAATACCGCATAAGAGTCTCAACTGCTCCTAACCATCCCCAAATAGGGTATGTTGTGAGGCTGACGGTAGGGGGAGGGGAAGGAGATTGGGAAGAGGAAGGTAGGGAAGTGCCTGGCTATTCAGATCTGGTCACCAAACACGGCTAAAGCCATTTTAAGCAACGTTTCGATTCTAAATGGTGGTCTTTCACCAGGGCGATACTTAGAGTATCTACCACTTTGGAACGTGCCGCATAGCGTTGGGAAAAACTTCAATGTTTTGTGAATGCTTCACGAGTTGCTAGTTCTTTAAAATTAACATTTCAATTGAAGTCGAACTCGCAAAAAAGAGATTTGAATTTATCCAGCTATTTGTTCAGTTCTTTTTTGGAACCGGTTCCTCGCCGTCCTAGAAAAACACGTCCTAGTCGGTAGGGATTTGAAAACGAAAAAAACTGGAACCGGCTCCTTGCCAAAATGAAAAGTACTAGTCGGTAGAAATTTTAAAATGAAAAGAACTCCCAATAAATCACGTTCCTTTAGATCGAAGTAGCGTTGGGAAAAACTTCAATGTTTTGTGGATGCTTCACGAATTGTTAGTTCTTTAAAATGAACCCTTCGATGTAAACACTTCAATTGAAGTCGAACTCGCAAAAAAGAGATTTAAATTCATCCGGTTATTTGTTCAGTTCTTTTTGGAACCGGTTCCTCGCCGAAAAAGCACGTACTAGTCGGTAGAGTATTTTTCAATGGAATGAAGTTATTGAAATGAATGAACGCTAAAATGGACTACCGACTTCAATTGAAGTATTTGTTCAATGAACAATGAATGAAGTAGGAACTGTTTGCCAAAAGAAGTAGTTCTTTGAAGTAGTTCTTTCAAAGCGGTCACAACGCTAGATCCAAGTAGTTTGAAGTTGAACCTCAATTGAAGTACTTGTAATGAAGTACTTCTTTAAAGACTTTGAAGTTCAACTTCACAACTGAACTGCTGAAAATTGAAGTAGTTCTTTGTAATCTAACTTCCATTGAAGTATTTGTTCAATGAAATGAATGAACGCTAAAATGAACTACCAACTTCAATTGAAGTATTTGTTCAATGAACAATTAATGAAGTAGGAACTCCTGCCAAAAGAAGTAGTTCTTTCAGAGCGGTCACGACGCTAGGGCCGCAAATACACTTTTTATTATTTTTATATAAATTAAATGTGTTATGACACGTATTAATGAAATAAAAGTTATTGGCGCACGCCAGGTTTGAACTCGCGACCTTTTGTTTGTCTTACCACTCGACCACGGAGGCCGTCAATCTCACAGCATTACGTTAATTTACCCAGCAGTTATGTACGCAGTCAGTAGCTACGAGTACAATACTATGTACATTCTTTCGTTCAACAGACGCCTTTCTGTGTTATTTTTTTCCTAGCTCAGTTGCCTCGGAAATATATTAATAATCCTTTCGCTTTCATCTGCTGCGTCGTTGTCGTTTTAGTTTGTTTGCAAGAGCTCTGTGAGAATACCGGCTATTCATATCCTGGTAGGGCGGTCCCTAAATGCGGCCACAATGTTGTGCCACTGTTCTACAGTGGATGTTGTGAGTCGCAAGTGCATCTGGTGGTATTTTTAATGTTCTTGCAGACGTTTAGAATCGATTGCGTGTGAACACACTACACATCTGATGTGGGGACGTGAAGCTTTCATGGGAATTTGATGACCTTTATTTAACTTTGTGGTGTGCAACGTTATTCCTTGTTCCGTTCCAGAAATGTTCGAGAATCCGCGATAGCATAATTCCGCAATTTCATAAAACATGTTCTAAATAGCTAAACTAACTAACCACGTCTAGGTTACGACACTAAGTTTGACGGCCTCCATGGTCGAGTGGTAAGACGCTCGACTACGAATCCAAAGGTCGCGGGTTCAAACCCGGCGTATTCAAATAAATTTTATTTAATTAATATGTGTCATAGCACATTTAATTGACATAAAATAAAATATAGTATTTTTGCGGCACGTTCCAGAGTGATCAAAGACTCCAGGTATCGCCCTGGTGAAAGACCACCATTTAGAATTGAAACGTTGCTTGAAATGGCTTTAGCCAAGTTTGGTGACCAGATCTGAAGAGCCAGGTACTTCTCAACATTCTCCATCTCCTTCCCCTCCCACGGGTTGCCATAGTCTCACTGGCTCCAGACGGTTGGGAGCAGTTGAGACTCTTGTGCAGTATATATATTTAAAAAAAAGATGAACACGGATTTCAATTGGGGCAATATTTTATGTACGAGTATGTCAGAATTTATAAGTACATATTTAATTACATTTACAAAATAACCTTTTTTATTTTCATGGAGTGCTATTCGTTTCTTTAAATAAAGAGATAACTAACCATCACGCCGTTTGCCCGCAGGGGTAGGCAGAGAGGACAGACTGCCAAACAACTCTGTCTTGGCACTCACTCCTCGCTTCATTCACATGTCGTCTCATGCATACTCTTTTGTTATTCTGACTCTTCACACGGCCCGATACAAGTATTTGATTCACTTGATCGTACCATGTCTTCCTCGGGCGTCCCCGACTTCTTCTTCCATTTACTTTTGCATCATATATTCTTTTCACACTCCTTTCTTTGTTCATTCGCTCTACATGCCCAAACCATCTAAGCGTCCCTTTCTTGATCCTATTAATAACTTTGAATTATTTCCGGATATCCAAATTTTAACACGGTCATACATGGTTTTACGCATATGCGCCTCAGGAATCTCGTTTCCACAGCAGTCTACTTTCATCCTTCCTCTGCCATCTAATAAAAATATTTGGAAAATGAGTTAGACTCCGCAAATGAACAGAATAAAACATTTACACTTTAAAGAAGAAATTTGTTGGATCTGTTAGTTTAGTTATTTTCAGAGGGAAAACCTGCCAAAAAGGAGTGGCTAACAGTGATAACATTTTGTATAAAAGTTATGCTTTTTGCATAATATAATATTAAAATAATCATCGCTCCACGTGGAAAATAGCGAAGATACCTATTATTACAATAAGCTATTTTATTAAAGTAGATTTGTTGTTAAATGTTGTGTTTTTATTAATTTTCCCTGCGCCAGGAGCCGTTTGGCGCAGGGCCAGGCCTGGGAGTATAGTATACTCTGTATTCTTCGCTCGATATTTAAATTAAAAACAAGGAACAAACATTATTAGGCGCCTTGTTTTATTTTGTCCACGTTCGTTGCAAAGTTCGTGTAAAATATTGTTCCTACGCGGGTACTCTGAAAAAGTGGTTATACAAATACAGTGAAACCTCTATCTATCGTTTTTGAAGGGACCTATTGAAATAAACGATGACTGCGGTATTAAGAGGACAAAACACAAGGATATACGATCCAGTAAAGATACCATCCTCCCAATCTGCATAACCATTGGTAGATTAAAATTATAAGAAGAAAATAAGTTTTAGATGTAAATAAATGTATTTATTTAAAAAAATACAAAGCCAAACAGGACCAATTAAAAAAAAAAGTTTATTGCATTGTAAATACATAATCTTTCATCGACATTTGTTTTTTTACTGTTTTATTTCCGCAAGTCAACAGTATATTTTCGGCTTTGCAAATGATATTCTTTTCGGCATCAGTTATTGAGTGTGCGTAGTATAAAGTTTTCAATCTTTCAAAGAGTGCGCATGCTTCTGAAAATGAAGGTACAGGCAGCGGCTCCTCTTCATCAATATCGACCTCTTTTGTTGTCTCCGTCAATCTTGCGTCACACAAGCTTTCGATAGTTTCTATCCCACACGTTGGAATATTGTCGTCGAAAGTAACAAAATTGTTAAAATTTGTCTGAGTATCTAATCTAAGCCAATCATCTTCAGAAACCTCAACGTGTTCTAGTTTTAACGTGGATGCCGCGATTCCTAAACGCTTGGCTAAATCGACGCGTTTTTCAGCGGGGTTTTTTTCCACCTCTTCGATAATTTTCAATCTTTCTTGAAGACAAGACAAAATATATCAAATACACGACTTAATTCGAACGATGAATGCGGTAAAATGGTGGACATAGAAACGATGGATGCGATCTATTTTTGTATGAAATGAATTCGGACTAGAAGAAATAAACGATACATCCGGGAAAACGATTATTCGAGGAACGATAGATAGAGGTTTCACTGCAAACAAAAACATTATGACGATATGTGCTATGAATGAATGGATGTATAAATACCCTAGCCCTAGCCACATCCCAGTCAGGAAAAAAACACCAATACTGACTACACTAGCGCTCTCTCCTGGTATATTATTGCTCTGAGCTTGTAACCGACTAAAGTCCACGTTATCTCTATGATGCCAATTGGCTCATGTTTGTTGCCCACATTTCGAACGCTGATGTTTAATAATAAATAATAATAAATGGAAAACTTTTATAGCGCCGTTGAAATTTTGCAGTTTGGGCAGTTTACTCCATTTATATACTTCAATGGCAAAATATAAAATATATGTACGAAATAGTAGATTCTTCCAAGAACCTGTTGCCACGCTAAAGGATGCCATAAATAATTTAATTATTGTTTAAAGATTGGCCCGTCAACTGGCGTCTGACCACCACGAAGGAACAGATCGGTTCTGCCAGAAGGGAATAGTTTTGTCACCCATTTCACTTTTACGACGATGAATTAAATGGCTCGGTCGTAAATAATCGCCGTCTTTCGGCTCATGTAGACCAACGTTTCTCAAACATATTCATTCAAATTAACCCAAACCGTATCGTTAAAAAATATCCTATATTTATCTATACAATACCGTAGCTGGAAACAAAATAAATTAAATATGTAGTTTTGATCATTTTTTTTTCTACATCGAAAGCTTGTTTGATTCGGAAGACTTTTGTGATCCTTCAGCCATCTAAAATATATTTACCATTTGGGAGAAGGCTTCACTCGAGCGACACAAGTTTTTGACTTTTTTAGCTGCTTGTCCCTTCAGGTAACTCAGTTAGCATTGAGTTAACTTTTTTTTTTCAAAATCCAACCAGGTACTGAAGATTTATGAATTTTATTGTAAAACAAAAAAAAAACTTTTTAGTACTCTGGTGTAAACTTCCCAAAATGGCGCTTCAGCCTTTTTGCCTTTCCGGCGACGACATAATACACCTTTCTTCTTTTCTCGAGGATTTGGCTAAATTACTATATCTCTATAGATTTCTAATTACTGTATTTATGGTTTTAAAGTTTATTTTGTAGAACTCCATTTTAATTTGTAGGTTTTTTTAAAACTTTATTGAAAAAAAATAATTATTATTATTTTAAATAAAAAAACAATTTTAGTTAAAAGTTCTGCTAGGTAATTATTTTCACGCGTGACAGCTGTTTCGACTTCTTTGATAATGCTCTCAGAAGGCGAAACAGCTGTCACGCGTAAAAATAATTACCTAGCAGAACTTTTAACTAAAAATTGTTTTTTTAAATTTAAAATAATAATTATTATTGTTTAAATAAAAATAAAAAAAATAAAAAAATCTAATTACTGTAACCAAAAAATAAAAATAAAGTTTGTTTTATAAAATTCTTCACCTACATAATTCACATTTAAATAGAAAATCTAATTTAGTAAAGCTGAACTAACCAATACATTTTTTTTACTTGTTATAGTATTGAACTATCACAGCGATATTATGTAAAATAATATTGTATAATGTATAAATTTAATAAGTTAATTATGGTAATACTTCCGATTTGGTCACTAAACACGGCTATTGTCATTTAAAACAACGTTTAGATTTTGAATTATGGTCTTACACTAAGGCGATCCTGAACTTGAGAAGCTCTGCTATAAATAATAGATTTGGCGGTGATAGCTTTGTTAAAATGTTTATTATCCGGGATAACACGAAACAAATCCCGGTTAATCCACTTTGCGTCCGTCAAAGAATTTCATTAATAAAATTTGTAACCAGTATTTTGTTGATATATTGGTGGTATTAATAAATACCAATCCAAGAAGTGATTTTAATGTAAAAAAAACCGGTAGAGGAAGGACGAAAATAGACTGAATTCTGTAGAAATGAGATCCCTGAGGCCGGTGGGTGGAAATAAGCTTATGATAGGTATGCTTATATAGTTTGGACACGCAGAGCGGATGGTTGGATAAAGGAGTGTAAGGATAAAATATGAGGCGAAGGTGAATGGAAGAAGAAGTTGGAGACGCCCGAAACAGATATACTTCAATGAGGCGAATCAACTGCTTGAGTCGCGGTATGCCAAGAGACGGTACAAAAGAAAAGTGTATGAATGCGAATGAAGCAAGAAGTGTGTGCCAAGAGAAAGTTAAGTTTATTTAGATTTTTTTAAGTGAATACTGCCGGAGTGAGACTATGGCATCTCCGATTAGGGTATGTTGTGAGGCTGAAGGTAGTAGGGAGGGAATGAGATGGGGAAGGGAAAGGTTGGGAATACAGCGCCCTTGAGGTGATTTTTCACAAAAACGGCGCTATACAAATTATCCAAATATTATTACCTCACTATTCAGATGTGGTTACGAATAACGACTAAAGCCATATAAAGCAACGTTCTCGATTCAGAATGGTGGTCTATCACCAGAGCGATACTTATGTATCTACCACTCTGGAACGTGTCGCAAATATTTTATTCATTATTTTACATTAATTAAATGAGAAATAACATGTATTGATTAATTTAATGCGTTATGGTTAGTCAGTTTAGGTTAAGCCTAAAAATGAAGTCTACGTCTCGGTAGAATGTTTGATAAAAAATGTATTTGACCTGACCTTGAAGGAAATATTTCTTTTATGGTTTAGATTCAATATGTAGATATCGGATTTTTTAATAAACAATTTTGACAGGGTGATTGAACGAATCCACCGAATCATTACTTAACAATGATCCAACATTATTTTCAGGGTATCATTGTATTTGTTTTTATGCAATAAATCGTGCTAAGATGTCAATAGCAATATCAAAAAAATATTTGCATAATGGTAAAACATGGCTTACAAACTTAGAGTATACAAGAGGTAGCCCAAGCCAAAGCCAGTGAAGTCAGTTTTGGATTTGTTTTTGATGATTTTAACATGACTCGGCGCAAATGGGCGTGGCTAAGACTAAGGCTACGGTATTTATACATCCATTCATATCACATATTGACATAATGTTTTTGTGTATTCGTATAGCTACTTTTTCACAGTATTTTTATCAACAAAAATATAGCATTTAACCTAAAAAACCGTTTAGTTGTGTCAAGTTTAGTGGCAAAATAAAAAATGTGGGCGGAGTCCTGCCGTTAACCAGCGAAAATAACCAGCTTAAGAACATTACGACAGTATATAGAAGCCGTCCAAGAAATTTGTTGTCTCTTTCTCTTTCATGGTGTACGATGTAAAAACACGGAAACAGTGATTTATTACAATTTCGGATGGGTTAGGTAAAACAAATTAGCTATCCCTCCATATATTGTTCCTTCAAGCTTACAAATATTATAATCTATAATAGGTAGGTACTTGTTTGACACATGGATTTTAAGGCACACAAATGGAGGAAGTAATTTCCGAAACTTAATTCGCCAAGAGGGTGTGTTGAAATTAGCTGACTTGAGGCCACACCCGATTTTTTTAATAGATTCCTTTTTATTTATCATGTTTGTACAACATAGTTGCCAATATATAAATATATTTTTTTAATTACTTTCCCGGGTTACGAAAAACCTGACAATATTTTAAAAACTCCCACTGCCATCACAATAAGCGTAAGATGTTGCTTGTGTAATAATGGAGGACTTAGCTAGAAGAGGAATTGAACCCACGACGCCCGGTGGGAAGTGGGAATCTGACCCATTTGTCCACTCAGCTACTAACCGGTCTATGTAATTAATAATTATATATGTAAACTTTTACTTCCTTCAAAAAGAGGATATTTATTTTTAAAGAAAGACAAACATTACCGGGTTAACGAATAACCTGACAATATTTTAAAAACTCCAACTGCCATCATAAGAAGCGGAAGATGTTGCTTGTGCAATGATGGAGGACTTAGTCAGCAGAGGAATTGACCCCGCGACGCCCGGGTGGGTATCCGACGAGTTTGTCCACTCAGCTACCGACCGGTCGATATATGTACGTCAAAACATCCAAAATGACGCTGGTTGCCAATTTCATGACGTCTTTGGTGACGGGAGCTCAAACAACTTGACCTAAAGCATAGATGTATAAAAATAGAATAAGATATGACACTACGAATTCGGAGATAGCTCTAATTCACCGAAGTTCATGAGAACTGTTTCTCGACCGATCTTCGGCAAAGTTCGTAAGCACCAAGCGCTGGCTAACGGGATAGAACCCTCTCCGGGACGCATACCTCGCGACAACCGAATGGAACACGATTTCAAATCACTGTCCTCAAAATTCGTCCAGTGGACGAGGCAACTTGCAATTTGGAACTAGCAAATAAATAATTTTACAGTCGAAAAGGCGAAATAAAGTGCATGAAATCATTTGTGACAGTAATAATATATTCGGGCCTTTCCTTTATTGTTCAACTATTGCTTGTACTTGTTCGCATTCATCTAGCTAAATTTGACACACGCCTCATCCGTCTGGACGTGCTATTGGCTTACAGCGACGGTTTTTCAATTAACGATCAGCCCCATTCTAAATATTTTAACTTTTGATGGGTTCTCGCTAATCGCAAATTTTCGGCCTGTCAGTGTTCGGTTAATTGTATTTGACTGTTATGCTTGACGGTTTCATCAAACAACATAAAAATTGACAAGTCGCTGTCGGGCCGAGAATCGTCGGTTAACGAGGACCGTTAAAGCCTGATTCACACCAACGTCCGGTTCCGCTCAGTGCCGATATTGTTCCGCAAGAAAACTTATTGATATGGTATGAATATCAATCAAGGAGTATGTGCCAAGACAAATTTGTATGGTAGTATATCCTTCTGCCCACCCTTGTGATATTTAACTACTTATTTAGTTAAATAATTATTTTGAAGTGCAAAAGTACTTACAACGCAGATTTTTTTTTTAAACCATTTTTTTATCACTAAATAATATTTTTAATAATTAATAAAAATTTTATTTAATGATAAAAAAATGGTTTAAAAAAAAAATCTGCGTTGTAAGTATTTTTGCACTTCAAAATAATTATTTAACTAAATAAGTAGTTAAATATCACAAGGGTGGGCAGAAGGATATACTGCCATACAAATTTGTCTTGGCACATACTCCTTTATTGATATTCATACCATATCAATAAGTTTTCTAGTGGAATAATATCGGCACTGAGCGGAACCGGACGTTGGTGTGAATCAGGCTTAAAACGTAAAAAAAAAAAAAATGACGCCGATAAAATATTACGATCGTTAAAAAAATTGGACGTTTCGCGTATATACACGAAAAATAAAAAAATAAAATACTTATTTTCGGTTCAAATTGAGATTTTTAGAGCGCTATTCTTGGGCATAATTTAATTACTGGGGCACATTGTTTCAGAACGGCTGCTGCGTTGAATGCCGGCCATTGCGAGACGTGACGCTGGAACAAAGGGCCATTGATTCCGGTGTTAACGCGGTGATACAATATTATTATTATTTGATTGTGTTCGACAACAGGACAGAGAACAAAGCAACGAAAATGGCGGCACCGACCACCCCGGCTGTAGCTTTTTCGTCATTTTGTGTTCTTCAAATTTACGACCTATAAAAATAGGTACCTACCTATATATATACAACGAGCTTCAGGGTGGTAACGCGAAACGATGATTGATTATTAGTTTATAACCGACACTTAAAAACCTTAAATAAGTTTTTCAAACAGGGCGATGCTACAAAAAAATAACATTTATTTTTTAAAAGAAAGACAAACATACCCGGGTGGTAAATAACCGGAGGAATTGAACGCACGATGCCAGGATGGGAATCCGACGCGTTTGTCCACTCAGCTACTAACCGGTATATATTATGTTTTGAAGAAATGAAAAAATAGCTGTGGTTTCGCTTAGCCTAAGCATTATCAGGGTACAAAAATTAAAGTAAGTAAAATTAAAACTACCCTGATGATGCTTAGACTAAGCGAAACCGGTCGGTCAAAAAAATAAAATAATACTCGTGGTCCCATACAATATATATTTTTTTTAATTTCTTCAAATATGTCAAACCGCAAAGTGATTGCTTTCTACGAAAATATATATGTTTTGTTTAAAAGTTGTCAAAAACTTGTTTTGTGATCGTAGCTTTACAATAGTTCAACAGAAGTTAGGCGATGACGTGATAACCGTTTTACTACTATAAACCGGAAAATCTATTTTTTCGACTCGCCAAAAAATTCGAACGATGAGCCGTGGCGTCATGAAATTTTCACATAAGCCATTAAATTATACGCGTAAGCCGTGGTTATAAGGCAAGTTTTTCGCTATTCAAACTTACACCACGAGTTAAATTAACACCTCGTTTATGAGTAAGGGGGTGAATGTATAAATACCATAGCCCTAGCCACGCCCTCGAGTCAGGAAAAATCTACAATCCTGACTACACAAGATATCCCTCTTGGTGAATAACATTTTTTGTTGCTGTTGAAATAACATGTCGATACTTAATTTTTTTTTCTTTTAAATCTCAAAATAATTTCCTGAGCATTTTTGGAGTAAAAAGTGTAGGGCATTTTGTCTCCGATGACATTTTTTCTGTTCTTTTAAATTAAAAAAAAAAAAAACAATAAAAATCTGTCGCGTGACGAAGATGGATCAAAGGTTTGTCAGGGTTTTTTTGACCCACGTTTTACCAATTAAGCGTTAAGTACGACATTAGCTCCAAAATAACAAGGTGTGTAATTTAGATACCTAACCAAAATGGCCAAGTATATATCTTTGTAATTATTACACGAATTCAAACTGATTATTATCTCGCACGGTATTTGCGGGCTACCTCGCAGCTTAGTAATCGATTGTGACTTCCGTGTGAGTGATTTTCTTTAATCGAAATACATACTGTGATTTACAACTACCTTCATGTATATACCTATACATTAGCGTTGGGAAAAACTTCAATGTTTTGTGAATGCTTCACGAATTGTTAGTTCATTAAAATGAACCCTTCGAAGTGAACCCTTCAATTGAAGTCGAACTCGCGGAAAAAGAGATTTGGATTTATCCACTTGTTTGTTCAGTTCTTTTTGGAACCGGTTCCTCGCCGAAATACATATAGACAGTGTTTCGGTAGACATTTCAAACCGAAAGGAACTGGAACTGGTTCATTCATTTTGAAATGTCAATGCCTTTGCCTTCACAACATACTGCTTCAAATTGAGGTACTTCTTTCAATGGAATGAAGTTAATGAAATGAATGATGGCTAAAATGAACTACCAACTTCAGTTGAAATTTTGGTTCAGTGAAATAAAGTTAATGAAATGAAATGAAATGAATGAAGGCTAAAATGAACTACCGCCTTCAATTGAAATATTTGTTCAATGAAATGAAGTTATTAAAATGAATGAACGCTATAATGAACTACCGACTTCAATTGAAGTATTTGTTCAATGAACAATAAATGAAGTACGAACTGTTGCCAAAAGAAGTAGTTCTTTGAAGCAGTTCTTTCAAAGCGGTCACAACACTACTTTACATGAAAAAGAACGACTGAGTATAAATATAGCACTGAACAGATACTCTCTAGAAGTTCACGATCTATACTCTATACCAATTTAGAATAAAACTTTATTTATCTGTTTAAAAAATAATATTTTTTAATATTTATTTCAAATCGTTACATATAGATCACATTTCTTAGGGACAAACAGTGATTTATAATAATATGGTTTAATCTTTTCAGTGGAGACGACCTCCGTATACGAGCGGTTAAAATCCTTGGCTACGAATCCAGCAAAGATTTTTTATTTAATTAATATGTTTCATATTTAATTAACACAAAAAATATATACGCTTCATTTACAAAACGTTCCTGAGTGGTAGATACTCTCAGTATCGCCCTGGTAAAATACCACCATTCACAATCGAAACGTTGCTTGAAATAGCCTAAACCGTTTTTGTCGACCAAATCTGATACTCAGGTACTTCTCTACCTTCCTCTTCTCCATCTTTTTTTGTAGTGAATACCGCACAAGAGTCCCAACTGCTCCCAACCGTATGGAGCCAGTGAGACTATGGCATTTGACTTTGGAGCGCGTAAGTCTCTATGTTCCTGATGACTATCTAAGACAGCGTCTTCATAGATTATTCTATCTCCTGCCTGTAGGACCAACCTGCCAATGGTTCTGCCGGTGGGGAGGAGTATTTTGCTCCTGAACAAAATCTCTTCCGATATCGACTTATTTCATGTCAGTGAGGAGAGATTCAGAAGTGAAATCCTATTGATTCTTGAAAGAGTTTCTCCTCATTGACCTGATCATCACCACTGCCTGAAATTTTATTTTTTTATCTATATGGTACTATAATTTGTATTTATTTTGTAAAAAAATGAACTCATTTCTTACATGCATTAAATTCAAAAAAGTTTGTCATGTATAAGAAATTTAATAAAAAAAAAATTATTATTATTATATTATTATTATCCCCAATTGAAGTATGTTGTGATTCTGAAGGTAGTGGGGAGGGGAAGGAGATGGGAAAAGAGGAAGGTTGGGAAGTATCTGGCTATTCAGATCTGGTCACCAAACACGGCTAAAGTCATTTCAACGATTCGATTCTTAATGGTAGTCATTCACCAGGGTGCCACTCTGGAACGTGCCGCAAATACCCAATTTATTATTTTATTTGAATTAAATATGTTATGACACATATTAAGTAAATAAAAATTAATTTGCGCACGTCGGGCTTGAACCCGCCACATCTGGATTCGAAGTCGAGCGATTTACCACTCCCTTCAGCCTCACAACATACTCCAATCAGAGATACCAAAGTCCCTCTGGCTCCGAACAGTAATAATAATAATTATAATATTTGGACAATTTGTATAGCGCCGTTTTTGTGAAAAATCATCTCAAGGGCGCTGTACAGATTTACTTTCTATCATTACATATTAATTGCGAATCTATTTTAAAAAATAATGTATTTTACCAGAATCAAGGAAAATTTGTGCTCACTTCGGGTAGACAAATACGCCAAAACGAACTTCTTTCGGTTTATCGTTTCAGTGAACTATTATAACACTCTGTGAAATATTATTATTTAATATTAGTACCTTACCTCAAGGTAATGTGTATTTATACACCGTGTGTTTTTTTGTTACGTGTGGGTACAGCTCGATGGAAAAAGGAAGCAAGTATTAACACCTTGATAATTATCCGAAAATAAGGGGATTTGGCCGAGATTCACATTTGAATTAATTCCGATAAATCTGTAACAATAATATCAAATGTTTTCCAAGGATGCACTCGGGATGTAAGTATTTTACATGTAAGATTATTAAAAACTGACCCTTACAATTCACATTCTTACCGTAAAACAATTTCCAAAATGTCAAAATATTTTTTTTACCTATAACGTTAGCGGTATGGGCCAGATTTTATTTTTCTACTAGAAGTGAAAAATCACGGGATATTCTTACAATGCCAAGAAAAATATTTATTTTTCATAGTGAATACCGCACAAGAGTCCCAACTGCTCCCAACCCTCTGCAGCCAGTGGGACTATGGCATCCCTAATTGAGGTATGTTGTGAGGTTGAAGGTAGTGGGAAGGGGAAGATAATGGGAAGAGGAAGGTTGAGAAGTACCTGGCTATTCAGATATGGCCATATGGTATTTAAAGCCGTTTTGATTCTGAATGGTTGTCTTTCAACAGGGTGATACTTGGAGTATCTACCACGCAAATATACTATATATTATTTTATATGAATCAAATGTAAAATGACGCATATTAATACAGTAAAATTTACTTGCGCACGCCGGGATTTGAACCCGCAACTTCTGGATTCGTAGTCGAGCGTATTAACCTCTCGACCGCGGAGGCCGTCTTTAATTCACCCATTTAAAATATAAAATAATGACTGCTGAAATACATCATAGGTAGGTACTTTATCGCTCGCCTACATTTGAAGTCAAGTTTCACACTTGTATGGATGTACGTACGTGAGGTGATTTTTCACAAAAACGGCGCTATACAAATTATCCAAATATTATTACGTACTCAGAAAGGAAATTATATTATTTAATGCGATGGATTAGTTACTTCCCGAGAGACTTACTGCCTAGGACAGCGTTTAATGTTATGGTACAATCATCAATGACATAACGTCATTGACAATATTGTTAAATTAGTTAAATATGTAGTTTTGATCAGTTTTATTTTCTGCATCGAATGTTGACTCTCGTTTGATTCTGAAGACTTGTGTGGCCCTTCAGCCATCTAAAATATATTTACCATTTGGGAGAAGGCTTGACTCAAGCGACACAAGTTTGGGTTTTTTTTCAGCGTTTTGTCGCTTCGGGTAACTTAGTGAGAGTTTTTAACTGAAGACTTATGAATTTTATTGCAAAAAAAAAACTTAAAAGTGTTCTCGTGTAAGCTTCTCACACTTTTGCCTTTCCGGCATCGATAATAAATAATAATATTTGGGTGATTTTTATAGCGCCGTTTTTGTGAAAAATCACCTCAAGGGCGCTGTACAGATCTTGTTAAATTGTAGTGTTTATGTAAGATGGAATGCGGCCGCCCCAACAGATTTAGACCAACGTGGGCAAATGTCACCTGGCTGTCGTAAGGCTGTCACTTGAATGATTTGTTGGATGCCTGGTTCGCTCGCGTTCGGGAACAGTCGGTCGAGATCGGCACTCCCCCGCCCCCCCTGCCGGTTCCCGAGCCGGCGGTCAAAGGAACACATCTGGACAAGGGTCAAAGCAAGTGACCATTCTGGGCTATGGCACTGCATTTAAAACACTGATATTTAAAGATTAAAATATTTTCTTAAAAATCAAAATTACGTCGAAACTAGTCACTTTAAAATTATTTAGAGTTTATTCATTAAACCTATACACAACAACGGTAATTTTAGTGTAATTTTAAAGAAGTAATTTGTGAAATATCCTACATATTTGGCGAAAAATAACAAGAAAGACTAAAACACGCAAGATTTATCAGAATTAATTAAAATGTACACCTCGGGTAGAACACCTTTCAAACGAAACACTGCCCCTTCTATTGGCTGTGTGGCATGCATTACTTTTTACGTTTATTGGTTGGGTTAGGTCAGTCGTAAGCATGTCAATTCAGCCACGCAAAAACATGCAGAAATATTTTAGATTGTATTTAGCGTTTGTAGACAGTCGAGTACCTACCGATGTATTGACTAGCAGCTATTCAGGAATTCGACACGTTTCAAAGTGATTATCACATCATTATATAAAATAGCCTCAGGACGCATATAATGAGATATTAAATAGGTACGTAAATTTATGGTTTGAATTAGAGTTAACCCATGTAACACACACTTAGGATTGTGTATTGGTGTATATTGTAATGTTCGCTAGTGAACTCGACAGATGCTCCTTGGGTAAGGCGCGCTTTTGTTCGGGGATCTAGAATAAAATATAATCACCTTACTTGAATAATTTTTATTGGAAGAATTTATAAAGTATAGTAATTAAACCCTTAACTGAAGATATTTTAGTACCTGATCTGAATAGGAATGCATGAGATGAAATAGGTCGAGGGTAGAATAGAGTCGTAGTAATGGTCAACTTAAAGATCATAGTCCAACATGTGGTCTATGGGATAATGTATGTTCAAAAGAATTTTAGAAAACGATCTTTACAATACAATTTAAGAGACAGAAAGACATTAAAGGGAGCAATTAAGAAATACAAAAGGTCATTTGTATGAATGGTTCAGACATGTATACACTTCCAATACGAATTTCCTCGCAAAACGTCACTGATTAACAGTATTTTTTAGCGAAAAAGGGACAACAAGGGTATACGATCATCGAATTAGAAAATTGTACAGTGTGAAAAAATAACTTTTTTTCATTTGCACTGGAATTTTCTTTTCTAAAGTCGAAAAATGCTGTATGCAAGTAATGCATCTATGCGAGTGGCACGTTAGATACAACTCTGGTTGCGATATCTGTACTTAAAAATATACACCGGCAGAAGTGTGTTGTGATCGTGTCTGTTTGCCCGAAGTAAGCTCATTTTTTCCTTACTTCAAATGAAGTTGATCTTTCAAATATCAAAATTATTTAAAAAAATATCAATTGCACTGACCAGTCTGAAGTCTAGGAATCCAAAGATCTTATGTTAATTAGCCCCGTCAGTTTTCATTAAAATCGGTAAAGATCACAGCACAACATGACCGTTGTACTTTCCAGCTGATCACAATTTGTTCAAAAGCTGAAACGAACCGACAATCGGCATTTAACGGGAACCGTTCAAATTTAAAAAGAAAACAAAATGGCGCTTTTATTGAATTGTGACGATGTTAAATTTAAGGAAAGTTTGAAACAACCCGCACTTATTAACTACATTACTTGGTCGAATTATAAAAAAATATTTATTTACGTAATCACTAGATTATGCATACGTGCAGTTTATGCAAGTTAGGCTATGTAATTTTTTTATCAGTCCGCCGTCGTGTCGAAATTATTATAAAGTATCTTCTTATCTATAAGATAAGGAATACGAATGATTATGAAAGTTTACATTTTTATTTCAATAATAAATTAGGCGCCACTTAGTGAGTCATTCACCTCAAGATATGACTACCAAATTAAACTTTGGAGCACTTTAAATTTATATAATTACATATTGTGTACTTAAAATGGTGTCCAAAAACTGTTACCACGTTGACTAAATATTTTATTTACTACAATAAAAATCACTATAATTAAAATACCTAATTAAACATCTTGATATTTCAAAGAATTTTCTTTGTGAGAAAATCATCAACAAATCTTTAAATTAATAATTCATTTTAAATCACCTACTTTTAAATTTGTTTAAAAAAGTACAATACAATACACACAGTTAGTGGTAGCTAAATTTCAGAACTAACAATCGTTTTCTAACATATATTTTTTTCCAAAAACAATTTTCGAGAGAAAATGTATATTATGCCTTTAGTTAACAATATAACCTATTCAACGGATTAGATTTTTTTAGAGTGTAGACCTACTTATTGTTACTCTTTATTTATATATATAAATAAATGATTTGATCATTCCATATTGTCTATGTATTATTTATTGCTTCTTGTCACTTGTAAACTCACTGTTGACCTAATGGTCGTAAAAATTGGTCGTTCAGCAATTAAGATCACAATATATCACTCATAAACTTCTGGATGTCCAAGCTATAATCTATAAAACAAAATAATTGGGGAATCGTTTACCTAAAGGTTGCTTTTGATGGTAAAATCCAAATATTTTAACATAGAATTGTTAATAATATGTTGATTATTAATACGAGTACCTAATTTTTTTTCTCTTGCTCGAACAATTTTTTTAAATCTTTTCTGTGTTTTTTACTATTTAATATTGTTTAAATAATTAATTTGATAATGAAGCGTAAAGCTTTAAAATTTCATTAATTTTTTTTAAATGCTTTTAATTTTGTGTTCGGTAAACCATTTTTACTAAGCTATTTAGGTAGATTTTAAAAAAAGACAAACAGAGTGGTAGATACTCTAATTATCGCCCCGGTGAAAAACCACCATTCAAAATCGAAACGTTGCTTGAAATTACTTTAGCCGTGTTTGGCGACCAGATCTGAATAGTCAGGTACTTCCCAACCTTACTCTTCTTCATCTCATTTCTCTCCCCACTACCTTCAGCGTCACAACATACCTCGATTAAGAATATCGATTTTTCCCTACTCCCATCTTAAAAAGCTACATTTTTGCTCGTGCAATGATGAAAGACTTAGAATTTAGGAAATTGAACCCTCGACGCCCGAGTGCGAACCCGAAGCTTAATACCCTCCAGTTACAAAGTACAAGCCGATCAAACAGTTCAGTAAAAAAAACACTGTTTGACATTGACACCTAATATAACATTTTGTACACCGATCACGAAATACAATTTTAATAACAACTTAATAATATTGTAAACAAAATTGCAATATCGTACTGTATATACCTAGGTAGGTGCCAGTTATCCCAATTTATTGCTTTGTTACTCCGTAGTTGGCTGCCCATATTTGGCGGGAAATTGATGGTGTCGTGAGGTTGGCATTGCTGTATTTAGGCGCCAAAATGCGGAAACGTAAAATTCAATTCCTGCTTCGGCTCGATATTAATATTGTTATTTTATCATTGCGAATTGAATATGTTCGCATGTGCCTTTTACGATGGCAATTCTATACTTGCATGATTGTGCATATTGTAATCGTTTCCTACAAGATGGATAATATTATTATAATACTTTCGTCAATTTATAATAGAACACATAATACGACTGCAGAAAAACCGATAGAATAGTGTTGTAGGCGTGTGTGGTGTGCCCGAATAAAAGTAGATTTTTAATTGAGAAATTACACTTTTAAGGTTTGAATTTTAACTTATTCTGATGAACATAATATTATGACTATAATCTCAAATGTTTTCAGAGGAATCTCTCGGGAAGTAACCAATTCATCCCATTAAAAAATATAATCTGGTCTTTACCGTGAATGTTAATGCTGATTTAGAAATTTTAGAAAACGTTTCATGGTATGGGTCAGTTTTTGTAAATATAAAACGTTAATTACTTTCATTCTGAGTGCATCTTTGGAAACATTTGACATTATTGTTACAGATTCATTAATTCAAAAATTGATTCGGGCAAACACTCGTTTTTATAGTGTTACGGTAACTTGATTATTGTGATAAAGACACTTTTTAAAATTATTTCTTGGACAGATAATCAATTTCATTTGCCTGTCTGGGGCCTAGGAATCTAAAGGCCGTGTGTAAAATGACGACATAAGTTTTATTCCAACGTGATGAAATAATAATCTTATTGAAAAAGATCATACCATCAATAAACGCACCGGTGCTTATATTCTCCTTAAAAACGGTCATGGCGACAGATTAAATAATTTAGAAACACTAGAAATAAAGAAAGCCATTAAAATTATAAGTCATATTCTTAATATTAGGTATATTTCCCGTAAACTCATAAAATTTCTCATTATTTTTATCGTTGACGTTATCAGTTTACGTTTTGCCTCTTTAATTTCATATTATCTGTCTCTTTCTTTCTGTTCTTTTGTTATAATTTTAAAAAAAATCTATTGTTTTCTCATTGTTCTGTAATTTTATTTTATATTTTGTTCTCCCTCTGTATGTAAATAAAACCGCACACTTTATTTATTTTTTAGTTTAATTTTGTACCCTGATGATGCTTAAAAGGCTTAGCGAAACCGGTAGGTCATAAAAAATAAAATAAAATCTGTGGTACATACAAAATTAATATTTCATTTTCATTAAATATGTCAAACCACAAAGTGATAGCTTTTTACAAAAATTTTATCATTTATTATGTTAACTTTCAATAAAATTAAATAATTAAGATTATTTTGTACCTATAAATAGTTGCTACCTGTACTTACCCGGTTTCAACATTTTTTTTTTCAATATGGCTAAAAATGAAATGGCGTCCTATCACATTTTTCGGTGTTTTTTTTAGAAAAATATCCACAGCCGTTTATGGAAATGATATCTTTATTTAAAAAAAAACCTTTTTTTAAATATATTATTCCCAAGGAGTTCAAAAAAATCATTCCGGGAAGGACAAAATCATAAAACAAATAGGAATAATATTTTTACAAATACATACACAATTTAAAAGGTAGTACAAACGAAAAGGCAACAAATGAGGAAATACGTTAAAAAGAGATTCACGAGAGTTCTAAGAGTAGAGATTTATTAAACATCATTAATACATTAATAAAGATATTCACACATTCGTTTTACAAAAAAGATATATCACTGATTTATAAAGTTGTTGAGAATATATCCTTGCTTATAAGTGTTTTTGCCAATATTTTTTTGTTCGCAACCGGGAGTTTTAATTAATTAGGTAATGCGGTTTATCGTGTATGTGCGATGTATTGTAAGGAATTAATTCAAAATTAAGTTGTGTGAGTAGATGACGATAAGTATATGTGATATAAATTAATGAGGTAATTTATTAAACTACAAGACATTGTGTAAGTGTGATGTCATTTTTTATGTAAAACGACCAACATTGGTTTAAATATAAAATAGTATGGTTTTTCATTGGTTATTTATTGGTAGATTCCTAGGGCCAAAACAAATATTACACCATGCAGTTCTTAATGGAGTCGTGGTCCATTAGCTCGTTTGTCGGTGATAGAAGATAGAAAGTGGAAAGGTTTATCTCGCATTAAATAATTAAAATAATGGTAAACGCTTAGCTGGTATGCATTTAGAAAAATGTCCGGAAATGTGAAGAATTAACGAAGTCCAGCAAAGCGAGAAAGCAACGGAAGGGAAGCAAAGCAAATTAATTAATTCAATAATAACGTGTTTACTGTCTAGGACAGGGGTGGCGAACGTATTAAAATTTTCCGTGTTCCCCATTAACACATAATACTTATTTTTAATTAAATACTTAGTACAAAATACGCAGCAGTGGGTACATAGGTTGTACTTAATACTCAGTAATGATCCTAATAATACAATTTTTTTATACTTTATTCCACTATTTTTTTTATTTAAGACCTGACCTGTTTCTCCTTATGACGGGCAAAAGGTGAAACCGGTCAGGTCTTGAATAAAAAATGGTGGAATAAAGTTAAAAAATTGGTATTATTAAAATCATTAAAATGGAGTTCCACCATGAATTAACAATTTCAAAATTAGAGATAATAATACTCAGTACTTAATGCTTAGGTAAAACATTAAACGTTGTTCTCAATTCTCAGGACTTTATACTTTTATCTCAATACTTAGTACTTAATACGTTGTACTTAATGCTTGGGTAAAACTTTAAACGTAGTTCTTAATTCCCAGGATTTAATACTTTTATCTCAATACTCAGTACTTAATACGTTTTACTTAATGCTTAGGTAAAACATTAAAAGTTGTTCTCAATTCTCAGGACTTTATACTTTTATCTCAATACTTAGTACTTAATGCTTGGGTAATACTCTAAGCGTTGTTCTTAATTCCCAGGACTTAATACTTTTATCTCAATACTAAGTACTTAATACGTTGTACTTAATACGTTGCAGTTAATACGTTGTAATTAATACGTTCTACTTAATTCGTTTTACTCAAATCGTTTTTCTTCTTACGTTGTACTTAATACTGAGTACATAATACTTAGATAATATTAATAATAAGTATTTAATCTTTATATTTCAATACTTAGGATTCCATATTTTGCTCTTAATACTTAGTTTTTTAATACTTTTATTAAATACTTTGTATTTAATGCTTAGCTCTTAATACTAATTATGTACTTATTACTTACTGCTTAATAATAGTTAGCAGTGGTTGTAATATCAAGTGAGAAATAATTCGTTTCCGCCTAAAGTTTCACGAATTCACTGAGAAACAAACTACATACCTACGTGTCTATGTGTATTCTCACTTTTGTTGTAATTCGATGGTTGTACTCGCATGCTTTGTGCGGCGAATGCAATCACTTCGTGAATGAACCTTAACTACTAATTATTACATTACTAACGAAAGAGTAACTCACGCATTCTGGCAATCAACTATAAATAATTTCATTCGCGAGTACGTACGACCGTTCTAGTGTAAACTTTTCAAATTTAGAACTTTAATTGAAGTTATCATTTAAAAAAAATTAACTTTTCAAATCCCTACCTACCTAATAAAGTGACTTTTTCAATTTTGTACATTGAATCCCTGCCTAAGCACGAGAATTTTCTCAATTAGAGAGGTAATTATCATTAACTAGAAACTAGACATTGTATATAAACTGAATTAATATTATACCTACTGTTAGTATTAAGTAAAAATGTCCATTTTGTACAATTTTTTTTTTTTTAAATACCGCACTAGAGTCCCAACTGCTCCCAACCGTATAGAGCCAGTGAGACCATGGTATCCCCAATTGGGGTATGTTGAGAGGCTGAAGGTAACGGGGAGGGGAAGGAGATAAGGAAGAGGAAGGTTGGCAAGTACCAGACTATTCAGATCTGGTCACCAAACACGACAAAAGCCATTTCTTATGATGGTTGTAGGAATTTTTCAAATATTGTCAGGTTATTCGCAACCTTGGAATGTTTGTCTTTCTTTAAGAAAAATAAATTATAAATGCTATGACACATATTAATTAAATAAAATTTCAAAATTGGAATCAAATCACTAATATATATTTATTGTTAAATATTTAAATAATATTAATAATCTAGACACAAATATGAAAAATCGTAAGAAATTCAAATATTAATAATTTTCAATGGAATTATGATCGTTTAAAAATGCCGCTTTTTAATGAGGTCTTGATGCCTTTAATTGGCAGAAAGTTACTCCCGGATAGAGTAAAGGCTCCGAGTTCGAGTCTCGATCATGACCATTGTTCTGTTTAGTTTCTGGTTTTTTCTGTTTCAAATTTGTGTTTTAGATTATTAATTTCATTTAACCCTAATGTGACTGAAGAAAATTACACCTTTTAAAAAATGATATGAAGGTTTCTTTTACAGTATATCATTTGCTGAAGTTTGCTGGACCACTTTTATGACGTAATATATTTCGACTAAATAGGTGATTAAAAATAGTAAGGATACAGGTGATGTACTTTGAACACAACAGTAAATCATATTTATCATTTAAAATAAGATAAAATGATTAATAAATACGGACAAGCTTCACAAAATCACATAAAATACATAAGGGTACACGGGTACTCTTTCAGTCATCGGAAGTTGTAAATTATACTTATTCGTTTTCCGCTAACATACCACTCTCCACATATACAACAGTTATATTCAATTGTTCATATTCACTATTGTGGAAAAGTCAGGAAGTTTCAGCCGGTTAGACTTACTGGAACATTAAAAAAACCTAGGTTGAAAACCGAAAAGGGTACCCGCGTACCCTTTCAGTCACATAAAGGTTAAGTAAAATTTATTTGCACAGGCCGGGTTTGAATCCGCGACCTCTATATGTATAATATTTGACAGTCATAATTTCTATATTTGGATGAAACTGATATTTTTTCTTGGCAAGTCACGTTGCATCCCGTGATTTAAGCAATAAAGTAACAGATAATGTATAATATTTTAGAAGTCATAATTCTATATTTGAATGAAACTGATATTTTTTCTTGGCAAGTCAAGTTGCATCCCGTGATTTTAGCAATAAAGTAACAGGTAACTAATTAAACCTTTCGCGTGCGTGATCTTTAATTGAGCGATATGAGATATGAAAACCGTTGTTGCGTATTTTTACCGTTATGTGCAAGATATGTACCATCGTAAAATGTAATTATTCTCTCCACGCGTAAATTAATTACACGGGGGCAATCATTACTTGTATACCCATCTGTTTCTGAATCGTGAGTATTGCAAGTTTTACATTAAACCGAATATGGTTTATATTGCACGCATAGGTACTTATGCGGGTTATGTTAAACCTAAAATATTGAAGCTTTGCTCATTTATTTTATTTCTGTATATATAACTTGTATGATGCCCACAAAATATATACATGAGTGGTTATTTAATTAGAATATTTAACAACAGTATGTAATTTAGTAAAGGTTTATGAAAAATGCAATAGTAAATGAATAATATTATACGAGATAGAAAATAAATAAATGGATTATTGGCACCTGTACTGAAGAGATGCCTATTAGCCGTTTGGTACTTGGTACTTCATATAACCAGTCTATAAAGTAGAGATTCTTTATCGAAAGGCCGAAATTTGTAGCTTACTAATCATCACACCGTTTCCCCGCAGGGTAGGCAAAGAGGATGCGCCGCCAAACTACTCGGTCTCGGCACACACTCCTTGCTTCATTCACATTCATGCATCGTTTCATACATACTCTTCTGTTGTTCTGACTCTTCAGATGACCCTATTCAAGTATTTGATTTACTTGATCGTGCCATGAATGATTTTCCGGTCTTGGTCTTTCTTTCCTCTTGCGTGTGAGTCTTTTCAAGACTCAGATTCACTCCCTGCTTTCCTAAAAGATGCTCCACGCAGCATCCCCAAAAACGACATATGCCGTGACGGAAATCATTTGCCTCAAGTTCTTCCGTGTGGAGTCAATAAGAAAAAAAAACTAATTTGTTAAATTGTATATACTATATTATCTTTCTTGACGAAGGCACGGTTTTGCAAGTTTATTTCTGCCCGTGTGGCACGTTTGTGGCGAAACCGGTTTACGTATTGTTGTAAATCAAAGTGATGTACCCAAAGTAACAGTGTTTAATTTAATTATGTTTTATTAAAAAGATACATATTCAATGAATAAAATATTATTTTTCCTTTTTATTCCCCAGCTTTGATGAAGCCTTTTACAATGGCATAATTAACAATTAGTATAATTACTGACATAATAAATAAATTAAATTAAACCTGAACACTGCCGCTACCAGGCGTATAAAACACACGAACAACAGACGAATTCATAGTTGGTTGCCTTTTACATACGTGAAGGACGTGGATAGATTAAAATGAAAGTGTCGAATATAAACTTGCTCTCTGTCTGGTCTACGTTGCTTTTTTTCAATAAAAAAATAGTTGTACTGTGATTTTTTTTCTAAGCGATTACATCATAAATGGTAACTTTGTTAACTGAGCCAACTGGTTAGCGGTAATTGACACAAAGTGCATTTCATAGCACGATGGCCGAGTTTATAATGCATTAGCCGCAAATTAAAGAATGAGAACCCGACAAATTGGGAAAATGAGCCCCTTACAGAAAAAAAATTGACTTAAAAAAATCATGTTAATAAATTTTTCAAAAAAATAAGTTATATTTTTTATAATATTTTTTTGTAAAATCTATCCGTGTTTTTACCACGTAGCGTGATTATATTGACGTCCTGATTTGGAAAGCTATTTTATTTATATTTTCGTAGAAAGCAATCACTTTGTGGTTTGGCATATTTAAAGAAATGAAAAAATAACTTTGTATAAGACCACGGATATTATTTTAAATTTATGATCGACCGGTTTTGCTTAGCCTAAGCATCATCAGGGTACATAATTAAACTAAAAAAATACATACAGAGGGAGAACAAAATACAAAATAAAATAATATAACAATGATAAAACAATAGAATAACATTTAAATTAAAACAAAGGAACAGAGAGAAATAGACAGATAATATGAATTAAAAGAGATAAAACATCAACTGAGAAGGTTTTTTTTTGTAAAATGATTCTCCAAATATAGTAACACTGAGACGGCTTTTGAAAATTTAAAACTTAAAACTTAGATCGTGAACTGATCGTGAACCCTGTGGTAGTTTGTTATATCAGTGTATAAAAAATAAAACCATAATGTTATTTGCGTCTTTTGACAGTTGACATCTGAAACTTGAAAGTAAAAATGACAGCTGTAAACCACGTGAGCTTATTTTATATAAGGTAGTTCAAACTTCAATACAGATTACCTAAATCGTTTTGAAATCTATAATTCATTGCAGGTTTTTAAAAAAATATTTTGAAAAAAATGCTGCAAAAAGATAATATTTTAGAAACAATTCCTGAAGAGAGAAAAAATCGCCATGCAACAGGCTCATTCAAACCAAGAGCAATCAAAATCACTCACCAATTGTCTTGTTGATCCAATCAGCCAAATCCTCCTGAAGCGGATACAGTTGCCTCGCCTGGGACATGTAGATCTTGTCTTGGTAGTAGGCTGTCACGTCCTCGTCAGTGCAAGGTGTCTGCTTGCCAGCTAGACCACCATCGACATCTGCCCTTTCAAAGCTGCTGCTAAGTCCGCAGCTGCCCTTCCCATTGACAATCATATCAGAATGTCCAATAAACCTGCCCTTTGACTCGTTTTCTTCCACTTGCTTTTGGAAAGTCTGCGATTCTGTTAGGATTTCAGTTTCCTCTGGTCTGGAAATCAGACTAGCTTTCACGTTAATCACAACGTTTTTATCAGCGGATTCTTGCTTATTATCATTCCTGTATTTGACTCCGGGGATTTCTTTGGCGTTTTTGCTGCAGGCCTGCTCGAATGCGCTTCGCACGCATTCAAATGCGTTGGTTCTGTCGAATGAGTTGATGATTCTGTCGTAGTTTCCACTTAATCTTCTCTCGTAGATCTTGTTTGGTACATCTATCTGAGTATGGGCGGATGCTGGTCCCCAGGAAGTCCTGTTTACTCTGGTTGGACCGCTGTTGGCGTGGTACCGATAAGAAGAGTAAGCCATTTTTCAATAGATCAAATCAATCAATATGAAATTTTCATAAGTGGATCAAATCAACAACTCTTCATTGACTTGACAAAACTAGCATTTTATGGCTAGTTCTTTTCTGTTTCGTGATTTTGTAGAATTAACTCTGTAGAATTCTTAAGGAAACATCTGAAACAAGAGAAAAAACAATGCTTAGTAAAAGACCGATTATTTTAATGAGTGTGGTTTGTTTGTTGCTTTGTGGCTTTCTATATTTAGACTTTTTTATATTAACTCCACACGAGGCCCCGAGGGAAATCATTTTCCTATTAGGTTTCAGGGTCTATGTCATCTTCGGGATACTGAGTGGAGGGTTTTTGATCGGTTTGGGAAAAATAATTTCTTCCCAAGACACTACGCAGATGTTCCTAGTTTTTTTTAAATATTTATTTGTTATTATAAAAGTCGTCGTTACGAAGGTGTTCCGAAATTAATTAAATTAGTAGTAAACAAGATATTTATTCCATTCGTCAATTTGTGTTTGATTTAAAAAAAATACAATTTTTGAACTAATAATTTATTTAAGCGTTATTTGTCGCATCCCCTCGCTAATAAGTAAGCTTCATCGGTATATTATATAATATTGATATGTTTAATCTAATTCATAATTAGTTGGTAATATACTGCACTCATTATTTTCAGGTAAAAGCGAAATCGGTAGGCGACAATTTTTTTCAGAAATGAGTACCTAAGCAAAGTGATTGCTTCTTGATAAATCTCAATATTTGTAACGTCAGATTTGTAAAAAATATATAATAATGAAATATTTACAAAACGAATTTTGTAAATGCAACTTTAAGACTCTGTTTATCCACAGATTAGGAACGTCGTCGAATCTACAGACGTTTCTTTCAGTGCAAAATCCAAAGCCGCATAACATAAAAATGGGAACCGTTACCAACCTAAATCAACAAATCTTTCATGAATCGTAAATAGAAAACTGTTTTGTCGGGAGTCAATTTTGTTCTGTACTTTAACATACATACTAAGTAGGTAGATACTACTTGTCTAAACAGTAAATACTGATGTATCCTTTGTAATTTAAATCTCTGGGTTATGACCTCTTAACTATAAAGCAAAGAAATGTTTTGTGAAGCATCAAAAACTCTCGAACGTTGAACTCTGGCTCTAAAAAATCTATATACATAAAACGCCATATTATTTATATTTTCCAATTTCTCAGTAAGAAGAAAATTACGAAAAAAAAAAATCGACATTGGTGACACTTTTTTGAGGCCAAAAAATCTCAGGGGCTTTTAAATTCCCATATTGAAAAGAGTATAACAGGTATACCCTAATTGAACAGGATCTAATAGATATGCCCTCTCTTAACGTGATATAACAGATATGCCTTTTTTGAATAGGGAATAACATAGGAATATGACATATTTAAACATTTTACGGCGAATTCAATATCTGAGAAAGGAATACTCCGATGTTGTTGATATATTTAGTACGTCAATATCACACTATAAGACTACTTATAAGAATACTTAGTATACCTTAGTTTTTTTCATCTAGTAGAGCTAAATTAATTGTAAAAACTATTTAACTCTGAATGAACCTGTTATTCAATATTATTTTTTCTTTCTTGCATAATATTTTTTGCACTGTTTCTGAGAATATTGTTTTAAAAAATGTTAATATTTGTGTATAAAGCCTTTAACAGCGTAAATAAATAAACATGTACGAAAATCCTGTCTTCCAAAAGAGTTTAATACATTGAGTAGGTACTTAACGTAGGTAGGTTGAGTACTTAAGGTTAGAGAAAAACATCACGCAAATCTTGGCTCATTTGAAATTCTAAGGAGGACGTTAACTTATCATTATCGTTACATAAATTTAATACAAGGTTCAAACTCATGTCCACAGATGGGAGTCATGTATGAATGAATTAAAATGTTAAAATTAGTCGAGAGATGTCACCTATCAAAGGAATCTACTTACCGACATTTAATCTAATGTTATGTTCAGTTTTATAAATATCTTTCCTTCGCGTGCAACAATCTCGAACGCGTGATAGAGATCTCCTTTAACTTCGAGGTGCCTATATTTGGTTGACGAAGCTCATTAAATGTAATAAAGGATTTGCACTAGTTTTTTTATAAACGCCTCAAACTGTTCGTTTTTATCGCCCACTCTGCCACTAAAGCTCATCGACATCACTTATAATTTATAACTCTGCCAATCTCGTAGTCCTGTGAGATATGAGAACATTACAATAGCCGAAATTAATTGAGACCAACCCACGTCTACTCGTAGTTACGCAATTCAGGGCCAGTGACTCTGTAAGTTCCTTCAAAGTCCTGCCCCGCTGCTGAGAGTTAAGTTGCAACCTCTCTTTCTGACACATGTAACGTTTATCCGAGGGAGGGATAGGTTACAACGGAGCTATTGGTGGTTTATCTTTATAATCCTAACCTAAAAAAAATACGATGCTGCAATGAAGTAGCTTATTAACTACTAGATTGAAATTACTTAAAAAATGTATTTAATGAAAATTAATAACGCAAATAGGTGGTCGATAGTCCGTTGAGTAGCGCACTACGCTGGCAGTCGGTTGAATCGAATTCGATACTCACAGCGAATACCAAATTTACCAATTTCGTTTCAATACGAGTTATGGCCAGTAGAAATGTTTGAACTATACCTCTGAGATATCACAAAATTTTCAAAAAAATAAAATTTTCAATTTAAAATTATTAAAACTGCCATCAAAAAAGTTTTGTTGCTAAAATTCAATATTTCCGTTGAATTAATCATGCTATTTGTTGAAAGCAAAATGGTATAAAACTCGACTCTAAAACTGTATAAATTTTATTAGGTAGGTTTTGAAAAAATTAAAAATATAAATATAACAACATAAAAATGAAAATAAACGTTTTTTTAATCTGGGACATAGGAATTGAATGGAAAGGTGTTATGTAACTTTACGGTTAACGGTTTACTTTCAAATCGGTGCAGATCGCCCTTCTAGGAATTTCCTATTGAGTGGGCACGATACTTTTTGTCAAAGCTCAAGTTTCATTTCAACATTAAAATCGATCCTCTGCTAATAAATCCCTTTATTTACCGCCTCGGGGTTCGACCCAAGGACCAAGCTTACGAGAACATTATCGCGTATTTTACTGCTTTCTTGTCAGCCATTTTTATGGCCAAACTCAGAACTGTAAAATTAATATTCAACAATGGATGCTCTTGTATTTAAGTGAGGTATTTAATGTTTTGGTATTTCACAAGATATGTGCTGATCGACACACTTAACTCTGCAGTCGGTGCACATGCCGAAATAATGTTGTGTTTATTTGTATAACCACTTTTTCACAGTATTGTTATCAACAAAATATAGGATACAACCTCAAAAACCGTTGAGTTATGTCCTGTTATGTCGCATAACAAAACGTAGTAAGCGGAGTCACCGGAGACGGAAAACATGCTTACATACCGAAAAGTAGTGCGATATTATGTGACAACTTATCGTGTCTCTTTCTCTCTCGCGGTTTACGACGCAAAAACCCGGAGAAAGTGATTTATCGTAAATTAGTAAAGGTTGGGAAAAAAGATTTTGCTCTCTCTCCATATATATTCTTGCTTTGAGGTTACAACGGAACTATCAGTAGTATGCCTATTATGGTGATCTTATCTTTGTAATTCCTCTATGATTTATTAAGATGCTATCTCTCGTCTAACCAATAGGGAAACACGCAAAAATGTACCTTTTAACACTCCTTGCTTAGGGTTTTTAATCCAGTAAAGATCTTTTCCCTAAGAAAACACTAATATAAAAATAAACTCAGTCAAGTAAATAAAACCATCAGATGGTGATAGTAATAAGGCCTAATGAGCCGCAGTACTAGTTAGATAGACATTATGAGGGGTATTTGTATAAGCCCCAGCTAGTTAGTAGAGGATTACGAAAGAATCCATAAAATCAAAAAAAAAACCTTTTAACGCGTCCGTCAATTATATCAAAAACTTATTTTAATGGCAGTGTAAATAAAACACCACAAAAAGTAATAATTATAACTATTCTGAGACGTGCGTTATAATTAACAAAAAAAAAACATCGGTTTTGTTATTTCGAAAATACAACCGCACAACAATGAGACGATATTTCTTCGACGGAGTTATAAACAATCGTGAACAGCCATATTTGTAAAATTCAATGCCAATGTGATGTTACGTAATTTTGCCATTTTTGTAGACGTGCGTAGTACCTACTTCTTACCGACCGCTAAACTTTTATTTTATTTATTTCTGGCTGGCAATACTGACATCGGTCCAGAAATATTCGAATCATTAATATTACCACCAAGGTTAAGTTCATCGGAACACTTTGTAAAAAAAGAGCCGATCATTACGATTTTTAACTATACGGGGAGTTATTGATGGGGGATTTTGATGTAGGGGCGCGTTTTCACATCATTTGAGTTTTATGAGTCTTTGAAGTTGCGATAAAGAAGAAATTGTTGAAAATGGACCACTTCGTGTGACTAAAAATTGTACTTTTTACAGTTTACCTGCCCGGAGGCAGTTAAACGATGAGATCTCTTTTAGAAGATTGGTGTGATTTGTGAGAGATAAGGCGAGAAAAGGAAGAGAATGATTTTTAAGTATCTGGATATTTAGAACTGGTAATCAAACATAGCTTACACCAATTCAAGCTTCTCCCTTCAGCCTTACAATAAACTGAAACAACATGGGAATGTTATAGTTCTACTGGCTCCGGAAATTTAAAGTCTTGAACAGTATCACATAAAAATTGTAGGCATGCGCATTTGTTCAAATTTAACGTCCTACGTCAATGGTATAAATCTAAATTCTTACGTTTCAGTATCGAATAGAAACGTGCTGTAGTTTAGAAAAAATTCACTTCAGAAAGATACATCAGTGGTGTAAGACAAACTACCAGGCAAAATGGAGAAACCAATTTTACAAACATTATTTAAAATGTGATGTATGTTAAGTATGTACCTACTTCGTTCGTTTTGAAAAATTAAATTAAACTGTCTTGTAAGAAAACATTTCGGAGCATCATTGTTACATCACAGAATGGGCGAATACTCGAGAATTGGTATTTTTTAATATCCACCCACGGAGTGGATTCCTCGCCGTATTACCAGCCTACGAATCACACCAGATTATTCAAAAATATTAGAAGCACGAGTTGATTTGAAAAATGTGAATATATTTCATAAACAAAACTTTGAGGCGACATAGCATTCCAAAAACAAAGGGGTTTGCCCGAGATTAATTCTGATAAATCAGCAAAAATAAATTCGAATGTTTTTCGAGGATGCATCCTGGGTGTAAGTAATTTAAATTTTAGATTAATAAAAAATGACCCTTACCATTCACATTCTTACTGTAGAACGATTTACAAAATTTCCATATCGATTTTAAACCGTAACATAGCGGTATGGATCTATTTTTATTTTTCCACGCGATGAATTAGTTACTTCCTGAGATCTGATATGCTTTTAAAAACATTTAAGATTATAACAATATGTTCATCAGAATTAATTCAAATTACACCGCGGGTAGAACACCCTTCTAGGAATGCTACAGTAAACTCGACTCTATGCCCACCTTGTAGCGAACATTCGTTTTTTCAAACCGTATTTTGGCCTTGTGTGGTTTTTGACTCAGTCGTTGCTCGAAAATTGGCGGATAGAGACGTCAGATCTGTGTCTATCATCATCGTGAACTTTTCATTTTTTTTGACGATTACTTAGTGAAATAGTATGTTTTTTCAACATATTGACTTCACTTACCTGTAAATAAAAGGTTATTTTATCTTTTCAGTCATTTAATAGAACACGAACGAATGCAAATGAATTTTGGTCTATTTTGAAGTCTCCACCCTTTTTTTTAACCCCCCATCATTGATTTATTTCTATGTTAGTATATCCTCTTGAAATATCATTAAATTATAAAGCAATGAAGATAATTTAGTAGGTATGCAGGTATATAGTACAATCAAATACGTAATTTATAGAACTTTGACTGTTTTTTGTATCTAAGAAACTAACTAGGAGAATATGATTTATTCGACAGTAAGATAATCATTTCCACGTTACAGCCAATCAAATGCTTGAGATAGGTCACCGGAATAACAGAAAATAATGTTTTTATTTTTAAATTAGTTACTTAACCGAGTGGTCCAAAGCGTTGGGTTCCCACCCAGGCACCGCGGGTTCTACCTTCTGCTAGCCTTAAATCCTCAAGCAACATTATCCGCTTATATTGACGGGAGTAGAATTATTTCAAATAAAACTGTCAGGTTATTATCAATTAGTAACCAATAAAGCTTAGTCTGCAGCGAGGGAGTTTGCAATGTTCTACGAAGGGGGGAAACGTAAAAGTGGGTAAGTCCTAACCCTTTGACTGGAGCAGTCGTTGCGGGTCTTCTTCTCGGAGCATTGTTCGGAGTAACACCCTTGAGGAAGTCAATCACACTGAGAGAAGCCCCACAATACTCGCTTTCAGTTCCTGTATTTTTACTCATAGAGTTATACGTTTGTGTCTTTACTTAGGATACTGTGGTTAATAACAGCGTATATTGTATGAGGAGAAAAGTACATTTTAAATCATTCTCTCAAAGAAACAGTAGAAGAGTTTGATACCTAAACTTTTTACACATTGCAGAAACTACAGGAAAAAGCTTTTTGATTTATGCGAAAAGTTGGCGTGACAGGCACTCTAAAATATCTGCCTAGGTAGATACTGATACAGAAAATGTTAAAAAGTCAAATATTTGAGCGTTGGGCGAGTGTACGGGCGCCGTGGCAGGCGAGCACTTTCCGAAGCGGCCTGCTCCAATTGCGCCTGAATAAGACCAGACCTGATCTGGCTCAGCAGTGAGAAACCATCCATTATCATTTTTAAATGATTGTCATTTCCATTACTTCCGCGATGTCTATTCTACAGATTTCACAAATCATTATTGTCTAAGAAATCGCCTTATAAGTAGTCTGCTCACTTATATTAAATAAATGATAGTCGCCTCAGTAACCCAGTTACACCAAGGAGTGGTTTATTCTCTAAATCAGTTTAGATTTGTGGTTTCACGGTCGGCTGCAGTGTTAAAGCTCTTCCAATATTATATTCCAAGAATATTGTTTCGCTCTTTGCCATTTCTCCTACAAATTAAATCATTACGAAGAGTCAGAACTCAAAATACACACTTTGTAGGATTCTGATACAAGCAATACTACAAATGAGGCTTGTAGAAACAAACACGGCAAAGTCCACCGATAATGGAAAATGAGTTAAATATGAGGTTCGAAAGAGTAAAAAAAATACTTCATGATGCAATGTTGCTTTCTTAACAAACACGGCTCTAAACCATTTATTTTTACGGATTAAAATTGAGTTCCATAACAAACTCGGCAAAGTCCACTTCTTTCCAAATCAAAGACGGCAGTTTTCAAACGGACCAATAGGAGCGTTGTAAATAGCTGTTTTCAAGATGGCGGTTTGTTGTTGTAAAAAATTGTTTTTGTAAAAGTTGAGATATTGACAATTTCGCAAATTACCGAAAATGTCCGCTGACGTGCATGTTGAACTTTTGTTTCTTGTTATTTTTTATGGACATAATTTTTTTAGTTACTAAACAGCATAGTGGTAAAATAAATGAGTTTTTACTTACGATTTAGAGTTTTATTGAATAATATGATTACTTTATTAGTAGTTATTGTAATGTCATTAATATTGTAGAAATCATTGCTGTATGAAAAACAAAAATGAATCAATGATAATTCCAAGCAACATAGAACCCGGAAAAGTTGTTTTGAAATCGTTAAAAGTAAGAGATGTCAACTATCTTTTGACCAAGCATTTCGGTGATAACTGGAGAAATCTTCCTGCTCTTGAATATTATTCCGCATTCATATCTTATTAAATCTTTAAAACAAATTTATATAAAAAAAAATATCAGAATAATAGTTATTATTCTTTTTCTAATTTTTCTTTCGATTTTTAGTTTTTTTTTTTTTTTAATTATTAATTAGGTCACCATAACTTACAAACTTTTTCAAAATATTTTGTGAGATATTATTGTTTTGTATTTCTATCAAAATAAATAATTTTTTAAATGTAAAACTATTTTGTTACTGACTTTGACTGCAACCTTGTGAAAAAACGTGTCCATTTCAAAACTGGCAAAGTCCAGTTGTGTTGATAACAAAAGCGGCAGTTGTCAAATGTGAACAACAAACACGGCAAAGTCCACTAATAATTTGAATATATTTTTTGTTTCGCACCAGTTAAACTAATGTATCAAGAAGAAAATTAATGTTTTTAGTAGGTACTATTTGTCGAATTTATTTTAGTGACAGTATCACAAGTAATTTTTAAATTAAACGTTTTTTGTTCTTCCTCGAAAACTGTAGTCAATGGACTTAGCCGTGTTTGTTTCTACAGGCCTCAAATGATTTATCTGTTAATTTTATACGGTGTGAATACAATTCTTAAATGTTATCTTTTCAATTCTATACGAAATACATACTGGAATTTTAAGGTAGGACGTTCCAAAAATCCTTCGCTGGTCACTTAAAAGTGTACATATTAAGGTCATTTTAGTACATACGTATTTTATAGAATTAAAAATATTACATATTATAGTATTTACGGATAAATCATTTACAGTTTTGCTTGTATTAGAATCATACGAAGTGATGTTTAGGCCATTTTCGAGTGCTGAATCGTAAAATGTTTGAACTATGAAGTATGAAAAAAATGAAGTTCACTCGAAGATATAAACTTAACCAAAAAAGCGAAACGAAGTTGTGTTATAGGTATCGCAGCGAATGTTTAGTCGAACACAGTAGACACGCAGGTGCATTGTTTATTTAAAATAAAATTAAAATAAACTGGGAAAAGTTTCCGAAAAATCAAATATTTTAATCTTTTTTGACAAAAAGTACTCCACGAGAGTCCCACATGCTCTGGACTAGAATATGGCATCTCCAATTGGGTTTTTTGTGAGACTGAAGGTAGTCGGAAGGGCAAGGAGATGAGGAATCGGAAGATTGGGAAGTACTTGGCTATTCAGATCTGGCCACCAAACATGGCTAAAGCTATTTTAAGCAATTTTTAGATTCTGAATGGTGGTCTTTCACCAAGGCGATGCTAAGAGTATCTGCCACTTTGGAATTTTATATTTTATTTTATATTAATTAAGTGAGTAATAACACATGTTCATTAATTGACATTTATTAGCGCAAGCCGGGATTTGAACCCACGACCTCTGAATTCGTAGTCGAGGATCTTAACCGCTCGACCACAAAGTCTGTCGAGTGGTTAATTCGACTACACCTACACAGTTATTACGCTACGATCGATCAATCAAAAAAATTTTAACGATTTTTAATCAAAAACGCCAATCGATTTTTTTTTATCTGGTTGCTGGAGGTCATTGATATCTTCACTTCAATTAGATTTAACCTAAGGAAGTAAAGATTTCTTCTCATCTTTTACATTCCATAAAACATCACAAATCCCACCGTCAAAGTCTAAATTCCCCGAAATAGACTTAAAGCAACATTTAATATCTTTTCTCCTTTAATCTTAGACGTATAAAGAAAAAATAAACATGTAATGCACGCAATGCATTAAACATCACAGCATGTTAAACAGGATAAAAGGATGATATCCAGATATTTGTAGATTGTAGGACAAAAAGATAAATTCAATGTTTATTTTTTAAACTACATTGTAAAAACAATTAAAGAACTTTAACGGACATCCACACAAGCGATCTAATTTGCATAAAAGTTAATAATAAAATTTTATCAAAGACCTAAGCTTAGTCGCAGAAAAACGAAAAAGTAACTTTCACACGACTAATGTCAACTGTATACAACACGCTAGTTGTTTGAAGCACCTTTCATTGAAGCGTTGAAAAAACAAACACAGCATTTCCACTTGATGTCTATGTTTAAAAATGTGATATCAAACGATTTCTGGCCTGAGGCGATGTAATTCATTATCACGTGTTTTTGGTTTGAAAATTTGATTGCCTAGAAATATTATAGAGGTTTTAATTTAATACTGCGAGTTGACCTTTGCTTTAACCGGATTTTTTTAGCGAGTTTTTTAAAACCTTAGAAAAAATGTTGAATAAAAATGTTAAAATGTTTCAGGCTTGTAAACAGTGTAAAATTTTCTACTTACGAACCCTTTTTAGAATTTAGTATTGTATATAAAATGTGGAAATTTAGTTTTTTAGACTCTGACCGGAATCTTTTTATTATCTTTGCCTGAGCTTAACAAAATTAAATTAAATAAAACATTATTTTTGGTGATGTTTTTTTTATAAGTAGATAGCGTCGAGTGGCAATTTCTACCTTATCGCCACCAGCGTAAGGAATGGGCGCTTTCTTTCAAGTTGGTTCGATTAGATCGCCTTATGGAAGTACATTTTTTTTTCTATTTTCAACGTTAAATATCTTCTACCGATATAACTTAAATCACTAACTACATCAAAACCTAATACTTGACTTGATTATCTTTCTAATATATATATTTATACGAGTATATATGTTTGGCTCTATATGTCATTGCTGTAATTGATATTGGTTGTGCTATTCTAATGTTTAAAATTTCGTGTGAAATTTGTTGTAATTGGACCATTGTCAGTGAATTGATAAATAACATCATCAATGAGATTCTGTTAAATAAAAGCATATAAACGTTTTCAAGAAATTTAAGAATTTTTTCATAAAGGTCAGATAATATATTTCCGTACAGTAGATTTCCAAATAATACTAGTAGGAATGTACCGGCCCCCTTGAATTGAGGATTACACCGACTTTTCGTTCACACGTGGATTTGTCTAGTTTATTCTTAATCCATTCACCCTTCGTCTTCGAGTAGTACACCCAGAAATATCACGGTGTATTTTTGTGTAAACAAGTGCATTGAAACCATTGGTGGCGAACACAACGAAGAAATACTAATAATTTGTTGAAATATGGAAAGAAGGGATTCAAATAATTCTCTATTAGGGGTAAAAGGGCTCCAGAAATATTATTAAAATAGTACCACACCAATATGACAAGATTTTGCACGTTGAAACTATGTACACCATGTAGTTGAGGAATACAATAACCATAGAAAAGTGTTTTTATAGTTAGAACAGACTCTAATACAAGAACAACAGTAAAATACTTGAATACGAGTACAAGTGACGTAGTACCGTGTTCTTCGATTTCAATGTGGTATAATATCGTCGCCGGAAAGGCAAAAGGGCTGAAGCGCCATGTTGAAAAGTCTACACCGGATCAATTTGATTTTTTTGTTTTACAATAAAATTCGTGACTCTTCAGTACCTAGTTTGATTTTGAAACTCAATGCTCTCACTGAATTACCTGAAGCGACAAAAGGCTAAAAAAGTCCCAAACTTGTGTCGTTTGAGTCAAGCCTTCACCTAGATGGTAAATATATTTTAGACGACTGAAGGAAGATTTTTTGATTCTGAAGACACAAAAGTCTTCAGAATCAAAAGAGAGTCAGAGCATTCGATGCAGAAAAAAAACTGATCAAAACTGCATATTTAACTTATTTTTGACCAAAGTATCGATTAAGCCCTTTTTTCCTTTCCAACGACGATATGACATGAAATTTATACCAAAATAGTTCATTGTTTACCCCCAAAACATATAGATATTTCAATACAACTTTAGTGATCGTATATATTTTTGTAATTAATTGGACTTAATGAGAATTCCATGGACCAGTAGAAATATCACCCTACCATGGAAACTTCATATTGATAAACGAATATGGAAATGTAGGTATGCATATAAGTAATTTATAGCATTTATGTATTTATATTAGCTGCATGGTTGACAAAATGGTTTCGTGACTAGAACGCTTTGAAAGTTTTTTTGTTGGTAATCCGTCGTTACGAAATAGGATGATAACATTGGGCGTAACTAATAACAGTCACGATTAAGGTGGTATCTTAGAATAACATGATAAGGTTGAATGTCTCATACGAGAAAGGATGTCCAATAAAGGCAAGATCAAGTTAACTAGATATTCAAGTTCCCCATGTCAAAAACCCCAGCTGTAATGGAAAATCAGGAATGAACAGATGATTCAATATGGAAACATGACCACGGCGGAAAAGTTTGGCATTATTTTCACTGCGACTAAAACTGTCATTTTAAATCTAAAAGCATAGATAACTTTTCTTTAAACTGTAGGTACCTAAGACAATTTTACATGAGCCGTATGCAGAATTAATCAAATATTTACGGAGATGGGGTTGACATAACTATGAATCAATATCAACATATACTCGTATAAACAAATAGGTACGCTTTATTTTGGTACTGCCGAAGCAAGTAGAGCTAGAATAATATTTTAAGATATGCAGGTACTACCTAGCCATGCTGAGTTCATAAATAATTTATTGAATTATAAACTATTATAATTCTTTGTAATCCCTACAATATTTCGTAATCTTGTTTAATCTTTTCACCTTATCTTCATTTTTAAATCATTAAAAAAGGTGAAATTATTTTATTTTATTTGTGTATTATTACTTTATTATTTTTTTTGTGTGTAATACTTAATCGTTATTATTTAAATGCAACTACCATACCATAATTATTTTTTTTTCCATTTATATGGTTTCATTTTCCCGTTTGCACATTAGTTATGTTAAAGTTTTATGTTTGTGTACCAATTGTGTTGAATTTTTATGTTTCTATTTTAAATGTAATTTTAAAAAGTTAAGTTAAGAAATACCAACAACAAAATTTTCTAAACTTGAGTTGGCATGCTACAAAATATTAACTAACGAGCTACCACTGATCTTGTTCTAATTTCAAGGGTTCCCTTTTGAAGGGAGAGAAACGGGAGATTAAACACATGGAGTCGGGGCGGTGTTCCAAAAGGATGGCTTTAGAGACACTCCTAAATAAAGTTAAGAAACGAACAGACCTTTTACAAAAACATATTGACTATTAAAACAACATTTAAATAAAGGTATGGCAGACAGAGACAGGAGTAAACATGTCTGTGTTATTTATACGCGTTGGTCTACGCCAAATTAAAAAGTGCTTCCTTCCTGTTACGACGGCATGAGTAAAGGCAACAGAAAAGACACATACCAAATCGTCATTTCACACCTACTACTAACTTTACGGTAATGGCACTAGCAAAATGTTTCGTCAAATCCAGGGGCGGATTTCACCATTTGGGGGCCCGTCTCGCTTCAGCAATTTGAATTAAAATTAACTAGGTACCTAAAATGACATATAAGACATATAACACATAACACCTTTGATCATCTCAGATATTATTTTCTGACCTTTTCTAACCACTTTGTTTCACTTAATGTCTGTTGGCGCATATGACAGTGTGAAACTGTGAAGCATTTCGTGAAATTAAAAACAAATGGCAGAATATTTGTAATTCGACTATCCATTGTGAGTTGCTGGTATTATTTATTCATACAGTTTTCTGGTTATGAGAAAATGAGGCTAAGGTAAAAGTGCGTTGCATCATTCAGTATTATAAATAAACCTAAAAAGACGAGAAAAAACGTCTCTTAAGACACATATGAAAACGCATACTACTTATTATCTTCAAAGTGTACTAAGTATGTAACACTTTTTATTAAATATTCTGCAAACACGTGAACAAAAAATTATGAACGGTAATTTATAAGAACAAGTTAATGAGTTTGTAAGAGACGAGAATACTATATACAGGGTACATCAGATCGAACCTGAGAGACTTTAACCAGCAATTCGTGAACATATTTGAAGTAAAAAATTTAGATGGCATTTTGGTCTCCGATGACTTTAAAAAAAAATATATGTGAATATAATTTTGTCACATATCGCTACTGATCACAAAGCAATCACCTTTACATATATTTATTTTTAATTATTTATGAAATTAACTCCCATGCCCTAAAACCGAAAAATAACAAACATAAATACCAACTATAATTTTGCTAATATCATGTCCTTTAAGTGCAAAGCTAAATCTTTTACCAAACTAGAAATAAATAAAGAAATATTGTTTTTATCTGATGTGACTTGCCAGGTAAGTGTGATTCTGTATATTATCTTTTAATAATGATACCTTTTTTTTTCAAATATAATATAGAACTATTCCATTAGAAGCATAATTTTGTGTACGGAAAAGGAGTGTACATTAATTATTATTGATTAAAAAATATGCTATGGTACATATTGTTAGTAAATGCCATATAAAGAGACATTCATTCAATTCAATTGGAGACATTTTTATTGTGGAGAATGTTTTTTAAATATTTCTTAATAGAGTTAAATAGTTGGGTTTTAACAATGCTTCTGATTTTTTCTGGTAGTCGATTGAAAAAAGATCGTCCTTAGTAATTATAATGAAGTTGAGCAAATGAACTATTTCATTTTGGGAATGAAAAAATATATTTAAGTCAAGTTCGGTTTTCAGTTAAAAAATGTTAATAAGCCATAGATTATATATTATGTAGTTAATAAATGGTAGAGCCCACGAATTTAGATTTGTACAGCGCGCTTGAGGTGATTTTTCACAAAAACGACACTTTATACAAATTATGAAAATATTATTATGAATGCGATGGTCACTAATAAAACGCTGTGGAAGGAATCGAGGCTAGCAGTCCACAACATAGTTCTGATTCCAGCCCTGATGTATGGCAGTGCGACATGGACAGTTAGTTTTTCTCTGTGTGTTTTATCATACGAGACCTTCGTTGTAATGGCATTTGCTGCAAAAAATATCTACGCACAAAGAAAAGCAATAACACTGTTAGTCAGTTTTCTTTCAAATCGGTATAGATCACGCTTCTTGGAATTATCAGTTCATTTTACCTATCAATTCCTTCCAGAACTTGTTCGTTCTGAGTGGGCATCTACTAGGATCTATGTCGGAAAATATAATAAAAATAATTCACACTGAGATGTTTATAAGAAGAAAAGATAAAATGTATTCATCGTGTCATCTGTAATAATGCAGTTCGTAAGGTTGTTAATAATGAGCCACTTACATTATGATTTAAAAAAAATCAGGCAAGAAGTATTTCCAGGGCAGTTAGTGTTTTTTTAAGCTTTAAAATCGTATTTTTTAAATTGAATATATTACGGTTTTAATACCTACGTATTCGAAGTATATGGACTGTGTTTTGGTCAAAGGTGTCATTCCACTTTTTTTTGGAAGCAAACTTATGTCTAGTGATTTAAACCACTGTCACATTTTTATACTGTCGCAAATCGATAACTAGCGCCATTATTTTTTTTTACCGTTACCACCTCAAATAACCCCGTTAACCACCGATTCTCGGTCCGTTTCAGCATTTGATCAAATTATAATCAGGTGTAGCCATAACAGCATGACTGTTATGTTATCACTAAAGTCTAATTTTGTATTCGAAAATTAGGGAATAACGCCCTTGACCAAAATATAGTCGATATTTTAATAAACCGGAAAAGTGATCTTTATCAAAGTTTGAACAGCAATATTCATTATTATTAAAAGCTGTTTTTGTTGTCCCATCTATCAGTTAACTGTCAAAAGATATAACCAATATCGAGTTATATTTTTGAAACTTGGATCTAACCAACTCTCGAACATTTCAATATCGTAGAAAAAAATCAAATGGTAAAATAATAATTATAATTTCTTAAAAACAACACGTATGAGTATAGGCTAAAAGCGTCAATTTCATTGTTTTGATATTAAAAGGTGATGCAGCGTGGTTATATTGAGAAATATTCGTTACGAATATTTAAAAAAAAAAAAAAAAAAAAAATAGCATAAAAAAATCGAGTAATTATGCCATAGTGACATTGTAAGCCAAAATTTATAATTAAAAATTTATTTATAAAAATTAAAAAAAAAACATTTCAGTATTCTGATTAGAATCTCCAATGGCGAATCGACTCCTAGGCCTCAGACAAGCCAGCGATTATCTGTTCAAGAAAGATTTTGGATATTTGAAAATGTTTGATCAATTCTACCAGAATAAAGGTAAATTTGAGCCGATGTATCTGTTCATTGATGGTGCCTTATGAAATTGTGTTGATAAATATATTAAGCATTATATCATGGCTTTTGTATTTCGCTTTTAATAAAATACCAAAAAAAAAAATGTTTTGACGCAGTTTTTTTTTTTTTTTGTAAACGCAGTAAGTCAAATTAAAATATATGCAAGTGGCCTATTTATCTCGAAGTCGAGATTATCGTCTGCATTCAGATCACGAGCTCCGGACCGTCGGCCGCTCTCCCCGGTTTTTCATTATACCATTATACGTGCTAGACTGCTAGCTGCTAGATATTGGTACAGACTACAGTCGCAGCATCTTCGTCTCGGCCGGATGTCGAGGGCTTTATCAACGCATCTGCGGACATGGCGGATGGGAGGCGTAACGGATTAAGAAGTTAATAAACAGTGGGACAGATTTAATATTACGAAGAATGAAATATGCGACAGGAAATTTAATTCATTACAGTATCTCTTTAAAGGTATAACATAATGATAGGTGGTTAGGCGCTGTCTCCGGTTGAGAAGGTTTCGGTTCGATTCTCGACGAAGTGCAAAATATATTGACAATTATAACTTTATTTTTATTTTTTTATAGCGAATACCGCACAAGAGTCTCAACTGCTCCCAACCGTCTAGAGCCAGTGAACCTATGGTATCCCTTATTGGGGTATGTTGTGAGGTTGAAGGTAGTTGGGAGGGGAAAGAGATGGGGAAGAGAAAGGATGGGAAGTACCTAGCTGTTCAGGTCTGGTCACCAAACACGGCTAAAGTCATTTCAAGCAGCGTTTCAATCCTGAATGGTGGTCTTTCACCAGGGCGATACTTAGAGTATCTACCACTCTGGAACGTGCCGCAAATATACTTTTTATTATTTTTATACGAATTAAATGTGTTATGACACATTAAAAAATGAAAGTTATTTGCGCACGCCGGGTTTGAACCCGCGACCTCTGGATTCGTAGTAGGGCGTCTTGCCACTCGACCACGCAGGCTGTCAAACTAATTATTTTTATGGGTGTAGGTATCTTGGCGAATGCTCAGTCGAACACAGTACTCTTACTAAAACGTTTTTAACGTACTATTCGACTTCATAAACAAAACTATGAAATTTTAAAAGGTCATGTTGAATGTAATAAAAATAACACACTGTACAATTTTTTGATGATCGCATTCACTCCCTTTCTCGCCTCTTTCCCATCTCCTTCTCTTCCCCACTCCATTCAGTCTCACAACATGCCCCAATTAGGGATGCCATAGTTCCACTGGCTCCGGAAAGTTGAGACTCTTGTGCGATATTCACATAAAAAACAGGCGTAAGCAAGACAAAAGTTTCTCAGTGACTTTTGCCAAAGATATCACTGTCGGAAGTGTATATTCTATTAGCACCAATACACACAATCCTAAGCTTGTGTTGTTTGATTGAACTCTAATTGCGCGATCTATAAAATAAAATGCTTATTCTTCAAGGGAAAAGTATCTTTCAAATAATGAAAAGCAAAATAATTCATTACAAACTTTATAATGTTCTTTTTTTAATGTATGAATGGTCGAGGCAAAAGCTTCCAAAGTTTAAGTATTTTTTTGTTGTTGAATGGACGTAAATTGTTGTCGGTTTAATGGAAATTGAAAAGAAGAATAGACAGGCAATTCTTTTATGAGGTTGTAAATGTATTAATTATAAATATGTAAAAGATGCATACAAGATAAGAAGTATCGAAAGATTCCATATAAAAAGATTATCAGGTTTCGTTGAAGTTAAATAATGATTTATTTATCCACAGTGCATTATTATGCGAATATCAATAACGTTATAAATATAACGTCATTGGTGAATAATATTTATCATTTTGTGGAATTTCTCGGGGAAAATTTAATCGTATTGAGCTTTACTTTCACTCAAGAGGTGAAAAATGAATTCATTTAAGAATGTAGAGTGAAAAGTAAAAAACCTTAATTTATATTCAATTATTCAATGAACGAAGAAAAGAGTGTCAGCAGAATAGAAGAAGTTGGTATATTGTATGATACATTGTTTCAATGTGAATAGTTTTGTCCAAACACCGCGCGGCGGGCATTAGAGGCAGTTCCCAAAAAAACAAATTATTATTTTAGCAGTCAAAAGGGCAAAATGAAGTACTTACATGAAATCGCGTGTGGCCATAATAATACACCCGGCCCTTTCCATTAATGTTCAACTACTGCTAACTAATGCAAATGTGTGCCAAGACAGAGTTTTTGTTGGACGATTTGATTAATTACGTCACTTAATATATTCATTATATTGAGTTTTTACAAATTGTTCACACCTGAATGAGAACAATCCAATTATAAAAAGTCAATTAAAAGATACACAGTAAAAAAAAGATAGTATGAACATATTTTCGAAAAACAATTTAAAAAAAGTGAATTATTTTATTTTTTACTGTTTTTTAGGCTGCCTTGGTAAAACTGTATACATTATTGACGCAATATCAATGTCAGCACATCCATATTATTTGTCGCTTTTTACAAGTTGTGTGGCCGTCCATCCTCTATGTCTACCTACGTGTAACTGGCGTGATGGTTAGTTAGATAGTTCAACAATTTAATTTAAAGAGACTTTCGATAATAAATAATCTTGTCGCTATAAAAAATAACAAAAATAGGTCATTTTAAAGACCTTCAAAGATTTTTTTAAACCTTGAAATCATAGAGTTATATAAATAGAGTAGCCATTACGGAGAATTTAAATCGTGTTCCATTTAGTTCTGGGGAAGTATGCGGTGCGGAGAGGGGACTCTCCCGTTCAACAGTGGATCCACTTTTTTCCCTTCGACAGCCGAACGATGTTCACGAACTATACCAACATTAACCAAACGTACTAGACGTGGAAACGCTACGACAGTTTTTGAAGAAACCCTGTTCTCGCTTAACCAGAAGTTATTTTAATGATATTAACACGTTTTCCTAGGAAATGTTACTACGTCAGCTTTACCTAACTTTTTCGCGATGTTTTTTGCAGTAACGCAACACATTTCGATACAAGCATACGTCAAACGCCGACGATGGTTGTAGGTCGACTCAAGTGGTGGGATAGTAGGTGGATAGATCAACCTCTAAAAGGTTTTTTGTTAAGTCTCATCTAATAATAATACATCTGTGCTGGAAACACGATTTAAAGATCTGCCGGCCGATGTTTTTACAAGCACTAAAGTTATGTATATGATATAATATTTTTCCTTTATTTGGAACACGTCACCCAAAGGAACAATGTGTTGTATTTCATATGAACAATAATAACTTATTAGCAGACATCAATCATGTCCATAAGACAAAGGATACAATCTTTACAGCCATAGTGCTGATAACTCCGTTATAACCTCTCCCTCTTTCTCATAAACGACGCACGTAACAGAAAGAGGGGCTCAAACGGACATCTCCTTGGCAGGACCATAAGTAGCCTACCCATGGGAAAATAAATTATGGCACTTTGTTTCTTCTTCTGAGCCATTCTGAAATCCTGGTATTTTCGTTTGGTTCTTTTGGACAGTTGAGCGGATTTATGATGAAGGGTACACGGGCACAAAATTCCTAAAGAGGTCTAGTGGGAATGCGACTGATTTTCAATTCATGAATGTAGGCTCAAATACAAATGAATATCGCATAAAGGTTAAAAGCTAGGTCTTAAGAAAATGCATACTTCTTCGTGACCATCGTTCGGCTGTCGAACGCAAGAGTCCCCTCTCTGCACCACATACCTCCCCCGAACTAAATGGAACATGGTTTCAAGTCTCCGTGCTGCCTACTTTATTTATATAACACTATGGTTTCAAGGTTTAAAAAAACCTTTGAAGGTCTTCAAAATTACCTATTTTTTATAGTGGCAGGATTATTTACTACTACGTAACCTTAAATCATTTCCTTTAGACCACTCGGCCACAACTAGGTTCATTAAATACTTTACATATTTTGTAAACTTTACGATTCAGTAATGTAATTTTAGTTGACTGCAAGGAGATAATGCGGTCTCAAGTCACCTTGACTCATTAGCTGTAAGGTATAAACTATAATGTACAACTCAGTGCTCGCTAATTAAACTTGACTTATTGAAACCTGCCCGGGAGTCGAACCCTGGGGCTCTTGGTCAAAAGCTGCACTCGCTAAGGCCACCGGGCAATGCATATACGAGTATATGCTTAATATGTTGAAACATTGTGTAGAACTTTACTATGGGAAAAAGAACACGGGGTGACAAGTGCAATGTCGTTTGTATTATAAGATATTTGCACACTTTGCTACGTTTAAATTCAATACAGGTTGTCACACTTAACTTTGCAGGTGACCAAACTAACGATCCATCCATCACCCCGTTTCCCCGAGAGGATGGACCGCCGCATAGCTCTGTTTTAGCACACGTTATTTGCTTCATTGACATTCATCTTACATACTCTACATACTCTACTATTATGGTCGTGACGTGACTCGACGTAAGTATTTGATTCACTTGGTCGTGCCGTGTCACGCCACTTGCGACGTCACTGCCTGCAAAGTTAAGCGTGTCGGCGCTTTGAATTTCAATCCTCTTCATTCGCATTTAATAATTTAAAAAAAAATAGTAAAAAGAATTTCGAGTCAATCTTATTTTTATGACAATTAAATAAAATTTTCAAAGCTTCATAGCTCATGATGGAAATGACCCCAGTAATTAAAAAATAAAGTTATTGTACATACTAGGGAGAAAAATCACGGAATGTATCTTGACTTGCAAAGAAAAAATATTAGTTGCTTTGATGCAACCATTTCAAATATAGAATAATGTCTGCTGAAATACACTATAGGTAGGTATTTTCTCAGGTAGGTAGGGATTTTAAAAGATTATTTTTTAAATTTGATAATTTCTATTAACATCAGTTCCAAATTTGAAAAGTTCACACTCGTACGGCCGTACGTGCACACAAAGGAAACTATTTATAGTTATTTGAGGTGTACCTGAGGAATTTCACGTTAATTAAAATATCGTAGATCAATCGTTGATCCGTTATGAAGTGTGCCAGAGAAATTAATTTTATTTTCGTAACTTTTACATTATGAACCTCGGCCCGGTGCACACATCAGGGTTTTTTCCGCTGCGGCTCCGCAAGTGGGGTATCTGCGCCGAACTGCGGAAACGCAGCGGAATAAACCCTGACTTGTGCATCGTGCCTGACAATCACAGTTTTAATAGCCGCCTTGCCTCCAGATATGTCGAGCGTTCTTTAATTAATTGGTCGTCGGATCGAAAAGCAATATGAATAATTGGTATGTAGATATCTATTTACAAAGCTGGGAAATTGTTTTGAAAGGTGTCAGCCATTATATCGCGGATGTCGAACGCTGAATCTTGGTGCCCGTTATCTATAAGCAAATTGTTACAAAAAATAATTTAAAAAATACACCCATTTTATTTTATATTATTTTTTTTATTTTTTTTTTTCTTAAGTAAAATAAACATTCCCGGGTTAAAAATAACCTGACAATATTTGTAAAACTCCTACTGCCATCTTGATAAGCGGAAGATGTTGCTTGTGCAACGATGGAGGACTTAGCTAGCAGAGGATTTGAACCCACGACGCCCGGATGAGTATCCGTCGCGTTTGTCCACTCAGCTACTAACCGGTTGATCTGGCCCAAACTTGATTTTCCGCTTTTGAGTGATAAACTTATTGACTCCGTGCCCAAAGGCCGCGAGTTTGAAACCCGGCGTGGGCAAATAAAAAATATTTCATACACAAATATATAATTCAAATAAAAACGATGTCTTAAGTATTTGATTCACTTGATCGTGCTATATCTTCCTGGAGTGTCCCCGACTACTTATTGTATCCACTAGCAGTTCATATATTATTCTTCTGATCTTCTTCTCTCCGTCCATCCGATTTACAAATTATTTATTCAGATGGTTTATTATTTTTGAATGCTTTTATTTAATTTGAGAATACATAAAGTTATCTGAACATTTTGACATATCACGCAAGTACTTTGTTGCATTAATCAGTGAACTTTCTGATAGTAAATGTTTGGCATACCTTTTTTAATCTTGTTCACATATTACCCTTATATCTTTTTTGCGTGATTTTTTAATCTCTTCGTCGTTAAGACGGTCTCACATGGTTTTAATGTTTTTATTAATATTAATATTTTTTCTATGTTTTTATTTAATTTGAGAAAACATACAGTTGTATAAACATTTTGACATATCACGTGAATATTTTGTTGTAAACCAGTGAAATTTTCGATAATTAATGTTTGGCATACCTTTCTTATTCTTGTTCACACATTAACTTTATGTCTGTTTTACATGATTTTCGTTGTTAAGATAGTCTAACATGATTTTACCACACATACGTTTCAAGGATCGCATTTCTACTGCATTCAATGGGTATAATTTCGGTCTTCTTCTACCAGTTCCATGCATCAGGGATTATATCATAACTCCCCTATAATCTGCCACATCTTCTCGTTTCCTTTGACAACTTCATATCACCGACTACTGCATTCATTCATTGAATATCCTGCATTCGCTTCTGTCACTCTCCCTATCAGCCGTCTCATCTCTCGCAAACGTACTTCTTAAGTGCACACCAATAAGTAGGTGCCCTTCCACTTGCTCCAAGGATTTTTCATTCCCACAGCTATATTGAACAGCGTTTTATGAGGTAAAATAGGATTTATAACAGGATTTATTTGTTATATTAAAAGAGTGAGTGGAGTTCAGTCCAGAGACGTAGTATTTATTTTATTTTAATATACAAGAATAAATGAACACAAGACTTGGAAGGGTTTTCCCTTATAACTTTGAACTTTAAAACAATACTTAATGAACACGGTTTTAAAACAAACTGAAAGGCCGATGGCGCACAACCCAATCGAACTCTTACAGGTATATTTATACTTAGGACTCAAATACCACACTGAAGGGGAAAAACGCGCAATCAGTATTAGGTCTTGAGACTAGTTTCTGGCTCTCTGACTAAGTACTCAAAGACCACACTGAAAGGGAACAACGCGCTATCAGGTATCAGGCCTTGAGACTAGTTTCTGGCTCTCTGCTGTTTCAAGGACGAGCAGCGCCTTTTATAGGCCGGCGGAAGCGGCCTTCAGCACGAAGTGGGAGTAATAGGTGAAATTCCTAGAATTGCGTCGGCGATTGCCCAATTGGAGTCCGGCCCTGGATTTACACAGCTGAGCATTGCTAGAGAGAGACAGTGCTTTAGACGTGAGCGAGAAAGTATTAGAGCCCGCGCGCCTTGTCGCGTTACAGATTTAATTTATTAAATTATTTATTTCTTTTTTTTCTCTAAAAAAAAATTTACTTTAAATTAATTTACCAAAAATCATTTAAAAAATGCACCTATTTTATTTTAAATTATTATTATTTCATTATTAAGAAAGGGAAACATTCCCGGGATAGGAATAACCTGATAATATTTCAAAAACTCCTACTGCCATAATTATAAGCGGATTTTTTCTTGTGTAATGATGGGGAACTCTTAGCTAGCAGAGGAATTAAACCCACGACGCCTGGGTGGGAACCCAACGCATTTGTCCACTCAACTCGACTCGGGTACTTATCGGTCAATATTATATTTATGGCAACATTATGGGTACCTACGTATCGCCCATTGATTAATGTAATTTTTTTAAATCCATCAGTCAACATCAACAGAAATTTGATAGTAATAATAATACTTGGCTGGGTTTTATATCAATCATCCAATCAATAATCACCAAAAAGGCACTTATATGCGGTGATACGAGCTCTTACTCTAGCCAAACTAACCTTACCTAACCTAGGCTAACCAAACCTAGGCTAACCAAACCTAACAAAAACTTATCTAAATGTGCATAAAAATAAAACATTTAGAAGAATAATACAACATTTTTTGGAGTAGGTTATTAAATGTTAATGAAAGTGTTTTTTTTTGTCATACCACACAAGTGTTCCAACTACTCGGACTGTAACTATGGCATTCCTGTTCGGAGAATGATGTGAGGCTGAAGAAAGTTGTGGAGGGGAGGGAAAGGGGAAAGATGAAGGTTGAAAGAAAGTGCCTTGCTATTCTGTTCTGGTCCCTAACTATAGCTTTAGTAAATGGGAATAAGTTACAAAAGACTTTACTAAATGATATTACACCACGAATTATCAGTTTTAAAATAAGAAAAAAAATCACGCTATGTTTTAATTCTGAATTTTGATCCCTACCTCGTGGCACCTTCTACTCTTTAGAGAGAAAGAGAGTTGAGAGTTGAGTTCAAATTATTTGTAGTAAATACCTGTATTACTATTTTCTTCGCAAATCTAGAGTAAGTTACTATTCAACTTTCCCTTCTTCGTGTTCTGTGAAGACGTAACTATTTTTAGAAAAGGCTATATTTCATTCTACAGCTTTAAAATAATTACACCCTACTGTTAATTAAATGAGATCTGAGAGAGATAAAGACAGAGATAAAATACATGGGATTGATACAAATTTCTTCTAATAAATGTTATCGTTACCAATATAGAATATTTATTCATTGGAAGGCACAACCTACAAAATGTTGAATAAGTAAGATATATAAATGAAACGAGGTTCACATGAAACCTTATAAAATAGTTTCTCACTGTAGTGATAAATTGAAAACACATTTATAGCAAAATTTTAAAAGTGTAAAAAATCTGTTGGTACGGTAGCAGAGTTGTAGATATCTATTGTATCGCCCCGGTGAAAGATAATCATTTAGTATCGAAACGTCATACGCAATGCCTTCCAGCGATTTCAGCCTAACAACTTTCACATAAATGAGGAAATCAATAAAAAAATATGACCTAAAAAAATATATTCACAAAAAAATACTAAAGGTTGATTTTTGATATAGGTACAAGTTTTTTGTATGTACTTGAAATTAATTAATCATTTTTGTAAAATGACCAAAAAACCAACCGATCTAAACGCCCTAGTTGGATCTGACGTCATCTGACCCTGATCAAGACACCATCGCGGATAGATGGTAACTATGTAATGTCATTTGATGCAAATTCCCTTGGCACCACTTTTCACTTCAAATAGGAGAATTTATTTAAGTTTAATAGGCTTTGAGCGCACAAGCAGCTGTCACTATTTTTTAAAAACTAAAACTGGCAGTAATAAATATTAATAACATTATAATTGATTTAATTAAATTATTAAAATTGAAAGTTGAAGAATTTCGTTTTATCAGAGTAAAAAAAAATGTGAATTTACGTTGGATCAATTTTTACGAGTGTAAAGATATTTTAAAACTTGCTGCCCAAATATAATGAGTACTGGCATTATTGCACCCTGGCATCGTGCGTTCAATTCTTCTGCTGGCGGAGTCCTCCATCATTGCACAAGCAACATTTTCCGCTTCTTATGATGGAAGTAGGAGTTTTTCAAATATTGTCAGGTTATTCGTAACCCGGGAATGTTTGTCTTTCTTTAAAAAAAAAAAGAGTTATTCCGTCAATATCGTAAAAAAAATTCACATAATAAAAATTACTAAAATTCTTCATTGGGGATACTACATAGTCCTACAGGTTCCGGACAGTTGGTGCAGTTGTACGATATAAAAAACCGTATTGATTTACTGCTCTTTCAAATATATTTTTTGCTATCGTTTATAACCGATCTCCGATATGCATATTATAAACAAATTCTGTCTTACCAGGCGTTATCTTTATGCACATAACATACGATATTAAATTTTACCAAGTATAGTACCTACCTATCTGATTTGAGAGTATAAATTCGGCTTTAAATTTTGCAATATCCCATACAGTCAAAAGTCGACCATCGCCTTATTAGGTACTGGTACCTACCTACCAATGCATGCAATTACGTTTTTTTAACATGCCAAAAACCGCGATGAAAAATAATGGCTGGAATTAAAAAAAACGAATTATCTATAGCGTGATAAACGTTTTGATTGGTTGACAGGATTCAAAATAGGAATTTGACAAAAAAGGAGCGATTTTTTGTTGCTTTTTGGCGCTAGTGCGTCTAGAGAGTTATGTATGGAGTTATGAAAACATTGTTATTTATTACGTATTGCAATCTGAGTGTTATTATAGAGTATTTAATCGCCGTTATAATGCAATGATTTTGATGGACGGTGATGTAAATGCATCAACCCGTTAAGGCTGGATTTATACATTTATCTGTAACACTTTCAATTAATTTATTAATTTATATTTAACACTTTAAATTTAATTATATTAATTATTAAATAATTAGATACTTTGTTAACTTTAATGTACAAGTAACTAACATAAAATCAATAAAACTAAAAAATATATTAATTTATCTATAATTTAATGTGGATATCCGGAAAGAATGCAAGGCGAATGTAAGCGTAATGAATAGGATCAAGAAAGGGACGCTCAGATGGTTTGGCCATGAAGAACGAATAGACAAAGAAAGGAGTGGGAAAATAATATAATATGCGAAAGTGAATGGTAGAAGAAGAAGTCGGGGACGCCCGAGGAAGACATGCCACGATCAAGTGAATCAAATACGGCCCTTGACATGTCACAAGAGTCAGAATAACAGAAGATTATGTATGAGACGATGCATGAATGTGAATGAAGCAAGTAGGGTTTGCCAAAACAGAGTCGTATAGCGGTCCGTTATCTCTGCCTACTCATGCAGAGAAAGGGCGTGATGGTTAGTTAGTTATATTTAACACTTTGGAGTTTAAGTCGTAATACTGTAATACATTGCAGATAAAATTACAATATTCAAATTATAGGTATCGCAAACGAAGTTGACCCGAACACGGTACTCACACAGATGCATTGCTTGCATACAGCATGTTTACAATATGTTATTTGACTTAATAAAAAACCCTTTATTTAAAAAAAAAGTTATTTTTAATATAATAAAAAAGAAAAAACCGGAAAACTTTTCGAATAAATAAAATGTTTCGTATAATGTATTTTATTGTTATTATATTTTCCAAAAAAGATAGGCATATCACATATTGTCCGTTTAGGGCTAAAAACAATGAGCAGGCGTAAACAAAACAACATGCTGTTTCTCAGTGACGTTTGGCAAAGACATCACTGTCGGAAGTGAATACCTGTGCACCAACAGGTAGACAAACACTTTGATTTGTATTGAGACAGGTGTCGCGCTCGTGATTGAAGTGCTGATACAAAATATATAAAAATAGGTTTAATTAAAAATATATTGTTTTGCTGACACAAAAAAAATTAACAGATCTATAAACCTAATTTCACGCTCATACCGCGAAACTGGAATTACTTAGATTTTTGATTATCATTTATAATCACCCCCCGAAGATTCGCAGATTTAATCGAAACAGTGACTGGCTACGAAATTTAAAGGTGTAGTTACTAACCTGTAGTGTTAAATGTTTCGATTGGATTCTTGATACGAGTTGTTCTTGTCCCGGTTCACCTTGCCCGAGCGACAATGGCCACTCTTCGCGTCATTTGCATCGGATTTTGGCATCGTGCAATTAAACCCGCCAGTGACCTTAAAGGCAATTTTTACCCCAGAATGCATTTATAAATAATATGTATAACTAACGTAAAATAATGATTACCTATTTTATGGAAAATATTATAGCACCCTATAATACGTACATCTGTATCTGTATGGTATTTATTAAAATTATTTTTACTACAAAAATAAATATTAATTACATAAACGATGAAAATCTCATTTTGTCTCACACTAGATTTGAAAAATAACTTTTTTTTTTAAATTAGACGATTATAAAATATTTGGAATAAATAAAATGAACTTGTTTCAAATTTGTCTTGACAGTTAAATGGATATTTAAAAAAAAATTAGCTCAAGATAGAACATACTTTGCAATCTTGAGAGAGTTGTGTAGACCATAAAAAATCCAGAAAACAAGTTGTGAAAATTGCATGAAGCCACAACTCGCCGTTCGATACCTTTCGGCGGTTCAAAAACATATTTCTACTTGATACCTACATACGTTAGTGTAGTGAAGCGTTTTATAGCATAATACGACACGATCGAAATATGAGGATGATTTTTAAGTACAGTTAATACCGCACAAAAGCCCCAACTGCTCCCAAACGTCTGGAACCAGTGAGACTATGGCATACTCAATTAAGGTATGTTATGAGGCTGAAAATAGTGGGAAGAGAAGGAGATGGGGAAGAGAAATGATGGAAAGTACCGAGCTATTCACGGCCAAAACGAATGGTGGTCTTCACCAGGGCCACACTTAAGAGTATCTACCATTCTGGAACGTGCCGTAAATATACTTCGTATTATATAATATAAATTAAATGTACACGTATTAATTTAATAACATATATTTTCGCACCCGCGACCTCTGGATTCGTAGTCGAGCGTCTTACCACTCGACTACGGAGGCCGTCAAAAATATAATTTTATATTAAAATAATAACGAAGAATAATAATAATTCATGGAATGAAGCGTAATCTTTACCAGCACTTTGCTGAATCTTATAAATTATTCTAGCTTATGTACTGTAGTTGAAGTATTTTTAGTTTTTTTTTTATGTAGTTTTGTTTCTTTTTGAAATATTGTTCAACGTGTTTTGTCAGTGTATGTTTTGAATACTTTTTGTATAATATTTTGACAGATCATTATATCGTTTACTCGTAATCTATGTAAACGCCTTAATGGGAGTAAAACAAAACAAAACAAAAATAAAAATGGGTTATTCTGACCCTAATTAAAATTGATTTTAAATATCAGGATCCCTTGGTCAGTTCAGGGTTAGATGGCACCGAAACCGGACCGCGGGCAAGTTGAAGATGTCCTACATTTGTGCCGCTTTTGACTCCAGTACATTCTGTTCTGTAATTCTGCAGGAATAATGTTGGCGACATCAGTCGACATTAGAGAAGTTTTAATACTCCAATAAAAATAATTCCAACACTCGTAATGCGTCAAATAAAAACAATGATAAAAATTGAAATTTTTTTAAAAAGAATTTTATTTTAAAGGTCAGTTAAGTTATGTAGGACGTGATCCTTGGCTGACATGCAGTTAGCAGGTTTGGAATTGCACTGCGGGGACAGGCGTAAGCCGAAGTTGCGTCAACATGTTAGAAAACGGTGATTAATTAAAGTGCGTACTTTCAGTATAGCCCTGGTGAAAGACCACCATTTGGAATCGAAACTTTGCTTGAGATGGCTTAAGCCATGTTTGGTGAACATATTTGAATAGTCAGGTACTTTCCAACCTTCCCCTTCCCTATCTAATTGGGGTTGTCATAGTTCCACTGGCTCTAGACGGTTGGGAGCAGTTGGGACTTAAAAAAGATCAATCAATGGTTTTTTTACAAATAAGTTTTCCACTAAACACATAAGAAATAATTAAACAATTTATTTATCAAGTACCAATTATCCATCACGAAATTTTTCCGCAGGGTTTGGCAGAAAGGATGAAATACCACACACATCTGTTTTGCTATGCCAACAATCTTTTGTTCGTTCACATTCATACACACTCTTATGGTATTTAGTCTCTTGATATGCCACAATTTAAGTATTCTGTTGACATTTGATTCGCTCGATCGTGTCATGTCTTTCTAGGTCATCCTCGACATCCTCTTATAACCATGTATTCTCCCGACACTTCTATATCCGTACACACGCTCTACTTTATCAAAATATTTAGTCGTATATTGTAATATCTTCGGCCTTGCATTCTTTCCAATCTCCTCATTGGAACTACAGTCACAAATGGTTTATACAACTTTCATCTTTCTTTTAATATCCTTATCAGCCTCCCCGTCTCTCGTTAACATACGAGAGATATTCATGATGGTATTGTTCTGCAAAGTAAAAAAACCGATGACCGCGCGGATCTTGCGCGAACGGGAGGTGGCGGGAGCGCGCGACGACTTTTCCATTGGAAGAATTTACTGTGACTGAACAAAATGGCCGACAAACACGCGAGACCAAATAAACTGACCGTCAAGATCCCTCCTATACTCAGGAGCCGTTGTAACCTAACTTTCTGTATTTCCAAAATACACAAACTCATCCAATGACTTAAGTATTAACCGTTCCCAACTGCAATACACAGTGTGTTAACTTTGTCGACTCTCTTGCAAATACCATAGATACGGACGTACTTACATTCATCACTTATTCAATCTGCATACATCCTTAGTTCATCCTAGACACGAGAGTCTGAAGGTATTCCATGGTGTTAGAAATAAGCTCTGCATAATCGACATACAACAGGCAAAATACTTTCAGATTATTCAAGTGTACATAATACGATGTAGCGAGTTTCAGCAATGCAAAGTAGGGTATAGTAATTAGAACGTCGATACCCAAACCTGATCGGAGTCATTTCCATATCGAAAACCAAACCGTTTCAATTCGCACAGTTCTGCGAAACGCCGAAAATGTCGGCAGCCTTTGAGAAATACTGAAATGAGAAAAATTCTACAATGCCATTTTATCGTCGGTCAAAAAACAAGGTGGGCATTTTTCCAGATCATAACTAATTAACTTATCACCATGTCGTTGCTCCGCTGGGGTAGGCAGAGAGAAAGAACCGCCCATTAACTGTCTTGACACACACTATGAGAATAGAACCGATAAGAAAGGTCGCCAGAAGAAGAATCAAATTCTAAGTATACACCTCGTTTAAGGGTGGTATCGCAAAACTTAAGGAGGTGATTATTTTCCATGTTCTAAAAAAAAATTCAAGCTTCATTTTCACAGAGCGATTATACTTTCTTTTTTTTTGTTGTTGTCCAAAACTCGGATTGCGGTCTTAGCTTAAAATAGATGAATCTTTAATTACGTCATCTCTAACATCTGGTGAGAGTAGGTACCCGTTCGATTAGTTATTAGATTACCGGAAAAAATAAGATTGATTAACGATGATCTCAAAGAATTCAAAATACACTGAAAACCTAAATATTTTTTTGTAAAAATCGTTACAACAGTTTCCTTAGTAACCAAATAAATAAAAGCCAAGCACAACTTTTTTATGAGCATAAACTAATTAACTAACCATCAGGCCGTTTCTCCGCAGGGGTAGGCAGAGAGGACGGACCGCCATACAACTCTGTCTTGGCACACATTCCTTGTTTCATTCACATTCATACTTTTCTGTTATTCTGACTCTTCACATGGCCCGACTCAAGTATTCGATTCACTTGATCATGCCATGTCTTCCTCGGGCATCCCCGACTTTTTCTTCCACTCACTTTCGCATAATATATTCTTTTCACACTACTTTCTTCGTTCATTCGCTCTACTTGCCCAAACAAACCATCTAAGCGTCCCTTTCTTGATCCAATACATTACGCTTACATCAACCTTGCAATTTGGATATCCACATTTGTACACGGTCATATGGATTTACCGCATATACGCCCCAGGGATCTCATTTCTACAGCAATTTATGAAGGTTTTATAATGAAATTTTTTATATAAAATTTATATTACACCTTACAATATAATGCATTATCTCTATTTTGTTTGATAAAAAATAAATAAAACTCTCGGTCAAACATTTATCGCATTAGCTAGCCAATAGCAGTAGATTACCACCTGTAGTTAGCGGTATAATTTTTACTATAAGGGATCGGTTACACGTTACCGTACGAATTTAAAAAAATATATTTTGACCACTTGAGTTTCGCGGTACCACCCTGCAACACGGTGTATATTTTTCATTTTTTTTTAATTTAAAATAAATAAGAACTTGTCTTTATTGCTAATTGCATTCCATTATTGCGTTAGTGAGAACCCCCCTCAGAATGCTGGCCATAAATCAGTCAATAGGCCGTCAGAATTAGAATTATTCTCAACACTATATTACTGACTGTTGAATAACAATTATTGGGTCACTCGGACGTCATTACCATGCTGCATTGACTTTAGAATCGCATATTACTTCTGCAGTCTTATAAATTATTATTCGAAGTGAATTATTGCCGGTGAAGTCTCAGTTAATTGTGCAGTTACGTTATTATACACAGTGACATCTTTATTAAGTTACGAACTTGACATTGGTCGCTGATATATCGTCGGTGGAAATGCAAAAGGGCTTATGCGACACTTTGATTTTTAAAAATGATTTAAATACGTAGTTTTGATCAGTTCTTTCTTCTGCATCGAAAGCTCTGACTCTCGTTTGATTCTGAAAACTTTTGTGGCCCTTCAGCCATCTAAAACATATTTAACATTTGAGAGAAAGCTTGACTCAAGCGACACAAGTTTGGATGTTTTTAAGCTTTTTATCGCTTTAGGTAACTCAGTACGAGCATTGAGTTACCCGAGGTAACTTTTATTTTCAAAATCCAATCAAGTATTGAAGACTTAATGAATTTTATTGAAAAACAAAAAAAGTTGAAAATGCTCTGGTGTAAACTTCCCGAAATGGCGCTCCAGCCCTTTTGCCTTTCCAGCGACGATTATTTCGTATATGCCCATGGGGCTTTTATATTGAATAAAATGGGTTGAATAATAATATTCTAGTTACGTTCAATAATTATTTGCATTACAATGGTTATATTTTAGATAAACAAAACCAATAGTTATCAAACATAATATTGTGATATGAAAGACCTGTTAAGGGTCAGCACTCAAAAATGACGCTTAACGTTACTTTTTAGTATTCTAAAACAAGGAATATTACAAATGATTTATTCGCAAATTTTCTATGGGTGGTAGTTTGAAAAATCTCCGAAGTTTCTAGTGAACACATTTTTTAAACTGCAATCCTTTAAATTCTATGAAAAACATACGAAAATTTCATTCAAAGTTGCAGTTTGAAAATTACCAAAGGCATTTTTAAACGTTTCACCTAAAATTCTAGTATACATTTTATAGAGAATTAAAAATATTATGTTGTATTCACTGGAAACCTTGGTGACCAGATCTGAATAGGCAAGCACTTCCCAACCATCCTCTTGCCCATCCTACCTCTCCCCACTACCTTCAACCTCACAACATACCCCAATTGGAGATGTCAGCAGTTGAGATTCTTGTGCGGTATTCACTTTTTTAAATTTATTTTTAAAGCAGCGTTTCGATCCTGAATGGGTAAACGCATAGAGTTGGTAGAGTAGTATCTATCCAAGGTAGTGAAGTCAGTTTTGGACTTGTTTTTGATGATTTTAACATGACTCGGCGCACCTGAGCGTGGCTAAGACTAAGGCAACGGTATTTATACATCCATTCATATCACATATAGACATAATTTTTTTGTTTATTCGTATAGCCACTTTTTCACAGTATTTTCATCAACAAAAATATAGCATATAACCTAAAAAACCGTTTGGTTGTGTCAAGTTTAGTGGAATAATAAAAAATGTGGGCGGAGTCCCGCCCTGAACCAGGACCTTAAGATCATTGTGACAGTATATAGAAGCGGTCCAAGAAATTTGTTGTCTCTTTCTCTCTCAGGGTGTACGACGTAAAAGCCCGGAGAAAGTGATTTATCGCAAGTTTGTGTAGGTTGGGTAAAAATAATTAGCTCTCCCTCCATATATTGTTAATTCAAGGGTAAACCCATTTAACCAGTGCGATACTGAAAGTATTTATCACTCTGGAACGTGCTGTAAATAAACCACATATTATTTTTAATTTTGGTAGTATACATATAGAATAACACATGCAAATTATTTTTTTTAAATTTCACCTTTCGGGCCTTGAACCCGTGACCTCCGGATTTGTAGCCGAGGATCTTAACCACTCGACTACCAAGGTCGTCATAATGGCTTGGATTAGATGAGTTAGGTTAGGTTGGGTGGAGATGTTGACTAAGGTTTTGTTTTATTACAAAACCCCTTTTTCTCTTCCGTTTTAGTTGCGAGTCCCAACTCACCTCTGGCTCCAGACGCTTGGTAGCATTTCAAACTCTTGTGGGGTATTTATCATAAAAAATGGAATGCATGAAATGGCCGCGTGAACACCGCCTCTTGGATATTTTCCCGCAGATTTTCGTATTATTTATATAAATGGAAATGGCGTCCACGCCGCAAACACTGACCACTCCATTTCGATTTACGGTTAATTCGATACGAACTTGTTTGCTCCTTGTAGGGAAGAAATAAGGCGAACGCTGAAGGTTGGCCGCTCTCGGCTCGCGGCTCTAGGCTCCGCGGTAGGTGAGATTAATTTATTGCGATCGTTTTGAAATTTTATTCAAATTTCGAACACATCTGTCGCTTAAAAAAAAAAATCGAACATCTGTCAAAATTAAAATTTTTGTTGTCAATTTTAGAACAATTTTATACCCGACAGCGGTTGAATTATGGCTTAGTTATAGGTCGCGCAATTAGAATTATTGATGCCAGTAACAGATACCTAGGTTATGTGTGTTGGTGCATACGTATTAAGTACACACTTCCGACAGCGATGTACTTGAGAAAAGTCACTGAGAAACAGTATTTTTTCTTGTTTACGCCTACTTATTGTTATTGTAGGAAAAGCGACAGCAATAATTGTTTTAAAAATATTATTGCTGTAGATATTTAGAATACACTAAGATCTATGGATTTCAAAAATAGTCTGTTCATTCGTCTTTTGATCGCCTGCAAAGTAAACTGTGTCGATCTTTAGGTAAAATTTAAAATTCGAACCGAACGCATTTTGAATATCTTAATTAAATTTTTCGATCACATAAAAAATAATGGTGACATTGGACACTGGACAGTAGAGTCTATACAAGTTTATAATTTGGCCTACGGAGGGACCACCAAAGTGGGACAATTTCAGGTCTGCATCGAAAGATTTATGAGAATGGAGACCTGGCTATTCAGATTTGATCGTTCCACAATATTTATTTCTCAACTAAGCCGTTTACTGTGAGGAAATAACGCAGGTGTTTTTTAAAGGAGTTTTGACGTATAGCTGTAACATTTACCTTTGCAGCTTCGACTTGTGTGAATTGGATTATATTCTGTAGATAACGTCTCAGTTTGAAATGTTTCTGAAAAAGAAAGAAAAAACGAAATTAGGCAAAAGTAAAATATTTCTGTAAATTGACTTTCATTCTATATTACTATCTAACTATAAAGAAGAAATCTGACAGTAATCTGTAAAATCTTTCTAGTCTTTCTAATGGTGAGCTCTGGCGTCATGAAATTTGATTAGATCTTCACCTTGTAACCACACTTCCATCGTGAGCTATGAAGCTTTATATATCACGTACTAAAATAAGATGCCATATCGTCGCCGGAGATGCAAAAGGGCTGAAGCACCATTTTGGGAAGTTTACACCAGAACACTTTAAAGTATTTTTTTTTTTTAATAATACAAGTCTTCAGTACCTGGTTGGATTTTGAAAAAAAGTTAACTCCGGTAACTCAATGCTCTCACTCTCACCTGAAGCGAATTTTTTTTTATAGTTCTAAACTTGTGTCGCTTGAGTGTCGTTAAAGCTCCACAAAAGTCTTCAGAATCAAACGAGAGTCAGAGCTTTCGATGCAGAAAAAACTGATCAAAACTGCATATTTAATACATTTTGACCGATGTGTCGCTTAAGCCCTTTTGCCTTTCCAGTGACGGTATAGTTTAATTTTCTTTAATAATTGTTCATTGAGGAAATAAAACTTTAAAAAACGTGGTTTATTCTCGGCTACACTCGATTTGTAAAATTAGCATTATCTTTGAAGAAGAATTCTTGTTGTATTAAGCAGTAAAAATCTTCGAACGGTGAGCTCTGGTGTCAAGAGATTTGCACGCCTTTTCCTGTCTAAAATTTCTAACGCAACTATTTTCAGCTTGCATCGTTATATTCATCACGAACTTAAGGGTCAGCACCCAAACACAGACACTTTTTTCCTTTCTAGTACAAGCAATACTACAAATGATTCATCTGTTAATTCTATATGGGCAGACAGAAAAATATCTAAATTACCAGTGAATACAATTTTAAAACCGTAATCTTTTTAATTCTTTATGAAAAGCATACTAGAATTTTAGGTAAAACGTTCAAAAGTGCCTTTTTGGTTTTAAAATTCCACCTTTTACTGGGATTTTAGTATGTTTTTCATGGAATTTAAAGGATTACAGTTGTAAAATTGTATTTACTGGAAACCGCAGGCATTTTTCTAACTACCCGTACAATTTTTTTAGATATACCATTTGAAGGATTGCTTGTATTAGAATGCTAGAAAGTAACGTTTAGTGTCATTTTTGAGTGCTGACCCTTAATTGTACAAAGTAAGACGTTACCCCATAATATTTGTTCCATATTTTTCAATGGTTCTATGAGAAATAAGCATATTTGAATTCGGACAAAGCCAGGAAGTAACTACAAGTTCAATCATAAAATGATCGATAGTTGATTTTCAATTACCTGTTGATAACATCGAAAGGAAGTGAGAGAAAATATCTCGTTCCGTTCCACAAAGCTTCCGAAAGACATCAGATTCTTTGGTATGAGATAACATGAACCAAGAACGGGATATCATGAATGAAACTCATTAACTGGACATAGACCTAATTGAATTGACTCATTAACTGGACATATACCTAATTGAATTGACTCATTAACTGGACATAGACCTAATTTAATTGACTCATTAACTGGACATAGACCTAATTGAATTGACCCATTAACTAGACATAGACCTAATTGAATTGACTCATTAACTAGACATAGACCTAATTGAATTGACTCATTAACTGGACATATACCTAATTGAATTGACTCATTAACTGGACATAGACCTAATTGAATTGACTCATTAACTGGACATAGACCTAATTGAATTGGGCCTTTGAATAATCTATTGATAACTGTTTGATCGAATTTCTTGGTTACATAAAACTTTATACTGCAATTTTTTGTTTGGTTTTTATTTTTAATAGTGAATACAGCACAAAAGTCACAACTGCTCCCCACCGTCTGGAGCCAGTGGGCCTATGGCATCACCAACTGGAGTATCTTGTGAGGTTGAAGCTAGCGGGGAGGGGAAGGAGATGGGAAAGATGAAGGGTGGGAAGAACCTCACTATTCAGATCTGGTCACCAAGCACGGATAAAGCCATTTCAAGCAACGTTTTGATTCTGAATGGTGGTCTTTCACCAGGGCGATACTTGGAGTATCTACCACTCTGGAACGTGCCGCAAATATACTTTTTATTATTCTTACATGAATTTAATGTGAAATAACGCATATTGATCAAATAAAAGTATGTGCGCCCGCCGGGATTTGAACCCGCAACCTCTGAAATCGTAAGCGAGCGTCTTAACCACTCGACCACGGAGGCCGTCAAAATAACAAATAAAAATGATAACAATTTATTTTATAATGTAAAGAACATTAATGTAAATTTCATCATGGCAGAAAGTTGGTGAAGTAAGAATTAACTGGTCATAGTGTAAAGAAATGGCGCACGTATTAATTGTCTTATCAATAAAACCTAGAATGGAAATGTAATCGATCATTATGGTTTACAAAAGTTCAAATAAACGTAGTTATGCAGAAAGCGTCCAACCCACAATTTGCCAGAATCGAGTTTTAAATGTTTTCCTATGCATAAATACCAGATTTATATCTGCTGAAAAGCATCATTAACACGGGCTCCAAAATTCCTCCACTCGAGATTAGCCCAAAAAAAATATTCTAAATTAGATTTAAACCCGAATCCTTCCATTTCCAACCTCGGCCGCTGGACTCCCAGTACGGATCCCCTTCATCTCCGTCCAAATTCCATCTTATTCCCTCCCTAACCTTGGTAAATGGGCTTAAATAAAAGATTGCAAAAAGCACAACAAACAGTCTACAAAATTTCGCTTAAAGTACTTGTAAATTAACACATACAAAAAAGAAAAGCCCTACAGTAGCAAAAGGCAGCCCGCTCACCGGGTAGAAAAGATTATCTCCTCATTTATGTCCCAATTTATTATTCCTGTTTATCATTCCTGTACATCACCGAACTATGCGTCCCAGAAACCATTCTTCTAAGGCAGTCGACTCTTAGATCAGGAACATCATCGGCTATCGGAAGGCTGATAGAACCCAAACGCAATCCAAATACTAAGTTTGGAGATCGTGCTTTCGGAGTATCGGGGCCGAAGGCTTGGAATAAACTCCCTCCGGAACTAAGATGTAAAAAGAGCCTAACAGAATTTCGGTCCAAACTGAAAACTTACCTTTTCAGACTCTCATATCCTTAAATTCATTAAAAGAATCTCAACATAATCGTCTCTCGACGAATCACCTTTAGATATGCAAATTTTAACCAAATCCTGTACTGTATGACAAATTCAGAAAGTCCATTCTTTTAATTTCGCTCGCATGCCCTAAATCAGAAAAAAAAAAATATATATATATATTTTTTTTAAAATTAAAAAATCATAATTTTAAGTTAATAATTGTGTCTATCTGATGGGACCTGCCAGGTAAGTATGTTCCTGTATATTTTCGTATTTAAACTAACTAACTAACCATCACACCGTTTCCCCGCAGGGGTAGGCAGAGAGGACGGACCGCCATATAACTCTGTCTTGGCACACAAACCTTGCTTCATTTACATTCATACATCGTCTCATCCATACTCTTCTGTTATTCTGACTCTTCACATGACCCGATTCAAGTATTTGATTTACTTGATCGTGCCATGTCTTTCTCGGGCGTCCTCGTATTTAAACTAGGAATTAATATGTAATGATAGAAAATAAGATTTGTACAGCGCCCTTAAGGTGATTTTTCACAAAAACGGCGCTATACAAATCGTCCAAATATTATTATTATTATTATTATGCACCTCTAACCACAGTTGACACGGGAAGGGGGAGAAACATTCTCTGGCACTGTTCAAAATTTCTACAATACGATATATCTGCTGAAAACATCTAAGTTCTAAATGCAGTAGATTTTTGGCAATTCAATTTTTCAACAACCCACATTGCAAGTAAAAGACGAGAATACCCACAGTATAGTAGCTAGATAAAAGAAAAGTAGAAATTGTTCAAAGCACACAATATATTAGAAGTACTTTACAAATTGAGGATATGAAGATACAGACTAGAGGGATATCCGTCAGAGCAGGTTTGTTGTCAAGGTGTTTTCACTTTTGCAGTGCGAATGTCAAAATAAACGCTCAGCGCATTTGTACATCTCTTTATATTTGTCTAAACAGTGGCGGCTCGTGAGTTTTAAATATGCTAGAGTGCTAAGATTGAAAAATACGACATTGTTAGTGTTGTTGTAGCCGAATATGATTTTTATTTCTTTTCAAGATTTTATTTTTTGTGTGAAGATTTTCAGGATCTTTCAGTTTTGGTGGTTCACCGCACGGATTTCTGAAAAATTTTCATTCAAAAAGTTGAAATTTCGAAAAAAAAAAAAATGTTTTCGGTTACAACAACATCAATGATGACGTTTTTTTTCAATCTTACCACTCTAGCACGCTAAAAAGTCACGAGCCGCCATTGCTTGTTGGTCGACTATACAAGTTTACAGCATCCCGACGATGTAAGTTGAAGGTTCCTTATAATGACACTTATCACAAGCCATCCCGGCTCCCGAGGTACTGCGGCGCTTCTTTTAATAATAGCGCACGAAGTTGTAAGCTTGGAGTAACAATGTATGAAGAGAGAGCTAATTCTTTTATATAAAGTGAATGTGTTACGACACATATTAATTAAATAAAAGTTATTGGGGCACGCCGGGTTTGAACTCGCGACTTGTCGATTCGCAGTCGAGCGTCTTACCACTCGACCACGGAGGCCACGTATGGTTAATAATGCTACGAATCCCATAACGCTGTTCGGTACAACAAATTAAGTTTTGTGGATGTGAGTGGGACCAAACACGTAAGCTGCCGAGAATGAAGAGATGCATCGGGCGATAAAGACAGTCACTACCTTGGAGTAACAATGTATGAAGAGAGAGTTAAATGTTTTTACCCAACCTATACAAACTTGCGATATATCACTTTCTCCGGGTTTTTACGTCGTACACCATGAGAGAGAAAAAGACAGCAAAAATAACGCACCGATTTTATGTACTGTAAGGATGATCTTGGTCTCCCGCGTCTCCGGGGACTCCGCCCACACTGTTTTGAAATGTGACTAAACTACACAAAACTAAGCGGTTTTTTAGGTTATATGCTATATTTTCGTTGATAACAATACTGTGAAAAAGTGGTTATACGAATTAACGAAAACATTATGTCGACATGTGCTATGAACGAATGTAAAAATACCCTAGCCCTAGTCCTAGCCACGCCCAGGTCTGCGGAGTCCGGCAAAAAACATCAAAAAATGACTATACTCCCTTGGATAGGTACCACTCTATGTACTCTAAGGTTGTAAGGTTGGAGGTAGGAGAGTGGGGAAGGAGATGGGGAAAAGGGAGGTCGGAAAGTATCTGGCTACACAGATCGGGTCACCACACACGGCTAAAGCCATTTCAAGCAACGTTTCGATTCTGAATGGCGGTCTTTCACCAGGGCGATACTTAAAGTAGCTACCACTCTGGCGTGCCGCAAATATACTTTTTTATTATATTTTAAATGAACCAAATTTGTTTTGAGTGTTATGACACATCACATTAAATAAAAGTTATTGGCCCACGCCGGGTTTGAACCAGCGACCCCTGGATTCGTAGTCGAACGTCTTACCACTCGACCAAGGATACCGTTTTCGTTTTTTTTTTCTGTTTTGTAATTTGGTAAACTCTGACGTCAATAAATTAGCAAAGATATTCCTGTCTGCAATTTCGAGGCCAACGCAACTATTTTCGGATGGCAATATCGTTCCCATCATGAACTATGAAGTTTTTAAATATGCATTGAACTGTCGAAAAAGATGACGGGATGCTAATTATGTGTGCTATACTCGTATACAATGGTCGAGTGGTCAGACGCTCGACTTCGAATCCAAAGGTCGCGGGTTCAAACCCGGCGTGCGCAAATAACTTTTATTTCATTAATATGTGTAATAAAACATTTAATTCATATTAAATAATACATATTTAAGGCATCTGGTGAAAGATCACGTATGGTTACACCATTCAGAATCGAAACGTTGCTTGGAATGGCTTTAGCCGTGTTTGTTGACCAGATCTAAAAAGCCAGGTACTTTTCAACCTTCTTTTTCCCCATCACCTTCCCCTTCCTCTACCTTCAGCCTCACAACATACCCCAATTGGGGATGCCATAGTCTCACTGGCTCTAGACGGTTGGGAGCAGTTAGGACTCTTGTATTAAATTAAATTGTAGTATTCGCAAAAATGCTATAAAAAACGCTACAAACTTTACCTGCGGCGCGAGATCAAAACTTGGTAACTTTAAACATATCCACTTATCTAAATAAGTATAAAGATACTCGTGAAATGAATATATAATGCGAAATTGTATGGAAGAAGAAGTCGAGGACGCCCGAGGAAGACATGGCACGATCGAGTAAATCAAATATTTGAATCAGGTCATGTGAAGAGTCAGAATAACAGAAGAGTATGTATGCGACGATGTATGGATGTGACTGAAGCAAGGAGTATGTGCCAAGACAGAGTTGTATGGCGGTCCGTCCTCTCTGCGACACAGCGTGATGGTTGGTTAGTTAGTTACTCAACACCTTTCCTGAAAAGTGAAACCTTGTAATATTAACAGTTTACAGTTTAAAACCAATGTTTTAGATCCGTTGAACAAGGCGCTAAGTTGTAATTATTTAGCTGTCGCACGCACACACAAACTGGATTAAACATTATAGTATAAATAGTTGTTAAATGGAGTAGAATCAAAAGCCTGCAGTGGCAGATTTGAGCCTAACGATGTGCGTCCGGTACGAGAGAAAGTGAACTATCACCGCATTGATTGCATCGGACTCGCAGCGGATAGAGTTGCGTGTGATCTGTTGCCAGCGCGGTTAGACTAGGGTTACCGCAAGGCATCCGAAAGGGTTCACCTTTAAATTTAATGAGTATTTTAGTTTATTTCAATTTTTTTTTTTACCATTTTCACTGACTAACTTGTATGCCAGTGCTTAGTTATTTTTTAAAACACGTTTTCATACTAAAGTTAGAGTTCCTAATTTTGAAACTGTTAATTCGTGGCGGAACTCCATTTTAATGACCTTAATAATACCAAATTTTAAACTTTATTCCACTATTTTTTATTTAAGACCTGACTGGTTTCACCTTATGACGGGCATCTTCAGACTGGCCTGAGACCAGTCTGAAGGACCACCCCAGTCAGGTAGACCAGTCTGAAGATGCCCGTCATAAGGTGAAACCGGTCAAGTCTTAAATAAAAAAAAACGGCAATAAAGTTTAAAATTTTGCTATTATTAAAATCATTAAAGTTAGAGTTTTTTATTATTTTACTTTTTTTTTAAGAAAAAAACAAACACTCCCGGGTTACGAATATCCTGACAACATTAAAAAAAACTCCTACTGCCATCATAATAAGATGTTGCTTGTGCAATGATGGATGACTTAGCCAGCAGAGGAGTTGAATCTACGACGCCCGGATGGGAATCCGACGCGTTTGTCCACTTATGCACTAACCGGTCAAAGTTAAAAAAAAGTTAGTTTTAAACCTTACAGGCCTAATTTTAAGAGGTAAGTGGCGCGGAGAGTTAAGAGTCACATTACGTCACATATCTACAACAGTTGTTAATCTTCCTGACTTACGATGTCCCGGACGGTAATTATGACGTCAGAAATCGTCATGGGGCCCAAGCACGAAATAGTTATATGGATTGTATCGACAATGTCGGTAATTTGGAATCGTTACCGAGCCCGACTGCAGATCATCAGAACTCACGTCGGCTAAACATGCTTAATTTAGTCGATGTGAACTGTCGTTTGTTTTTTATTCTTTAAATCTAAACTGAAGGAACAAATATTTGGCTTTACCCGAAAGCAATCAGTCTACTTTCGTGCTGCCTTTGCAAAGTTGCATTCCTCCTCGCTGTCATCAAGGTTACAAATCCTGTAGGTACCAAAAATAAAATATGACTACAAAGCTAATATTAGTCCATATCTATAAGAATAATTAATATTGGCATTAAAGTTTTCTTTCGTAATTAAAATATAATATTAGTATGTTTAATGTTGTTGTACAGAAACGATAACGTTTTTTTTTAAATTTCCCTTTATCTTGTTTGTTCTCTGAATGTACTTTTTAATCTGGCAACCCTGGAATAGACGTGTGCATGTGCATTTGTGCACGGCAACACCGTAGTATTGGATATTATCGGGATTAATTAACATGTAATTAATGGTGACAGATCATGTATGCATTAAGGTACAACACCGTAGCGTACTAGAACCAAACTGCAGTTTAACAACACGATGTCACGACTAGTCATTTTAGACAGCCAGGAAAATATTGATTATATCTCTCTCGTGCTTTCAACGAAAGTTGAAATCGTCGGCAACAGTTTTCAGTGAAATTGAAAACGATTAAATCAAATACGAATTTTACTCTTCTTCATTGGATTATTGGAGAGCTGGTGGCTACTTGTAGAGGCTGAGAATCTTCAGTCATTCAATGGAATCCGGTTATGCTTCGTGCAGTATCGCTTTGGGAAATTGGTAGAGTGGACACTCTTTTCAACTTATGTGCTTCGTGAAATCACGAATTGGTTCAAGTACATCCTAAAACCGTCATAAAGTCAGATATACACAAATTATTGGATCACTGAATTAGTTGCAAACACTAGTTCAGATAAATATGCATTTAATTACTATCTATACGCGCTCTACGTATCTATTCTGATTATAGATACTTTAAGGCTGTTCGGAACATCGGCATAAAAGGGGAAGGAAACGCAGCTGTTTAGATCTTCAGGGAGAATTTTGGTGCATTCTTATTTTCTCTAAAATGCGACATCGTGATTGCGAATGTTTCTTCCTCGCCTGGTAATATCGGACATATTTTGAACTTCACGTAGGCTCCATGTTATTTCTGGAATAACGTTCATTATGTGATTTCGTGCCTTTGGTTTATCTTGATGTTCTTTTTTATTATTAATTCAAAGTCCGTCTTAAATGGAACCTACAAAATCGTACCATGAACGTGTGGATCTAATCGTGCATAAAACTATAATACGATTATGTAGGTCCCAAAGACTGCGATGTGCTGGCCTGCTGTAAGAATGCTAGCTGAGAGGACACAGATTATCAAAAGAAATGCCTTAAAAGCGACCCATAAGCAGAGTGAGAAGAAGGTGAGCTGTCTATATGAAAGGAGATTGGAACAGGGTGGGATATGAATGGCTATAGATCGGAGACAGAAAAAATAGAGAAACTTTCGCCTAATTAATAAAATTTCAAAAAGCAAAACTTCTTGATAACTTACTTCTAATGGTCATTCACCTCGAGAAAAACTTTATCCTTCTTCATGCAATTCCCCTTTTGTCGATTCATATTTTTTTGTTCCTAGCAAACCTTCTCTATCAGCTTCTCTAGGCCGATCAGCACATTAACTCTAAAACGCTTCTCTGGTTTGCCTAAATGCCTGGCTTGACTTCGTACTCCATCCCATTAGTTCTATTCTCTTCCACCCATCATCTTCAAATAATTATTGCTTGTGAACTCTCATGCTCCTGAAAATGAGGGGGTGATGGTTGAAGGATTATTTTTCTTCAATGCTCCTGACTCCTGTGTATTCAGATTTCTACTACAATAAGTTCTTCTCTCTCTACGTCATGTCTTCTCTAGTGTCAAAAAATTACTAAAATTAATTAATAAAAGAGTAGAGTCTTAACGTGAGAACTGATTGAGGGACCTATCTGGTCCTTAAAAGGGTTCAAAAAGTAATGGATGCCCTCGACTATAATACTAAATTAAGGGTCATCATAAGGACACTATTTTCAAACCAGAAGATAAATCGTAACCAGATATCTACACGATTTTCTCTTAAAGTAGCAGCAATGTATGAACTGATGCTTTAGTTCCAGGATATTCAGAACTTTAACTACGACTTTGGCAATCTGAATCCGTATTGTTCTCGTACCAGTAGGTACAATGTGCATACTTTTTGCAATCCCTTTGTTGGCCTCGCATTCCTTGTGCCCTTTACCATATAAGGGCCGCTTTTAAACCCTGAGCTTAAGACAAATAATAACGCTGTAGTAAGTTGAAATAGCTAGACTTCTATCCGTACCCACAGCTGAGTGAAATACCATTACCTTTAGATAAGTATATATCACATGTCTTATACCAATACAATATTGTGCAGATTGAGTGGGACATATCCAAAGGCTTTGTGGATTGTTTTAATATCGAAAAAAAAAATTGCATTCAATTAACAACAATTAACAATAATTTACTCTACTATTAATATATATTTGGTTCTATTTGATAATTTTTGATTTCTTATATAAGGTTTTGTTTTTCTGCCTACAGTTTTTTGCTAACTCGACATAATATTATTCAACATTTACATTAATATTTTTGTTGTTTGTGACACATTGTTTCACAACTTGTAAATTCTCTAATTATTTGCATTTGCAGTAGCTTCTGATACTTTTATAATCTGTTGACTTTTAATACCGTTTGGTTTTTGTACTTTAATTTTCTTTACATACCTTCTTACTGTATGCTATATATATCGACTGTCGTTAATCTTAAATACTATAGATTTTTTTTATAACCTTATGCAAACACACAGGTGAGACACGTTGCGTAGCGAATGTATTTGGTTCCTTAGAACAGGCAATCTGCCTAGCTAGAGCTAATAACTAATTTCGACCGAACAAAACATAGTAGCACTTGTACACATTTTAAAATATTACAATTATTATAAGAAATGCACTTATGTTATTTTCTTAAAAAAATGTTTGTAACCATGTTATAAATACATAAAATTATAGATGACATTCTCCTGGGTGGACGATACTTAATCTTCAGACTGTATCAGTCTGAAGATGCCCAATGCAAGGTGTAACCGGTCTGGTCAAAAATAAATAGGTGGAAATAAGTAACAAAGGTTTTTAATCATAAATTCATATTTTAGATTTCTGCGGTGATGGCTTCGAACTTGGAAATACCACCGATATTTCTAAGAATACAACAAATATATTGATAAACCCCCTTTATTACGAAAGTGAACATATCCAGAGTAGATACTTAATATGTTTATAAATGATACGACTAATGCATACTGATTGCTATAATTACACTAATAATTAGTGATTTACGGTATCAATTCTATCAGACGAGAAGATTCTTAGATATCTTTCAAGATAATTAATATTATTAATATTAAAAGCAGAAATGATGTTCTAACGATATCTAGAAGATATTCTCCAGAGAAAGTTACAATATTCTGAATTAATCTAGACGCATCTGATTCTGGTTCATTTTGCAAATAATAACATACTCCAAGAAGAATAATATATTATCTGGTCACTCTTAACCCGCTAAGCTAACCTTCGCGTCTCTAACTATCACTTTCGCCAATCGAACTGAGTGAGAGCTGAGACGATAAAATCTCAAAAACGCACAATTTTAATGTTACAAAAGCGATTAAGCGTATTTTTTTCTCTCGAAGTTTAGGCATAATGTGGTATATTATTACGTAACATTATTGTCACCAAGGTAACGGTTTTTGTTAAGTTTGAGATTTTTTGGGGAAGGTGAGAAATAAGATAAATAATGGTTAATACGTTATTGTTACGTTAAATGGAGAAATTGGCAAAATGGGGCAATTATTTTTAAAACAAAAATTAATTATATCCGCCGAATTTAGGTCCTAAAGTTTAGAAAGCTTAGTATTTAGCGCTCTTGGGGTGATTTTTCATAAAAACGGCGCTATAAAAAAATACACAAACATTATTTTTATTATTACATAGTTGTTTCGGACGATCACCTCAATGATTGCCAACCACCTATAGGAAAGGGTATCAGAAGATGAAGAAGGGGCAAGGTGAAGATCGCACCAATGACAGTCAACCTCCGATAGGAGAGGATTCAGCAATTGTCTAAAGTTAGTTTTTTTTTTAAATTGGAGGTTACTTCTTATTCTTAAGGCACCTGTTATTATTATTTATGGTTTTTACGTCTGATTTGTAAACTTCTATATTTTATTGATATGAATTATTGATTATCGTCGAGCCCGGTGTTGAACGGGTCAAACAGGAACGCAAATAAGGTCTCCTGAGCTCTGCGCCACCATATTAGCCCGAGTGACAGGCGAGAGGCAGTAGCCGAGGCCTTTGTTGTGATCATTTACCAGGAGTTGTTACCTATTCGGTATACAGGGCCGGACCTAAGGCATATCGCTGATAGCTCCATCGTCACCTCTAGCACTTTCTTATATACGACGTTTTTAACAGAAAAAAACGTTACAACTCATAACTTGCAGCAGGGCCTATAACCACAACGCTTAAAAAAATTATATATTTATATTTATATATATATAAAATTAGAATTGACTTTGAATGGGTTAATAGGTTGATCCAACACTGTTCATTTAGTACCAGCCTTCAGAGCAGAGACTGGCGACCCATCTAAATGGACCAAACAGGATTCGAACAATGGTTCTCGGCGACAGAAGTAGCTGTTAATAGCAACTAGATAAGTACTGTTACTAGTAAGGAGCCGCGTTTTGACAGCTAGGTCTTACAAACAACATATATAATAGGTGCATAGGTAAAGCTAATCGGGAACTGCATATTGAAAGCCTGGTCTTACAAATTAACGCATTAACCCTTTCTAACGATGTGTTTGCATACTGCAAACACCTATGTATTAATTTATTGTGGGTTTTGTAATGTGTTTGCACGACTTATACGAGTACCCCTCTACTCTCGTTAGTTACGCTGCTATCTAGCAGTGGGAAACGTAAACTTTTTGAAAATTTACATTATTTTTCTCTTATTATTCTTATTCATATACAATTTTTTTTTGATGATCAAACATTTGAATTGCGTGTCTGAAAGAGTTAAGCAGCACGTCTATCCACATTCACTACGGATTTAAAAAAAAATACGGTACGTCTATTCACGTACGATATTGCATACGTTTATACGGCAGTACGTCTATACACGTATTTTTTTCTGTTCTGAAACAGATACTGTCTTTTAAAATATATATATATACTAAGTATTTTTCATTGTCACAGCATACACCTCTCTCAAGTTTAAAGAGGCTTAAGTTTTTTTACGTATCACCGAGACGTATTTTTGTGTATGTAAGTTTGACGTCTAAGAACTTACATAGTATCATAACATACCTTATGAAAAAAAATGACACTATATGACACTGAATGGGTGGGAATCCGACGTGTTTGTCCACTCAGTTACCGACCGGTCATAATTGAACAGATTAGACAATTTTTATCAATTGCATGAGGTTTTCCTGTAAATACAAACAGTAATGTCACTTTGAAAATATTTTTTTCAAGCGCACTGATGTAAGCGAACTTCAAATTTTTGTAATCAACTTGTACCGAACTTAAAGCAATGCAAAATATCTCAATGGATTAATTATTTTGTTGACAAGCGATTGTCGTTCATTTAAATATGCGAACAACAGGTTTTAAAGGATAAAAACTTCTGAAAAGATAATGATAAATGCCCGTGTCCCATAGGACACTCCGCCAAACTAAAGGTTAATTCGACGAATAACGTGTTGCACAAACGAATAAAAAAACACAAATCTAAAACTTTGTCATTTCAAAACGAAATATTTAATTGCACAAAATACAGCACGTTTTACATAGCTTAACGAAAGAAAAAACGTAAGTATTCGATTGTTTTCACCGTCGATTGTCAACAAAAACGCGGCAAGGCGTGTTTACCTTTAGACCATTCATTGCGGCTTCGTAAAAGCACAATAAAAAACAGTACTGCGTGAAATCAACGTATTTCTTACAGATCCAGCGAGATAGTCAATCGGAAGAAGTGATATTACGTATATACTGTTAATTATATTCTTCAATTACCCTACTTACTTTGGTTACGGTCTAATTTCTACATAAACGGAACGAAGAGATTCAAAAAACGGAACGAAATGTCAAGTTCGCGCGGGAAATACGTCTTTTCTACGTGTTTTTGTTTTGGGTTGCCATGTTTGCGGCTTCCAGATTTATGGACCATAGATGAAACGTTGTTTGTTTTGGAACATTTGTTGTGGATTCTAGAAAATTAAGGTACGTGAGCGTGACCCACAAAATAGGGAAAGTGATTTGCAAATATTTCCATGGTTTTTGAAGCATTTGTGTTACTAAGTTCAATTGATAATAATAATATTTGGATGATTTGATAGCGCCTTTTTTGTGAAAAATCACCCTAAGGGCGCTATACAGATCTTATTTTCTATTATTAGATATTAATTCCTAGTTTAAATGAGAAAATATATAGGAACATACTTACCTGGTAGGTCTTATCAGATAGATATACTCATTAACTTAAAATTATAATTATGTTTTTTTTTTCAATTTAGGGCATGGGAGCGAAATTAAAAAAACGGACTTTCTGTATTTTTCGTATCTAAAGGTGATTCGTCGAGAGACAGATTATGTGGAGATTCTTTTAATGAATTTAAGGATATGAGAGTCTGAAAAGATAAGTTTTCAGTTTGGACCGAAATTCTGTTGGGCTCGTTATAGGTACTCGTACATCTTAGTTCCGGAGAGAGTTTATTCCAAGCCTTCGGCCTCGATACTCCTGCAGCGCGATCTCCAAACTTAGTATTTGGGTTGCGTTTGGGTTCTATCAGCCTTCCGATAGCCGATGACGTTGCTGATCTATGAGTCGACTGGCTTAGAAGAATGTTTTCTGAAACGCATAGTTCGGTGATGTACTGAATTGATTTCAACTAACTAACGATCACACCATTTCAACAGATAACTTTTTCTTGGTATACACTCCTTATATCATTCACATTAATACATCTTCTCATACATTGCTTTGATTATACCGACTGTCTAAAATTTCCCGACTCGAGTACTTGATTCACTCGATGGTGCCATGTTTTCCTTGGATTCTGTTTTTATAGAGTTATCGAAGTCCATGGATTGTATCAATCATAAAAAGTTGACTCGAAGAATTAAAAAAGACAGAGGAGTTCCAAATTTACACAATGGTGAAAGAGAAAGGGCCTTTCCAAAAAAAGAACAGCGTACGACTACCTATATTATAAAATGTCAACATTTTTATTTATTGTAATAATAAATTTCAAAATACAGATTTTCTGGGGAGAACACTGAATAAAAATCTTCAATTTATTGCCAATCAGAGAAGTCTTATATTATTATTGAATACTGTGTTATCGCTGGTTGTTTCATACTTTCCTCATATTTGTCATTTATTTCATCGAAGGATATGAAGAGCTAAAATTATATTAATGATCCACTTTTGAAAAATGATGAGATTACCAGTAACTCTAGTTATAAGTTAACAACAATAACGAATAATTGTATTCTTCTTCTTGAAAGTTACTTACTAACCACAGTTAACAAATGTATAATGGAAAACCAACTGTACGAATGGTTACCCTAGCACTCCTAGCAGTATGTGTCTTCTTACTAGACGAATTAATTACACAGAGATTAGAATCAATAAAAGTCGACGATTTTCACTACCGTTGGAATTGAGAAGATAAAAATAGATACTCGTGCACTACCTGAAATCTAGAATCTAAAGGCAATACCGTAATAACTCCAACAATAGAAATAACTGAAGCATTTGCATATAAATGGTCGAACTTTATGCGTTTTATGATGCGGAACCGACATTTTTTTAGACTCCTATTTTGCTAATGCGCAAAAAATGTTGCTTTCTTTTGTTCGAAATTAAGCAGAATGAAATGAAAAGTGACAACTCGTGATTGACTGTTCAATTGATAGGCGGACACGGCAGGTTTCAAAATGAAAAATATCTTTGATATTCGAGAACTTACGAAAGCCTAATTCAAATTTCTTGTTGTGTTGAAAAAAACTTTTTTATGTATGCTCAAAAACGCCATACAACCCGACGCATTCTTATTTGTTTTTGTGATAAATAAATAAGAGGAACCATGCTGGACACAATACTAAGCAAACTATTCATTTTTAAAACGAAAATAAGACCAGTTGTTACCTGGTGACAAAGAAATCAGACTACCAAAAAAAGAATAAAACCAATACACAAAACAGCTGACTTTATAAAGCGATGATATATTATAATGCGCTACCGGAAACCATCCAAATTATGTCAATTAATAAATTTAAAATAGCCTATAAGAACCATATAAAATACATTAGTAATATCAAGTAGTTTATAAGTTATTATTATTAAGTAAAAAAGTATATAAATTATAATTAGATACTTCGTAAACTTTGATGTACGAGTAACTAAAAACTAACCCAAAATGAAAAAAATAGCTGTCTATTGTATTATGTCTTATGTATTGAAATTCTACAAAAAAATATTTTGACCTACGCTAGAAAATGGATCTTACAGGATAAAGATGGAATATGAACTCGAAAATATTATAGAGCATGATACCGTTGTAAGATCCTATAGGTCCCAAAGACTGGGATGGGCTAGACAGAGGACTAGACAGAGGTCGCGGGTTCAAACCCGGCGTGCTCAAATAAATTTAATTTAATTTATATGTGTCATAACACATTTAATTACACTAAGTATATTTGTGGCACGTTCCAGAATAGCAGATACTCTCAGTCTCGCCCTGGTGAAAGAACACCAATCAGAATCGAAACGTTGCTTGAAATGGCTTTTGCCGTGTTTGTTGACCAGATCTGAATAGCCAGGCACTACCCAACCTTCTTCTTTCCTATCTCCTTCCCTTCCCCACTACCTCCAGCCTCACAACATACCCTAATTGGGGATGTCATAGTCCAACTGGCTCAGACGGTTAGGAGCAGTTGGGACTCTGGTGCGGTGTTCACTATTAAAAAAATGACTGACAAGAAATCTTTTTGTTTCAAACATTAACTTGATCGAGAAAAAGATATTCACATAAAAGATGGGTTGTCGACAGAACATTGCCTGTTTCGATATGGCGATTTATAAGAATGGGCAAAACTAGACATATTTTAGGAAAACCTTTGTTCAAATCTGGACACGAAAAGGCCTACAAAGAAGAAAAAAAAAAACACAAGAAAAAGAGGATGTGGCATTTTTTTATTTTCTTCAAATCAATTTACAAAGCAAATTTTGTAATCTCTTATCGCTTTTTGTTTTTGTTTCCGTAAAGAATATGTTCAATATGTTGGGACATGTGTATTCTCTACATAAATATATCGCGAAGGATGTTTTCCGAATAATTTCAAAGAGTTTGATCACACCTGCCCACTTGTTGTGTAGAATTCTACATAAGAATTACGACAGGAAAAATGTCGTATAACAATAAGTTGTTTTTATGATACTTTTATATCTTTAACACTTTTTAAGACACCCACCATAAACATAACAATATGTAAATATAACTATTATATTATATTTGTTCAAAAAAAGTTGATAAATCTTTGGAACTTGCAAATTTGCGGACGTTTTTATCACATAAATTATAGGATTGGTGTTTAAAATGCAGATTTTGATCGCAATAAATTCTTAATAACCTAGAACTTGGTAGCAGACATTTTTTATTCTATTCGTGGTTTAAGCTGACATTAAATTTAAATAAAACATCAATATGTATGTCTTTGGTGACATTTTTAATGCTGCGATCATCGTATATAGATTATTCAACAGTCAATTTGATCATTTATATCACACACCCGCAACTAAACGGCCTTAAATCAAAATATGTCAAATTTGGATAAAGGACTTTGAAGTTTTGCATCAATATTTGGATACAGAAACATGAGTCAAGATTTTGAAATGTATTATGATTTGAAAGTATAAATAATATGGTTATTATGTAGTTTTAGAGTTTAAAATATAATAAAACTGTGCACTATGACAGTTGGGCAGAATTTAAACAGTAACAAAAATTGTTTTAAAATATTATTTTGACGTATGGCGGTTTAGTTTCCTTGAGCGCAAAATGTTATTTTGTTTCCATTAACCGCGATAAACCTTTAAATTGTTCAAATATACATAAAAGTTTTTTCAAATAAACTTTTTTCACTCCCACGCTAAATCTGATTAATGATTCAATAACGATTCTTTTTTTTTACGTGAAAACCGCACGATAAGCCTTGAGACTTTTCCGCTGTTTCAATTAGATTTACCAGCCGTCAAGCTCAAGTAAAACCCAAATGAGTGGTATTAATTAAATTATCGCCCTGGTGAAAGTCCACCATTCAGAATTGAAACGTTGCTTGAAATGACTTTAGCCGTGTTTGGTGACCAGATCTGAATAGCCAGGTACTTCCCAACCTTCCCCTTCCTCATATCCTTCCACTCCCCACTACCTTCAGCCTTAAAACATACCCCTTTAAGGGATGCCATAGTCTCACTGGCTCTAGACGATTGGGAGCAGTTGAGACTCTTGTGTGGTATTCACTATTAAAATAAACATATAATGGTAATTAGCAAATCCGTATATATTTGAGAGAGACCTATGTCGAAGTATGTACGTCATAAAGTTAATGAAGAAGAAAAACAAGATACAGGTACGTACTAGGTAGGTTCGCAGCTAGGAAGTAAGAGACGACGGAAAGGGAAATCCCGCCTTTCAGATCTAGTCCAGGAAGCGCGAAAGTCATTACTCATTAGTCTCATTACGTCATTGGGATAGCGTAGAAATTAATTCGCCCATCGGATCGAATCAGAATCGCAATAGGAAAAATGTTTTTCATTCAATTGGCCACTGTGAAAAACTAAACCCAAATAATCAAACAAAAGATCTGGCGACAAAGCTTTGGGTTAGGCAATGGCGGACATTAAATCATTTTCGCGAATCATTGTTCATTTGTTTGGAATAGATTTGAAAATGAAAATCAATAAAAAAACAATTAGTGCGAATATCCGCCATTTTGCACATTGTTTTCAAATTTAAGATATTTATCTGAAAGAAGAAATAATTAATGATTTAATAAAACAAATATGTAACTTTATTCCACTTAAAGTGGAATAAAATTATATATTTGTTTTATTAAATCATTAAAATGGAATTCCACCACGAATTAACAGTTTCAAAATTAGAAATGAGAAATAATTACATTGTTTTAATTGAAGTTCGCCTTTATTTCGATTGATATACTAATTCTAAAAGGTATGCAGGAGTAGTGCAATGCAATAAATTCCATAATTGATAATAATACATAAAATAAAATAAAAGTTCAAATACTTATATTCATAATAATAAATAAATTATGATAATTATAAGAATATTTATTTTTAGGAGTGCTTGCTACCCATTTTTTTTGTCGATTTATATTTTATTACCTAACACAATAATAATAAATGTGAAACGACGTACTCTTATTTTTTTTTGCCAATTTTTCAATTGTAAATACGTTTTCAATATTAAATAGTTGAATTTCCCAAATAATTCCGCACAAAAAGAGTTTAACAAGTTTCATGATGCCCGAACTCAAAGTTCTTAAGTTTTTGTTGCTTCTGTCAACAGATTTTCTGTTTTAAAGTTAGGAGTAATAGATACATTACCATTCAGAATCGTAACGTTGCTTGAAACGGCTTTAGCCGTGTTTGGTGACCAGATCTGAATAGCCAGGTACTCACCAACCTTCCTTTTTTCCATCTCCTTACCTTCCCACTACCTTTGGCCTCACAACATACCCCGTTTGGGGATGCCATAATCTCACTGGCTCTAGACGGTTTGGAGCAGTTGGGACTCTTGTGCGGTATTAACTATATAAAAAAATCCCGACATATGTATTGTAATTTTATGTACACAAGAGTTCCAACAGCGTGGAGCCAGTGGGACTATGGCATCTCCAATTTTGAGTGTGTTGTGATACTGAGTGGAGTGGGCAAGGGAAGGAGAAGGGTTAGAGGAAGTCTGTTCAAGCAACGTCAAATAGATATTTGTGGTATTCTACTCCTATTTCGATAGCTAGTGTAATAGTGTGTACCTCAGTTTGATATTCTTATATTTTCGAAAATATATGCTGCAAGACGCACTATTTATTAAGATGTCGTAAATACGAGTATATTTCCGCAATCAATTTGGTAGTAACCATACATATGAGAGAATTAATAATCCTTACTTTTTATTCATTGTTTATTTTGTAAGCAAAAATGGACACAATGCAAATCTTTTGACGTATAAATATTTAAAAAAATATAACAATACCTAAAATACGGTCATAAGATTTATAGATAATGTCAGAAATTCCCACTATTTTTTGCAACAATGAGTCGACTCGGTAATTCTTTATTTACATAATATTTGTGCGTATTATGAATCGTAATCTCGTAGAATCTAATATCGTGCAATAATTATTATCACTACAGTGGAACCTCGGTTAAAGAGCATAATTTGTTCCGGAAACGTGTTCGTAATCCACTCATAAGTAGAGATGGTCGATATCAGAATTGGGTGTACCTGCGGTTCTAGCTGCTGGTGACCGGCGAGGAACCGGTTTTTTATCCAGTTCGTTTTGGAACCGGTTCCTGGTGCCAGAAAAGTTCCACGAATGAGATTTTTTCGAAAAGTACTAGCAAATCTACGAAATTTTATTTGCGAAAATTTGGAACCGGATCCTCGGAGAAATAATATCGACTGTTCCAGTAACCGGCTAGGAACTAGGAACCGGTTCCTTTTATCCGGGACAGGAATATCGACCATCTCTACTGATAAGTAATAATGGGAACTAGTATGATTCGTTTAAAAACTTAAAAGATTAATATAAAAATTAATTATAAGAAATATGCACATTTTTTAATTATTTAAATTTGCTATAAAGTACTTCTAAAAAATACTGATTATTCGCTAGCGGAATCTCTTTTTCCGTAAAACAAAATAAATTTGGTGAGTTTCGTGCAAGTGTCAACTACTCCCAACCGTCTGAAGCCAGTGGGACTATGCCATCCCCAATAGGGGTATGTTGTGAGGCTGAACGTAGTGGGGAGGGGAAGGAGATGAGGAAGAGGAAGGTTGGAAAGTAACCAAATACGAGTAAAATAAAAGTCTCGATTCTGAATGGGGGTCTTTTATCAAGGCGATACTCAAAGAACCTTCCACTCTGGAACGTGCCGCAAATATACTATATAATATTTTATATGTATTAAATTTGAAATGACACATATTAATTACATTTTTAAAAGCCAAAGAGCTTAGCGCTCTGCCACGTAGGCCGTGCCTTACTTGAGTTGTTCCAGCTTCTGTTTTTTTTTCTACCTGCATTCCGAAAGATGAATGGGAACATGTATTTCCTACTGACATGTATCATATTTGAGATAAATCCGTAGAATTCCTTTAGGAATCAGGTATATTTATGTTAAAAATACCGTGAGAAATAAAGTAGGAATCAAAAAAAATGTATGTATATATAACATCATAGGGGAGATACCCTACTGTGGGACTCATTTGGCAAACAAATGTAACCTTCTAGAAATTCCGGAAAGGTAAATGAAACCTATCTGACTAGATAAATAAATCCAATTTTTATTCAATTTAGTAGAATAACGATGTGCTTCAATAAAAATAACGGACTAGGTACATTTTACAGAAAAAAGTTAATTGTGTTTAATGATAAGGAACGATAAAATAGACACAACGAAATTCAACCTTTTTAAAATTTATCTTTTAATATTTTTATTTTTTTATATTGAATACCACACAAGAGTTCCAACTGCTCAAAACCGTCTAGAGGTAGTGAGACTATGGCACCCCCAATCGGGATATGTTGTGAAGTTGAAGGTAGTGGGGAGGGAAAGGAGATGAGGAAGAGGAAGGTTGTAAAGTACCTGGCTATTCAGATCTTGTCACCAAACACGGCTAAAGACATTTCAAGCAAAGTTTCAATTCTGAATCGTGGTCTTTCACCGGGGCGATACTTGGAGTATCTACCAGTCTGGAACGTGTCGCTAATATGCTATATATTTGACTGATGTATTTAACTTCACGGAATGTAGATGCAAGAAGACTATAACATCTTTTATCAATAATATTTTTATGTATTTAAACACTATTTTTTACTACTCTACAACTATTCCTTATTTTGTTTGTGCATATAAATCTCATTTTTTTCACTTTCAATTGTAAACCTTTAAAAAGCTCTCACGGGCGTATACAATAAAATAAATAAACATTATTTTACATGACTTAAGTGCAAACACGAGTATGTTAAATAAATACATCGATGTACAAGACGAATTACGCAATTTTCTCAAAAAATATGGTGTACCTTTGGAAAAACGTAAAGACTCTTCGTTCAAATATTTTGAGTTTGAAATATGAGATATTAAGTTTAATGGAAAAACTACTTGTTGCTACCCTGCTTTGACCATGTTTCAGTTTTTTTTTCAGAACACTTGAAAAATAAGTAACAGTAATTTGGATCTACCTTTTTTGTAGTTAAGAGGAACGCATTTTTAAAGCATATTTATTTTAAAAAAAATAGTAGATTGGGTATTTTAACATTTTAATAAATTGCTAAAATACCCAATCGAAATCATGTTTTAATCAGAAATCAAAAGGTATGGCAATATCTAGTACACTCTTATGTTGTGTTATTATTTTTTTTTTTAAGTATGGTGGATCATTAAAAAAAAAGTTTTTTTTGTGTTTTCAAGAGTAACTTTAAAATAATTTGTAATTAAAAAAAAATTAAAAAATAAATAAATTTTAAATACTTTTTATTAAATAAGAAACAGTGCTATAAGGGCGTTTCGTTGGTCACAAATCATAATAATTCAGTTTGATTGGGTATTTTAGCCTAAAATGTAAAATATTATTTTCTATGAAACAGGCCCGAGTGCGATCTTCCTAAGTTAATATTTTGAAGCTTCAAAGTCCATAATAGAAATGACGTTGTGAGTTGAGAATAGTTTCATTAACTTGTATTATAAGAGTCATTGATAAATGGGCCATGTGCGAATATATAATAAATAATAATAAATCAATAAAAATTCCAGACCGAAAAAAACTATGAAGATGTTTTAACGTTGGAGCTGAACATTATAGGATTTTAGTTGCTTTAGAAAAACAGATTTCTGTTTCAAAGATAAGATAAGGAATTATGAGAAAGCTAGGTACCTGCCAGACAAACTACCTTACTATCAAGTGATCATGTAAATGTTCTTACGGGTAAACACGATACGATGCCACGATCTTTACCTTTACCTACACGATAGTAACATCGCTATTTTACAAACCTCCCACGGAAGATGATTTTAATGTGAGACGATAAATTCCGGACAATAATATTGTTTAAATTATGTAAAAGTAATATCCGCTTCGCTTACTTTGTCTTCGTTCATTGTCATATTGTTGTTTAAGCCAATAGCCACGGATAAAAGTCCGGACAGGGTTGCCAAGTCCGGACAATCTGAACTCCGACATCGTTATCGTACAAACCTCACATGGGAAATGGGAGTCAGTAGATTATACGTATTATCAACGTATGAATCTAAAAATCAGATACATGCTTACATTATAAATACATAGGCAGCATAATTTTTGGTTATTTGAAACTTTAAAAAAAAAAATTATACTGAATACCACACAAGAGTCCCAACTGCTCCTAACCGTCTAGAGCCAGTGAGACTATGGCATCCCTAATCGGCGTATCTTGTGAGATTGAATATAGTGTGAAGGGGAAGGAGATGATGAAGAGGAAAGTTAAGACGTACCTAGCTATTCAGATCTGGTCGCCAAACACGGCTAAAGCCCTTTCAAGCAACGTTTCGATTCTGAATGATGGTCTTTCACCAGGGCGATATTCAGAGTATCTACCACTCTGGAACGTGCCGCAAATATAGTACATAATATTTCATACGAATCGAATGTGTTACGACACATATTAATTGAATACAATTTATGGTCTTTCACCAGGGCGATACTTGGAGTATCTACCAGTCTGGAACGTGTCGCTAATATGCTATATATTTGGCTGATGTATTTAACTGCACGGAATGTAGATGCAAGAAGGCTATAACATCATACATCTTTTATCAATAATATTTTTATGTATTTAAACACTATTTTTTAGTACTCTACAACTATTCCTTATTTTGTTTGTGCATATAAATCTCATTTTTTCACTATCAATTGTAAACCTTTAAATGAACCATGAACCCGCGACCTCTGGATTCGTAGTCGAGCGTCTTAGCACTCGACCATGGAGGCCGTCCTTCTCCGAGTTCTCTTTTATTCCAATACAGAAGTCCGAACAGGTATTGTATTATGACAAGTCTACATATTCCAAACCACCAAAATCTTACGATGAGATTATGTTAGTTCTGTTTTTAAAAAAATTAACAGACAACCTTAGCTTCAAATGATTAGAACAGGCAAAAGTTCAAAAACTCTGATTAAACGAAGCATCACTTTTGAATGGACTTTTATCAAAGTCACAGATAAAAGTCCGGACACTGTTATCAATACCGAAAAATCCGGACCACGTCACGACGTAAAGTATATGAGTCACGATTGTGCATTTTGTTTACTTTATTTACCACCAAACTCTATCGTTAAGACAGGCCTATTTTGGGAATTCCAACTGATAACGATTGTACCACATCTGAACTGTTAGTAGCAGGTTGGAATTTTTTAGGCAAACATCGTATTATCGTACCGGTCCAGTGTTTGTGTTTCCGCATGTCACAGTTTTGCAAATGTGGATAAACTTTTCAAACATTCCAGTCAGTTTTTTCCTTCAGTTCAAAAATTGATGTGCCGCGAGACCTCAGAGTAATAATATACCAGAAGGGATAGCTTTGCGAAACAGTGTAGTCAGGATTGTTGATTTTTTTCCTGAATCGGGCGTGGCTAGGGTTTTTATAGACACACCTTTTTACATCCATTCGTAAGCACATGTCGACATAATGTTTTGTTTATTTGTAAAACCACTTTTTCACCGTATTGTTATCAACAAAATATAGAATATAACCTCAAAAATCGTTGAATTATGTCTCATAAAAAAAACGTAGTGGGCGGAGTCGCCGGAGACGCAAGGGATGGAAAATATGCTTAAATACCTAAAAGTGGTGCGCTATTATGTGACACCTTGTCTTGTCTCTTTCTCTCACGGTTCACAACGTAAAAACCCGGAGGAAGTGATTTATCGTAAATTTGTATAGGTTTGGTAAAAATATTTAGCTCTCTCTCCATATAAATTCTTTCTCCAAGAGCGAGACCGTGTTTCTGAGCTTGTTGACATTATTTTTATTCGTGTGCTGGAGAAGAGTTGTTTTGAGGTCAAATGGGATCAACATGTGACTCCACCCATTTGTCTACACGATCGGGAGGTCTGTTTATAATAGACCTTCGGTCCCTCATATTGTAGCATTTATGGTAGTTGTTGAGCACTCCTTTTTCTTGCTGGTAGTCACTTCACTCAAACACTACCCAAACACACGGCGACAATACTACTTACACTTGCATGGCGTACGGAGGAAACCTCTATTCTGTATTCGGCGGTTAGCGCTCACGATTTTCGTGAAAAATCACCCCAACGGCACCTCCTTACACGAATTATTCAAACAAAGACGTAAAAAAAAAAAAAAATGTCCAAGAATAATCGTCAGCTTATGTAGGCATTGCTATTTTACAACTTAAACACTTTGTCAACTTATCTTCTTATCTAAACAAAGAGATGATACCTATTTGAATGCTATAAAATTGAGAAACACCTTTTTTCCTTTTCAATTCATTTCTTTAGGAGTTCATATATTATTGTTCGGAACTGTTTCTGACAAGTTTGTATAGGTTGGGTAAAAAGAATTAGCTCTCTCTCTCCATATATTGTTACTCCAACGTTCAACTGTATTTACTACCTAGATGCGGCCATCTATTATACCTTTTTTTTAAACGGCCCTCGGACTCCCTAAAGTTAGACAGCCCTACCTGTATAATATATTGTACGAGTTGCATTCTAGAGAAGAAAGCAGGAACGCATATTTGGCAACGCTTGACTTCCCAGTGTGAATAATAAAAAGAATTGCAAATATTCGTAACAGTGGTCGAACGACTTCCCTATCAATGGTTTTGCTTATTTATCCACTGGATCGTAGTGGCACGAACAGCATCGTGCTGTAACTTTACTGTTACAAATATCGTGTCGTACTTTAATAAATAAAAAAAATCTTTTGTTTTTGTGTACATGTGTCAATATTAATTTTGTGTACAATAGTTTGGGTGTGAACTTGGAGAAACAATATATGGAGAGAGAGCTAATTCTTTTTACCCAACCTATACAAACTTGCGATAAATCACTTTCTCCAGGTTTTTACGTCGCACACCATGAGAAAGAAAGAGACAACAACAAAAAATACACCGCTTTCGTGTACTGTACGGATGATCTTAGTCTCCCGCGTCTCCGGGGAATCCGCCCACATGTTTTCATATGCGACTAAACTCGACACAACTAAACGGTTTTTTATGTTATACTCGTATGCTATATTTTTGTTGAAAGCAATACTGTGAAAAGGTGGTTATACGAATAAACAAAAACATTATGTCGACATGTGCTATGAATGGATGTATAAATACCCAAGCCCTAGTCCTAGCCACGCCCAGGTCTGCCGAGTCCGGCAAAAATCATCAAAAACTGACTACACTGCCTTGGATAGGTACCACTCTATGTACTCTAAGGGTGTGAAGAAGGGGAAATGCACAAACAATAAATAATGCATTTTTATTATTAATAATTATTTGTGACTTATTTTTCATTAGTTAATAGTCGTTAAGACTCAGCACCCAAAATGGCGCTAAACGTCACTTTGTAGTATTCTAATACAAGGAATACTGCACATTATTTATTTTTGAATTCTACATGGGAAGTTAGGAAAATGTATTAGGTTTCTAGTGTATACAAATTTTAAGTTTTAATCTTTAAAATTCTTTGAAAAATATACTAAAATGTTAGTCAAGGTGCAGTTTTAAAACCAGCGCAGCCATTTTCGAACGCTTTACCTAAATTTTCAGTATAATTTTCATACATAATTTAAAAGATTACTGTTTAAAAATTGTATTCACTGGAACCTTACACATTTCCCTAACTACCTAAATAGAATTAACAGATAAATCAAATAAATAAAAAAGGTGTGTATTTTTAGGTGCTAACCCTTAACGATGAAAAATCACAAGATGTACGTTGCCAAGAAAAATATTAGTTGCTTTAATCCACCCATTTCTAATATAGAATAATGTCTGCTAAAATGCATTGTAGGTAGGTAGGGATTTTAAAATTTGATAATTTCAATAACCATCAATTCCGAACTTAATTGAAAAGTTCCCACTCGTACGGTCGTACGTAATCACAAAGGAAATTATTTATAATTGATAATTATTGTCTCAAAGTTCATCAGTCATTGGAGGATAATAAAACGCAACGGTATCTAAAGAGCATAAATTGGTAAAATAATAAAAAAAAACATTGCACAAAAACCAGGCTTGCAGTTTATTGTTGATTGCCGGTGGGTTAATATAAATAAGTACTTATTTGTATGTTTTAATCATTTCCGTCATCCATCTTCTACGTAATCGACAAATAAATTTGATGAGAGAATAACAAATATATTGCATACACGCCATATAAGACAATGCATGCTGATTACTTAGTCTTTTCCTGATAACAAAACTAAAAAATATAGCTCGTGGCTTGAAAAAATATTTCATCAGGATTATGGAAGGATTTTTTAAAAGGTTATAAATATAGTAAATGAAAAAATACACAACATGACGCGAGACACAACTAACACTCTTACAATACTTAAAAGCGGTGTGATAATTTGTAAAATTTTGTTGTCTCTTTCTTTCTCATGGTGTACGCCGTAAAAACCCGGAGAAAGTGATTTAACCCAAATTTGTATAGGTTGGGTAAAAAGAATTAGCTCTCTCTCTATATATTGTTACTCCAAGTTAAAAGTCCTGACGAAGCTTGAGATAAGCGAAACCTGGTTAGTGGTTAACTCAAATAAAGTGGTGTTTTACAAAGTGTATTTTTTCTTTTAATATATAATGTCACACCCCCAAGTTTTTGCTTCCTTCAAAAAATTATCAATATATCGTTTTTCTTTAATTATTGATATGAAAAATATCAATCCTACCTGCTTCTATCTGAATATTTAAGTTTTTGTAAATGATTGCAAAAATAAAACTTTCTTGAATGGGCCAAATACTTATTATTCTTATGTTTTTTTTACACAAATAAAGATTATAAATAACCTGGCAATATTTGAAAAACTCCTACTACCATCATTATAAGCAAAAAATGTTGCTTGCACAATGATGGAGGACTTGTCTAGCAGAGGAATTGAACCCGAGACGCTTGGGTGGGAACCCGACGTATTTGTCCACTCAGCTATTAACTTTTCAAATTATTGAATCCGGGACCTCTAGATTCGTCACCGTGGATGTCAAACCGCTCGGCTACGGAGGTCGTAAAAAATGTTTAATATCTAATAAAATACAATATTGATAATTTAATTTAATTTCAATAGATGTATTCAATTTTAACACAGACCTCATGTACAAGTCTTATATTTCAAAACATGAATCGTGATTGTTTTGAAAACAAAATTTGTTTTTCAGATTGATGTACGCGTTAATAATATTTACACTTCGCTGTAAAATATTGATTATGCGAACCTTTAATCTTAATATTAATGTTTTAATTCAGCTTCTATCATCTTCACGGGAAAAATACCGACTTGAACTTGAAACCTCTACTCTACCGAAGAGTAACGCTTATGTCAATCGAGCTACCTAAACCTTTTTAGAAACTGTCATTTTTTGTCAATTTCATATTTCTTCGAAAAAAATATTATTACCCGTAAAGGTCAGTTGGAAAAAATGATAATTATATTGTAACCGCATCGAACATTAACCTTTTTATTCAGGCCACGAGTCAAATGGCGCCTGGCGAAATTGGATAGCTGTAATTAAAATTGGCTACTTGTGAAATTTACTAGTTGTTACCTTAGATGAATTAAATAATGTAGATACGTTACTGAGACAACGCGCGTGAATGTACTAAACCGAGTCCAAGAGACATACCTGAGATTTACTGCGTTTAGTATTACACAAAAATTTGTTCGACAGACAAGTTGTCACGGGAAAACGGGAGCTCTTCAACCGAAATAATGTGAGATAGCGAATGCAGATATACATAGGTGTGTGGAAGACAACCGTTTCCGTACGTCGTACTCTACTTGGCTAGTCGCTCAGTTAGTTCGTTGGGGAAGAGAGATTATAACATTAACGCGGAACGTTCATATGGCTATCTCATCCGTACACACATATTCTGTATAGTATTGCTATCCTTTTCATAAGCGTTATGAGCTTAGAAACTTAAATCAAGACCGTGCCACATTTATCGTTCGATTTGTATGAATATGACGTGTCTTGTATTTTATGTCTATGGTTGTTTCCCGTAAAAAATAACTTGTTTTAAAAAAAATATTACTTCCCATTTCAAATACAGATACCAGGATTAAAGCAACTAATATTTTTTCTTGGCAAGTCTATGATTTTTTCACGGTTTTTTTTTAAATTAACTCCACACAGGAGGCCTCGAGGGAAATAATTTCCCTCAGAGGCTATGTCATCTTTGGGGATGATGTCTGGAGGGTCTTTTTGAGGAAAGGAAGGAGTGAACCTGGGTCTTGAAGAGGACAATATCGAAGGAAGGAGTAAACGAAGAGGCCGGCAAATCGTTCCACAGCCGAGCTGTTGAACATAACAACGAGTCGTAAAAGCAACCCGTTCTCATGTATCGAATGTCAACCGTGTACAAATGTTAAGCGCGTGTTTGGCGAGTTTCCCGACTATGCACCCGTGCTGAAGGGTTCAATGAAGCAAGTTCCATGAAGCATTTTCTATTGAAATACTGGTAGATAATAAATACGGGTAACAACTAGTATAATATAATAAATCTTACGTAAGAAAATATTCCCTGTGTTGCCGTCACAAAAAAATCAAGAGAAATCTTCGTTCAAAACATCTGTGTTTGATTATTTCGTTACCCAGTAAATAAACAAAAACATACCTGGAGTGTTGTCGCCACAGGAAGCATTTTAATTAATATTCCGAATAACGCTTATTGGATACAATATGACAATGAATGGAATTACACGAATAACCTTAAGTCTGTTTATTTAACATAGAAGATTTTGAAAACATCTGTTTCTTTGAAGTGTCACATGTTTGTTGAAATATCCGCTACAAATTTGGATGTTTTCAAATCGCAAGAGAAGCGAGCAGCTACTTCCTTTGTCAGAATCATTTTTTTAAGAATTGCCGTGTAGCAAGTAGCAATATCTAAAAACAATATATATATATATATATTTAAAACAGCTTTCTTTACATCCTTACTCCCTCGTAAATAGATATACTTGTAAAAAGCTAGCAGTCCACAATGGAGTGCTTATACCAACCCTGATGTATGGTAGTGAGGCATGGAACTGGCAGAGGAAGGATGAAAGTAGACTGAATGCTGTGGAAATGAGATCTTTGAGACGGATGTGCGGTAAAACCATGTATGACCGTATTACAAATGTGGATATCCGGAAAGAATGCAAGGCTGATATGAGTGTAATGGATAGGATTAAGAAAGGGACGCTTAGATGGTTTGGGCATGTAGAGCGAATGAACGAAGAAAGGAGTGTGAAAAGAATATATGATGCGAAAGTGAATGGAAGAAGAAGTCGAGGACGCCCGAGAAAGACATGGCACGATCAAGTAAATCAAATACTTGAATCGGGTCATGTGAAGAGTCAGAATAACAGAAGAATATGTATGAGACGATGTATGAATGTAAATGAAGCAAGAAGTGTGTGCCAAGACAGAGTTGTATGGCGGTTCGTCCTCTCTGCCTACCCCTGCGGGGGAAACGGCGTGATGGTTTGTTAGTTAGTTAGTTATATATATATATATATATATATATATATATATATATATATATATATATATATATATATATATATATTTGAAACAGCTTTCTTTACATCCTTACTCCCTCGTAAATAGATATACTTGTAAATAACACAACCAAGTTAGTCAAATACTTGAGTTGAGGTTACGTACGTAAATGACGACGACCTCCCTGGACTAGTGGTTATGATTTATGATCCTCGAGTGCGAATCCAGAGGTCGCAGTTTCAAATCCCAACGTGCACAAATAAATTTTGTTAAATTAATTTGTGTTATTTCACAATCAATTCATTATAAATGATATTTTTATTTATTTACGTTCCTGAGTGGTAGAAACTCTGAGTATTGCCCTGGTGAAATACTATTATTCAGAATCGAAACGGCGCGGCGCTTGAAATGGGTTTAAGCGTGTTTGGTGACCCGATCTAAAGTGCTAGGTACTTCCCAACCTTCCTCTTCCCCATCTTCTTCCCCTCCCTACTACCTTCAGCCTCACAACATACCCCAATCGGGTATGCCATATTCCTACTGGCTCCAGACGGTCGAGAGCAGTTAGGACTCATTTTCAATAAATAACATTTTTGCTGTCTTCAAGTTCGCTCAGTGTTGTTTGGTGAATTCGGCCACTAAAAATCAACAAAGTGTAGCCCTTTTTCGATAACGCAGCATTCATTTGCATAACCGGAATGACTCCATGATCAAAATTGCACGATGCATTATTGATTTTATCTCTGTAGGGCAGAAATACAAATAATATCTCAGGGTGCATTGTAAAGCGACATAAAACTAGACGGGGTGGCCTGCCCTCATCCCTTTGGCATTATATTTCTGGAGTAGGTAATTGTATATTGCATAGGGGAAGGGGAAGGTCCTTTATTTGTCTCTACCACGCTAAGGGTACTTAATCTCAATTGAGTGAACATCCTGCTCGGACTCTTTGTTGATGAAACTCGTTAAAAAATGGATGCTGGTTTAAAACGCATTGAAACGGAAACGCAAACGAAATACCATGATTATTAATAGGGAGCAGATCGAAAGGATATTACATAAATGCATATTTCTGCCGTATTGAAGTGTTTTTAGAAGAAGAGCACAGTTAAGTTCCTGTACTGTAGGTCCACAAATTAAAATACTTCATTACGAAATTCGTTCTCATGCCCTAAAGTCGAACAATAAAAATATTATAAATAATTCAAATAAATATCAAATTTAATTTTGCCAATATCATGGGCTCTAGCACGAAACATCGATATAAATTTTATGGATAATCTCGGTAATTTGGAATCGTTTCCATGTCCGACTGCAGATCGCCAACGAACATGTCCTCTGAGTGTAAAACTGTTTCTTTCTCAAAACAAGAAATAACTGATATAATTGTGTGTTTTCTAAAGTGACCTGCTAGGTAAGTATGTTTCTTTATATTATCTCTGTACGGAATATAAATAAATATATTAATATGTCATATGTACCGTATGTACAGTTTTACACACACACATAAATATATATATAAATATTTATATAGTTAGTAAAAAGATGGAGCCTAGGAATTAAGAATTGTATAGCGCCCTTGAGGTGATTGTTCACAAAAACGGCGCTTAACAAATTAAACCAATATTTGTATTATTTAAGTAAACTCTGTGTAAATGTCAAACTGGTGGCGAAAAGTGGAAAAAAAATATATGTCACTCTATAAAAAAAGATAAAATAAAAAACTTAAAAGATAATAAAAGATATTGCGTTGAACTTCGACACAAATATGAAACAGCTACTTTAGCGAAATCGCCGCCTACCTACTTAAATCGGCAATATTTATATGAAAGTGTATATTTCTTGTGTTTCTGCAATAATAGTATATTTTACCCAATTTCAGTGCAAAATGCTGACAATAGGCAAATATAACATTGAAAAAGTGATAGTTGCTCACTATGCAGTGTTAAAAATAAATAAACGAAAAAATATCACTTTTTTACGTGAATACCGCACGAGAGTCCCAACTGTCCGGAGCCAGTGAGACTATGACATCCCCGAAGTGGGGAAGGAAAGGATATGGGGAAGAGGAAGGTTGAGAAGTACTTGGTCATTCAGATCTGGTCACCAAACACGGCTAAAGACATCTCAGGTGACGTTTCGAATGTGTAATCCAGTAATTAAGGCGATAGCGAGGGTATCTACCACTTTGGCTTTCTTTCGTCAATATTTCAAGGTTTAAGTGATGTTCTCCACTTTTTAGAGCATATTTGCGAACATAATTTGTTCAAAGCATCATCCATTGTGAAGTAATGGTGGTTTTATTACTACCTATCTATAAGAAAATCAGCTTGGTCGTGCATAAAGATAAAGGTAATGCTCGTCTCAAACAATCTCGTGGAAGATTTTACAGACATAAAGAGGCCAAGAGAGCATTTTATCAAATAGCCATAATTGAACTTTGACATCTTGCATAATATGCAACCCTTTAATTCATTTTTACTTTAATCTCCAACCAATCTTTCTCAAACCTCACTGTTGTCCTGAAAAATATCCAGTTCTTTTCTCCAAATCGTTGTGCGTTCCAGTTCTTTTCTCCAAATCGTTTGCATGTATTTAGTAGCTTCCTACTCTTCTAAAAATTAACACTTTCAAACATCCTAAATAAGTACCAGCACAGTTTTAGTTACAATATTTAGTAGGGCACTGGGTGAACGGGCAACGGGCAACGGGTATGGCACCTGGCAGAGGGTAGCTCTCCGTTCCGGTGGAAAGGTTTTAGCTGAATATTGGCACGAGCCACTGAATACCGAAGGAAGGTACAAACATGGGGCACTCTCGACTTCGAAGGCTGAATTACAAAACCATTTCAACTTCTAGCTTGATAATTAGTGTTGGTCAAGTTTTAATGAAAAATTCAGTCTTAAATTCAAATCTGATAGCTAGGTATGAATTCTTGGACAAAGTGGATGAGTTTGTGTAAGTACTAAATAAATTGTATTTCAGAGTATCGAGAGGGTTAAAAGGACATTGACAGAGGGTGAATGAATGAAATTTAATTATTGGTGAACTGGATGTAGTAGTCGCTAGTCTTATTTAAAGGAATCTAGACTAGTTTATAAAAATGATTGCGAATTAATCTAGTTAGAAAATAAATGTCGTTGTAAGCATTAAGAACAAGATTACAAAAGAACCCCTGGAGTGAATTATATGTGTTGAGCAGATGAATGGAGAAATAATTGTCAGAAATATATGCGATGCAAGTGAATGGAAGAAGAAATCGGGGACGTCGCAGGAAGACATTACTCTTTTGCGCTGGAGCCTGTCATTTTAATCTTCGACATACTTTGAAGTCATCGCTTTGTCTCTGCTGTGTTCTTCTTAGAATCTTATTTTCTTCTGGTCTCTATGTGAACAGAAATAATTGATATAGTATTAATAATCTAAAACACAAATATGAAACAGAAAAAAGCCAGAAATTAAAAAGAACAATGGTCATGACCGAGACTCGAACTCGGACCTCTACTCTATCCGGGAGTAACACTGCCAATCAAGATCTCACTAGAAAGCAGAATTTTTAAAACGATTTAATACTTGGTTTGAAAATTGTTTTTTTTTTCGATTATAGGCTGCCATCTTTTGGTGTAAAGTGCTAATAATGCTAGGTAATTCCAATTAAAAATATATATATATTTTACTCACTACCATTCTTGATCAAAGCTTTTAGCAAAGTTCGTAACGTGAAAATGGCCTCAAAGTCATGCGTTTGTTGTATATTAGAAATAAACAAAATAAAAAATGCTCTTTTTTCCATTTCGTGTTTTATATGTCTTTTTGTAATTGGACTTTAGTCCGTTAATTTATAAATAAATAAATATTTACTGCAACCATAAATCTAACGATGAATGTCCACGTTCTATCTGGATGCTGATTTGAAAATATCTACGTATTTAAAACGTATGTTGCTGTGAAGTGGGTTTTGTAATGACCTCAGCGAGCTGCTTGTAGGCATCAAAGTGTGACTCCCTCTGTCGAAATTAAAACTGTTGCTCGCAGCTTTGACGGCATTATGAATATTCAACACATCACCGCCAGAAAGTATCACTCTTCGGGAAATGATAAAGCCCGCGCCTAAATGGTGTATTGCTGCCTTTTTCTGTGTTATTATGTCACGAGTAGACACCCACTGAAGTAAGTGCCTTGTTTATAGCACCTTTTGAAAAACAATAATATGTAATAAAAATACGCTTTTAGTCTCTGTTTTCCGCTGTCGATGTATATATTTTTGCTGTCCTATTAATTATACTAGTACTAATAGAAATATTCAAGAGGCTCCGAGGCGCTCGCTAGTACCGCCACCCGTTCGATCATCGCCTTTACTGTGTTGATTGATACATATACATGAATCATATAACATAATGTTGTATATGATAACGCACCCGAGTCCTAATTTCCCGGAACTAATGGGATAAAGGCATCCCCATTTCGTGAAAGGTGTGAGGCTGTAAAAAGGGAGAAAGGGAAGAGAAAGGTTGTGATGTACCTGACTATTTAGATCTGGTTAGCTAATGTAATTAAAAGCAGCAAATCGGTTTTGAATAGTGGCCTCTTACGAGGGCAATAATAAAAACATCTTCCATTCTGGAATGAGGTGTAAATATGAGATGTTTACTATTTAAAAAAAAATAACTTTTTAACTAATCAACCACAATTCCCCAAGGGGTGGACAAAGAGGATGGACCGCGACGTAATTCTGCCTTGGGACACGCTCCTCGCTTCATTCGCATTCATAGATACTATTATTATTATTATGATGCTTGACATGACCCGATTAGTATTTGATTTACTTGAGCGTGCCATGTCTTCATCGGGCGTCTCATGTAAACAAAATAAAAGTAATTTCGACTGATTATAACATTAGTTTGTGATTGTTAAACTACATTAAAAATATTGAGTCTTAAGTTGAGAAAAAATGTTACAACTGATAAAATGTTACTCAGTACCTACCAACACTTTGAGTGCGAAATTTAAAACGTTATAATTTACAGCGTAGAACGCGTTCTTTTCACAGTTAGTTAGTAGTATTCAAATGGATGGGGATTCGTGGTCGACCAGAAGAGACAAAACGAAAAGCGTTCTGAATTTGAAATCATTCGAACGGTTATTTTCGCGCGGAAACATCACGTCGCCAAGCAACCAGGTTCCTCTGTCAAAAGATCATCGTCATCTTCAATAAATTAAACAGAACGTTTTTCAATATTTACAGTACAAACTGAAAAGCGAAGTCAGTACTCGCTGTTTTAAACTATAGTATTGAACTCTATCTACCCGACTGCTAGCCGAGCGACGTACCCTCCGGACGATCGACCACTTTGTTTAATTATTTTCTAGAATTGTTTAAAAACAATCGGAATAATTTAAATAATATATGTATTGCAATAACTCTACATAGGAAGCAATGAGGGAAATAATTTCCTTTAGGGCCATTGGAGATGCTGTGTAGGAAAAGGGATATGTTGACCTGGGTCTTAAAAAGAGGTTTCTTCCCTCCAACATCAGACCCATGATGTAGGAGGGAGGAAACACAGAAGCCAGCAAATCGTTCTAACGAAAATACACTGTTACCCAGAGTGGTAGATACTCATGATATCGCCCTGGTGAAAGTCCACGCTTCAGAATCGAAACGTTGCTTGAAATGGTTTTAGCCGTATTTGGAGACCATATCTGAATAGCCAGGTACTTCCCAACCTTAATTTTCCTCATCTCCTTTCCCTCCCCACTCCCCTCATATTATTATTTTTTGGTTGCCTTTCATATCGGCGGTTAGCTACTATTAGGCAGCAGGCTTAAATAAGTCAGCTGACGGTGCAGCGTCCTCCTCTATTACGTCGTCCATCAATCTTCCCTTGGATTTATCAATCGGGTAATCTTGTACAAGTATATCGTTCCTCATAATATCACCAAGGAATTAAATTTATCTCATTTCTATATCTAGTACAATTTCTCTTTTTTTCTATTCCATTAAGAACCTACTCATCAGTTACCCCCTCTCTCCAGAGAATTTATAGCATGAGTGATCAATAAATATCATCATAATCTAATAAAGATTATATCTTTTTATCAAAACATCATGAGAAAATTCTTTCTTAGAATTTCGAGATATTCCTTAGCGGATTTCTACGTAGTTCTTGGATATATTTTTTTTGCCACACGCAGAACGTATTACAGAGATGGGAAACCTTTTTAATATATCTACAAACAAAATTTTTGAAACGGCGTCTTACTGATTGAAAAATGAGCATTTTTTTATTTTGTTTATTTCTCAACCGAACCAATTTATATAAAAAATACAGTTTTCTACAAGTTGCCAAAGTAGATTTTGACGGGAAATATTATGTTAGTCCAAAATAAGGTTAGGTCGACAAATCGGAGACTTTGATCGACTCCATTTAATGCATAAAGCAATTATTCTTGCACCGTAGCATGAAACAGAATAATAAAATAACATGAAATATATTTTATCGAAAATGTCGGTAATTTGGAATCGAGCCCGACTGCAGATCACCAACGAACAAGCGACAGTTCACATCGACTAAATTAGGCATGTTTAGTCGACATGAGTTGTCGTTTGGTCGTTGACGATCTGCAGTTTGGCACGGGAACGATTGCAAATTACCGACATTTTCGATAAAATTTATATCGATGTTTCGTGCTAGGGCCCCTGGTCTCACAACAAAAACTCTTGAACGGCGATCTCTGACGTTATGAAAGTCAAACGCTTTTCTAACTGAAATGTACTAAAGGTAAAGGCAGCTATAATTTTAGCTCGCAGAATCGTTTCCACTGAAAGCTACGGTACTTTAAAATGTTTACATAAGAGTTTTAAAAAATAGACGAGACGCCATATTGTTTGTCAAGAAATTATCAATTATTTTTCCGTAAGGAAACATATTTCGTAAAATGATACTTGAATATCGTTCGAAGCCTGTTTGTAAGTACCTACCAACTAATAGACAAATAATAAATGAGGAATATTCCATAGACATGCACAATTATGTATTTTGCTAACTTCTTCTGTATCGACATTGTTGGCTTTATTCGATGTGTTCCTTTATGCCCGAGTGTGCCACCCCTCTGTATAGATTCACCTCACGTACAGAGTTCCATGCATTTTTGTATTATGGGTACACAACGCGTGTTCGCTGTTCGAGCCAATTGTATAGCGGCACTGAACAGTGAACACCGAACACTAAACAGCTGATCGTAGGCCGCCATTTTCATGGTTGGCAGTAGTACTGGGCGTTAAATATATAACCGTTGAAAATAACGCCGACGTTGACTATTTTTTGGTAAACTACCAATATACTATATTTTCTAAATTACATATAAGTACACAAAGCGTCCTTGAGGTGATTTTCCCACGAAAACGGTGCTATAAAATGTATCCATTTATTATTATTATTAAGTTTAGACGTTGAATTATATGAGCTAATAATGCAAATACAATAGTAAAAAAGTAAAATAATATATTGCGTCGTATTGTCTACTAAAACTTAATTTATTTGCTTACTCGGTATTTGCACTTTGGCCGTGAAACAAAATATAAACATTAGACAACTACACCATTGATCGTATTCTTCAATTCACAAAAACACATCGAATGCACGCGCGACGAGTAAAAACGCGCCAAACTAAACGAGTAGGAGATTGACATAAAACTAACTAGCAAAAATAATGAATAACGAGCCTATTGGTTTTAATAATAATAATCCCCTGTTGTAAAATAACAGCTCGATGAAAAAGACATTGTCGTTATAATATATCTAGCTGTTATATATGTTTTACTTATCATTATTTTCGTCACTTGATTCTAGGCGCTACGTATCGGCCGTTTCGGATAAGAAAGTCCACAGATATGTTTAGTAAGAAGAAAAATATCCAAAAGATTATTCCAAACTACGTATAATATTGTGCACGGCGCACACACTCTTTACACCTTTTTAAAGAATAAAATAATAGGTACATGACAATGTGATGCGTCGTTATAATGTAACTAGCTGTTAGATATATTTGCCTTGTCATTATTTTCGTCGCTTGATTCTAGGCGCTACGTATCGGCCGTTTCGGATAGGAAAGTCCACAGATATGTTTAGTAAGAAGAAATATATCCAAAAGATTATTCCAAACTACGTATAATATTGTGCACGGCGCACACACTCTTTACACCTTTTTAAAGAATAAAATAATAGGTACAATGTGATGCGTCGTTATAATGTAACTAGCTGTTAGATATATTTGCCTTGTCATTATTTTCGTCGCTTGATTCTAGGCGCTACGTATCGGCCGTTTCGGATAGGAAAGTCCACAGATATGTTTAGTAAGAAGAAATATATCCAAAAGATTATTCCAAACTACGTATAATATTGTGCACGGCGCACACACTCTTTACACCTTTTTAAAGAATAAAATAATAGGTACATGACAATGTGATGCGTCGTTATAATGTAACTAGCTGTTAGATATATTTGCCTTATCATTATTTTCGTCGCTTGATTCTAGGCGCTACGTATCGGCCGTTTCGGATAGGAAAGTTCACAGAGATGTCTAGTAAGAAGAAGTATAACCAAAAGATTATTCCAAACTACGTATAATATTGTCGACGACGCACACACTCTTTACACCTTTTTAAAGACTAAAATAATAGGTACATGACAATACGAGGCGTCGTTATAATATTTCTAGCTGTTAGATATTTTGGTGACATTCGGAGAATTATACATAACAGTTACATTTTAGGTGCCGTCATTATTTTACCTAGCCATTATTTTATTCGCTTGACTCTTGGAGCTACGTATCGCGCGTTTCGGATAGGATATTCCACTAAAACGTTTAGTAAGAAAGTATAAAAAGATACACATAATGTCGCTTACGATGCATAAACTCTTACACCTTTTTGTTTACTTGGCGCTAACGCTAATACAATAATAATAGCGTCGAAGAATATTCGTATGTAGGTACTAATATTTTTAGTAATAATATCTAACTGTTAGCGCAAATTTTCGTCAATAGCGTTAGACGTTGGCGGCATCTAGCTGTTATTTCTAACAGCTAGATATATTTTGATACAGTACTAGTTGGCAGAGAAAGATTCGAATATTGTTTGAAATTCCATAGAAATGAATAGTACAAAGATTGTGGGCTATTCGAATTATATTGTTGAATGCTATTTGGGGTAGTTATTTACTAGTTATGGGGGTAATCGAAAAAAAAATCTAATTAAATTATTGGAGTGTTTCGACTCGGAAAATATTCGATCATTAGTCGACTTTATTGCCAGGTCGGTAATTTCTTTGATCCACAGGTTGCGGGTTCAAAACAGGAAAATAAGAATGTATGGGAAAATAGGTTTTTATCTCATTTATATTAATAATTCAATTTTTCTCTGAGGTAATTAACTTGTGCCGTATCACATAAAAACAGTAGTAATTTTCATACTAAAATCTCGAAAATGCTCAATTTTCCTTATATCTAATTCTTTGTACTGGTGTAGGTAGGTACATACTTTGTTATGTAGTTAAGGACGTCACTACTAAATATATTGTGGATATCATGCAAACACAAGTCTGTGCGTTAGTTCGTCTTTTGGCCGCCTTCACAGATAAGTTTGTTCATCTGTAAATGTTAGTCTTCTAATTTTCACAGCCAACGTATGCGAAAGAGCACAGTGACATGTTAATATCTTCTTATTAAGAAATTGACATATTTCAAATACATTATAATTCAAAACGGATTTACAAATGAAACATACCGAATATATCTATCATTTCGACACTCCGTGTGGGCTGCCTCAGTTTATTGCCGAATTGTTCAAGTGAAGTTGTTGTTGCTTATAAAGGGCAATTGGTACTTTATGCAATTAAACACATTTTGAAGAGCGTGATAGAGGGAATATGTGAAATCAAAAAAGTCCATGTGGGCGAAGTGTCATTTGTGAATAAATAACTAATTTGATAATATAACCTAAAAAACAGAGCTCTGGAAATGATAAATATTTTTGTTGATGGCCACACTCACAAAAATAATGGTCGCAAACCAACCATCTTCATATTTTCACGATCCTGGCTTGCATGTTGACAGTGCTCTTCTCTGGCGCTCTATGTCCTTTTTTTTAAAAAAATGTAGGTAATATAAATTAGGTTGAAAAGCGCCCTCGGGGTGATTTTCTTTCACGAAAACGGCGCTACAAAAATTAGCCAAATATTATTATTGTTAAGACCCCCGGCGGTGACATAATTTCTTTTGCAGCAGTAAGAGTGAACTATTTGATTATCTTTTCAGACACGATTTCAATTATTTTCTTGATTTTTGCTATCTTTACAACTTCATTTTTTTTTTTTTTTAAATATAAAATTACTGGAAATATATTTGCAAAGTTCACACTCGTACGATTGTACGTAATATCAAAGGATTTTTTTATAGCTCATTGTATTTCCAAACCATTTTTATTATGATTATTTATTTAATATTTGTGTGGTTACCTTATTTGTGAAAACTAAAGTTAAAGTATTACCAAAAATATATATTATTAATTTAATTTAATACCAAACCTAATATTACGTATTACGACCACCCCAAACTAGGCATATGCCCGTATTATGGTGTTCTGCATTCTATATATATAAATATATATATATAAAATAATATATATATTCTCGTAAATAAAAGTATCATATTAAATAAAGTGCTACTCAAAAACAATATCAAAACAACAATAAAAAAACAACCATTTTCAAGTCAGTCCGGGTATGTCATGATGGACCGTAATGACCACTGATTAATAATTAACAATATTGCCGCTGGCAAAAAGGCTAAGCGACATTTTTGTCAAAAATGAGTTGAACATTCTGTTTTGATCGGTTATTTTTTTTGCGTCGAATGCTCTGACTCTCGTTTTATTATGAAGATTTTGGTAATGCTTCAACAATTTAAATAAATTTACCATTTGGGAGAAGATTTGACTCAAGCGACACAAATTTGGGACTTTTTTAAGCTTTCTGTCGCTTCAAGTAACTTAGTGACAGCTTTGAGTTACCTGAGTTAACTTTTTATTTTTAAATCCAACCAGGTACTGAAGACTTGTGAATTTTACTGTAAAACAAACAAAAAAACTTGAAAGTGGTCTGCTGTAAACTTCCCAAAATGGCGCTTCAGTCTTTTAGCCTTTCTGGCGTCGATATGTTAACACGAACACATTTGCTTGAACATATCGAAATCAAATAAATATTTCGCATCAATTAACAGTGCCACTGTATATATAATTGGTGGCACCTACTAAATTAATAATGAATAGCATTTACCCAACTGATTGTGCAACGGTGAATGCAGCGCCCGTAACGAAACGATCCCAGGCAATTTTTCTAATGCGCAGGTACTTGCACATTCGTGGAATATTCGAATGTTATTATTGCAAATAGTTAACTTGCAACACTGCACTGCAAAAAATCTCTCTTTTGTTATTGTGACCTTCTTCGGGTGCCCTAATCACCCGAGAATGTCTACGATCACCCCCGATAATTTTTTAAAATTATTAATGTACTCTACGACAGCTGTTAAGCCATTTTTGTCAGGTCAATCAATCACTCGTTTATTTTACTACCAGTCTTTTCCGCCCAGTTTCAGCACTCTTTTTCCATATCTCTTTTTTTATTAAAGGGTTGAAAAATATCGGTCGTACAATAATATTACTTCGTGTCTTATTTATTTACAGTTAAATTGGAATTTCTAGGCTCCATGGCTCATAACGGAAATATGCTGTGAGCTAAACGAAGTCGATCCTGAGAAGAATTTTATGCAGAAAGGAATCTGCAAATTTAATGACGACAGATCTTGCCGTACTAAATTGTTTTTTGCTTCATACAACCAGATTTTCTGCTAATACAAAGTAGTCAAAATTAAAATCTAAAATGAAAATGCTTTAAAAATATATTGATTTATTATACGGATGAATAATATTACATAATATGTATTAATTGATATAGAGGTACAGAAGAATATGTATGAATGTGAATGATGCAAGGAGCGTGTGACAAGACAGAGTCGTGTGGCAGTCTCACCTCTCTGCCTACCCCTGCCGAGAAACGGTGTAATGGTTAGTTAGTTATCGTTTGAATAACCGTAATCATATGGTTAGTTAGTTAGATTTTCCCACGAAAACGGCGCTATAAAAGTTATCCATTTATTATTATTTAGTACATAAAAAAATTTTTAAAAAAAAAAATTTAAAAAAAAAATTAAAATAAAAAAAATAAAAAATAAAAATAAATAAAAAATAAATAAACAAAATAAAATTAAATTAAAATTTAAGTTATTCTAAATTTTAGGTTATTATGATATGGTGATTGTGTCCTGCCAGAAGTGACCTGCCAGGTAAGTATGTTGCTGTATATTTATATGAACTAAGAATTAATATTAAGTAGAAATTAAGATTTGTACAGCGCCCTTGAGGTGATTTTTCACAAAAACGGCGCTATACAAATTATCCAAATATTATTATTATTATTATAAGAGAGGTGAGGTAGCTAGCAAGAACATTATAACTTATAATGTAAAAATAACATAATATTTCATTTCTTTCAGATGGCACCCCTGAAGTCAGCGTTCTCTGCGGGAGTCTAGACTAGATGGTGAAATGGGTAAGTACTGTCGATATATTATGAAGGTACCAAGTAGCTACTGCCAATAGTGAACACAGACGTGATACGCTTACTGAGCGAGTAACTACTTATCTGTGAATTATTACGCTTGTATGTTGTTGTAGGTACTAGCGATGGGCATAATCGAAACGCCTAATCCCAAACACTGAAATAATCTAAAGATACTTCGGATACATCACTCGATCATTCAAAACACATTTAACGTACTGCCAAATTTTCCGTGTGGCCACACCGGGCGCATCCGTACAATTTAACATCCGATAGCTGAACAAAATTAAATAATTTCTGTTTTTGCCTTTAACTGGAATCGCCAACCACTTTTTTTCCTTTATAAAGGAAAAAAAGGGAGATAGATTAATGAGCATATATCCTGAGTGCTTATGAAAACTATGCAGAACCAGAAAACATCGTCAAACATGCAATGACAACCACGGTGAATTTGGTTAAAGGGTATAAAAGGGCCACTGCCAAAATAATAAGGTAAAAATGGGAGATAGAATTGTGTGCCTAAGGCCTGAGTGTTTATGGGAACTATGCAGAACCAGAAAACATCGCCAAATATCCAATGACAACCGTGTTGACCTTTTTTAGGGTCTAAAAGGGCTACTGTCAAAATAAAAAGGTAAAAAAATAGGAGATGGAACAGTGTGCCTAAGGCCTGAGTGCTTATGGGAACTATACAGAACCAAAAAACATCGCCAAACACCCGATGACAACCACGGTGAACTTTGAAACGGACTAAAAGAGCTACTGATAAGATAATAAGGTGAAATATGGTAGATAGAACAATGGGCCTTGGACTTGAGTGCAGACGAAAGTTATGCAGAACCGGGAGGCATCACCAATCGCCGAAGACAACCATGGTGAACTTTGTTTAAAGATACCAGAAGGGTTACTTCCATAAGAATATGATAAAACATGGGATATAGCACGTTGAGCCTATGGCCTGATTGCTTACAGAAGCTTTTATACATTTTCAAACGACTGCGAATTTAGGTCGCGGGTTCAAACCCGGCGTGCGCAAATAACTTTAATATGAATTAATTTGTGTCATAACACATTCAATTCAAATAAAATAATATATAGTATATTTGCGGCATGTTCCAGAGTGGTAGATACTCTAAGTATCGCCCTGGTGAAAGACCACCATTCAGAATCGAAACGTTGCTTGAAATGGCTATAACCTTGTTTTGTGAGCAGATCTAAATAGCTAGGTACTTTTCGACCTTCCTTATTTTTTCTTATTTAAAAAGAAAGACAAACATTCCCGGGTTAAGAATAACCTGACAATATTTGAAAAACTCCTACTTATCGAGCGAAAAATGTTGCCTGTGCAATGATGGAGGACTTAGCCAGCAGAGGAATTTAAACCACAACGCCCGGGTGGGAATCCTGACGCGTTTGTCAACTCAGCTACCGACCGGTCAATTCCTCTTCCCCATATCCTTCTACTCCCCACTTCCCCCCAGCCTCACAACATACTCCAATTGGGGATGCCATAGTCTCACTGGCTTCAGACGGTTAAGAGCAGAGGGATTCTTGTGCGTTATTCTCCATAACAAAATATTTAAAACACTCAATGACAACCCCGTAGAACTTTATTAGAGGGACTGGTCTATTGTTAAAATAATAAGGTGACACATGGGAGTACAATAGGTCTATGGCCTGAATGAGCCATGCAGACCGTCTTCGTATCAACAGTGTCTTTCTATCGCTTGATCTATCTAGGACTATGCCAGCAGGCAGTGGTAACGGTAAGTCACATAATGAGTTCAGTGGCAAACACTTACCGGTCCCCCGTTGTACGTGTAAACATTAGAAAACTCTGTCATCGAGTAATTGTGCAACACACATACACACTGTGAATATCAAAACAGTCTTTCTTTTATGGCAACACTACGCTTGTTAAAAAAATAACAGACGCCTCCCGAATCATATAAAAATAAAAATACAGTCAAATTTTACATCGTATGTCAATCACAGTATTTAAAAGTACAGTATTCGGGGTTATTTTTTGTTATGCAGTGTTCGTATTGAGAGTAAAAGCTCTCAGAGTGTTTGTGCAGTCAAAAATGTCCTATTTACACTGGGGATGAAAAACTCTTGGCATCTTTTTCGTTGCTAATGGTGCCATGGTTGCCTTAAAAAGTTACCGACAGCTTAATTACATTGATTGTGACCAGAGTATGACAATCTAAAAAAATATCCACTGTGGTTTTCATTCTTATTATTATTATTATTTTTACATTAACTCCACACAGGAGCATATTTTGGGGATGCTTTTGGGTCTTTTTGAGGAAAGGAAGGAGTTAACCTGGGTCTTAAAGAGGCCCATGTTGTAGGAGGGAGGAAACACAGAGGCCAGTAAATTATTCCACAGCTGAGTTGCTGAACCCAAGAACGAGCTGTAGAAGCGACCCTATTGTTCTTGACTTTAAAAAAGGCCGGAAAATTTTGACCTTCAAAAAAGAACAAGACATTATAAATATATTGCTGTTATGGAAGAGGGTCCATAGTTAAAAACAGTTTTTTTCACGGATAATGTAAAAATCATTCGATCTGATCATGGGACATGTTTGAGAGTGATCTAATTAATCCCTTTGCGTGACGCACAGACATGATATTTACGATTCGAAAATGCTGGTAGATTCATTGGTGATAAAATGATAATAAATCTCCAAGTTTGGTTTGAAGATGGCATTATGACCCAAACCCCGGGACACCTCTGAGACTTCTGAGCGGAGTTGATACACCCTGTTATTCATTGATGTGCCAAGATAACATTGAATCCTTACATCGGTGGATATAGAGAAGAAATTGCCAATAACCACGCGATTCACATATTTCATTGCTTTTGCACATGCATGTGGCACAAGTCTTATACGCCAATGTAAAGATATTACACAGACATTGACACAAAATAAACCAAGAGATTACGTGTACAACACAGACCAAAGTAAGGGTAGACATGAACTACAACAAATCTTTCGACGTGTCAAACGAATAGATATCAAGTAGGTATCACGTATTAAAAATTAATTATCAGAGAGTTACATAGGATTTAGACATTTTTAAAGATCTTACTTTGATAAGTGATTTTATTAAAACGATCGAGATATTAATATATTCGTTGAGTTCACAGACCAAATAAAAGAGAGACGTGGATTGATGGAAGTTTTTTTTTTATCTACGATGATGTGTCAAATAGGGTAGCTATGTGTTAAAAAGATAATCAGAAATCTTGAACGCATCTTTATGGCGAAATAAGATACGTATATATGTATAATAATTTTATCCGATACAACAAAACTAAAGAGCGAAAACGTTGAATCACATATCATAGTAAATATTATTAACCAATATCAACTCCTTACACTTTTAATTACTAAGCACTAAGGCCAGATTGTTTGTACGAGTGGCATAACCAAATTTAAGTTTAGAAAAAAATATATTTAAATCTATAAATTTGAACTGTATGGAATGTTAAGCTTATGCTAATAATTCTAAATTTGGCCAAATAAAATTTTGGCCATACTACGGCTTTAGGATGAAACAACCCGTCGTATAATATGAAAGAATTCAATATTTTCTAAATGGTTGAGATTTGAACAATGACTGTAAAAAAACACATCTATCGAAGGCGTTTTTCCATTCAAGTTGTTATATTTCTCTCAAAGGATATTTTCTCCTTTGGGGTATTCACTCTGCGGTTTAAACAACAAAAATGTGAATCGAGGAAATTTGAATCAGGCTTTCTCATAAATTATTATAATAGGATTAAATGTAAATACCGACTCAGAATTAGACAGGATAATACAATCTCCGCGAAAGATGTGGAACGAAGTTAATTTCGGGTGGTTAAAACAGACGTTATAATGAATAAGGAGATTAATCACCCTATTCATGAAACACCTCATAGTGTTTGTAGAAAGATATGTAGGTACACCATTGTTGGTCCTTTTGATGGATTAGTTAGAGAGGGTTTGAGCAAAGGATTCAGAATAATGAATAGAATTTCGATAGAGTTTAATGGATTTTCTGTAAACTTTTCTGAGAAACCTTTGACAATTCGCACAGATTTTGTTTACACGAATTAAAGGTGTTTGCCAATTTATTAATAATAATTAAGCAAACTTAAAAAAATGATAACTTTTAATTACCTTTCAGTATGCGAGTTTAGTAGTGATTGGTGTTTCCAGTCGGCTTGAATACTCCTGGAAAAACAAACAGAATATTATTATAAGATGAAATACAAGTCTTCATTTTCTGGCACCCTTTCCAATCGAAGGTTTACTACCATCGGTGCAATATTCACCATGTGGAGTACAGCTTGGAACACCTCAACGGAACCGGATTCATACCAGTCTTCTTCTATGACTTTCCTCTTTGGACTCTCAACTACTCCTTAGAAATTCACCTCTCGGTCTTCCTGTCGCGTTCCCGACTTTTTCTTCCATCCACTTGAGCGTCTTAAATTCTCCTGATAGTCTGCCCATCCATTCTATATATCCAACTCTTTCTTAATCATGTTCATTTCACTTACATCGGCCTTGCATTCTTTCTAATTCACCTAAATCACAATGCGGTCATACGCGATTTACCACTCATGGGTTTGAAGGATTTTTTTACTTATTTAAAAAAATGGATGGATAGTTACTGCTCGTATTTATCTCTCTAAATAGGCTAAACAAAATATAAATATAATTTAAAATTCAGAATCCGTATAAAGTAAAGATCTGAATCCATGCATACATTTTGAATTATGTTGTTTTTATGTAAATATTTTTGATGAAAAGTACGATATGTTTGTTAGAATCAATTTATGATATTATGGTCCAAAGCCGCAATCATATTATTATCTTATATCTTGCATTATTATCTCAGTAGACGAGTAAAACAAATTCCTACAGAATTATTCATTTAATAATGCTTATAGACTCACTGATGAGATATTATGGAATTTTTTTGTGTTAATTGCCACAAAAAGATTGTTGCCAAATGGTTTGGAAAAGATTTAAGAAATATGATGATATTAAATTAATTAAACAATTGTGATAATTATTAGTAACGCACTTTAAAAAAACTTATATTTGAAAAAATCAGAATCTAACATATTTTAAAATACCGTTTCGGGAGTGTTGTGAGACTGAAGGGAGTTGGGAGAAGAAACAAATTGATTAGATACTCTAAGTAGTACTCTTACTAAGTAGTAATAAGCCCTAGTAAAAGACGACTGTTCGGAATCGAACGTTGCTTGAAAGGGCTTTAGCCATGTTTGGTAACCAGATCTGAATAGCCAGGTACTTCCTAACTTTCCTCTTTCCCATCTTCTTCCCCTCCTCACTACCTACAGCCTCACAACATACCTCAATTGGGGATGCCATAGTCCCACTGGCCCCAGACGGTTGGGGCTCTAGTGCGATTTTCACGATAAAAAAAGAAAAAGAAGGACGTTGGGAAGTAGTGCCTGGATGTTAAAATCTAGTCCCAAACAAAGCTTAAGCCATTTCAAGCCAAACATCGATTCTGAAGTATGATCTCTCTAATATCAAAATGAATGCAGGTACTAAGTATATTCAGAAGAAAAAAACTACGTTTTCGTTAAAATACGTTTTGTTTTTTACATTATTTCAAAACCAAAATACAAATCCATCAAGCTTATCACGTTCCCACCCATTGCGTTAAAAGGGTACAGCTGACATACAACTATATAATGCATACCCACAAGTCACATTAATTAAGTCGAGTAACTTTAGAAGTTAATTATTCGTATCGTGATGCAATTTGCATGCAGAAGTCCCATCAAGGTAAACTCGAACGACTCTGATAAATTGCTATTGCTGCACGGGGATGACACAAATAAGGGATGTCACGAGCGGTAGAGTGGTCCCATATGAGAAGAAACAAAAAACCAATTAAGCGAGTCATTATAATACGAAATTGTGAAGAAAATAATTACATTCTTATTAACTCATCGAATTTTAATTTTTTCAATTGTTGGTTTCTCTGATGACGAAGTAGATTAATTAGAAAAGTAAGCTCATTCCATAATAACGTAATAAGTATAACACTAATAACTAAAAAAAAACGGAAACAAATAGTAAACAAACAAAAAATTCAAAACTTTTTGTTTTTCTCAAACTACACAGTGAGTCATGTATATGTCAGTATGTAATGAAATTGCACAGCTTTTTTGTCAGAAGTTTCTTGGTCAAGGCAATTATTTTCAGTTCATAATATCATTTTCCTTGTGAGCTTTGAAATATATATTTAACTGTAAAAATATAAAAGATTACGGTATTTGTTTTTTGTTTTGTTTAATTGTTATTGCCCGACAAGAAACAAATGTGTGTTTCTTTGGGCGATGCTGCGTAACTTTATATTAACATTTCAGCAGAAATTAGATAGGGTTTTTTTTATTTGTTAAATAATTAACACATTATCGTCGCTGTAAAGGCAAAAGGGCTGAAGCGCCATTTTGAAAGTTCAGACAAGAGCACTCAATTTTTTTTTTTAAAACAAGTTACAGTACCTGGTTGGAATTTGAAAAAAAAGTTATCTCAATGCTCTCACTGAATTACCCGAAACGACAAAAAGCTAAAAAAAAGTCCCATGCTTGTTTCGCTTTAGTAAAGCCTTCTCTCGAATTGTAAATATATTTTAGATGGCTGAGCGCCAAAAAAGTTTTCAGAATCAAACGATATTCAAAGCTTTCGATGCAAAAAAACAGATCAAAACTGCATATCTAACTCATTTTTGCTCAAAGTGTCGCTTAAGCCCTTTTGCCTTTCCAGCGACGATATTGTGTATTTCGTGAGACCTTTTTTTACATAATAGTGATGTAACTTTAAATTAATGAATATCATCCAAATAGTTTTTTTTCGAAACGCGTGGCCGCTTTAAGCGCCCTTGGGGTGATAGTTCACAAAAATGGCGCTATACAAATTAGCCAAGTATTATGACCAATGGTAAGTTAACCCTGCCACATTGGAAGTCTGAACCTCGGAGTAAGAATCTAATGGAGGGATAGCTAATTTGTATTACCCAACCCATCCTAAATAATAATAAATTACTTTCTCCCTGTTTTTACGTCATACACCATGAGAGAAAAAGAGACAACACATTTTTTTGACGGCTTGAACGGAACGTAAGGATGTTCTAAGATTATCGTTCCCGCCTACATTCAATACGATGCAATTAACGTCAAAGTTGTCGGTTTGACGTTAAATTTAAATCTATTGTTTTTGGTTACTATAAGGTTGATTAATACGGTGGAAAAGAGGTTTTGCAAATAAACAAAACAACATGTCTATATGCTCTGTGAATTCATGTAAAAATACAACCAAAAATGGTATTAAAAGCATAACTTTTCACAGGTAAGCCCGTAGTGTTTTATATTTTTTGACATCGCGTTTGAATTATCGTATCATTGAGTACATAAATACTATAAACGTCCATTATTATCTAAGTACACGTTATGCTATTCGTTTTGTTAAATGTGTTGACTATATAAATCATTTAATATTGCTTCTGTTGTGGTTTTGTTATGCGAACGCTTTTTTGAGGTTATGTCGTATATTTACATTGAAAAAATACAGTGAAAAAGTGGTTATACAAATAAACCAAGCATTACGTTGACATGTCCTATGAATGCATGTATAAATACATCAAAAATCAGTTAAACACATTACTTTTCACACGTTAATTCGTAGTTTATAAAATATTTATGACAGCGCGTTACTATCGTGGTTATCGAATTATCAAGCACCTATATAAGTATATATGTACATTATATTAACTATAAACTTTCACTCTTATTTAAGCAAACGTTATGTTATACGTTTTGTATTTGTAAATCATTTAAATGGTGTTTTTTGGTATCGTTTTGTTTGTTTGTTTACAAATTATATCAAAATGGCCGGATCTCAGACTTGTAGGCGAGAACAATTCGGCTACACAAAAAACAACCGTATTCTTAAATATATATTTGTCTCTTTCTATCTACTTACACGGGCGGGAATATGTGTGTGTCAGAGAGAGACCCATATCTTGCTTTGACGTTTTTTGTACAATATTTGTATGTTTTAAGGGCTGTGATAAACGTTTTTTTTTTATTAACTATTTTTAAGATTCCCAAAAGATGAGATAAGGCGACAACTTTGGATTCGTGCAATAGAGCGGGGAGATTGGATTCCCAAGTTCCACAGTACTGTCTGTTTAGAACATTTTTCAAATGAAGATTTTAACCGGACAAAAACTTGTTTTTTTAATAATTTAAAAATAATAATAATTATTGTTTAAATAAAATGTAAAAAACCTAAAAAAAAAAAAAAAAAAAAAAACTATCTTACTAACCATTTTTATCAATCTCATACTTCCTTGAAAATTATAAATATTTTTTCTATATTTGGGATTAGGCCTTCGGAAAATAATTAAATAATACTACAGAAATCTTAGAGGTAATTACCACACTTTTTGTATTCATGTAAAATTTACAACTTTGATCACTTACGTAATATTCTCTTGTCTCAAAACATTAATACTTTAAAGATATAAATTTATGGATCTGTGTGTATTTAGTAATTTTCCGATGGGAAACCTGCCAAAAAACGAGTGGTTGAACGGTGATGAAATTCTGTATGATATCACCGACATACGATTAAATATGATATAAAAGAAGTTTTTTAATGTATTCTATCAAATACTTAATGTAATTTAAAAAAGAGGTAAATAAAAGTTCTGTCATCCAGTTTACAAAACTTCACCATTGGTAAAAGCTATACCTCATGGGTCCACGTGGAAAATAGCGATGATTCAATAATATAATTGTTATGCTTCATGTATTCACTTTTTATTTCAAATTCAAGATCAAGCTAATTAAAATGATTTGTGGCAACCCTAATGTACTAAAACGTTTGTAAAAAAAGGTGTGGCTATGAAATCCCTAGCCGCGCCTTTTTAGAGAAGTCAGTTAAAATTCTTACAATACTGACTTCACTTGCCTTGGCTGGGCTACCTCTGTATCTCTGTGGTCTGAACAATAAACAATCATAATATATGACAGGAAAGGGAATAGTAAAACAGGGCCCTCAACAAATACTTCCCACATAAAAATGGCGATAAAATATAACGATGTTTTATATTATCCTTTTAAAATGATGCGCCCTTGGGATAAATATACTCCCCAAAATGGCGCTCAAAGTCTTTATTATTACGACTATATCTGCAGTTTTGTTTATTCAAAAAATATATATTAGCATTCTGTCTGCCTACAGAGAAGGCTCCGTAAAGCACACGCAATAAAATGAAATGCACAGTATTTTCAAATTCTGGATAGCCTTATCGTTCAAATATTCATCCCCCTCCCCACTAGGGGAGACTTAGAAAGTTGGCAGGAGGTCCCGACATACATAGGTAGTATATCCGCCTTCCTACTTGCGTTTTCCGCAGTGCAATTTCCGTTCCCAGACTTCCGGAAGGTCAACGTCCCGTCTCCCCGGAGGTATTCGCATTGCAGTGGGTATAAAAGTGAAAGCCTTTGATAGCGTGGGGGGAGTAATTCGGGGGTTGGTAATTTTGCGGCAGACGGGCGGTTCTTTTCCAATGTTTTTATTGGCATGGTATTTTTTTAAGAGGTTCTACATCAGAAATTTTCGATTTATACCAGCAACAATTCAGATTTTAACCCAACATCCAGATATATATAATGCCATAATTGTTGGATGCATCTTATACTATTGTTATATGTATTGAAAATTAAATAATAATTTTGTATCAGACCACATATTGTATTTGGATTTTTATTACCGACCGGTTTCGCTTAGTCTAAGTATCATCAGGGTACAAAATTAAACTAGACAAAAAATACATAGTGGTGTGGTTAAATATATTTGTACATAAAGAGGCAGAACACAATATAAAATAAAATAAGAGAACTGTGAGAATACAAAAAAAAAACATTTAAATTATAACAAAAGAACAGAGAGAACGAGACAGATAATATGAAATGAAAGAGGCAAAACGTCAACTGAGAAGGTGATAAAATAATAATGAGAAATTTTATGGGTTGACGGGAAATAAACCTAGTTTAGGACTACTGGAAAAATTCAAATAAAATCTGTGGTCTTTTACAAAGTTAAAATTTCATTTTCATTAAATATGTTGAACCACAAAGTGATTGCTTTCTATGAAAAGATTGTTATATGTTTTGCTTTTAAACTTTTTTATTGTATGTTGAAATACAAAATAATAATATCTTCCAAAATAATATCATTTAACGTTGTAAAGTAAGTGCTTACATATAAAAAGCCAAGTTATTTTTTACAGTTTTTCCTTATATAATTTATATTTGTTTTTACAAATTTTGCTTCTTGTTAAATTTACTATATGTAATGTGGCGTGATTTAATCATATTTTTTTAGTAAAATATGACAACTTATAATACTTAACTAATTCACAAAGCGCCATTTTGGTGAAATATCACACTAGGAGCGTTTAAAAACCCGAAAAATAGCTAAAAATTAACCATAGTTAAAATTATCTAAAAACGCTGAAATTTTACTATATTGCACTATATATGCACATGTTTTGTTCATTCAATCTTCGGTTCCCAATGGTGCATATTACATAATTATGTTAATTTGCATACAAGTATAACGAGTTATGAGTATTGAATGTCCAAATAAATTCCAAAAAATAGCCACAACATTTTCAGGAAGTTATTTCGTACTTAAATTGCAATCAGCAATTATTTTTAATACGGGCAATAACATAGGCAGAAAAATAATAATCAACTGCAATTTTCAAATAAACAATTTCAGTTTTGGCAATCGAGAATATTTACAAAGTGTCATAACAAAGAATTCCTCCACGAATTGTTTGAAAAAAAGCGTTTAGAATTACGCAACCGACCTCTACAACGATTTGGTACATTGTGACCGAAAAAAAATCGGTGAAAAAACCGAAACATCTATTCCACTTTCTCTTTCCTGTAGTTATTTCGGTATAATAATATGACTGACGGAAATAGTACTCCGAGTGGCAAACCGCTACTGCGGAAGTGTCCACGGAAAAAATAAAATTAAACAATGAACGGACTATAAAAAGCCATCTGCTCGAGCCACGCAATAGTGAAGCGAACGGATTTTAATATTTTTTGACAAATATTAATATCCTGGAGGAGTATAATATTTCCTCCAAGATTAATTTGTAAGTTGATAGACTCGTTTCTTGTCTAATATAATTACAAAGGGAACATCTCCATAACCTTAAATATGTAGAACTTATTTTTAAGTGAAAGAAAAAAAAAAAGGATTTTTTTAATGCAAATTACTAATAAACATGTTAGATTAGCCAATACAAAAGTTATAGGTACCTATTAAACATTTATTTGTATTCACAATAGTGATGTTAAGCATCAGCACTCAAAAAGGTGTTAACCGTCACTCTATAGCATTCTAATACAAGCATTACTACAAATCAATGTAAATTTGAAAAATCAAAGTCTGTAAATTTTCTATTACCAGTTAGAAAAATTTCTAAGGTTTCCAGTGAATAATTTTATTAAACTGAAATCTTATAATTTTTTATGATAAACACATTAAATGTCAGTAAAAGGTGCAGTTTGAAAACCAGCGAAGGAATTTTTGAACGTTTAACCTAAAATTCCAGAATGCATTTCATAAAGAATACAAAAGATTACTTTATCGAAGGAAGCAATCACTTTGTAGCTTGACATTATAATTTAAATAAAAAAATAATTTAGAATTGTTATATGTGAATAAATAAAGTGGCTTAAAACTAAAATATTTTTTATCAAAAGATTACTGTTTATGAATCGTATTCCCTGGAAAACTTAGACATTTTCCTTACTAGCCGTATTAAATTAACAGATGAATCTTTTGTCGTATTGCTTGTATTAGAATGCCAAAAAGTGTGTATTTTTCCCTTAATTGAAATTATCAAATTGAAAAAAAATATCTTTTCAAATCCCTACCTACCTAATACAGAACCTACCTATAAAGTATTTTAGCAGCCATTATTCAATATTGGAAATGAGTGGCTTAAAACATCATATATTTGTTTTTTGCAAGTCACAACTAGTTAATAAATATTTAATGCTTTATTCTTGCATTTTCATACGATACCGTCAGTATAAAAATAAAACCGTCCAATATGGTTGATTTCATAGAAGCTGAAAAATAACTCGAATACGTGCAATCCTCTGAATTACTAGAACTTTAGGATAAACCTCAAACAAATATGAATTCTTTAATCATAAACTATAATACTCGTGCTATTTTTTTATTATTAAATAAAATAAAATTTCATGGTGTTTTCATCGTATATTACTCACAGCTTACTTTTACGGAAACATATCTACGTATCTTTCTAAGATATCAAAACGAATTTTGTTTAATTTATGATTATTACCTCATTAAAAATGACTAGATTGTCTATACGTACTAGGTAGATACCTACTGCGTTTTCTTAATAACAAAAATGTTTCACGTCGATTGATTAGTATCTAGATGCATGAGCCATTCGAATATCATAAGTAGGCAGTATAAAATAATCTAACTAAATCAGTTAATCGCTTCTTACCACGAGCTAAATTGTAAGTAAAGATAATATTTTATTTATGTGTGTTACTACTTATTATAGCAATAAAAGTTAATAGATTGTCAAGTAGGAGGTAGGAAAGAAGTGAGAAAGATTAAGCTTTATGTGCAAAATAGATAGAACATAAATCTGACTACAACATATTTGAAATAATCGATTGAACAATTTTTTTTTTTTTTCGTTTTCAGCTGAAAGTATAAACTGTTACGCCTAAAATGTTTGAAATTATGTTGGGATAGAACTTTGCGCACGATTTGCCAAAAATATTGTAAAATAAAAAAATTAAGAAATTCAACGGTTTTCAAGAAGCACGTGATTGTTAAAAGTGACACTTAAGGGTCAGCATCCAAAAATATACATTTTTGGCTTTCTAATACAAGAAATACCACAAATGATTTATCTGTTAATTTTATACAGGTAATTAGGGACATATCTAAGGTTTCTGGTGATTACAATTTTTTTACTTTTATCTTTTAAATTCTATTTGAAATAGGAACTTTAGGTAAAACGTTCGAAAATGGCTGCGCTAGTTTTAAAAGTGCACTTTTTACCAACATTCTAGTGTTTTTTTCGTTAAATTTAAAAGATTACAGCTAAAAAAAATATTCACTTAGACACTTTCTTTTTAACTTAGACATTTTCCTGACTCCCCATATAGAATTTACATATAAATCATATGCAGTATTGCTTGTATTAGAATGCTACAAACTAAAGTTTATCGCCATTTTGGGCCTTAATGAATTGCTTGGGATTGAGAAATTGATAGACGTGCCATGACATATAATATGGAGGTTCCGGGTTCGAGTCTCGGTCACAACCCAATCTTTTGTATTGTCTGTGTCTTTTTCTATTTTCATATTCTTTGAAGATTGTTGATATTCTCTCAGTCATAAACTATGCAGTTCAGATTTTTATTTAAGAAGGGCTGAGTTAAAAATATCAGTTTCACGCTCGTAAATATTCGTTTCCTTGGTTATGAAGTCTGGGTATTGGGAAACGACCGCAGACCACATGCATTTATTTAAAAAATGATTTCTGGTAGTTAATGGATCAAATTATTTGTAAAAAGACAAAATATTATTTTTAATATATATCTCGTATTTCGTCTGTGTTTAGGTCAAACGTGTTATTGCATATGTTTTTGCAAGCAAACTTTGGCCTAGTGGTTTTAACCACTATCACATTTTACATTGTCGCAAATCGATGATTAGGGCCATTATGATTTATTTACCACTGCCACATCAAATAATCGCCCCCTTTAACTACCGATTATTGGCCCGTCTCAGCATTTGCTCAGTAACCACTAAGGCCACAGTCGATGTATATTATACATGCAGTTTTTAATCTCCGATCTCGTCACTTTTAATGCTATTTCTGTTTTTTTAGTTTTCGACTAATTATTTTTTCTGGTATCATGTATGCATCAATGTTTCATCTATTTTTTCAATTTTATTTGTCATGTTATCTCTTGTTTATCTGTATATATTTCTATTTGTACTATAGTGTCAATATTGGTTTCCTTGCATAAAACCCATATTGACATCAACTGCTGTAATATTTTATGAACATTTAAATGTAACCGTCTTAAAACGGGATATCTTCCTAGTTGGACAGTCAAAACCATTATTTGTAACAATTATGTTTTTAAATATAATAATACTCTATCTGGGAGTAAAGGATAGAGTAGAGGTTCCGAGTTCGAGTCTATGTCATGAACACTGTTCTTTTTAGTTTCTGGCTTTTTTCTGTTTCAAATTTGTGTTTTAGATTATTATTTAATTATTTAATGATAAATAAACATTAATGCTAGGTTAATGCTAAGTTAATTCCAATTTTAATATTTGTGTTTTTCTTTACTGAATTAATAAATAAATAACAGAAAATAAATAGACACTTATGTGGCTAATCAATTAAATATTTAATAATATAATATGAATAACTTCTCTCGTGCTTAGAGCATCCGAATCATCTAGATGTTCTGGAACAAATTCTTCTACTAATATCTAAGCTACACTTCGCAAAAAACAAAATATAGCTCTACTACCCTGATACAAATAAATTTCTCGGTTACTTTGGAGGACCGACTGAATTAAGATGTTCATGATAAGTAATTAGCGAATATAAATTAAAAATTTAAACACGAAAATCAAAAGAAAAAATATTTATACTAGTGGAATTCGTAATGCTTTTACAAGAATTTGATCACTAGTGTGGTGTGTGGTTAAACAGTCGGGATGGATACGATATAATTAAGAATAAACGAATATTCGCCTTAATCCTAAATAAACATCAACTCAATGACATAACCTTGTAATTACTTTCTCCTGTCTTCGGCATTAACCTGATTACGAGTACCACCAAAGATAATTAATATGTAAGTATATTGTTTATACGAGTATTATTTATTGCCCTTGGATATAAAGAAAAGTATGTCTACCGTCTTTATCTCAATGAAATTTTCTAAGAAAACAATGGCCAGATATAATCGATAGCCTTTGTCAGACACTTGTAAATATATTAAATACGTATTATTATTACTCGACTCATTTATTGGCTTTAAAATGACACCACTATCAATAAAAACATAAATAGTGGGGATATGTCCTAATAATATGTCGATTTGGGAAAACTGATTGACGAGACTCGACATAATTACACAGATGTAATTTTTGATTAATATTATACGATAATATGCTCGTAACATAAACAGACTCGCTTCAATCAAACAAATTTACAAGCAAAAAAAAAGGTATTTCTGTCACGGTTATGTGAACTAAAAATAAAGATATTGAATTCATGTTTTATACACATAATTTTTATTCATGAGGTAGGACAGCATCATTGAGACTAGAATCCTTCCCTATAAACTGCTTATTGTGTCATAAACAAATTTTATGCAGTGGGAATGTCTTCATAGAAAGTAACATGTGCTTCATCGTTATAAATAGCGTTTAACACCACTAAGCAATTGATCCAAGATATAAACTATAAATCATAAAAAACAGTGTTGGTCCTATAAGTGACCCTTGTGGAACCCCTATCGTAATATTTCTTATCGTACTTGAAATGCTTAGTAACCAGATCTGAATAGACATTCGCTGTATATTATCCTCCACTTCCCCGATTTCGTACCGCAATAGAACGTCCGCAATTTGAGGTTACCACGATCCCAATTGTTTTAGGCAGTGTGAATGTGAACATTTTTTGCAAATGCGAAAAAGAAGACACATGCTTATTTTTTCAAATTAAGTTAGATTGGCTCAGTCGTTGTTAAATCGTTAAACTTATTAAGGTGATAAGCTTCCAATTAATAGTAGGTTTTAATACAACGAAGAAAGCAATAAATGTCAAACATAACTCGATAATTGACGCACCTTCTTTGTTGCAACTCTTTTAATTCAACATTCCTTGCCGCAGACTTGGAAACAATGAATTGCTGCTCCTCAATCATCACTCTATCAATTATGGGTATCATTCTCCACTGCCCAGAATGTCGAGACTTGTTAAATCGAGCCATGGTCTTAAAATGTATGTTACCAGTTTAAATGATTTTTGTCATTCTTTACGACTCTACCAAAACTTTATCTTGACCTTGGATTTGATTTGAATGTTATTTCTAATGTTTATTTTGTCCTATTTTTGTCATTGCTTTATTAAAATATTATGTATCTGCAATTATTTATCTGTTGCTCTTTTTTCTTATTTAGGGTTAAGCATTTTTTTGTAATTGTACAATAGTCCGTTAGTTTATAAATAAACAAATAATAAATAATGAAGATGTATTTGATAAAGGGTAAATATTTTTTAACTGTTTCGTAACAGCCTGCCAGACTAAACTAAAGGTTTTTCCCAGAAAGACACAATGAGTGTCTGTAAGTCTATAAATATTTAACGATTGAACGAATACTAAATACAAATTGCAATTATAGCTTACAGCTATTTACTTCGAGGAGTTAATTGGCACTTGCAGAATACAGAGTCAAGTCTGCTGTGTCGAGACTAAATTATTTTCTTCTTGGTTCCTTAATTAAGTAATCGACTTTAATGGGACATTAATGAAATGAGAAAATTTATTAGCTTTCTGGCTGGTATGCGACAAAGGAGTATAATAATTACAATCCAGCTGCTGAGAACTTCGTTGTAACCTCTCTTTTTATTACATAAATCGTTTATGAGAAAGAGGGAGAGGTTACAAACGGAGCTTTAAGGCTGATTCACACCAACGTCCGGTTCCGCTCAGTGCCGATATTGTTCCGCAAGAGAGCTTATTGATATGGTATGAATATCAATCAAGGAGTATGTGCCAAGACAAAGTTGTGTGGCAGTATATCCTTCTGCCCACCCTTGTGATATTAGTTAAATAATTATTTTGAAGGGTAAAAATACTTACAACGCAGATTTTTTTTTTTAAACCATTTTTTTATCACTAAAAAATATTTTTAATAATCAATAATTAATAAAAATATTATTTAGTGATAAAAAAAATGGTTTTTGATAAAAAAAAATCCGCGATGTTAGTATTTTTACAATTCAAAATAATTATTTAACTAAGTAGTTAAATATCACAAGGGTGGGCAGAAGGATATACTGCCACACAACTTTGTCTTGGCACATACTCCTTGATCGATATTCATACCATATCAATAAGCTCTCTTGCGGAAAAATATCGGCATTGAGCGGAACCGGACGTTGGTGTGAATCAGCCTTTAAGCAGAATGTCAAAAAAGGTTTTTTTTATAGAGAATACCGCACAAGAGTCCCAACTGCTTCCAACCGTCTAGAGCCAGTGAGACTATGGCATCCTCAATCGGGGTATGTTGTGAGGCTGAAAGTAGTGGAGAGCGAAAGGAGATGGGGAAGAGGAAGGTTGGGAAGTACCTGACTTTTCAGATCTGGTTACCAAACACGTCTGAAGCTATTTCAAACAACGTTTCTATTCTGAATGGTGTCTTTCACCAGGGCGATACTTAGAGTATCTACCACTCTAGAACGTACCGAAAATATACTTTTTATTATTTTTATATGAATTAAATGTGTTATGACACATATTAATTACAGAAAAGTTATTTTTGCACGCCGGGTTTGAACCCGTTACCTTTGGCCTCATAGTCGAGCGTCTTACCACTCGATCATGGAGGCCGTCAACTATGTTCTATTCAACAAGAAAAGATCATTTAATAAAAATACAAATCAATAAGACCACAGGTTCCCAAACTTTTTTGTCCCGTAGACCACTTGCCATTTTTTCTATTTTGTATAGACCCCCTGCTTGAAGTCGAACTCGCCAAAAAATAGTACTAGTCGGTAGAGATCTCAAATTGAAAAGTGCTAGCAAATCAACAATAATTACTCTCCGAAAAAAAGCACCAGTCGGTTGAGATTTGAAATCGAAAAGTACTAGCAAATCGACAAAAAATCCTCCCCAAAAAAGTTCTAGCAAACCAACAAAATTTACCCTTCGAAAAAAAAGCACTAGTCTGTAGAGATTTGAAATCGAAAAGTACTAGCAAATCGACAAAAGTTCCTCTTCAAAAAAGTACTAGCAAATCGACAAAAAGGTGAAACTGAGGAAGAACTAGTTTCTCGCCAAATCTTTGTAGTTCTTTGGTTCATTGTAGTCTTTAAAGTCGAACTTCCATTGAGGTACTTAGAATAAAATACTTCATTGAAGTCCGACTTCAATTGAAATATATGAACTGCCGCAAAACGAATTAGTTTGCACCAACGGAACTACCAACTTCAATTGAAGTATTTGTTCAGTGAGAATTGAATGAAGTTCGAACTGCCGCAAAAGGAAGTAGTTCTTTGAAGTTCTTTCAGAACATTGTTGTCACGTTTTAATAATATTTTAGACGATGACCAGGTTTTGCTTCTGCCCAAGCTTCAATAAGGCTTTTTGGACACGTACAAAATGAAACATATAATTGTTATTTGTCTGATAATTGTATTTTTTTTTATTTATAACACAGTAGGAAAGTGGATAAGAAAGAGATAGAATGTGGTAAAAAGTGACAGCTAACAGTAAATTTGGCGAATTTTATGGGTAAAATATTTATGATCATCATAATATACAATTATTCTATAATCTCATTCTCAGAAAAAACTTCTGAATTTCCCATCACTTACTTACACCCTTATCTGGTGTTATGTCTCCTTCGTGCCCACTTCCTCACTCTGTAATGTAATTTTGTGTTTTCATATCGCCTATGATATTATTTCAGTAATAATTACATGTTACAGCCCTGGTGAAGCTTTGTATAAGCGAGATCTAGTCGTCAACCAAACGACTGAAATTAGCATTAGCAATTAAATAAGTGAAATTATGGAGTACTTTCCGATACCTAACTAAAATCTAACATAGGCACTTCTAGGATTAAAAAGCAAGTTAACGTATTCCATTGAAAACGTCGTACTACAAAAGGTTAGCTCTTCATCAAAGGTAAATGGTTTAAATTATTTTTTGTGACTAACTACCTGTATATTCAGATATGCAAAAAAATTTGCATGGTGATGAAAATCACTATTGCTATACTGGTGCAAAAGAAAGTCAGTTCTTCTTTTGGTGATCTGCATATATATATATATATATATATATATATATATATATATATATATATATATATATATATATATATATATATATATATATGTGTGTGTAAAACTGTACATACGGTACACGCAATAGATTAGCCAATATAAAAAGTATAAGGTACCTATCAAAATGTATTGACTATTAATAATTTCCTTTTTGAATTCGTACGGCTGTACAAGTTTGAACTTTTCAAATTTGGAACTGATGTTAATTGAAAAATCTTTTCAAACCCCTACCTACCTATAATGTATTTTAGCAGACATTATTCTACATTTGAAATGAGTGGATTAAAGCAACTAATATTTTTTCCGGGAAGTCAAGTTTCTCTCCGTGATTTTTCATGAGTTACAATTATTAGTTTTATGATAAACAAACGGATTTGCAGAATTTAGGTCAAGGAATTTTCGATAGATTGTAAGAAACACATCAAATTTTCAGAACAATGAAAGGCCTTCGATACAATTGTCTCGTTGCTCAAAAAAGCGTAATAATGTTCAATGTTCTCCCTCGACATCTTTACTCTAATCCAATATTGAAAATAATTTTCCCCGTGCGGCCATTTTCGGCAAGTGTTTTCTTTTACTCTCCTCTTGGCAATTATTCCACGTGTCGTCAAGGTGAAACGGATGCCGCCCCTACAGCTGTGAAGTTGGTAGCTAGAGGCCACGTGATATATGGCGGAGAGCCACCTCTGGCACGATTCGAGGAGGGTTCTAGAGGCAGCTGTTAGGGGCTGATCTGGTAAAAACTGCCGAGCAGGGTGTCTGGCATGTGATGCAAAAAATAGAAGTTTAAAAAAAAAATTGGCTTTTGTTAAATCAACTCAAAAGCTTAACAAATCGTTAGGAATTAAACAAAATCTACTATTTACCAAAATATGTACGCAGACTGTTACGGACGATGACGATTCAGATGTATGATATAAACGGTTAGGTAAGGTAGGTTAGTGAAATCATAAGTACAGAGTGGAAAATCTGTAGCAACAAAAAAATCTTGAATGGTAATCTCATGAAATGTGTAGTCTTGATTTTGCAAACTCTTTAAAGCCCGCAACGTCCATTCCAACAAGAGCATTACAAATTGAGATATTATTAAAATATTCATTTGACAAATTTCATGCTTCCAGAAAAATAATGTTATAAGAGTGTAATAACCACTAGTTATTCATAAATTCATTTATAAATAAGAGCCACAAGAACGAACATGGTTTCGATGTGTTCTTCTACACATAAAACAGTTATGTACTATTGATAATTTAATTTTTTAAGTATTTTTAAATGTACCTATATATGTAACTATACTTTGATTATTATTATAAATTAAAAACTATGTTTTATCTCCATTTTATTTTCACTACATATTTTTTAATAAACTTCCAAGCACCCTCTACAAAACCAATGGGGTGTAATTTTCTCCCCTCGAGGGGTTTAAGGGGTGGGCCAACGATCGAAGGAGCCGTCTCGCCCGTGCGCATGCGCATTTATAAAAAGGACCACGTGTTCTGTACCAAGGATGCTGAAACCCTCCCCATTATACCCACCTCCCGATATACCGCGTCCTGCCCTTGGAAACGGAAAATATGCAAGATAATAAATCAATCTTCTCTCGTCATATTCTGTTTTGTATAGGAACGCTCGGGCTTGTTGGTTGTGAGAGATGGAGTGTTGATTTTTTTGAAGGGGTTGAAAATAGGTATTTGAAAGAAGAAACTCGTTAGAGCTATTTAGTAGGAAGGGAACATTGGGAAACAATTGTTTTTTTTTTTTAAATATATATGGGTACTGCACAAACATGTGCCAACTACCGCAGACTGTAATTTCATCGATATGAGAATATTCATTCCCCAATCGATGCCGGTGATGAATGATTGAAATTATGATATAAAGAGAGTTGTAAGGGATTGGATCGAGAGATAAGAGAAATATATTGGTTCTGATCATTTGACAATTATTAAACATAGCTAGTCTGCAAGTCCCATGCTTTTATAGTTAATACCGCACCGTCTCAACCGTCTAGAGCCAGTGGGGCTATGACTAAATATTCCCAAACGCTGACAACGTCAGAGTGGATTATTCTATGTTCACCAGACTACACAAAATATGTATGCATGTTTGCTGTGCGCGTTCAAGTGGCTCGTTTGTGTTAATATCTTTGTTAGTATCTAAGGCAGTGTTTTTACAGAACAAATCCAATAGCAATCAGCGACATCTGTTGGTACCTATCTATTTTACAATTACCCTGATCAAAAATTCTGTGCACGCCACTGCACATCCATGATATCTTGAGCATTCTATTTCAGCATTTCGAGGGCGTCTATGGGTTTCTTTTCGCTGAATCTAGTGTACACTACTAACCAATACGAAATAATAGCCACCACGCCCTTTATCATGCCTAATCAGCGCCCTTGAGGTGATTTTTCACAAAAACGGCGCTATACAAATCGTCCAAATATTATTATTATTATTATTAATCAATGTAAAAAATAAAGAGGTCAAGAACACTTCTCAACCATCCTTTTCGATTCCCCTACTTCTCCCTACTCCATTCGGCCTACAACATACCCCGATTGGGGATGCCATAGTTTTACTGGTTCCGTGCACTCGAGACTCTTTGGCGGTAATTACATAAAAAGGACGAATCTTTTCACAAAGAGACTTTGCCTATACTTATTATTCTAATAATCGCTGATGCGACCGACAGAATGCTCCTTGGGTAAGGTGCGTTTTTGTTTGGGATATTGAATAAAATATAATCACTTTCTCTTGAATACTTTTTTATTGAGACAATTTATATAATATTATAATTAAACCTTTAACTAAACATGGTTCACTGCACGGGAGTGCGATGGGAATTTAAATAGGAATAAGAATTGAATGTGGAATGGAATGGGAAGTTTTTTGCAGAAATGATCTGGTTTTATACCTGCATTATGGCCATTATAGGCATGGTCAAACTATTACCATAGTCCAAGCATGTGGTCTATGGGATTCATGTTCAAAAGAATATTGAAAAGAGATGTTTTACTATAATTTATTGGACAAAAATAAATTAAGGGATGCAATTATTAGACAATAGGAGATTGGTAGGAATGTTTAGTGACATGGGTAAGTTGCACATGTGCTAAACTAGTTAGGTTACTACATTGTAAAATTTGTGACACGTCCATTAACTCAGAGATGACGGACAGAGCACTGTAAAATAGCGAAATTTTTTATATATTTTTCTCAATGAGATGTGATTGATATTACTCGTTGGATGATCCGATGAGAATAGCGCGTGAGGTGTTTAGTGAACCTGCCATTGGTTGGGATATTTACAACATCCGATTACTCTACATATAAACTATAATCATCAGATAAGAATATTGTGACGATTGATTTTAAGAATGCACTTCAATTCCACATTTAGATTAGTTAATATTAATCACAGGATGTAACTTGACTGGCCGAGAAAAAATATTAGTTGAATTTCAAATATGGAATATAGAAAAGTTTAGATAGGGAAACTATAGGTAGATAAAGATTTGAAAAGGTTGTTTTAAAAATTTGATAATTTCGATTAACAACGGTTCCAAATTTGAAAAGTTCACACTCGTACGTACGTACTACGTATACTCGCTATGAAAATTATGTATACTTAATTTACCTTCTACGAATGCACACGTAATTTATTTCCGATGAACAAATTATCGGCAGTAATAAAACCGTTTAAATATCTTCGCTGGAAAGACAAAAGGGCTTAAACGACACTTGAGTCAAAAATGAGTTAAATATGCAGTTTTGATCAGTTTTTTTTTCTGCGTCGAATGCTCGTACTCTCGTTTGATTCTGAAGACTTGTGGCCCTTCAGCCATCTAAAATATATTTACCATTCGGGTGAAGGTTCAAGCGACACAAGTTTGGGACTTTTTTTAGCTTTTTGTCGCTTCAGATAACTCAGTGAGAGCATTGACTTACCTCATTTAACGTTTTTTTTTTCAAAATCCTACCAAGCTCTGGAGACTTATGAATTTTATTCTAAACAAAAAAACTTTAAAGTCCTATAGTGTAAACTTACCAAGATGGCGCTTCAGCCCTTTATCCTTTCCGGCGTCGATATGTATATTGTGCACGCTGAATTATAATTTATCGATAAAAACAAGATATTATTTTCGACATTAAAATCCCACGTTTTATATCGAGCTGATAATCACTCGAAGGAAAGTGCCAAGAAATATCATTTTTAGTAAATTCACGACGTTTACAAAATATAGCACAAGCGACAGCATCGTTTTGAAAGAATTATGATTCAATCGAAGATATAACCTATAAATCTCGAAAATATCAAAGATTCATCTCTGCAAGCCTAAAATTTAAATAGATTTGTGTATTGATTTCCATGTATTCATTTATATTTAACATTTGCCAAATACTTTAACAATAATATGTTGTATATTTGCGACACATTCCAGAGTGATAAATACTTTGAGTATCACCCTGGTTAAATGGGTGCACCCATTCAGAATCAAAACGTTGCTTTAAAAATAAATAAAAAAAAGTGAATACCGCACAAGAGTCCCAACTGCTCCCAATCGTTTGCAAGCAGTGGGACAATTAGGGTATGTTGTGAGGTTAAAGGTAGTGAGAAAGGAAAGGAGATGGGGAAGAGGAAGGTTTTGAAATACCTGGATATTCAAATCAGGTCACTAAACACGGCTAAAACTAGAGATGGTCGATATTTCTGTTCCTGGTTAAAAGGAACCGGTTCTTAGCCGGTCACTGGAACCGTCGATATTATTTCTCCGAGGAACATAAATCCCCCCATGAAAAATCATTTTGGCGAAAATAAAAATAACCGGTTCCAGTTCTTCTCGTTCTCAGAACGGCGAGGAACTTTTGTCGATTTGCTAGTACTTTTCGAAAAAATCTCCTTCGCGGAACTTTTCTGGCACCAGGAACCGGTTCCAAAAATAACTGGATAAATAACCGGTTCCTCGCTGTTTCGATTCTGAAGGGTGGTATTTCACCAGGCCGATACTAAAGTATCTACCACTCGACATGAGATGGCAATTTTCGTATTAGTGGCCAGATCTGAATAGGCAGGTACATCCCAAACTCCACCGTCCCCATCTCCTTCCCCTCCCCACTTTTTACAGTTTTGTAACATACCCGATTGGTATTCAAATAATTTTTATTTTTTTAAAGCTTAAAATATTAAAATTCAACGGATGATCTAATCAATAGTGACATCACGGATCTAACAGTTTAGTGATTCGCGTTTAGTATTTGGCGGCCGGCATCTACATTTGATGTCAAACAATAAGTTGAAACTGTTCTAAATCATCCAAACTAGACACGTGGCAGTATTATGCAAGTTAGGAATACAGCAGAACAGTCGCCTTCATTAGTGGCAGAACGCAAACAATACATTTGTATTTTCGTAGAAAGCGATAACTTTGTGGTTTGACCTTAGAGTACATACAGTGGTATAGGTCTCACCACGAGTGTTGGTGCCGGCCAATACTTACACAGATGCATAGCTTACGTACAGCGTGTCGAACTGAATGAATAGGACACGCATTTACAATATCAACATAAACACTCGCTGTCCCTTTTCCACTAGTGACAATAAGTAGACGTAAACAAGACGAAGGGCTCTTTCTCTATGACACATCGTAAAATACATCGCCACTGGAGCGTATACCGATACACAATAAACCCAACGCTATGCATGTATTGTTTGTTTCAACTCTCATTTATGCTGGACTTGGCTGGACCTGGGAGTGGCTAGGACTAGGACTAGGGTATTTATACATCCATTCATAGCACATGTCGACATAATGTTTTTATTTATTCGTATAACCACTTTTTCACAGTATTGTTATCAACAACAATATAGCCTAAAAAACCGTTTAGTTTTGTCGAACTTAGTCGCATATGAAAACATGTGGGCGGAGTCCCCGGAAACGCGGGAGACCAAGATCATCCTTACAGTACATAAAAGCGGTGTGATATTTTTGCTGTCTCTTTCTCTCTCATGGTGTACGTTGTAAAAACCCGGAGAAAGTGAAAGTATTTCATGCAACGCTTAAATTCCGAATGGCGGTCTTTAACCGGAGTGATACTGAGAGTAACAACAACGCTGGGACGTCCCGCAAATATTCTATACTTTTTGAAATATTAATATAATGTGAAATATCAAATACTTATCAAATAAATTTATTTGCGTTCGCTAAGATTTGAGCCCGCAACCTCTGGATTGGTAGTCGGAGGTCTTAACCGCTCGACCCCTAAAGACAAACATTCCCGAATTACGAAAAAACTATCAAAATTTGAAAAACTCCTACTACCATCATAATAAGCGGAAGATGTTGCTTGTGCAATGATGGAAGACTTAGCTAGCAAAGGAATTGAACCCACGACGCCCGGGTGGGAGTCCGACGTGTTTGTCTACTCACCTACTAACCGGATTAAACAAAAACATTCACTACATGAGGGTCCGAAGACTTTTACAATCTTTCGGCCGCGGCGAGGCTTTTGGAAATTTGGCATTCTGAATCCAGATTATTGCCTGTTTCACTCAACTTTACCGCAATACGAGAAGAAGAATAACTCAGATTCAATCTTGAAATAAACTTCATGGATTTTAAACCTACATGAATAGTGCGAGTGCAGTTCCGCTGAGATTTTGCAAACTACAGACACAAGTCAATATTGCCCTGATGATTGCTAACCTTAGATAGGAAGCGACACCAGAAGCAGAATAAGAATCTTAAAAGAAAAAAAAATTAAAAGCTTATTGAAATTGAATTTTGGAGTATTTTTGAGTTCAGCTTCAATTGACATGACTGTCCCTACAAAGATAATGTGATATTAACAACCTTTGCAAACGACGCCCACTTTGTTTAGCAAATTGTTGTCAATCCGACGTGACTGTATGACGCATACTGTCCCCATAATGAGGTCGACTCCGAGCTGGAACTAAGTAGACGACGGCTTTAATTTGAATGAATTAACCTAAGCTAGATTGGTCAGCGGCCCAGCTAATAAATCGTGTCAAAATGGACTAATTAGGGATCTGGAGTTGCCTTTTCAGCATCTTGTTTGGACTCAATTATCTGGGAAACTTGATTGAATAGAGCTTGATAACGTGGGGAAACTTATGTCATCTTTGGGTATGCTGTGTAGAGGTTTCTTTATGGGAAAGGAAGTGGTGAAAGAGGAAATGTTTCAGAAGGAAGAAAATACAGAAGACGGTAAATCATTCCATACTTATGCTATGTTATATCCTTACCCTATGTAAATTAAATGGAACAGGGTTCCGCTGCTGAAAGATCCGTTGTCCATTTCCGTCAATGCTCTGTTCTCTAAGAAAGAAGGAAAGGTTACAGCGAATTCGCTCTCTATCTCTCTCGTAAACGACGCATTTAACAAAGAGGGGTTTCAAATTACAAAGAAGCTAAATTAAAATGTAATAAATGTTTAAATAATATCAATAATCAACAACATAAATTTGAAACACAAAAAGTCAGAAAATAAAAAGGCAATGGTCACAAAATAAATTATTATTTAAATATTTAAAAAAAAAAATAAGCATTAATGCTTTAAAGTTAATTCATTTTTTTTAAATTTAATAGTTATCGGGAAATTTGAAAGAAACCAAAAATGTAGGTACTATTTGAAAACTATACGCATGGTACCTACATAGGATCTACAAAAATACCTACCCCATATTCACATTAGTCTATTAAAGTCAGAAGCGGCTCATTTTACGTTGGATTCCATGCTGAAGCCGTATTCCTGAGTTATATTTGTTTTGTTTTCATAAATTAAAATAATTGAACTACTAATACTACTTGTTTATTTTTATCGGCTACGATATTATCATACCAAATATCCAAAAGCCATTACTTATCATAAACGCTCCACAAATCTTATCTAAGCACATACCTTTTGACTTCAATTTTATAATATTTGTATTTATACAATTAATGTGCAAAGTAAGATCTTCTTTATCTGTATCTTTCGCGACAAACCTTAACCTTTTCTTTTCAGAGCATGACAATTGGCAACATCTGTACATTATGTAACAAAATACCACTTTATGTTTATATTATAATGCCTTACTTAATCTATGTAAGTAACTAAACAAATTAATATATTCATTTTAAGCGCCATTAAAGTAATATTTCACAAAAATATGCTATTGAAATTAGTCATTTATCATCTTGAATCATGTAGGTAATACGCTTTTTTCTAGCGTTGTAAAGCGTCCATTAAGTGCTTTTTCACTAAGGTAGTATTTTCATTAGCCTTCCCGTTGTCAAGTTCGAAAATTTCCTTCCGCTCCCAAGGTGATACACTAGCGTTACCGCAATATTCGAGTTTCTTACGCATTTCCCCGTAGAAACGTTATGAAAATAGGGTTATTAAAATACATACACGTTGTCCGGAAACTCGTAGTACAAACGGAAAACTGGTGAATCCACATCACATTTGGAGTCGATTTTTTGGTGTAAGTATTTTTGATCTGATCTTTCGTTTTGGAGTAAATTCAAAATATTCAATATCGAAATATCTATCAGCTATTCATTGTCTTTTAAAATGTAGCCCCAGCTCCATTCTTAACCTTAAAGTTGCCGAAAAAAATTAGAAAGTAAAAAAAAAATGCTCAAATCGTAAAAAATTACTACATTTATTTATTTATTTATTTATTTTTGGATGATTTTTATAGCGCCGTTTTTGTGGAAAATCACCTCAAGGGCGCTGTACAAATCTTAATTTCTACTTAATATTAATTCTAAGTTTAATGGTCAGTAGTCAGAGTCAGGAGCCGAGTCCAGCGGTGACCAAAGGTAGCCGAATTCGTCGCCGATGTCGGAAGGCGGCTTGGTGGTGGGCGGCGTCGGCTTGGGCGGCACGGGCGTCGTCGTAATCGTGGTCGTCGGCGCTGCGGCGCTGGTCGTGGTGGTCCTTCTCTTCTTCTTGCGGAAAAACTTGCGCAGCTACCCAGGCATGTTTGTTGCTGAAAAACTGTCATCGGAGTCCTCCAGAGTCAGAGTATGCTGCGCTGGTGCGGAGTTCACCAATCCGCCATTTTTCTTCTCGACTGCTTCAAACCCTGTCCCACGCTCTTCTTCCTCGTACCCATTGCCCCTGTCGCCCTGGGCTTGGAGCCGGGGAGGCGACGAGGACACGCAGACCAGGAGATCCTTGAGGCTGCAGAGGCCGATGAAGGAGCCGCCGGAGGACAGCCAGGTGAGGGCGGAGACGCACACTCCACTGGGGGGCTGGCCTCGAACCCCGCAAGTGGTGTTCGTAGAAACTTCATTGCTGAGCTGAAGCTTAATTGGGGATGCCATAGTCCCACTGGCTCTAGATAGTTGGACGCAGTTGAGACTCTTGTTCGGTATTCACTGGCAGGTCCCATCAGATAGACACAATTTTTAAATGATTATTATTTTAATTATTATTTATTAATGAATTTATTTATTTTTTATTTTATTTATTTATTTATTTTATTTTTATTTTATTTTATTTTTATTTATTTTTATTTTTTTTATTTTTATTTATTTATTTTATTTTATTTTTTTTTTTTTGAGTGATTTGTGCTGCAGATGATCATTTTTTTCTGTACCACGAGTTTTCAAACACCTCGAATATATTGTGTCGCATTTCTCAAAGATTTTGATGGTTAGGTGGAAAAATCATAACTTTCAATTGAAATTTATAATTAATTTATTATTTGTAAAAATATGTTTTTTTAGTAATAGCTAAAATTTGAGGCTGGTTTTGTAAAAACTCTCGAAGATATTATGATAAAGAAACTAGGTAATGTCGGTTGCTATCTTGGGCACCAGAAGGTTAATATCCGTGTTATGGGTAATAAACTGATTACTCGTGTCAAGTGAGAAAGTATACGATTTCCCACACGATTGATAAATTTTAATCGAATTCTAAATATGCTCGCGTTTATGACTTTTGTTCACAGGCCAATACAAATAAATTGGAAGATACGTTTTAGCACTCAGACAAAAAAATTATGTACTTGAGCAATGTGGAAAATAATCGGATAAACTTGCACACATAGGTACATCACACAAACATAAAAATAATATTTTGAAAAGCTAGCATTTCTTGGTGTGATATTGTAAATAAAATGCCGTAACATTGTTAAACATTGTAATTATTCATAAACTGAGCAGAATTTCTGAAATCTTATTTTATTTAAAACTTTTATGTGAGACCCACCTTCGCCCGAGTTTCAACACTATCTTTTCTTACTTAGAATATCAAAATGAGGCCCCAAAATTGATAGGCATTTTGAAAGCTCAATCGTTCATCATGGATTTTTTTAAGAGCTGTAAATAGTTGCGTTGACTTACCAATCGTAACAAAACAAATCTGTGCAATTTGAATGACGCCAGAACTCACCGTTCGAGAGTTGTGCTGGTTTATATTTCAGACAGATTTCATACTTTAAGTCCCGGTGGATAGCTAAACGACAGTTTGAAATGATTTCTTGAAACTTAATCTAAAGGTCTGGTGCGGTTTGTTTCATACAAAACAGTGAAAACATATTTCACGGTGATGTGACGCGTCGTGCAATAATAATAATAATAAAGTTTTATTCCAGAAGGTATGCAGGAGTAGTGCAAGGCAATACCTTCTATAATTGATAATAATACATAGTAATAATAATAATAAAATAAAAGTTTTAATTCACACAAAAAATAATAACAAAGAAAAAAAACATAATTCATAAGAAAAAATAAAATAAAAATGAAATTGAAATATTAATGGAGGATATTAGGTTTCATTTCTGCAAGACGCCACCAAGAGGGAGTCCATCCTGGCAGCGTTGAGATTGATGGAGCCAATATCTTACTTTCCACGTGCTAAAAAGGGTACGGATCCCGCTGTGGGATTCAAACTCGATCCATCCAAACGCTAGCTGAATAAGTTGTTCCTCTTAGTAGTGAATATCATTTTAATCAAGCGTGCTTCAAGGTGGTCTCGGCATCATCTGCATCCATCGCTCGTTGAGAGGAGAGCTGAGCCATTCAGATGCAGCCGCGACAATGACGTTGGTTGAATTCCGTGTCCTGCCCCAGAAGCTGGCTAGTCGGTGGCGAAGTAAGGCGGGGAATGAGTGCACCCTCCCTTCGGTGAACATTGTAGAGGCACTGCAGAATCTTGGAAGTTGCAGAAGTTGCCTACAGGCATTGTTGTAGCAAACCCTCAACTTGTTCCATTGCGCTGTTGGGCATTGGAACGCGCCCTTGAGGTGATCTTCCCACAAAAACGGCGCTATAAAAGTAATCCATTTATTATTATTGTGTCCACAGCTCAGATATATATGGGGCAGTGCAGTACGTCTTAAAAAGCAGTTTCCTGACATCGTCACTACAGTGGTAGAACCGCTTTGAGAGTATTCCGGCCCGTATATTTATAGCAATGCAGCACAGCGACGCTCTAGTGCGGTTTGACCACCTAATATTTACCACCACGTTCTAACATTGAAAACTCTCAATTTTAACGTTTTGTGATGTTTAACCCAAGGTTCAAATTAGTCGTAACTCTCGATAAAACAACTGAATGCAGTCGAGTGGTCCAAAGCATCCGGTTCAATCATCTGCAAACAGAATCCTTCACCGTTGCACAAGCAACAATTTAAGCATTCTATCATGGGAGTAAGACGATTTCAAATGTAGTTAGGTTAGTCATTACTCTAAAATATTTGTCTTAAAAAAAAAAAAAAAAACAAGATGGTCTTTAGGTTTTAACCTCAGAGCAATAATATACCAGGAGGGATAGCTTGTGTAGTCAGGATTATTGTTTTTTCCCTGACTCAGGCGTGGCTAGGGCTAGGGTTAGGGCTAGGGCTAGAGCTAGGGTTAGGGATGTGGCTAGGGTATTTATACATCCATTCATAGCACCTGTCGATTTTAATGTTTTGTTTATTTGTATAACCACTTTTTGTACAACAGTATTGTTATCACCAAAATATAGGATATAACCTAAATGTTATGTCCTGTTATGTCGCATAACAAGACGTAGTGGGCGGAGTCGCCATAGACGCGGTAGATGGAAAACCTGCTTACATACCGAAAAGTGGTGCGATATTATGTGACAACTTGTCTTATATCTTTCTCTCTCACGGTTTACGACGTAAAAACCCGGAAAAAATTACTTATCGTAAATTTGTATAGGTTGGGTAAAAATATTTTGCTCTCTCTACATATATAGTCTTGCTCTGAGGTTTTAACCACCGCTTTAGCTATCCAGTAAAGACATAGTCTTGAGAATTATTTATTGAAGTCCCTAGTCATCATTCTAGTTTGTTTGCTTAGTTACAGCTTCTGTATCCATCTGATTGTTGACGGATGCATGGACCTAACGAAGATCAAGTAGTAGTGTTCATCTGACATCTCCATTGCAGTGCAGCAATTGAATTAATAATAATAATAATAATAATAATAAAAGTTTTATTCCGGAAGGTATGCAGGAGTAGTGCAATGCAATACCTTCCATAATTGATATCAATACATTGTAATAATAATAGTAACAAAATAATAATGAACAGAAATTCATAAGAAATAAATAAATAAGTAAATAATAAAATAAAAAATATATGAAAATAAAATAATAATAAAAAAAAAAATAAAAAATAAATAAAGAATGTAAGTAAGAAAATATTAATGGAGTATATTAGGCCTCATTTCTACAAAACGCCATCAAGAGGGAGTCCATCCTGGCAGCGTTAAGATTGATGGGGCCAATAATTTACTCCAATGCGCTTCTATGCTTGAGTTCGGGATCTGACGGGATTCCATGATGAGGTTATTTCTGGAGTTGTTAATCCTTTCCCGCATTCTTGCTACCCTGGTTCTCATAAGGGCTGCAAATCCTGGAACTCGCCCCTCGGTGAACATACCGGAAGCACTGCAGTGCCTGGGAAGACTGAACATCATGCGGTAGGCGTTGTTGTACTGGACCCGAAGCCTTTCCATGCTACTCTTCTTAAAATTGGTCCAGAGCTCGCACGTGTATAGGGTAGTGCAGAACGCCAGGAAGAGTGTCCTTTTCACTGGTGGACTACAGAGCCGAAATCTTCTACTGAGCATGTTTGATTGAATTGAATCGGGAATTAAGACCATATCTATTTCTAAGGCACTGCAATTTATATCAGCTTAAATTAAGATTACGTAAGCTGTGAAAAGAGTGTCGGTGGAATTAGTTAAGGATTATTAGTGGTGATGTTTACTATTCCGAGTAGAGCGCCATCACACCGCGATGCGAATATGTGTCAATTGGACAATAACATGCACCTACGTACGTCTTTACTGTAGATAGCATAATGCCAGTTGTATTATCTGCTTACTAGTAAGTTCATTCGTCTTTGGTCTATATCAGGGCTGGGCAAACGATTTCACGCGGCCTGCACGGTATATCCAATAAAATACTACATAAATTACACTTTTTTTTTTCATTTTTCATTTATTGATGCATGCACAGCTATATATCTGTTGAATTTCAAAGAGATAATTTTTTAGGTTCTTACCTTCTTGTTTTTCATCCAGTTCTTACCTTATCCAACCATTTCATTATATTCGATTTCTGTATTTAACAACACCGAGTTTAAAAACAAGTAAAATCAAGAAACAGAAGAGTTATGTGAAAAAACGTGTTGGTTCGTTGGTGTCTCGCTTGATCGTTCGGTTTGTTATTGTTCTTTAAATAATTTTAAATTATATGGTTTTGTTGTGATTCGTTGTGTGTAAAAATAATCAAGAACTTAAAAATCAACTTCACCGGTGAGTGAATTGGTTTCCTTACTTCCTTTACTCCATAATCTCTTCACATCCATAATTAGACACTTCCATCAAGTACTATAATTTTATCGTTTTATAGTCCACTATTTTCAAAATTCATCTGATGCTGAAAACACATCCGGTATTTATCTCAGTTTCGCATCCATCAATAGCTATTTACTTACTAGAAAACTACCTATTGCTGATATATTTTTTAAAGTTACTTTACTTCTCTATTTGTTACATATAAACATTGAGTTTATCGTCTAAATCATCATTTTTCGGTAAGTTTGCAATAGAAACGTAATTGTAATTAATTATACTAATAAAATAACTTGTATTTAATGCTTCAATATCTCAATCAATTTATATTATTTATTGAAAATAAAAATTAAAAAACTTTGTAAAAGACAGATATTATTTTAATTTTTATGACCGACCGGTTTCGCTTAGCCCAAGCATCATCAGGGGACAAATTAAACTAAACAAGAGATACAAAGTGTGCGGCTATATATACACACTAAGGGAGAACACAATATAACATAAAATAAGAGAACAGTGAGAAATATAGAATGACATTTAAATTATAACAAAGGAACAGGGAGAAAGAGACAGATAATATGAAATGAAAGAAGCATAACGTCAACTGAAAAGGTAATTAAAGAATAATGAGAAATTTCAAGAGTTTACAGGAAATATACCTTTTAGTGGACTACATATAAATTTAAATAAAATGTGTGGTCTTATACAAAGTTATTATTTCATTTTCATTAAATATGTCAAACCGCAAAGTTTTTGCTTTCTACTAAAATATATACTATTTATACTTTTGAAAACTTTCACCACATTCTAAGTGTTTTTACTGCATTGTTAAATTCATTGTTTGCTCCTATCTAGAAATAGGATTACATGCATTTGCATATTTGAGCTCCCCTGGACGTTAGTGCAAAATTTTTAATTGGAATTTTTTGTATGATAATTTTTTGATGACCGGTATTTCGTCGGAATTTTTGGCTGACAATATATGGTTGCTAGCCATATACTCCGATGTCTTATCATAACCTGATTTTTTGTTCTTCTTAATGTTGTTTATTTATTTGGTTTCGTCAAACTAGTTAATGATATTACGAGTATATAAATATATATAGATTAATATAATATGTTGGCGCAAATAAAAATTGACCAAGAAGCGAAGCTAGCAGCCCACAATGGAGTGCTAATATTAACCCTGATATATGGCAGTGAGGCCTGAAACTTGCAGAGGAAGGATGAAAGTAGACTTAATGCTATAAAAATGAGATCCCTGAGACGTATGCTCGGTAAAACCTTGTATGACCATGTTAAAAATGTGGATATCCGGAAAGAATGCAAGGCAAGGTAAGCGTAATGAATAGGGTCAAGAAAGGGACGCTAGATAGTTTGAGCATGTAGAGCGAATGAATGAAGAAAGGAGTGTGAAAATAATATATGATGCGAAAGTGAATGTAAGAAGAAGTCGGGGACGCCCGAGGAAGACATAGCACGATCAAGTGAATCAAAAACTTGAATCGGACCATTTGAAGAGTCAGAATAACAGAAGATTATGTATGAATGTGAATGAAGCAAGGAGTGTGTGCCAGGAGGGAGTTGTATGGTGATCCGTCCTCTCTGCCTACCCCTGTGGGGAAACGGCGCGATGGTTACTTAGTTTTATATAAAAAACAAATATAAACATTCAAATAATATTAATAATCTAAAACACAAATATGAAATCGAAAAAAGCCAGAAACTTAAAAGAACAATGGTCAAGACGGTTACTCGAACGCGGAACTCTATCCGGGAGTAGCATTCTGCCAGTTAAGAAATCAAAACCTCATTAGAATGCGGCATTTTTAAACGATCTCATACTTATATTGGAAATTATTAATATTTGAATTTTCTTCCAATTTTAGGCTGCCATCTTTTGATTCCAATTTTAACAAATATAAACATTCAATATGGACCAGAGACATTCTACAATCTACATCTTTGCATTCGCCACTTCGAAAACTCACCTGTTTTGAAATAAAACAAAGAGGGAATATTGGGAAGAGTAATATATTACTTGGTGAAGATCGAAAATCTTTTTTGAGGTGGCATGTCATTCGTTGGAAAATTAAGAATTATTGGCACATTTCTGTAAATTAAAACCATGTATGACCGTATTAAAAATGTGGATATCCGGAAAGAATGCAAGGCTGAAAAGCAGTAGGTAAGTTATAATATTAACATTCTGCAGATATCTCTGTAACGTGGAAAGCATTTATTCTCTATGTCATGACTCATTAGTCATTGTTAAAAAGGCTCCCTCTGTTGTCGTCGATTGGAAGGAAAATGGCAGCCTCCTTTGTCATTGTCTCTAAGAAAATCCAATCCCTATTTCACTATCTTCATGTCAATGGCAACTCAATACATCATTGTCAAGTACCTACCTAGAAACCGTCCAATCGATTATTGAAACAGTGATGCTTCAGTGAGCGATGTTTCATTTGAGTCTATAACCATTGAAATAAATAAACCCGGTACTCATGACCAAAATAGTTATTTTACAATTACATCCTTAGACGGTGTTCTAAATTGGCAGATTAACTAACTAACTAACCATCACACCGTTTCTCCGCAGGGGTAGGCAGAGAGGACGGACCGCCATATAACTCTGTCTTGGCACACACTCCTTGCTTCATTTACATTCATACATCGTCTCATACATACTCTTCTGTTATTCTGACTCTTCACATGACCCGATTCAAGTATTTGATTTATTTGATCGTGCCATGTCTTTCTCGGGCGTCCTCCACTTCTTCTTCCATTCTCTTTCGCATCACATATTATTTTCACACTCCTTTCTTTGTTCATTCGCTCTACATGCCCAAACTATTACCCTTCTGTTTAAATATTTTATATAAAGGTAAAAAATACTACACACAACCCTTTTTCTCTAAACTGGAGTCACACACCACTATTATATTTTTTTCAAGTGGCTTACATTTAGGTTACAACGAAAGTTTATTATTAAAACAAATCCTCAGAGGATAAGAGGAACAAAAATAAAATAAATAAATCAATGCAGTGCAAACTACCAGTGGCGGCCCTCGTCAAAACTGAAAACCATGAAACTATCAGCTTTGCTGCATTCGAAAAAATGTTGTTATTTTATTCAGAAGAAAATCCCTCGTTAAGAAAAACCTCAAATCCCGTAAAATCCTCGAACAAAGATACTATCCTTAACAAACAGATTGCAAAACCTGCCAACAGAGGCCACCAAACTACTTGTAAACTCGTACGTCGTTTCGCGTTTGGATTACTGCAACGGAATATACGCTAGTCTTCCTAAATATTAAATTAACAAACTACAACTAGTCTTCAACGCCGCGGCAAGACTTATCACCGGCGTATCAAAATATTCCCAAATCTCAGAGCACCTCAAAAATCTTCACTGGCTTAAATGTCCCGAAAGAATCCAGTTTGAGCTTTGCTGGATGGTTTTCAAATCAATTAACGGAATGGCTCCGGCTTATTTATCGGAATTGTGTATTCCTGAAGATTCCAATTCGCCACAGTCAAACGTTAGATCGGCAATGTCATCGGCTATCGGAAGGTTGAAAGAACCAAAGCGCACACCAGACACTAGTTCGGAGAGCGCGCCTTCGGAATGTCAGGTCCTAAAGCCTGGAATGGACTACCACATGATCTGAGAGTAATAAAAGAGTCGACAGAGTTCAGAGCCAAAATCAAAACTTATTTTTTCAGAAAATCATATCCATAATCAAGATGTAACAAGCCCAATAGAATTTCTGTTCAAACCAAGAAAACTTTTCAGACTCTCATTCCTTAAATTCATTAGAAGATTATCACCATTATCTGTTCCTCACTACGAAAAATGAAAAAATTACTCCGATATGCTTTATTTTAAATTTGCTCTCATGTCCTAAAAATGAAAAAATAATAATAAAAAAATAAATAAAAATAAACATATATGTAAGAATCAGCTAGATTTTAAGTTATTATGATTTGGTGATTGTATCCTGCCAGAAGTGACCTACCAGGTAAGTATGTTGCTGTATATTTATATAAACTAAGAATTAATATTAAGTAGAAATTAAGATTTGTACAGCGCCCTTGAGGTTATTTCTCACAAAAATGGCGCTGTACAAACTATCCAAATATTATTACTAATAGCATAAAAGTCAGGTTGGAATACTGTGTTTGTTCTACCCGTATCAAAATAAAAGATGTTTCGAGGAGTTAGCATTATTGATCCTTTCGGTACCGGTGCTAGGCTGTGGAATGATTTACTCGTCTCTGTATTTCCTCCCTCCTACGACATTAATCTCTTCGTGATCCAGGTTAACTCTTTCCTTTCATCAAAAAGATCCTCCACACAGCATCCTAAAGAAGACATGGGTTGCGAGGAAAATAATTTCCCTCGAGGCCTCCCGTGTGGAATTAGTTTTATAAAGGTACATACAATTATACACACCTTTTTGAATATCTCAAACAGCATTTTAGCATTTCAGGACACCCAAAAGTCACGAACCGCCCCTGTAAATCGCCATTAAATAATGTTTAAAATATCTTATCGGTGTGTGAAGTGGCCCACGATTTATTGCCTTGAGTCACGTGGGCATGTTTCGAACTTTTTGAGACTGTCAAATATTCTAAAAGAATACATTTATTTGAAAATAGTCGATAATACGAAGGAATAAAAAAAAATGGCGATGCATAATATATACGCCCGTTACATTAGTAGGTGATTTATTTTTTACTGATTGACTTCTTAAATCAAAGTCGTTTGAATCGTTATCAATTATACACTACCCACATAAGTATGAATTAGAAAGTTTATGATGTATTGTCGATCCATCAACAGATTAATTACAATAAATTATTAGAAATGGCTAGCGTAATGCTTAGAAAATACGTGCGAATCTCTATAAGGAGTTTGCCAAATGCGGAGAGGATAATGGTTCATTTCTTTATTCGTCCGTTAGAAACACCCACTCTAAAGGCTCACCGCTGCTAGGTCCGTTCTAACCTCTCCTTCTTTCTAATGAACGACGACAGCATAGAATGAGAGGTGATAATGGAGCTCTCAGTGGATGACACTTTATTGTCGCTTCTCCCACATTCACAGTTCATAAAGCTTGTTTGGTCGTTGCCCACTATTTGGCCGATTTTTTCATTCTAATGTTGTGGCTAAGCCAAACATATATATCGTCGCCGGAAAGGCAAAAAGGCTGAAGCGCCATTTTTGGAAGTCTACACCAGAGCACATAAAAGCTTTTTTTGTAAGTCCTCAGGACCTGGTGAGATTTTGAAAAAAAAAAGTCGACTCAGGCAACTAAATGCTCTCACTGGATTCCCTGAAGCGAAAAAAGGCTGAAAAAGTCGCAAAGTTGTGTCGCTTGAGTCAACCCTTCTCCCAAGTGGTAAATATATTTTAGATGGCTGAAGGGCCACAAAAGTCTTCAGAATCAAACGAGAATCAGAGCATTCGATGCAGAAATAAAATCTGATCAAAACTGCATATTTTACTCATTTTTGATCAAAGTGTCGCTTAAGTCCTTTTGCCTTTCCAACGACGATATACTTTTCACTCGTACGTTTTTAATGTTTTTTTAAATACCATCCAAACAAGATCCAAACCATGTTTCAAAAATTCGAACTTTATTCGCAGTAAGCTGATGTGCACATTACGTAGAAAATATATTTTAGATTTCCGAAAGGAAAAAAGTCTACAGAATCAAACAAGAGTCAGAGGATTCGACGCAGAAATAAAATCTGATCAAACCTGCATATTTAACTAATTTTCGACCAAAGTGTCGCTTGAGTCCTTATGCTCCTCCAGCTACGATATACTTTTTCCTCGTATGTATTTAATGTTTTTAATACCATCCCAACCATGTTCCAAATATTTGAATTTCAATCGCAGTAAGCTGATGTGCACATTACGTAGTAACCCATTACTGGTATCGCAGTTCGCAGTTATCAACTCATAACAATGCAATTACCGACACGGTGATGGTTTTACAATTGTAATTAATACATTCCTCGCAGAAGCCAGCAACGACTATCTTAACACATTTCGTTCCCATTAGTCATATCTTAAAATCTCTTGCAAAACGCGAATAGCATGGTTTGTTAAGAGATAGAGTTAACAATGTTCCATAATACACCAAACCTAACATAAATTGACATCAGAAGCAATCGTGTATGAAGGAAACTGGTACTTTTTGCGATATTCGTGCATATTGGTACCGGCAGGGACGGATTAAAAATGACCAGTAAAAATACACACCTTTTCCGCACTGCAGGTACATAAATACGGATGATTAATTTAAAAAAGGGAGTAGGACCTTAAATTGTCCAAGTGAAAAAAAGGCGTTTATTTATTCATTTATAAATTAGCGGACCAAAGTCCAATTACAAAAAGGACATAGTATAAAACACGAAATGGAAAAAAAGAGCAACAGAGAAAGAACAGCACATACATAATAATAGATGAAGCGATTACAAAAATAGGACAAAATAAACATAAGAGAGAACATTCAAGCCATGGTCTAGTCAAAGTTTTGGTAGAGTCGTAAAGAATGACAAAAATCATTTAGACTGCTACCAAAAATTTCAAGACCATAGCTTGAGTTAACAAGTCTTGACATTCTTGACATTGTAGAATTATACCCATAATTAGTATAGTGATGATTGAGGAACAGAAATTCATTGTTTCTGAGTCTACGGCAAGGAATGTTGAACTGGATAAGTTGCAACAGAGAAGGTGAATCAATAAAACAATTAAAATTTTGTAAATGAAAATTAATCAAAGTCTTTCCTGCACTTTTCTAATGAAGACATTTTCAATAATTGTTCAATTTCATTATATGAATAATCGCCTCTTTCTCACCCTAATCTCTATGCAATACTGCGTAAGAAGCGATATAAGCGTTTGAAAATAAAACGATACAAAAGCATATTACGGCATTTGTAAAGTGAATATCAGTGCTTTTTTTCTTTGTGAGAATCATTATAAATAATGAATGGATGATGTATCACTGTATTTCTTAAAAAAATAATAGTATTTCCTACGTTATCCTACATTTTGATGTTTGGATCCTTTCTACAAAATATCGATATGTCAGAGTTTAGTACTAATGCGTTCTATGTGGGTTGGATGTCTTCTATGAAATGTTTGGCGGTATATATCTAAGTGCATTTTTTTAAACTTTGTAAATAAAACAAACAGATGGCATAGAGAAAAAAACCTACCTCAAGTGACCGTAAACTAAATATTAGAAAACTTTCAAGTGGTTTGGACTTTAAGGTTTGGTTTTCTATAAATCATAATATGGGCACTTTTAAAACTTACATTTTAAATGCAGAATACGTTCAACATCCATGGATGATCACTGGATGCATTCACACCACTAGAATGTTTTCTAACATTAGATATTTTATAAGTTAGAAACAGGACGACGGCCTCCACTGTCGAGTGGTAAGATGCTCGACTACTAATCCAAAGGTCGCGGTATCAATAATAATAATAATAAATGGATAACTTTTATAGCGCCGTTTTTGTGGGAAAATCACCTCAAGGGCGCTTTCAAACCCAAATAATAACTTTTATTTAATTAATATGTGTCATAACACATTTAATTTATACAAACATAATAAAAGAAGTATATTTGCGGCACGTTCCAGAGTGGTAGATACTCTAAGTATCGCTCTGGTGAAAGACCACCATTCAGAATCGAATCGTTGCTTGAAATGGCTTTAGCCGTGTTTGGTGACCAGATCTGAATAGCCAGGTACTTCTCAACCTTCTTCTTCCCAATCTCCTTCCCCTCCCCACTACCTTCAGCCTCACAACACACCCTATTAGGGGATGCCATGGTCTCACTGGCTGTATACGGTTGGGAGTAGTTGAGACTCTTGTGCGGTATACATATAAAAATAAAAAAGCAGAAAACATTCAAACCACATGGATGGTTTTTGCTTCAATTTAAGTCAGATATCTGCAATGTGGGTTGGTAAAAAATTGAATTACCAAAAATCTATTGCATTTAGAGCTTAGATGTTTTCAGCAGATATAAATTTATAAGAAACATGTTATTGTGGGTTGGACGCTTTTCGCATAACTACGTTCAATTGACATTAGAAGCAATCGTATATGAAGGAAACTAGCACTAGTTTCGATATTTGTGCATATTGACTCCCGGCAGGGACGGATTAAAAATATGCATTCAAAATACGCACCTTTTTCCTCACTGTGGGTACTTCAAAAGGATAATTAATGAAAAAAGCGAGTAGGGACTTTAATTATGGCAAGTGAATCACACGTATTTTTTATGATACCCTAGGGTGTCGCTAGTGGAATAATTGGCATTAATCAGAGGTTTACTGGCCACTGTGCAAGAAACCGGTTCACTGATTGAATTGAAACAAAAACTACACAATCGAATAAGCGCACTTTAAAAATAAATAAATAAAATTATAGTGAATACCCCAGAAGGGTCCTAACTGCTCCCAACCGTCTGGATCCAGTGAGACTGGCATCCTTAATTGGGTTATGTTGTGAGTCTGAAGGTAATGTGGAGGGGAAGAAGATGAGGAAAAGGCAGATTGTGAAGTACCTGACTATTCAGATCTGGTCATCAAACACGGCTAAAGCCATTTTAAGCAACGTTTCAATTCTGAATGCTGGTCTTTCACCTGGGCGATAAGTAGAGTATCTATCACTCTGGAACGTGCCGCAAATATACTTTATATTATTTTATATGAATTTAATGTGTTATGACACATGTTAATTCAATAAAAGCTATTTGCACACGCCGGGTTTGAACCCGCAAACTTTGGATTCGTAGTCGAGCGTCTTACTACTCGACCATGGAGGCCGTCGAAAGAGCCGAGTGCTATATTGGATCAACGATTTCCAAAGTGGTAGATACTCTCAGTATCGCCCTGGTGAAAGACCTTCATTAAGAATCGAAACGTTACTTAAAATGGCATTAGCCGCGTTTGGCGACCAGATCTGAATAGCAAGGTACTTCCCAATCTTCCTCTTCGCCATTTCCTTTCCATCACAGAATCTCTCCAGTGGATAATATCTCCTTCGGGCAGTTGAAATCGTGTGTGGTGTTAAAAGTAAAAATAACATTTTTTCTGAAAATTTAACTACCAGCAATTCCTTCATTTTGAAAAAATACAAAAAAAATTGGTGTTAAAGTGTTGTCGAACTTTTTTGTTCAATAAAAAGCACCTTCAACAGAAACAACCAAATATTATTATTTTTTCGTCCTAAAAAAGATATCTTTTAATATCAATTTTGCGATCTGGAATTATCTAAGTCCGCCACTGGAAAATACCGGAAAATTATTGATCGACGATTTGATTGACAGTAATTTTCTGTATGATTTGTAAAGGTTTATTTTTGGAAACTATCAAGATATAAAAACATCTCTGCTTACTAGACCATATAAATATCTTATCAACGACGTACCTCGAACAATTTTAAAGAAACTGATTTTTATATTTAAATTATACACTTACTAGCTAAATCACTAAACAGCTAATCCCTGAATGATTTAATAGAAAACTGGGGCCCTAGCACGAAACATCGAAATAGATTTTATCGACAAAGTCGGTAATTTGGAACCGTTCCTAAGCCCGACTGCAGATCGCCAACGAACAAATGACAGTTCATATTGTCTAAATTAAGCATGTTTACTCGACGCGAGTTGTTGTTAGTTCGTTGCCGATGTGCAGTCGGGTTCGGAAACAATTCCAAATTACCGACACTGTTGATGAAATCTAGGTATATCGGAGTTTCGTGCTAGGGCACATGTCGCCAATTCACATAAGAGCTTTCGACCCCTAGGCCCCAGACAGGACAATGAAATTGTTTATCAGCTCAAGAAAAAATATACTCGTATATAGTTAGAATTATTTATTTAATTTTTTTACAAAGCTATTTAAGTTTTTTTTTACAAAGTAAGTATTTAGTAAATGGTTGAACTTTGAAAAACAAGTTAACACAGGTAACTCAATGCGGTCACTGAGTTACCTGAAGCGACAAAATCTAAAAAGTCCTAAACTTGTGTCGCTTGAGTCAAGCCTTCTCCCAAATGGTAAATTCATTATAGATGGCTGAAGTGTCACTAAAGTGGAGTCAAAGAGAGTCAGAGCAGTAGACGCAAAAAAAAACTGATCAAAACTGCATATTTAACTCTTTTTTGACCAAAGTGTCGCTTAAACCCTTTTGCCTTTCCAGCGAAGGAATCATTTCATCGTACAGTAGTAAAAAAAAAATTGTTACTCTAAGGGAATATCAGTTTGATGATTCAACTTCACAATTGTTGTAGAAAAAAGCTCCACTGTGTTTAAAACTTAGAAAATAATGTTTATTGACTAGAATCAATACAGAAGCAGGCCAGAACCACGCTAGAAGTAAAAAACTAATCATAACGATGATCTGCCACACACGAGGAGAAGAACAAAGAGTGAAAATCATTCTCCATGAATAGAGGCATGCAAAGAAAACTGATTGCCTTCAGTAAACACCATTCAATGTAAGATGACTTTCCATTTCTTTCATAAGGTTCCTTTTCACATTTCGGGCGAAACCTTTCAAAAACCGGGGAATACGTAGAGACACTAAAAAAAGCTTTCCGGAATGTCAACTTTGCTAATATTTTCTTAGCTTACGAAAACACTACTTTTAGTGAAGAAAGTCTTTCAAATATGTTTGGAGAGCTTTTTTTTCTTCGTGGTAACATTTCAATTGAGAGTAGAAAGAGTCATTTTCATGAATACAACATCTTAGAAACAGCATATTTCATTGAAGACTGACATATAAAATGACGTTGAACTGAGAATACTTTACAAAAATAACCTCAAAATTGTCAACAAGTCAAATACAACATATTGACTGTGTTTGAATGCAGGAAACTCCATTAATGGAGGACTGAACGCTGTTGGGGCAAATAAGAAATTGTCCAAAGAAGCGAAGCTAGCAGTCCACAATGGAGTGCTTATACCAACCCTGATGTATGGCAGTGAGGCATGGAACTGGCAGAGGAAGGATTAAAGTAGACTGAATGCTGTGGAAATGAGATCTTTGAGACGGATGTGCGGTAAAACCATGTATGACCGTATTACAAATGTGGATATCCGGAAAGAATGCAAGGCTGATATGAGCGTAATGGATAGGATCAAGAAAGGGACGCTTAGATGGTTTGGGCATGTAGAGCGAATAAACGAAGAAAGGAGTGTGAAAAGAATATATGATGCGAAAGTGAATGGAAGAAGAAGTCGAGGAAGCCCGAGAAAGACATGGCACGATCAAGTAAATCAAATACTTGAATCGGGTCATGTGAAGAGTCAGAATAACAGAAGAGTATGTATGAGACGACAGAGTTGTATGGCAGTCCGTCCTCTCTGCCTACCCCTGCGTGGAAACGGCGTGATGGTTAGTTAGTTAGTTAGTTAGCGTTATTCTACATTTTTTGACATCAAATGACAACATCACAGTCATGCTGTTATACTGAAACGGGCCGAGAATCGGTAGTTAACGGGTGTGGTTACTGGAAGTGGTAACAGTAAAAAAATCATAACGGCGCAAATCATTGATTTGCAACAGTGGTTCAAACCACTAGGTCTAAGTTTCCTTGCAAAAAATGTTAAACACTTTAACATTAACACAATCGATGTATAAGGGAATTTACTGATTTTCACAAACACTTCATAATAATAATTATGTCACCACTAAAATTAATAATTCATTCAGTTGATACAAGTATTAAGTACCTACGTCCCTTGAATATATTTTGTGAAATATAAAAATTAGAACGTATTGATTACGGACATGTATTTTTTATGTTAACCTTTAATTACCCGCAATTATTTATCGGTCCGTTTACGATTAATAATGACAATTTACAACGATTATTAAGTTGTACATAACAAAAACGGACACTTCGCCCCAAGCCAGTTCACTGCTTAATGATTACAAATGTCGTGTCACATACGACATTATGACGTGCAAACCATGAGGTCCGTTTTTCGAAGCTATTTTTATTTAACCATGTAACGAAAAAACTCATTATGGACACGCAAAGATTTCAAAATTCACCAAAAACTTCAATATTTGATACACTTAGTTGTATTAACATTTATAATTTTTTGTTAATTTTTGGCTTTAAAATGACCTCTAAAATATTATAAAATATTATTTATGAAATAGAAGAAGTCGCAGAAAAGAAAAAAAATATTAGGTTGCGACCGAGAATTGAACTTGGAAACTTTTCTCTATTCGGGAGTAACGTCTCTGCCCATTATGCTACCGAAACGTTTTAAAACATTTTTATCATTCCCATATGTTGTTGAAAAAATATGTTTTTTTAATTTATTTATTTTTTTGCACATTATGATATTATTTTCAATAATTTAAATCACAATAAAGCTTTAAAAAGTTATTTCTAATTTTATTATTACAAAATAGGTTACCGTATTAGAGTAAAGCTCACTTTGGGCGAAATATCACTAAATTATAAGTTGGTACAGCAAATAAATAAGTAGAATTAAAAAAATTATATATTAAAAAAATTATATATATATTTAGTCAAGTTTTCATTTCTGAGAGATTTAAATGGATATTTTTAAAGTTTCATAGGTTATGATTGAATTAACGTAACGAACTGAAGTTCGAAACAGAACGAACATCTATAAATTCCCGAATAACGACAGAAAGCCTCACCGTTTGAAAATGCTTCTTTAGAAAACAATTTTATTGCTTTATTGTTATGATACTGTTATTATTGGAGTGGACAAACGTGTCGGATTTCCATCCGGGCGTCGTGGGTTCAATTCCTCTGCTAGCTAAGTCCCACATTCACTGCACGTATCATGATGATAGAAAGATTTTTTAAAACATTGTCAGGTTATTCGTAACCCGGAAATGTTTATCTTTCTTGAAAATAAATAAATAATCAAAAATGAAAAATACTCCCAGATTTAAAAATGTACCTAAGCTTCACAAACAAGTATGAATTTATGATAAAAAAAATCTTACGACTTTAAAATATCTAACTTAACATGGAATAATTACACGATTTAGACTTGTTTTTTTGTTATTTTATTGTTGAGTTTACACTCATTTTATGAAACGCAACCTCTCGCAAACGAATGCAGCATTTGCCCTTGACATTTATAGGGTTATCTTAGACGCTTTGTCGATTCCCGGCTGCATATTTCATAAAGCGTATTAACCGAGCATCGGTTGGTGCCATCAGCTAACATCTTAATGAGGTACGAGGAAATGATTGTCGGGGACGTCCGAAGAAAACACGGAACATGATTTATTGCTGCAAGAGAAGGTATTAAAACTGCGAAGAGAAACGTAAGTTTGGAGATACCATAGAAACCTCAGAGCAATAATATACGGTATGTCAGGATTGTTGATTTTTTCCTGAATCGGGCGTTGGTAGGGTTAGGGTATTCATGGCACATGTCAAAATAATGTTTTGTTTATTTGTATAACCACTTTTTCACAGTATTATTATCAACAAAAATATGGGATATAACCTCAAAAATTGATGAGTTGTGTCGCATCACAAAATGTAGTGGGAGGAGTCACGGGAGACGGAAAACATGCTTACATACCGAAAAGTGATGCGATATTATGTGACAACTTATCTTATCTCTTTTTCTCTCACGGTTTATGACGTAAAATCCGGAGAAAATGATTTATCGTAAATTTTTATGGGTTGGGTAAAAATATTAAGCTTCTTCTCCATATTATATCATTATAATAATTATTAATAATTAAAAATATTATTTAGTTATAAAAAAATGGTTTTTAATAAAAAAAAAAAATCTGCGATGAAAGTATTTTTACACATCAAAATAATTATTTAACTAACTAAGTAGTTAAATATCACAAGGGTGTGCAGAAGGATATACTGTCACACAACTTTGTCTTGGCACTTACTCCTTGATTGATATTCATACCATATCAATAAGCTCTCATGCAAAACAATATCGTCACTGAGCGGATCCGGACGTTGGTGTGAATCGACACACGCTTTACATTTACACCTCGTTTATAAGTAAGGGGGTATTGATTGAGAGTGGAATAAATATTTCCAAACTCAATATCTCACGATGTAAATGACGTTGAGACAATAAAATAATAATAAATAGCGTTAACCTGGAAATACCGGACGTATTTAATGTGAATGCCGTATTTAGCCTTTAACTTATTTAATCAGAACTGAGCGTTTACGAGATTTTAGCGAGAAATAAAAACAAGATTTTTATTAAGAATTCTGGTTCACGTTCAAACTAGCCCGAAGAAACCGGGCAAAAACTGACTCCAACTTCCAACTGGTTTTAAGAGCTGACCTTTGAGTACACAGAATGTCCTGCTACTAGAGACTAGAGACTGAACACTGCGCCACGAGCCGATGCTGCCTTTGTCAACACGTGAACTATATCCGAACCTAAACCAGTATCTAAATGAGTAAGCGGTCCTGCTTGAACTTTTAAAGGTCAGGCGATTAGGCAATGACATTTTCTTTGTTTTGTATATCCACAATAATCGTTCTTTTTTTGCCTAAATGTCACCATGTTGGAAATGGTTTCAGAATGTCGTGTATTAATGGATACGCATCAAGTTTATTGATATATGAAGTTCATTGGACATGACGACATTAATTCGTATCATAATAAACAACAATATATGACAATTCGTTTGATGAATTCTATTGCAAGCTTTTTATTTGTTTTATTTAAATATTTTACAAAATTACAGTTAAATAATATATCTTATCATCGTTGGAAAGGCAAAAAGGCCGAAGGGACACTTTGATCTAAAAGAAGTTAAATATGCAGTTTTGATGTTTTTTTTTTCCTGCATCGGATGTTTTGACTCTCGTTTGATTCCAAAGACTTTTATGGCCCTTCAGACATTTAAAATATATTTACCATTCAGGAGAAGGCTTGACTCAAGCGACACAAGTTTGGGATTATTTAAAGCTTTTTGTCGCTTCAGATAACTCAGTGAGAGCATTGAGTTACCGAGTCAACTTTTTTTTTCAAAATCCTACCAGGTACTGAGGAATTTTGTTGAAAATAAAAATAAAAATGCTCTGGTGTAAACTTCTCAAAATGGCGCTTCAGCCCTTTTGCCTTTCCGGTGACGATATGCCCGTATTATGGTGATTAAAGATAAAAGTATCTTATACGTACTGCTCAATAACAAGATCTAAACAATAACATTTTCTAGTCAGTTCGGGGATGTCATGGTGGACCATAGCGAACACAACGTGACAGCAGAATCTAAATAATCTGCTTATTCAAGCGAAATCCTCTTCGCATAAACATCCTTGAAGACCTCAATCATCCGCTGTCAGTAGGGTGAGCTCCCTTCCTCTTGGCTGGCCGCTAGAGAGATGACTCATCCTCCGTTGGCGTTGATGAGGATATTCAGGATGTTACCAGTTTTAGAAATAGGGAAGTGCAAAGAGCAAGACTTCCTCCAGATACCACAACGAATAATTCACATCATTTCGATGTTCAGAGTAAAGCGATTGTTGATTTTTTTTTAACATAGACGTTGGGTATTCGCTCTGCTGGTATTTTAATGAAAGCTCCTAGGAAGAGCTAACAATGAACCAATAATTGCAAATCCTTTTCTTCGTATGGTGGGGCAGGGTCGATGGAGATCATAGTGGGATGCTGAGGTTGTCCAGCCAATCACGTAATTCAGCACAGATGTGTCTCCGAGAAACTGGTGGAGGAGACATTCTTTGACACTGAGAATCCTGCCAGTTTAATTGTAGGGTCCACAACAAGGTTCTTGTTTTTTACATCCGAGGTCTGCTACTGAGATCGCCACGACTGTTCAGGAGTGTTTCGCGACAATTTCTCCGCAATGAATAGATTAAAAAAACTTGTGAAGTCAACGGAAATTAATGTTTCTCACCACAAAATGTGGCAGTTAGAAGAAAAATCCGGTGCAGAAAGATAATAATATTCGTATCATTTATAACACTACTTACGATTTATAACGATACAAAATTACATTGGTATTATCCTTAGATGAATTAAATAATGTAGATACATTACTGAGACAACGCGCCTGGTTGCATTAAACCAAGTCAAAGAGACAAACTTTCGAAACACGCTTCATATAGCACACACATATTCTTTGAATGGCTATCCTTTTCATACGCGGATGAAACATTTAGTGGTGCAACATTAGTGGTGCTACATTTTTCGTAAGATTTGTATGAATATGACGTGTATTGTATTTTATGTCTATGGTATTATACAGGGACATCGCCATGCATTCCACAGAGGTTGTAAAATTGTATAAGTTAGAATGAAAAGTCTAAAAAATGGTAAATCTTTGGTTTGACCGTAAAATTTTAACATTTAAAAATAATAACAGTAAATATATATAGCGCAGTTTTGTGACAGTTCACCTCAAGTGGGCTTCACACTAATTACCTAACCCAATATAAAAACGAGAAAATAACACAAAACACAAATTAAAACTATCTAAAATTATGAACTTTATCATAAATCATAAAAATATGTTGAGATATTAACCGAAATTAACGAGTAAATTCCGGGATAGTTCACGATAGGTTATATTGAGGCGGTAAAGATTGAAAAATGGCCATTAAACTAAGATTGGTCTATTTTACACCAAGTGGTGTAAAATAGACCAATCTTTACACCATGTGGGCATGTGCCCATCAAGAATAGAGGAAGGTAAATATTCTTGGAAACAAATGGGAGAAAAATGTCTGTTATTTATTCTTGTATCTATTATTGTGCGTTCAACGTGTTATTGCTTCCGATATATGCCATTTCAGGAGCAAAACAACTTATAAATGTTGTCATTTTTATAATGAAGAATGCCACTGTGAAAAATAGCACTGCACCAATGCCCCCTACAGATAGATGTCGTTGCATACTGCCCGCTGTACAGATCGCGTGATGAAGCTGCGAGTTATTTAGAAACTCGATCACCTGATCCGTGCATGTTAGAACCTAATTTCGATAGTGATCTCCTCCGAGTGTAATGTAATAGCCAAACTGATAATGTAATGAGCCCAGGAATGTGATATCGAAAAACGAAATAATTAATTATCAAAATATCGCTCTCGTTTTTTTTCATGCATGGCAAATTGGTGTTATCGGGTGTTTCGGAATGCATTCCTATGCTAAATGCAACAGCGTTTTTAACGTTGCATGCTCTTGATTGTTTATCAATCTACCTGTTTTTAGGCCAATGTCACTTTTAAGAGTTTCGGTTGAGGCAATTAGTGGCTGTACAAGATCTAATTAATATTATGCATTTTTACCAGTGTGCATCACCTACTCAAATTGATTTAAAAACAAATAAAAACTTTTTTAATTTGTAAAATCTTTATTCCTCAGAGCAAGAAATAGAGAGAGAGATAATAAAAATAAAGAGAGAGATCTAAACATTTTTACCCAAACTTCACAAATTTAAGAGAAAGAGATAATACAAGTTCTCACACAATATAGCACCGCTTTTAGGTATGTAAGCATGTTCTCCGTCTCCCGCGCCTCCGGCAACTCCGCCCACTATGTTTTGTTATTCGACATTCCAGGACAGAACTCAACGGTTTTTTAGGTTATATCCTACATTTTTGTTTAAAACAATACTGTGGAAAAGTGGTTATACAAATAAACAAAAACATTTTGTCCCAGTAAGGCAAAAATCATCAATACACTAGCGCTCCCTCCTGGTATATTATTGTTCTGAGCTTTATTCCATTTAATACTTAGGTTACTTAGGTACAAGATTTTTAAAAGTATATATTATATGTGGAACGATGTAGCATAGATAAAAAAGAATCAACGACATAGGGTAACAACTGGATACATATTTAAAGAGTATTAATAATTTTCGAGGAATATGAAAATAGAAAAAGGCACAGAATTTTTTTTAAATGATTATGTTGTGACCGAGACTCGAACTCGGGACCTCCTCACTAACTATTTTGTGTATTTTCATATTTTTTGAATATTGTTTATATTTATTTATTTATTTTATTGTACACGCCCGAGGGGGCTTTTACAGAAAAAAGGTTTACAATCAACAGTGAAAAAATGAAAATTATTTGAACAAACTTAATAAAGAATAGTTGTAAAGTAGTAAAAAATAGTGTTTGATTACATTAAAATAATATTTTTTTAATAATCAATATTTTAGTGAAACGTTAATTTTGATTAAAAAATATTCATGACTTTCGTAACTTATCTTTGTTTATTGAATCACTGATGTTATTAAAAATGATAATGAAAAATAAATAAAAACACAAATTATTTTTATTATTATGAAGAAAGGTCTTGATATAATTGATATTTGTAAAATACATCGCACTGTACCATAAATGGAGGATATTCTTTGAGTTGTTTATATTTATTCTCAGAATTAATGTTTATCAAATAAACATATTTCACAAAGGTGTTAACAGTCTCCCATTGAAAAGCTTTTTTCAATACAATACAATAACCCGTATCCCGTGTCTTATTTTGTTAAACTTGTGTTCAACCAAAACAAACACCATTTTTGACAATGGTGTATGCAATATTTTGTTTGATACATAAAATCACTGAACACTTTTTTTTTTTCGTGAGAATTTTAATATTATTTTTTTTAATGTACAATGTTGTTATCAAACAATGATTATAAATGCTCATGTTAAATAGGTAATTCAAAGTTGTCAGAGGAAGAAAGGCTAGCACACCCTAATAGAGTTCTGATACCGACCCTGACGTATACCAGAAAGGCACGAAGTTGGTAGAGGAAGGTTGAAGGAAGGAATGCAGTCGGAATGAGGTCTCCAAGGCCAATGTGAACGTAATGATGAACAAGAAGAAGAAAGGAAGTCATTGATGGTTTCAGGCAGAGCGGAAGGACGGAGAAAGGATTGCCTATGTAAGTGGACGGAAGAAGAATTCGATGACACGCGGTAAGTGAATAAATAAATAATCAAATACTTGAGTTGGGTCATACAAATAAAATAATTATTATTATGTTTGTGGCAAGTTTCAGAGTGTTAGATACTCTTAGTATCACCCTGGCGAAAAACCAACATTCAGAAATTAAACACTGCTTGAAATGGCTTTAGCTGTGTTTTTGACCAGATCTGATTATCCAGGTTTTTCACAACCTTCCCTTCCTTGCATCCAACCCTGTCCTCTCCCTTCAGTTTCACAATGTGCCCCGATTCGGAATGCCATAGACCGCCTGGCTCCGGGCAGTTGGGACTCTTGTGCGGTATTCGCATTAAAAAAATTATAGGGCCTCCATGGTCGAGTGGTAAGACGCTCGACTACGAATCCAAAGGTCGCGGGTTCAAGCCCGGCGTGCGCCAATAACTTTTACTTAATTAATATGTGTCATAACACATTGAATTCATATAAAAATAATAAAAAAAGTATATTTGCGGCACGTTCCAGAGTGGTAGATACTCTACGTATCGCCCTGGTGAAAGACCACCATTCAGAATCGAAACGTTGCTTGAAATGGCTTGAGCCGTGTTTGGTGACCAGATCTGAATAGCCAGGTACTTCCCAACCTTCCTCTTCCCAATCTCCTTCCCCTCCCCACTACCTTCAGCCTCACAACATACCCTATTTGGGGATGCCATAGTCTCACTGGCTCTAGACGGTTGGGAGCAGTTAAAACTCTTGTGCGATATTCATATAAAAAAAAAAAATTCAAAATGTGAAATGTGATGAATTAAGTAATCAGGTGTTACAGAACAGAGTTTAGTAAGAGAAATGGCGTCATGGTTACTAAGATAGACTGAGTTGTTTGAGTCCTCGTCATATTTGTTTGACGATCATATCGACAATTATTTGAACAGTCGCCGTCAACCGCTGATTCTCGCTTCAGGTCTTTGTGATCCGTTGTGATGCTTGACGAATGATAAAAAATGATTAAACGCTGAAACGGGGACCGTTTAAATTCCAAAACTTAAAATGGCGCTAACCGTTGATCGGATTTTTTTCAAATATCACGGAGGTCGAAACAACCCAACCTTAGTTAGATGTTTCTATGAACAATAGCAAAGTCACCACGGCAATACTGATGGTAGCATGCAGGAAAGGATCTAATTTCCTAACAATGGTGTTTTCCACGGTTAAATTGGTTAATTTTCATCGCTGTTAGCGTTCGGTTTCACCTAATTGACAAAGTAGGTACTTGTTTCAGAAGCAAGCAAAGAGCAAGTACCTACCAGCCGCTGAAGAGATAACCTGTAGAAATTTGAAATGTATACCGATTTTAAAGAATCCTAATGTCGCCAACTCGCATAAGACATTTAGACTCCTAGGCCTCAGACAGGCTAAGGGAATTGATTTTCTGTTTAAGAAAGAATTTCGAAATTTGAAAATGTTTCATCAGTTTTGCCCAAAGTAAGATAAAATCGACCTTACTTCAGTTGAAAATATATCAAAATTCAGTAATGTATTGGAAAATAGTTATTTATATCTCGATACCTACCTGCCCGTAGCTTAATGACAATTTAACTTTCGAAAGTTCGTTAAATTAAGTCTTAACTATAAAAAAACCTTTTTTCTAAACTCTCGAAAAGTAAGCTCAGCATTAAATAATTTGCACAAACATTTTTTTAAACTATTTTTAGAAACGTAATTTTCATAGTAAGCTTTAGAGCTTTTAAATATAATATACATGTAACTCTCAAAAATAAGACACGGTAAAAGCCAGGTAATTTCCAATCTTCCTATTCTTCTTCCAACTCCTTCCTCTCTCCACTATATAGTGTCATAGTCCCACTGGCTCCGGACAGTTGGTACTTTTGTGCGATATTAAAAATAGAAAAACAAAAACATATATACCTATATAATATCTACATATATACATGGTGTCCGGGGATAAAGTGTCATACTTCGGGAGGTGATTCTACATCAGTGGCGTACACGGAGCTTTTGATCAGGGTAGGCAGTAAGAAAAAGAGCGGATTAATTGATAATAAAAATCAACCAAAGATGACCAACAGATGTCACTGATTGCTATTATAAATATTATATTTATTCTATAAAAGCACTGCCTAGACCAGTCATTCCCAAAGTGGTCTATATCGACCCCCAGGGGTCGATTCCGACCTACAAGGGGTCCACGTCAATGAAAAAAAAGATTGGGGGTGCATGAGACGTAAATGGGGGTCCACGGGAGTGGATTCCATTTAGGCAGGCCGTCACCAAAATGTTGGCTTCCCGCAAATGTAATAAACCACCTCACAGATAGTACCTTTGTAGGTACTTACGTAATACTATCTTATAATGGACTTTAATTCCCTAATTATATTAATAATAATAATTTTGTGGAAGATATTTTGCCGATTTGCTAGTACTTTTCGATTTCAAATCTCTACCGACTAGTGCTTTTTTGGAGAGGAATTTTTGTTGATTTGCTAGCACTTTTCGATTTGGGATCTCTGCCGACTAGTACTATTTTTTGACGAGTTCGACTACAGTTGAAGTGTTCACCGCGAAGGGTTCATTTCAAAGAACTAGCAGTTCCTGAAGAGTTCACAAAACTTTGAAGTTTTCCCAACGCTAAAAAAATCAATACTAGGAAAGCAGGGGGTCTATACAAAACAGAAAAAATCGACAAGTGGTCTACGGGACAAAAAAGTTTGGGAACCTCTGACCTAGACCCTAACAAAGATACTAACACAAACGAGCCACTTGAACGCGCACACAGCTCACAGCATACATGCATGCATACATATTTTGTGTAGTCTAGTCTCTGACGTTAGCGGCGTTTGAGCATATGTAGTTACTGATTTTGACACGTTATAGTAGGATAGTCGGTGGGGCACTTGCGGCGGTGCGATTAGCTGAACTTTAATTTTCATAATAATTTCGTAATAACTTCATATTGTTTAATCCGATATTATTTGTATGCGAGTACGGCAGGGTAGGCAGAGCTTATGTGCCTATGTGGAGTGTACGCCTCCGTTTCACATTATAGTACAAGCAAAAAGATAAAAGGTATATTTACACACAGTGGCGGCTCGTGAGTTTTTAGTGTGCTAGAGAGCTAAGATTGAAAAATACGACATTGTTAGTGTTGTTGTAGCCGAAATTGATTTTTATTTTTTTTTCAAGATCTTATTTTTTGTATGAAGATTTTCAGGATTTTTCAGTTTTGGTGGTGCACTGCACGGATTTCTGAAAAATCTTCATACAAAAAGAAAAAAAATATAAAATATTTTCGGCTACAACATCAATGATGACGTTTTTTTCAATATTACTACTCTAGCACACTAAAAAGTCACGAGCCGCCACTGCTTACACATAAAAAAAATGATAAAAAAATTCACGCGCACGAAGAAACATTTTTACCTGAAAATTTCCTCAAAAGGTTGGAATTTCTAAAAAAACTGCTTAACTTTTTTACTTGTATTTTACTAAGTGAAATAACCTCAGGAAGTTGCTGCACTTTACCCCCGGATACCTTTTTATATGTATTATTATTGTGTGACTTTCACGCTTTGACACGTTTTCCAATACAATTCAATTCAATGATTTTATTAAATTGATTTACAAGTACACCGATGGATAGAGATATTGATTCCGGTAGATTACCGCCATTGAACGTTTTTTTCGGAAATAAAATCGATCGTTTGTCGCTTGTGTTTGAAGAATCACATAATAAAACAGAAAATTCACAAGGTAACGAAGATGATCGGATGACTTAGAAATTATTATAAAAGCTGAAACTAGTAGGTTAGAGAATATAAGGAAATGGCGCTGATGTTTGGAAGTGTAAAAAAATTACATCTGGATTATATAGTCCATTTTTTTAATTTCGCTCCCATGCCCTAAATCGGAAAAAAAAATAAAAAAAAAAAAAAAAAAAATTAAGTTAATAAGTGTGTCTATATGATGGGACCTGCCAGGTAAGTATGTTCCTGTATATTTTCTTATTTAAACTAGGAATTAATATGTAATAATAGAAAATAAGATCTGTACAGCGCCCTTGAGGTGATTTTTCACAAAAATGGCGCTATAGAAATCATCCAAATATTATTATTATTATATCGTCGCTGGAAAGGCAAAAGAGCTTAAGCGACACTTGGGTCAAAAATGTGTTAAATATGCAGTTTTGATCAGTTCTTTTTTTGCAACGAATGCTCGGACTTTCGTTTGGTTCCGACGACTTTTGTGGCCCTTCAGAAAAATCTAAAATATATTTACCACTTTGGAGAAGGATTGACTCAAGCCACACAAGCTTGGGACTTTTTTTAGCTTTTTATCGCTTCGGTTAATTCAGTGAGAGCATTAAGTTATTTTTTTTTTCAAATCCAACCAGGTATTAAGACTTATGAATTTAATTGTAAAACAAAATAAACTTTTAAGTGCTCTGGTGTAAACTTCTCAAAATGGCGCTTCAGGCCTTTTGCCTTTCCGGCGACGATATTGTATTTTATAAGTTATGTAGTGCATACTTAAATATTTTCTAGCTTGTCTATTGTAGAATTAGAATAATTATAACACCTTAAAATAAATATTTTGAATTGTATCAAAATTGATATTTTTTTTAAATTTTGTCTTACAGGATATTCTATTTATAGTAATTTAACGAGTACGATCAGAATTTCTCTAGTTTACCTGTATGTGGTTATTTATTGGGAGATAATAAAAGTAGCATTACAATTGATTTTCCGTCGTTACAAATAATGTCATTTTTTTATTTCTCTCTATTCTCCCTACTACCAACATTTAAAAAAAATGTTACTTGTGCAATGATGGAATACTTTGACCACTTGGTTATAAAACATAGTATGAGACCAAAGCCCTTGCTCATAAAAAATAACGTCGAAAACACCAGAAAACTCCGCAGTTAGGTATGCATTTTATTCTAAGTCGAATAAAGCAAAAAACGCACATTTTGTACGTAACTTGATCTTATTGATAGTTCACTGTTTCATTTATCAGTACGTACGACTGTACGAATGTGAACATTTCAAATTTGGAACTATATTTAATTTAAATTAGTATACTTGAGAAATAATCTTTTCTAATCCTGAGCTACCTATTAAAGTATCTACATTAACCGGTCGGTAGCTGAGTGGACAAATGCGTCGGGTTCCCGCTCGGACGGCGTGCGTTCAATTCCTCTGCCGGCTAAGTCCTCCATCATTGAACAAGCAACATCTTCCGCTTCTTATGATGGCATTAGGAGTTTTTAAAATATTGTCAGGTTATTCGTAACCCGGGAATGTTTGTCTTTGTTTTTAATAAATAAATAATAAAAAAATCATAATGTATGCTGGCAGACATTATTCTATACTCGAAATAGGTGAATTAAAATCAAGCGAAAAATTGCGGATAACAAACAACTTCCAAGTAAACAATATAAAAGCGAAATATCAACGACATTTTGCAATTCTCTCACTGCAACTTATTTTTTGTGAAATCAATGCAATAAGTATCATAGGAAACATCCATTATTTTTCATAACCCAACCAAAGCAAACATTTTAAAAGAGATACGTAAAATAAATCCTACCTATATTAGGGAAAAACGCTTATCTTGCTTAACGCGTTATCTTGCAGTTTTTAATCAATTATTAATATAAATGTATCAAATACGGGATTTTCGCGCTTTCCCACATTAACATTAATAAAGTGCGGCGTATAACCACAACATATTCAAGTGTTTTGATATTCAAAATAAAAATCTTGTCTTTTCTCCTTTAGTATATTATTTACCACACCCGAATATGTAATCTTACATAAATCATCATTTTAGCGTGGGAAAACATTTTTTTTATTTTGTATTGTAAAATTCAGAATCGTTGTATATTGTTTTAGTGGCATTTGTTTTGTATTATTAACATAAATGTATCTAAAATTATTCGTTATTAGTCGTCTGTGCTTTCCTCCGCTGTAGTTAAGAGCTTTGTTGATAAATGCGGTGTTTTTAACAATAAAAGCAAGTTTTGATCTCGTCTATATCTAGTTAGGTACCAAAGACGCTTAAACTGGGTTTAGTGTTTTGATTAGTTATAGATAGCAAGGTCTACGTGAACATATCATATCCTTTAACTTTGCCTTAAAAAACAATTTTGTGAAAATCATTTTACTAAATGAAAAAGCTATGTGCGTATTATTCGAAGGGAGATTTAGTTTGTTTTGCATGGATGAGGTTTACAAAATACTTATATATCTCGATGTGATTGTAATTAAGCATAGATATATTTAATATTTTGTAGGGATATGTAATACACTACATTATAAATTTAAATTTTCAACACGAAATTTATTTTCAATTAATTACTGAACAGCTTAGTTTCGTTACCTTTTTTAATATATATTTTTTAAGTCGTGATATCTTCAGGGCAGTAAATAAAATAAATATTTAACATCTATTTTATAATCTATGTTAGCTTATTAACTAAACTAAATTATTATGATTAGTTTATAATCGATAAAAGATTATACTGTGTTGGGTTAAATATTTATATTTTCATTTATTTTATGTTTCCCTTTCTTGCTCTAAAGATGCCACGAACATGTCATGAAACTAGTCGGCAGTAAAAATTTTTTTACGAAATAAATAAAATATTATAAAAAAACTTTAAGAATTATTATTTCTCATTTTGAAACTGTTAATTCGTGGTTGAACTCATTTTAAATGATTTTAATAATACCAATTTTTTAACTTTTGTTTCAATATTTTTTTGTTTAAGACCTGATCTGTTTCACCTTATGACTTATGATGGGCATCTTCAGACTGGAGATGCCCGTCATAAGGTGAAACCGGTCAGGTCTTAAATAAAAAAATAGTGGAATAAAGTTTAAAATTTGGTATTATTAAAATCACTCAAATAATTAATTAAACCATTCAACCTTATCTTAACTTTTTTAATTTGATTCCGGATAGTAGGTACCAAAGTATTAAAAATATTTTTATTTTTTATTAAAATACTTCGATCGATCTGACAATCCGAATAATACATTTACATTTTTAAATGTTACATAAAAGATTATCAGATTTTGCGTCGTATCTTATTTAGAATGCACTTGTGTGTGAATTTGTAAATATCACAACTAAACCTTGATAACTTATCGATGTATTACGTTTATCTAGAACTACCGTTAAGATCGAATTATTCATACCTGTTTTTTACCTGTCGGTTAAACGCATTAAATAAAATATAATCAATTTATTTATAACCAAATTTAATACACTGATAAGGAAGCAAACAAAAAAAGCAAAACTTACCGTTTGTAAATATCAACTTGATTCCTCGCGTTTCAACGTAAGATACCGGGTATTTATTTGCGAAAACACTTTGAAATACACTTTTAAATGCGACAAAATACAAATTGCGTCAATCAATGAGTAATTATCAACAATGTTTAACTAGTTAATGTATATTGTTATAAACACTTATATTACATATTTTTATGATATTATCAATAAAATCAAAAATTGGTTTTTGTAAATAAATTTTATTTTAGCACAATATTTTTTTTTTTAATACTTTAAGTTTCAAGAAATGTTTTGGAGAAACCCAAGAAAAAACTGTTTAATGTTAAAAGTTTACAGAAATAACGTTTATTTATTAGTAACAGACACGATTTTTGCAGTAATTATTAGTTTTTAAAATGATTATTTTATTTCGAGAATCCGTTTTTGAAGAAATATTTTAGTCAAGATCACGTAAATTCACAAAACAAACGTTGGAATAATGGCGCTCAAGTATTGTTTTAATCCATTTATATGACACCGGCTTCTTATCGCATATGATTGATTACTGCACCGTAAACGATAATTCGCGACGAAAACCTTATTGTTGCATTAATCTGCGCGGTTTTTGAACAGAGCGACCGCAACCAAAAGAACAACTGACCAGCGCGAGCATCCGCGCTAGAATGACAGTCGGGGAATCATATTTGACTGGAAAGAGTTTTGCCGCGCATACACAGGGGAGGAACAGAGCGCGGTGATTGGTCGACAGGTTTGCAAGGAAGGCGATATATGTTTTGTTTTTTCGCGCCGAATATTTAAAAATAATGTTTGATTGCTTATAATATCAGGGATAGTAAAACATGACTCGTTTACATATCGTATTACAACAAAGCGTCATTGAAAGTATTTACTTTAGAAAAAAAAAGTTCATTTCAATTCAAATTCAGAAAATATTTTCAATTCATGTATTGTGATAATCTGTCTTGTATTATAATATCACGCAATGTTTTGTAATAATGCACACTTTAAAAATCATTAATCGACTGCATTGAAGTAACAATATACTCGTATGGAGAGAGAGCTAATTCTTTTTACTCAACCTATACAAATTTGAGATAAATCACTTTCTCCGGGTTTTTACGTCGATAGAAAGAATCAGACAACAACATCTTCCAAATTATCACATCGCTTTAAAGTATTGTTAGAATGTTCTTCGTGTCCTGCGTCTCCGTTGACTCCGCCCACACGTTTATCGTAACTCAACGTTTTATTAGGTTACATGTTATATTTTTGTTTACAACAACACTGTGAAAAAGTTTTGTACACTGATGATGCTTAGGCTCGGTCGGTCATACAAATTAAAATAATATTCGTAGTCTTATACAAAGTTATTTATTCTAATATGTCAAACCACAAAGTGATTACTTTCCACGAAAATATAAAATATAATTAACTATTTCTTTTGAACGTACGAGTATGAACTGTTCTAATTTAGACTTTAATTGAAATAATATATTTTTTTTAAGAATCTTTTCAAAACCCTACCTACCTAATAATGAACCTACCTTTAATGTATTTTAGCCTTAGAGTAACAATATAGAGAGACCGTCCTAATTATGAGTCAAATCGTTCATGCTCGCAAAATATAGCTCTCTCTTTATGCTCGTTTCTATAGACATATGAGAAAAAGAGACAAACAATTGTTATTAAGAACATATGATTTGGGGCGTGCTAAAAGCCGTGTAGCCATTTTTCAATACATTACTAACTTCACAGTAGTTTACATGTCAGTCGAATTGACAGACAAAAAGCTTAAAATATATAATTACTTAAGTGAATTTAGTGCAATATTAAAAAAAACGATATGGCTATATGTGCAGTTGTTGGTTGTTTCAATTGAAGTAACAAAGGACCAAAAAAATCAGTTTCCACAGGTATTTATCCAAGAATTCGTATTTTTTAGTTTGACCTCAAATATTTTACATGCTAACCTACAAAACAACTAGTTACCTACACCAATATTTAGTCAATCTTTGCATTATTTGTTTCGAAATAATAAACTCCCGTTTAAAATGAGTTTGAATGCATTCTCAATATGTTTTACTTCGAGAGAAATACGGGATTCTGACGTAAATTTGTAAGAATTGGGATTCCCTGATTAGTCCAACATCTGAACGTATCCATGTCTCTTTCTTTCTCATGTAGCAACTCAAAATTGTTCGCGAACAGATAAAGACGGAATAATGTTTATCTTTACGGTTTTCTTCGCATCCGATTGGCTGGAAGCATATACGTCATACCTCCTTTGGTCAATCCTTGGTCAAAAAGCGGCTTCAAAATTTCGCAATGTTAGGTCTCTACGTTACTCTAAGATTTTAGCAGACATTATTCTGTATTTGAAATGGGTGGATTAAAGCACTAATATTTATTCTTGGCAAGTCAAGTTACATTGCGCCATTTTTTACGGGTAACAACGAGTAATGAAATAAGACAATGTAGAAAAAACAGTTTAAAATCAAGACACCATAAAACAACAACAAAGAACGTTATTTACATATTTACAGGTGTTGCGAAATCATGATGTGAACAGATTGTAATGTGTGGGACAACCTGTCAATAATTATAAAAGAATTAACAAGTTAACGACGAATTATCAACAAGATGATGAAACGTACTTGAATCATAAATGGGCGGAAGAGATATTCGATTCGTCATATTGATTTTTCTACATAATACCTTCGTCACATTACTAGAAAAAAAATTGTATCTAAACACTTTCCCCGAAACCAGGTAATAATTTTACCATCCTTATCTTATCGATGGATAAAGTTTTTTGAAGAGATGAGTTTTAAATTTCGCTCTAAATCCGGTTAATATTTTTTATGAAGTTGGGAGTTTAATACAAGATTCAAGTTTTATGGTCTTATAACTTATAAACTAAAAGCAAAAACTCCAAACTCAGTTTTAAGACTGGGCTTTGGTTATTTCAATCATCTTTTGTTAAACTAACAGGCAGGGCCGGTTCCACGACATATAGCGCCCTGTGCAGTAAGTACTGAGTGCGCCCCCCCACCACCCCTCTTCATGAAAAAAAATCTCTTTCCATACATTTTCGCTAGTAGTTCAATGCACAGCGATGCTGGCAGCGCAATAAAAAACATAATTATCCCATTATGTGAGTAATTTTTAAATGACATTTTTGATATGATTTAGGGAATATTAAACTTAAATAAAATCTTTATTTTCACGGCACCCTTCGAGATGACGCCTATGTTTTTCGCACAGTTTGAACGTATGGTGGATCCGGCGCTGCTAACAGGCCCTTTCACCGGTCTAACTGAGCGGCCACTAAGTTAAAGATTGTGGCAAACACACAATATTGGTGTTACCAACGTAACTGGCGAAATTTTCGCTAAGCAATTGATATCCACACTGAAAGTTATGCATGAGAAAAAAATAAATGATTGAAAGCGTTGGGTCGAAATTTTAAAGGTTCTATCTTCACATGAAAGAGGAAAGAGCTTTTAATTGGAATAATTAGATTAAATGACTTAGAAAGTTTATATAGAGGATGAGAAGAGAAAATGTATTTTTTTACGTGTAGCCATGTCATCCTCAAATTGGGTATGTTGTGAGGCTTAAGTAAGTGGAGAGGGGAATGAGATGCGAAAGAAGAGGAATGTTATGAATTACGTGGCTCTTCAGTTCTGGTAACCAAACATGGCTAATGCCATATCAAACAATGTTTCGGTTCCAAATAATAATATTTTGATAATTTGTACAGCGCCGTTTATGTAAAAATCACATTCAGGGTGCTGTACGCATTTTAATCCCTAGTTAATATTAATTTGCAGTTAATATTAATTCCTAATTTATATTAAAATTTATTTAAATTATGTATAGAGAAAATATATAGGAACATACTTACCTGGCAGGTCACATCAGACACACACTATCACTTTATTTACTTCGGCAAAATTATAGCTGATATTTATTAAAATAATTTTTATGTTTTTCATTAGGCTTGAGAGCAAATTTAATAATGGTGTAAAAATTCTAAAATTCTAAAAATTCTAAAATACTAAAATTCTACAGGGTGATCTTTCACCAGGACTATACTATGAGTATCTGTGACCTACCAATTTCTAAAATCATTGTACATCACCTTTCACTTTAGTTCTAAAAATTCACCCCGTTTTATGTTCACTCGAATGATATTGCAATAATTTGCAATAATTAGTCAAAAATACCTACGAAAACAAATTAATTGAGTTATTTTGGGGGTGGACGTGTTACCCATTAACGTCCCCTCTGTAAGTGGGAGGGGGTGACACGTGATATGATCGAGTAGGTATTTATGTTTTTAAGTAATACGCCCTAAGTGCGTCCATTACATTGTGAGCGGAAATAAAAAAATCCAACTGGTTCCCAACATGTTTCTCCCTTGATTCTACTTTAAAACGAATTTCTCGACCCGGCTACTAACCGGTCGAAAGTTCTCTTAGGAGTCTGAAGAGATTATAACCTCATTTCCAATTTGCAGAATTAATACTAATTTTGTCCTTGTACTGAAACTACAATGTACATAAAACAATTTTTTAATTTGAATTTTTAAAGAAAGACGAACATTACCAGGTCCAACAACTTGACGATATTTGGAAAACTATCAAAAACGATCTGGGTCGGTTCCACGAAATCTCGCGCCCTGTGCATTAACTGCGGATTGCCCCCCCCCCCCACCTAACGGTTTATTTCGATTGCCGGGAAGAAATAACGGGCATCCTGATTGGTTATGGACTTTGCATCGCATCGATTTTAACGTACGACACACCATAGAAAAACAGACTTTACGTCCAAATAACTATTATGCAATTCGTAAAAAAATTCAATGACAAAAACTTTTTTTCATATATTTTCGATAGTTGTTGAATGCACAGTGATGTTGCCAGCGCAATAGAAAACATGATTATCCCATGTGGGTAATTTTGAAACGATTAAGGGAATATTTTAAGTAAATTTAAGATATTTATTTTCACGGCGCCGCTTCAGAGATGGCGCCTATGTTTTTTGCACGGTTTGAACGTATGGGAGATCCGTCGCTGACTGCCATCATAATAAGCGGAAAATGTTGCTTGTGCAATGATGGAGGACTTAGCTAGCAGAAGAATTGAAACCACGACGCCCGGGTGAGAATCCGACTCAATATATGTGTATAAATATATATTAGAGGACAAATAATTTCTAATTCAATAATGTAGATGGGAAATAATTATCCTCGGGATTTCTCGAGTTAATGTAAAAATAATATACTCGTATATATATTACCCATCTACTTCCCCTCCTCACTACCTTCAGCCTCACAAAATACACCTGTTGGGGATGCCATAGTCTCACTGGCTCTAGACGGTCGGGAGCAGTTGAGACTCTCTTAACACTTGAAATCTCACTCCAAGATACTAGCCTATGAATTATGTTGTTTTTTTTTCCGAAATATAAATTAAAATACGCGAACCACATTTTTTACATTAGAGGAGGATTTTTCACAGCAGCGGTCACTCCCTATTCCATAGTCTGGACTCTGAACATGCACTTGTTATGGTTATATTCCTGCTGTCTCCCGAAGCCAAAGCTACAAAAGTAATGGCCACCACCCCTACATCATGAACATAAATAATATATTGTTATGTCCGCCTATTAATATACTCATGCCTTCCGTCTGGCCAATGCACTCGCCTACAGGGTGTTCAGACTGCACAGTTCAGAGTGTTGGATACTCCATGTCATGCCCTGGTGAAAGACCACCATTCAGAATCGAAACGTTGCTTGAAATGGCATAGCCGTGTTTTGTGACCATATCTGTTTTTTTTTTCAAAATTGAGTTAATTTTTCATTTTCTTTAAATTCAATATAAATAATATAATATTATATATTTACAATAGATTAACAATAGAAATAGTACAATGAATTTTAAAATTACAGAGATATCTTAAAGCTAATAAAAAAAGAGGTTTTACAACTAAAAAATACCAAATTCAGTGGAGAAATCATTTCTTATGTTTCTTCTTCCTTGTAATTATCTCTAATTTGGTTTAGTTAATGATAAATTACCTCCCTAATTGAGAAAATTCTCGTGCTTAGGGAGGGAATAGTTGGGTACTTTCCAACCTTTATTCCCCCTTCTTCTTCCCCTTCCCTCTACCTTCAACTTCTTAACATACCCCGAGTAGGGATGCCATAGTCCCACTGGCTCCAGTGTTGGTCAGTGGTTGTCTTGGTATTTTTTTTAAACTCGTTATTGTAACCAGTACCTCGCTTGTGGATCGAATTATGTATGTTATTGTCCTTGAAGTAACAATATATGGAGAGAGAGCTAATTATTTTTACCCAACCTATACACATTTGGGATAAATCACTTTCTTCGGGTTTTTACGTCGTACACCATGAGAAAGAAAGAGACAACAAAATCTCCCAAATTATCACACCGCTTAAAGTATTGTTAGAATGTTTTTCATGTCCCGCGTCTCCGTTGACTCTGCCCACACGTTTTGATATGCGAAATAAATTAGGTTAAATAAATTTATTATTATTATTAATCGGTTTATTAGGTTACATGCTTTATTTTGGTTTAAAACAACACTGTGAAAAAGTGGTTATACGAATAAACAAAAACAATATGTCGACATGTGCTATGAATGGATGTATAAATACCCTAGCCCTAGTCCTAGCCACGCCCAGGTCTAGCCGAGTCCGGCAAACCTCATAAAAATGACTACAGCAGCGCTCTCTCTTTTATATTATTGCTCTGAGTTATTATCCCTACAATAGCGACACGACTTCTTCTCCTAATAACATAATTCCCCAGATGGAAAAATTGTTCAAAACGTTATATTGATCACATAATTATATTTTCTCCGAGGTCTTTTATTTAGAGATAATATAAAAATAGCGCATAAAAAACACATATTAAAACTCGTATTTTATATATTTATTAGCGCTGTGACCGCTTTGAAAGAACTACTTCATTTGGCAGCAGTTCCTACTTCATTCATTGTTCATTTAACGAATACTTCAATTGAAGTTGGTAGTTCACTTTAACGTTCATTCATTTCATTGAACAAATACTTCAATGGAAGCTAGATTACAAAGAACTACTTCAATTTGCAGCAGTTCAGTTGTGAAGTTCAACTTCAAAGCCTATAAAGAAGTACTTCAATTGAAGTTTAATTTGAAGTACTTCGATCTAAAGGAACGTGAGTTTTTGGGTTTTTTTTTGTTTTAAAATTTCTACCGACTAGCACTTTTGATTTGACGAGGAACCAGATCCAGTTCCTTTTAATTTCAAATCTCTACCGACTAGTACGTTTTATTTTGGCAAGGAACCGGTTCCAGTTCTTTTCACTTTGAAAGCTCTACTGATCAAATCCCTACCGACTAATACGTGTTTTTTTCGGCGAGGAACCGGTTCCAAAAAGAACTGAACAAATAACCGGATAAATTCAAATCTTTTTCTTGCGAGTTCGACCTCAATTATTGAAGTGTTCACTGCGAAGGGTTCATTTTAAAGAACTATCAATTCGTGAAGCATTTACAAAACATTGAAGTTTTTCCCAACGCTAATATTTATACTCGAGGAAACCATAACAATAAACGCCCACATCATAATTTGATATATTGTGCAGTTTTGTCGGCAAACGCGTTGATTACAAATGCCATTTTATTTTGAATAGTATTAATGGTTCAAATACTGTTAAGTACCCGTCACAAATAACAACGCACCCACGCAAAATAAATATTTGGTTCCTTACTTTACATTAGAAAACTCTTGCAAAGTTTTTGTAGTTTTGTCGTGTCATGATTAATTCATACTCAATCGTATTAACCAGGTTATTATAAATTTGAAAAAAAAACAGCTTATTACAGTTGTGGAAAAAAACTTCAAAGTTGCCGGTTCTAAATACTGGCAGATTTTTAGATAGAGAAGGTAGGTACTTTACGCTATGAGCGTAGATAGAATACGTAATGAACTATAGGGCTATCGATGAATAACAAATATTGCGTTTTTTGCGAGAAATCCTCTTCAGAACGCATCGGAATGTTCGTTGTTCATTTATTTTCAACGGTAGACTTTTTGATGTCAACTACAGTTTTATTTTTAAACTAAGTTGTTTTAACGCATTGGGGCGTTTTTACTAATTGTTATATATTTTTTTATGTATTTAATCGAAGCAGAACCAATTGTAAACCTTGAGGTAAACCTCAAGCCTTATGTGATATTTGGGGATGCTGTACGGAGTATCTTTTTAGGGAGAGGAGAAGGAGTAGACCAGAGATTTGAAGAATTTAATTTTGTACGAAACAGAAGACACAAAATCCGCAAAATCATAACATAGTCGAGATATTGTGCCTCGAACGATTCGTTAAAACGACCCATTATGTGATCAATGTTAGATAGGTACGCAGGAAACCGTTGCCGAATTGATCAATAGTACTAGTTCTTCAAAGCAACTTTCATCGAAATATCTGTAGAACAAACATACCGTCTGACTATTTTTTTATATTACCTAATATCCTAATCCTTAATACCTATAGCATTATTGTTTATTAAAATATTCGCTTTGTCATTAAACATGTATGCGTAGATAAAGTCTATATGTATCAATTGCTGTTAAGTCAGTTGTTATAAGTCTCTAGCTATAAGTCCCAGTTGTAAATCACTAGTCAAATGTTTCAGTTGTTAGTTACAAGTCTCATTTGTTAACACCCTGTATAAAGGGGCATACATGCACCAATTTAAACGTTCAATCATATTATTATTTATGATGATTTATAATAAACAACTTCAATTGGCATAATGGCGCGTTGCAGCATTATTCTCTATGAAGAGACAAGATTACCTACCTAAATGTTTTCTTTGTAACACACGTAATAGGCAGGCCCCAACACACATGGACCAGCCTTGGCTAAGATGGCGCTTTAGCAATTTTTTTAATTTGTGATTTGTGCATTGAACCCAACATAATTCGATACACACTTCAATTACTGTGAAGCATTTTATTCTTAGCTAACGATGTATAAGCGAAATAAGTGACAATACTGCAAAATAGAGCTATGAGAAATATATTGAAGAATATATGAAAGTCAAGGAAATGTTGAAGGAGAAAAAAATATTTTTTAATTTCTTAATGGCCAATAAAATATTAAAATCTTTTAGCTCAGGGACAACTATGAAACGAGGAATAGGAACCAAAGAAGACCACCCTCCAGAAAAATTCATTGATGTACGGAGCTATAAAGATATTTGACGAATTAAGTCATGTCTTTCAGAAAAATTACACCATGAAATGAATTAAAATAGATTTTTTTATCATTATTTTTTTATAAGATTTGAACACTTGCTGGCGTACAAAAGACAACTTCCAAAAACTGTTTCGAAAAACTGTAAAAAAAGACAAGTTCCAGACATCGAAAAACAGTTATTCAATAATTCCCATTATAATCCTGCTTTTATTTTCCATCTGCATCAATCAGTCTGGTGTTATTTTGAATTCAAACAAATTCGTAGACGGAATAATGGTATGTTCCCGTTCTACCACAAGATGCATTTAAGGGTTAAGTTTCACGTAATATTTTTGTTAGTACCCATTTCCCAGAGGCGACTTCCCACATTTGATGTTTTACGTGTACATAATTTAAATATACAATTTTTTTACAAGGTTGAAGCATTCCTTCGTGACATTAAATATTAAAAAAAAAACACAATACTACACTGTATTCTGTAGTCTTATAAAAAGCTTTAGTAAATGTATTTAAGCACTCAAAATGGACATGATAATAATTGACAATGAAAATATTTTCATTATTGTGAAATTGTATAGTACAGCAAATATTTTCTATGATGATTTGGTACCTCTCGTGGGAGTTATGAATTACTCGTTTGTATTTATGGAAATGATATTTATTAGGGATGGATGGCCAAAGTTTCCTCCCCTATGATGTTCGATGTAAAACACACCTAGGTGTCTAAGTCTAGGTTGGACATGCCTTAAACAAAAACTGGGAGTATAATTAATATATAATAATTATCGAAAAACGAAGAGAGAGATTAATTCAGTGATTCTAAATACAAACCTAAATGCATAATCTAAGTTACAAAGTTAAGGGTAGCATGCTTATTCACCATTATTCTTACCTCTTTCTCAACTAATAATAATAATATTTGGACGATTTGTATAGCGCTGTTTTTGTGAAAAATCACCTCAAGGGCGTCGGTTTAAAACATACATATAAACCGTAAGAATTTTCTTTCGGTAATAATAAAGGCTTTTTTATTTGTACTCCAAATGTCTAGTTTTCACTGTTGAAATAATTATAACCTAGAAGTTAATTCTTTTAAGGCCATTTCGTTGGCACTTCGTAGCATTATAATATATCTACTAGTACACTTGTATCCAGGCCCAGGGAATTGCAGATCGACAAACTTATCTGTGCAGTCGGTGGCGTCGCCATATTGTGGATACAAAAATTCTATGGTTTAAAAAAACATTTGAATCGATAGTTCCATTTTTGACCGCTAATAATTTGTAATGAATCTCCGAAGTTCATGCTTAGTTATTCATCTTATTTAATTGATTTTATTATTTACTGTTTACTCTTTCACTATTTTTATTGCCTTTTTATTGTGTTCGGAGGCAAAATAATAAAACAATGCGCATATTTGCTATTAAATGACTTAAGACGAATCTCTCATGAGTTTTACTATGGTGATTTAACAGAAACAGCCATAAAAAAACAGCATTACATCAGTGTTGTGCCAAAATATTGAAATTTTTTTCTGTTGTAATGTTCAGAATTTAGTAATTTATTAGTTTTTTAAATATATTTTCAACAAAAGTGTATCCTTACTGGAGTACCCCATTCTAAGGCCACATTGTACGTGGTTTTTGTTATAAACATCAATTTAAATGTTACAAGTAAAAATAAACGTGTCAATTATTGAAGCAGACTGTAAATTTTACCTACGGTGAATGCATCCTCAAAAATTAATCTCGTCATTTGCACGTACGGGCTTTAGAAACGGCATTTTGTCGGTCCGTATTATTTTTTACAATAGGCGAATACGTGCATTTAGTTTCATGATAATTAGGTAGTTTATATTCCGATGGTTTTCCGCTGTCGGTCGTCAGATCTTTGGGACACGAAACAGCTTCCTTAATCAGCACGGTCTGATATCATCTTGTTTTCGTCTTGATGTCGTGGGTTTGTTTTTGTTATTGGACCCAAATGTCATCCGTGGATATCCTATAATCTACACGTTCTAGGCAGTAGGTACCTACTGGGTCTCTATTTTTATAATAATAATAATAAAAAAACAATTTCAAGAGCGTTTTTGTTTTTTACAGAGTTTCCTGTTGTGAATTTCTAAAACGTGAAACTGGCTAGGTTGTTTGCCGCCGTGGAACAGATGTCAGGCCACTTTCTTCCTTCGATCTTAATAAAGCTTCCTCGCACGACCGAGGACCGTTTTCACGGCATTATAACTAACCGCAAGAGTGCCAATACAGTCAGTAGCAATAGTGACCACCTCGGGGTTTCAATTTACTAATAAACTTGACATCGTTCAAAGAAAGACTCTCATTGCACTATTACACAATTACATTATTGCATTATTACACAATTACAGTTAAACTCTCTTCAGGAAGCCAATGCGAGGAATCAACACTTATATCAAACAATTTATTTCTAATAAACATTTAGGAAAAGGATTAAATTTAATGTTTACAAATTTTAAACATTATTTTTTTTTATTAATACCGTTATTGTTTACTTGTTTTTTATTAAGACCGGATCGGTTTCACCTTCTAACGGGCATCTTCAGACTGGTAAAATTTGAAGTGAATCTATGGACGCTTTTGGCTCTGTATAATATTGAACAATTTCGACTTCATATTTTGTTTTATTGCTGACAGGAACGGCTTTACAATCACATTCGAATATACCTTCGGGTTTATTTAAAAATTAGAAATAATCAAACAAAATATTACGAAATAATCGAGCAGCATTATTTACAAGTGCTTTTGAAAAATTAAATATCAAATTACTCTTGCATCTAAAAATGTGTTCATTTCCATCTACCTACCTTTTTTCATTCGAATCAATTTTTCCATAAAACTAAGGTTGAGATGTTTCAAACTTTCATCAAATTTGACATCGTCAAATTCAACGAGTAGCGCCATTTTGTTTTTACGACGTTTTAATGGTCCCCGTTAAACATTGATACTATGCCTGTTTCAGCTTTGAAACACATTGTGATCAGCTGACAAGCATCAAAACATGAGCGTTATGCTTTTCTCCTGATCACATTTCGTTCAAAAGCCCAAACGTACCGACAATCGACGTTTAACGGGTACCGTTCAATTTTCAATAAAACAAAATGGCGCTAATAATGAAATTGTGACGAAAGTGTACAACACATCAACTTAGGTCACAATTAATTACGAAAATAATCGATTGTTTTTTTTTTGTCGTCCCGGATTTCCCATATCTCAGCAAAACACTTACCACGCAACCGCACCCAGAAACACTAAAAAAATATTACCTGTCATATTCAGATGGTTACGTATTTTAATTTTTGGATTGATTCTCAATTATTTTAAAACATTGCCAATCGGAATATGGTTTGTGTATGCAACATATTGTGCGGGAAACATGTGGTGTTTTGTTCTGGTGAATTAATGGCGCGTGGGACTTGCTTGTCCTTAGACATCTTACGTAGATGCTGTAGATGCTAGCAAAGTGGAATATGGAAAATAGAGGAGGTCTGGTGAGAAAGACGATGTGTGCAATAAGGAAAACAATAGTTACATACCGCAGTGAAACTTCAATACCGTTTGATTTTTGTATTTTAATTTTCTTTACCTGCCCTCTTACTGCATGCAATATCTATCGACCACCGTTAATCTTCAATACTATAGTTTTTGTTTTATATTATCTGTTACTTTCGCTGCGTGACGTGTCTCACCTGTGTGTTTGCATTAGGTTATAATGCAAACACACAGGTGAGACACGTCACGTAGCGAATGTATTTGGTTCCTTAGAACAGGCAATCTGCCTAGCTAGAGCTAGCTACTAATATCGACTGAACTAAACATAGTAGCACTTGTACACATTTTAAATAATTAAACTAAATGTACTTACTATTATGTTATTTTCTTAAAAAAATGTTTGTAACCAGGTAATAAATAAATAAATAATAAATAAAATAGTATTTTTTAACATAAAAAGTACAATAACGCACAATAATAAACTATTTCCCTCTCCGAATTTGATTATCAGAGTAATATCTCAGTAGCGCCTCAGTAGCTCTACTCTACTCTCAGTAGGGCCCTGGTGAAATGCCACCATTCAGAATGTAAACGTTTTTTTTTTTTACCGTATTTAGTGACCATAACTGAATAGTTAGCTATTTACAAACCTTCCTCTTCCCATTCTCTTCACCTCCTCTCTATCTTCAACCCCACAAATACCCCAAATAGAGATGCCATAATTCCTCTGCGTATTTTGTAAGATGGTGAAATTGTTACTTGTCAAGTACAGGTTGTCTGTGCAAAAGTGTTCAAACTTTAAAAAACCTTTAACAGTATTTTAATCAATGAAATGGAATCAGTATGTTTTTTTAATCATTAATAAATTGCTTATAAAAAATACCAAAAGGTTAAATATTTTTTAAATATTCTAATTTATATATTCGTAAAAAGCATCAACTTTGTGGCTTGCAAATATAATATAATATTTATAAAGAGAACAGATAATATCTTTTTTGTCGTTGTTTAGAACCACTTTCGGAAGCACCCTTCCATCTACAGGACAATATTAAAATTGTATTATATATATTTTTTACATCAATTGTATAGTATAATTTTTTTCCGAACCGGCCGACGAAATATTAATAATAAGGTGGTCTTAATAAAAATTTATCTGTTTTTCTAATTTAATCCGGATTTTAAGTTTCAAGAAATTATACAAATTTGAAAAATCGTAATTTCAAAATCAGCACCGGATTCGCGATTCCCAATGTGAATTATTTATTTGCCTACTAGTTAAAAACAGCTAAATAAAATCGTTATAAACTGGATCTAGAGAAATTTTGGGAGGGCCCCTTCAATTTGTTTGTTAAGATTCCCACATAAAGTTGTCCATAATAACAATAATGTATTACGCATTTATCAATTATACGATGTGATGTGTACTGTGTTAGCATGTAGGAGAAGCCATCATTTGTTTTCGGTTGATTTGGGAGATTTGCTAATAGGAATACCACTGTAAACTGTGCGCTCTCAGTTCATGGCCAGTGGGATATAAGACATTAAACAACATATTACATAATAATAACACAGACGAGGTATATTATATTTCCTATGGTCGGGTACATATAATGTATCGTATGCTCCGACCCTGAGCTAAATGCTGCATATTCAAATAAAATACAAATTGAGGAAATCAGCTGCAGATCCTGTGCAAGAAGAGGCTGGGCCTACAGTGGATTAAAGCCGCTGAAGCAGCTTAGGACAGGGAAGCCTAAAGGCGTCTTATCAAAGCGATGGGTCCCCTTACCTGACTAGGGAAAAGACAATAACATTATGGTAATGAATTTAAGCTATGCACTAGTCATTTTCTAGATTTTTTCATACTTTTTTTCTGCGTTGCATCGTTTTACACCGTTGTATTAATAGAGACGAACTCCGTAGTCGAGTGTTTAAGATCTTTGACTATGAATCCAGAGGTGGCGGGTTCAAATTCCGGCGTGCCCGAATAATTGCATGTAATTAATTTGTGTTATTTCACAATAAATTCATTAAAAATAATATATTCTATATTTGTGGCACGTTCCAAAGTGGGAGGTACTCGCAGTATCGTCACTATTCAGAATATAAAAGTTGATTGATATGGTTTATAGCCTTGTTTGGGGATTAATCTGAATATCCAGGTACTTCCCCACCTTCCTCTTTCCCATCTCTTCCCCTCCCCACTACCTTCAGCCTTACAACATACCCCAACTGGAGACACCATAGTTCCACTGGCTCCAGACGGTTGGGTCTCTAGTGCGGTATTCACATCAAAAATATATAAAAGAGCTATTATATTCGTGCAACAGAGGCGCTGAGGCACTCGTTGGTGCCGCTTTACATTCAAAATGTCTTCGTTGTTTTCCGTGTGGATATGTAGTTATGGCTTTTACGAGTGACATTTTTGAAAGTGTGTGATAAACTCTTTCTTTAGTTTAATTCATTTTTCATTGAGCTGGATATTTTCACGTTCCATTTCTAAATTGCTCAAAAAACTATTTGTATTTTACATATTTTTACTTTTTATTTAAAAATAATAATAGATAATATAAAACAGAGATAATATGTTACATTATATTGTATTAATTGTTATACTTTCCTGTATGTATTTTTTATGTCAAAGTTTTCATTAAAAAGATAATCATCATAATAATCCTCATAAAAAAAGCTGAGCTTGTGCGAATGGGGGAGAGGGGTGTTATTTATTTACTTACTAAGAAACGTTTTATTTTAAGTTCTCAGTGTATTTTTTTAAATATATTTTGAATTCTTTGAGATCATCACTAATCAATCTTATTTCTCCGGTAAACAATTAAAGATTTTTTTCCTAAATATTTGTAACTTTGCTGACCCACCGTTTTTTTTACATATCTGTATCGGTAAGATGTATTTTTATCTGACATATGAAATTATTATCTTTAAAAAAACTTACACGCAAGACTTGAGAATTGGCATTGATGCATGAGCTCTCCTTTCCTTATATATCCTGACATTAAAAAATACTTGTTATTAAATTTATAAGAATATCATCTGATTGTAACACAATTAAATGAACAATGAAGGAACGTTTTTGTTGTATTTAACACATCATATTTAATAAATTCACCCATTGCAACGAGTGTTAAAAAAAAACTCCCCAACATCATACAACATGGTGCCAGAAGTCATGGGTCTATAAAATCAGACCACGAGAGGAGCCTTACAAAGCCCTAGAATACCAGGAATAGATACACAACTAAACTGCTAAATGGTCTATTTTATCGCATTGGTTTATTTTAATAGTCCAGCGACGCCTTGCTAGTTTTACTGACTTGAGGCACGAAGGCTCTCATTCTGATACTGTATTTCAAGTCGACATAAAATAGTTGACTTGGTCATATCAACGATTCCGTGCCCGACCAAAGTAATTAAATATTCAACCGTTGGCTTTTTCGACTTCCGCAGAAACAAGTTCATTTATAGATTTTTTAATTTCATCAATCTAAATTATTAAATATTTAAAATTAAAGATGCTTTCAAGCAAGACTAGTTCATAAAAAAACACTGCCTTTTTCAGTGAAGATTAGATAATATGAAATATTATGGCCTGGAGTTTAATTACATTAATGTTCATGCATGTGTATGTATATCAATTGTTTGTACACTGGCAATGCAATGCAATACGTCTAACTCTAGAAGAAACTGTAAAGACTTTATCTTCCATATAGCATTGTATCATGCCATACCTTGCGTTGCATGTTCGTGTTGCACAATTGACATAGTCACCTCTATGCTGTGATTCTAAAACCACGAGAAATACCTTTGTTTATCAATGTTGATCTTAACACTAACTGGGCTCATTTTATTATGAATAATGCTTTGGTGCTTTAGGGCCTAAGTAAAAATCTTTTTTTTTTAAATAGTGGAAATCAAGTATCGGAATTGAAATTAAAATAAGTTTGATGTTAGTGTTTTCGGGTACGGTATTTATGATTTGATAGTTATTTAAGAGATTTGATAAAGGATTAAAAATATTTTTAAATTTTCGTGTCAACATTGACAAAAATTGACTTAATACTTAGCACCAAAGAATTTATCGTCTCGTGAAGTTATAATTTTATAAATTATTATTTATAATTTTGAAACTGAAAATTGGTAGCGGAATTCATTTTTAATATTAATTTTTGATTAAAAAATCTTCGTAACTTATTTGTTTTTTACCGGACCGTTTTCACCTAGCAACAGGCATCTTCAGACTGCTAAAATTAAAAGTAAATTTACGATATCAATACAATTATCATTACTATCGATAATAAGCGGTTAGTTGTAGAGTGAACAAATGCGTCGTGTTCCCACCCATCGCGGTTTCAATCTTCTGCTTACCAAGTCCCCCATCATTGCACAAGCAATGTTTTGAGTTTATAATGATGATAGAGGGAGGTTTTCAAATATTGTCAGGTTAGTTGTTAGCTGTTAGTTAGATGTCTGATTATGCATAACCTAGAAATGTTATTGATTAGATTCTGCACACATTTTTTTTTTTTATTACATATTGTCGCCGGAAAGGCAAGAGGGCTGAAGCGCCATTTTTGGAAGTTTATACTAGAGTACTTTAAAGTATTTTTTCTTACAAAGTCTTCAATACCTCACCATTCACAAGAATCAAACGAGAATCAGAGCATTCGACGCAGATAAAGAAACTGATCAAAACTGCACATTTAACTATTTTGGACCAAAGTGTCGCTTAAGCCCTTTTTGTTTTCCAGCGACGATATTGTTTATTTGTGGGTTATTGAGTCGTTTGTTAAACTGATAGCAAACATCTCCGAAATAACCACATATTTGTATGCGCAGGAAAACAGCTCAACTTAGCCTACCTACTTATTTAGATGTTGTCTTATCGATTGTTATGTTTCACAATTCTTGCAAAAAGGTTCTATAGTTGAAGACCTCACGGAAAAAAAACATTTTAACTAACATTTTTGCCAAAAATGAGTTAGTATTCTCCCCAAACTAATTTGGTACGCTCTATCCAATGAACACACCTTCAGATCATGAAAATGACACGAACATAGAAAATCAAAAGGTTGACTGCAAATTTTGTTATAAGAAAATTATTTTTTAATGGCAAGAACATGTTATCGACGGATGTTAGATGTTAGTGACGGCCTCCATGGTCGAGTGGTAAGACGCTCGACTACGAATCCAAAGGTCGCGGGTTCAAACCCGGCGTGCGCCAATTAATTTTATTTAATTAATATGTATCATAACACATTTAATTCATGTAAAAATAATAAAAAGTATATTTGCGGCACGTTCCAGAGTGGTAGATACCCTAAGTATCGCCCTGGTGAAAGACCACCATTCAGAATCGAAACGTTGCTTGAAATGGCTTTAGCCGTGTTTGGTGACCAGATCTGAATAGCCAGGTACTTCCCAACCTTCCCCTTCCCAATCTCCTTCCCCTCTCCACTACCTTCAGCCTCACAACATATCCTATTTGGGAATGCCATAGTCTCACTGGCTCTAGACGGTTGGGAGCAGTTGAGACTCTTGTGCGGTATTCACGTAAAAAAAAAAAAAATCTAAAATAATAACATTGTAGTGCAGAAATGCATTAAAATGCTAAATTATAAATTAAATTTAGTATGTTAGCTATAACATTCATGAAAAATAGTTTGTGGATTTGTGATGGTACACACTTTTTTTAACAAAACGCAAAAGACTAAATATCTCAGAATGACTCGACAGTTAATTAACAGGTTCTTACCGTGGGGTCTTCAGTTGTCATCTACATATTTTTACATAATCTCAAATGGGTACTGAAATATTTAAGTTTACTAGTGTTCAACCAGTCTTAGAAAAAAATATTAGGGTTAGATCTATAAGGCCGAGCCGTTCAAAATGGCTAGTTTTTAACAAAAAATCGACTGTTAGTGCCTTCGCATATTTGACAAGAAACAAAAACTAGGTGTATGCGTACGGTGTGGATCTTGGGGAATATGTAGAGGTACCTTTGCGAAACTGTCTAGTCAGGACGGTTGACTTTATACTGACTCGATATAAAGAGACAAAGATATATTAAAGGATGTAGGATAGCCTATTAGTTACCGCCCACATGGAATTCGGACATTTTTACTAAACATATTACAACACATTAAACAAAACAATATCAATACACCATTAAAATGATTTATAAAGTCGAAATATCACACAAACAATAATAACAGAAAGTTTGCCTAAATAATGATGGAAGCTTTTTGTTGATTTTATGTCTTTATATCATTAAAGATGTGAAAATTCCTAAGTTCGGTCAAAAATATTCACAACTGTTGAAATACCTCTGAAAAGCGAAGTTTTATGATCTTTATTTGGTCTTATTTGAACATTCACGCATAGCACATATCACCATCATGTTTGATTTATTTGTATAAACACTGCAAGTTTTTTAATCAACACAAATATAGGAAATAACCTCAAAATCCGTTGACGTAAGTTATGCGGCTGGATGATGTGAAATTAGCGCGGACGGAGATTATCCTTACATACTTAGAAGTGCTGCAATATTATGTGATGCCTTTTCTTGCCTCTTTCTCTCTCATGGTATACGACGTAAAAACCCGGAGAAAGTGGTTTATTGCGAATTTGTATAGGTTGGGTAAAAATATTAGCTATACCTCCTTACATCGTTACTCCAAGGTGTGGATGGACTATGAGGTGGGTGTTGTTATGTTTATCTTCTGTCAATGAGCGTGGGACTGGTCCCGCATAATAAAATCTTCAAGTGCGCGTCATCTCATCTCCGTGATATTGCGGATAGATTGTATTTCATTGAACAAATGCAAAGCATGTGTATTATGCAGATGTGGCCCTTGACAGCGAGAAGCTGGCGGAGAGACGGCGCGAAGGTTCTTGAATATCAAGCCGTGTTTGAGGCCTCGGGCATGGGAGGCTTTCGCGGACTGATGGTGTAATATATGATTGTTTATATTTACGGAATATGTAACCTCAAAAGACGACAGTCACGCACACCGTAGAATTTAAGTGAAATATCAGTAAATGCACGAATATCAAAATGAAATGAAGGAAAGTCATAGCCGCCATTAGACGGGAGTAAAAAAGTAGTCCGTAGTATTTTAAACTCTTAACTTTTTTTCTTGGAAAATTAACAGCAAATCAACCTTGGAGTAATAATATATGCAGAGATAGTTAATTATTTTTACCCAACCTATATAAATTTGGGATAAATCACTTTCTCCGGGTTTTTACGTCGTACACCATGAGAAAGAAAGTGACAACAAAATTTCTCAAATTATCACACCGCTTTAAAGTATTGTAAGAGTGTTATTCGTGTCCTGCGTCTCCGTTGACTCCGCCCACACGTTTTAATATTCGACTTAAATTGAAATAACTCAACAGTTTTCTAGGTTAAATGCTATATTTTTGTTTACAACAATACTGTTAAAAAGTGGTTATACGAATAAACAAAAACATTATGTCGACATGTGCTATGAATGGATGTGTAAATACCCTAGCCCTAGTCCTAGCCACGCCCAGGTCTAGTCGAGTCCAGAAAAGCTCATAAAAACTGACGACAGCAGCGCTCTCTCTCTTGAATATTGTTGCTATGAGAAATCAAGAATAATTGATACATATAAATATAATAATAAAAATAATAAATCATGCCAATTACAATTTTTCCTCTGCTGATGATAAATATTATAAATAAACTGTGACAGTATATATACAGTTTTAATTTAGTAACTTTACTAAGTTGTTGGGGGGGAGAATAAGGTGGAAGGGAACGTGGGAATGGGATAAAGGAAGAGGGAAGGGAGCAGATGGGAGGTTAGTTTCAGTTAGGTTAGTTTGGGTGCAGTAGGGTCGTGGATTTTTATTTAATATCACGTATAGTCGAGTGAAAAATGTCAATCTGGTAAGTATTAATGTTGAAAGAATTTGTAAACCTGTTAATGAAAGAGTTTTATTTAGAGTTGGTGTTACAACAAGGGAGATGAAAAGAACGTAGCTGTGTGCTGTTGCGATTTGGAACTTGGAATAATAGGAGTTGCAGGAAATCGGGCTATCAACTAAATTGTGTACGATTTTAAATAACATGGCTAAATCCGCTACATTTCTTCGGCAAGTTAATGTTTGTAAATGTGTATATATATATATATATCATAAAAACACATGTATTAAGAGGATATACTACCATAGAAATAAATCGGTGAGAAAGGTTCTAAAAAAATGGAAGGAGACATTAAAATATTTAAAAAATAACATTTGCATTCGTTCATATTCTATGAAATTACGAAAAAAATACAACAATCCTTTGATTACAGGTGATAACAAAATGTAAAAAATAAACTTAAGATTTCACTAGGTACCTGTTCGTCAAAATAAATCAAAAATTCACGCTTACGATAGACAAAAATCCGACGGCGACTGAGTAAAAAATGGCGTGTTAAAAAAACGAATGTTAGCCACAGCTATTTTTCTATTTTATCTTTTTTCTGATTTTCAAACTATATATTTTTTTAAATTTTTCTTTGCCTTTCTTCTTTTATTTATTTTTTCTTGTTTTTCTTTAAATATCTTATGTTTTGATGTCTGTGATTAGAATAATAATGTATTGTATATTTAACTTTCTAACTAATTGATCAACCATCAAGCCGTTTCTCCGCAGAGGTAGGCAGAGAGGACCGCCATACAACTCTGTCGTGCGTGTGTTGTCACACTCCTTGCTTCATTCACATTCATATTATTCTGTCATTCTGACTCTTCACATGGCCCGATTCAAGTATTTGAGTCACTTGATCGTGCCATGTCTTCCTCGGGCGTCCCCAACTTCTTCTTTCATTCACTTTCGCATCATATATTCTTTTCACACTCCTTTCTTCGTTCATTCGCTTTACATGCCCAAACCATCTAAGCGTCCATTTCTTGATCCTATTAATTACGCTTACATCAGACCTTGCATTCTTTCCGGATATCCACATTTTTAACACGGTCACACCTGGTTTTACGCACATGCGCCTCAGGGATCTCATTTCCACAGCATTCAGTCTACTTTCATCCTTTATCTGCCAGTTCCACGCTTCACTGCCATACATCAGGGTTGGTATAAGCACTCCATTGTGGACTGCTAGCTTCGCTTCTTTGCTTCTATGTCGCCTTAGAACTGTTTGGAGTACGAGTACAATATATGAAGCTAATTATATAGCTTATTTAATTTCCTTCCTACTGGGATAACAAGTAACATGTGACGATAACAGGTAATAATTATAAACTAAAAGTAATAATAATTACATATTTGTTAATAATTATTAAATATATGTTAATACCTTTTGCCTTCAAGCATTTATAAGTCGCACTAGAGATATCTGTGTGGGCTAAAAACAATAATTATTTCTTTATTTGCATGCTTACGTGATGTTACCACGATAGTGATTTATTTGACCTTGGAGATGGTATCACTGTTTTAATCAATGATAATGCTATAAATATGTGAACGATGAAAATTTGGAGTAAGTGAATGAGTTTGTGTATTTGGGAAGTATCTTTACGAGAGACGGAAAAGCTGATAAGGACATTGAAAGTAGAATGAATGCAAGGAACTCTATCAACGGAGGACTGTATGCGGTGGTATGTAGAAAAAAAATGACAAACAAATCGAGGCTGGCAGTCCACAATGGTGTGCTGATAACAACCCTTATGTATGGCAGTGAGGCTCGGAACTGGTAGAAGAAGGATGAAAATAGACTGAATGCTTTATAAATGTATCCCCAAGGCGTATGTGTGGTAAAACCATGTATGACCTTATTACAGATGTAGAAATTCGAAACAAATTCAAGGCTGATGAAAACGTACCTGATGAATAAAATTAAGAAAGGGTTGCTTAGGGGCTTTGGACATGTGGAGCGGGTGAATGAATAAAGGAGTGTATGGAGAATACATGACGCGAAAGTGAATGGTGAAAGAAGTCGGAAACACCGAGAAAGACGTGGTACGATCAATTGAATTAAGTGCTTGAATCGTGAATGCCAAGAGTCAGAATAACAGAAGAGTATGTACGAGACGATGTATGAATGTGAATTAAGCAAAGAGTGTTTGCCAAGACTGAGTTATATGGCATTCCACCCTCATCATGCGGGAAAACGGTCCGGCGCGATAAAAAGTGTCAAGGTTGATAATCAATTGTTGAGAATCTATTTTTAATTTTGTTATGTGTTTTGTTTGTTAAGAAAATTATTTTTTGTATTGAAAGCTACGAACCATTCATATTAGTAAACTAGTTTTTACCCGTGAAAAATCACGGGACGTAACTTGACTTGCCAAGAAGAAAACTGAGAAATGTTACTACAGAAGAAAAAAAAGATTCGATACACCTTATTTTCTAGGTTATAGTTAAAAATGTAAAAAAAAAAATTTCCACGCATAAATTAATTCCATTTTTAAAATAGCCCGCAAAAGTAGCCATATGGATGCATATTTCAAATTTAGAATAAAAATAATCACCTCGTAAAATAGAACTTTTTCGCTTGTATTGGTTTTTTTTTTCTACTGCTACAGTTCCAATTTTGAAAAAGTCACAATCGTGCACAAAAGGAAATTAATTGTTTAATGGGTTGCGCATCTACTCATTTGTCATTCCAAGATTGATGTTAGTGCTATGTCAAATGATCATGGTGTCTTCGGTTTATCACGGCAAGTTTTTGGTCGATATGCCGTGGGAGGAAGGGCCCGGCACCCGGATCGCATGAGAAGCCATGGGTAAGGGTAGTTGGATGTAGAGCGATACGACGATATCACCAACATCATCTATATATATTATTATGTCACGCTATAAAATAATAATATCAAAACATTGAAAATGGCAACCACGAAACTAGGTTGAGAGGTTGAGCGAAAAGATTTTGAAAAATGAGTATCGTAATAATTAGACATCGAATAATATTCACAAAAAAAAATCTTTAAGGCACAAGTGTTTACAAACAAAAAAGGTAGATACCGTCGCTGGAAAGGCAAAAGGGCTTAAACGACACTTTGGTCAAAAATGAGTTAAAATGCAGTTTTAATCAGTTTTATTTTCTGCGTCGAATGCTCTAACTCTCGTTTGATACTGTAGACTTTTGTGACCCTTCAGTCATCTAAAATATATTTACCATTTGGGAGAAGGCTTGCCTCGAGCGACACAAGCTTGGACTTTTTTAGCTTTTTGTCACTTCAGGTAACTCTGTGAGAGCATTGGATTACCTGAGTCAACTTTTTTTTTAAATCCAACCAGGTACTGAAGACTTATGAATTTTATTGAAAAATAAAAAAGCTTTAAAGTGCTCTGGTGTAAACTTCCCAAAATGGCGATTCAGCCTTTTTGCCTTTCCAGCGACGATATGAAAAACTGCCACGTGGCAGCTTGTCATGCAGGTTCTACCAGATTATACATTTTTGCCTTAATTATTAATTAATGAACAAGTGTTTTTTAGTATTTTTACAGATCCAAATCTTTATCATTTTGATGTTATGTCTTTAATTTTCCTACAATACTGGGTTATTTATCATTTAAGCAGTTCGTTGAAGTCGGTTCGTAATTCTTAAATCGCTACTAGACGGTTTTCAATAGATTACTAAAACTGCAGTGTCGTCTGTGAAAATGAAACTATGCCCTTTTTTAAAAATAGTTTTGATATTACAGTTACAGAAATAAAAAATAGTGTCGGACCTGAAATTGACTCCTGTGGGATTCCTGACTTTATATATTTAGATTTACTTATCTCGTTTAATTTGTTATATTATTATTTTTTATTTGATGGGTAGCTATTAAAAAACGAAAGAAGTTTACCACGTATTCCAATGTTTTCTATAACATTTTTTTTTATTTAATGACAGATATATAATATGCACACAAATGCCAAAATATGCATTATCAGGTAACAATGCCAAAATATACAATAAAAACAGGAGAGAATTATCAATATTTTGGGGAGTTTTCGGATTTCTGGAGATTTTTTGATTTCGTTAGGGGGGGGGAGGGTGTTTACAGAAAAATGATATCGGGCTTTCCCATGGCCACAAAGTCTTGGAAACATTATGATTAAATGAGCAAAATAACTGTAATATGAATTATTGGCGAAAAAAGCTCAAACATGCATTATGCATATACAAATATACATAATCCGTTGTGTCGTAAAATATAGCAAAAAGATCGGACTAGAAGCTCTAGCGTCGTGAAATTTGCAGAGTTTTCCTTTATTTTCAAACAAACTAATTCCACGCCCTTTACGAAAATAGAGTTCAGAAAAATCTTAGCTGACTGATTTGGAAAGAATATTATGGGCTCCTTTGGCATTTTTGTATTTCAAACGTGTATCATTAAGCCAAACATCTGTTGTTTGTCAGCAAAAACTTTTGAACAGTGTTTGAAAGATCCATTTAATTGAAAACCCCACGGCAAGAACCTGTTAACTATCATTTTTGTCAAAAATTAGTTAGTATTCTCACTAAACTAATTTGGTACGCTCTATCCAATGAATACACTTTCAGATCATGGAAATGGCACGAATATGGAAAATCAAAGAGTTGCAGAACTGCAAATTTTGTTATAGCTGAAATATTTTTTAATGGCAAGAACATGTTACCTACAATAATAATATAAATGGATTAAAATGCTAAATATAGTATGTTAGCTATAACATTCATGAAAGATAGTTCGAGTATTTGTAATGACACACACTGTTTTTTAACAAAACGCAAAATACTAAATATCTCAGAATGATTCGACGGTTAGTTAACAGGTTCTTGCAATGGGGTCTTTAATCGTCAAAAAATATGACTTCATTGAACACCGTTTTAAAAAGAGAGTAGTAAATTGGCTGAAGCAACCATTATGATTCTAATGTTCTGTAGAAAAAACCGATACTACAGATAATTGAAGATTAATATCAAATGTTCTAGGATTCTTTCTTATATTTGATAATATCATTATATTTCATACCAGTTTAAAAATGCCTAAAATTGTACTAATTTAAAATAAAATAACATTAATTTATAATATACTTTTATGCACATTGACAACGGTTCGACCTTTTTGTTGGACCTCTAAAAATGTATCCCGATTGTTGAGGAAAGTTGCTTTGCCCATCATTGAATCGGAATCATAATAAAATATTCAACCTTCGGAAATATTTACTGCGTCAGTTGTTTGGCAAAATTATTTTTTATGGCTACAAAGCTCGTCGAACTTCGTGCTTTCAGATTTTTTAAATTTCGCTTGCAAACACGAATGCTTCAAAATTAGCAGACCTTGTGGAAAATCAATTAATGGCTAACGGGGATTATGGATGAAGCTATTTATTATTTTTCTAACATAAGATATAAGTTTTTTTAACAACTATGTGAATACCGCAAGTTCCACTTTCCGAAACCAGTGGTACCTCAGAGCAATAATATACCAGGAGGGATAGCTTGTGTAGTCAGGATGGTTGATTTTTCCTGACTCAGGCGTGGCTAGTGATAGAAGTAGGGTATTTATACATCCATTCATAGCACATGTCGATTTAATGTTTTGTTTATTTGTATAACCACTTTTTCATGGAATATAACCTAAAAAACCGTTGAGTTATGTCGCATAACAAAACGTAGTAGGCGGAGTCGCTGGAAACGCGGGAGACGGATAACATGCTTACATACCTAAAAGTGGTGCGATATTATGTGACAACTTGTCTTGTCTCTTTCTCTCTCACGGTTTACGACGTAAAATCCCAGAGAAAGTGATTTATCGTAAATTTGTATAGGTTGGGTAAAAACATTTAGTTCTCTCTCCATATATATTCTTACTCTGAGAGTGGTACTATGGTGTTCTCAATTGGGATGTGTTATGAGGCTGAAGGGAGTGGGGAAAGGAAGAATACGATGTAGAGGAAAATTTGATAAAGATCCTGGCTATTCAGATCTGGCCCCCAAACACGGGTAAAACCCTTTCAAGCATCGTTGTGACTTTGAATGGTGATCTTTCACCAGAACGATGCTTAGAGTAAATACAACTCTGGAACCTGCCGTAAATATAACATTAATGTAATATTTTATTTTAATCAAATGTGAAATAACGCATTTTAATCAATCAAATTTGATTGTGCACGCCGGAACTCGAGCCTGCCACTTGTGGATTCGTAGCCGAGGATCTTAACCGCTCGGCCACGAAGGAAGTCAATAATTAAAACAGAGAAGCATTCCTGAATTTTGGAGAGCCTGGCGATACGTGAGTTGTTATTCTTTCTGATTTGACGAACTAATCGCATGTCAAAGCATTCACTATTGTTTGGTTAGAATTTGATGCCACACCATTTTGAAAAAAAAAAGAGTCTCAACTGCTCCCAATCGTCTGGAGCCAGTGGGACTATGGCATTTTCAATCTCGTGAGGCTGAAGTTAGTAGAGAGGGGAAGGAGACGGAGAAGAGGAAAGTTGTGAAGAGCTTGGCTATTTAGAGGGAGAGGGAGCTGACGATATTATGAAGATTTGCTAAAATAGTTAAAAGTTTGGTCGTATGTGTTACCCTCATCGCATTTTGTAAACAATTCCGCCAAAAGCTTATCGTACATTGTTACTTAGAATGGATTGGTTCTCGGTATCCATTCGTAAATCCGAACTTGAAAACGAACATTCCCGAAAAAATATTGACCGACTTTGTGTTTCACTAGATTTTAATTTTTCCCCATAATTTCCCTTGAGATTCCTTATTATTGTCGCTTTAGAACAGGTGGATAAATTCTATACTTAATATAGTTTGATTGGAGAGGTAAATTTTGATGTTTGTATGGAGTTAACATTAAAATCTATGTGTATGTTTGATTAAAAATTTATATATTTATATCTCAATAAAGTTAACAAAGTTATGTTAAAATCTGCTACTTCTCTACATGAAGTGAAGATTAGACGCATAAAACGCATAAAAGCATATTACTGATAATATAATATGCATATAAGAATAATTAGATTTTTCCCCAGATACTGGGATTTTTTTCCCAAAGTAAGTTTCATCCTTCCTCCGCCAGTTCCATGCCACACAGCCATACATCAGGTTTGGTATAAGTACTCCATTGTGGACTGCTAGCTTCGCTTCTTTGGACAATTTTTCAAGATTTCAAGATGTCAATGTTTGCTTAAATCAATTTTAATACCTGTACATTTGTTTTGTCTGGTTCCATTATAGATAGGTATCTATCTAAGCTCAAAATATCTTCGTTTGCATATTACATAATAATTCGAACATCGCATGACTACGAAATGGTTTAAAATGAAACGATACACACGCATCGCGATCATGTCAATGATTTGCGGACGTAAGTTCGGTGGTTCCGATTAATGTGAATCCACCGACAATTTATAGCATTTCTTCAGAAAATGTTATAATTTTTAAAACCGCGACGATATATTTCTATTCTTTCTGTACACTACATTTAGCGAGACTTTTTTCGAGACGACATGACCCGAGTGCCACCTTTTCACTCTCGTATCGCCCAGTAATTTCTTGTATTATTATTAGTTGCGCGGTTACAAAAAACCCCAACACCCCTTCTGAAAACGTAGTTTTTTTTCCAATGATTTTTTTTTTACGAGTATTTTCAGCAACCTGATGATTCCTCTGATCGGTAGGCAGAAATAATAAAATGACACTAAACAAATGTTCTGGCACATCATAGAGGCATAATATACACTATAGTAGACAGCTCTTTACAAAATATTACTTAAGGCGACACAGCACTCCAAAAAACGGGGGCTTTTCCCAATATTCACATCTGAATTAATTCCGATTAATTTGTAACAAAATATTGAATGTTTTCCAATGATGCACTCGGAATGACAGTAAATTATATTTTAGATTAATAAAAACTGACCCTTTAGGGTAAGAAAATAAATGATAATCCACTCGTTTCCAAAATTTCCAAATCGTTATTCAGCAATATAATGAGTGGTAAAGACAAGGTTTTATTTTCCTATGCGATGATTTCGTTACTACCCGAGATATTCCTCATAACACATTTGAGATTATAGTAATACAATTAATACAAATGAACACCTCGGGTAGAACACCCTTCTAAGCTTGCTACAGAAAACTTGACCCTATACCCTAACGCCTTGCGGCAACCATTCGTTTTTTCATTCCGCCTTTTTGGGCTGTCTCTGCTCGACAGTCAGCGGATAGAGACGTGGGATCTGTGCTTAACGTCAGGGTGTATTCTCAATTTATTTTGACGAATACTTAGTGAAATCTTATGTTTTTCATCATTTTCACTTGACCCTGTTAATAAAGGGTTCATTTATTTTTCCGCAATTTAATAGAACATAAACAAATGCAAATGAATTTGATCCATTTTGAAATCTCATTCCATTTTTTGAGGACGTCCATTATCGATTTATTTCTAGGGTGGTGTGTATTTTTAAATTATGATCCTTTGTTCATTCTGCCCTTTCGGAGACATGCCCGCGATGGAAGCTTCGATAAAGATCTGTAGGTGTATGTATTGGTGTGTTGTGAACATTTCAGCCTTGAATTCTATAATAATATAGTAAAACAAGCAATTCGAGCAATTGTTTAAATCTAACAAATATATACGCATTCGTGGAAAGAAATTCTGCCTGTTTTTTAACACTTTTCGGTGTTATTTTTGCAATATCTTAGTAGGTACTAGCGTTGTGACCACTTTGAAAGAACTACTTCAAAGAACTACTTCTTTTAGCAACCGTTCCTACTTCATTCATTGTTTATTGAACAAATACTTCAATTGAAGGCGGTAGTTCGTATTAGCGTTCATTCATTTCACTCACTTAATTTCATTGAACAAATATTTCAATTGAAGTTGGTAGTTCATTTTAGCCTTCATTCATTTCGTTAACTTCATTTCATTGAAAAAATACTTCAAATGTAGTCGGTAGTTCATTCATTTCATTGAAAGACTTCAATTTGGCGAGGAACCGGTTCCAGTTTTAAAGCGCTATCGTCTAGTACGTGATTTTTCTGCGAGGAACCGGTTCCAAAAAGAACTGAACAAATAAGCGGATAAATTCAAATCTCTGTTTTGCGAGTTCGACTTCAATTGAAGTGTTCACTTCGAAGGGTTCATTTTAAAGAACTAACAATTCGTGAAGCATTCACAAAACATTGAAGTTTTTCCTAACGCTAGTAGGTACCTATCATTTTATTCAGTCTTCGTATATCATGCACCACCGACGGTCTTCAATCAAATAAATTAGTGAATCTAGCTGTGGTTACAGCCGGCTCCGATTAGGTGGAGTTACTCTGGGCACTCAGTGCAGTATCTAAACATATACATTTATGTGGCAAACAAGTCAACTTCTCGTCCTAAGTCCCGGAACGGTAATTACGAAGTTAGGGCTTACTTGTGAGATTAAAAAAAAAAACACATCAATAGGTAACACTTGTTTAAGGTGAGTATACTGTGTTTGTAATTTGAGCTGAATACTAAACATCTAAGTGGTTTAGTCTTTCTTTGATCTTTAGTTCTACCCAGTTAAATTGTCTAAAACTACAAATCTTAAGGCTTATAGCTTCTTTTTTAGATACAAACATATTTTAAAGGTTTAAACTCTCTCAAATACCATTTACTAAAATTGGTTTACTTTTATTTTATTTTTTATTATTATTTTGTTTAAATACTAACTTTAAATACTTTTCGATGATCAGTCCGGTTTATCATTCTCATAATTTAATATGTTTTTATCCACTTGCTCCTATTTTAGAAACGCAAGGTTGCTTAAATAATAATTTTAATACTAGTTATTTATTCTTCTGTTTGTTTCTATTTATGATTTGATTGTATTTTCTATTAATACTAATTACTCAATTTTTTATACTGTATTTTTTGATTTATGTTTTTCTTTATTATTATTCTGTATTGTATATTTGTTGTAACTTACGTATTCTTTAATTTCCCTTGTCCCAGAGTGAGTTTTTATAACTCATCGGTATTGCTATGTGTGTTAGCAAAATATTAAAATAATTGAAATACATTTAAAGAATAATAATAAGATCTCGTACCTAATAATATTTAAAAAAAAACTATTTTATAGTACTCTCCTTCGTAGAATAATTTGTTAGTAAAGAGAGACATCTTACGACAAGACGACTAAACTCAAAGTACCAAAACCTCAACGACCAAAACATATGCTGGGAATGTCAGTTGTGTGATGTTGTATTTTACGTACTATAAAAAAAAAACAAACTAGCCCATAATAAATTAAAAGAAAAACTAAATTTTACGGTGGAAGAAAAAAAATTACGCGGCGCCTAAAAAAATACTAATTTTGTTATTGGTCAAAGTTAGCGTCATCAATTAATTATTTGTTTGTATTAAAATTTTTTTGCGTTGGAAACACTGTCAATTGACACTGATTGAAGTGACATTTATGTTGTGATCGGCCGCGTTAATTCAATTTGTTAATATAGCGCAATTGAGCGGCGAACACTCCCTCACCAACAAAAACTCACTAGGTGGTTGCTATATACTAAATAATAAGATTATTTTGTCTCTTAAGAGTTGCAGAATGTCTAGCAGTGTAAGTTTTTGCTAACCTTAAACGAAAAGGATCGAATCTATGATAACAGTGTTGATATGAGCGCGATTTTATAGTGTATTGTTATTGTTTCATGGGGTGCTAGCAACATTTGCCATTCGTTATAAGAATGTCATGCTACGAACCATTTCTCGACCATGGATGAGCTTTATTTTCGGGGTTTGGTTTACGCTGTTGATAGTCTGGTACCAATGGCCGATGGACGACACAAAGAATGTTCTGGAGAAGCAGAACGAGATGCTGAAGATGCAGTTAAGAGTCTCCCACAATCACTTAGAGGAGCTCACTAAAGATGGGAAGAAGGAAACATTCAGGGTTTTTAATACCAGCCGTTTTGGGAGCATGGTAAGTCTAACATTTAATAATAATACTTCCAAAATTAACTGAAGACAAATAGCGTCTTCTCTTTGTCCATACACATCACAATATAATTGACAAATTCGTAATACGTTATTGTTTTCATGGACAACTTAAATCATAACAAACAATTTAATGGGCCCTGTTAAAAATGCGATAAATTTATTGGAAACGATAACTATTTGAATCTTGTTTTATTAATTTATGTGGATTTTAGTTTTGAGTCCGCAATACGTAATAATTGGAAAAGGATATTGAAATTGCCAGGTTTGAGATACCTATTATAAGTTCCTAACTATCATTAAACTATTTATGATTATAATACTTGGCTAATTTTTATCGGCTTTTTTTAAAGAATTAGTGTAAATAATGCGCAAGTGTCCCGAGTGACCGGTAAAGGGGAATATTGAAAAGCTTAAGGGGGTAGGGAGGGGAAAGAGTTGAGAAAGAGGAAGGTTGGGAAGTAGTAACACCTCAATTTTCAATCAAATTTAACCTCACGGGCATCGCATTCAAAGATAGAAAATAACTTGAAACTGTTAATAACCTATCTTAAAAATAGCTCTCACAAAGATTAAGAAAGGATTCAGATTTGTAGGGTAGTCTGTCACATAATAAAAAATAAACCATATGGAAATAATTAAATTACTTAGTTCAGGTAAACCTTATATCATTCGGGTACATTATTTAAGATTATGAATCTACATAATTAGGTTTCATTTCTTCTCATATAGAGAGGGAAGACACGAATGATACAAAAGTTTCCACGTTAATAAAAATTACCGTTGATTCCAGTTAACCGATGAAAACGTAGAAGCCTGCGAGACCATCCACGTAGCGCTTGTTTGCGGTGGCTATAACTCCACGCGGGGAATAGTGCCACTGATCAAGTCCATCCTCTTCTACCGCAGGAACCCCATCCACTTCCATCTGATGATAGATGATGTGGCCTTCAACATCCTGGAGACTCTGTTCGATACGTGGGACTTGCCCGAAGGTAACTGAATCTAAAGTAATTCATTCTCGTTGCGATGGGGAACTAACCGGGCCACTTAAAACCACACACGGTCTCCGTGGTCGAGTGGTTAAGATTCTAAACTACGAATTCAGAGGATGCAGGTTCAAATAGCCGGCATGCGCAAATAAATTTAATTTAATTAATGTGTCATTTAAAATGTAATCAATACAAAATAATATATAGTATATATATGCGGCACGTTCCAGAGTGGTAGATATTCTAAGTATCACCCTGGTAAAAGACTACCATTCAAAATTGAAACGTTGCTTGAAATGGCTTTAGCTGTGTTTGGTGACCAGATCTGAAAAACCAGGTACTTCCCAACCTTCCTCTTCCCTACCTCCTTCCCCTCCCCACTACCTTCAATCTCACAAAATTCTTCTCCGTAGCGTAATATACTTCTCCTTGGCATAATATTCTTCTCCTTAGCGTAATATTCTTTGCCATGAAGTAATATTCCATGGCATAATGTTCTCCTTCGTAGCCTAATATTCAATACATTTGATACCTACTTAATGATTACTTATATTCTATTTAAATGTATATTTCTTTATTTCTTGTTTGTTGACTGTTTGTCCTAACGAAGAAAGAGCTGACTCCAATCCGAAACCGTTCAATAGTTAAAATAACTTTATAACTTTTAATTTACCTGATTTAATTTGGAATTATTTTCTTATTACAGTATCTATCAGTTTCTACCATACCAGCGACGCCATTCCCTCGGTGGCGTGGATCCCTAATGCCCACTACTCCGGAGTGTTTGGCCTCCTGAAGCTGACCCTGCCCCAGCGCCTTCCCATCGGCCTGCGTCAGGTCATAGTGCTGGACACCGACCTGACCTTCTTGTCTGATATCGCCGAGCTGTGGTCGCTGTTTGTGAAAATGAAAGCTTCCGAGGTGACTTATAATAATTCAGTGAAAATTTTTTTTGTTTCTTCAACAAGGTAAATCATCTTGTGTGGAAACACCTTATACCGTGAAACCTTGGAGTAAGAATATATATGGAGAGAGAGAGCTAAATATTTTTACCCAACCTATAGAAATTTACGATAAATCAATTTCTCCAGGTTTTTAAGTTGTAAACCGTGAGAGAGAAAGAGACAAGACAAGTTGTCACATAATATAGCACCACTTTTAGGTATGTAAGCATGTTTTCCGTCTCCCGTGTCTCCGGTGACTCCACCCACTACGTTTTGTTATGGGACGTAACTCAATGGGTTTTGAGGTAATATCCTATATTTTTGTTGATAACAATACTGTGAAAACTATAAACTATAACTAATTTCTCAGGTGTGCTAAACTCACCTCCACTGGAGTAAAGAGATCTGAGTTTACGGTATATTTAAATATGTAATGAGATTATAATGAAACGATACACAAAAATAACATCCTTAATTGCATTTTCACCGCGATAATTCCATGACTAATGCAACACTGCCACCCCTAGGTGTTAGGGCTGGTGGAGAACCAGAGCGACTGGTACCTGGGCAAGTTGTGGCATGAGTTCAAGCCGTGGCCCGCCATCGGCCGTGGCTTCAACACAGGGGTCATCCTGCTGCATCTAGCTCGAATGCGGGAGTCTACCCTAGACTGGCCCGCCCTTTGGAGGAATGTGACGGAAGATAACCTCACTAGGTTTAATACATTTCCTTAAAATATTTTTTATAATGGCTTCATCTTTATTGTTGTTGATACGTGGACGTTATGCATAGCTCTTGTAAGCACTGATGCCATAATATAAGAACTGTAGCCATAAACAAATATATTGTGTTAATGGTCGTACTAAATGTGGGTGTTTGTGTAAATTGGTTTTACAAAGTTTACACGTACAACAGTGACGGACGTGTTTGTCACTGAGCTCATTATGTGACTTACCGTCACCGCTGCTTGCTGGTATGGTCCTAAATCTAGCATAATAGAAAGATGCAAGATACCCTATATTTTGTATTGCTGCTGATATGAAGACAGTCTACATTGATCCTGTAAGCACTTAGGACATTGGCACACTGATCTCCCATGTATCTGAGACTTATCCCCATCAAGACTAGACATTGGCACCATAGATCAGCTGGTGCTTTCCACTGAGGAGGTGTGTCTCAGTGAGTTTCTATCCATTTTTAGACCATCCCTGAGTTTTTTAGATTTTCTCATTCCATGACCATAATTAACTATTATTTTAATATAAGGTATATGTTCTTTCTACATTCCATTGCAATTTATTTACACAAAACAATTTTTGTTTCTCCTCAACAGGTACTCCGGAACAAAGCTGGCGGATCAAGACGTGTTCAATGCAGTGATCAAACTGCGGCCAGAGATTGTGATGAAGATGAGGTGCGAGTGGAATGTGCAGCTCAGTGACAATAGTCGGAGTGAGAGCTGCTACACCCTGAGTTATAGCGTCATTAAGGTAAGATATATTTGTTGTTTATCTGCTTATAAACTGGTGTTTTTAATTGTGTCAATTACAACCTTTAATACCCATCAACTTCATCAGTGGCGCTACAACCCTCGGGGAGTCTTGGCCGCCTTTAGGAAACACCTCCACTCCTGCTTATGCCTGTATAAGGAAGAGTGGAGGTGCTCCATTTATACTAAGGGTACTGTTTTAGTACGACATCATCTAGTTACCTAAGTTTTGTTAGTCATCTAGGTTTATCAAAACTCCTTCATTCTGCGGACGTATCAAAAGGAAGTCTAATTTGGCTAACGGAGGTGTTACAGTTTTTTAAATCTTATTATTGACACCTCTTCAAACAATATGTATAGTATTTTATGGTTCTAAAGATCCTTCCAAGAACCTTCCCCTCAAAATACCCTACTTTGGACGAAAATTAGTTAAATATGCAGTTTAGATCAGGTTTATTTTCTGCATCGAACGCTCTGACTCTCGTTTGATTCTGAAAACTTTTGTGGCCCTTCAACCATCTAAAATATATTTACCATTTGGGAGAAGGCTTAACTCAAGCGGCACAAGTTTGGGACTTTTTTTTAGCTTTTTGTTGCTTCAGGTAACTCAGTGAAAACATTGCTGAGAAACTTACCTGAGTTAACTTTTGTCTTCAAAATCCAACCAGGTACTGAAGACTTTTATTGAAAAAACAAAGCTTTAAAGTGGTCTGGTGTCAACTTCCCGAAATGGCGCTTCAGCTCTTTTGCCTTTCTGGCGACTATATATTAAATGAAGGTTCATCTTTCTTCTTATTTCAGATTATTCACTGGAACTCCCCGAGAAAATACAAGGTGAAGTTGAAGAATATAAAATACTTCCAGAGCGTCTACCAGATGTTCCTGGGCTACGACGGAAACCTGTTGAGAAATAAGCTGATCACCTGCAAAGAAGACAGGACAGTTAGCAAGGTATGGAGAAATTTTATTCAACATCAATAGCTTAACCTTTAGGTTTTTTATACCTTTAATATACAGATTTTTAAAATTACATGCACTGTATTTTATATATGTATACTCGTACATATTTGTGTACTTACAGTTTTTCCCCTCCCCCCAATATATTAACCTAACCTAACCTAACAGATCCACTCGATCCAAAATTCTTTTTAAATGTAACAATAATATCAGGATCATTTAAATACTCGCTTGTACCTAGATTGCATACAGTGGGTAATTCTTTCGCTGAAATAGTAGATATATTCAACTGCACTGAATCTAGTTACAAGAAGGCTACAATAGCATACCTCTTCCAAAAATACTACTGTTAATTTGCAATATAATATTTCTATCAACTTAATTATTTTTTTGGGTGATAATCATTGTTATTTTTATGTCACGATTATTTTTTGTTTTATATCATATGTTATGTAAAAGCCCATGAGGGCATATATAATTAAATAAATAAATAAATAGTTCTATATCTTTTTGAATGCACACAAAAAAGAGACAGTTTAATTTTTATAACACCAGAGCTCACCATTCTATGGTTTAAACTGCTTCAAACAAGCCCAGATTTTCTCCTTTATAGTTTCTAATTTTGATTGTGGCTTCTATTGAAGATCGTGTGTATCAAAAAAAATCTAATGAAATTTGTTTGAAAGACACGATCAAATAAATTATTGATATATTCTCTTCCAGGTGAATGATACAGACCCCTGCTACACCTTCCGTTTTGCCCACTCGACAAAGTGGAGGACCCACCTGTACTTTGTGGAGTTTGCCTACAGCCACAAGGATAGCTACGATGTGACCCTTGTTGCTCAGTTGTCTATGGATAGGCTACAGTTCCTGGAAGAATTGTGCGTTCACTGGGAAGGTGAGAATCTTAACATTTAACGGCATACCGCTGATAGATACGTTGTAACCTCTCTTTCTTTCTCATAAACAATGCATGTAATTAAAAGTGGGGTTACAAAAGACCTATACTGATTGTTTGAAGAGGCGTTAATAATAAGGTTTAAAATTAAGATGGTTCCACTGGGCAGGACATGTAGCAAGGTTGGAAGATATCCAACCACCAAAAAAGCTTTTTTATAGTAATCCTGCATAACGAAAAAATATTGGGAGGACTGAACTTAGTTGGTTGGACCGTGCGGAGGCGAACACTGCATGCTTGAGCATAAGGAACCAGAGGAAGACTGCAGGAGACCGACAGGAATGGAGGTATTTCCGAGAGGCGGCCAAGACTCTCGAAGGATTGTATGACAATTTAAAATATCCAACAGCAGCACATAATGTGGATTTATTTTACTATACTTTGATCAAACGAAAGTGGGACATATCGTGTTCAAACAATTTTGAAACTATTTGTAAGATTTTTTATTAATCTTTCAGGTCCAATGAGTTTGGCACTCTATGTATCCGATGCAGAATCCCAAGAATTCCTCTCCTTCATCGAGAACTGGTCAGAAGTTCTAAAGAACAGGAGGAACATAGCTTACCATTTGGTTTACAAGCAAGGAGTAAGTTGAATCATTACTTTCTTAAGTAATTCTTCACTATTTTCCATATTAACCTCATAATTTTTGTAATTTCAGACGCACTATCCCGTGAATCATTTGAGAAACGTTGCATTGAGGAACATTGTCACTCCGTACGTGTTCTTGATGGACATTGACTTTCTGCCCATGTTCGGGATATACGAATACCTCAGGAAATCTATTCAACTCATCAATCCCGGGCCCCTGAAAAAGGTGATGAAACAATAATTATATCTCATCATTATCACAGATTTGGTGGGACCTATGTTGGCAAAATCTGGCAAATCACTCAATAGCCGAGCTGTTGAATGACCCTTGCTCATACACAAATTGTCAACTGTATACATAACGTGGATTTTTCGGTAAAAAACTTTTTTTATTTCAGCCTGTGTTTCCGGGTGTGATTCATTCATAAACGATTTTTAGATACCTCATTTCGGGATGTGGTATTTTCTGTAAAATGTTTTATATATAGTAAGCGTGAGAGGAACACGAACCCGCCCAAAATGTCAATCAACACGGAGCAGGTCAACGTTTGGGAACACAAAGGGGGGGCTGCATCTTCACTCCTTCCATTGAAACAGTCAACAGCCTCCATTCCAGCCCCACAAAGATTGGAACTTGCAACGCTATCAATTAGTTATAGATCCGCTTATACTACTAGTTGCTGTTAAAGCACGTGTAAATGACCTAAATGCGTAATTAAATGCTAAAATGTTTGTACAAGTTCCATTTACCATTAAAATACATATTGAAAAAGTTGTGTTTGTTATATGGAATTTCAAAGGACTGAAAAAGAAAAACTTCTTATGTGGGAACCTTAAGTGCGAGTTTTATTAAATTATTCAATCTCTTCTTTCATTCACGTTAAGTCATTGTTCAATTCCAGGCTCTAGTGATACCGGCCTTCGAGACCCAGCGCTACCGCACAAACTTCCCGCACACCAAGTCGCACGTGCTGCGGCAACTAGAGGGCGGCAATCTCTACACCTTCCGCTACCACGTTTGGAAGAGGGGCCACGCGCCTACCGACTACACCCGCTGGAGGAACACCAGCATCCCCTATCAGGTATTATTGATACGGAGATGGTCTGGCATAGCTCCAGTAAGCAATGTATAGTTTAATAAGACCAGCGCCCTTGAGGTGATTTTTCACAAAACGGCGCTATACAAATTATCCAAATATCATAGGCTTTGTGTGCTATCCCCCATGTTCCGCCTCATTCCTTTGACAGTAACTCAACTCCTTTAGTAAATATTTTTGTAGGAAGCAATCACTTTGTGGTTTGACATATTTAACGAAATTAATCAATAACTTTGTAAAAGACCACAGATATTATTTTTATTTTTATGACCAACCGGTTTCGCTTAGCTTAAGCGTTATCAGGATCCAAAATTAAACTAAACAAAACATTATATTTTTAAAAAAATCCCTGTTTCCGCCCTGTAAACAAATATTACAAAAAAATGTTCTTCCATTTGCTTGAACAAGTTTTGTGGAACGCATTTGTTTTGTATAAAAAGAAAGGGATAAAAGGAACTAATTCAAAATTTAGAGAGAAAGTTTGCAACCTCTGATATAATGAATATGTACTAATCTGTTGTAAATGCATCTATTTTGACAAAATATTGTCAGATATGACGAGGACCTTAGAGTATATAGAGTGGTATCTATCCAAGGCAGTGTAGTCAGTTTTTGATGAGTTTTACCTGACTCGGCGGACCTGGGCGTGGCTAAGCTAAGGCTAGGGTATTTATACATCCATTCATATCACATATCGACAAAATGTTTTTGTTTATTCGTATAACCACTTTTTTACAGTATTGAAATCAACAAAAATATAGCATCTAACCTAAAAAACCGTTTAGTTGTGTCAAGTTTAGTGGCATAATAAAAAATGTAAACGGAGTCCCGCGGTGACCCAGGAGCCCAAGATCATTGTGACAGTACATAGAAGCGGAGTATTATATTTGTTGTCTCTTTCTCTCTCATGGTCATGGCGTCAGACGTAAAAACCCGGAGAAAATGATTTATCGCAAGTTTGTATCGGTTGGGTAAAAATAATTAGCTCTCTCTTAATACATTGTTTCTCCAAGACGAGGACTAATAATGTTTTCGGAATACAAAGACAAAAAAGGTAACTTTTTTTACCCATTTCTTCGAAAATAACTAAGAGGTAGGGCGGTTAATGGGTCTTTCTTCCTCATCTTCACATGTAGTACAATTTTTGGTATCCTGCATGTGTCTCCTGAAGGGGCAGTGTCCTGCTAATATCCTACTAGCTTCTTCAGTGAGTTTCTGTCCATTTTGGGTAGCTGCCTGGCTCTTTTGGGTTTTGAATCATCTATGAGCACTTTGAATTTTCTCATTCCGGTCGCTTTCTTCCGTCCCTTCTAGTGCTAGGATATGACCCACTTTTCAATTTCTTCAAGTTCTATAGCCAGCTCATGTTCTGCAGTGGGGCTTCTACTCATTTCCTTACTATCCCATTGGCATGCTAAATTCCCTCAATGCTGATATCCTGGTACCTCAGTTCTTCCAGTATAGTCCTGCTTTCCATCACTAGCTTAGAATCGCATCAGTTGCTTTCCAGTGCTAATATCTGTATACCCGAACGTATATATTATGCTACTCAGAGTCAACACTATTGAATCTTCACGCATCGAAAAGGTTAATATAAAAGATTATTTTTTAGATTGAATGGCAGCCTGACTACGAACCCTACATTGTGGCGCACAACACTATACCTTCGTACGATACGCGCTTCACGGGCTTCGGCTGGAACAAGGTGTCGCCCGTCATGGAGATGCACGCGCAAGGTTACACCTTTGTGGTGCTGCCCAACGCGTTCATCATTCACATGCCGCATGCCCCCTCGCTGGAGATCAATCAGTTTAGAAATTCCATGCAGTACAGAATGTAAGAAAATCATCTTTATATTAATTTTAGTAACCCCTAATGACATTTGTTCGTCTTTCACCTTAAGTTCAAGACGCAAACTTCTGCCACCCCATAACTATCACACTTTTTTTGTGTAAATACCGCACAAGAGTCCCAACTGCCCGGAGCCAGTGGGACTATGGCGCTACCAATCTGGGGTATTTTTTAAAGCTGAAGGAAGTGGTGAGTGAAGGATATTTTGACCGATCGGTAGCTGAGTGGACAAAACGCGTCAGATTCCCACCCTCAGTCCTCCATCATTGCACAAGCAACATCTTCAGCTTATTATGATTGTATTAGGAGTTTTTCAAATATTGTCAGGTTATTCGTAACCAGGGAATTTTTGTCTTTCTTTAAAAAAATTAATAAATAAAAATAAATGGGGAAGAGGAAGATTTGGAAGTACCAGGCTATTCAGATCTGGTAATTGAACACGGCTAAAGCTATTTCAAGCAACGTTCTGATTCTGAATGGTGTTCTTTTACCAGGGCGATACTAAGAGTATATATTTCACTCTGGAACGATGTGCAAACATACTATAGATCATTTTATTACCCTGCGTACAGATCCTAAGAGCTTTGGATGCCATAGTTGCACTGGCTCTAGCGTAGGTAGGCATTGCATAGTTTTGGACCCAACTTCAGGGTAGACATATTATTTTATGTTAGTATGTATGTACATACCATACCACTAGTTACTAGTTTTTAATGTATGTAATATATTTTATTTTGTATTTGTTTCACAGGTGTCTGAAGAAACTGAAGGAAGAATTTATCACCGACTTGAACCAAAAATACCACAAGGATTTTAGCTACGATAATATTAAATGATTTTTTATACTAACCAATATTACGGACAAAAACCACCATGGGTATTTTTAATGTACATAATTATAAAATAAATCAAAATGGAAGTAAATATAAAAAATTAAATATACGCTTTCTGAAATCTCGCTGCCTTGGGTCCATATTATTATTGAAAAGGAAACAATTGGCATAGCTACCGTAAGTACACAGACCATTGACATTTTTAACCTCTTTCCCTTGACAGTAATCCAGTTCCTTTAATATTAGAAGTTCAGAGAAATTCTCTTATAAGGTTTTCCGTCTGATTTTTTTTTTCTTATGTGGGAACTTTCTTTATAAGTGGGTTTCACTGTAACTGTCCTGTCTTTTTATAAACAATGATAAGGGTTTCTTTCATATGGTGGTGTTTTTTTTCATTTTTATAAACAAAGCAATAAATATTTAACATAAAATTTTGTATGGAGACTGTGATCAAATATTGCTTTTAACTTTATAATTATAGTAATAATAATTGTATTTAAGGTTAAGTCTTTTTTTGTTTTAATACGCCATCTGATCTTCATTTCTGTAAATAAAAAAAATTACATCACTGCATAATTTTATTTGTGTCGTTAGGCAAAATTAAGAAAGAAAAAAAACTGTTTGTTTATCCCACAAAAAAAAACAAGCTTAACATTTCACTGTGTTATGTCTATTAATATTACTGCTCTTAACCATTGAGCTATCGCTACAACCTACATACCCACTGTGAATTACTAATAAGCACATACATTCAATTATTTATATTGTTTCATTTTTGGCAAATAAATATGTAACTTCACGCAATATCGCTACTAGATGATGTTTAATTAATAAATGCTACTTTTATGTTATCTTCTCTGGTACTCCTTGCGTTATAAATGTTGTCCGAAATAAAGTGTGTCATTAAGACTTGTCTTTTGTAAATGTGTTTCATGATTTTTAAACATTTTACAATATAGATATTTTTAACATTTTTTTTTTGAAAATTTGTGTGTTTTCAAGTTTTTGTTCTGGGTAAAATATAAACGAGCCTACTATATATGCATACTTTAACAGGTTGTGTTAAAATCAAATATTTAGTTATTTGCTCATCTTTACAATTATGTAGTCAATTATGCAATAAAACTCCAAAAAGACAATGAAACTTCATTTATGTATATTTATTTTAACACAAGGAAGATAAAAGTATTATTTTTAAATATACAAGTAAGTAGCTATTCTGGGAAAACCACTTCTACTATAAACGTACATTTTTGATAAATACATAAACACATTATCTGGTAAGATGGTACAATTTACAAAAACATAAGTTTGTAAAACACGAGTTAGTTATGTACTCGTATGTATTACAAAATTACAGTCGGTGAGTGCACGGTTTACAGAGCGCCTTTTATGCCTGTTATGACGGAAGTTGTAGCTCGTGGTAATCCGGCATTCCAGAAGTTAAGTCAAGTAATTTTTATTTGATACATCAGAACTGAACCAGGAAGGACATCCCTTCTCTCCTTCCTGCAGCAGAAGACCTAATTTTTAAATAATCAGCATCACAAGAAGACGCAGAGTCCATCACATTAGACGTATCGATAATATTATCACAGTTGTAAAGCATAATCAAAATCACAACCATGAAATTACCAATGTAAATCAATAACAATTTATTTTTGCACTTGATCAGAGATCAAACCAGCAACCTCATATCGAGAGATCATCTGAATAATCTTAATTATTTATTAATGTGATTATTTCGGCTTGCAATACTACCAGTAAAACTGTTTTTTTATTTTGTTTACAAATGCTGCATCAATAAAATGTATCCCTTAAATAGGTCACTGGGACAAACATAAATATTTATTGTATGATTATAAAAATGCACTTAAATGGATCTTAATTCTTATTATTATTTTTATCTGTATGTTATCATTTTAATGATTTTAATAATACCAAATTTTAAACTTTGTGCCGCTATTTTTTTATTATTTAAGACCTGATCGGTTTCGGATGATGGGCATTTTCAGCCTGGAGAACAGCCCGTAGCCAGCCAACCAGTCTGAAGATGCCCGTCATAAGGTGAAACCGGTCAGGTCATAAATAAAAAATAATTGAATAAAGTTTAAAATTTGGAATTATTAAAATGGAGTTCCACCACGAATTAACAATTTAAAAATTAGAAACAATTCAATTTGTAATTGTTAAATAAAAACTTTTTTATTTTATAAATCATCAATGCAAATTCTTATTCGTGTAATTCTCATTTGTCCACTTTTCAAGATAGACTAATAGCTCCTTTTGAATATGTACATACATATATTTAAGATGTTTTTCTGCAATTTCAATTGAAATGTGACTAATAATAATGCATTGCTCACAAAATAAAGCTTTAAAAAAATGATAATGTTCTTTCATAAATTTACCATACAATAATCAGAATACTTGTAGAAAAAAATATTTGCACACTTACAAAAATAAAACATTTTATTACTATTATTTTTAATTAGTGATAAACATTTGGTCATTCTGGAAAATTATCTTCATAAAGCAATATTATTAATTATTATTTATCTTGTTGAATGAAGTATACAAACACGCCGCACAGAAATTTCTTCACCAGTCAACATTTGCCCTCTATTCTTAGTTATATCACTGTGTTGATAACTACTACCAACTTGTCTGGTTGTGGTGCAAATTAAAATATTCAAATTAATACTGGGCTGCTCCAAATTCTCGTGAATTCGTAAATATTCGGTATTGTAATCCATTAAAAACCACATATCTTAATGAAATTTTGTTTAAAAGTGGCAGAAATAAATCATATGTTCTAAGAAACTATTAAATCGAGTGTTATAGTTTTACAAACTTACAATTGAGTGTGGCGAAAAATCATTTTGTACGGCTGATTGAACGCAGTGAACATACAGTGTAGCGTTAAAATGTGAAGAAGTTATTTTAAGTTGATTCTTTTTTTAAATAACTTATAATTTTGAGTGATTGATAAATAAAACAAAATGGGGCATAAAAGTTACTGTAAAAATAGGATACATGTAACTGTAATAGTTTTAATGTTGTTTTCTGTAGTCAATTTACTAAGTGCGGATATCCACAGTACAGAGATCGATAAATTGGAAACCATTGAGTGTGGTAAAAATTCTAGTTGTGGGTTATCAGAGAAGTCAAGGTATGTTGACAATACAAAGAATAAAACATTGCTGAATGATATCATCGATCGTGTTGAAGATGCAATCAGAAGCGATAATAATGTAACGGACAAAGGAGATGTTGAATCATCTTCAAGTACCGTTTATAATGATATCGCTGAAAGTTTTAATAATAAAGCTTTAAATTCTGATAATTCAAAGTTATCAATCACACCAAATGATGATATCATGGAATCGAGTACACCAAGTATCGATGATATTGCTGATATCAAGAAATCGAGTACATCTCCAAACAATGATATGCCTGAGGAATTGAATGATGAAGCTTTTAATCCTGATGATATCATAGAATCAAGTACAAGTAATAATGATGTTGCTGTAATCAAGAAACCTATTATCCCAAACAGTGGTATGCCTGAGGAATTGAATTATGAAGCTTTTGATGGTGTTGATATCATGGAATCAAGTACAAGTAATAATGATATCGCTGATATCAAGAAATCGAGTACATCTCCAAACAATGATATGCATGAGGAATTAAATGATGAAGCTTTTAATGCTCATTCTATCATGGAATCAAGTACAAGTACTAATGATGTTACTGATATCAATAAATCGAGTACATCTCCAAACAGTGATATGCCCGAGGAATTAAATGATGAAACTTTTAATGCTGATATCATGGAATCAAGTACAAGTAATAATGATGTTGATGATATCAAAAAATCGAGTACATCTCCAAACATTGATAAGTCTGAGAAATTAAATGATGAAGCTTTTAATGCTGATGATATCATGGAATCAAGCACAAGTAATAATGATGTTGCTGATATCACTTTGGATTCAGTTAATAATACCGTCATATTATCAAGTACCTCTTCAAACAATAATACTCTTGATATCATGAAATCAAGTGCACCTTCAAATGCCGGTATCTTGGGAACAATAACACCTAAAAATGTTGACATCCATGAAGAATTGATCAACAGTAAGAATGCATCAAGCAACGAAGATGTTGAATATTTTTCAAGTACATTTTCAAATGATGATATCATCAAATCAAGTACCGTATTGAATGATGACATCCCTGAAGAATTATTGTTAAATGATCAATCTTTTAATACTACTTATATCATGACCCCAAGTACACCTAAAAATGATAACGAGATCATGGAATCAAGTACCCTCTCTAAAAATGATACCACGAAAACAAGTACACCATCAAACATTGAAATTCCCATTGAACTGAAAGATGAACCTTATTATTATGGCAATGCACTCATAGAAGTTCAAATTCCAGAAGAAATTTCAGAAGAAACATCTGGAACTACCAAAGATGATTTTTATACGCTTTTAGATTATGCAGATTATACAACTGAAAAAGATGATCTTAACGGTGCTAGAACAAGCAAAAATAATTTGACTAGTGACCATAATATGGCTAACACCATTGAATCGAGAGGTTATTCTTCTAATTTTATTCAATCTACAACTCCAATCGACAAAGCCTCTTCCATATCTCCCGTTGTTTTTGCCCGTAGTGAAAAAGGAAGCTACGAAAATCAGCATGCTTCTGAGTCACCTTCCGTTCGACCAGAAAAATCTGAGACGCGTACAAACTCCGTTTATTTAAAACATTTGAACGCGAGTACAGCGGGAAACATTACGCAAGAGCTGTTAAACAAAAAACTAGATTTTGAGAATATTTCTGACGAAGAAGAAGAGAAACTTAATAAAGCGGATGAAGAAGCTGATGTTGTTAAAGCAAAGAGTCGTCACTCGAGACGTAAAGGAAGTTTAGCCTTTGTTTTTGACGCAACGGGATCTATGTGGGATGATTTGGTCCAGCTGAGAAAGGGAGCTGATTTAATTTTAGAGACAATGCTAGACAGGGAAGATAAACCAATTCAGAATTATGTGTTGGTGCCTTTCAGAGATCCAGGTAGATAAATAAAATATTATATTATACACCTTTTATACTTAAATATATGAGTGGATGAAGGCATTCTGTTGCTAAGTATATCGCTGATAGCTCTATTGTAACCTCTCCCTCTGTCTCATAAGCAACGTATGTAACACAAAATGAGAAGTAATGGTGGAGCTCTCAGTGGTAGGACCATATATATGATAATTGATTATTGTAAGATTGATAATAATAATAATAATACTTGGCTAATTTATATAGCGCCATTTTTGTTAAATATCACCTGAAGGGTACTCTTAAACTATAAAGCATAAGATCAGTCTGAAGCAGGAAAAAATCTTGAATGGTTAACTCAGTCGTTAGTGAAATTTTGCTTAGCTCTTTCTGTTTAAAATTTATAGAATTTGAACTGCTTTCAACCCGCAACGTTATTTCCATCATGAAATATGTAGCTTTGAAATTGTTGAAATAAAATCGCTATTTTGTTTGTTTCATATTTTTCAATTGTTCAATAGGGAAAACGAATACCAAAAAACATAATTTTTCGTAGATAAGAAATAAACATTATTAAGATTGGATAAAACACATGTACGAAAATGCGTCATTTCCGTGATATTTCAGTATTATTTTCAATTTTACAATCATTAAATCATTCGCAGTACTAAATTAAACTTGCTGCCCAATATTTTATGAATGTTACTGGCAAGAGTGATTGGGATGACTATTGGTATTATCTTTATTCTTGTGCCATGGTATCGAAAAATAGTCAGAAAAGTAGTCGAAGGTCAACTATTACACTTTAAGTTCAACAAACTCATTTGAAATCAATAAAATTTGATAAGGAACATTATTATTGTTAACACTAGACTCAATGTCAACATGGATGGTTAGGGTATTAATTATTATACCATAATAATTGTATCTGTAATCATAATCTGTCGCAGGTTCAAATGTGCGTTATTACCGTATGGTTTTACCGTAGAACCTTGGTTTTTTTTCCGGAAACGTGTTTATAATCCGAAATACTCGTATATCAAAGCATATTTCTCCATAAGAAATAGTAATTACCAAACGCGGATGAAGCCATTTTAAGCAACGTTTCAATTGTGAATGGTGGTCTTTTATCAGGGCGATACTTGGAGATATATATATGGCACATATAAGACATAGCTCGTTTATCAAGTTGAAATTATTTACAAAATTTGCTTCTCTTGAATAACACTGACAAACCAAGTCACTCGCAATCCGAGGTTCCAGAGTGGTGGATACTCTCAGTATCGCCCTGTTGAAAGCCCATCATTTTGAATCGAAACCTTGCTTCAAATTGTATGAGCCATGTTAGTTAACTAGATCTAAATAGCCAAATACTTTCCTACCTTCCTTCTCCTCATATCCTTCTCCTTCCCACTCCTTACAGCTCCACAACAGACAGAACCCGATTTGGGTTGCCATAGTCCCACTGGTTTTGGGTATTTACATAATTATCTTTCAGACGTAGGGCCGGTGGAAGTATCGACCGACGATACGTTTCTTCAAACTGGACTGGAAAAGCTGTCGGTCAACAGAGGCGGGAACTGCCCGGAGAAGTCCCTCACGGGGATCATCGCTGCCCTGGAAGCCAGCCTGCCCTATTCCTTCATATACGTGTTCACTGATGCCACGGCTGATGACTATACCAAAGTGGATAGTGTCATCGAACTGGTGCAAAAAAAACATAGCCAGGTAAAATGAAAATCTAAAACCTTAACAAATACATACGAAGCTGTTTAAAAAAATTCAAACAGCTCTGACATCATGAAATTTTCACAGATTTTTTGGTAATCGCAATTTTTTTTTTTACATTAACTCCACACAGGAGGCCTTGAGGAAATAATTTCCTTTAGGGCCTATGTCATCTTTGGGGATGCTGTGTGGAGGGTCTTTTTGAGGAAAAGAAGGAGGAAACTTGGGTCTTGAAGAGGCCCACGTTGAAGGAGAGAGGAAACACAGAGGCCGACAAATCGTTCCACAACCAAGCTGTTGAACATGAGAACGAGTCGTAAAAGCGACTCGTTCTCATGTTTTGTATGTTAACCATGTACAAATGTTAGGCGCGGGTTGGCAAGTTTCCCGACTATGCACCAGTGCCAAAGGGATTAATGACGCAAGTAAACTATTTGCAGGTTTCATCGTTATTTTAATCCATTAGCTTGGAGCTTTGAAATATCCATTTAACTATCAAATTTTAAAAAAAAAAAGTGCTCAATTTCAGGCACAACTGTACACATATCGACCCTTCCTAGGTAAACTATCGTATCTTCAAAATCCCGATAGTTGAGTAGAGCGTTTCTTCTGATTACTGTAAAATCAAATATTCCGATTAAATCCAAACACTAAGCAAATATTATATTTGAAAATGTTTGGATTTTCGGATAATATTTGGAATTAAAGTGGTCAAAAGAAGCTTTAAAAAGCTCTCCTCAACAATCGGGACTTTGAAGATATGATAGTTTACATAGGAGGGGTTGATATGTACAAACTTATCTGCCTCCATAGTCAAGTGGTAAGATGCTCGACTACGAATTCAAAGGTCGCGGCTTCAAACCCGGCGTGCGCCAATAACTTTTATTTAATTAATTTGCGTCATAACACATTTAATTCATATAAAAATAATAAAAAGTATATTTGCGGCACGTTCCAGAGTGGTAGATACTCTAAGTATTGCCCTGGTGAAAGACCACCATTCAGAATCGAAACGTTGCTTGAAATGGCTTTAGCCGTGTTTGGTGACCAGATCTAATTAACCAAGTACTTCCCAACCTTCCTCTTTTCAATATCAGCCTCACAACATACCCTATTTGGGGATGCCATAGTCTCACTGGCTCTAGACGGTTTGAAGCAGTTGAGACTCTTGTGCGGTATTCATATAAAAATAGTTGGGGGTGTCGATAATGTTGATATTGGCAAATATACATTGCAGGTTTGTTTGTTAGGTTCTCTTTTGGCCGCCTCATTCATTCGATAATTCCTTTTGTGCCACCTGCATAGATAGATTTCCAGCTTTTTATATAAATATAACTTCAGAGTACCGCAGCGAGCGACTCGGCATAACATATTATTCTGCAACAATAACTTCCATACTTAATACCACATGCATGCACCCATTCCTCGCCTACATACCCTCGAGAACAAATACACCTTAAATATTGACATCTTTCACATCAATTTGCCAAAATTTAAAAGACTTAAATGAAATATTTATTTGTCACTAATGTATGGGAAAAATTATATGCTATTCATTTTTCAAAACGTTTTAGTTTTTACTGTATTATTTCATGTTTATCTTTTTTAAATAAATCATCTATACTACCCAATTTTGACGCCATCTTGTGAAAATTATACATGTGTATTTTTGTAATAATTTTTTGTTCGTTTCCAGATAGTATTCGTCTTGACCGGGGACTGCAAGAGCCGAGACAAGCCGGGCTACACGGTGTATGAAGACATTGCAGCGGCCAGCTCGGGACAAGTGTTCCGCCTTGAGAAGCATGACGTCTTCGATGTCACCAAGTTTGTCCGGGATACCCTGGATGCTAATCGTGTCAACTTGGGCTCAAGTATCAACCCCCCGGGAGATCATGAACACAAGGTAGACTATAGACTACAGACTATCAACATTCTAACTATTATTATTGACGAAGACGGTCTGTATGACTCCTGTAAGAAATTCATGGATCCATTCTGTTTTTTCTTCCATGTTTTTTTTTTTTTAAAGAAAGACATACATTACCGGGTTACGAATAACCTGACAATATTTGAAAAACTCCTACTACCATCGTAATCATCATAAATCGTAAACAATTTAGTTGATAGCCCTGATCTCCTGCAACTCTTATTATTCCAAGTTCCAAATCGCAACAGCAGACAGCCACGTACTTTTCATCTCCCTCGTTGTAACACCAACTCTAAACAAAACTCTTTCATTTACAGGTCTAAAAATTCCTTCAACATAAATTCTTACCACATTGATATTTTTAACTCGACAAACGTGAAATTAAACAAAAATCCATGACCCGACTGCACCCAAACTAGATCACTGAGACTAACCTCCCATGTGCTTCCATCCTTCTTCCTTTATCCCATTCCCATGTTCCCTTCCACCTTCCTCTCCCCCCACCAACTTAGTTAAGTTACTAAATTAAAACTGTATATATATTGTCACACTTTATTTATGATATTTATCATCAGCAGAGGAAAATTTGTAATTGGCCTGATTTGTAATTTTTATTATTATACAGTCGAACTTGGTTATAACGATCATGGTAATAGCGAGGTCACGGCTATAATGAGAAATTACTTAATGATATGTTAGTTTGGGCTTATTTGCATACAATCGTGTGGGGTTATAACGAGGTCGCTTCACTGATATAGCGTCCAAATAATATTGTCAACTCAATGCGCCCAGGTATGAGAAAAAAAACCCAATTCTCGAAACAGTCAAATAATATCATAAACGAGAGAAAAAAAGCCGCCCGTTCGGCACGGCGGCGGACTTTCCGTAAATCAGGTTAAGCAGGGTTTATAATCCCTGATAGTTGTCGCTCTAAGAAAAATTTCTATCCAGTACTGTGCGTACAGTTTTTTATTATTATTAGTATAGCATAAATTAAATCATTTCGTAGTTAGTTAAGCATGATTTTCGTAATAAAAAATGTGTTGCTTTATAATATGCAAACTTTCATACCCTGGTGTAAATATCGATAATAGTAGGTAGGTACTTTTTTTACCTATCTACGTCTATAACGAGTAATGGATATAAGGAGCAAATTTGGTTGGTCCCTTCGCACGCGTTTTAACGAAGTTTGACTGTATATTTATCAATTATTGTTGATTTTCCGTTAATTTTCCCATAAATAAAAAAAATGATAGTGGAAAATGTTGCTTGTGCAATGATGAAGGACTTAGCCAGCAGATGAATTGAACTCACGACGCCCAGGTAGGAATCTGACGCGTTTGTCCACTCAGCTACCGACCGGTCATTGAGGTCTCCTGGTTCTATAAAAAAGATCTGGATATGTCTTCATGGTTTTTACTTTTTAATTTTCTGGGAAAGGAAAGAGTTGTCCTGGGCTTTAAATCTGACCTAATTGGATTGTCGAGGAACTATTTTTTTCATCTGAATTAGAAACCATGAAGTTGGTACTCACACATCCAAAAAGGTATTTACCCTCTATCTAGTGGTGGCATTTAAGAATATTTTTTAATAAATTGTTTTGAAATTTATTTACAGCTGATGGTGGATCACACCCTGAAGAAGGTGACGGTTTCCGTGTCTGGTAATGAGCCTAAAATATCAGTGATGGATCCACACGGGAAGGCCTACATTGGACCACCTAAAATCATCCCAATTCTCGACTTATCCGATGTCAAGGTATGCTCTACTTGACGTATTAATCAAATCATCATGAATTGTTTTTTCTTCTTTCATTGGAAGTTGGCTATCATCAGGGTAATCTTCACTCTTCAGACTGTAGCCTGGAACAACTCGTAGTAGGTTTCGAACCTATGGGGTGTAGCATCTTCCTCTACTATGTCTTTCATCAATCATTATTTATTTAATCTTCTTGATGTCGCTGCTCAACCTCCGTGGCTGGACAGTTAAGATCCTCGACTACGAATTCAGAGGTTGCGAGTTCAAATTTTATTTAATTATAATGTGTTATTTCACATTTAAATTGTGTAAATGTAGCATATTTGTGGCACATTCCGAAGTGGTAGAGACTTTCAGTATCGTCTTGGTGAAAGACTATCATCCAGATTTGAAACGTTGCTCTTCCTCATAGATTTGGTCGCTAATGTAGAGGGCCATTAAATCGTTTAAAATTATAGTGCAATTACTGCACCTAGCACAATTTTAAGATTATTCTTACAATAAAAGTTGATAGAGACATAACTCACAAATTAAGTTGGCTGATATAAAAATTTAAGTTTTGATATAATTTATCTTCTAATTATTATTACTTCTAGTTATTTTATTTTTACGTTTCAGGTAGTGAATATAATCGACCCTGAGCCAGGAAACTGGACCCTTACGGTGGGAAGTCTTCAGAACCATTCCGTCAAGGTGACGGGACTATCAGATCTGCACTTCGAACACGGTTTCTCTGTCCAACCGACTGTCAATTTTGCAGAGACCAATAATCGACCATTGAGCGGTAAGCTCCTTTCTTATGAAGCACATGGGAATTCCTCCCAGTGAGACTGGCATAGCAAAAACCACTGTTGCAAATGTTATCAAAATACTAAAGAACTTTTTTTTAAAGAAATGAAAAAATAACTTTGTAGAAAGAAATGAAAAAATAAGTTTTAATACCTCGGATATTATTTTAATTTTTATGACCGACCGGTTTCGCTTAGCCTAACCATTATCAGGGTACAAAATTAAGCTTAACAAAAAATACAAAGTGTGCACTTATATATACATACAGATAGAGAACAAAATATAAAATAAAATTATAGAACAATGAGAAAACAATAGAAAAACATTAAAATTTATATATTCATATTTACTCTGTATGTATATATAACCTAAAAATGAGTTAAAAATGTAATTTTGATCAGGTTTTTTTCCTGCGTCGAATGCTCTGACTCTCGTTTGATTCTGAATAATTTTGTGGCCCTTCAGCCATCTAAAATATAATATATTTACCATTCGGGAGAAGGCTTGACTCAAACGACACAAATTTGAGACTTTTTTAGCTTTTTGTCACTTCAGTTATCAGAGTTAATTATTTTTTTTCAAAATCCAACCAGGTACTGAAGACTTGTAATAATTAATGAATAGATGAATATTATTGTAAAACAATTTAAAAAAATTAAAGTGCCCTGGTGAAAACTTCCCAAAATGGTGCTTTAGCTCTTTTGCCTTTCTGACGACGATATGTGAATATTCCCAGTCTGGACGTTATGATGTTGATTTGATAGATCACAAATAGGGCTATGGTTTTGAAAAGGAACATTGGAAAAAAAATGAAACCTTAACCACTAAATACCCTCTTGCTTGCCACCGTCTTGGTTTTTTTTGTTTTAAGTTTTATCACTTTGACTGGTTTATTCACTTTTTTAATTGAGATTTTCAAGATTTTGAAAAATCTTGATGTTCATATCTCCTGATTTCACTCTAGCCTTCGTTGGTGAGTAAGGTAGAGCAGTACCTATGATCACTGACATTGAATATTAAATCAATCATAAAGAAGTGTAAAATGCGATGACTTTTTTTTCCCATAACATTTAAATGTGTTTATCTTTCAGGTGCCCAAAATAGCATGATGATCGCCATCGACGAAGAAGTTGAAATAGACACCCTGACTTCTGCAGAACTGCTGAATGTCAACGGGGACACTTTCTTTGAAGTTCCTCTCAAAAAATTGAAGAAGAAACGAAATGAACCGCATTTGTTCAGCACAGAACCTTTCCTACCCCCTGCTTCTCTCTTTAATATTGCGGTAAGAACTTTTCATAACTTATTTGAATCTCTTTACTTATTTCCATATCAGTTTGTGCTGATGTGACGACTTATGAATGTTTCCTAGAGGCTTCAACTACCTTGTCACTCGTTGTCTGGAAGCTGGCTCACAGACCTGGTATCTATCCCAAAATTTTTAGAAAAATATGGTTGTGCGTTAAATACTCGGTGCATGACAGCAGAACACTTGTAAGTATCAACTTATTGGTAGCAAGAAAATGACTTATATAAAATGGCCTGTATGCCGTTACCGTACCGAAACAAGTCACCATAATTTTTCTTTCCCCTTTGATTTAATACCTTTCTTTAGTTTCTCATTGAGAATATGCCAACATTTTTTGAAATCATTAAATATAATAAAAATACAATCAGTCCATCCTGGATTTCATGGAGAGACAGGCGTACTAATCTATCCTTGCTGGAAGAGCTAGGCATCCAAAATAGGCTATCAATTGTCTGTCTACAGCGTATTCTAACTTGTTTTTTAAAGAATGGTTCATTTTTATTCGGGTCATTTAAATGACTTATTGAAGAAGTATCAACCATCACCGACTGAAATATTAAGAATATTTTATGTTATACCTGTGCGATATATATATATATATATATGAATCTTTTTATAGATTAATGGAATCGACAAAGGTGGAAATTTATTAAGACGAATTAGCTCAACTGGAATCAATCCACAGTTACCAGGTACTAATTTTCACTTAAAATATATGTATGCAATAAAAATAAACTATTCCTAGCTTGAAGTGGAGCCTTAAATTTTAACATTAAACTAGAAATAAGTAAATTAACACATTTTTCGCCAATCCACGGGCAATTTTTTTCAAATTTTCGTGCAAAATTACATTCTGCGTAAAATTGCTATAACCTCATCATCGGTACGATTATCGATGTCACTAACGGAAGAATTATTTGACAAATTGTCAGCACAAAATTCTTCATCACTCCCATTTCTACTATAGCCCATTTTTATAGGATATTTATTGTAAAATATATCACTTTTTAAAGAAATAATACAACAAATAACCTTTCAATAACAGTTCAATGAGAGTCTATCACGAATATACAATGATAGTTAGGAATTTTGTATTAAATTCGCGGAATATATCCAGGAACCAAACCAGAATGTCTCGACAAAACTATTATATCGACAATACTGAAGAAATGTAAAGAAAGACAACTAAATTTACCGCTATTTTTTTATGACTTTAGTCTCCCTTCTGACTCCTTACCTACTACATAGTACTGTTTTACTTCCTATATCGCTAATATCTATTTTTACAGGTTTCCTGCACCCCACTGCTAATTTGTCATAACCGTGTTTTGTCGACTCCTGCTAGTGATAGTATGCGAAACACGTGTTTACTTGTTTCCCGCAAACATTAATTTTAAAAGTTTTCTTTTCCAAATTCAATGCACTTTATCTATATATGTATTTTATTTTTTCAGAAAAACCGATTCTAGATGTCCCGGCTGAGGTATGTATATATACATTATTTAATAATCTAAAACAAGAAAAAAGCCAGAAACTAAAAACAACAATGGTCATGACTGAGACTGGAACTCGGAACCTCTACCCTATTCAGGAGTAACACTATGCCAATTAAGCCATCAAGATTTCATAGAATGTGGCATTTTTAAACGATCTCATACTTATATTGAAAATTATTAATATCGTATTTTTATAGATTACCGGATTCCTTCACAGTTCTGTGGTTCTGCAATGTGTTGTGCAGAGTATGGTGCCAATGACTGTGTGGTGGTTCAGGAATGGGGCCCCGGTGATGGACAGACAGGACCATCTGTGAGTATTAACACTGCTGTTGTTCTTCTTCTACTCCACCTACCGTCTTGTCGGAGGTTGGCTATCATCAAGGTGATTTGCAGTCGGTGACTATAGCCTGAAACAACTGAGTGGAACTGAACTTGTACCAATCACGCAAGTTTCAAAGCCATTAGGTGTGGCGTCGTCCTCTGTCTCATCTTTTATAAAGTTTCCCTTGGATTATCAGTTTGTAGTCAAATTGGTGGCTTTTATGGATGTGGCCAAAATATTTCAGTTTTCATCTTTGTCTTATGTCTTATACAGTTATATATTTTGTTTGAACTTCACAGCTCACAATGGAAATGCTGCAAGCTGAAAAAAATGAGTAAATTACATAATGCCAGAGCTCACTGATTGAGAGTTTTTTGGCTGCTTCAGAAACAAACAACAAATAAACTTTCTGCTTTATAGTTAACGTCATGTTGAGTTTCCTTTACTATGATAATTATATTATGTACCAATGTTTTTCCAGTCAGAGTGCCACAGCTGAATATTCAATAACAAACTTGGACGAGAAGACTGAGGGCAGATATGTGTGCAAAGCCTCCAATTCTGCTGGACATTCAGCCGCTGCGGTCAACGTCATTCTAACCGGTATGCTATCAATAATACTACTATCACGTGCTTTTGCATTTCAGATTTTCTTATGCCTGCTCTTCACTCTCGACAAGACATTCAGCCAAACTCTCAAAAGCGAACTCTCATCATCCGCAGTTGTTGTTTGAATTTTTATCGGTGTTGTGAATGTTCACCCATTACCAGTACATACCCATTTCGCATCGTTACCACTTCCACAGTGAAGGTTTTCCTCGCGTCCATTGATTCAGACATATAAAAACCAGCACTGAACATAGCGTTGAAGACCATAAATGAACCATATCGTCGCTGGAAAGGCAAAAGAGTTGAAGCGCTATTTTGGGAAGTTTACACCAAGTTTTCAGTACCTGGTTTGATTTTGAAAAAAAAAGTTGACTTAACGATAAAAAGTCCCAAACTTGTGTCGCTTGAGTCAAGCCTTCTCCCAAATGGTAAATATATTTTGGATGGCTGAAGGGCTACAAAAGTATTCAGAATAAAACTGATTAAAACGGCATATTTAACTCATTTTTGACCAAAGTGTTGCTTCAGCCGTTTTACTTTTCCAGCGACAATATAGTATCTAACATCCAGAAGGTAAAAAAACAGTACAAAACTTCTTAATTTTTCTCAAAATAGAAATTTATGGAGGTTACTGACCAAGCAGTACCCTCATTTCTGAACAAAAACTTACAACACTGTCATTTTAATTATTGTATGGCTAATGTTTTATTTTAACTGTTCGTAGCTGATCCTCCGAAAGTTGAAATGGTTCCAACAGACATTTCTGCCCTGTCAGGGAAAGTGGTAACCTTGGAATGTATCGTGGAAAGCATACTGCCAACATCCGCACAAATATTCTTGCGAAACAAAAATAAATCCAACGGTAAGTTACTTCCTATTTTACATTATTTTTTCGACACTAAACCAAGCATCAACACCTAAGAAACATTTGAAATGTGAATACGCTCATAGGTGCCGAAATGACCAAATATTTTGAAAATATACTTAGCTCTAAAAAAAATATAACTCCAACATCTTGACCATATTATGAGGAACGAAAAATACACGATTACTCAATTAAAAATCCTGGTGAAGATTGATGAAAGACGTTGCAAAAAAAGACGCCTACTTTATGGCTTCGAAATCTATATGGTAAGACATTAAGAGCGCAGTTCCGCAGAGTTGTTCCGGGCTGCAGCCTGTAGGGTGAAGATTGCCCCGATGACAGCGATTAATAAATTAATTTCATGACATTGTGGCATTTTAACATAACTTTACACAGATAATATTTCCACATTAAGCTGGATTCACACCAACGTCCGGATCCGCTCAGTGATGATACTGTTCCGCATGAGAGCTTATTGATATGTTATTGTTATTGTTTTAGAATCGTTTACTTACAATACTTGAATATTAATGTTTTAAGTGCCAACATATTAACTGTCCTCAATCATATTTCCTTTTCTTTGATTTGACAAATGTGTAATTAATTTATTTCATCTGAATTTTTATACCCTTAGCTCCTGGTAAATTGTTTTTTAATCTGTTGATGTACACATACACTGTTATACCCATATCTGAACCTTTTCTCTCGTGATTTATGATAACGATCATTATTTTAGATAGTTTTAATTTGTATACATATTATGTATTATTTTCTCCTTGTTAGTTAATCTTATTAGCATAATTAATTTAGCATTAAGCGCACTTGAGGTGAAATATCACAAAACTGCGCTATATAAGTTCACTGTTATTATTATTATATGGTATGAATATCAATCAAGGAGTATGTGCCAAGACAAAGTTGTGTGGCAGTATATCCTTCTGCCCACCCTTGTGATATTTATCTACTTAGGTGGTTAAATAATTAATTTGATGTGTAAAAATACTTCCATCGCAGATTTTTTTTTATTAAAAACCATTTTTTTATCACTAAATAATATTTTTAATAATTATTAATTAATAATTAGTAATTAGTAATAATATATTCAAATGCCAAGAAAAATAATATTACAAAAAAGTATCTACCCCATTTCAATACAAACTTATTAAGTATTTATGCACAGCTTGACAAAGTTAACTCGTTTTTTGTTTTTATGATGTCAAGCAATGCAAATGGCAAAACCCATGAAAAGTGATACACGAAACATTATTCACAAGATTTTGGTATTCATTGAAAACCCCGTTAATTTTATTATTACAAGTTGCCGCCAGTTAACCCTAATCTTGGCAGGGTAACTTGTGTGTTACACCAACTTTGCTGTGTTTTTTTATAGTTTTAAAAAAATATTTTAACATTTTTTGTAATGACAACACTTTAGAAAATCTCATCTTTATCGTCCTGTCAATTGCTGACACCTATGGTCATTTTAAATAAAAAAATGTAGCTTATTATCTTATCTTTATCCTTATTTTATATTTCTTACCTTGCCAAGATAAGGGTAAAAGTTGTGTTGTCAGCTTTGCGGTAAATAATTACCCATGAGAACAGTTATTTAATTCATGATTGTCTATTGTATTTTATAAATTTTACTGATGATGTGCAATGAATAAATTTATGCTTTCATTATAATCATTATTTCAGAGGACCGGAAAAACAAAACTCCAAACCGGAGTTGACCCGAACACAGTACTCACACAGACGCATTGCTTGAATACAGCATGTTTCAAATTATGTGTTGTTTTGGTCAACTCTAAATTGTTTGACCTATATCTTTGCAGTTAGTGATGTCGCCACTATATATATATTAAGGATAATAGTGGGAAAAAAAATCCTTTTACTTCTGCTTTATTTGGACTAATTAAAATTTATCTTAATATTATTATTATTTAATTTTATGTTTGAATATTTTTTTAAGGTTTCTTTCCAAAAATTGATGTTGGTGGACTTCGTCAAACCTTCAAAGGAATGGCAACAATTTATTCCCACGAATTCATCTTGTCTGAAGAAACGCAAGGATTATACACCTGTAGTGTTAGCAATATAGGTAAAATAATACATCATTTAAAAAATATAAATAATTGAACAGTCTAATGCTCGGCTCCCACAGCCCGTTTTATGACTAGGCCAACGGGCGGTGGGAACGGTCTCTTTTGTCTAATCTGTCGTGAGTCGGTAACTTCAAAGGCGCGGTGCAGTGCGATGTGAGGGAGCCTGTCGCGATGTGTACAATTTACAGGCGCGTCGGTTCTCGTTCATTTTCCCTCATCGATCGCATCACTTGACATGTTGGAATGGCGGTAACGACAGGCCGATTCAGGCTGGCAAGTGCTGTGGAAATCGCTCGGCGTAGGGCTTGGGATCGTTCGACAGGCGCGGCGCAATCTGGTGTGGCCTGGGTTTAGACAGGCCGTGAAACCCCACCTTAAGATGGTAGAAAATGTTCTTGGCAATTCGAGTTACATTCTGTGATTTTTCACAACTAGTATTATTTGGACATAGTTATGCAGAAAGCGTCCAACCCACGATTTGCCAAAATCGAGTTTTACATGTTTTCCTATAGATAAATACGAGATTTCTATCTGCTGAAAACATCCAAGCTCATCCAAGATTTTTGGTAATTCAATTTTTTATTAACGCACATTGTAGATATTTTACTTATATTGAAGTTTAAAAACATTAAAATATAGGGTAACTTAGGTAACTTTTTTTTAAAAATAAATACATAGATAGATTATAAATGACCTATTTATAATGAATAAAAAAACAATGATTTCACTTTACAAATTCCGCTTACGCATATTAATGCTTTTGTATCATCATATTTTCAAACGCATTTTTCTCATTTTTTTCTTTTTGGGTAGCCACAAATTGACAATTAATTTTGTAATTTTTTTCCAGGCGGAACATCACATTCTCAAAGCACCATAACCCTCCTAGCGCCGCTAAAAGTTAAAGCCTTTCCTAAAATAATAGAGTTCGAAGCCGGGGGGACGTTTGGTTTCTCCTGCATAGTCTACGGGTCAACGGATGGCAGGTGGGTTTCTCTCGACAACGAAGTGAAGGCCTCGGAAGACATGGACTGGGATGTGACCCGGGTTCCCCTGGCCACCGGAGGCGTGCAGATATTCATGGACGCCAAGAATTCCACAAAAAGACATCAGGGAGTGTATGATTGCTACGCGTTCAGGGATCAGGAAACAGGTAACTTTTTAAAAAAATAAATTATTTGAATATTGAAATTATTATAGGGATGATGTCTAAGGAATTTAAAGGTAGGATACATTATAATTATGAGATACACGGACATGGGATGAGAAATGCAAAATTAATTACAGTGCCAACGAGGAAAAAAATCAAGCACTCATAAATCTCTCATGTACCGGGCCGGCCAACTATATAATAAAATCCCTCAGAAATCACTACAATATTCGTCAATTTAAAAAAGAGTTAAGAAAATTTGTTTTCCATAACCATTAATGTTGGTATATTGTATGTTCATTTTGTTGTAACCCGATATATATAAATATATATTTTTAAAATTTTAAGTTTATAAAATGTCATCAGAAAAATATGTTTGAAAAAAATCATGTCTGTATATACATTACATCGTTTGGAACCAGTGGGACTATGTCATCTCCAATTGGAGTATGTTGTGAGGCTGAAGGTAGTGGGGGAGGGGAAGGAGATGGGGAAGAGGAAGGTCGGAAAGTACCTGGCTATTCAGATCTGGTCATCAAACCCCGCTAGAGCCATTTCAAGCAACGTTTCGATTCTGAATGGTGGTCTTTCACCAGGGCGATATTTAGAGTATCTACCACTCTGGAACGTACCGAAAATATACTTTATATTATTTTATATGAATTATGACACATATTAATTAAAGAAAAGTTATTTTTGCACGCCGGGTTTGAACCCGCGACCTTTGGCCTCGTAGTCGAGCGTCTTACCACTCGATCATGGAAGCCGTCAACTATGTTCTATTCAACAAGAAGAGATCATTTAATAAAAAGACGAATCAATTGGACTCTGACAATGTCAATTTATTTGTGTGTTCTTGAAAGCGATTTTGTCTTCATGAGCAGAGTTTTAGCACAAAATGCCAGGCTAGAGCCATTTCAAGCAACGTTTCGATTCTGAATTATGGTCTTTCACCAGGGCAATACTGAGAGTATCTACCACTCTGGAACGTGCCGCAAATATACTATCTATTACTAACCAGGTTTGCAAGGCTCCAGGCTCCTTTGACTCTCTGATGTATTTCCGTGCGTTGGACTAGCGCAGCCCCCTACGGTGTAGTGTGATGCCTAGTAGTCCGCCACAGTGCCTTTATGGAAGGAAGACATCAACAGTTTTAAAGGCCCCACAATCTTCTGCAGATATGAAATAAATTCTGAACTTCTGAAGAAAAGCAAACACATTATGAAACTTACATCCTTGTGCATCATTTTATCTCGGTTCAACTTTTTGAAGCTTAATAGTCTATGTAACATTAAGTAATGTGTTTTTAAATTACTTTCCATAGCTCACGATACTGTGGAGTCCTTCTATGTGGAAGCCCCTTCAATTGTCGCCCCCCAGAAGAGCATATCCTTTGAGCTGGACAGCACTGCCGTGTTGGATTGTGTCGCCACTGGAATACCACCGCCAACTATCTCCTGGTTTCTGCCTGATGGAATCCCTGTGATGGCAGAGACGGAAGAGACTAAACGGATTTATGTAAGTACATATAATAAGAATCCTTTGGAAAGTAATTTTGTGCTTTTAGGTTATTTCCAATGCCTTTAGAAGTAGTCATAAGTATGTTCATACATACATCATCAGCCCTATAACCAATGGGGTGGAAATGGTTTCTCCACAAAACTTCTCCACTTCTGCTGGTCTTCTGTTGTCTCCCTCCATATCTTTATGCCTAAGGCTATGGTGTTCGCCTCCTAACACTTCTTTGCCCTGGATGTTTATTATAGAGAAGACCCTTTGATAGTCCGTTTTCATCCATTCTTGCTATGTGTCAATATTAAATAGCTGTAAACGAACCTGAGCCATAAATAAGAATAACTTCTGGCAGCTTCTGGCTTTATCCGCTTTAGGCAATGCTTAGCATGCGCTAAGATAATTTTTTGCACATTACTATGAGCATGGTTAATGCCAATACACAGACAGCACAGATTTCTTTGACACAGTCCCAACTACCCAGAGTTAGTGGGGTAATATGATACCACCAATATTGGGAAAGATAGGTATTAAAACAAATTGAATATTTTTCTAGGTACAAGAAAGTAGATTAGTAATCAACAACGCCAATCCGGTTGATAATGGGCAGTATGTCTGTTCCGCAGAGAACCAGTTTGGAGTGGCAATGAATGATCTGGTACTCACCGTCTGGAAGAAACCCTCATTGATTGAAAAATTGGAAAGTAAGTAGATGTTTTTTATTTTCTTCAACAGGCAACAAAAAGTTTTGGGATGGAATTTTTCGACAGCATGTTTAAGGCCTATATTTGATCATATTGTTTGTCTGTGTTTTGTGTTTTATTATCATAAGCTAATATTATATTGTAACAATATCATGTCGTGTTTCAGATAAAACAATCAACATATATGACTCAATCGCAATCCCTTGCAAAGTGACTGGGGTCCCCTTACCCTTGGTGGCGTGGTATTTTGAAGAATCCAAACTAACAAACGCTGAAACAACATTGGAAGGAAGTCTTTTACTATTGAATCGAGTGGACGTAAAAGATGCGGGGAAATATACGTGCATAGCTGAAAATCAATATGGTATTCTGAAGGAAGATGTATTCATTCATGTGGATGGATTAGGTATGTTTAAAAAAAAACAATATTGCAACCGGACTTGATCCGAACACAGTACTCACACAGATGCATTGCTTGCTTGTTATTTGACTACAGAGAAAATTGGAAATTAATTCATTTTTGATATAATAAAAAGAATGTACTGGAAAAAAAATATAAATGGAAAACATTTAAAATATTAAATTTTCAAACGTATACACTTGTGGTCCCTCTCTCGCTTAAAACAATAAGTAGGTGTAAGCAAGGCAAAAGGCTGTTTCTAAGTGACTTTTGGCAGGGACATCACTGTTGAAAGTGGAAACATATGCAACAATACACACAATCAACTCTAATTGTGCTACCTTTATCCCAATTTTCTTCAAGTGGAGTGCATTTATGGACAGGTGACAACACTGAATAGCATTTTAGATCCAAAATTCTGCCTGTATCACCCAACCTTAGAAATATACAGGAAAACAGTAGGAATGCATTATAGGATTAAAAATTTATTTCTTTACTAAATGTTATTTCAGAGGCTCCGATTGTAACCAAAGGAAACAGATCAGTAATCATAAAAGAAGGAGAGGACTTTGAAGTAAAGTGTAGGTAAGATATATCTCTTTTTCAAAATATTACATGTTTGATGGACTATCCTTTTATTTTACCTTGTCTTTTCCTCCTTTATCAAAAAATCTTCATGCCGCATCTGCCCTGATGATGAACATTGCAAAGCTGTCCGAAACATTGACTCAAAAAAGAAAGAAGAGGCACAATGTGAATCAATACCCCAAAAGTCAAACAACATTACTGTTAGCTGTATCTGTCGAAAAACCTTAACTGAATTATTTTTCATGTTGCAGATCTGTTCAAGGCAAGCCTCTGCCATCTTTGTACTGGCAGAAGGAAGGAATCAACATAACCGACCGGGTACCAAACGATCAGGGGTCTATAGACGAGGACCAACCGGTTGAGGCTAACACAGATATCGAAATGAGATTGAATAACGTCATGTACGAACAAGAGGGCAATTACTCGTGTGTCGGCAGTAATATTGTGGGAGAAGACAGATACGACTTCTACCTTGAAGTTCAACGTGAGTTTTACTCATTTTTTTTATTAATTGGAGCGGGTACTTTCTTGGTAGACCTATCTTTGCATTACATATTTTCATTCTTAAATTTAAATTGTCTTTTGTCTTCGATAAAAAGGAGCAAGAGTGGAAGTTAACCGACTATCTGTCTCTTTCTCTCTGTTTCTTTGTTATAATTCAAATGTTATTCTATTGTTTTCTCATTGTTCTATTATTTTATTTTATATTTTGTTTCTCCCTCTATATGCATATATAACCGCACACTTTATATTTTTCGTTTAGTTTAATTTTGTATCCTGATGATGCTTAGGCTAAGCGAAACCGGTAAAATAATATCTGTGGTTTTGTACAAAGTTATTTTTTTATTTCTTTAAATATGTCAAACCAAAAAGGTGATTGCTTTCTACAAAAATATAATTAATATAACGTACTGTTTTTTCGAGAAGACTTTGAATGGCGTATTTGGGTTCAACATTTTCACAAAACAGCGTATTATATATATTTTTTTATGTTTATAGAAAAGCATAATTTTAGCTTCAGAATTCTAATCATTCAGCAATCAACTTATTTCTAGGCCCTCCAAAATTTACCCGTCTGCAAGCTCAGAATGCATTATATGAAGATTACGAGGATATTCAGGAAGGCGACGGTGCAATGGAGGCCCTTGCAGGAACTGAGATCTTGCTGAACTGCGAAGTCGGGGGGAAGCCCAAACCCTTCATCACTTGGTCGAAAGACGGTATTCCAGTAGTATTTACTAATATCGTGTACGTATTTGTTTTTTTCTATTAATAACCTTAATAATAATCAAATATAACATGAACGTTAATGACTGAAGAGAGTCTGTAAAATTGGTGTTGTTATACATTACACACTGGTGTGTAGATGCCATAAAAAAGTATCAGTTATTAGGAGTGTCTTTTTTTAAATGAACCATATCGTCGCCGGAAAGGCAAAAGAGTTGAAGTGCCATTTTGGGAAGTTTACACCAAGTCTTTAGTACCTGGTAGGATTTTGAAAAAAAAAGTTAACTCAGGTAACTCAATGCTCTCACTGAGTTACCTAAAGCGACAAAAATCTAAAGAAGTCCCAAACTTGTGTCCCTAAGTCCCCTTAAGTCAAGCCTATTCCCAAATGGTAAATATGTTTTAAATGGCTGAAGGGCCTCAAAAGTCTTCAGAATCAAACGAGAGTCATTCGATGCAGAAAAAAAACTATTTATTTAACTCATTTTTGACCAAAGTGTCGCTTAAGCCCTTTTGCCTTTCCAGCAACGATTAGTGTTGAGGCTATATTGACTTTGAATATGATCTTGAAATAGTTAAGTAGTAAATTTATTAATTAAATAAAAAACACACGTTGTTTAAATCCACTTTATTTTTGTATAAGTCAACTAGTTTCGACTCTGCTGAGTCTTCATCGGGACTTAAAAATATACTGATATATCGTATAGTATATTTTTAAATATCTATTTTCCTTTTAACTATCTATTTTTAAATATCGTATCTAATAGTATATTTTTAAGTCCCGATGAAGACTCAGCACAGTCGAAACTAGTTGACTTATACAAAAATAAAGTGGATTTAAACAAGGTGTGTTTTTTATTTAATTAATCATGTCAATCCACAAAGTGTTTGCTTTTTCTGATAAATTAAGTAAATTTATTCATCGTTTTTAGACCTTAGCCTGGCAGGCAGGCATCTCTAATCTGACTTCTATCATTATAACTAGTGTTGCATTATTCTTCTTTGGTTCCCTTCCTATCGGGGATTGACCGTCAATCTGATGCTAGCTCGGAACAACCCAGCGAACATCTTCCCCAGGATTATCAGTTCAGTAATCTTGTATCTGTTACCCCTCATAATGTGTCAAAGATATTGGAGTTTTTGGCGCAATAATATATGGTTAACGAATAAAATGATGTGTTACTTGTGTTGTAGATATACAGATGAGAGTAAAAACCTGATTATATCAGATGTCAAAGAAGCAGATGGCGGAGCATACACATGCTTTGCTACCAATCCTGTTGGGACGGTCAGCAAAAACTTCACTGTTAATGTGATAGGTAAAAATAAAGCATTTTAACCGTAGAGCAGAAAACCTGTGTGTGAAGCATTAAAAAAAGTATTTCCGTACATTGAATGTATCCATGTATTGATTATTTCCATGTATTTAATATTTCCATATTTGCAGTGAAACCGAGTATAGTGAATGACCGCACGGAGCCGGTACTGCAAACTGTGGAAGGCCAACTAGTGGTATTGCCTTGCTCTGTGTACGCTGTTCCCGCCCCTGAAATCTCCTGGCTATTCAACAAAGAACCGATTGTGCCTTCTGATAGAATGCAGCTGGATTCTGAAAATACTTTGAGGTAAACAAGATTTTTTTATAAATTTACAAAATATTGATTACCGCACAAGAGTACCGACTGCCTAGAGCCAGTGGGACTGCGGAATTCCAAATTTGGGAAATGTTGTGAGGATGGATGTTGTGGGGAGGAAAGGGAATGGGGAAGAAAAATAGCTAAAGCCATTTCGAGTAACAAGTTCTACATTGATGCTAAAATTAACAGGGAAGCAGCAAAAAAATATATTTAAAAATTTTATTTAGTTATCGAATTCTTGAAAAAAAATCATCAACGAATGAAATGAAATTTCCTAGAAAAACCATTGACGTAAAAGACACATTTTTTTTCATATCCTATCATTGTAGATATTACTAACATTAAAGAAGATGTTAGTAATATCTTCGATCACTAACATTAAAGAAGTTATATAGATTTTAAGTTTTTACTGTTTTATATAAGAAGGTAGGTAGGTATACTTGTATCCTAAGCAAGTGCCTTTATGTGCATAATTAATTTTTGTTGTGATTTTTTTTTGTTTAAATTATTTACTATAGAAGCAAACGTTTCAAACGTCATTCTTAAGGCAAGTTTAAAGCGTTACTACAAAGTGACAGCCATTTCCTAAACTCTATTGCAAGCGGTATCCGGTATTTACAGTGTCCGTCCCGTTCTTATTACTTGCTAGCAAAAGTTTATACATATATAAAGATATGTATCCTCCTCAGGCCCAAGACCATTGTTTTATAGTTAGAAAATTTTCTCAACTATTATATTATACATATTCTTTACCATAATAATTAGACCACATTTTTACTAACTTCAACTCAGCACAAATGCTCCCGGTCAGTAAGATAGGAATCTTAATTATCAGATACTTTGGGCCTCTATCGGAAATAATGACATGGAAATATTTTTTGAGCATAAAACGGCATCATAGATGATACCTGGGATCCGAGGAGGTTAACAACAAGCTTCCTGAAATCTTTAATTTAAACAAAGGGTTTCCGGAAACCTTTGGAAAGTCACTGGATAATTCGCAGTAGTGGATTTTTAACTGCTAAAATAATATTGTGTGTATTTTATTTCCAGATTCGTGGCAAATTTAACCGATTCCGGAATATATCAATGTGAAGCCATAAACAAGGCAGGAAACTCAAGTCAGGAATACCTTGTGTTAGTCTTTGGTATGATAAACCATAAATAAATACTAACTTCAACCGTTTCATGCTACCAACAGAATAAAAGCAATCAAAATGTTGTCTTGAGTGAAGCATGGATATTTAATTTATACAGTTTATTAATTTCTTTCAGTGCCCCCATACATATATCCTTCCGGAAATGAAGTTGTGAAGGTAGCAAAGGGTTCCTATATTGTTTTGGACTGCCACGCTATTGGTTTCCCCGAGCCAAATATCATTTGGTCCAAGAATGGCCAGCCTATAAACTCCAGCGATATTATGTGAGAAAAGAGAAACTTTAATATGAAATTTCAATTTATTCAATAGTTTTATTAATACAAACAATCATGTATCATCACGGAGGTGGATGGAGAGAATTGAATTCCCCTTGCCGCAATCATGACATTTTAATAAATATTTGTTAAAAATGTGCTGTTCGATACAACATCAAGAAAATCTCTTGAGAAGTTCTTCGTTCTAAGGTTATGATTGAATTATTGTCATTAAACTGACCATAGATGTCAGCAGACAAGTCGATAAAGAAGAGATTTTATGAAGTGTTGTCATTACTAAAAATGTTAAAATATTTGTGATATATTTTTTTAAATAGCAAAGTTGGTCATATATTTTACACTGCCAAGATAAGGGTTAAGCAGTCAATAAATTATTTAGATCAATCTGACGAAGCCTGTGACAAGTGGAAACCGGTTCGGTCAAAAATAAGCTAGCGGGAAGAGTTTTTATTCAAATCACATTTTGAGGAACTTAAAGGAAAATTGCCAGCTATTTATTTTTATTAATTTATACAAATAACTACATATGAATTTGTTCATTACAAATTTACTTCATATTAATGTTTGTATTAATTTAAAAACTATGTATGTACCTACAACATTGTTATTTACTGCAGATATTTATATTTCAGAATAAACGATTCAGGGCGCTTGAACATCACAAAAGTAAGCAGCGACAACTCTGGAACATTTATTTGTGAAGCCGAAAATTATGCAGGATTTTCCGAGAAGATTTTCTACGTTGTTTTGAATGGTAAAAACCAAATATTTACTTACTCCCACAAAGTGCAAAGAAAACTAAATTAACAGCTCATTCGACCCGTTCGGTCTGCTGCCCAACAAGGTGTAGTTCTACCTTTTATGCCGGTCTTACTTTAACGGTGGGAAAAGCATTGATATTTGATTTTTTAAATGAACATTGTATACCAATCTCTTTATAAAGTTCTCAATAGGTCTATAAATAAATGCATGAAAAACTGTAATACAAGTCTCTATGTATTTTTAATGAAACTGATCTTTATTTTTTAATCACATTCAGGGTTATAAATCATTGCACTTATGATGCTGGTGATTTTTATTATTATTTTTTTTTTAAGAAAGACAAACATTTCCGGGTTACGAATAACCTGACTATATTTTTAAAACTCCTAATGCCATCATAATAAGCGGAAAATGTTACTTGTGCAATGATGGAGGATTTAGCCAGCAGATAAATTAAACCCACGACATCCGGGTGGGAATCCGTCGCGTTTGTCCACTCAGCTACCGACCAATTGTTGACGCATCAATTTTTTTAATATTTGTGATAATTTGAGCCATGAAAAAGAACTGTTTTTTATAACTTCCTTGCGAGGTATTGTTACTCAATACTTTTTGCACTTTGACTAAATCAATAGATCGTTTATGTTTATAAATATTTCCAGAGGTTCCCAATATTCTGCCGAGTGAGCTTCCAGTGAATATACTGCTTTTGGCTGGAGAAGATGAATTCAATATTCCCTGCAGGTCCAGTGGGAATCCGGCTCCTTATATTTCCTGGATGAAAGATGGAAAATACATTCTAAATGGTATGTCTTAATGATATTATATTAACCCCATACAAGAGTTCATTCCCAGTAGTGGGAAAAGTTGTCTGGAGGCATAGAGTTATATACATCTATATCTAAAGTTCTTGACTATGATAGGACAAGTTCTTAGACAAGAATATTAAACCCTTTTACAGATTTACACACCAAAGTTCACGCCGACGGAACTCTGTCTCTAAGACTAGTGACGGAAGAACTGAGCGGCAAGTACACCTGTCAAGCTGCCAACACGGAGGGCTCCATTGAGATTGATTATCACGTACAAGTAGTCGGTAAGTTTATCAAGTTTTATCAGATTTCTAAACACAATTATTTTCGAATTCTACATAAAAAAAACATGCACATATGTGTAAACTCTGTGTTTAGTACTTCAAACTGCTAACTAGAATATTTTTGTTTTTATTTAAGCACCTCCCGCACTTCTGGACTCCGAAGAATGTGAAAAGACCATCATCGCTTTAGAAGGGACCCCCACCTATCTGGAGTGTCCCCTCCAGCCCTCTTTGTTCATGCCAAACATTCAGTGGTACAAGGTAATTTACAGAATATTACAATAAATTATATAACCAACAAATCTTCTGCAATTGTTTTAAGTCATCCGTTCACTATCATTAAGATCATTAAGACTCCGAAGCTCCAACGACCTCCGGGGTAGAAGGATGAGCTACTTGGCTCTGTACCCAAAGGTTGTGGGTTCAAAGTCAGTATCTCTATATTGAAAAGTTACCTAAAAGAATGAGGTTGACTCGAGTTGGCACTTTAGTGAACATTAAACTTCTTCCATCCCTTTTGCATTAAAATTGCTATAATAATAAGACAGCTTAGTATCTCACAATAATAAACCAGGCTAAAGTCTCTATAACCTTCGTTTTTACTGCTACGTCAGTCAATTTTATACAAAATGATGGTAAAAATATTTTATTTTTTATGCGAACACCGCACGAGAGTCCCAACTGTCCAGAGTCAGGGGGACTATGGCATCCCCAATTAGGGTATGTTGTAAGGCTCAAGTAAACAGGGAGGAGAAGGAGACAGGGAAGATAAATTTTGAGAAGTACTTGACTATTCAGATCTGATTACTAAACACGGCTACCACTTAGATTGTGCCGCAATTATGCGTTTATATAATTTTATAGTATGCCTGAAATAACACATACTACCATCATTAAAAGCGTAAAAAGTTGCTTGTGCAATGATGGAGGACTTAGCTAGCAGAGGATTGAACCCGTGATGCCTGGTTGGGAACCCAACACACTTGTCCGCTCAGCTACTAACCGATCTAATGATATCATGTCTAATTTTTCAGAACTCTGACCTGATTGATAACAACGCAAGCACCACCACACTCAAACTCTTGAACGTATCTCGCACTGACGCGTCGGAGTACTCCTGCCTGGCTTCCAACGCCGGTGGCAAGGTTTCCGCCACCTTCAAGCTGGTGGTTCAGTGGCCGCCCACCTTTGTCAGCGGCAACAATGAAGAGTCGGAATACGTCCACTTCCTTGAGGGAGAGCCTATGAAGCTGTCTTGCCACGTTGATGCTAATCCCGCAGCTGACGTAAGCTTTTTGAAAAATATTTTAATTGAAATAGACAATATGACATCTTGTCTAATTATCTGACAGTTCAATTTATTTATTTATTTATAAATTAACGGACTAAAGTCCAATTACAAAAAAAAACATATAAAACACGAAATGGTAAAAAGAGCAACAGAGAAGGAATAGCATATACATAAAAATAAATGAAGCGATGACAAAATAAACATAAGAAAGAACATTCAAGCCATGGCCCAGTCAAAGTTTTGGTAGAGTTGTAAAGAATGACAAAAATCATTTAGACTGCTACCAAAAATTTCAAGACCATGGCTGGAGTTAACAAGTCTTGACATTCTGGACATTGGAGAATTATACCCATAATTAGTATTGTGATGATTGAGGAACAGCAATTCATGTTTCTGAGTCTACGGCAAGGAATGTTGAACTGGATAAGTTGCAACAGAGAAGAGTCAATAAAACAATTAATAATTTTGTAAATAAAAATTAAATCAAAGTCTTTCCTGCGCTTTTCTAATGAAGACATTTTCAATAATTGTTCAATTTCATCATATGAATAATCGCCTCTTTCTCGCCCTAACTCCATGCAATACCGCTTAGTAAATTGATCTTTCAAAGCTCTGTTTCAGCCATTAACCTCTGAATGCCAGATTTCCACAAGATACGATTTCTGTCGTGCCTCGCTAACTGTAATTTCGTAACAACTCGCTTGTGTTTTTGTCAATTATTCTATCTTCTCAGATAATCTGTTTATGTATTTTGTTCAAATTGTATGTTGATGGTATAAGTGTTTTTTCTGGAATAGCTACTTATATTTGACTCATGTCCCTAAAAAATAAATGTGAAGATTTATTTGTCATTTTATTGTATTTTCGTGTGGCTAAATAAATTTCCTTTCAAATAAAAATAAAATTGCATAAAGTTTTTTGTAAATACAAACAGTAATGTCAATTTGAAAAATTTTTTTTTCTGCCACACTGACGTAAACAAACTTCAAATATTTATTACTTGACTTGTACCGAACTTAACGCAATGCAAAACATCTCTAAATCGTTGATGTAATTCAAAAACGCCGAAGAACCATTTGTCAAAATGTTCAGGAGGGAGAAAAAACATTTCCATTTCATGCGATTTTGCTTGCTTCTTTGTATTTACGAGTGCACGTATTTGATAGGTCAATTTCAGAATTTGGATATGCCAATGTATGCGACTTGTGCTGATAACTGAAAGCGCCAAAATAACGTATTTTTAAATGATTGGCTCATACGGAGTATTGGAATTACACCGACGATATATATATTTGTTTTAAAGAAAGACAAACATTCCCCGTTTACGAATAACCTGACAATATTTAAAAAAATCCTACTGCCATAATAATAAGCGGAAGATTTTGCTTATGCAATGATGAAGGATCTAGCTAGCAGAGGAATTGAACCCATGACGCTCGGGTGGGAATCCGACGTGTTTGTCCACTCAGCTACTAACCGGTCAAATGGATTAATCATTTTGTTGACAGTTGATTACAGTTTATTTGAATATGCAAACAACAGGTTTTAAAGGATGAAAACTCATAAAAAGATAATGACGAATGCCCGGTGACTATTGACACCTCCAACACACTAGAGGCTAAGGATACCTATTTTCCTTACAATCTGGATCTTTCCATATTTTAGGTTCAGTGGCTTAGAAACCTAGAGATGATCGGAGACATCTCGCCCGTACTGCGGAGGAACTATGTGAAGAGGCACCACGAAGGAGAACACATGTGCGTGGCCTCCAATCCGCACGGGCAGACCAAGAAAAAATTCACTGTAGACGTTTCAGGTAACCGCAAAAGATTATATTTTCAATATTCAGTAACAGTATGACACTCAGAGGCGTGCACTCTATATAGGCACATTAGCACTGCCTACCCTGCCGTACTCGCATAAAATATGATTTATATTTTATTAAATAATTTCTTGCTTTATAATAAGTTCATGTAATCGCATCGCCGCAAGCGCCCCACTGACCGTCCTACTATAACATGTCAAAAGCAGTAACTACGTATGCCCAAACGCCACCAACGTCATAGTAGATTATTTCAAGTTCACTAGACTACCCACAATACGTATGCTATGAGTTTTATGCGCGTTCAAGTGGCTCGTTTGTGTTAGTGTCTAGGCAGTGCTTTTACAGATCAAATACAATAAAAATCCATGACATCTGTTGGTACCTATATCCATTATCAATTAATCCACTGTTTTTCCCACTACTGATCAAAAACTTAATGCGTGCCACTGGTGACACTCACACTATCTCAGCAGCTTCCTTTTTACTCTCTACTCTCCGCTCTTTGCTCTTTGCTTTTTGGTCTTAACTCTTAAAAGGTACGTAGTGGTAGATAATTAAGTATTGCCCTGGTGAAAGACCACCATTCAGAATCGAAACGTTGCTTGAAATGGTTTTAGCCGTGATTGGTGACCAGATCTACATAGCCAAGTACTTCCCAAACTTCCTCTTCCCATCTCCTTCCCCTCCCCACTACCTTCAACCTTACAACATACCCCAATTGGGGATGCCATAGTCCCACTGGCTCTAGACGGTTGGCAGCAGCTGGGATTCATGTGAAGTATTCACTTTAAAAAAAAAATGATAATGATAAATCTGACCTCTGATAAACATTACTCAACTATTTTAATTTTCCATTTGTATATTATAGCACCTCCTACGATTGATGGACCAGAGACTGTAAATATGGAAGTGAGGTTAGGACAAGCCGTCAGGTTAGATTGCATCAACACTGGATACCCTAAACCTGACATCCAATGGACTGTTAAGTAAGTTATTGTTTTAATTTATTGTTACTAACTGAATCATGAAAAACTCTTCTAAAATGTTTGGAGCAGTACTCTTCTACGGGTATTTCAATGAGAGCTGCTTTTAAGATAGTATGGTATCATCCATAAGAAAAACCGAGAAAAAGGCGTTTAAAAATATGAGGATACAAAAGCATTAATATGCGTAATCGGCATTTGTAAAATGAATATCAGTGTTTTTTTCTGTATGAGAATTATTAAAAATATGTAATTTATCGATGTATTTATTAAAAAAATGTATGCATTTCCTATGTTATCGTACATTTTAATATTTTCGATCTTCATTTTAAGTCAAATATCTGTAATGTGCGTAATAAAAAATTGAATTATCAAAAAACTATTGCATTTAGAGCTTGGATGTTTCCAGCAGATAGAGATCTCGTATTTATCTTTAGGATAACATGTAAAACTCGATTTTGGAAACTTTCTACATTACTACGTCCAATTGATGCAGCTACTTTTTAATAGATTTTATTCGATAATTTTATAAGCAAATGAAGAAAATGAATTGTTTTAAAGAGCTGTCAATGTGGTGATTTATAAAACTGAAACCTTTTCCCTGGGCAAGACACGTGGGAAAAAAAATCCAAACACCAAAGAGGCTTCTATTTAATAAACCTGCCCGACTAAGGGTTGTTGGGACTGTTGGCAGACTTCAACTTACAACTCTGCGAATAATAATGCAAAAAGATTTATTTTTTTTCTTTTCATTAAATGTATTCATGAATAATTTCAGATATGCGCCAGACTGGGACATCATGGGTGATGGCCGAATTCTCAAGACATTCAACGTGTCACACAATTCGGAGGGAAGTTACAAGTGTGTGGCCGAGAACAAGGCGGGTAACGCCAGCAAACACTTTAACCTGTCCATCCTGGAGCAGCCCAGGGTGCCCGTGGTCAAGGTCAATGTCTCCGGCAGTCAGAAGGTCACTGACGCCGCGGGGAATATCGCTTTGAAGGTATGATACTGTTAATATGTGGAGGAATTTCTGTATCATAATTTATTTATTTATGAACTAACGGACTATTGTCTAATTACAATAAAAAATACATAACACAAAATGGGAAAAAAGAGCAACAGAGAAAGAACAGCACAAACGTAATATTAAATGAACAATGTCAAAAAATAGGATGAAATATACATAAGAAAGAGCATTCAAATCAAAGCCAAGGTCAAGTCAAAGTTTTGGTAGAGTCGTAAAGAATGACAAAAATCATTAGACTGCTACCAAAAATTTCAAGACCATGGCTTGAGTTGACAAGTTTCGACATTCTGGACAGTGGAGAATGATACCCACAATTAGTAGAGTGATGATTGAGGAACAGCAATTCATTGTTTCTGAATCTACGGCAAGGAATATTGAACTGGATGAGTTGCAACAAAGTAGGTGAATCTATTATATAATTAATAATTTTGAAAATGCAAATTAAATTAAAGTCTCTCCTCAAAACTTCACAAGAGTGCCTCCATGTGTATATTGTGTGCAACCAGGAGAATTATATCTCCACCTGGATGTACGTAACGGGTTTATTTATATGAGTCTTGAAAGATCAAAATTAAATAAAAGAAAAACCACAGAGACCGGTAACCCTCTACACTAAAAATAGTTTTGAAGAAATAATCCACTCTAAGACAGTTGACTTCAACTGTGAATGAGTGTTCTGCAATTGTCTGTCGTGTCTCTTGCAAGTGCACTAATCAATTACGCTAGTTCCTTCGAGCAGATTCAATTCAAATACCTGTAAAACAGACTCATATACTTCACAAGATACCTAAATTTCTTCTGTGCATTAGAGATAGCAATTATCTGCTAACAACGGATTGTTAATCAGACGAACCACCCTCGTTTGCACAGAGTCAAGCAGATTAATCAATAAGTTTTTTGGGGCTCTAGCTTAAAGGTGGTTCCCAAATTCAATTGTCAGACGTACTTGAGATAGGTACAGGGTTACCGTTAGCGTTACAATTATTTTTTTGGCAGGCCTCCTCATTTTCACTCTATTTCATTTTCATTTTAGGTTGGCTCAAACGTGTCCATAATGTGCGTGGCCTATGGAAGTCCCCCTTTCTCGGTGATGTGGATAAAGAACGGTGTAATCCTGAACAATTCTTCGGAGTCTTTGAATATGACGGAGCTCTATTTTGAAAATCTGCATGCCAGGGATTCTGGAAAATACACCTGCATATCCAAAAACAAAATTGGAACGGAAGAGTTAGACATCTATATTGACGTCCTTGGTAAGTTGGTTTATTCTTAAACATTCCTGTCAATTCTGCAAATTATTATTACGTATAGATCACTAGTAATTATCACCGAGTTTCAACACTTTTTTATTCTTATCAAAAGATATGGAATAATCAATATGACATCTTGTATTATATTATTCTTCAAAATTTATTTTATTTAGTATTTTTTTTCTTATTGTTTTAAAAAGAAAGACAAACATACCCGTGCTACGAATAACCTGACAATATTTGAAAAACTCCTACTACCATCATTATAAGCAGAAAATGTTGCTTGAGTAATGATGGAGGACTTAGCTAGAGCAACAGGAATCGAACCTATGACGCCTGGGTGAGAACCCGACTCATTTGTCCAATAAGCTACTAACCAATGTTTTTTTTTATTAAGGAGAAAACACAGAAACTAATAAATAAACAATATTAAACATAAAGTATAGAGAATTCGCCTACATCCTAACTATTTCTCACAGATTAAATGTTCCGGAAAGTTGTTCAGGACTGCAGCCTGCAGGGTGAAGATTTCTTTGAAAGTAGTCAACCTCCGATAGAAGAGGGCACCAGAAGAAAAAGTCTTATTTTATGACAATTGATATTTCAAACCTCCCAAGCTCATGATGAAAATGAGATACGAGCTGAAAATGGTTGCGTTGACCTAAAAATTCTAAACAGAAATTCTGTGCAATTTTCATGACACCAGAGCTCACCATTTGAAATTTTTTACTCTAGATTATAGTTAAAATTTAAAAAAAAATTGTTCGCAATATTATAATATCCATACACTCCAGTCGTCAAGATTTTTTATTTTTTTTTGAAGAAAGAAACATTCCCGGGTTACGAATAACCTGACAATATTTGAAAAACTCCTACTGCCATCATAATAAGCAGAAGATTTTGCTTGTGCAATGGTGGAGAACTTGGCTAGCAGAGGAATTAAACCCACGACGCCTGGGTGGAAATCCAACGCGTTTTCCACTCAGCTATTAACCGGTCAGACTGTTTTAGAAGTCTTTTAAAGGTTCAAATTTCAAAATCGTCAAATGATAAAATATCTTAGATTCAGTGTCCAAGATTACATTCCAAATTAAAAAGAAAAACAAACTTTCCAGGTTTGCGAATAACCTGACAATATTATATGAGGAATGACGGAGACCTAAGCTGGGCCAAGGATTGAACCCACCACACCTGGGTGAGAACCCGATGCTTTGGACCGCTCAACCAACTAACCGATGGATCATCCATTCTTTGATATCTAACGCCTACCTTTTTTTTCCAGCTCTGCCTGAAATTTTCGACGACAGCACCAACGAGATACGTCTAAGCAACAACAACCGCACCAAAAACCGTTGGAAGACATTTGAAACTCTGGAGCGGCAGACCATCAAGCTGGTTTGCCACGCCCAGGGAAACCCCGTTCCGGACATTTACTGGTTCAAAGACAAGAACTACCTCAGGTTCTACGATGCTAACGTCATGACGGAAGACCACGGTCAAGTGTTACTCATCAAGAAAGTGACGAGAGAACATGCCGGGAATTATACGTGCGTCGCCAGGAATAATATCGGAGAGGACAAGATGAATTATCAAGTCGATGTGTGGGGTGAGTCAATATCGTATATGTATTTATTTTATTGAAATTCTTCCAGCACCCCAAGATTTATAATTTTAATTTTTTTAAATATATATATTTTACATATTCGTAAAAAGCATTTACTTTGTGGCTTGCCATATTTATAAATAAAACACATAAACTTTGTTTATAACAACTTTATTATTTTATATCCGTCTACCGGTTTCGAAAGTACCCTTTCATCATCAGGACAATATCAAAATTTAAAATTTTAATATTAAATAAATAAGGACAATATTAAAATTTTAATATTGTCCTGATGATGAAAAGGGTACTTTCGAAACCGGTAGACGTGATATTAAATAATAAAGTGGTTATAAACAAAAGTTTATGTGTTTTATTTATAAATATACTTTTTTTTAAAGAAAGACAAACATTCCCTGGTTATGAATAACCTGAAAATATTTTAAAAACTCCTACTACCTTCATAATAAGCGGAAAATGTTGCTTGTGCAATGATAGAGGACTTAGTTAGCAGAGGAATTGAACCCACAACCCCTGGGTGGGAATCCGACACGTTTGTCCACTCAGCTATCAACCGGTCAAATGGATGAATTATTTTGTTGACTAGTGATTACATTTCATTTAAATATACGAACGACAGGTTTTAAAGGATAAAAACTCATAAAAAGAAAATGATGAATGCCCGGTGACTATTGGCACCTCCGGCACACTAAAGGTTAAAGATACGGAATAGCTAGGCAGAGGAATTGAAACCACGACGCCCGGGTGAGAATCCGACGCGTTTGTCCACTCAGCTACCGACCGGTAAAAATTGATATTTCAGTTTTCTTTTAATTGTTTCATCGTTTGCTTTTCCCAGCTTCATTCCAGTTGCCATACTATTTTTGTTGTTGTTGTTGGTATGGACTAGGCAACTCATGGCACTATAAATAGATATATCAAGATAGATTAATCGGTGTTAGAGTTTGTTCACCAGAGTGATTCTGAGAGTATCTATGGTACCACTCTGAAGCGTGTCGCAAATTCACCATATACTATTTTATTTTACTTGTATGTGAATTTGCCGGGATTCGAACTTGCGACCATTGGATTCGAAAACAAGCAGCTTATCTGCTTGGCCACGGAAGTTCATCAAATTCATTGTTTCTCCAAGAAAATCTACTCTTGTTGTGAAACCACTCTTCATAGAGTTCATTGAAATGGCCACCCATAGGTAGTTTGACGGTTTATGCAGTCACATTATTATTTGTTACTAAAAGTGAAAACATATGTTTTTAGTTAATTTATTAATCAAATATTTAAATAATATTAAAAATCTAAAACACAAATATGAAACAGAAAAAAGCTAGAAACTAAAAAGAACAATGGTCATGACCGAAACTCGAACTACCAATCAAGGCAACAAGACCTCATTAGAAAGCGGCATTTTTAAACAATCTCATACTTCTATTGAAAATTAATTAATATTTCAATTTCTTCTGATTTTAGGCTGCCATCTCCCGGATAGAGTACAGGTTCCGAGTTTGAGTCTCAGAGTCATATTAGTGTTTTAAATTATGAATATTATGTAAATGTTTAATAATAAATAAGCATTAATGCTTTAAAGTTAATTCCAAATTTAAAATTTATTAATCATTTTTTGTACCTTCCCAGTCAGCCCCTATGTGGAGCAGCAGAAAGATGGTGGCATCTCTTTTGTGGCCAAGCAGGGACAGAGTATCCACCTGGAGTGCCCCATCACTTCCAACCCCAAACCCGCCATTCGGTGGTTGAAGCACCCCTACTTTGACATTGGACGAGAAAAATTCCCTCATATACAAACCCGGGATGCTAATAGTACGCTTGTGAGTATTATTGTTTTTTTTTTTTGATAATATTTTCTTTGTAGAAGAGGTCCTAAGGTTTTGCTCAGGGCCTATGCCATCTTTGGCGATGTTGTGCAGAGGGTCTGCTTAAGGAAAAAAAGGATTGAACCTGAGTCTTGAAGCGATAAAAGGGAGACAACACAAAAGTCGGCATGTCATTCCACAGCCAAACTATTTTCCACAAAGCAAACTCAAAACGGCAACCGCTTTTATTGACTTAAAAGCAAGATGTGACACTGTCTGGCGAAAAGCTCTACTCATTAAATCTTTGATCACAGATCACACCATGAAAGTTCACATAGGTGCTCAGAAAAGTAGGATTTATAAAATAGAAAATGAACTCCCACAGGGGTCAGTACTTGCTTTTATTCTTGAAAAGCTTAACAAATGCCACTGAAAAATGCCCCGACCGGTTTCAGTTTCCCGTTTCAGCTTCCCAAAAAAAAATTGCTTCTGATTTACTTATATTTGCAGGTGATCAATAACGTGACAGCGGCCGACAATGGCAACTATTCCTGCATCGGCACCAACATGGTGGGCACCTTGGAGATGCTGTTCAACGTGGAGGTGGTAGAGGCGCCTCGCATCCTCGAGGAGCAGGACAAGAAGGGGGCGCAGCAGGCTCCAGGGACGCTGGTGGCCAAGATCCGGAGGGGCTTCCAGCTGGCCTGTAATGCGGTCGCGCACCCTGAACCTGAGATCTTTTGGTACAAGGTAAATTAGAAGGCCAATGTCTGCTTAAAGCTCAGATGATTTATTAAGAGTAATGTTTAATTCTCAAACAACGACTACATAACCTAGGAAATCAAAATGGGCTTATACATAATTGATATTTTTCACTCAACACATTGTTTTAAATTCAAATCTGAACTAGCTTTTACGTGAATATTTTCGGTAGACGATGAGTAAATAACTCAATATTTATTTTACTTGATCGGTTCAAATCTATTTGGAAAAAAAAAAGCTGAGGAAAGACAAAAGTAGACTGAATGTGTGTATTCCTGAGATCGTATTTTATATGTGGAAATTCTCTGTTAAACAGAGAAACTAGTTTCGGGAAGACATATCGTCGCTGGAAAGCCAAATGGGCTTAAGCGACACTTTGGTTGAAAATGAATTAAATATGCAGTTTTGGTCAGTTTTTTTTCTGCATCGAAAGCTCTGACTCTCGTTTGATTCTGAAGACTTTTGTGGCCCTTCAGCCATCTAAAATACAGTATATTTACCATTTGAGAGAAGGCTTGACTCAAGCGACACAAGTTTAGGACGTTTTCAACTTTTTGTCGCTCATTGAGTTACCTGATTAACTTTTTTTGAGAGAGCATTGAGTTACCTGAGTTAACTTTTTTTTTGAAATTCCAACCAGGTGCTGAAGATTTTTATTGTAAAACAATCAAAAAACTTTTAAGTGCTCTGGTGTAAACTTCCCAAAATGGCGCTTCAGCCCTTTTGCCTTTCCGGCAACGATATGACATGCAAGTGGATGAAATATGAAATGCAATTAAAGGAAAACGTGACATAATCAAGTGAATCAAATACTTAAGTCAGTTCATGCCCGAGTGAGTATGTATCAGATAATATATGAATATAAATGAAGCAAAGAGTGTGGGCCATACCATCCCCTCTACTTACCTTACTTTGAAATGATTGATGGTAAGTAAGTTAAATTATCTTCTTCCGTGCATTCTTAAAACTAGTCTCAGTATTTTTGAGCAGTTTTCACTTGTATTTTAGGATGGCTTCCGTTTACACAATTCGTATGGTGCGGACTCTCTCCACATATCAAAGGATGGACGCTTCCTCAATGTGGTGGACGCCAGTTTGGGCAACGCTGGTAAATACGTCTGCAACGCCCACAACAAGGTGGGGGAAGTTCAAAAGGAGTTCCACGTCAAGGTTTTGGGTAGGTACCTAATACGTACATATTCTTTCTGTTGTTAAAACTGAATTTAACATGAAAAATGATACATACATACTTATATTCGTATTATAACATTATGTGAATACCTCACCACTAACTGTCCAGAGCCAGTAAAAATGGGGTATTCCTAATTGGGGTATGTTGTGAGGCTGAAGGGAACGGGTGGGGGAAGAAGAAGGGGAAGGGGAAGAATGGGAAGTGACAAAGGTACCTGACTATTCAGACGTGGTCACCAAACACAGCTGAAGCCATTTATAGCAACGATTCTGATTGCTGGTCTTTTACCAGGGTGATACTGAGAGTATTTACCACTCTAGAGCGTGCAAAAACTGTGCTTAAGAAATTAAAAATTATTTACGCACACGGAGTTAAACCCGCCACCTCCGGATTCATAGTCGATGATCTTAACTGCTCGACCAAAGAGGTCATCAAGTACGCAACTAAGTCTTTTTTTTATGTTTAATCATTTCCCAGTTTATCATTTCTTTAGTTTTTTTTTGTTATTCTGATTCTACCTCCTGACTTTTTGATCTCAAATATTAACATTGACGTAAACATATATATAGAAATTTTTTACTTTCTCATCTAGACTGACCTTCTGGCCAGACTTACCTTTTAGCACTGAGTGAACTGAATCGTTTGACTTGATCTCTCCCACAGTTCCCGCGGAGTGGGGCACGTGGAGCCAGTGGAGCGACTGCAACGCATCGTGCGGTTCAGGGTTCAGCATACGGAGAAGAGAGTGCCAGTTCCACGGAGATCTGGAAGCTCTCAGCGGATTCTCATCTCGACAAGTCTCCGATGAAAGTAACTCTGGTAAGGAAAATCTGGTGAATTTGGCAATAGAAACAGTACACAATATTTTGTGAAAAATTATATTACATTGGAAAAATCTTTTTTTTTAATCACAATCTATTTTATGCAATTAGTAGTTATTTTTCTTCTGTTTCCCTCTCTTATTCGAGGTCGACAATCTTCACGCTGCTGGTTGAATCTCGAACAACTCTGTGAAACTACACTTCTACTAGTCACGTAGATTACGAATCCGTGAAGTGCGACGTCTTCTTCTGCTTTGTCTTTCATTAATCATCTTCTGGTATACTTGCTATCTCAGAGCAATAATATACAGGAGGGATAGCTTTGCGAGACAGTGTAGTCAGGATTGTTGATTTTTTCCTGACTCGGACGTGGTTAGGGTTTTCATGGACACACCTTTTTACATCCATTCATAGCACATGTTGACATAATGTTTCGTTTATTTGTATAACCACTTTTTCACAGTATTGTTATCAACAAAAATATAGGATATAACAAATATAAGTTATGTCGCATAACAAAACGTAGTGGGTGGAGTCACTGGAGACGCAGGAGACAGAAAACATGCTTACATACCTAAAGGTGGTGCGATATCATGTGACAACTTGTCTTGTCTCTTTCTCTCTCTCAGTTTACGACGTAAAAACCCGGAGAAAGGGATTTATCGTAAATTTGTGTAGGTTGGGTAAAAATATTTACCTCTCACTATATATATTCTTACTCTAAGCTTGCTCTAGTAGATTGTATTAAATAAACTATTTTCCGTTGTGGTTTCCAGATCAACCCATGAATGACGAGAAAGAAACAAAAATTAGTAATGAAAGTAAAAATGTTAATAAAACAAACAAAAAACTTTCCGAAGACTTGTTGGATAAAAGTGCCTGCAGAGGAAATGACACCGACCACAGGGAATGTTTCATTCTCCCTTGTAAAGTAAGTTCCGCAAGATCTGTTTGTCTGACACAAGAAAAACTTTCTAATGGTGGAGCTTTGTCAATGGGACCGTTTTCAGCTCAGAATACATATTCATTTTACAATTCATAACATATTTTTCAATTTATCACTAAGAAAAAAAAAAAAGTTAATTTGTCTAGTAGTCAAATATTATGTATATTTCCTGTAAACTCATAAAATTTATCATTATTCTTTAATCACCTTCTCAGTTGACGTTTTGCCTCTTTCAATTCATATTATCAGTCTCTTTCTCTCTGTTCCTTTGATATAATTTGAATGTTATTCTATTGTTTTCTCATTGTTCTGTTATTTCATTTTATATTTTGTTCTCCCTCTGTATGTATATATAACCGCACACTTTGTATTTTTTGTTTAGTTTAATTTTGTACCCTTATGATGTTTAGGCTAAGCGAAACTGGTCGGTCATAAAAATTAAAATAATGTCCGTGGTCGTATACAAAGTTATTTTTTCATTTCTTTAAATTAATAAAACTTGTGCGATGCCGGGTACATAGGAAGTTCTTACATTTAATTTATTTCTTATCTATCTGTGAAAAAGTATTTTTGTACACTTTCTCACTCAGCTATTTAATCAAAAATCCACCTTTCGACTATTCCAGGTAGACGGGGGCTGGAGTGCTTGGGGCTCCTGGACCTCCTGCTCAGTGGTGTGTGGCGCTGGCACCCGGCGCCGATACCGCAGCTGCTCCAGTCCCCGAACGCAGCACGGCGGCACCCCATGCGTTGGGGCCGACGCTCAGCAAGAGCCCTGCCAGGGGCTCAACTGCTCCCGCTGGTAAGTTATACTTCATACATAAAAACTGATTAATTGGGTCTTTGTTTCTCGAAAGTAGAAGCAGGAGCCAGCTACTAACGGCAATTTCAAATGGAAGATGTCCAGTTGGCCGCCCCAGACAAAGCTGAAGAAAGCAACACTAGAAGTGGAGCGAGAAGAGGCTGGGTCTGCTGTAGTAGTCCAGGGCAGGAACACTTAGAGGCGCCTTGTCGAAGTGTCGAATAGGACAAAAGGAAGAAGATGAGATGACCAAATAACATATAGTTATATAACATAAGTCTTTTGTAAATGTACACAAATGATATAAGTATTTTTTCTGATATTTGTAGAAATGTCTGTGAGAATCAACACATGTACATGGCCTGTTCAAAAGAAAAGGTGAATTTTGAATTTTCGCGGGCTGTGTACATTCGATTATTGATTTTTTTGTTGTTATTTTGGTACACATATGTTTATCATATGTTAGCATTATCAGCCATTTTGGATTAGTGGTTTGGTATATTAAACAACCCTCACTTCACCAAAAATGAAAACCTCATTCCTTTAAATCTAAATATTTATCCTCTTAATCCTGAAGGGCTCCATCTGTCTTTGAAAATTATTATTATTAAATCGATTCTTAGGCAATCTGTATAGATCCTGGAAGCACTCAGGCCCTAAGGCCTATGCCCATTGTGCTGTATCCCATGCCCCACTGTTGGCAATAAACAGTAGCAGTAGTTTATGACATAAACCGAGGTTATCATTGGGTGTGGAAGTGTGGCCGGGTTCCACAATATGACTTTTGTATGTGTTTCTTTTTTATCTTAACATTTCCTGCACTATTGGTGCTCTCCACTCTCAAGAGCTCCAACTTCAACGTGTCTCCTGAGTTGGCGGTGAAGATTAATAGTACTACTATCTTCCTCGATAACTTTCTATTCACGGCTGAGTCGGAATTTGAACCGTCTATTGGGCATTGTGAAAATTTAATCTTTCTCGACTTTTTTTAGGTTGTCATGGTCTGCATGGGGCGAATGCAGCGTCACCTGTGGCAAGGGGCTGCAGATGCGCTCCAGGAAGTGTGATGGACCCTCGGACTCTTGTCTGGGACTTGATAAAGAAACCAGAACATGCTTATTGCCCAGTTGTCCAGGTATTGCAATTCTTTGATTTATTTTAACGTAGCTTCAATTTAGAGTGTTGGTCTTCTGCCTAAGAGATACTGAAAGCATTTTCCACTCTGGATAAGGGAGGGGTTTGCAAAAATATAATTTGGGCAAATTCATTTCTCCATCCCTCCACCCATTCCTTTTGCCTCCCACAGTGCCTTAATATTGGGGGTGCCAATAATAAAAATACTTGGATGATTTGTATAGCGCCGCTTTTGTGAAAAATCATCTCAAGGGCGCCAAGCTCTCTTTTTTGGTATTCACATATCAATAAAAGATATATTATACCGACTACCATGCTCTTGTCTTTTTTATGTACATATTTATTAGGATACCAAATGTTTAAGCCTGAAGAATCAATAAATCGAGGGTTTATTTATTATATATAATCGAGGGCTGTCGCCCAATACACTTAGTATCGCCCATATCAATCTAAATAGCCAGGTGCATCCCATCCTTCCTCTTCCTCTCCCCCACTTCCTTCAACCTCGCAAAATTCACGAAAAAGTCATAGTTCCACTTGCTCCAGGTAGTTGGAACTCTTGACGGTACCAAATATTTATTTTGGATTATTGCCTCCTCGGTCTTAAATAATGAATCTGCCTGATTAATTTAGTGAAGCCCGTATGGGGGGAATGGAGTGACTGGAGCCCCTGCTCAGCCACTTGTGGAACTGGACAGCGCAGGAGGTGGCGGGAGTGTCGAGGGGTAGGGGCTGGTGGAACCGGATGCAGCGGAGGAAATCTTCAAGTGAGTCTTTTAAAATGTTATAGTATAATTGGTTATTTTTATATAGTGTTTGTACAACATGGGCCCCACAAAAAGACTGCGTTGCATAATAATATATTATTTCATAATAGATAAACAAATTTTGGATCAAAATCATCTTCGTTACAGTGTGAACATAATGCAAAAACCCTTGTATTTCATTTGTAAATTCTTTAATATTTTTTCTGGAATGTTTCTTTCAATGTGTAAAATATGTCGACTGTGTTTAGGTGAAAGGCGTTATTCCACATTTTTTTGCAAGGAATTTAGGCCTTAGTGGTAACATAATGGTCATCTTGTTATGCTTGACACCTGATCATAATTTGGTCAAATGCTGAAACGGGTCGAGAATCTGTGGCTTCAAATAATCGACGATTATTTGAAGTGGTAACAGTAAAAAATTCATAATGACGCTAATTATCGATTTGCGACAGTGTAAAATGTGGCAGCTGTTCAAACCACTAGGCCTAAGTTTGCTTGCAAAAAAGTGTGGAATAACGCCTTTTGCCTAAACACAGTCGATATGAACTCCTGAGATAGGCAAGCATCTTTGAAAATTGTTAGAGAGAAGGGGTAGATAAAAGATTCAACGCCCTATAACGCCCTTATGTATATTTTGGTCAATAAATTCATGGTTTCAGCACTCTTTAACTATCCAGAATCAAATTTACTGCACATATAAATGTCTATTTCAAGTGTAAAAGAAATGGTTTTTGGACTGACTATTATTTAGAGTTTATAAATATTTTTTCAATATTTAATTAAATATTTATGCTTTTCTCTAGATTGAAAAATGCCTGGACATCCACAACTCTTGTAATAAGTACATTGAGGGAATTAACGAAATCTACGGAAGAAACATTAACAAGAGAAATAAGGCTTTACTGAACATTTCTGGGAAACTGAACGGTTTCAACCTGACGTCTAAATTCGTTGAGGCAGACATATTGGAGAAAAATGGTCGAAAATATGTTCAGACAGCCTTGAATGATGTACTTTCCAAAAAGGTAAACGTCCTAATTATGCTAATTCTTTTTATCAAATAATAATGGTGATGTGGTTTGGTGGCTTCCACCAACAGGATTCTTGCTTTGTAAAAGGTTTTTTTTCAAATCTTACCACGAAATAGACAGTAATGAACTTCAATCCAAAAAGTAAAAGATTTGTCTGTTTGTATGTCCTAGTAAATGCCCTTAATAATAATAATAATAATAATTGGTTGATTTATATAGCGCCGTTTTCGTGACAGAGATATCACCTCAAGGGCGCTTAAGCTCTGGCGTCATGTCGAAAGTAAGACAGGATACCATATTGTTTGTTTAATTTTTTTTAATTCATATCTCGGGCAAATCTGGGTAATAAAACTACTTACTTCTTGTAGCTGATATTCCTTGATTGTACAAATTTACAATTACAAACCTTTATAATTTTGACTGGGCCTTCGTCACCTTCTTGAAAAAGACATCTTCAGACCAAGTCTGAAATAAGTGAATAAGTCAGTTTTTTAATCATAAATACATATTGACGCTGGAAAGGCAAAAGGCTTAAGCCACACTTTGGCCAAAAATCAGTTGAATATGCAGTTTTAATCAGATTTTTGTCTGCTCTGACTCTCGTTTGATTCTAAAGACTTTTGTGGCGCTTCACCCATCTAAAATATATATGTACCATTTGGGAGAAGGCTTGACTCAAACAACACAAGTTTGGGACTTTTTTTAGCTTTTTGTCTAACTAACTAAGTTAACTAGTGACATAAAAACAATATTTCTGTGTTTTGTTTTATTTAAGTCAATACTTATTTGTTTTCCAGGATGATTATCTGCCCTTTATGAGTTTTATGATATCGCCCACCAAACTGGAGGAGAGCAAGGAGAGGAGTTATCCTAATAATCCCCTGGCCAGCAGCAGGCTGAGGATGTTATCGTCTTCCTATGAAGATGAAGATGATGACTCTCAAATACAATTTGCCACTGGTGCGATTATTTCTGCAATATCAATGGACAACATGAAATGATTTTTTAAATTACATTAATTCTGTTCCCCCGTATGATTATTATTGCCATTCATCAATCTATCTGTCATGCCGCAACGTCTGTGGCCGAGCAGTTAAGATCCTTGGCTATGAATCAGGAGGTTGTAGGTTGCAAGCCAGGCATTCGGATTAATTTACGAGTATTTGTAAAAAGCATTTACTTTGTGGCTTGCCATATTTATAAATAAAACAGATAAACTTTGTTTATAACCACTTTTATTATTCAATATTATGTCGACCGGTTTCGGAAGCACCCTTCCATCATCAGGACAATATTATAATTAACCTAAAATACAAAATACTGATGATTTAATAAAACAAATTTGTAACTTTATTCCACTTTTATTATTTTGACTGGACCGGTTTCAGCCTATGACGGCCATCTTCAGACTAGTACAAATGTTTGTTAACCTACGGCTTATATACTATTTTTGGGGGTGTCAACTGTAACCCATCTTAAATATCAAATAAAATAAATAAATATTCCAGATAGATATATAAAATAGTAATACCAATAAATTAAAAGTAACTTTTACCCTGTAACTATTAAAATCATGCAACAATACTGATGAATATAATTAAAGTAAAATCATTGTTTACTACCCCTAACATCCCCAAAAATAGTATATAAGCCGTAGGTTAACAAACATTTGTACTAGTCTGAAGATGGCCGTCATAGGCTGAAACCGGTCCAGTCAAAATAATAAAAGTGGAATAAAGTTACAAATTTGTTTTATTAAATCATTAAAATGGAATTCCACCACGAATTAACAGTTTCAAAATTAGAAATAACAAAATACTGAGATATATATATACATATTTAGGAGTTGGAATGGGAATAAACATAAATAATTCCAGTAAGCCGCTCTGTTATACCCATAATCCCCTCAATTACCCCTTTTCCTTCCCATTCTAACTCCTAAATATGTATATATATCTCAGTATTTTGTATTTTAGGTTAATTTGAATATTGTCCTGATAATGGAAGGGTGCTTCTGAAACCGGTCGACATAATATTGAATAATAAAAGTGGTTATAAACAAAGTTTATCTGTTTTATTCATAATTTATGAATCTTATTTTACATATTCTTTGAATAAAACGATTGGGGATGCCATAGTTCCACTAGATCCAGACAATTTGGAGCCGCTAAGACTTTTGTGCGGTATTTATACAAAGCATAGACATTCATTATATTTATCAATGCCATCTAAAGAACAAATACATAAACGGGGGGCGTGTAAAACATCGAAATATATAATATGTAATGTGTTTCTACCTTATTACACATGTTTGCAAATACAATATTATCATAATGTGAAATATTTTCGCTCTTTTTTTTGTAACTCACTAAAACATATTTTGCCCAATAGCTTTCAATTCCAAAAACAATCTGTTTGAATCAACATACATGTTCGTAATGATAATATTTGAAAATCACAGTGCGTATTTATCAAAAAACGTGAACTATGTTTGTCTTTTTTTTTACTATATAAAAATATATGAAGAGCCCCACGACAATATCTTGCAAATTATTTTTTTTTAAATTCTGTACCTTTATATCACTGTCCTTTTGTACTGTTGATTTCAGGAGAGCAGATTCACTTCTATCACAGAAATAAGGGAGTTTCAGAATCCGGAGAGATGTTGGTGGACATCATTATTGACGGAGACATTCCAGATTACAACAATAATGAAAAGTCTGGAGTTCCAGCTATGCTGTAAGTATTCTACTTACCTACACAATCTTACCTACTATCGGCAATCAAATTTGTTCCAATTTATATTATGTACATTAACCTCGGGAATGCTGGATTCTCGCCAGGTAAAATTTCCGTCGTATCTTGCTGACTGTAATTTCGTAATAACTCACTTGTGTTTTACAGATTGATGTTTTTTTCAATCGTGCTATCTTCTCAGATAATGTAGTTATGTATTTTTTTGTTTATTTTTTTATAAACTAACGGACTATTGTCCAATTACAAAAAAAAATCATAACACAAAACGGTAAAAAATAATAACAGCGAAAGAACAGCACATACATAATATTATAATGCAGCAATGACAAAAAAATGGTAAAATATACATAAGAAAAAAACATTCAAATCAAAGCCAAGGTCAAGTAAAAGTTTTGGTAGAGTTGTAAAGAATGATAAAAATCATTTAAACTGGTACCAAATTTTCAAGACCATGGCTTGAGTTAACAAATACGACAAAGAAAGTGAGTCAATTACACATTTTTTCAAAATTGTATGTTAAATAAAACGAAATTTCATGACGCCATAGCTCAGTGTTGAAGGGTTTTCGCTACTTTAGAAAAACAGATTTCGACTTTAAAGTTGAGATATTCGAAAAGGTCGATTTTACCAACAGACCAATTTCTTTTCTGTCTTATTTTGCAGACTTTTTTTACACTTTGCTGTTGTTTAGCTGCTTTAAATCACGAACCTGAGTTATGAATTTGAACTAAAGCAAACGGGAAAAGCATTCCACAGCTTGACAGACTTATTTTTTTTATATTCATAAAATCTATACTATTGACGCCTCCGACTACAAAGTTAAATATGTCAAGCTGTAGATTTATTTTATTCGGGACCCTGAATACCACTGTAAAGATTATTTGAATTCCTAACCTAACTTTATTTTCAGTGTTGCCGATAGTAGAGACGGAAGAAGACCGCCTGCAACCGTTTTGACAGTCAACACATGCAGTGAAGGTTACGAATACAACGAGAAAACCAAACAGTGTCAAGGTGCCAAAGTTATTATTATTTGATAGAGTAATTACACCAATTATGATAGTTATATTTCTGCAAATTAAATTGCTGAATCGGCATGGCAAAAATCGTATTGCACGAAAATACTCCTTTTCTGAACAGGAATATATACATCAACCACTAACCAATCTCAATTTATTTTCTAACCCTACATTTTTTTTCCTCCTAAACTGTCTTTTCTCACCAATATTCAAACTCTCAACACATTCAAATGTGAATGAAATTTGTACAATTGTAGGCATAAGGACATATATTTATGCCCGTTTTTATTGCAGATACAAACGAGTGTGAATCAGCCAGCAATGGGTGCCACTCCACTCAGATGTGTGAAAACCTCCCGGGCAGCTATCGTTGCCTCTGTCAACACGGCTACATGTCTATTGGAATAGGACAACGCTGCCTAGGTATGTACTACTAGTGTTCTAATTTAATATAAAATTGGCATACTGGTAACACAATAATTAATTTTAAATAATGCCAATAATCTAAAACAAATATGAAACAGAAAAAAGCCAGAAACTAAAAAGAACAATGGTCATGACCGAAACACGACCAATGTTCTTTTTAGTTTGTAACTTTTTTCTGTTTCATATTTGTGTTTTAGATTATTGATATTATTTAAATATTTAATAATAAATAAGCATTAATGCTTTAAAATTAATTCCAGTTTTAACAATAATTAGTGTTTGAAATTTTGAAAAACTCGGTAAGCGGTTTAATAAAGATGGATTAATTTTCAGATGTAAATGAATGCCTACAAAACACGGATGGGTGTTCCCATGAGTGCGTGAACACGGCAGGCAGCTACTACTGCACTTGTCCTCGTGGCTTTAAGCTGACTGGCGACAGTAAGACTTGCGTCCAAGGTAAAAATACTAAACATCTTTAATTTTTAACCAAACAATACTTAAATATAACAACCGTTATCAAATATCGTCTTTGTGTTGAAGTTGGGCGTCCTACAGTCTGAACTTCTTCCTACCATTTGTTTTTTTTATTTTTTATTTTAACCCCACAGAAGAGTTCCGGAAATTAGCCAAGAGTCCCATGAGAGTACCCACTCATTTTTTTTGTTTTATGTTACAGAAGATTTACAGAAATGGCTTCAAGGCTTTGAAGAGCCTGTTGAACCACCTCCAATAATATCTCGTCTCTCAACTCACAGCTCTCTCAAACTGAAATTAGAGAGCAAAGAAGGAATCGTCCCTAGCTCCACCGAAGGCCATCAGGAAAACATACTTCTGACGAGAATCTCCCCGACAAGAGATAAATCCAAGCCATATCAGCGAAAATCCAGACCACATAAATACCACGCCAGAGACGATTACGGAGTTCTTTCTCCCGAAGATGAATACACGGATTATAGTGACGGTAAAGGCAGACCGAGAATCTCCAAGCAGTCCAAATGGAGCCAGCCTCTGACATCCGCCACAGACGATGAGAAAGACACATATGATACGCAAGAAAAGAAAAAGAATGCAACGGAACACACGAAAAGCAGAATCATCAAATCCAAATTGGACTCATTTTTTGATTTGAAGAATCAAAGCTCCGGAAAGCGGCAAAAGATGGCAGTCAACAACGAAAAGGATAATCTGGAACGCAGTACACAAAGTTCTAAAAAGGATCCTAAAGGATTGAATATTGAAAATGGAAAGAGAGGCAAGAAAGTTGAGAAGATTTACAGTCAGGAAAATTCATATGAAGATGAAGATGAGTCCTACGAGGATGAGGATAGTTATACCAAGTTGTTTGACGACAGCTGTCCGGAAGGATTTCATTTTGATAACAAAAAGTGTAATGGTATGTTTAATTATTTATTCTCCTCAATTTTTTTGATTTACCATCAATGCCTCGCATAACGTGGAAAAAAATAAAGCTAAACTGATATTGACCTTCATTTTGGTGACGTTTTATTTTGGCAGTTCATACATATTCATACTCGGAGTTGAGTGAACCCTAAACGAGGTGTTTGCCATCCAAGGGTGTGAATGTTCAAAATAAGTTTAAATTTTTCAGGGAAGAATGAAATCACTGTAACTGCACAATCAACATAACCTCGTACAGACCTGGCAGCGTATTACTCATAGTGTGAAGATTTCACTCAATAATTTTTTAAATCGATATTCCACATGTTGATAAAACCTATGGTGTATGTATTTACTTTCCAGATATCGATGAGTGCGCTATGAACATGAATTTGTGCAATGGAGTGATTAGCATGTGTATTAATACACGTGGATCGTACCTGTGCGTCCCGACACCATGCCCGGAAACATATCAGAGAACTTTCAACGGGTATGTACATATAAATATATACATAATGTAAAAAACAATGTTTTTCACTTTTTAAAAATACCTGTTCAAATGTGTTTTTTTTTTTTAATTTAAAAGGTTTTTTTATATTTCCACAGATCTTGCGAGCAGAGATGTGACACACGGGATGCTGTATGCTCGGAAGGAGCAGCTCTCCGCCAAAGCATTATTTTCATCCTCTTTCCAACTTCTGTTGTCGAAACTCCCGTACCTGGGACCATTCTTTACCTCAACTATGGCGGCCGACAGAATTACACCACATACAAAGTGGAAAGGCAACCTCAAGGTGAGATATTAATCCTTTTGGTCTCAACCATTGAAATCATATGAAAGCTGTTTAAGAGTAATCTTTCACTAATTGTTTTATTTGGATGCTAAAAGGTTCCTCTAATGGACTTTCTTTGTTTTACGGTATTTCTTATGTCATTGTCTTTTAGATAATACATCAATGTTTGATTGATAAATCGACGCTGCACGGCATTAAGAACAGTCCAGGTTAGTCAATATATTGGCTTTCTGAGGCTGAGAGGTTTGTTAATAAACCATACGCCAAGTAATTTTTGTAAAATGGCATATTTTGCACGGTAAAAATCTTTGAATTTATGTTTTGTGTTAAATTGTTATTATTTGTTTGGTAAACTGTTCATATGGTTATCGAATTAAATAAAGCCATTTTAAGAATTAGTTCGATTCTGAATGGTGATATCTTATCAGGGCGATCCTGGGAGTATCTCTCGCTCTGGAATGAGGTAACCATGCTAAATTCTTTATGTGAAAAAACTCATAATTTTTTTTGTATTTCCTCACTTGGGTTTTGAATCCGCCACCTCTAAGCCCAGAGCCAAAGTGTGTGACTATAATTTTACTCAAACTGAAATTTTTGTATAAATAAAAGGTTACTTTTATAATTAATATATTCGACTAAGCTTAAAATTTGTTTTTTTTATTAGGTGAGACATTCTACGTAGAAACTGATGATAAGATGGGAATTCTCAACACTCTGATGAAACCTTCCCTAAAAAGGATTAACAGGTATTTTTCAATCAAATTAACATGTTATAGATACGTTTTCGATACAGGGTATTTTTTTAATAAAGTAGCTATAAGGATTAATAATAACAAAGAATCATTTATGTACAAATATAGTAGAATTTATGAGAGATCCGCTGTAAGCCATTGCATGCACATTGTATGTGGCAGCTTGATTTGTTTAACAAATATGCTTAACAGTGACAATTTATAAATCAAAATCTTTTATTCGATACAGTAAAAAGTACAATTCAGAAAAAACATACATTCTTCAATTTCTATGTGTATTTTACTGTAAGAATTCGAATTTTCCATGATGAATATTCTTTGTCTATTATTAACAACGGCCCTCTGCTAGGTTTGACTATAGCTATTCATATATTTATTTTATACTAGAATATAGCTAAATAGCTCAACAATTGTTCTTACTTCTAGTACTATTAATAATATTCTCTTCATGGCCAGGAAGTCATGACATTTAGTCATAAAATACATACATTGGATTAACCTGACAATAAATTAAACAGATTTCTTTTCAATTTCAGGATAATTATCAGCAGTAGAGGTTATGACGAAAAAGAGACCAAACTTTTATACTTCACAAAATTTATTATTTACCTCTACATTTGGGAATAAAATTTTAACCTTACTTTATATCATAAATATTATAATAATTGTGTGATGGATTTACTAATATTTTTATATTAATTTATGTACCCACTACTCTCTACACTAAGTATGTAAAATAATAATTAATATATTCTTTCAGTAAAATTATTCACCTTTATTTACTAGAATGCTCTCATCCACGAACACCCACGTTCACAGGATGACACAAATTCGAGCTTATAGTACCTAACTTATAATTTTCAATTATTAATGCATAACTTTATTCTAATCAAGTGAAAAAATAAAATTATAGTCAATCACTCTCCAAGTTGGAGCAAATATTTAAATTAAACTAAACTATATATTATTATCACAACACTAGTTTAACTAGTGAGAAAATAGAAATCAAATGGTACATAAAAATATAATCATAAAATTAATATTTTTCTTAATTTTTTTTAAAGAAAAATTAACCATCTTTAAAAAATAGATTTAAAATGACAAAATAGTATAATCTTCTTATTGTGTGGTATGACCTACACGGGAAAGATTTTGGATTATGATGACTGCATCTCAACAAACCTTGGGCGAGAGATTGTAACAATCTTCCACCCCTCATGTGCTTGTATTTAAAGAAGCAGCTAATAATGAGTGAGTTTTTTATGCACATTTGAAAAATGTACAACTCCTATGTTAGTGGCTACTCAACAGTTTTGCCTTTTCTACAGGAATATAAATTTATTCAAACATGAATTCTGCATGACCCAAGGCTTAAGTGAATATGTCACGACTTTGAATTGTGTTTCTTGATTTTGTAATAATCTGATTTATTGTGGTTAACTTTACAGCCTGGCGTGAGACGTACCAAAAATATTATTATGTGGACATACTATGTAATTTTGTTTGCTACGGGAATAGAGTAATTTTTTTATTATTTGAAATCGTAAATGTAATTTACAAAACAATGCTTTTTCGCATTGCCTACAAAGTTTGGTAAAAATAAGACAGTTTTACTTATTCATGCGGATTTTTTTTAGGAATTACAAGATTTTATTTTGCTTTAGGTGACTTTTTGAGTGGGGCTATTTCTCGAGCTACTTTTTGGTTGATGGGTCCTTTCTTCAAATCCAATGTCCTGTTTGTCTTGGCGATAGCTCCATTCCTGTAGAAAAAAACATAACTTATCTTATTGTCAACTGAAAAAGGAAGAAGCTGTAATGATAGCCACATACCGGCCCATCAAAAACCATAATTATAATACATATTGAAATGGTAAAAGAAGTCCGGGACGCCCGAGGGAGCATGATACGAGAAAGTAATAAATAAAATGATTGAGTCAGGTCATGTCAAGAGACAGAATAACAGAAGAGTGTGTATGAGATAATGTATGAATGTGAATAAGTAAGGAACATGTGTGAAGCTGTATTCAACTCTGTAGTTGTGTTGCAATCCATTCTCTCTGCCTTCCATTTCCAAGGAAACACCGTAAGGTTAGTTAAGAATGAGTTTTTTATAAAGACTTAATTAATAAAATGCCACTTACTGCCAACGATCGAATGCTGATGACTTATTCGAGGCAGGAGACAGATTGTTGTGGTACAATGCATTTTGCAAATGCATCTTTTGATCCAATATCCTCTGGTACATCTAGAAACAAATTTTAATTTTTCACATGAGTAATTGCGCCAACAAATTCTGTTTAAAAGCTGATACAGAATATTTAAACAAAGTGAGTAATGGATGAAGCGACAAACTATTTTCGAGGGAAAAAAGGCTATCATGCAAATTATAAAACTTGGAGAACTTTTTTTTATAAAACCTGACAATATTTGAATTCTCGAACTACCATAATTAGCGAGGGATTGAACTACTAACCAGTCAGTAATGATAACAACATTTAAATACTTGTTTTTTTTTATTCTGTCTAAATATATTATAGTTTGGAGAAATTAAACACAATATCTCGTATACACATTTTTTACCTTAGATTCGTTATCCAGGCTCCACTCTTTTCCGACAAGGGCACTTTTCAAATCTGTTCTCATTCGTTCCAATCTTTTAGTAGTCTTCAAAAGATCCACCTGTCAAGGACGGACAAAAATCAAAGGAAAATAATTATGTAATTATTGAAATAATTTGAATAATATTCAAACAATATGATTTAGAAAACCACACAGAAACGCCAATTCTACCACCGAACACTATTTCAGTACTGTCATTTTTAACAAACAGGTATTTCTTGATAGCATTAATATTATTTGAACTTGTTTTCCATGAGAGGCATCCATTTTTAATAATGGAGTGGTAAGTTTTAAAAAGACAATTAAAAAATATACATGTTTATATTTTAGTACATAACACAGTTTGTGAAAAAAACTTTTTAATGGCAGACAAGCTGTATGATTGTTTTCCCTATCTAGAAAAAAAATCTTTACTTGTACGTAGAGCTCTGTGGCAAAGCAGTTAAAGTCATGGCCTTGGATCCAAAGGTTGCGAGTTGGGCAAATAACTTATTATAATTCAATCCCTTGCGAACATTAGTTTATCATTAATATTTAAATTGGGGTATGTTGTTAGACTGAAGAGAAAGAGACGGGGAATATGAAGGTTGGGGAATACCTGACTATTCGGATCTGGTCACCAAACACGGCTTAAGCCGATTGGGTGATGATTTTAGATAGTTTCAATTTGTATACATATTATGTATTATTTTCTCCTTGTTAGTTAGTCTTATTAGCATAATTAATTCAGTATGAAGCGCACTTGAGATGAAATATCACAAAACTGCGCTATATAAGTTCACTGTTATTATTAAGCCATTTCGAGCAATGTTTTGATCGTGAACGGTGGTATTTCGTAAAAAGTATCTACCACTCTGTGTTGACTATCAAATACTAATATTATCTTTAATGTTTAGTTAGGTACCTCACTCATGACATCCAGATTGATGTTGAGATCATCATGCTTCATTTTACATTCTGTAAAAAAAATACATATTACTAATAAATGGTTTATTTACTATGCGACAGATACATTTTGCTGTTATTTTGATCGGGCGGTTGTAAACGAGACCGGTAAAAATATCATTTTTATACATTTCAATCATCCTTACACCCTTTTAGTAAAATTATTAATATTGTTTCGACAAATTGACATTAAAATAAAACTTCAGTAAGTCAATTCTAATTTGAATCTTGATTCGAGTTCTTTCTTACCTTTTCCGCAGGGTTTTGCATTCTTTAGTTTATTTTTCAGCTCGGGCATCTCGTCATTAAGCTTTCTGATTTCTTCGGTTAGTTCTTCCACCTTTATTTGCACATTTTTCAGATCATCATCCTGGTCCCAGGAAAAATCCTCCTGCTGTAGATGTTCTTGGATTTTCAGAATGGCTTTTTCTATATCACTGTTACGATATTTCGCATTGTCTCTGGAATATATTATTTTTTGTAATAACACAAAAAAAATAATAAATTCATCTTATAAAAGATAAGGGATGCTGCCGAAAATTATGCAAAGTCAAAATGAAATATTTATGTATAAGGTGATCATTTTAAAACGAGGAATGTTTTTTGAATGTCAAGAAGACAATTGTACGTATTATATTTTCTTTTGTTATAAAGAAAGACAAACATTCCCAGTCTAATGACGCTACCACATGTGTTTCTATACTTATCACTAAATCCATTACTTAATCTACTATTTTAGAATCTATAATATGTATATATAGTGGGGTTATGTCAAATAACTCAAATTCAAACATTTTAATAATGCTATCTTAGTCGTGTTATCCCATAGGATGTTGTTTTGGACTATGGTAGTCAGTTAGACCATGCCTATGGCATTGATTATGAAAGCATATAACCCATGACATTATCAGTAACTTAGATTATTCCTGTGCAGTAACTTTGTTATTATACACCCACATTGTTTGTGGTTATTCGAGTATTATATATAAATTTTCTAATATAAAGTATTAAAGCCAAAACAGTAAATTATTCATCATCAACAAAATGAATGCGCCCCTAAACCAAAGGAGCATTCTCTTAGTTTAATTAGGTTACGAAAAACCTGACAATATTTGATTTCCTCCTACCATAAATTTAAGTGGAAAAGGTTGTTTGTATAATGATGAAGAACTTAGCTAGCGGAGAATTGAAGCCGCCATGTCTAGGCGGGAACCCAAGGCTTTGGACCGCTGAACCCACTAACCGATTCTCAACCAACTGATCAACTTCTACTGATAGTATGGCCAGAAACAACGTAAGTATTCGTAATATATATCGTAAGTACGTCACATAGGTTTTGAATATTTTGAAGCGACCTCTCTACTGCATAATATGTTAAAATAAATGTACCCCTGGATTACCAGTTGGATAATTTTGATTTAGTGGCTCCTCATGACGTGTCTTGGACACTATAACTTTTGCAGTGCGTAATGGTGATAAAGATAATGTTTAAGTGTAGTTTGTGCAAAAAGGATTTGCAAGGGTAGGTTCTTACCTACCCTTGAAAACTAAGGATTACCTACCTAAATATCTTTTCATTTTCCAATTCTGCTTTGAGGGTTTCAATTTCGTTTTCATGGTTGAAACTCTCGTTTGATTTCAGAGAGTCAGACCTGTTCAGGATCATCTTCATGATTCAACAAAATAATTTAGACACTTTCTGAGATGAGAGTGAAAAGACTTATTGATTTAACATTGTGAAATGCTTGGCAATGGCATTGAAACAGGTTTTGGCACTGATGTAGAAAATACAAGATTTACCCTCAGGATATCAAAGGTTACTTCTAGATTATTGAACAAACCCTATAATTTTCAATAGAGTGGGGATAAGTGTAGAACAATATGGGGTGCGATATCTGTAGTGATCTAAAATCGGCCATAAAAACACTCTTGTACTTTGTATCAAGAATTTTCCTGCACTTCACATTTGATTTTTATACTAGAAATGCATTGATCAAAAGTCACGAATATAAATTCATCTAAACAAAAGAAGTTTTGAAAAACCTTTTGTATCAGTAAATAAATATTTCAGCAAATATACTTAACAGTTTATGAATATGGTAAGAAAAAAATGCACTTTAATTATGGGGGTGCGTTTTCATGATTTGAGACAATGTATGCATGTTAATGCAGCAAGGAGTGTATGCCAGTACCGAGGCCTATGTAATTCCATCTTCTTTGCCTACTCCTTCGGTGAAATGAGACAATCATTAATTAGCCTAGCTGCTCTCGTGAAGTTATGTGTTTTTTTACATTTATTTTTATCGCTACGAAGGGTCATCTATTATTTTATACCCCAATGGATTGATTCATTTTTAATATTTTTCAGTGCATTGTTGTCAAGAAACATGAAAACTAATACGATGGGAAATACAATTTTAATAATGTATTCAAATCCTAAGAACTACCAACGTATTGATCTAATATTTTATTGCCGTACCCATGTTCCATTGATCCAACAGATTATTATTTTTAAACAACCTTGAAGTCATAATGATAAGACAATGACTAAGTGCATGTAAAGAGATTATTGTCCATAGTTTAATATTATTATTTTACAGGTAAAGTAATTCATTTTTCATGTTGTGTTAATGGAGCAAAGATTGGATACAAGTATTGTTTACGTTAAAATAGCTGAAAACGCATTAAATATTACTATTTAAATGTTTAGTAAACTTCAAAAAGTTTATTTTTCATCCGAATTTTTCTATCCATTGGCTAGCACTTTTTTATAAAAATGTAAATTTTAATTACTCTCTTTTACTACTATTTCTTGAAAGAAGACCAAACCTATGACGTCAGTTGAATGTCCTTGCCTTTGCTTAGTTTGTAAACATACACACGTTGTGTCATCAGCAAGAATCGTTCGTTCATAATAAATACTGTTTTTGCATTAAAAAAATCGTTAAATATCGCTAAAAATGAGTTACGAAGCCATGGCTGTTGTCGATGAAGACATTCAAATGGTAAGCAAATGTTGTCAATTGTTAATATCATTTTTTACTTTGTTATTTCACAATGTGCTAAATATGTCTGCCACAATAATAACAATGTTTTGCATGTTCTAATTCGAGTGAATTTGGCATAAGCTATATTTTTTTGGATTTTAAAATGTTTCTCCAGACCTTCAGTGTATAAATATCGTTACACCATTATTTATTTTGATGAGAAATTTTGATTCATTATTTCATAATAAGGTAGCCATTTGCCAATGTCATTTAGGTATTTTTATTGTCAATATTTTGTTCTTGTCTGTCATGCAGTTCTAGACGGTCAAGTAGATTCCTACTAGATTTCATGAAAACTTTCAGACTGCTCCAAGAGATGTCACTATTGAACACTAAAAATCCTTTATTTTATTTTTTTTTCAAATATATTGAAAATTATTATAATTTATTAAATATCGTCACCTTTATTAGTATATCTCCCAAGTTAATTTTATCAACTTCACAGGAGAAACAAAAAACTGATAATTTTTCATACTAGTATAATTTTCCAAATTCGTACGCAATATTTTTTGTCTTATAAAATAAAAAAATTAAAGGACCTACAATTATTTTAAACAGTTTTTTATATAAAATATTACGAATTCTAAGATTCAATCGTTATGAATCTAAAATGCAGCTATTCTATGCTGCCCCAACATAGATGTCTTAACATAAATATTTTTATATTAATTTACATGTTTTAGTTGCTTATTCATTTATTTTAATTTTTTTTGGTAACCTGTAATTATTATCATACAGATGTTAGGTTTTCAAAGTAATCAATTAAAAATAATTTCCTTTGTGAATATATACATACAAATTAATGTGAACTTTTCCAATTCGAAAGTGACTTTAATTGAAATTATCAAAAAAAATTTTTTTTTTCAAATCCTTACCTACCTAATAGAGTACCTACCTACCTGTGGTGTTTTTCAGCAGACATTATTCTATATTTGAAAAGGTTAAAAAAATAATCAAATAGCAAAACTAGTCAGATTCTTTATTTGTGTCTAGCATTTTCGTATTTTCCGTAGAAAAATGTATTCACATTAAATTTGCAAACCAATTGAAATTGCATGCAAGTGGCCAAAAATGTGGAAGATAAATAAAAATCCAAAAAAATATATATATATTGTAAGAATCCAACAAGATTCTCATATTATTTATATTAGAATCTTTTATGAAATATTTTTACCTTTCGTGTACGTATCGCCGTGAACAAAACACTCACACAGATGCATTGCTTGCATACAGCTTGTTTCAAAATTGTTTTTCGACTTCAGTATAGAAAATTCCAGGGAAATTAAAATTTTATGAAAGGAAAAACTTTAGGTTACTTCAGTTTTTTTCGAACTAATGAATAAAAATAACACTAAAAACTTTTCGAAAATTCAAAATACAAAAATTGTATACATCATACTTCCCACCTTTTCGCCAATGCCAATAAGTAGACGTAAGCAAGACACAAGGCTGTTTCTCAGTGACGTTTTTGGCAAGGATATCATAGCAGGGAAGTGTATACATATCGACTGTGTTTAGGCGAAAGGCGCTATTCCATATTCATTTTTAAGCAAACTTAGACTTAAGCCTCAGCACTCAAAAATGACACTAAACATCACTTCTTGGCTTTCTAATACAAGCAATACTACAAATGATTTATCAGTAAATTTTCTGTGAGTAGTTAGAAAAATGTCTGAGGTCTTCAGTAAATATATTTTTTTCACCGTAATCCTTTGAATTCTATGAAAAACATACTTAAGTGTCAGTAAAAGGTGCATTTTAAAAACCAGCAATGGCATTTTTTAACGATTTACCTAAAATTCAAGTATTCACTTCATAAAGAAATTAAAAGATAACTGTTCAAGAATTGTATTCACTGGAAACCTTAGACATTTTTCTAACTACCCGTATAGAATTAACAGATAAATCATTCGTAGTATTGCTTGTACTAGAAAGCCAAAAAGTGTGTATTTTTGGGTGCTGACCCTTAAGTGGCTTGACGCGAATCGATGATTAGCGCCATTATGTTTTTTTCACTCACATAATCGCTCCCGTTTACCACCGATTCTCGGCCCGTTCCACCTTTCGATCAAATTATGATCAGGTGTCAAGCATAATATAGCATGACCGTAATGTTAATAGGCCTAAATTTACTTGAAAAAAAGTGGAATGACGCCTTTCACCTAAAAATCAGTCGATATTATACATATGTATACCCCAACACTTGACCTATAATACTATATATTATATTATATATATTTATATATAATATGCACTCTTGGTCGATGTTACTTACAGACGAGTTTTTATGTGTTTGTGAAATGCGTAGGAACATAAACCACTATTTTTTACGTTTCTTTTTAATTCGGGCGGAGGTACCTAGGAGGTTTGAATAATTTGTAAAACTATGCGCAGATTATCATGCTTATCTCTGCAGGCGTCCAAAATATAAATTAACCTTAGAGTGTACTGTTACTGCAAGAAATTAACGAACGTACCTACTATTTTTTTAATATATTAAGTGCCACGCACCCCTGTACAGAAAGTTTGTACATCTATATCTCAGAGTAACAATATAAAGAGACCATACTAATTTGTGACAAATCGTTGACAAACTCGCAAAATATAGCTCTCTCTTTATGCTCGGTTCTATACGCATATGAGAAAAAGAGACAAACAATTGAGGCCTGTAGAAACAAACACGGCTAAGTCCATTGACTACAGTTTTCGAGGAAGAACAAAAAACGTTTAATTTAAAAATTACTTGTGATACTGTCACTAAAATAAATTCGACAAATAGTACTTACTAAAAACATTAATTTTCTTCTTGATACATTAGTTTAACTGGTGCGAAACAGAAAATATATTTAAATTATTGGTGGACTTTGCCGTGTTTGTTGTTCACATTTGACAACTGCCGCTTTTGTTTTCAACACAACTGGACTTTGCCAGTTTTGAAATGGACACGTTTTTTCACAAGGTTGCAGTCAAAGTCAGTAAAAAAATAGTTTTACATTTAGAAAAGTATTTATTTTGATGGAAATACAAAACAATAATATCTTACAAAATATTTTGAAAAAGTTTGTAAGTTATGGTGACTTAATTAATAATTTAAAAAAAAAAAAACTAAAAAATCGAAAGAAAAATTAGAAAAGAATAATAACTATTATTCTTGATATTTTTTAATATAAATTTGGTTTAAAGATTTAATAAGATATGAATGCGGAATAATATTCAAGAGCAGGAAGATTTCTCCACATCACCGAAATGCTTGGTCTAAAGATAGTTGACATCTCTTACTTTTAACGATTTCAAAAACAACTTTTCCGGGTTCTATGTTGCTTGAATTATCATTGATTCATTTTTGTTTTTCACACAGCATGATTTCTACAATATTAATGACATAACAATAACTACTAATAAAGTAATCATATTATTCAATAAAACTCTAAATCGTAAGTAAAAACTAATTTATTTTACCACTATGCTGTTTAGTAAGTGTTATGTCCATAAAAAATAACAGGAAACAAAAGTTCATTATGCACGTCAGCGGACATTTTCGGTAATTTGCGAAATTGTCAATATCTCAACTTTTACAAAACAATGTTTTATCTTGAAAACAGCTATTTACAACGCTCCTATTGGTCCGTTTGAAAACTGCCGTCTTTGATTTGGAAAGAAGTGGACTTTGCCGAGTTTGTTATGGAACTCAATTTTAATCCGTAAAAATAAAATGGTTTAGAGCCGTGTTTGTTAGGAAAGCAACATTGCATCATGAAGCATTTTTTTACTCTTTCGAACCTCATATTTAACTCATTTTCCGTGTTTATACGTTTGAGAAGGTTGAAACCAATACATGATTTGGGGCGGGCTAATACCATGTCCGCGGTTAATTGATCTGGACGAACTTCATTCACGTTTGGAGTGTCAAGTGAACGGACTGTCAAAAGTGCGTAAATAGTTAAAAAACTTGAGTTATTTTTTGTCCGATATCTAGCAAAACATCATGGCCATATGTGCTATACTTGGTTGCTTCAATCGAAGTACAAAAGGACCAAAAACAAACAGTTTTCACACGTATGTACCATAAAATCGTCTTTTTTTAGTTAGATCTCAAATATTTAACATTCTAACCTACAAAACAACTAGTAACTTACACCAATATGTAATTAATCTTTGGACTATTCGTTCCAATATAATAAACTTCCGTTTGAAATGAGTTTTAGTGGATTCGTAATATTTTTAACTTGGAGATATTTACTAGCTGTCACATAAGAAACCATTACATGGGGAATCCCCCATATTGTACGGCTTCTGAAAATATCCCGGTCTCTTTCTTTCTCATGATACTAACGCTAAATTGTTGGCAAACAGATAAAGACAGAATAGTGTTTATCTCTTAGTTATATTTATAATTTCGGTTACGTCCCCAGATTCAGGGCTATGCCAAAATTGGAATATTATTATTTATTTAATTATTTTTAGATTTCCAAAGGATGAAAAAAGACGAGAAAAATCTAATTTTTTCTTTTGATTTAACAAATATGTTAATATGAATTCATACGTTTCATCTGGATTTTTATACCCTTAGCTTCTAGTTAATTGTTTTTTTTTATATCTATTGATGTGCACATGCACTATTGTACCCATTTCTGAACCTGTTCTCTGATGATTTATGATAACGATCATGCATTTAGATAGTTTTAATTTTGTATACATATTATATATTATTTTCTCCTTGTTAGTTAGAATTATTAGCTTAATTAATTAAGTATGAAGCGCACTTGACGTGAAATATCACAAAGTTCACTGTTATTATTATCTGCATTCGAAATTTCCTTACAAAATAACGCGGGACGGAAAACATCCCTACAATACTTAAAAGCGGTTTCTATGTTTTGTGAAATTTTTTGTGCCTCTTTCTCTCTCATGGTGTACGACGAAAAACGCAGAGAAAGTGATTTATCGCAAATTTATATAGGTAAAAAAAATGATCTCTCTCCATATATTCTTACTCCAAGGTTAAGAAAATGATTTAACATCTGTTATCACCGTACATTTTTTTATTTTACTTTTTGTTTGTAAACTATTTTGTTGATGGAACTGAAGTTCATTTTATAAGATGTATTATAAAATGTTCTGTACTAATAATTTAATTCGTTTATATTTTTATCTATAAATAAGATTTTAATAATCTTATTGATTAATGTATCTTTGAATAAACAAAAAAATATACAACATTCATTCTTTTTAATGATTTACAACTACCTACTCACAACAAAATACCTAATTTACTTAATTTGTGACAACCCTGTTAGTGATTTTACTCTGAGTTTAGGCCACACCCTTTGGTCATTGCTTGGTCAAAAAGTGCGGACAAAATTTCGCAAAGTTAGGTCTCTACGTTACTCTAAGATCTATATCATGTGCTCAGGTACCGCACAAGAGTTCCAACCTTGTAGTAACAATGTGTGGAGAGAGAGCTAATTATTTTTACCCAACCTATACAAACTTGCGATAAATCACTTTCTCCGGGTTTTTACGTCTTAAACCGTGAGAGAGAAAGAGACAACAAATATAATACACCGCTTCTATGTACTGTCCTTAGAGTAACAATATATAGAGACCTAACTTTGCGAAATTTTGACGCTACTTTTTGACCAAGCATTGACCAAAGGAGGTATGACGTATATGCTTCCAGCCAATTGCATGCGAAGAAAACCGTAAAGATAAACATTATTCCGTATTTATCTGTTCGCGAACAATTTTGAGTTGCTACATGAGAAACTATACGTTCAGATGTTGGACTAATCAGGGAATCCCCATTCATACAAATTTACGTCAGAATCCCGTATTTCTATCGAAGTAAAACATATTAAGAATGCATTCAAACTCATTTTAAACGGGAGTTTATTATATCGAAACAAATAATGCAAAGATTGACTAAATATTGGTGTAGGTAACAAGTTGTTTTGTAGGTTAGCATGTAAAATATTTGAGGTCAAACTAAAAAATACGAATTCTTGGATAAATACCTGTGGAAACTGATTTTTTTGGTCCTTTGTTACTTCAGTTGAAACAACCAACAACTGCACATATAGCCATATCGTTTTTTTTTAATATTGCACTAAATTCACTTAAGTAATTATATATTTTAAGCTTTTGTCTGTCAATTCGACTGACAAGTAAACTACTGTGAAGTTAGTAATATATTGAAAATATGGTTACACGGCTTTTAGCACGCCCCAAATCATATGTTCTTAATAACAATTGTTTGTCTCTTTTTCTCATATGTCTATAGAAACGAGCATAAAGAGAGAGCTATATTTTGCGAGTATGGACGATTTGACTAATAATTAGGACGGTCTCTCTATATTGTTACTCAAGGTACTGTCACGATAATCTTAGGCTCCTGGGTCACCGCGGGACTCCACCCACATTTTTATTATGCCACTAAAGTTGACACAACTAAACGGTATTTTAGGTTAGATGCTATATTTTTGTTTACAACAATACTGTGAAAAAGTGGGTATACGAATAAACAAAAACATTATGTCGATATTATGTGATATGAATGGATGTATAAATACCCTTGCCTTAGTCTTAGCCACGCCCAGGTCCGCCGAGTCCGGTAAAAATCATCAAAAACTGACTACACTGACTACTCTATATACTCTAAGGTTCCAACTGCCGTAGTCAGTGAGGCTAAATGGAAGTGGGGAGGGGAAGGAGATATGGAACGGTTGTAAAGTACCTTGCTATTCAGATCTATTTTAAATAGGGAAATTCAGGGCGATACTGAAATTATCTACCACTACAAAAGCTGCATACTGTACACTACAAGTTATTTATATTTACTGGATAAGAATACATGACGCGAAAGTGAATGGAAGAAGTAGTTGGGGACGCCCGAGGAAGACATGGCACAATCAAGTGAATCAAATACTTGAGTCGGGCCATATCAAGAGTCAGAATAACTGAAGAGTATGTAGGTATGATAGATTTATGAATGTGAATAAATCAAGGAGTGTGCGCCAAGACAGAGTTATATGGCGGTCCGTCCTCTCTGCCTACCCCTGCGGGGAAACGGCGTGATGGTAAGTCATTTAAATCTTCAGGATCATATTTATGCTTGGAGTAACAATATATGGAGAGAGCTAATTCTTTTTACCCAACCTATACAAATTTGGTAAATCACTTTCTCCGGGTTTTTACGTCGTACACCATGAGAACGAAAGAGACAGCAAAATTTCCCAAATTATCACACCGCTTTCAAGTATTGTAAGGATGTTCTTCGTGTCCTGCGTCTCCGTTGACTCCGCCCACACGTTTTGATATGCGACGTAAATGGACATAAGTCAACAGTTTTTTAGGTTATATGCTATATTTTTGTTTGTAACAATACTGTGAAAAAGTGGTTATACGAATAAACAAAAACATTATGTCGACATGTGCTATGAATGAATGTATAAATACTCTAGCCTTATTCCTAGCCACGCCCAGATCTAGCCGAGTCCGGCAAAACTCATCAAAACTGACTACAGCAGCGTTCTCTCTTGTATATTATTACTCTGAGCATTTATGTTAGTTAGGTGTTTATAATCTATATTTGAATTAATAAGAGTCTAGAGCTAAGCTTTCTGCCACATGGTTGTCTTATTTGGTTAACTTGATCGTGCCATGTCTTCCTCAGACTTTCCCCGGCTCGTTTCATGTTATCGAACGACGCTAAAAAAAATACCAAAATGACCTAACCTCGGCAATACAATTTGCATTGAGGGCTTAGAGTAACGTAGAGACCTAACTTTGCGAAATTTTGTCCGCACTTTTTGACCAAGCAATGACCAAAGGGTGTGGCCTAAACTCAGAGTAAAATCACTAACAGGGTTGTCACAAATTAAGTAAATTAGGTATTTTGTTGTGAGTAGGTAGTTGTAAATCATTAAAAAGAATGAATGTTGTATATTTTTTTGTTTATTCAAAGATACATTAATCAATAAGATTATTAAAATCTTATTTATAGATAAAAAATATAAACGAATTAAATTATTAGTACAGAACATTTTATAATACATCTTATAAAATGAACTTCAGTTCCATCAACAAAATAGTTTACAAACAAAAGTAAAATAAAAAAAAAATGTACGGTGATAACAGATGTTAAATCATTTTCTTAACCTTGGAGTAAGAATATATGGAGAGAGATCATTTTTTTTACCTATATAAATTTGCGATAAATCACTTTCTCTGCGTTTTCACGTCGTACACCATGAGAGAGAAAGAGGCACAAAAAATTTCACAAAACATGAAACCGCTTTTAAGTATTGTAGGGATGTTTTCCGTCCCGCGTTATTTTGTAAGGAAATTTCGAATGCAGATAATAATAACAGTGAACTTTGTGATATTTCACGTCAAGTGCGCTTCATACTTAATTAATTAAGCTAATAATTCTAACTAACAAGGAGAAAATAATATATAATATGTATACAAAATTAAAACTATCTAAATGCATGATCGTTATCATAAATCATCAGAGAACAGGTTCAGAAATGGGTACAATAGTGCATGTGCACATCAATAGATATAAAAAAAACAATTAACTAGAAGCTAAGGGTATAAAAATCCAGATGAAACGTATGAATTCATATTAACATATTTGTTAAATCAAAGAAAAATAAATTAGATTTTTCTCGTCTTTTTTTCATCCTTTGGAAATCTAAAAATAATTAAATAAATAATAATATTCCAATTTTGGCATAGCCCTGAATCTAAGGACGTAACCGAAATTATAAATATAACTAAGAGATAAACACTATTCTGTCTTTATCTGTTTGCCAACAATTTAGCGTTAGTATCATGAGAAAGAAAGAGACCGGGATATTTTCAGAAGCCGTACAATATGGGGATTCCCCATGTAATGGTTTCTTATGTGACATAGTAAATATCTCCAAGTTAAAAATATTACGAATCCACTAAAACTCATTTCAAACGGAAGTTTATTATATTGGAACGAATAGTCCAAAGATTAATTACATATTGGTGTAAGTTACTAGTTGTTTTGTAGGTTAGAATGTTAAATATTTGAGATCTAACTAAAAAAGACGATTTTTATGGTACATACGTGTGAAAACTGTTTGTTTTTGGTCCTTTTGTACTTCGATTGAAGCAACCAAGTATAGCACATATGGCCATGATGTTTTGCTAGATATCGGACAAAAAATAACTCAAGTTTTTAACTATTTACGCACTTTTGACAGTCCGTTCACTTGACACTCCAAACGTGAATGAAGTTCGTCCAGATCAATTAACCGCGGACATGGTATTAGCCCGCCCCAAATCATGTATTGGTTTCAACAATTGTTTGTCTCTTTTTCTCATATGCGTATAGAACCGAGCATAAAGAGAGAGCTATATTTTGCGAGTTTGTCAACGATTTGTCACAAATTAGTATGGTCTCTTTATATTGTTACTCTGAGCTATGACCTCATTGCACTGGAAAGGCATTGTTGGTATCGAGAAAAGTAACAAAATTTACCACCAAATAAAAAGGCTCATCTATTCTTTCAACAGAAGCTTAGTGATTTGAGATTTTAGTGATAGTGCCAAATCGCTGCATTTTTACTCGATAGGCACGACAATCCCCTTTATACTACGACGTTATTTTTGTAAAACTGCGTCGCAAAACCCGGCTCCTAAACGCGTTTTGGTTTTTCAACGAATCTGATATAAATTTAGGCTTTAAAACAAGTTCACTTTACAAAAAGGTCGGTTCATCCACAAAATTACGTATGACTTTTTTGTTTCATATCGCACCTTTTTGCTCGTATGCCATTTACCTGCCTTCATACCGGTCTCAGACAACGTCAGTGAGAGTCTCCCGAACGTTCTAGCCACCTCACAAAAAAGTCCAACCAACATTGTTTGAGCTAATTGATATTTCACGTAGAAATTTTTCTATTTTTACTCGTGTTCTTGACTTTGAAATGAAACCGATTTTTTGGGTAGGCCGGTCGGTTTTGTAAGCCCGAGTCGTATTGTTTCTCGACTTAAGCTGTGTTCACATTCCCCGTTCTGTAAACAAACGGGTCATAATTTTATGTTAGCCAGTTATAGGTCGCGCAATTAGAGTCGATGTGAACAACACGTACTTAGGATTCTATGTATTGGTGCATAACTATACACTTTCAACAGCGACGTCTTTGAGAAAAGTCGTTGAGAAACAACATTTTGTCTTCGTTACGCCTACTTACTTTTTATTGGCTAAAAGGGGACAAAAAGTATATGAATTTCTATTTTTATTTTGAATATTTCAAAAGTTGTTATCACCTTTTATTCAATAGTCCTAAAATAACCGTTTTTTTTGATTTTTTATAAAAATTGTTTTTTTTTTTTTTTTTTTTTCGCTGGATTTTCTTTTCTGAAGTCAAATAACAAGTTCGAAACATGCCGTATGCAAGCAATGCACCTATGCTCGACTCAAAATTCGCTGCGATACCTATACAGACTAACCACAGGTTTATAATGCTCTTGAACGCCGAAACAGCTGTCAATAAAGATAAAAACTCAAACTAACCGAATTCAATAATAATAATATTAAATTTGATGAAATCAAATTATACAAATTTTAATGGAGTTCTACACATTTAACAAAAACCATAAATACGATGTTTACAAATTTTAACGATGGAAGTAGGGAGGTGGCCCCCGCTACTGTCGAGATATTAATTCCTATCGTGAATATTAGTAAAAAGTATTATACGAGTAATAAAATCATTAAAACACCTTTTAGAACTTATAATTATAGGTATATGTAGGTCCCGCAAACATCTCCTGACGGTATTGTTACGACACGGCATTGCAAATCCTTAGGGCCGAGGAGAACCTAGCTAAGCCCTCGAACCCGAAGTCCCTCAACCTATATAATTATGAAATAAAGTGAAGCGATTAACCAGCACAACGCTTTGTAGAAAGTATTATATAAAGAAAATTCCATCACCGTCGGCATTTCAGCCGATGCGTGAACGCAGCCCTACTAAATGAAAATTACGAAATTTTCCATTGACGAGTTTCCCGACGGGAATAAACGCAACCTTATGAAGATTTTGCACAAATCGTTGCCCTTTTGTTTCTTTTATCAGTTTTTCTCGCGATGATAGAGTTTCGGCGACGTTTCGCCTTACTGCGGTGTTGTTTATTCCGATTCAAATAGGCGCGTACGTGACCGGCGCGTTTCTACGCAGTATAATGTCGGCTTGTTGTGTTTTCTTACCAGTTGCACCGGCGTTTATTTTCTGACATAATGTGTAACCTTAAAAATATACGATTTCACCCGTACCGCAGTGCATTTTTTCTTTGAACGTTTTGAATTGAACCGTGCAAAAAAAATCAGATAATGTTTTCCGGGTGCATTATTGTGAGTGCATTTTCCATGGCTGCATCAACATTTTGAAAGTGATTATGCCGTATTTGAACGATGCTTTATGTGATGGCTAATTTTTTTCTGCGTTTCTGTGAGGAATGTATTGTAACTCCGTCGTATTTTTAAGTGCGCCGTATTACATATAGGTACGTTTTTGTGTTGATAGTGGAAATCGTTCGCTGTTGCTAACTGGACGTTGCTGTGTATATCGTGTAGGTATACGTTGAAAATATTTTTACACACCCATTTGCGCGTTAACTAGTAATGCAACCTGCAACCTCCGACTATTATCCGTCGTAGGTTTTGAACATAATATGCCCATCTTTCATCACAGCCAGTGCGGTGTGTAGTGCGTAGGAGAATAATAATAAATTATCTTTTTTCTTCTTCATTTCGTTGTTTATTAGTTGTGTGTTTATAATAATTTAATTTTTATTCAGAATATTTTTTTCAAAAGTGTTTGAAATATAATTAAGTTTAATTTCTTTGAAAGTTTAAATTAAACATTATTCAACTTTTAACGAGTTTCCTCACAATACTGAAAAGTGGAGGGCCTACCAAGGTAAGTTTAACGCGGTTACGCACTTTTTTTATTTGACTTGGATGCTTACAACCAACCACCTACAAAATTACGCAGTATTTATTATAAGATTTTTGGTTTTTAATAAACTTTGGTAACCAAGCACCATTACTTTTCGACAATAAAAAATTCGTCATTTATCTGATATTTTAAAACTTACCGGCATTTTCAAACTAAAACATTTTACCGGTTTTTTTTTCTGCGCATGCGTATTATTAATATTTTAAACCCGTGACGTATCATAAGTGGACCCATAGACCAAGTATATCGTGAAACTCTTGATTTAGTTATTTTAATGGCAGGTATATACGAAGTTAAAAGCTTTCATAATTAAATACGTTTATTTATTACAGATCGGCATACTTATTTGTGTAGATAATGAAGTACAAATGCAAAAAAATCTGATCATCTGCAAATCGTTTGGGGGGTCGTCTTACTGGATCAGGCATTTTCTCCATTATTTCTCGGCGCATAATTTAAAACCGAAATAGTTGCCCCCCTTAATTGATGATACAAATTGTACACTTGTCTAATACGAACAGCACTACAGCTAATTTTACAGATTCATAATTAATTTGATTTTATGGGATTTTTTTTGGCTAAAATAAATTGTTCCTTTGATTAGTTTTATATCTAGTGGTTTACAATAATAGATCGGTGATCAATCGGCACTTACACTTTACAACCCCATGGATAAGTTTTTAAAATATTAGGAAAATATATAGAAACTAGTATTATAAAAACATTTACCAAATACAAAAACCACGCCAACCCTATTTTTTTCGCATGTTTTCGGGGTTTACTTTTGCGCGTGCGTATTACCGTTATTTTTAACAGTGCATCTTCCTCGAGTCACCCTTGTTTTGCGAACAACATATATTTAGGATTGTGTGTATATTGGGGCACATGTAATAAATTCCGACAGCGATGTTCTTTCTAGAAGCCACTGAGAACAGCCTTTTGTCTCGCTTACGCCTACTGACTATTATTAGCGAAAAAGGAATGGCAAATGAAAATTTGAGAAGTTTTTACGGTGTTTATTTTTATTAATTAGTTCGAATAAAACTAGAACCGGAAGTTCATTCATTTGTGCTGTAATATAACTAACACTTTTTAAAATTATATTCGTATTATGGCATAAAATAATAATTTCAGATTTTGTGCAACTATTAAATTAGAAGCATTTTCTTGTGCATAGAAGATGAGTGTACATCGATACAATTATTTATAAACTGTTAAATAAATATAATATGGGCAGTAGCAAGTACACTGCAGTTTGTATTGTATACAGAGTACCTAATGAGATATACTAACGTACTAGTATTTAGAGCAAGTAATACTTCGTAATGTAGATGATATAAAAATTGACATACATTAAAAAAATGCATATGAAATTTTCATTTAAACTAATTAAAACAGGAATTGAATGAATTCAAGCGGAAGTTTTATTTTATTAAATATGTCTTTAAAATGTTTCTTCACAGAGTTATTAGATTTTATCATTGATGGTTCTGATTTCTTCCTGTAATTTATTTGAAAAAACATTTTCCTTTGGAGTATTAATGGTGTTGTGCAAAATAAATGTTTGAATGAATGGGTCCTTGTATTTTATAATTTGGATAATTGAATTTTTAGGTAATTGGTCTTTAAATGTAGGAACATGGAATTCTTCAAATGGGCGATTAGTTAAGGTAGTCTGGCGGCGTTTTTGAACAATTTTGATGGGAATTTGATAGGGGAATAATTTTATTTATTTATTTGCCACAAAAAGGACCGTTCAAATGTACAAAACTAAAAATGCCGCAGATCGTCTATTTGATAATATTCAGTTGTAATGGAGTTTGAAACACCCCAACAACCTTATTGTCTAACTTTGAGTTGGTTGTGTGATTGTTTGTTTATGAATTATGTATAATGTAAGAAACAAAAAGTTAATAAATAAAAAAAAATTGTGTCATGTTTTTTTAAAATTTTTTTAGGAAGGGCCCCGTGGAGAAGCGCGCAAGGAGGGGGGCAAGCGGGGACGCAGGCCGGGCAGGAAGGCAGCCCCGGAGCGGGTGGACATGCGCGCCCGCCTGGAGCGCAACCGCCAGAGCGCGCGCGAGTGCCGCGCTCGCAAGAAGCTGCGCTACCAGTACCTGGAGGAGTTGGTCACAGACCGCGAGAAGGCCGTGCTAGCGTTGCGGAAAGAGCTGGAGAAGGTACCGTGAAAGTTCTATCTTTTCATCCTAATTGCAATCAATACATGTTGTTCTAGATTCTATCGAGATCATCATTAAAAGTGCCAGCTTCAGATTGGTAAAAGCTGTCAAAGCTTGAGACATTGGAGGGAGCCCTATGTCAAAAGCTAGAACATCAGAAGGCTCATGAAGAAGAAGCTTAGAGTCATTGGCAACCACAATTTTGGGGAGTGCTTCTGATGCCAAAGTTACTGGGGGAGGAGAAGGAGGAAAGTGGCAAGAGCCTGGCTAATCCTATTCAGTTCTAATAATAGGGTTTTTTTTTTTACCAGAGTTGTACCAGACACTTCCGATACAAGATCAATGCTTTAAGTACCTTCCACACTGAACAATATATGGACAAAGCTATTCACTGCAATTGTCATTATATTAATGTTCGCCTATCCAAATGCTGACTTCTATGAATGTTACTTAGGTTATGTATGTTATGCTTAACTACATTTAACACACTTTAAAATTCAAAATGGGGTTGATCGTCAATTAAATTTGACAGTGAAATACTCCAACCTAAATCTTGTTATGCACCTGGAAAATGTTGTAATTTTGAAATACATTTCATCATTCTTTGGTTTTGCAAAGTCACGAAAATCAGATAACAAGTACATAGCTTGCCCCAGGTTTATTGTCCTTTCCACAAGGAATATGTTTTTAATGATGTTTGTTTTCTCCAGTATCAAATATGGGCCAAGGAATTAGATGAAGGGAAGGTGCCAGACGGCCTTCAGGATCTGCTTGAGGAGATGGGAGTCTTAAAACAAGAATAACCTCCCTCAACCCCCACCTACCACCTCTCCTCTCCACTCCGAATTACAATCAGCTCTCAGTAGAGGAATATTCTGTTTGTAGTGTTAGTCACCGTCTTGTACATCATTTATAAAAGATTCTTTACCTACATTTTCACGAGAGCATCAAAAAACACTAAACATATTTTTTTAATTCGCCCTATCCACTTTGATAATTCACAATTTTAGCATGGTAGGTATCCATTTGACGTGAAGGTGGCCTATAACCTAGCAATGGGTAGATTGAGGCTAAATAATAACCTATTATTATACTTTGTTTATTAATAATATCAATTCTTTGAGCCATACGTGTATTGAAGGAGACACCACAACCTGCGTACCTCACGTTCATACACACCGAGGGAAGACTTTATTTTTTCTACTGTATCAATGTTTCTTTGTTTGGTTTATTAACATTACGTATTTAGCTGGTGTGAAGTTTTTGTTTTTTATACTGAGGCAACAATTCAATAATTATAAGTTTTATTTCTTGTACTGGTTTTTAAAACATTTTTTTTTGCGTATTAATTTTATAGATCTTAATTTCTCACCTTGTGGTTTATTATATTGTGTTATGCTTATCTTTGGTGTTTGATAGAATAAGATTTACAAAGGGTTAAGTTTTGTCATTATTGATTATTCTGAATATTAACAACTCAACGGTAACGATTATGTTATTAATGCAAGAAAATTGAATTTTTAGAAATTTCATACTAAATATTTACATTATCGAAGCACTGGTTTTTTGTGTTAAAAATTATCAAAACCACCTGAAAATATTACAATCTTACATAAAACCCTTTTGAAATGGGGGAATAATATCAGCACTACATAAAATTGACAACATTTTCTTATGTTTTGTTTATCTGTTTTAACATCCACCCACGTAAAAAAAAAACAATTTATAAATTATACAGTGTTTTTGTTAATTTTTTTTATGTCAAAAAACGGAGCTTTTTTTATCTCTGTAAATATTTAAAGATTTCACTTTTATTTGCATGTCTTACTACTGAATGGTTACAATGGCTAGGTGTTCAATACTCGAACGCCTCTTTTTATTATTGGATGGTTGTAATTCCTAAATTTTTACTTAATATACAAATATAATAAGTCCCTTTTGCCATATGCACTAGTACTGTATCAAAATATAACTAGCCGTTGGAAATAACATAATTTGGAATGATCCTTTGGTTGTTTACCTCTTACAGACGTCTTTGTGGATTTTCCTATCCGATACGTAGCCCCTAGCGTCAAGTAAATCTACTAGTGGCAAGTAAGATATAGCTGTTGCATTGACCCAACTGTTTCAACTCTCCCAACAGGAGATTATTATTATTAAAATCAATATTTTCGCATCAACGTCGACGTTATTTCCAACGGTTATATTCATGAGTTTACAATTGCCAACGAAAACGGCGTTAGCGTTTTTTCGAATTACCGTCAACGCCCAGTACTAATTTGCACATTCAGTTAGTTGTTATTTCTAGTCTAGATCTATAGTGTTACAAAATAAAAACATGTTTATCATTAAGATAGTTTAGGGACATGTACCAGAAATGGAGTGTCACAAGTTACTAGAGTTAAAGCGCAATAAAACTAATTACGTATTAGGGGATTATATGTTTCAATTTGTTTGAATACTAAGGATTACACGCTTGTCCTGGAGCCCAGTAGCTTTTTCGCTACACCAACAAAAGTTATGTTTCCTCAATGCACTGATCCTTTCACATCTGAATGATAGCAATTTCTCGTTTTTCAATTTCTTTTACATCTGAGTGATTACCATTTTTAAATTTGAACCATGCATTGCATTTTTCCTTACAGAATGATTTTGCTGAAATAAATTCTAATTGAAAGCATTGAGTAAGCTGGCTTTTGTTAAACATCTTGAAATTTGGGAGCTTCAGAAGCCCTGTATATTATATTTCTTGTTTTACTCTTTGCTAAAATTGTATACAATGATAATGTGGATCATTGCATGAACCAAAAAATACAGTGTTATTTACTTTTTAAACGATGATTAAGCAAAGGCTCTGTGATTGATCAAGTCCATGTTCAGACAAGGTGAATTTTGTCTGTTTAGATTCTTGCGCACATTATCAGCTGTTCAACAAAGTTATCATCTCAGCCTAGTATGGAGGTTGAACAAGAAATGTGTTTGAAAGGTTGCAGAAAATGCAGACTTATTATTTGCGTGGTTGTGTTTGAACAAATTTATCTGTGAAGTTTAATGGTTAACGCAGATTCGGCTCTAGCGAATTCTCTGCAGAGGAATCTACCTTGCTTGAACCTGGTCTAAAATATTGATTTTACTTTTAAAATAATTTTAGTTTTTTTATTTTTACTGGACAATTGCAAAAATACAATTAATTATTTATCTGAAATGTTAGTTATTTTGGCATAGTGTTAGTTATGCACATAATGTTATTTATTTGACAATTCTCAATTAATTTGCTATAGTTAAGTAATTAGTTGAGTACTTACTTCTTCTTGCCAAACTAATTCTTTTTAGTTTGTTTTAAGTGTCTGTCTCAACATATTTTTTTTATGTGTTTAAATCTTGTATTCATAAGTATTTCATGTTTAGTATCTGTTTCATAAATACGCAAACTACTCACTATTATTATTTTGGTTTTGTGAACTTATCTCTTGATTGATAAATTAACACCATTTTCATTTACTTTTGATGAATACAATCAACTTATAATTTATTTATTTATTTCTCGTATACATATATAAATATTCTTTATGTACTGAAAATTGTTCATACAATTTTACTGTTGAACTAGCTTTATCAAAATCGAAGAATCTATGCATCTTACAGACAGATCAATTTATCAAAATGTTAACTTAACCGTTGGCGGACCTTTTTTATACCCCACAATATTATTATGTCTAAATAGTTTTATTATTAAATTGAAATAATATGTCTTACTTTAATACTTTTGGCTAAGGGGTATTTCTCTACATCTGAGTAAACTGTCGATTAGCGCTACTCGTCGAGTATCGTATATTATCTGCTTCACCACTGTTGAGTAACACCACCTGTCAAGAAATCGTCTGTCTTTATAGCCACGTTAATCCGACGATTAAAGTTTCTTGACAAGTAGTTACTCAACAGTTTACTCAGAGAGGTGGTGAAATACCACCTTAGTATTTACTTTCAACTGGTGTTTGGGGGTATCTCAATAACATTCTTAATAATAAAGCAATAAGGTTTATTAATTTGTACATAAATAGCTTTAGGGTTTTAGTAATAATATTTAGGGAAAATGATCCATAATTTCTATACAAATACAGCGGCTATTACTGTGAAATTTTGTCTTTGTACATATAATTTTTATTTTAAAAACTTGAATCGATTAATTTATTAAATTATTTTTTCGATAAATATGAGGGTGCCTTAATAATCCCTCCATTACAATTTTCCTTATAATTTTTTTTTAAATTTCAATATGAAGGATAAATGAAAGGGGTTATAAGACCCCGCTTCATAAATATGTTTTGTTGGTTCTCTTGGCTTGTAAAATTTTTGCCAAATATAAAAAATTGTAAATATAAAAAAAAATGCAATAAATTGTTAATTTTATTTTATATTAAAATAATTTTGTTTTCATCACCCTGACGATGCCGTTGTATTTTTGTGTAAAAGTTGGGCCAGGTGAAATACCATCTCACAAATCTAGAAAACTTGCAACTTGGTGCGTGCAATACATAAATTGTACGGACAGCCATGATGCAATATGACATCTGTTTTTATTACTCATACAACCCCACTAAGAAACCTCAAATAGCAAATAAGATAGTGTTAAGATAACCGTACATATAATTAATTTGCTGTGAAGTTAATACTTGAATCAGTTATTGGGAAATCAGATAGTACCCGAATGTTTATTTTTATTGTGAAAGTAATAAATACTATTAGTAAAAACGATTAAACCAAATAATTCAAGTTTTAATTTAAATAGTGTTAAGTTTGACATCCTTTTCAAAAATAAATCATGATTTTTTTTCTCTATTTTGGAAATTTTAGTCTTTTATTGTTTTTTTTTTAAGAATAGCATTACTTTTTCCAATTATGCTTGAATGTGAATCCCACTAATGCTTTAATGACCCCAATATGGCATTGTTTACTTGAAAAATATAAATATTTATTTTCATTATTTCTCTGTAGTTATTAAGAAAATTCTGAAATGCCGTTTTTTTTAAATCTTTTTGCGAAAGGTTCTAATCTACACATTCTGCCCTGTAACTTCACGATTTTTTAAAAATCCACCTTTAACCCAACTAACTATTATGCCATTTCCTCGCAGAGAGGACGGACTGCCTCAACCCTGCCTTGGCACACACTCCTTGCTTCATTCATCGTTTCAGTTTGTGAGTTAAGTGTTTACTCAGGAAAAAATTCTTTCTTGTGTTCCCAATGCAAATATTCATGTGCTTGTGAACAGGATTTAGGATTTTTTCTCGTGTTACGAATGCAATTATATACCCTAGCAAAAATCATGTTTCGAGACCCACATGCCAACAATCTCTGAAGAGAAACCATTCTTGTTTTCTGAATGCAATTATATATCATTTAAAAAATCTACTTTAAAGACCCCACTCTGGGGAAAAAACATTATCTTGTTTCAAATGCAATTATTTCATCTTCTCAAAAAAATATAATTAAATCTCGTCCTTATTCACTTTGGGGAAAAACCATTCTCATGTTACAAATTTAATTACATATCTGTCTATGTTCTGAATGTAATTCCATTTCCTTTTTTGTCAAGTATTTTCCTTCTATTTTAATAAATGTACATTGTAAGGATTTATAATAATTTAGTCATAATATAATAAATTTAAGACACAATATTTACTTTAATTTAGTTTTTGCTTTGGCCCACCACTATCGTACTACCACAATTAGGTTAAGAACCCCTGATGTAATACAATAAATACTTTGGTTCGCTTTTCAATTTAAATGTAAATAGTCTTAAGTCTAGAAAATCTATTAAGAGATTTTAAAGTACTAATATAAAGAATATTATGCGAGGGTACAATAGAAATGCATTGTAGCGCTTTGAGCCTCAAGTAAGTCGTTGATTTAGTTGTAAAAACCTTTCTTATAGTTTTTAATTTTTCAAATCCAGCAATTCACTACTAACTGTTCGTCCACCCAGAATTGAATGAAATGAATTATTAACCCTAAGATTTATAGTACAAACCTTTTCACCAAGCACTCGTGTTGAAAAGGGAATAAGTCTGGTTCCTGCTGTCTCGATCGTTCGACTGCTAGCCAACCATTCTACCCAAGGGGCAGTCAGCCACTTATTTCAATAGTTTATAAACTTAATTTTACTATTATATTTACTATTTTATTATTCCTGTTACATACGAGCAGCGTTGCTATTCCTACCAAGTAACTAGTTCCTTAATTGTAACTAATGCTAAGCCATTGGACCTGGCGAAGCGGTTCCGGTTCTTTTTCATCAGAATTTCTCTGGCAATCAATCCACTTCCCCTCCATAAAACCATAATACATGGTGCTTTTCAGTCAGACTTTTGTCACGGCAACAGTTTCGTCACTGTCTTCCAATCGAGCACGCACACGGTGAGTGACTGTCACCCGTCACCCTTTCATTCTGGCAATGGATTTCGAACAGGCTAATGAGTCACCGAATGACATTTTCACCCGTGCGCGAGCGCCCATACAAAAGTACTCTCTACAGACACGGTGACAGTTTTGTCACTCAAAAGTCGCCGGCCAGTGGAACTAAAAAGTCACCCTAATGTCACGTCGCTGCATGCGCAGACCTCCATACACTCCAATAGATTTGGAGTTGGTGACGAAATTGTTGCTGTGACTAAAGTCACCCGTGCGCGCCTGACTTTACTACCGATTTTAATCAAAACAAAGATGGACAATAAACCAAAACGTGCCAACAACTTCACGCAGAATAAAAAGATAAAGATTTTTAATTAATGACCTCATCTCCCATTTTACACCCTGTCGCCATCTGTATAAACCATATATTTTATTGCCCGTTTTGTCTGCCCATTCCGCTATCGTCAAAATATCTGAAATATTTAACAATACAAAACATCAATTCAACTTCGATGATGTTTAATTGTCACTTTTCTTCACTCTGTTGACAGTTCATAAAATCTATCCCTCGGTTAGCTGACTTTAAGCCTGATGATTCCCTAACTTAGGTGTCCGGATTGGCACAAGTTAAATAAAAGTTACGTTGGAAAGAGCAAAATTGTGCATTTGAGCAATTGTTGTATGCAAAAGTTCGGTTCAATGGTTGCTCAGTTTGATTGGAAACAATGGGTGAAATTTTGTACAATTGTCCTACTTTGCCTTGCTTGCGGATTTTTCTGTATATAATACTATATTTTATTCCTTGCTTCAATAACATTCAAGCCTTTTCTATGATGTAAGTTTCTTGCAGATATTGGTATTTAAAATAGGAGGATGTATTTCGTATGACGAGTGTCATTGATTTGGTTGTAAATATTTAATTATTTCTATTAAAACAGATGAGTAAGAATATTAACCCACATAGAAATGCATTGCGACCATATATTGCCGCAAGTAAGTCATTGATTTAATTATTGTAAATATTATAACATGACTGCTTTATTTCTCCCCTTTTTACATTCATCGAAGTTCTGTAAAATATATTAAAGTTTTTATTTAAGGTGAAAATCTACACACAGCTCCATACAAATGCTTTTTATTTTACTATTTTCTCTGTTCACAAATAATATTTTGTAAATATTTTACCGCAAGTAATAATAAAATTAATGTTTCTAAAAGCTTTTTTTCCTCTTTGATTATCAAAAAATAATTATTAATATTAACAAACTAAACGAAAAATAACTTATCAGTTTTTTTCTAACTCATTGGGGGAGTATGTTATGTTATAAATTGTTTCTTTAACTTTCCGTACCTGAAAGTAAAAATCAAACTTGCGATCTAGAGGTGATGTAGTTACCCCACTTGATCTTAATTTTTAAAGCGTTTTCATGAATCAATCTTAGGGAATTTGTTTTTGGTAATACTTAGAGAGAAGTATATTCATAATATTTCAGTAAACTTTATCTAAGATTTCACACAAAACTCTCGTTTTTTGGAACGGGAGTCTTAATGAATTAAAAAATCATGCCTGTGGACAGAAAAAAATAGAAAATAAAACTTTAGTATCGGAGTGTGGTTAGAAAACGCCGTGGCTTAGGACTATTGACAGGGAATTAAATTAAGTAATTGGTGGTTCTACTCAAACAATGTAGGTAGGTTACTCTTGATGTAATAACAGAATAATTAGGTATTGTTATTATCACAACTGCGCCATTCTGGCTTAGTTTCTATTGCATTCATTTTAATACAAAAAAAAAAATATGGTTTCTTAATTTATTAATGGGCTGAATGTAACACCCTCCACCCGACTTGTGGCATTTAATTTATTAAATATTATTTCAGTGAATTAGAATAAGTTTTTTTTTTTTCAATATTGTTTTCCTGTTTTAATAATATTTTGTATTTTTTTTTTGTTCTATGTAGGTTGTTGCCTCGGTAATAAGTCATGTATTAATTATATTGTATTCAAAATAAGTTTGATTTTCATATTTATTTTTATTGACAGAAAATTGTGAATTATTGAAATAAATCTATTTCACTGTCTCATTAAGTGAATTTTATTTTCCTTACTTGTATTTTCGCAATAATATGCAAAATTAGTTTCATTGAAGGGTTTTTGGTGTGTATTATATATCTTTTTCATGGAAATATTTCTTTAAGAGCCCTTTCCAAACTCTCGTGGCCAAAAACGAAAGCAGCCTCTGCCAGAGTCAGCCGGGATTTATCTCTTGTACTCATAACACAATGCAGGTCCTCCAACTTCATCTCTTCTAGCTTGTCTATTATGCTTCTATCTCCCCTTCTTACACACTCAAACAGTTCTCCAACCCCCTCAAGTAGTTTGTTGACATTTTCATTGGTTGAACATTGCAACGGAATGCAGTCATTTGCTCTATTTGATATGTTATAACATGCACCATTCTTCAATAAACATCTCACTATATCCAATGACGCGTTTTCAGCAGCAATGTGCAAAGGAGTAACTCCTCTGTCAAAAGTTCTGCCGTTAATAAAATCCTTAAATTTTAATTTCTGTTTATGATTCTGTAAAAGTTTTTCAGTAATCTGGAGATTACCACTAAAGGCAGCATCATGCAAACAAGTTTTTTCCTTTTGCATTGGCTATAGTTTCATCGGCGCCAGCATCTAGCAATAATGTTACAACATCAAGACATCCATTGATGACAGCTTCATGTAAAGCATTTCTTCCATCTTCTGTTACAACATTAACATTACATCCATTTTCTAACAGCTCTTTAACCTTTTCTATATTTCCTTCAGCCGCTGCATCAACAAGAAGAAGGTGATTCTTCTGAATACTGTCATAGTCAAAATCTGCCCGTTTAACTGATGATTCTAATTCTTGAATTATTTTATCCGTTAGAGAAGTGTGAGGATGATCTCTCTTCCAAATGCTTTGTCTCAAATTGGTTCCTTCCTTATAAAGCTTCATAAATTCCATTGGCTCATTTTTTAACAGAAGTACACTAGCAATATTCCTCTGTGATTGTAGCGTATCAATATGACTCAGTCCTAGGATAGTTTTCTGACGAAATAGGACTTCTTGGAATATTTCCAATGCCTCGTTGTATTTCTCTTGGCCCATCAGAGCGACTGCCATATTGTGTCTTGCCCTCATTGTGTCAGAATGATCCGGCACTAGAATCTTTTTTCTTACTTCCCATACAATGTTGTAAATACTGAATGCCTCATCATGTCTCCCGAGACTGTTCAGCGTAATAGCCATGTTATTATAAACATTCATTGTAAATTTGCTCGGCCCTAACAATTCAAGACACTTGTTGTAATTTTTGTAACCTATTTCTAAGGCTTCTTCATATTTTTTCAACGCATTCAGTGTTGAGGCCAAGTGCATTCTAGTTTCTAATACATCTGTATGACCTTCTGTCAGAAGATCAATTTGTTTTTTATGAACTTCTTGCAATATATCCAAGCATTCTTTATGTTTTCCTTGTCTATGTAGAATACCGACAATTCTAGATTTTGTACGGAGTGAGGTCTCACTATCTAATCCTAGCGCTCCTATTTGTTTTTGATAAACAATCTCAAGTAACTCCCGAGCTTCGGGATATTTTGATTGTTTCTGTAATACTGTGGCTATTTGTGCCTGAATGTCCGCAGTACCCGGGCTATCTTCCCCTAACATCTCTCTCCTTTCTTCCAATACCTTCTCTAGCAAGTCCAGGGCCTGGACCAAATTCTCTTGCGTTATCAACAATCTAGCCTTTATCAATGTAACGGTTGATATGTCTTGCAAGATCTGTTTTAAAGCTTCTATTTCTGGATAGAAACATTGGATTCCCACAACAACCAGAGTTTTATTTTCACTATTGTGAGCCTTCATGACCGCTTTCACTATTTCAACATCTGATTCTCTCAAATTGTCTAAAATCTTTTCATCACCATTTTGAACTCTGCTAAACGATTCGTCCACTAGGTTTAGTAAGTCTTTGATATTTGTTTGAGTAGCGACCTCCAAGGGTGTTACATCACTAGCAGCCATTATGTTATACACGGCGCCATGAGTCAACAGGGACCTGACTATCTCAAAATGAGACAACTCTGCAGCGAAATGAAGAGGGGTAATCCCGTGCGAGCCAGCAATATTAGGATTAGCTTTGTTATTTAGTAAAACATCACATACTTCAAAACAGCCATTTTTAGCAGCAATGTGTAGGACTGTCCAGTTATCAGAAATCTTTGCATTGACTGCTGCTCCATCATTTATCATTTTTTTTACTGCTAACACATCATTGCCATCGACAGCATTGAACAATTCATCAACAGTTTCAAATATTTTGATTATGTCATTGTTTTGGGTCAAATCTTTAGGTGTTTTACCAGATGAATCTTTTTTATTATAAACTGCCCCACTGTCTAGTAAAATATGGACCACATCTACGAATCCCCCGATGGAAGCTAAGTGAATTGGTTGGAGTGCTTTTTGATTGAAAGAATTTACGTTGGCGAATTTCTTTATCAAAAACTTAGCAAGTTCTGCCTTTCCCCAAAGAGCAGCGTAGTGTAACACTGTTAAACCAGCTCCTTCTGTGTCTTCGATATTCATTCCAACCTCAAGGAAGAATTCAACACATTTTACATGTCCATACTGAGCTGCAATGTGTATAGGCTTTTTTGAACCATTTGAAATTTTTGCATCAATGTTGGCCCCTCTCTTTACTAAATATTTGACAATCTCTAGGTTACCAGATATAGCTGCCATATGCAGGAATGTGTATCTGTTTAGTCCTGGCTCATTAACATCAATGTCTGTATCAAACTGAAACAGTGTTTGAACAATCTGAAACTGTCCCATGCAGATGGCTATATCTAGTGGAGTTCTGCCATTTTCATCTTTTACAACTTTAGCTCCTTTACGGAGTAGAATTTCCACAATGTCTGGATGTCTCTCCAAAACTGCAATTTGCAACAGTGGGTCTGGTTTTGTAGTGTTAATATCAGCTCCATGTTCCAACAAAACGTTGACAAATTTGATATTACCAAGGAATACCGCTTCTGCTAAAGGAGTGATATTTTTATCATTGACGGCATCGATTTGCACCCCTCTCTTTATCAATATGTTACCAATGTTCCAGTTGCCATTTATGACAGCCAAGTGTAATAGGGTGTCCCCGTTATAGTCTCTTACATCGAGGTTAACATCTTTGATATTTAAAAACACCTCGGCCATACTCTTGTGGCCTTCAATTATAGCTGTCATGAGAGCAGCTCCACCATTATCATTTATATTAACTCCTTTGGCTATCAAAAGATCAACTATCTCTTTATGGTCATATTTCACTGCACATAATAGAACAGATGAATGAGTCTCATTGACCGTGTTCACATTGGCACCATTATTAATCAACATGACAACAACCCCCTTATGGTTTCCTTCTGCACCCATATGCAATGCTGTATCTTTGTGTATGGTTTTAGCATTGACATCAGCGTTTGCATTGATTAATGTGTTAACATTTTCAACATGCCCGTATAAAGAAGCAATATGCAATGGTGTGCTACCATAAGAACATTTTACATCTACATCAGCTCCATTCTTTATTAATAGTTCAATAGTATCTTTATTACAGGGTTTTTTTGCAGCCACATGCAACGGAGTCAAAGTGTCAGAATTTCTGGAAATGACACTGGCACCCATTTGAATTAATATTGCACAAATATTTACAGAACCTTCCGAAGCACTGATATGAAGTGGTGTTAAATCATCTGCTCCCACTGAATTGACATTAGCTCCTCCTTCTAGTAGAGTGTTAACTACATCTTCACAGCAGGATTGTGCAGCCAGATGTAAAGCGGTCATTAGGTTTTTATCTTTTTTGTTCACTTCAATACCAGCATCAATCAAAGACTTGACAATATCACTGTGGCCGCACAAAGCACTAATATGTAATGCCGACAAACCATTGAACTGTGTACAGTTTATCAATGAACTATTTTCTATGAATATATTAACAATGTTAGCATTACCACATTTTGCTGCACACATAAGTGGTGTCATGCCATCGTATTGTACGACATTAACATTGGCTCCATGCTTAATTAAAAGCTGAACAATGTCTTCAAGTCCTAGGGAAGCAGCTGTGTGAAGGGGTGTGATATATACATCCTTATTTTCAGAATCGATAATAGTGCCAGCTTCTAAAAGAAACCTTACCATTTCCACATTGCCATTTTCCACAGCCCCATGCAAGGCAGTTTTGTGCATAACCAATGTTTTGGCATTTATGTTTGCTCCTCTTTCTATCAAAATCTTCACTACATCCAATCTATCTGATATGGCGGCCGAATGTAACGGTCTCCCACCTTTATAATTCTTTGTATTGACATCAGCATTTTTATCTAGCAAATACTTTACCATTTCAATGTGTCCGCATTCTGTAGCCAAGTGCAACGAAGTAAATCCAGCAATTCCTTCTCTCACATCCACCTTCGCACCATTTTCCAGTAAAACTTTGACTGTATTGATATGGTTGTTTCTCGCGGCATTATGCAAAGGCGAGCAACTTAACATATTCTTGATTTTTTCATCAGTTTTAAGTTTTAGTAAAGTTTCCACAGCTTCTGTGTGTCCATGTCGAGCGGCAATGTGCAGAGGAGTGTCACCATTACTGTCTATTCCATCAATTTGTAGACCAACTTCTTCAGCAAGGAATTTTACAATGCTTTCTCTTCCATGAGCTGCGGAAATATGCAGGGCAGTCTGACCATTAATATCCTTGACATTTGCATCGGTGTGTTTATCATTAATGAAGAATTTAACAATTTCAAGGTTTGGTCCTTGAGCAGCCAAATGTAGGGTAGTTCTTAAATCGAGACTTCTAAAGTTTATATCCGCTCCTTCTGTGAGGGACCTTTTTAAATCATCCAGCTCTCCTTCCCTTAAAGTTTTACACATGCTCGCTTGCTTGTTGATTGCACATAAACCTCTATCATAAATTTCTTTTAATTTGTCAGTATTATTCTTCAGTGAAAAACCCATTGGTTTATCATAAGTTATTTCTGTTTCTGTGAGTTTTTGTGCATTTATGTAAACTGCAAGGAAAGTATCTGGGTAAAAGGTGTCAACCAAATGGTTTCCGTGAGCCAAATGATTGCGCAATGCTCTCCCAGTTAGTAGTGGAGCATTATCATCCAGAAAAAGCACATTACCAACGAGAAGTTTTAACTCATGAAACTGTGACAATATATCCAGTAGACTCATCTCTATTGCAAACTTATAATTATTATTGTCCTTATTGTTGTGCTTGAGGAATAAACTGTAATTTTGTAAAATTTCTCTGAGTAAGGACAGTTCCTTTGTTATTTGTTCATAAATTTCTGCTTGAGTTTGTTTATTGCCCGTAATAGTCTTTGCGTTATTTGATAGTTCTTCTCTTCTTTCTTCTTTAGTTTGCTTTCTTTTCCCTTTACCACTTTTCAGCCTGAATTTACTCAGCTGAACAATTTGTGTATCAACTTTATTTTTATTGTCTATTTTCGTTGTGTCTTCTTTATCAGAAATTTTCAACATTGGTTGTCGATTAATTTCTTTTTCAATTGATTTAGCTCCTTGAACATTTTTGTTATTTTTTTCTTTTTCTTCAGCTTGTTCATTTTCATCAATATCTTTTGGATTATTTTCATTTTCTATATTTACTGTGTTATTTATTTTCACCAATGATTGCTGGTCATTTTCTTTTTTAACCATTTTTGCTACTTTAACATTTTTATTATTTTTGCCTTTTTTTTCCATTTGTTCTTTCCAATGTCTGACTAGCCTCAGATATTTTCGGTTTTTTATCAATTTCCGTGGTCATTTTAAGTTCTGTTATATCTTTTGATCCTCTTTTCTTTTTGTTTTCCTTTCTTCACCATCAATTGTTCTTTGAAATCATCTATCCATTTAATGCTGTCTTTTTCATGGGAGGAAATGTGGCAGATTTTATCTATGAGACTTTGTATTTTCACTGCAACATCGGTTTGAATTCTATGTTCGACACTGTAATAAAATTTGTTCAACAACATGATTAAATCCTCAAAACCTTTTAGTTCTGAAGACTTTAAAATCGGTGACAAATGTTTTGAGATACTCTTGGCTGTATTTTTTTTTCCTTTTAAAATTGTTTCTTCGCCGTTACTTTGATCCTTTTCTTGAAATGATAAATTGCAAAATGCACTGACCATTTTCAAACCTGTTGAATATTCTCCAAGTATTTTTTTGATAAAATCTTTGGATTGTTGAAATATTTTGCATATCTTAAGCATTAAATCCTTCTCAATTTCTGTTTTATCGATGACATTATCATTTATTTCTTCGATCAGTTCCTCTATTTGCCATTGTTCTTTTATAGTTTGATCATAGTTAGTTTTTGGATAATCTAAAATATGAATATCTTGGAAAGCATCCATAATTGAATAAACTTCATCCAAACAGTTACATTTTATAATTTTATTTAAAATAAGTTTAATCTTGTTAATCAATTTGAAGTAAAGCATTTCTGAGACGACAGTACCAATCTTTTTAACATCATTTTGCATATTAGAATAAAATGTGAGCGACGCTTTTTCTTCCATTTGTTGGAAGACATGGGCGTGCGACAAAGAGTTGCGCAAAGCAGTGAGAATTTGTCTGGTTTCACGAGGAGCTGAGAGAATTAGCTGTTCACTCACAGCTGAAGATAAATTCGGAGATTCCAACGTATTCTTTAATTGTTCTCCCATCACCTGAAGAGTTCTCTTTAGAGTCAACTGTCCCACTCTGGTCCCACAGTCTGCAGAAGCACTTGCATCTATATATTGCTTCATACTATCCAGAGCGTATATATCCCTTAACTCCGCATAATCATTATACAGGTCTTGGAATGACGGAGAAGCCTTAAGAATGCCTGCTATTACTTCTTCACGGCTGGACCGTGTCAATGAATTGAGTTTACTGACATCTGTGATAGGAATCTTTCTTTGCTTTCCAAGCCAATCTTCTAGACACTCGGTAAAGTTTTTAAGATTTTTCAAAATGCTGTCCTTGGTCAAAATGGAATGATAGAAAAAGCTCAACTCTCGACACTGGGTGTAGGCTGATACGAAGCTCACCAAACAAAATACAATCTCTTTCCACGGCAGAAAAGTGAAGGTAGTTTTGAGATGCTGTTTCAATATATAGAGGTTTTGTGCTATGAATTTGATACTGTACAAAAAGCTGTCGTCGACAACTGTTGTGTTATCTTCCAGCAGTATATTTATTTTCTCTATAACTAGATGAATCCGTTCCTCAATTTCACTGATGGACAGTGAAGCCGGTGTTTCATCAGAATAAAAGCGAAGACTGATCAGTTTTGTTTTAACAAAAAAATCAATTTCCTTTAAAACCGAGATATTGTTGACCTTGATGAGATTGTAAGCTTTGGAGAGAAGTTGATCACAAATTTTGGTATTATCAATTGAGTTTATTAGTGACTCGAGGACCTTCAGGTTCCCAAAACATATTGCATAGTAAAGTGCATTCTTGTCTTGGTTATTCGCCTGCTTATAACTGTGACCTTCTGCCCAATAGAGAGCTTCGTTCAAACACTTTTCATTAGCATCTAAGCTATCCATTCCACGCAATATCTGAATGTAAACTTCCATCAGAGAATGTTCACATTCTCTGCTTGCCTCTTCCAATTTCTTCGATGATTTATCGCCCACCATTGTGACACTAAAGATTAGTTTCAATGTTTATCACTTGTTCATTTAATAGCACTTTTTGTCATAATATTTTTATGATCGTTCTCTTCGTCTATTTCTTCAAGATTCTATTTGATCTTCCGGTGCTCCCGTCATTGATATTAACAGACTGGAGTCTTTAAGTCAAATATTGAATGAATTCCATGACAATTGTTCAAACATTTTGCACTAAACTCAACTTTCATCTAACAAAGAAACACCTGATTACTATCACAAACACAGGAAATATACTTTTATCAATAATCTTAAATGAAATTATCTTATCACGTAAATTTATTAGTCATTACATTGATATGGGGATTCATGAAATGGGGAACCCTTGATTCAAACGCGTAGTCAAATTATATTACTCATTTTAATGTGATTACCGCGCAAGAGTTTCAACTGCCCAGAGCCAGTGGAACTATGGGATCCTCAATTCAAGAATTTTTCTGAAATTGTAGGAAGTGGAAGGGGAAATGAGATGGAAGAGAGGAGGTTCGGAAAGTACCTTGTTATTAATATCTGGTCGCTAAAGTCATTTCAAGCAACGTTTTGATTCTGAATGGCGGTCTCTCACCAGGGATATTAATATATTTAAATTCTTCATATATGAAGGGTTTTTTGTATTTACCCAGGTTTCGGACTTGCCACTCCTGGTCACCTGCCTACCCTAGTGGAGAAAGGGAATAATTTAAAGTAATAATTCACAATATTAATGTGTATAAATTTTATTACAATGACAAAGTTAAAGCTTAATTATATTACATCAATTACATGTTTATATTATTGTTATGACTAAAAATGAAGCGGTACCAAGCCAACAAAATAAAACAAATAGCTTTATGTTTGCGGAATAAATTTCAGCACAAAAAAACTGAACAAAGATAACTCAAATTTATTTGGTCAGAATTTTATTTTTTGAAAATCTTGTCACTTAACTGAACTGACAAAATTTTTAAAACAAATAAATTTTCTAAGTTAACAATTTTATTTAAAATCAACTTCTTTACTTTTACTTGATATGTAGTGTCTAAATAATAAACAATTAAATGCACTTTTATTTCCATGGAATTTGTATTTTAAAAATTTCAAGAGAAAAATACTTAATAATTTGATAAAATTATTTTGGTGTCTTCACAATAGTGGACAGTACTGATGGGATCTTTCACCATGGTGTGAAACAATACAAAAACTTGGCAACAGAAATTCCGTTGAAGTAAAATCGTACAAATGCCATTTCTTCTTTTCTATCAGAGAAAAAATTTAACCCAAATAGGAGATGGATAAAAAATGAGCATGAATCAATTTAAATGATTTTAATTGATAAATAATTTTACAAAATTTGGCACGAGATTTTGAGAAGTCAAAAGTAAGATTATTTTTTTTTTTAATCAAAAGCACACAGTATGATTAATGAGAATTAACCTGATTGGGAGATAAATGATGAATATTAATTATGTGCGATAAATATTTTTTTTAAATTGACACTCCGGATGCCAACAAATAAATGTAAATGAACAATTTTTTTTTTTTAACCTTTATTGGTCTGGAGGCGTATATTACACGCCGAGCGATTGCAGTTGCCGTATGTATTTTGAATGCATTTTGCAAATCCAAAATGTGTTGGTATGTTACTAATTATTTAATCTTAAGGATTAATAGTTATTAGTAATCACAATAATTATTTCCCAATTAAATTCCCAGAAATTGAGCGATCAAAGTAAAGATAGGTTTTCCCATAGCTTGCTAATATTTAAAAAATCCTCCTAGTCCTCAATTTGTAACCACCTGTTATCGGTTTATGCTCTATAAAACTTTTTGTGTTATATTTTTTCGGCAGTGTTTATTTCATATTTATATTAGTGCTAATATTATAAGGGTAGAAAAATGAAAAATTTATAATCATAATTCAGTAAACAAAAAAAAAACGAAAATGCATTATTGAAAAAATATTATTATTTCATATTTGTTTGTCTGTTCACAAACAAGTAAAAAATATCAAATGGCTAAGCAAAAACAGAAAGTGAAAAAAAAACAACCAAAACAATTGTTATTTAATTTTTTAAATTCCGCAACTTTTCTCGGATTATGCTTAAATTAATACAAGCTAATTAAGTATAAATTTAAACAAAATAATTAAGTTGGAATAGTATTAATAATAGATAGATACAGCAGGGTACAGAGTTTCTTTTATAATTATATTAAAATAACAAACTACAAATAAAATGACACGCTTCCTAACAAAATTTTATAAAAACTAAAATAAATAAATACATACGACTATATTAAAAAAAAATTAATCGATGTTTCAATCAAAAAAATATTTTTAATATTTGCACAAGGTTCGATGATTTCGACTTGACTAAATAAATATGACTGGTATATTAAAAAAAAATATTTAAAAGCATTTGTTAAAATAATTACAAAAATCTTATTTGTATTTATATATGACAAACTATTGGTATATAGAAAATAGTGACAATAATATGATATAAGCACATTTAATACAAAAATTATTACAGAAAGATTACAATTTTTTTCTTATAATTTCTCAACACTTATCGGTTACTCGCAAAAAATAATACAAATCGTTTAAAAAGTGTCTTATATTAATATGGTTTAAATTACAATAGTAATGTGATACAATTATCCAATATATAACACCATAGAAGCTATTACATCATCGATAAGGAATACATCAGATAGGTTTTAGCCATACCAAAAATGACACCAAATCTACATGATAACAGACTGTAGTCTTTACAATGCTTGTGTCAAGTTATTGATATACATAAAATATATCACCAGAAATTAAACAATGTCACAATAATTTTACACCAAAGGATATGAAGTGATAAAGTCATACATTTGAAATCAGCGGGCACAATTATTTTTGCTAATATTTACCCGGCGGGGCGCCTCTAGCGTCTTCAATACCGATGCTCTACAAATACATACATATTAATACATAACGTAATGGAATTCAGAAGCACAGTCATATATTTTTTAGATATCACTCTAAAATAGATTTGTTTCATATTATTAATATTATATTGTAGACGAAACAAGTCACATCTCTGTTCGTTTGTTGAAAGAATTTATTCTGTATTGAACAATGCCTGTCATCTTTAGTGATGCTGTGTGGAGGGCCTTCTTAAGGAAAGACCCATGTTGTAGGAGAGGAATCACGGAAGCTGACAAATCATTTTACAGCCAAGCTAATAACAAGAACGAGTTGAAAAGATATCCTATTCTCATCTGACATCATTATTTTATCTTATATTTTTGAACGCATTGTTTTACCAATATGTGGTTGTCTTTGATTTTTGCATCCTTTTTGAGCTGTCATTAAAATCCAATGTTTATAATTTGATTTCAAATTCACAACACTGTTAAAATTTTTTTCAGGGTCCTCCTTCCCACGGGAGATTGGCTCATCCTGGGTGTTTATTAGAGCATAAGCAATATAAAGTGGCACATTGGAAAAGAATCGATGACTTCAAACATAACATGACAATATTTTGGCAGCTTAGAGCACCTTACTAAATTTAATATTAATCATAAAATATTGGCTATTCAGGTTGCCTCGAGAGCTCAACAGTTCAGAGCTGTCGTCTGGTTGGTTCGTAAAAGGTCCAGTAATTTTTTTTCTCATTTGAAATTGTATTTTAATCATGGCGCATAAATAAGAAACACATACACGATTAAATGGATCATACAGAATTTAAATGACCCACAAACTCGAAAATCTAATTGAGTATTAAACCTGTAGGTCCCAAAGACAGATAGACTGGACATGCTGAAAGAATGCCAGACGGCAGAACACCAAGTAGAGGTGACCCAGAGAGAGACAGAGTAAGGGGTGGGTGAAGATTGGAGCAGGACAATAAGAACTAAGGTCCTGAAGCAAATGACGAGGGACCGCCGTCAGTGGAGAGAATTTATGGAGGAGGTCAAATCGCACCCTGGGACGTAGCGATGAACATGTGACGTGAAGAATTGATTTGTCATCGGACTAAACTAACAGAGATGTGTTTTGTTTGGTAAAAAAGATGACGAACGGAGCATTATGTTCTATTCCGACATCTGCAGCAGTGAATTGATGGTGGCATTTTTGTTTCCCCGACTGGCCTCAGATACTGACTTGATGACTTCTTTCTCCACGCTGGGGAACATCTCATGAATCTGAAAAAAAAAGAATTGCGGGTGTCATCACATTGATTTTTTAATGACTTATAAACAATAAAGAAGGAAAGCATGGATAATATTAAACCGCATTCAGCGTCGTTACAGCCGATGTGCATACATGATGCACAAACAGAGACCTGAGGATTCTTATTGTTTGAATATGGACGAGTTCAAACCACACAGCACGTTGTTGAACAATATTCACTCTGCCAGTTCGAATAGCCGACAAAACGCATAATTCTAATTTAGCAAAGCTGATTTTGAATCATACCGGATAATAGATAGTTCGATTAGGTCCATCATTAGATAACAGATATGCACGAATAGAAATTCAGTGAGAAAGGTATTACCGGTGCAATGCCACCAGTGCCAATGTCACCCCTTAATGAGAAGAATGGTCAGATACCTAAGGAAGCCACATTGTGGAACTGGGAGACATTGTCAAACACCCAATGACAACCTTGGTGAACTTTATTATGGTTGGGGTATTTCGAACATCACATTAGATGACCATCAAATCGACGATCAGCGCCATTTTGAGTTTTTGAAATTTTGAACGATCCCGTTAAATACCGATTTTCGGCCTGCTTTGGCTTTTGATCAAATTGTAATCAGCTGACAAGCATAATTAGAGAACAGGCTACTGTCAAAGGAATAAGGTGAAACATGGTTAGTGGCCGAGTGGACAAATGCGTCGGGTTCCCCCACCCAGAATTCGCGGGTTCAATTTCTCTACTAGCCAAGTCCTCCATCATTGCACAAGGAAAATTTTCCGCTTATAATGATGGTAGTAAGATTTTTTCTAATATTATCAGGTTATTCGTAACCCGGGAATGTTTATCTTTCTTTATCTGGTGTGAGTGTTTGGGGGAGCAAAGCAAACCAACTTCATATCAATAATAAATAGCCCATCGTAGGAGCTGGGCGTCATCGTCAGGGGCTGCTGGTAAGCGCTGGCCAACTAGAGTAGGGGATTATATTAATGCAGTGTTTGTTCTCCACCTGTTTGAGCTCGTCCTCGGTGAGCGTGGGGCGTCCTCTCCAACTGGGGAGGCTGCACGGGGTGGCTGGGCGTGTGCGCGGGGCCCATGGGCTGGTGGTACATGGCCACGGGCGCGTAGCCCATCATCGGGCTGGGCATCATCATCAGGGGCTGCTGGTAGGCGCTGGCCAGGTAGGGCATGGGTGCCGAGGTCAGCTTGGGTCAAACGTTAATATTATTAAATTCACAATTACTTTTTTTTATTTTCTCCCAATGTACAAGGCCTGTTCAAAAGAAAAGATGATCCATTTTTTTCAAAAGTAAAAAATCGAGGAACACACAAAAACGTGACTAACCTTTCCAGTTGTCAAAAACAAACCACTAATCCAAAATGGCTGATAATGATAACAAATGATAAAACATATGTGTACCAACATAACAAAAAAAAAAAAACGATAAGCGAATGTATACAGCCCGCGAAAATTCAAAATTCACCTTTTCTTTTGAACAGCCCATGTATATGATTTTCGTTTATCAAATGGCTATCGTTTCAATAGATAGATAGAAGGGGAAGCCAAATTCATACTTAAATATTACATAATAACTTACAGAATAACTGAAGACCAGGTTGATCATCCCCTCCATACCGTCTCCCTGTTTGCCATTCAGTGGGTACCAGTCTTCGTGGGTTTCTCCCTGTAAAACAATATCACCGTTTATTGCTCCGGTTCTGATCAATTTCACCCGAGGTAAGGAAAACTTTACCTTACTTTGGACACACTTCTATCGACTTCTCTGTAGTGCGTCAGATACCATAATCAAGGGGTTTATCGGATGCATAATGAGTACCAACATATACTTGTCCTCAATCTAATTTCCTTTTCTTTGATTAAACAAATATGTTAATATGAATTCATACGTTTCATCTGGATTTTTGTACCCTTAGCTTCTGGTAAATTGTTTTTTTAATCTGTTGTACACATGCACTGTAATACCCATATCTGAACCTTTTTCTCTCATGATTTATAATGACGATCATGATTTTAGATAGTTTTAATTTGTGTACATACTTATTATATATTATTTTCTCTTTGTTAGTTAGTCTTATCAGCATAATTAATTTAGTATGAAACGCACTTGAGGTGAAATATCACAAAACTGCACTATATAAGTTCACTGTTATTATTATTAATATTATATTTATTTAAGATCAGCACAATGCCATTTGATTTTTACAAAAATAAATCGAAATGTACAAATTTATTGGAAAACAAAAATATATTTTGGATAGTTTAGGTTAGAATGGCGAACAGTCCCAATCAGTGGCGGCTCGTGAATTTTTAGTGTTCTAAAGTGCTAAGATTGAAAAAAACGTGATTATCGTAGCCGAAAACGATATTTTTTTTTTCAAAATTTCAATATTTTGTACGAAGTTTTTTCAGCAAACCGTGGAGTGCACCACCAAAATTGAAAAATTCTGAAAAACTTTTTTTTTTAAATAAAAATAATTTTCGGCTACAACAACATCAATAACGCCGTATTTTTCAATCTTAGCACTCTAGCAAACTAAAAAGTCACGAGCCGCCACTGGTCCCAACTGCCCCGAGCAGAAATGTTGTGAGACTGAAGGTAGTGGGAAGGATAAGAAAGAAGAAGATTTTTTTCCTAGTATTTTGTACGGTGGTCTTTCTCCAGGGTGATATACTGAGAGCATCTACCACTCTAGAACATGATGCAAATATTTTAGTCGAACCAACCAGTCTAATAAATTACATTGTCATTATACATCGTTGTTTATACACACACAAATATAACAGATAAGGTTCTTTACCTGTAAGACATTTGGTGGAATGGGAATATGTGCCCAGGCAATTAGTTCGTCCGGGGTGAAGGAGCATTCATCAAAGATTTCCAAGTATACCGTCGTCACTCCCGTAGGCAAGAGGCTAAAAATAAAAATATATATATAATTTTTTTACATCGCATTAATTTATTCAACTAACTAACTAGCCACTATGGCTTTACCCGCAAGGGTTGGCAGAGAGGAAGGTTTTCCACACAACTCTGTTGTGGCATACACTCCTTGCTTCATTTACACCATCCATCGGTCTCATACATACTCTTCTGTAATCCTGACTCTTGAAATGGCCTGACTCAAGTATTTGATTCACTTGATCGTGTAATGTCTTCCTCGGGTGTTCCCAACTTTTTACCATTCACATTTGCGTCATATATTCTTCTTAGACTCCTTTCATTTGCTCTACATGCCCAAATCAATCTTAAGCGTCCCTATCTTAATCCTATTCACTACGCTTACATCCTTTCCGGATATTCACATTTTGAACACGGTTAAATTTGTACAATACATGTTAGCATAGATGCTAGAAATACATTTTGGATTGATTGAATACATACGAGTTGATAGTTTTGTTCCAACGGGGGTTCTTCCCTCCGTTGGGATCGGTGTGAGACTCGTACACGCAGTGACCAACCCGCAGGCGCACATACGGGTCCATTCGGGTTATTCCTGAGAATAGACAAGAAAAAGTTAAGGGTGTTTTGGCAACCGAGATGGGGATCTTTTGAAATGTCCAAGAAGAATGCTAGATAGAATATTATTCAATTTCAGTAATAATGGGTTTCCAACTAAAAATTCTTCAACCGCTCCCATGGTCAGTGAGCCAGTGAGACTATGGCATCCTCAATTGGGGTATGTTGTGAGGTTCAAGGTAGTGGGGAGAAGGAGATGGGAAGAGAATGTTTGGGAAGTACCAGGTTATTCAGATCTGGTCAACACGGCTAAAGCCATTTCAAGCAACGTTTCAATTTTGAACAGTGTTTTTCACCAGGGCGATACTAAGAGTATCTACCACTCTGGAACGTGCCGCAAATATACTATATATTATTTTATATTAATTAAATACATTTCATTTGAGTAATAATAATTTGAGCCTGCGACCTCTGGATTCGTAGTTGAGCGTCTTACCACTCGACCACACAGGTCGTCATCTATATCTCATGTTCTAATTGAATTACAAATTAGTGTTGGTAGTGCCTGTTTTTGTAATTTCTCATCAAACGAATGAAGAAACAGATAGTTTCAAGGTGGGAGGAAGTTGGGAGAACCAGCATTTAACTAGGAGTGTTAAAATGGAAAAAATTCTAAATTTAAATATAGACTAATATCAAATATTATTAATATTTAAAAAAGGCAATCACAATATTTAAGTATTCAGATACGAACCGTAGTTCTTGACCAGCTTGGCCTGTCCCAGCGTGATGCTGAGGCGGCCCACAGCGGGAGCGGCCAGCTGGGGGGCCAGTTGATGCTGCAGCGCCAGGGCTGCCTGTCTGTCGGCCGCCCCCTGGCTGCTCTCGGGAGGTTGAGTGCCGTCCACTTGCAGGAAAGTGCCGGGCAGGGGGCCCAAGAACACCTAACGTAGAGAAAAATTATATTTATGTGACACTGTTGTATTAGACACTCACGCTTATGAAATTGACTGTAAGATAGTCACCGAATTCCTCTTCGGGAACCTTAATAAGAGTTAGGTTCGTAAATGAAACAGCGACTTGTTAGAAGGTCAACAGATAACTTAACGCTGGATGAATTGAATCCCTTTTTATCAGGTTAAAAAGTATACATATTAATTATTTTTATACTTTTCTACATTATTTCGTGTGAAGGCTATGAACAAATGACATAATTTTAAGATGCTTTTTTGTTCATGGCTCCTTGATAAATTCATAAGTCTCATAATCGGTCTTGAAAATAATTTAATCTTGGAAAGAATATGGGACACGTGTTTGACGACATGGTTTTGAGGTAATTTTAGATAAATAATCAAATGCTTAACTATATGGGTTATATTTTAGGTATAAGTTCCTGCTGTTTGATACAACCACGTTCGATACAACACGGGAACTATCTTCTGCTCTGGAATGAGGTAGGGATATACTATATTTATTTTAATAAATTTTGTCAAATTCTACTACGGTGGTCTCTGTAGACGTTAACAATGCCAACAAAGCCATCTGAAAATTTCAACCCGCTTGTAGTTCCTATTAAATCATACTATTAATAATAACAGTGAATTTATACTATACAGTTTTGTGACAGTTCACCTCAAATGTGCTTTTTACAAAATGACCTAACCTAATATAATAATGAGATAATAACAGATATATTTATGCAACAAAACAAATTAAACAGGGCACATAAACGAAAGCGCAAGATAAAAGAACAACACAAAAACAAGAAAAAAAAATATGTACGGCAATAATTATAAAATAGTTCTAAGTAGGCAGTTAGGAGATCATATAAGAGTACAATAAGGAGAAAACCGGAACTAAACAGTTCAAGGAAGCTTGAAAATAAAACAACGATTATGTTACATTAGCATTTAATGAAATTATTTCTCATGTTCATTACTTATATTTAGGTTTCTGTTCCCATGGCACCTATTTATTTGTTCAGCAATCTTGAGTTACATCAAATTATAATAAATAATAATCAGATTATCCATGTATAATAATTATGTTATTGTTTGGTAAATTAATCGTTTACAGTTCCATAATTTACAAGGGCGAGCAATCTTTATATTTTCATAATATTTGTGTCACCTACCACCTTTCGTATGGAAAAATTGCAAAACATTAATTGTGTATTATCAAAATAGTCGTTTAGATTGTTGCCCATATTGCTTTCTTGATATGATAAAGAAAATCTAGATTTCCCTTTGTAGAGATACATATACAATATTAAATTGAATATTTGCCCAGCAAACCTCAGAAAAAAAATTACGACGTAAATGTTTCGATGACAAAAATAAATATACACTTTTTTTAATAACGACGACCGAGGACTTAGATTTGTATTAAATTATACTTCGTAATCTCCGAACATGGTGAATGCAAGAAAAGACAATAGAAATTATCCGATGATAATCTTCAAAACAAAAACATTGGGTGACATTTCGTAGGTTCGCGGACTGTCGTATTACTTTGAACTTGCCTATTTTCTTTTGCTTTAAGGTTAATAATAAATGTTTCTAGGACTTACGCGTTTTCTCCTTTCCGTATTTATATCCATCACTGTTTCTGATGAAGCCGAAGCCATTTTCGCAGCGCTGCAAACAGCGGTAAACATTTATTTGTCGGCGAAATGATTAATCGAATTGTAATTTTTTGTGAAATGTCACGTAACTGCTCAATGTCAAACGATAAGCACTTTTTGCAAAGGTGATTAAGGACTAATTTTGATTGAATTTAAATTATCACAAAAACATGACTTTTGGGTGCTCGCAAGATTACCAATAGTATGATACAGAAAATACAGATTAAAGTACTTAAGCGCGAAATAAAAATATATAGTGCTACTTTAGCTACAATTCGTAAGATAGTATTATCCGTACCTACTTCAGAGGTATGTAAGCAGTGTCTAATTTTATAAAAACATAATTTTTCAGGAGGTATATAAATTATCTGAGTTTTCAATAAAATAACAGTAGGTGTAATTTTAAAACTATTTGAATATTTAATTTTAATACCGCCCAAGAACCCTAACTGGGGTGTGTTGTGAAGCTGAAAGGAATGGAGAAGAGAAGAAAATCAAAAAAAGGAAGGCTTGAAAGTATCCGGATTTTCAGGTCTGGTCACTAAAAACGGCTATAGGCATTTCAAGCAATGATTCGATTCTGAGTGGTGATCTTTTATCAGGGGGATACTGATAGTATCTACGATTCTGTAAAAAATAACTCTGTCATTTTTTGTTAAAAGAGCAGCACTATGGGCACGTCTAGTTGTAGATTTGAAAATAAAAAGTTACAGCCAACGTTGTTACAAATTTACATATTATGTAACATCATTTTTTTTTGATTTTATTGATTCTTTCGTAATTTCAAATACCCCTCATAATGTCTATCTAACTAGTACTGCGGCTCATTAGGCTTTATTACTATCACCATTTGATGGTTGTATTCAATTGACTAAATTTAAGTTTACATTAGTGAGTTCTTAGGAAAAAGGTCTTGATTGGATAAAAAAACCCTAAAAAACCATGTAACATCATCAACGATGCCAATGTGTGACAATATTTACGTGTGGCCCTACACGTTTTTCACATGGCGTCTATTTTTAAAAAAATCAATAAATAAACCCTTATTTCCGCCCACCTTTGATTTTATTTGAATAGATATTGCTACTTTTGAGTACTGATTTATTTTAAATATGGCTCAGTACTCTCAGTAGCACGTGTCATGTCCACAGAAGGTGTAAACATTTTTGTATGTCATCAAATCAGATTTACTAAAAACTACTCATTACTTTTAATTTATCAGGTACTTTTCAACCTTGCTTTCCCCATCTCCTTTCCCCTTCCCACTACCTTAAACCTCATGGCATGCTCCAATTAGGGATGCCAGAATTCAACTGGCTCCCCAACTTCTGGTTGGGAGCAGTTCGGACTCTTATGCGGTATTCATTTAAAAAATTCAAATTTTAAATGACCCAGAAAAATGTGGAAGACGATTTCGAAATATTCGAGGTGATGAATAAAAACTACAGTCATACGTTATTATAACAATAAATATTTCATTACAGTTTATCTTAACGTTATATTTTACACTTTTATGACTACAGATAACATTTCTTTATGCCAATTATCGTTATCTATGATAGGGATGGTTGATATTTATAATGGGGTGTTACTGCGGTTCCAGTTACCGGAGACCGACGAGGAACCGGCCATTTATTCAGTTACTTTTAGAATCGCTTCTCGGAGGCTGGAAGGTTCATCAGTAAAAAATAACTAAGACAGAAATATTGAGCATTTTTACTGGCATCCATTATCGGCTCACTTTGCTACAGAATGTACTCGTCCGATCGGTTATTTTCACAAGCACAGTTGAAAACACAGAGAGAGACTATGCAGCCTTTTTCTGAACTCCCCGTGCCCAGATAAAATCCGCGTCGTACGGTTACCCATTTGATTTAAGCCCCCTTCTATTCTGCTTTTAACTCGATAGGAAAAGAGAGAAAGTTCATCTGCCCGCTGTCGACCTATCTTATCGCAGTTGCAATTCTTGGTAAATTCTTTCACGCATCCCTTTCTAGGAAAAAGAAACAGTTCCGCTCGAGGTCGGTTAAACTCTCAGCTTGATATTGAAATTTTCCCAAGGCATATAACAATATTATGTAGATTTGATGTCAATGAAAAAAAATGTCATCCCTAGAACGGGCAAAAAAGCACTGTACAAATAATTAAAAAACCTTATTAACATGTTACATGTGATCAAAAAATAGGCGGGTTCCTCACCAAATATTATGATTTCATGGGGGATTGGGTTACCAAAGTAAGTCTTGTGAAAAAGAACAAGAATCAGGTTCGTTTCATCAGGACATTTCAATGAAAAACTTCTGGGTACTCCCAAATATTTGCAATTTCATTTTTATTTTACAAAAATAGGAACCGGTTCCAAAAATAACCTGTTCATCGGAGAAAAATATTGATAGTTTCAGTTACTGACAAGTAACCGGGACTGGAATATCGAACATCTCTAGTCTATGATTTGACATTTGACGATTTGACAGTTCCAAGGTTTCGTTGTCGTACAGTGACAGACAAAATAATAATAAACGATCTTCCAATAGAGCGATACAAATCCGTACAAAGAAGTTAGAAAATACATTTCGCTGGTTTATTTGATTAAAACGCAGTTGAAATATGTTTCTTGTTGTGCTTTTCATAATTTCGATGTTTGGAGTCGGGATGGCCGAGGCGTCACAGGGATTTGACTTTGGCGACTTCCTCGCACTCTGTTTCGGCGTCTTCATAAGCGCTACAGGGATTCTCGCCTGCCTCGGATCCTATTCAAGAAAACTGTCCAGATCTGAATTCATATAATAACCATGTGCGTAAAATTCCTTCCCTAGATTTTGTTTTGTTATCTACGTCGTTTGATCGCTGAAATGTTTTTCTTCAGTCAACCCTCCGCATGCCTAGTAAGGTCTGACAGACCCAGGGCAATTTAAGATCAACTTAAAACAGCTCTGATTATTTCAGATTTCACGCGAATATCGAATGTAGTGAAAATAAGAGTAATCATTTCTTTTTTTTTGTATTTATTGATTAGAACATATATTAAAAAATTACTGTATACTATTATTAATAATGCCGGGTCCCACAGACCCCACCAGGCATAACTAGTAGCATAATTTCACCAGGCATGCGGAGGGTTAAGCTGATTTAAAAAAATACCTCACAACATACCCCAACTGTCCGGAGCCAGTGGGACTATGGCATCTCCTATTGGGATATGTTTTGAGGGTGAAGGAAGTGAGGTGTGGAAGAGGAAGTTCGAAAGTACCTGACTATTCAGAACTGGTCGTTAAACACAACTATTACCGTTTCAAGCAACATTTCAATTCTGAATGTTGGTCGTTCACAGATGCACACTGGGTGAATCTACCACTCTGGAACGTGCCGCAAACATACTTTATATTATTTTATTAAAAAATTATTTATTTTGTGAAATACACATTTTATAGGAATTCAAACCTGCGACCTTCGGATTCGTAGCTGAGGTTCTTAAACACTTGACCAGATGGATCTTCAGTTATTCAAGTATATCTCACTGATATTTGCCATATTGTTTTTTGTTTTCATAATGAGCTGTGCCATATTAAACTTATTGTACAATTCTTATTTATGATATCTACATCAATGTGTAAATCACCTTAGTAAATAAAGTCGTCATTTTAATCAATATAATGCAGGATAAAATAGTCTAGATATTCTCAGTATTGCCCTGGTGAAAAACCACAATTTAGAATTGAAACATTGCTTGAAATGGCAATAGCCGTGTTTGGTGACCAAATCTGAATAGTCAGGTACTTCCCAACCTTCATATTCCCCATCTCCTTTCATTGTCCACTCCATTCAGCCTCGCAACATATCCCAATTGGGGATGCCATTGTCCCACTGGCTCGGGAAATTTGGGGGCAGTTGGGACTCTTGCGGGTTATTCACATTAAAAAAAAAACTCCCCTTTATTTATTTCATCCTGATTGTTGTTGAACTGTTTCACCTTTTACATTTTAAAAGTGCCTAATGTATCCTTCAATGGGAAACAATAATATGAGATACCAATAAATCATTTTTTCTTTGCAGGTATTCTGCAACTCGACCCAAAATAATCCTTTCCATAAGCATAGTATATTATGCACTAAATTCCTGCTTACTGGACCAAATTGATGTTACTTTATGCAATTCCTAATTATTTTGTTTATATTATAAATAATAAATAAGTAATAAGCACATAAATCATTTGGTGTTTTAATACTCCATCACCTAAGTGCATATGATACTGTTGACCTGCTGAAGTTCAATTCAAATATGATGACGTGCTGCCGCCAGTGTAAGTTGTGTTTTCAGCTTTGTGGAAAGTAATTACCCATGAAATAAGTATATCATTTTGAATCTATTAAAATTAATGTTTATATTAAAAATTAAATATGTTTGTGAATTATAAAATGTGGAGTAGCATTCATAAAATATGTACATAGAATATACTAATACTCTGATGCACACCTTCCTAAAACATTACTTATTTTACTTTCTCGGGTACTTTTAACAGTTAAGTATTTTTCAGTGAATACTTATTGCTTTGTCAGCATTCTTCGAACTTTAATGTAACGTTAGTCAGCCAGTAGGATTTGAGATATAGTTATAATCATAGTCTTAGTTATAATATAAACTTAGCTTCTAGTCATCACAATATTTTTTATAAACACTATGGTACATACTTTTATAATATACAGGTGATTTTTCACAAAAACGGTGCTATACAAATTATCTAAATATTGTTATTATTTTCTATGACTGGTGGCAAATGGTTATAGTAGTAGCTTTTCTAATTTTTCAAATTTCTTGCAAACACAGTTTCAACTTGCATTTCTTTTAAGAAGCAAAACGATACAGTTGGATGTAACTTTTACTTATTTATAAAAAAAATCACTATCCATCATGTGAAAAGCACAGCGAAATTTATGTGGAAAAAGAAGAAGAGCCCAAACGTAGCTGTTTTGCAATCATAAAAATTTGTCATAAATTGTCAAAATTTCTCAGCTGTAAAATACATTCGCCATATCACATTTAAAAAAAATTGTCGTCGGTTACAATCTCTAATTAATTAACAAAATTAATAATAATCACCCTGGGATTATCAATATTATTAAATATATAAATATTAATTTGATTTTTTTAAATATTGTTTGAATTTAAAATTTACAGTGTTTGAATATTTTTCAATACTTAATTGAAGATTATTTTACAATTTCGTAAAAATCAAACGTTCAAAAACGTGTTCTAACCAAAAAACCTTAAATCCCCCCCCCCTCCCGTTAAAATAAATCCCTTCGTTATAACAAAAAAATATATATATTTTCGTAGTGATGACGACACGAGCTTAAAAATACGCGTTTGTTTAATTTCTTAAAAAAAAAACAAGCATTTCCGTATTTTCAGTAGAAAAACCTTGGACGAACATTATTATTATCGATCGAATTGCTTCTGGCAACATTATTTTCTTCTTGCCGATGTCAACATTCCAGATTGTCAGCTGTCAAATTCGGCGGAAGTTAAGTTGTATACACTTTCGTCGAAAACAAGATTATATATTATATTATTATTGTAATCAATAGTATTGCCATTGACGAATGTCCTCTGATGAAAAAGTGTTTATCAAAATATATGAAGATACTTAAGTATACGTATACTTCTATATGAAATGTTGAAATTAAATATCTATTGACGCCGCAGTTAAAAATGTGGGGTCGAAGCAATTGGTGCGAAAGAGTAATTTTATTTTCACTTGGAACCGTTTTGTTTCTGTTGCTTTCAAATTTATTCATCCAGCCGATCATCTACAATGTCTGGCTGTTTATTTACGCGGTTTCTCTGATAGTTTTATCCATATGGGTGACATGTCGCGATATTCAATTTTTGCTGGAGCAAAGCACGCCGCTGAAGACCGTACCGAAAGATGATATTTCATCTAAGCATTCAAAATTCTCTATTATATCCTCTGTGATTCCAATTTTCAAAAAGATTCTGACTTCAAAAGATCTTCGACAGAGTAAAAATGAAATTGAGCAAAGGAAACAGGCCCTGAACATATCTTTTTGTTCTGATATTAGCACCATTGCTAGTGTTATTGAGAGGAAATTTGTATGGGCATGGTATTCACAATATGTGTCGAAGGAAATTGCTTTTCCATTTGCTTGCAAAGAACTACTGGATCAAATGGTTACTAAAATATTTCAGGTACTTGTTTTTTTTTCACAACAGTCCACATTACTAAATACATTATATGGTATGTTTCTTTTGTACTATTGTTGTCTCCTTCTTAATATTATATCTCTCTTTTCCCCCAGTTTTCACCATTAAATATGCATGCACATTTCTGTTATTTCATTAGTATATTTTTAAGTCCCGAAGAAGATTCAGTTGAATCGAAACTAGTCGACATATTTATACCAAATAAAGTGGATTCAAACAAAGTGTATTTTTATTTAATTCACTTCTAAGTTTCATGATGACGGTCCCAACGAACAATGTTGAATATGCAAATTAGTAATTTGTCTATTTAAGAACCGCTTAAAGTTTTGTTTCTACATTTTTGTCGTTTTTGAGAGTGAGAAATATAATATTGTTTTGATATTTTGCATGAAATTTACCAAATGCACATTCAACATTGTTTCGTTGAGAGTGTGGATAAATTTTTCAATGTTTTGTAAAATGGCTTCACAGTTTTTTTCTTTTATTTATTTATTAACATTTTATATACATTAAACTAAATAGTATAAAGACGTTCTTATTGCCTGGTTGCAATTTTTTCCAACTAAACTAGTTGAGTCATCTAATTTACATTACAATGGGCTTCCACTTCGTGTACTGTTACAAAAATCTTTTGCAGACATAAATACATGAATATAGATAAAAAGTTTCATGTTATTATAATAATGTCAAAATATTCCGGACTAATTCATTTTTATTAAATTGGTTCTCATGGAGTCCAATTTATCATAAATTTATTTATGATATTAGGGCTGTATAGAAAAGGCATTCCGGTGGTAATAAAGTGAACATTCAAGACTTAAATCCCCCATTGAAGTGAAAAACACGGCAAGGACAAAGGATAAGCGCATTCATTTCGTTGGAGCTTATTTTGACTCGACCTCAAATAATATTGTAACATGAAATTATTTAATAATTTTCATGGACTTGCAATCTGTTTGTAACTAACCAACCATCATGCCGTTTCCCAGAGGGGTAGGCAGAGAGGACGGACCGCCATATAACTCTGTCTTGGCACACACTTCTTGCTTCATTCACATTCATACATCGTCTCATACATACTCTTCTGTTATTCTGACTCTTCACATGACCCGACTCATGTATTTGATTTACTTGATCGTGCCATGTCTTCCTCGGGCGTCCTCGACTTCTTCTTCCATTCACTTTCGCATCATATATTCTTTTCACACTCCTTTGTCTCTCTGTTTGTATATCTATAAAATATTAATATTAAGTGTTTTAAATAAGAGGCATTCTTTTATTTTCAGATATCTCCCAACGTAGATACGGTCGGCTTGTGTTCCGATTCCCTCGGAATAATCCTTCGACATTGCAAGGAGTATAAACGGGCTTCTAAACGCTTAGAAAGAATGGGTAAAGGAAGGATCGAAGAGTACTACAGAAACTCCCATCCTACTTCGGCTCAAAGAAATTCCCTCACAACACTCACAAAAGGAAAATCTACCCAAAGCCATTGTTTGCTTCTCACTCGAGCTTTTCTGAAGGAGCTGCTGCCCTGGGAACTTTGGGGAACGCCCCACGCCATGCTTTTAGCCTCCATCCTCGCCAAACGCTTACATTCCTTCATATCTACAGATCTATCTAACCCCATTTGGCTAAGGCATAACTTATCTAAACTCTTGGAGACAACTTTGCTTAAAACAGAAGTTCTCAATACCCCAGCAACACCAGCTGCCACTCCAGTAAAAACCTTCAAAGAAAAAGAGTTACTTTTGGTTCAAAGTGATGTTGTCAACACCAAACATATTTCTCATACTCCTGTCATCGAGATTAAGAAAGATGTTTTGGCCGGCAAGCACGATCATTCAGATAAAAATGTGGAAGAAACGCCAGTCGTTGTGAAAACATCGATCGAATCAGCGCTATCGAATTTGATTTCAAATACGACCGCTCCTATACTCCAAAGAGATATTGAAAAAGTAACCACAAAGCCCATTACAAATATCGTCCCGCCGGTGAATTACCAATTACACGAAGGAAAAGACACGAAAATCGGCGCAATATCAATTTTGAAGAAACCTTCTCAGCCGATTGACATTAAAGGTTCCCCGTCGCATAGTCTCAACGGGCAGGAGAATCATTCTCACTCTGGCGGTAAAGCGAAGAGTTGTGAAGTTAAGATATATGATAAGATGGTGGATGGAAGTGTAAGGACATGGAACAACGACGTGGATTTGGAGTGCGTCAGCTTGGGACAGGATCTGTTGGCTTCGTTGGACGGTGACATAGGGTTTGAGTCCCGACTCGGAAGACTTTGGGAAGCGGATGGGGCTGACAGCAGTGAGGCCTGGAGTCCTAATCCGCCCTCTACCGGATCCTCAACCAAAACACCTTACTTATGGGGTAAATATTAAACTATGATGTAATAAATTACAATTAAGTTATAAGAGGTAAACAGCCGTCTCTTAAAGTACATTGTGTTGTATAAACCAAGGGGCGTCCACTGCTTGATTTGGTGGTCTTCATGGACGATTAATTTGCTATTAAATATTCATTTAAGATAAATTCTTATCACTCAAACAACAGTAAATACATGAAAATACAAAAATACTAATTTGTTTCTTAGACAATAATAGAATTGAGATACCTGAGACTTGTGTGTGATAAATCCATGTATCTACAATTTTTAATGAGGATATCAGAAAATAATGCTTGATTTTAAACATTGACATGAAGCACTCACTTTGTGGAAAGACATAATTAAATTTTAAATAAAAGTAACTTAGTTTTGACACCACTTTATTGGATACATATATACATAAACCAACCGGTTTCGGCTCTACCTGAACCTTCTTGATTTTAAGTTGAAAGACTCAGATGTTTTGATATTGAATATGTACATTATTGTTATAGCTTGTGGATATGAGTTGAAAAGAATTTCGGCAATGGTACATGTATTTTGTTTGTGATTTGAGTATCTGACATACGATACACAGAGCTTTCAATGGCTCCCTTTAAAAATAAGCTCAGGTGTAGTCTATTAGAGATGGTTGATGTTGACTTCATTCTCGGATATTTTCTTGTACAAAACCATACACATGTGAACCTAGTTACCAACGTTAGCCTTTTTTTCCTCATTTACGCAGAACTGTTCACGATTCACATTAACGAATCCCTTTTGACAATCCTTTCTTTAATCCGTCTCAACAGAGTGGCGATATACGTAATTCACCTGGGGCTGTACACTTGTACAGACACAGGAGATCACTTGTGAAGTGTTACATAAAAAAATCAATAGGAATTCAGATGTCTTGTATGTATTTAATGCAAAATGTATATGTTTGCTTTTGTTTATAGGCGAAGAGGACACATTGGACATGGACTTAACAGAAGAAAGTCCGCCTAGAAACATGGTACAAACTAACATCTCACATTCCATTTCTAACTTTAACATAAACAAACCTCTCAGCATACATAATATGAAGGAACTGCAAAACATATCCAAAAATACCGTCAATCAGGCTAAGCATAAAATAGGCGACCTACAGGTTTGTCACTAAACCCCCAACTAACCTTTGAATGTGCCTTAGATATGTGAATGTTCATTAGCGTAAAGTCTTCACTCTTCTAACTATCTATTCATTGTGTTGTTTTAGTCTAACGCAGCTGTTTGTTTCGAGTTTCAAGCATGGGAGAGGGATTTCTTGTCTTGATACCCAATGGCTGACAATCTATCGACAATAATTAGTATTGCATGAGCACAGGGATGTGTTGGCTATGGCCTAAAGCTGATCAATGTCGACACGGTTATATGCAAAACCCATTATGTATATGATAATGAACCAAAGTAGTATGATTTGAGGAAGAGCGACAATGGTAAAAATAGATTTTATTTTACAGGCAACCTTTGTACCATATATTTAAGCATGTTTAAACCTGTTAATTAACGACAAAAAATGCTTATTTACAGTTTTGATCAATTTAAAGAAAATCTACAAAAAATTACATTTGAACTTTTTTTTTAAGTTTCACTGGCATTTTCTCTTCTGAAGTGGATCGATAAGTTTGAAACATGCTGTATGCAAGCAATGCACCTGTGTGAGTTCAACTGTTCGACTCAACATTCGCTGCATAGCTATAAATGCCATTTTTTTGTAATAGATTAAGATTAGAGGTGGTCAATGCCCCAGTGGGTAGGACACTCAACTTGTAGTCGGACAGATCAAGTTCGATAATTTGAGGAAAGGTCTATTCTTTAAATCTTCGGATTTATAGCTTATTTAAAAAAAGTCAGGATGGCCTTACTTATTTATTTGTAGTGCCCAGTTTATATGCCACCTTGGAGTTGGGTTATATGCAAATAGCACATATACAACATTGTTCAAAAATGTTATAAACGTTTACGATCTGAAGAGAGCTTTGTGTGCGTATATTTGTATTTGATGTTAATTGTTAATTATGGAAATGATGCCACTGGTTGTTTTAGCATTGCTTTACCTTCCAACTTTCCTGTATCTATCGTTTCTTCCTCTGTTTCTAAGTGCTGCAATGTGTCATTGTTTAGATAATGTTATTTCTTCCATTTATTATTCAATAACCCTCCATACAAGCTGGCAAATTCACATAAAATTATTGTGCAATACATGATCTAATCAAATATTTAAGCTATAAATCGCCAACAAATCTAAAATACAACTTTGTTTCCCTAACCTAAATGCATTTTTTAAATCGATTTCCATGTTATTTATTCACTAAATACCTAATACCTTGTAATGAACATCTTAATATGAACCTAATTTAGTCGACTAAGGTGTTCATTATGAGGAATTTATTGAATATCGTCATTTGGTATGCAATGCCGCGAATGTGACATGAAACAAATTGTTTAGGAGAGAGAAAATTCCACGACGGATTCCACGGAATTGTCCTTGGAAGTGACGTTACATATTGTAAAATTTTTTTTTAATAAATATTCAACATTCTGTCTGAACGTACTCGAGAATATGATTACGAATTGAATGGAATTAAAATATCACTTGTAGAAAAATTGACACTTTGACAATTTATAGGTAGAATCTTCGATTGAATTATATATTGAGCAATACTTTTGTGTGATTTTTTGTGCTAGTATGGAGGACTGTTAATTTCCCTCTGATGTAAATTTTGCAATCTCACAGATCTATTACCAAACCAATTCACTGCAAAATTAACAATCCCTTATAGGTAAGGTAAGTTTCTTGAACATTGCATCTTGTTAGAATTCACAGAATGTATCGCAAAATAAAAATAGTTGATCACAAAGCATAAATAACACAAGGCCCTGACTGCAACTATTACTCCTGACTTAATTTATATTTAACATTTCTAAAATGGATCTAAAGTAGACTGAATGGTGTAAAAAATAGATCCCTGAGGCGTATGTGTAGTAAAACCATGAATGACTGTTAAAAATGTGGACTGATGTAAGCGTATGAATAAGATTAATAAAGGAATGCTTAGATGGTTTGGACATGTTGAGCGGATGAACGAAGAAAATTGAGTGTATGGAGAATATATGATGCAAAAGTGAATAGTAGATAAAGTCGGGAACACTCGAAAAAGACATGGAAGACAACGATCGAGTGAATCAAATATTTGAGTCGAGCCATGTCAAGAGTCAGAATAACGGAAGAGTATGTATGAGACGATATCTGAATGTGAATGAAGCAAGTTATGTGGGGGTTCATCCTCTCTGCCTACCCCTGCTGTGAAACAGCGTGACGGTTAGTGAGTTATTAAAATGGTTCTTGGTGGCCTACTCATAATGATAATACGACATTGTAAGTGAGTACAATGCCATTGATAAAAATTGAAGTAACTTTAGAATAATTTATCTGTGCTTTTGTGTGAGAAATTTAAAAATTGGGAATTATATCGTTCTTTCGATTTTCAAGGATGAAGCGGCAGGTATGATGGAAGGAATTCTGGACTTTGGGATGGCCGGCTTAAGAAAAGGACTCAGGTTAACAGGACTTCAAGAATCTCTTCAGGTAGTTAATCTTTTATTAACGTGAATACTGCACAAGAGTTGCAACTGCTCCTAACCGTCTGGAGTCAGTGGGACTATGGCATCCCAATCGAGGTATGTTGTGAGGCTAAAACGAGTGGGAAGGGAAAGAGATGGGGAAGAGAAAGGTTGGGAAGTACTTTGCTATTCAGATCTGGTAATCAAACACGGCCAAAATCATTTCAAGCAATGTCTTGTCTTCTGAATAGTGGTCTTCCACCAGGGTGATGTCGAGATTATCTATCACTTTTAAGCATGGTAGGAACATACTCCATACTCGACCAGTCGGTAGCTGAGTGGACAAACGCGTCGGATTCCCACCTGGGCGTCGTGCGTTCAATTCCTCTGCCGGCTAAGTCCTCCATCATTGCACGAGCAACATCTTCCGCTTCTCATGATGGCATTAGGAGTTTTTCAAATATTATCAAGTTATTGGTAAATGTTTGTCTTTCTTTAAAAGAAATACTATTTATATATCTTAACTTTATTTATGTGTTAAATAAAACATGTAAATTAAATCAAATTTGATTACTCATGCTGGGTTTCAAACCTGCAACCCCTTAGGTTCGGAGGCTAAGAGCTTGTCGCTATGCCGTGGTAATCATCGACTGTTTCACTCCAGCCTCAAGCATTAAGAACTGAAGGGAAACAGGCAGGTAGCTTTGACTGTTGATTGATGACCGGTCGGTAGCTGAGTGGACAAACGCGTCGGATTCCAGTCGGCGTTGTGGGTTCAATTCCTCTGCTGGCTAAGTCCTCCATCATTGCCCAAGCAACATCTTCCGCTTATTATGATGGTAGTAGGAGTTTTTCAAATATTATCAGGTTGTTCGTAATCCGGGAATGTTTGTCTTTCTTTTAATAAAATTTTTAAAAAAAATGATTGTTTGTTTTTTTTGTTTAATAGGAGAAAACGAGCATGACGCACATGCAGAAACCCTCGACGGAGAGCTTGTCCGGCAGCCTGGTGACAAGCCTCGGACAGGCCCTGACCGCCAGTAGGAAGAACAGCCAGTCAGACGAGGGATCCATGAAGGCCGATGTCCAGAAGGTGGCGCTAGCTAGCAAAGGTAATATATAGACATCGGATTGTATTCACCCAATTATGTATGCATAAATATGCTTAAAATACATATACAATAAAAAGAGATGTCGCTAAATGTCTAAAGTAAGCATTTTTTATTGGGTCCATGACTGCAAAGTCACCGAAACAGGAATATGCTACCCATAATTAAACATTGAAAATTTCTTCATTAGAGAAGCGTAGGATAGACTTTGATTTAATTTGCATTTTCAAAATTATTAATTGTATACTTGACTCACCTTCTTTGTTGCAACTCATCCAGTTCAACATTCTTGCCTTAGAGTCAGAAAAAATGAATTGCCATTCCTCAATCATCACTCTACTAATTATGGGTATCATTCTCCACTCTCCAAAATGTCGAGACTTGTTAACTCGAGCCATGGTCTTGAAATGTTTGGTACCAGTCTAAATGATTTTTGTCATTCTTTAAGACTCTACCAAAACTTTGACTTGACCTTGGCTTTGGCTTTGATTTGAATGTTCTTTCTTATGTATACTTTTTTATATTTTTGTCATTGCTTCATTATAATATTATGCATGTGCTATTCTTTCTCTGTTGGTCTTTTTTCCCATTTCGTGTTATGTATTTTTTTTGTAATTGGACAATAGTCTGTTAGTTTATAAATAAATAATATGAGATAATTATATGCCCTGGCAACATTTCAATATTTTAATGTGTCTCGGGGCGCCAAGTGTACAAACACGAGTTTGCGTCAACTGAACATAAAAGTAAATATCTCTCACGGCAATTTCTTGCGATTCGCATGAACATGAAACCCACATAAAGCCTGTTTTTCTATGAATCTGTTTCGGGTATTTTACATTTTATTTCATTTTTCTTCCTGTATAGGGCTAATTAAATGACAGTTTTTTATTCACTGACAGACGATTGAATATCTTTTTTGAATGAGTGTTATTTTTGTAGCATGCGCGCCTTTACATTCAGTCAAAGATGTCTTATTAAAAATAGTAAATAATATTTGGATCATGGAGGGTACATTCAGTATTTAGTGCACTGAGTGCTAGATGTCGTGGAACCGCCCCAGATCATACTATTAGAGCAAAATTCATTTAATGAAAGATTACAAGTTGATGCAATTTATACTGATTTCCAAAAAGCTTTTGATAAAGTTAACCACTCCATCTTACTAAATAAGCTTGATCAAATAGGAATACATGGAGATCTTTTTCGCTGGGTGAAATCATATTTGTATAACAGAACACAACTAGTACTCATTAATGGATACAAATCATCCCATATAGTTGTAACTTCTGGTGTACCACAGGGATCGAATCTTGGCCCCCTGCTTTTTCTCATATTCATAAATGACCTTGGTTCAAAATTACACTGTGATTATGCCTTTTTTGCTGATGACCTTAAAATTTTTCGTAAAATTAAGTCGATCTCCGATCATCAATTGCTTCAGAATGACCTCAACACACTCAATAAATGGTGTATTGACAATGATATGCACTTAAATGTTGATAAATGTTACACTTTAAACTTCACTCGAAATAGAATTACAAAGAACTTTTCCTACGTTATTAATAATACTATCCTTAATAAAGTTTCTTCGATAAAAGATCTAGGAATCACTCTTGATTCTAAATTCATATTTGATGTTCACATTAACGACATTAAGTGTAAATCATTCAAAATGATGGGATTTATTCACAGAATATGTAAACCATTCAAGGACCCACAATCAATTCTAACCCTTTACAACAGCTTGGTTAGAAGTAAATTGGAATATGGTAGCACTATTTGGAATCCTCATTACCACAAGTATGTAAACACTGTTGAATCTGTTCAAAAAAAAAAATGCTAAGAATGTTATCTTTCAAATGTGGTCTACATGACCATCTTAGATCATATGATGCACGCCTTGAATACTTTAACATGGATACACTGAAAACTAGAAGGCAATTAACTGAGTTGATATGTCTACATAAAATAATTCACGGTCATCTCGACACTGCAATATGTCTTAGCGCTATTGAAATTAATGTACCCAATGCTCATTGTTTAAGACGCCATAGTACATTCCACCTGAATACATTCAGAAACAATATTGCCTACTTTAGCCCTCTATCGCAAATGTGCCGACTATATAATCTAATAGAGTGTGCTGATGTAGACATTTTTGTTGATGGTCTGTACGGTTTCAGACGGAATGTCATGTTATTGCTTAAAAGGGTGTTAGAGTAATTCCCTAAGTATATTTTGTATGTATCTAGTAGTAATAAGTACAAAAACAACATTTTTTTAAAAATTTAATGTATCTTGTCTATTTGTATTGTATTTATCAATGATTGTACACTAACTGGTTTTTTATAACTGGATTTTTTCACGAAAGTGATAACATCTGTTAAAACCCAGTATAAATAAATAAATAATTTCAACCCTACTTATTCTAAAATAAATATTTTACAATTGCGTGAGGTTTCTTTCCAAACTCCCGGTTATCCACACTCTGCTGAGGAATCATCATTTACCCTAGTAATATTGTATTAATTAAAATAAAATAAAATTCATGTCAACAGTTAATAAATTGTAACCTTTGATTTCAGACACTGACGTTTTTGAAGTACGAAAAAGCCAACATTCTGTTCAGCCAATTCCCCTGTTGAAACAGCAGCATGTCATTAGCCAGGACAACTCCTACGTTGGCAGCAGTATACGTGACAAAGAAAAGGAACAATCCAAAGAGCAGGTACAGATTGATCTTCTTATCCTTGCAGGCGGTCAAAAGAGGAATTATCAAACAAATTAACTAAATAATATTTTTTTAACAAAAAAATCTGCAACTATTCAATATATTCAACTGCAAATATTGATGGCCTAAAGCAGAGGTTCCGAAACGTTTTTGTCCCGTAGACCACTTGCCGATTTTTTCTGTTTTGTATAGACCCCCTGCTTTCCTGATGTTGATTTTTTTTAGCGTTGGAAAAAACTTCAAAGTTTTGTGAACGCATCAAGAACTGCTAGTTCTTTGAAATGAACCCTTCGCAGCGAACGCTTCAATTGAAGTCGAACTCGCCAAAAATAGTACTAGTCGGTAGAGATCTCAAATCGACAAGTGCTTACGTCGGTAGAGATTTGAAATCGAAAAGTACTAGCAAATCGAGAAAATATCCTCCCCAAAAAATTAATATAATTAGGGAATTAATGTCTTTAATAAGAGATTATTACATAAGTACCTACATAGGTACTATTTGTGAGGTGGATTATTACATTTGCGGGAAGCCAACATTTTGGTGACAACCTGCCTAAATGGAATCCATTCTCGTGGACCCCCATTTACGTCTCATGCACCCCCAATTTTTTTTCCCGTTGACGTGGACCCCTTGCAGATTGGAATCGACCCCTGGGGGTCGATATAGACCACTTTGGGAATGACTGGCTTAATGCCATGATATTATTTCTACATTAACCATTGTTTTGAGATAAAGAAGTTGAAATTTTGATTTAAACGGGTTGAAATTTGTAAATATCTTAAGAAGGGTGTGAGTTAGAGATGTTAAATTTTTACACATAAAAATTTGGATTCTCATTAATATAGTCTAGTTCATAACTCATTTTTGCCATAGAGTAAAGCCATCGATATTGGAGTTACCGGCGCAAAATAAATTCCCGAGTTTAAGTTTATTTGGAACTATAAATTATGTTTTTCCCATATAATCTAATTCAATTTAGAGCTTTCAAAATTATTATTACACTTATTAATTGCACATTGCAAATATAAATAGTAGTGAATTAAAATACAATAGTTGAACGGGAAAATGAATAAGAAACAACGAACAATGATAATTACAGTGGGGCCTTGTACGATGAACTCCCCTCACAATGAACTTTTCGTTCTTCGAACATCGGGTTCACGAGCTTTGGTGCCCTTGCTAAGGCAGTAGCTAAGGATCTGAACTTGGAATTGAAAGAAGAAGGATAAGATTACTATAGGAAATCGCGGTTCGTACAATGAAATTTTCATACCACAAACCGGATTGTAAAACGAATTAAGTTCGTAGTACAAGGCCCCACTGTATGTATTTAGATATGTAATATGTAGTAGGTACTATGACAAATTTAAGCGGTAGGTACTTTTCATATAAGATTTTTCTTCATATTTAAATATGTTGCAACTGTTTTGAGAAAATTTATTGTAAGTTAAGGAGAAAATGAGGTTAGTAGAAGGTTTTGTTGCTCTATTTGCTACAACTTTTATTTGTTTTCTAGTTGTTAGATCTCCCGATTCCGATAGCCATCGAGCCGGCTATAGCCGGAACAGAGTCTCCGGATTATGAGTACGAAGAAGCAGCCGATTTTGCATCCACCATCGCCAAATTACGCAGTCTTTTGCAGCAGAAGACAGGAGATGTTACGCCAGTGTATGTTTACCAAATTTTTATCATTCAATGCACCTATTAAGTTATAAATCGAATAGTCAAATTGTTGCAGTTATAACCTTTGCCTTTGATGAAATACTATATACTTAATATAGATATTATAGATACTTCCCAACTTTTCTGTTACCCATATTTTTCTTCTATCTATTTTCTTCAGCCTTACAATATGCCCCAAATTGGAGATGCCATCTCACCGGCTTAAGGCAGTTGGGATCTTGTGCAGTAATCATATAAAAAATAAATAATTTAGTAAAACTTAAAATTTTCTAGATCCCAAGATGACGGAGCATTGCTCCATCTTCACGACAACAAACTGGCTACACTATCCAAACCGGCTTCTGCAACGCAACCGAACAACTCTCCGTGACACCGCCCGGTTACCGCCGGCCAAAAGGTTCTGGAAACAGCCTCGATACCGAGCTTCGAATCAGAGAATGGCTTCACAATACTAAACCCGCATAACTCTGCCGAGCTTTTCGAGGCCGAAGAAGCGCTAAATCATAAAGTCGGCTCGATTCCGACAGCAATACATATCCAACCAAACGGCAACAACATGCAGAGACTGGATAAGTTGTTCACGCGAACCGTCACTGGTGTTTTTAATACGATTAAAAAGGCGGTTGGTGGCGATTCCTTGGCCGAAGCAGTAGCCGGGTACACGGAGGCATCTGGTGGTGCGGCTGATAAGCTCACGATGGTCAGGGCACACCAGCATAAGGACGATTGGATATTCGTGGAAGGAAATGTTGATGTAAGTTATAGGTCGCGCAATTGGAATTGACTCAAATAAAACCAACTTAGGTTTGTGTGTATTGGTGCATATGGTATACACTTCCCACAGAGACGTCCTTTTTAACTAATGTCACTGAGAAACAGCCTTTCGTCTTGCTTACACTTACATATTCAACCCCACAAAATTCCCTAAATTAGAGATACCCATAGTTCCACTTGTTTCGGGCAGTTGGGACTCTTTTTGCAGTAATCACATAACCAAAAAATAATAAATTTCTCGATTTAGAAAAAATATCATTAATACAATAAGCATATTTTTTATAGATTACTTCTTATTTCAGAAAATTGATCAATTTTTGTTTTTAATTTGTAGGTGAGCATTCTAGTCAGCAAGTTGTTGGTGGAGAGGAGAGGGTTTTGCGTGGTAGAAGTGGAGGCTGCCCAGGACTCTCTGGAGGTGCTGGTGGGCTCGAGACAAATCAGCACCTTCTCCCACCCTGGCAACACTCAGGGCGCTACAAATGGCAGCACCGCGCAGGATGATTTGGGTAATACATATTCTTAAATTACGAAAGCTAAACTAGTAAACTCTCAGATTTATACAGCTTATAAATACAAATAAGAGAATGCCCAATTAATAGTGATTTGATGCCAAACCATTTCCTTTTGCCACCAAGGATTTCGAGAAGGGAACAAGTCAGGTGTTACTTTCTTAAATTATTATGCTAGTCGTATATTTATTTTTTAATCAATTGAACTAAAACAATGTTTTTTTTTGTAACTGTTATTGTGTCTTTTAAAACGTAAATATCTCAATAATGCTTATTTCTATCTTTTAATGTTGTATATCTAAATACATATCTATGTCTGTACCTTAGATACAAACGCTGTCAAATCCATCCTTGAAAAAGTGCGGGAAAACACTAAAATGCGTTAAAACAATTTTTAGTACGGGAATTATGAAACAAACTTGACGGCAAAATGAATCAGGTGACCAATTCCTGCACTCTCGTTGGTCTAAAGATTTTTTTCCACTTTTGCTACTAAAATCAGTTGGATTTTGAACACTTTTTGAAACAAAAAAAAAAAAATTGTGGTTTATAATATAGATTTGAACACTTTTGAAAGAAACATATTACAATTATTTTTTTTATAAAGATTGAATTTCCCTAATAAAACATTTATCATATTTTTTAGGATTTGACCACTTTGAATTCTAAGATACAAATGTATAACAAGGAATAATAGTAACCTAACTTAACTATATGTGTTATTTTTTTAAATGGTTCTTGGTTTTTAATGATTGCATGATTAATAATTTTAGATGAGTCAGAGCTAATAAGCGGGTGTCCACTGTACCACATGTGCATGGAGCTGGTCTCTGCGATCCTGGGAGGATCCTTGCAGAAGGATGCCGTCGTCAAGTGCACCAGTGTTGCCGTGGCAGGTAAACAAACCGTTACATGCAGTGAAACTCTCTTGCAAAGTTTTTCAAGGGACAGTTCTAATGCAAAGTTACCTATTTGCATATCGGACATTGTTCGTCGGGACGATATTTCTTAATCTGTTTAAGTTTATTGCCCTTGTAATACAACGGTTCTTTATATATTTCAGATATGGTTGAAGAAATTCTCCGTGAAAACCTGAACACCATGAATTCGTGGCTGAGAGACTTTATCATCCGTAACTTCCGGAACCTGTCCATACACTGGGAAGGTACTCCCGTAAAAATAGAAGTCGAAGAACCTCTCCAAGATGTCCAAGCTGAACAGATTAGTGATGCTTTGATCCAGAAAATTCCTGGTAAACCTTTGAATATTGTTTTATCATCTAAAGATTTCAGACTGAACGAAGATGCAACTTTGTATTTAAAATAATTATGTATTATGATTTTTTTTTAAATATTCAGATTCAAAACAACGAACGCCGATTCTGAATTTACAGGTTTTTTTTAGTTTTTTTTTAATCTGAATACCGCACAAGAGTCCTAAATGCTCCTGACTGTCCACAGCCAGTGTAATAATATAGTATGTTGTGAGGCTGCAAATGAAGTGGGGAAGGAAAGAGGAAAGTTAGAAAATACCTGGCTATTCCGATCTGATCACTAAACATGGCTAAAGCCATTTGAAACAATTTTTCTATTCTGAATGGTGATCTTTCACCAGGGCAATTCTGAGAGTATCTACCACTCTAGGATAATACTGGTATTTTTCATAGATGGGTCGTTGAGCTGCTAAACCCGCTCTGAAAGTTTTTGTTGATTTCGAGATAGTCGCCCAAAACTGTTTATTATTATTTTGATATTTGGCAAAACATTTTAATATTATGTTTGCATTCATGTATGTGTTGCAAACAGCAACTCGTCGACTCAAGTTAACATTTCTTTTCATAAAAAATTCTGAATTTATTTTCCTTCTTTTTTTCTTGGAGCATTCTCAGCTTCACAGCCTCCATGGACTGTAAAACCCTTGCGTCTAGTGGCTAAATTTGAATAGTATTTTTTTGTCGCTGTTATGAAGATAAAAATCTTAATTGCCGTGGGCAGTAGGATTAGGCGCTCCCATACTAGGAGTATTTTGTGAAGCAGATTAAATGAAAGAAAAAAACCTATGTTAGGAGAATCACGATATTAAACATAGGCCAAAGCTGTTTCAATTCTGAATGGTGGTCTTACAACAATGCAATATGTACTTAAATTATCTACTTAGATTTCAATCAATCAATAAATACATGTTTATTTATTTTACAGACATTCTGTTCACAATATTCGGAAAGGAAGAGATTGCGGCAGCGTTAAATATGCTTATATCATCAATCGAGAATCCCCTCATAAATAGAGATGTCATGTTCAACCTGCTCGATGTTGCCATGTTGCACTTTCTCAAGGCTTGTCTTCAACCTAACTACATGACAACACCACCCCCTTCTGCATAATTACACAATTCTCACTGAAAAAAAATATTTAAAAAATTATGTTACCATTATTTTGTTTTAAATAGTGTATTTTTTGTCTATTTGTGTCATGTTTTTATGATGCTACGTCAAATAAAATGAGGCTTATTATTTTAAACTATGATTTAATGAAAAAACCAAAGTACATTATTTTATATAATTTATTATTTTTGTCACTTTAATAAATAATTAATATAAAATGTCAGTGGTAGGAAAGTCTGTTGTCACTTGAAACTTTGGAGTAACAATATATACGGAGGTATAGAATAATTCCTAAAAATTCTAAAAATATTGGTTGTAAATGCTATGTTTATATATCTCTTTCTAACACAAACACATTCCTGTCTGTGTAAGTAGATAGAAAGAGATGAGGATATATTTATGGATGTTTATTGAATAGCTTATTTTGTATAGCCGTCGTGAAATTTGGCCATTTTGATTAAATGTATTTTTAAACATAACAATATTTGAATGATTTATAAAGTCTGAATATCATACAAATACTAATAGCATAAAGTTTGCTTAAAAGAATTATTGTTGCCTATTGTTAATATTATGTCATTATATCCTTAAAAATAAGAAAACCCCTTCCTTCTGTTGACTGTGAAACTGTTTGAATACTTGTAAAAGGTGATTCTTTTTATTCCTTTTCCAGTCCTATTAGTACATCTACGCATAGCACATATCGCCAGTGTTTTTATTTGTATAAAACAAGGCTTTAGTGTTTCAAAAAAATGTTTTAAATTACTTATTCCGATGAATGATGTGACGTTTGCACGTATGGAAAACATCCTTAGATACCTCGATGCGGAGTTTTAACATTTTATTTTTTTCCCTCAGGATATAATCCGGTAAAAAAATATTTCTATCTTCTGTATATATTATTCCTCCAAGACTGAAACGCTATTTTCTTTCCTCACATGTAACATTTATAAATATCAAACAAATGGTAGCTTATATCATGCCAGTTTTAATATTTTGTACAAAAAAACATTTTTTTTTTCTCCATTCCTTGGTGCATATTTTATAAATTATGTAATATAGTATAGGTTAAAATTAGTTTTTTAATTTATTTAAACTGAAGTACCACCTAGATTTTGTGTCCAAAAAACATTTTTTTAATGAATTATATTTTATGTATTTATGTATAATTTAATTACATATAATTTTTTCTGTGTATGTAGATTCTTATGAAGCGTACACTTAACATATAGAATTGTTTTTTTTTTTAAGTATTTAAAAGAGATAAAGTCATTAATTTATTATTGACATCATCAGATAATTTTATTTTTAATGTTCTTTTTTTTACTAAAGTTTTCTATTCAAATTACTTTTTATATTTTATTTTCTTATACATTCTTGTAAAATAATAAAAATGGTAGAACATTGATGTTTTTAAAATTATATTTGGTAAATGTATAGTCATTAATTTATAAACACTAGAATATTTTATTTTGAATGCTATTTTTTGTAGTCTGAAAAAGTTAATTTGTATTACATAATTTAATGGTGCAAATATGCATAACTTTTATACAACTTTGATCTCATTTCTTAGATTTCTTAAATGTATGTTTTTTCTATACTGTTAATCTACTAGAATTATTATTGTATATATATGGAATTTAAAAAAGGGCTCCGCTAGTGAAAAAAAAAATAAATGAATATATCTACTGTAATAATTGATTGGCTTATAAATCTTTGAAGCCTGTAATATAGCTTTTTACTCGGTTTTTTAGCCTGTAAAATCACCACTTTGAAATGACCAATTTTAAATTATTTATCTATGGCAAAACTAAATTATCCATTAAATTACTCAAAGTAATTATCTACAAACTTACCTCTGCAGTTGAGGGTGTCACTTAAGGTCAAACAGCACTAGCGCGTCGCTGCGCGTACTTTTCGGTTTGCTGTGCCGCGCAGTGCAGCGCCGCTCTGGTGCGGTTTGCTTCATACAAAACAGTGAAAACATATTTCGTGGTGAAGCGACGCGCCGTGCAGTGTAGCGCCGCTGACGCGCTAGTGCGGTTTGACCTTTATATAGATTTTGTGAACACAATAATATATGATTACATAATTAAACTAGGTTGTTTGTTAGATTCGCCAACTTATCTGTGCAGGTGGCCAAAAGAGAAGGTGTATGGATAAGTAATTTCTCATTAATGTATTTAATCTAATTTTGCTATTACTAATGTTTTATGTGCAAAAAACATTACGGAAATTCTTTATCAATATTCCATTATTCATTTGACATATTGCACAATGATTCTGTCCGACATTGCAAACAAACAAAAATTACCATGCATCTTTTTTATGTCAACATATTTTTAAAGGACATATTTTTATTGACATTAAATATCAATTTTAACACAAATAATTAATGTTGTCTACATAGTCTAGTTTTTAAACTAATAAAACTCAGTTTTATATATTCTGCTTAGAATAAAGCTATATCTTAAAATAAGATTCTTTAATTGAGGCCAGTATTTTTTTTTTCAAATGCAATATTTCTTTATGTACTTAGGTATATTATTTAATGTTTTTAGATTTTGTCATATTTTCATAGCATTATTATGTGTACATATTAGCATTATTATGTTTTCAAATCAAGACATTTATCAGAGCAAAGAGGATATTTGATCAAAACTTAAGTAAACATTCCAGCCAAACAACGAATTTTATAAAATGCTCAAATGGATAACTTTGTGATAAAATCTTCTGGCAACTTTTACAAATAGTAAAAACAAAAAACGCTGTAACAGTCATAACGTGAAAACAATAGTTGTTCTGTCTTAGCTACCAAAGAGCGTAGGGTTGGCAGCACTTATCCGTGATGTTGAATATTTGTCATGTTCTTAATTTTGCTTCTTTGCCAGGCCTACAGTGGTAGATGTGAACCTAATAAGAACCAAAAAATAATAATGTGCAACCATTTATTAACCAATTACACATGTAATAAATAGAAATGTTAATAGTTTTGAATCAACATCGTGTTTATTAAAAAAAACCCTTTAAATGTAAGTGATATTACAAAATGGAGGCATTCTATATTTTTTTGTAAAAAAATATAATATGATTATTTATATTAAAATTTTAAATAACGAAGACATTGAAAATAATTTGTGCTCTGTATTTTTTACTTAAGACAAGAATTATATTCTATTGGTTATATATTATTAGATGGTTCTATAGAATATCAAAAATATGTATTGATGGTGTTTTATTGCTGTTTTCCCTTTAAAAGTTAACATTTGTAGATGTTGACTTCCGACTCAGAATATGGTCAACGATAAATTATCTATATTAATCATAAATACGTTTTCTAAATTTTACTAAATTTCATTCAAAATTGTTACTGCATGCTCCTTGGACTGAGAAATCCAATATGTTTGTGCTAATCTCTTTGTAGCAAATTGATTTGTGATAAATATGTTATTAATGATTAAAAATTGTATTATAAATAAATATTCGAATTTTTTGGTTCGTGCATATTTTTTGTTATGTATTAACTAACGTATAAAGAAAAAAAAACAACAACTTTTCGACAATTTATTTTTTCTACATTGTACATACATACTTCTACTTTGACATATTTAGCGCCATTGTAAATTTTGATAATGCTGGTCAACCATTTCATTGATAGAAAACACAATCATCGATAGGCACCATACATTATTTAAGCTCAAGCTTTTAACATAGCTTTTTTCCATGAATGTCTTACATATTGTTAGAAAAATTATTTATACCAATCATTTATTTTAATATTTGTGAATAAAATGTTACGTACAGCCAAATCTGGTGAATAATAAAAATGGAAAAGAAAATCGTATATGTAATTATAAACAGCTATTATATACCCTTCAATGTTTGACAATATCGGTCATGGATTTATGCTTCGTCACTTTCAATAACAACATACACGGTCAACCATTTCATTGATAGAAAACAATCATTGTTAGGCACTATACATTATTCTATGCTAGGTAATTTAAAATGCATTATGTACGTTTTTTTGCTTTTATCATTAGCTTGTACAAATATTTTCATGATTTAAATTTATGATAACAACAAAATATCCCCTAAAAGTATGATACCTATTGTATTTTGCAATATTATATGACCATGTGAAATCTCCTTATAACATAGTGGCATTGTACTGTAGTTACATTAATTCTTAGTCATGCTATGCAATATAATTTACACTATTTATCTTTAAGAAATACGCAGAAATAATCTTAAAAAATATAATAGAAAAGCAACCATAATCAAAAATATTATCCAACAAACACGTCTATTAAATCAGGCAGAGAATAAACAAATGACATCATTTGAATACTTGCAAGAACATTTTCATATTATGTTAGTCATTACATACGTTAGTACATTATTATTCTTTGGTAAGAAATTGCCTAGAAAAAATAGTTTTAAGTATCGTCACCTAAGGTGGGGAATGGCGCTAGTGTCCAAAGCTATACAAATATATCTATTGGAGAATTTTATTGCAAAATCCATAAGTTTCAGTTTTTTTTGTTGTTTCCAAAAAAAATCATTCTATTCTGTTACCACGAACCGCACGCCACTGCAAAATGGTGTAATAAAACCTATGTTCTGTCCAGCGGGACTTCACAATACGTTTGATAAGGTAAGCGGCCAAGTTAATAAAATGCTTTGCATGGAAAAAATCCATACTTCCATGAGTCTTCACTAAACACATCAACACCATGCCATCAGCCATGAAACCACACAAATATTGCTTTGATTACATGGTTTCCAATTAACTCTACCAACATTTTCAGAACCAAATTATTTACCTCGGAGTCATCCAACCGAAACCGAAATATTTCAATCTGATTGACAGATTTGATATGGTGATCGCTATCTTATCCTGTCCAGTTATTTTCCATTCAATAGGCTTTCAACGCGGAAGCTGTATAGTTTGACAGCAGATTCTCAGGTCGATTTGAAAAAATAAGCCCAAAATGAGGCTTTATGTGTGCATATTTTTGTTCTCAACTCTGATGTGTTTAGTTCACGGAGAAAGTAAGTAAAATATTTTGTAAAAAAATTAGACAGGGTCCTTCTCAACCCTGGCTCTTCTCCTTCCGTCATCTATTTTATACCTCCACTTTGTTCCCTCATATTGGGTGTGTAAACTTACCATTTACGCTACAAAAAAATCTGTCCATTTAATAAAATATATTTTCATATTGTGAATTTTTATAATACATGCATAGGAAAATGGATGTTCCAATACGGGATATCCAGGTGCATTATCTACAAGTAAAAGAATTTTAAACGGGAGACCTTTATCCTCTAAATATTTTAATACTTCAGGAATGAAAAGGTTGCTGTACCAGTCGGTGGTAGGGGAATTCTAAGAACGGATTACGTTTGTTGACCGCGTTTTATCAAAGTCGTGTAAAAACAGAATTGACTGTTTAATAATATGTTCAAAATACTGTAATAAGAAGGTATTCAACAGGTATTCTAACAAATGCAATGAAGAAAGGCGTGTCTAAACTAGGGGAGGCCTGCACAAAGTCGATTGGTGCTACTATTGAGGAAGTTAACACGCTGAGAAATGGCCCTCCATTCCAGAAAAAAGCCTCTTGCGTATTGGCCTGCATATTCGAAAAGGTACTGGTAACTTATTTAAAGTAGGACACAATGTTAATTTCAGTTCTACCAGCACAGTTATGTGACTAAATTTGACTTACCTTCAACTTTGGGTCCAGAGATTGCAGATATATCCAGGCAAAGTGCAATACTTCATTGATGTGTCCATTCACATAAAATTAAATATTTCTATTCGCCTCAACATTCCCCAATTAGGGGTGTCTTAATCCCAGCGACCCTGGGCAGTAGGGCTCTGGTGTGGTGATTAGACAATATAATTCATAGTAAATCGGTTTGCATTACAGGCGGGAATAATGGAAGGGAAATCTTTCTCAAAACAAGGCTTCATGTTTGCAGTAACACCGTTTATATTCGCTCAGCCTAGGAAAATTAGGAGGATGAATGAAATATCCAACGAATGTGATAAAGAGGTAAGACTTCTTCATTTGTACTTCCCTCTTCTCAAGTTAATTGGAGTAGCAATTCTGAAATTCATGTCCTATCCAAGGCGCAAATTGGACGCATGTTAAAAATGATTTTGCAATATATATATCTCCAGAGTTATGAGAATTGCGGGAATGAAATATGGCAGGCGTATTTTTGAAATATTTAACCTCCTCAAGCTCTTGTGCTCCTGGTAGATTTCCCATAAATATTCATTTTTAAAGTTCTCTAATGAACACTGCACATACCTCTTTTGCATTCTGTGCTCCTGGTATATTTTGCACTATTTTACAATAATTAAAAATTGCATTTTAGGGCTTATTTTAAAAATGTTTAACCTTTTCAAGTTCTTGTACTCCTGGTAGATTACCCATAAATATTCACTTTTAAAGTTCTCTAGTGAATTAAATTGCAGTTTTATTTATTTACCTCTTTTGCGTTTTGTGCTCCTGGTATATTTTGTACTATTTTACAATAATTAAAAATACCATTTCATCATTTTGTGCTCCTGATAATGCAGAAAAATTGAACTCTTTTTACTAATAATTTCAATCTTGCCTCTTGCATTCTGTGCTCCTGGTATATTTTACATTTCCAAGTAAGTTATTAATTTATACAAAAAATTAACAATTCAGCATTTTGTGCTCCTGGTACGAAATGATAAGGTACAAAAAAACTTTTAAAAAATTTAGATTGCAGCCAAAATCCTACTTTTAAATAAATTTGTTGCTTTTCATTTCAAAGATAAACAAATCGGCCAGTGATGAATGCCAAGCAGCTGGACACATAGTGCAATGTCTGAGGAAGCACATTCCTCAGGTGGCAGAGATAACCTTCTGACTTAACCAGGCCAAGTTTCTCTACGGGAAGTTGTCGGCCGAAGAATTCATTCGCCCGGAGGACTTTGGCAACATTTTGTATAACTATTTTAATTTCCTTTGTGAGAATATATGATGTTTGTATATTGTGTTTTGTTTTATATTTTGGAGGTGGATATTGCAGTTCAATTCAGATTTAGTGAGTTCAGAAAGAGTTTATATAAATTAACTATTAATTACTATTAAGAAGTTATACTGAAATATCCATACACATACATAGTAAATAGAGGGAAGATTTAAAATAAAAACGCAGTATTAATTTATCTTCAGATGTTTATTAAAGCAATTTTACAAAAGCAATCATTAATACACATAACACAAATTAATAAGTTGACAACCCTCCGAGACCAACAGATGACATTTTGATTACCAATTTGATGAAACCATCCAATCATTAGATAAGCGTGGAAAAAAAGGTTTTCAAATTCATCATCGGCTAATGGCAGAGGCAAATGATACTCTTTCAATGGATACAAAAATTGTACGGCAATTATATAAGTTCAACTAATGCTAGTAAAAATATAGAAATAAATACATATAATCAAACACAAATAATATAATCATGATTTTAATTGGGGGCGGGTTGGATACAAACGGCGACGGCGACAGAGGATGCAGAGGATATGTCATTCTATTCATTTATCAATGATCCTTAAGATGGTTCATTTTTCTAAGATTTAATTATAAAAGTTTAAAATACCCACACAGAAAATACCCCATATGAAGAGTAAAAACTCAACCATGGAGGCATTTTTTGTGTGGGGCTGATTTTTTTAAGGCGGTTGCAAAAATGTAAATTTGATTATAAAAAATTATTGTTTTTTTTTTTTAAATGCCAGCATTTTCAGATTAGGGACAAATCAAATTGACCATTACTAAACAACACTACCCCATGGATAATACATTTCATTTCAATAACGAAATTACCATCTAAACAGGGCACATGGATATTATTGAGGCTTATTTTGTTTACATTTTTCATCAATATCCAACCCATACAGTTCTTATTCTATGGTACAAACGAGTATGATGTATGCATTAAAATTCCACAGAAAACATAACAAACCGAATAAAATAAACATGATAACTATAAAGGTGAAACAATATGCTAAACAGTGCAGTATTTCGCTATAATTATTACAATAGTTGGAGGATTTCTTTCAATCTTCAGATAAATATCAATAAACGATCTATCTACTTACCATCGGAATAAGTCCTGTACTATCAACACAGAAAACACTAGATTTTACTTTAAACAACAAATAATAATTTGAATTCTCCCTACTCCTACGATATGATGGGAGGACTTGGCTTGCAGAGGATTGAAGCCGTGATGCCTGGGTGCCAACCCGCCGCTTTGGTCCAGTTAACTGGACTTAACCACAACACCCAGACCAATTGTCGTAGGATGTAGTATGTGAAAGGAATGACGAAACAATGATCCATCTATGGTGCCATTGTCCCAGTGTTGGGAACAAGGGCTTAATATTGTGGAACCAGGAACCGCTGTGAACTTCTAAAGGGACTGTGCTAGTAAAGGAGTAAGGTGAACAAGTCAGACCACATCCGTATCAATAATAGTAACGATGAATATGTTGGGTCACACTGATAATGTTATGGTGGTGATTTCAACCTGTTATAAAAATCAGTCATAAGTTGACAAAAAGAAAATAGCTTTCACTATATTGCTTGTGTGAAGTTTCATCCAGTGTTTTCAATGTCAAATATTTCTACGTTTCCTTATGACATATAAATGCTATTATCATTAAAATGAAGAAATTGTTCAACATCACATGACACAATTGGTAAAAAAATAATGTAATTTCAATAAGGTGCTTCATAATTTATTAGCCCTACAAAAACAGCTCAACTTTTGGAAATATCCTACATATTATATTGAGTGTAAAATTATCGAGGAACGTTGCGCTAAAGTTCATATTATCATTCGAATTAACATTTTAATAGCAATATTTACAAGAAAATTTTGAATGTCAATAATAATTACAAATTTATCAATCCATATAAAAATGGTTTACACTTCTATAAACAAAGTTTGGTGTTTGGTGATAATCTTATTGAACAGTTTTTATTTTATTATTAATCATATACCTACTAATGTTTGAACAGTCAAAAGACAACCGAGTTTAATAGATTTTTGCTACAAATATTATATGATTTATTGGAAATGGATATTTTTGTGATGAATGCTCTTTTTTATAGTGAATGTCCATTTTTATAGCAAAATACATTTTTGTGGCGTTTTAATGTTTTCATTGCAATTATGATGGACTTGTGTGAAAATGAACAAAAAAACTGGCAAGACCAATATACAAGACATGGCATAATCAAGTCAACCAAATCATCAAAGGGAACCTATTTATAATATAAACATGGCAATCTTTTAACTTTTGTTCATTGCATTCTATAATAGACCTAACACATGTAATTTAATTCGCCCTAAGCTAGCTATACTAACGGAAGATTTCACTGTGAACATTAAGCAATTATCCTAAAAGTTAAATAAAATTATAGGAAAAAGAAAAAAAAAAAAAGAGAAAATGTTGACTATTTAAAATACGAGGCATACAACTATTTATTTTTTAATAAATTATCATTGAAAATAAAGTGATCAATTGATAAGTTTATGATGAAAACTACCACCAAACTTGGCAGCTAAAAATATCATGCTTTATGGTGAAAAAAATATACCGGGAAACTGAACTTATAAACTCCAGATTTCACATGAAAATTGTTTAATTCTTCTTCTTTTGGTGCCATCTCTTTTCTGGGGTTGGCTATCTAGAGCCTGCTACAACTGAGCTGAATGTTAACTTGTTTAATTAATAATCATATTATTTCTGTTGAATTAAAAACCTTTGCAAACATTATCAAGTCTTTTTTTCTCCAGACAGTTCTGCGATATAGTTTTCAGAGTGATATTATTTTTATTAACATTTATAATACTAAGCTACCAAAGATAACTAAGTGAAACTAGTAACTATCCTAACTCTTCATTTCAGTCTTGGTGTTTGCGTTTATAACACTACGTTTATATCTTTCAGTCCAATTGCTGCGAAATCGGAAGATACATATATCCGACAATTTTACAAGTTTTCCATTTAAAAAATTCACATAAATTTCAATACAAAAAGCGTATAATTTGTTAAAAAGGTTTTTAAATTACAATTTGGCAGTGTTTTTTTTAGCATAATTAAAGTGAAATTCTAGAATAATTTTGTGATGAAAGATTTTCAGCAGAAAAAAACAAAAATGATTTATTTGTTTGAAAACAAAAACATTTTAAATCGAAAAGTAGGATCGAAGCAAAGCTTAAAAAATTTAATAAAGTTAGTTCTTTTTACATTTTTTTAAATATTGTATAAACAATCAAATAAATTGAATAAGGCTTTAAAATAATATTGATTGACGATTCAAACAATAGTTGAATAGCAAAAAATATATATTAACACAAAAGTGCATAATATAACAAGTGATGAATTTAAAAATATATACGTAAATTAGCTACCATTATCTGTAAGTTGTTTTTGTGATGAAGAAATTGTAAACAAAAATAATTTCACTGTTACCCATTTTTTTTACAAAAGTTATACAATTTAAGAATTAAAATTTTCAGGAAACTTAAAAATTCTCGTTTTTTTCATTCAATTTAAAATAATTTAATAAACCTGAGACTTATGCTTTTAATGAACAGCTCAAAAAACTTGATTTTTTGGTAGAATTTGTTGGCATCAAGTTTTAGACAATTTTTAGTTGATTGACATGAGCAAAAAATCCATTTGGTCATTGTTTAGCTCGTTATAAATTTTGGTATTTTAAATATTAAATAAGAACAAAGATTGCAAGAAACAGCATTATTAATGAAAGATTATCTTTTTCGGGAACAAATGTCGATTAAATATTTGAAACTGTAGTTAAAGATCAATGCATTAATTCTCTATCCGCCAGTTAACATAATAATTATTGATGTTTGTTTTTAAAATAAAACAAAAACACAAATAAATTCATTATAAACTTCAAAATAACATTAAAAAATAATGCATTTACATAATTACAAAATTATTACAGATGTCAGTCCAAATTGTAGAATATGGTAAATTTATATAAGAGTTAATATCCGATTAGTTGAAAAGTATAATAGAATGACTAGCACTTGAAGCATATAAACATTTTTACAAAAAACCTCTGACTAACAATACCGTAAGGCATACAGCAAACCTAAGATACTAAATTTACAATGTGACTACAAATAAAAATGTACATATTATGACCGCTATTGCTCACTAGATAAAAAAAAGTTGACCGATTGCATTAAAAATCTCACCGGTAAGTCAAACGTGAAAAGGAAGATGAAACTACAATTCACGTATGTCCCACTTTGAAGGAAAGAAGGCTATAATATATTAGGCTATGAAATACGTGGGGAACCGTATTGCGGAATCAAGAGACAGTTGAATGCCCAGTGGCAACTTACTTGCCCGGTGAACTTCATTAAAGGGACTGGGCTATTGTCAAAGGTACAAAGTGAAACATGGTTGATACCATAGTGAGAGGAAGTGGAGAAAAATAAGAATGGGAAGTACCTTGTTATTCAGATTTTGTCTCCAAACATAGCTGAAGCCATTTCAACCAATGTTTTGATTCTAACCGGTTAGTAGCCAAGTTGACAAATTTGTAGGGTTCCCATGTCGTGGGTTCAATTTCTGTGATTGCTAACATTGCATAAGTAACATTTTCCGCTTATTATGATGGTAGTGGGAGTTTTCCAAATATTAGAAACCCGGGAATGTTTCTTTGATTTAAAAAAAAAATGGGGGTCTGTGACCAGGGTTATACTGAGATTTTATCTTCTACTGAGATTTCTTGCCATAGTTACATAGCGTATTTGAATTTAGACCTATCCAATTTTATTTGCCAAGGAAAAAGGAAGTTTCATTTAAAATTGATATTTGAAAATGTTATCTCTTAACTTACCAGTGGTATAAGTATACAATCGGTTTACCATTTTTGATATAAACTGAGATATTATGTTAAAGAATAGCTTTCTTGATATTGGACATGCCATCATCATTATAGCACATTTAAATGTAAGCAAGGCGTCTTGATAATCCTAGGAGATTGGGAAGTATGTACATACACAATATAGCAAATACAATATAGTGTAGACCAGTTGACAGAGTGCGGCATCTTAGTTATAGTCATTGAATCACAAATGCATCACAATCAGCACGTTGGTACAGTAGAGTACATTATTAGATCACTTATACACTGTGTGTCATGCTCATGTTGAGAAACTTCACCATTTTTTCCCCGTTTTCGTCCAAAGAAAAAATGAATAACTTTTTTATTTGTTTGGTTGACAAAATATTTGCGTGAATCAGTGATGTACAACCTGCTGTCTGCAAACCCATTTCGTGCTGCCCGTGATAAAAATGTTGTAAAAAAGTTGTGTTAAACGCCCTTGAAGTGATGTTTCACAAAAATGGGGCTAAATAAATTAGCCAAGTATTATTATCACTGGCATACCACCCTCATCTTGATAATTTGCTAATACAATTGACGTGCATAATCTTAGTAAGTAAAACATAAAATAAAACTGGGCTAGCACTCATTTGACAAATTTAAAAAAATACACGCTGTACATCATGAAGTTTCACACGTATGAAAAATGACCTATAGCAGGTTTAGACCAGTAGGATCAACACTGGAATCACAATACAGATACAGACATACGGCTGGTGATGGTGTACTATTTGTAGCACTTTGACCTGACCTAGGTCATGTGACCTAGAGCTGTGATAGCTGTGGTCTCGTAGCACTTGAATCTCGATAAGGTGTAAGGCTGGATCACAGGGCCCCACTCTATTCGTAGCGCTTGGACCTGGCCTTGGTCATGTAGAGCTGGGAGAGCATTATTGCCGACATAGTCGGCAGTGACTGTCAATGAAGCGATCCTGAAACAAATCAAACGATTATTTAAAAAACATGAATATATGTATATTCAATTTGGAGAATTTTATATAGAATTGTTGTAGTTAATCTCCATCCCAAAAAGAATCGCTAAAAATGTGGTCAAACGTAAAAAAAATTTGGAATTCCAATGACCTGAAGCAAAATGGTTACAAATTGTTAAAAAAGAAAAACAGCTTACCAGTGGTCAGGTTATGTGATGAGGAGGTCTCTATGAAGTGGGATTGCTTCTTCCTAGCAATAAACAAATAGGGAAATTAGTTACAACTTCAAATAAGCTCACATATTATATTAAAACTAGATTCCTGATAAAATTTTACTTCTAAAATCTAACTTCCAACCACAAAACTTGTCATGCCTTCGATACAAATATTACTAATTAAAAAGTCGTGTGTTAACCATGTTTTACGTGTTGAGTTCAAATAAAATTTGAACAAAATTGATTCCTCCTGCAGACACATAATTTTTTGATAATGAAGTAATGAAGGCAGTAAACTCACAACAAGTTTTCATTGGCGACAAAGTTCTGGTTGTTGAAGATAGTGGTAGGATGGCCAGCTCTGAATATTGCTGCAAGGGAAAAAAACAATTATTCAAATCAAACAGCGTAAACAGTTTACCGGAACATTGTACTTTTATTTCAGGAGAGTTGGGTGGATAAACTGAAATAAATTTCTATACAAATGAGACTCATCTTTTTTTATGAAATTATGTGAAACTAGAAAAATTCCTACAATCTTCAAAGCTTGACTTGCTATATTTGTCTTAATTATCTATCTTAACTATAAAGCAGAAAATATATCTACGGAACAGCAAAAACCCTTGGAATGGACTAGTGGACAGAGGGTGTAAAAGGGGAGGACGAGGGCAAGATGAAGATTGAGAAACAAGCACTTCGCAGATATCTTTTGTATTCATTTTGCTTATGATGTTATTATGTTAATTTATTGTGAAGGGCTTGTGTTGGTAAAACGATAATATATAAATGATTTAAATGCAGAGACAATGTTGAAGTTCACATAAACATTTGACGGGTTATTTTGAAAAGTCATATCTCTAACAAAAACTCCAGCTGAAACACATTTGAATTTACAGTACTTAATCTGAAAAAGTTGGGTCCAAATTTTTATCCCAATTTTAAATCATTCTGACACAAGAATAAAAACACTGGCAACGCGTGTTTCAGGTCACATGATGTTTATTTCTCATATGACTCGTAATGCACGAGGTAGGGATGACCTGGATTCCTGGCATCGATGGAAACAAAATTTACCGCAAAATAGCAAAAGGCACGCATCACCACACAGTGTTGCCATGAGCGAGAAAGTGTGGCAAGTTGAAAATATAGGAAATAAACGCAGACAAATCATACATAAAGGGTGAGAGAAGGCGCTCTCTCATAATGGATTCCAGGCATCTATACGGAACAAAAAATATGTATTTCAGTTGGATATAGCACTTTTACTTAATACAAATAATTACACGATTTACTGATATATTTTTGTGCAAATCGAATTACACGGACATATTTCAGTAAGTGGACGAAAATTTATTTTGAATTACAAATTTCAAATTATAAATCTTTTGCATTAATTTTTAAATTCGCGGCACTTTGGTACGGCAATTTTTTTTTGTAAATTATCGGGGTTCTACTCTATACCATTTCTCTGCAGGAGAAGCTAGAGAGGATGGAATCTCTTCTATTTCTCTAAATTTTGTTATGATCCAACACAAGTATTTTATTCACCAGAATGTGCTGATTTCCTGGGATATCAACTTCTGTCCCTGACTTCATCTTCCATCCGTTGTATGTGAACGAAATTATCTAAGTATCCCTTACTTAATCTTATTCACCATGGACTTGAATTCTTTCCAGAGAAACCTACATATAAGGTGCCCACATAATAAATTTTTAACGCTTAAGAAGTTTTGTTTTTTCGGGCCCATAAAACTGAAAATTTATCCCACATAAGATGTTTTTTTCTTCAGAGTTTCACTGTATTATGAGATATATGGATTCTCTTCCACTCATATAACAGTCTATCCAATCGTCATTATACACAGGTGGTCTGTCATTAGTGCAAATATAAATTTAAAGTGGTAAGTTGGTTAGTGGTAACAAAGAAATAATAAAAAGAAATTAAATAAAAACCAACATTACAATTTTACTAACTATTGCTGGCTTCCTCAAACGGCCTTGTGGGAAGGGCGTCGCTTGAACACATCTGTAGATCCTGCAAATACATCATCGCAATTAGAAATAACTAAAAATATGGACTTAACGAGAATAAGCAAATGAATCAGGAAAATAGTAGAACAGTTCTTTCACAGTTTTAACACTAATCACTTTCACTCTGACGCACGCACCCAATTCCTTCCATTAACTTCAGTAATGATATTTTTAAATGATGAAACAAATATGCAATTTGATCATTGTGACTGTAATTATTAGCCTGCTTGGCCAATGAATGCACAATAAAAGCTTATGCCAGCTAGTTGAGAATACTCAAAGTGAAAAAGTCAAGTTGGTTTATTGCAGTTCGCCATGTTAGTTTGAGATTTGTCATTTTTGTTGGGTGTTCTTTCGAAAGCTACCATCAAAAGAAGCACTTAACTCAAAACCAGTAGGGGATAATAGGTAATCGAATCCCTAATGAAACTCGGAGAAATAGTTCCTAAGATTGAACCGATAGGTTAGAATACAAAAGGAATCTTTGGTACATACCTGCAGACTTTTAATATTTTGCATCACAGTATTGACGTCTAGTTCTTGGTCCATGGCGGCCTCCTTCTCTTCGAAGGAAGCACTCCTTTCCCTCGCATCGCTATGGGTCCTCTCCGTAAACCTATCAGCCCTGGGCAAGAAATTGTCTTTAATTACGCTAACGGCCTCGCACTTAAGCACAGCATTTTCACTGTTAAAACTTTGAGCATTTCTCGAGTTGGGTTCCGAATCTCCCAAGATGTCCAATTTGTATTTCTTAGGTTCGGGCTCTTCGTCTGGTTCTGGTGTTTTCCGTGGATATTTCAAAACAGAATCGGAATTCCCGTGTATAACCGACTGTGGGATTGACTGATCGAGGTGTTTTTTTACATCATGAGCATCATGCGATGATTTAAGAATGTTTTTCACCGAATATGCATCGTTAACAATGCTTTTAATTGAAAAATCACTTTTTGCCTTCTCAAACGACTTATCATTGAGCATCCTGTATTGTTTCTCCACCTCCTGGCGGATGATTTCTCTCCGTTTGACATCATCATCTCGGTGAACGGATTTGATAGCTTTATTTTTTGAGACATTATCTTCCGAGACAATTTCTCACGCAGTCATCGCTACTGCTATCGTCTAGATTTAATGAAAGATCTCTGCTACTCTTGGAAGTGGTTGAATTGACACCAAAGTTCAACTTTTGAGAGCTGGAATGACTCTCCCTAGAAGAACTACCTTCTTTGTGAGAGCTACTATCTCTCTGAGAGCCACTATCTCTATGAGAGCTATTGTCTCTTTGAGAGCCACTATCTCTATGAGAGCTATTGTCTCTTTGAGAGCTGCTATCCCTATGAAAATTCCCATCTCTCTGGGAGACATTTCCATCTCTCTGGGAGACATTTCCATCTCTTTGAGAGACATTACCATCTCTATGAGAGCTACTTTGGCTTTCTTTTTGAGCATTCAAACTCTCCGCCGCCAAGGCATCGTACTTCTTCTGTATCCTGTGTTGTTTAAGAACATACGTAGGCTGCGTTGGTGTTGAACTAGACATAGGCGGGTGGTCTATGTTCTTTGAAATTGGGGAAATATTCAAAATGTCAGGATTTCGTTCATTATGCGACGATTTGTGAATGTCATTTTGGTATTTGTCACCGATTTTCACATCAGACGACTTGTGATAGTTGGTCGGAGACAGAGGGATGGAATTAGAAGACCTCTGATGGTGGGATGAAGATGAGTGTTCATTCTTATATTTGGGTTTGACAAACATATCGTTATTGCCGATGTGAGACTTGAAATCCTCGCTGGACAGTTTAGTTTCGCTGGATCCTGGATATGCTGTAGATAGCATTAGCAAGGGCGAGATAAGCACAGAATTGCTAGATTTTGTGATCAAATCCAAGCCAGTGGAAACGTGAGGCAACTTAGCGGCGATCTTTTCTCCGCTTTTGCTGCTGTGATCCGAATGTGTCTTGACTCTATGTCCGTCTTTACTTCCGTCCGATTTGCAATTAACGGGATCGTGAGAATTCTTTCCCGATATGATTTTAGCTAGGGTAGACTTACCAAAGAGAGCATTGTTCGATTTGACCTTGATAGAACCGGGGCTAACGCTTTGCTGATGACTCGGAACGACAGTTGTAGCGTTGATTTCTAATGGTTTGAGCAACTGGTTGGGAGTGATGGTGACCGAATTGCTTACTTTCGTCGGCAGTGGAGTCTTGCTTCCGTCCTTACCGGTTGTGGCAGAAACCGGAGTTATTGTCAATGAACTATTGCTGTTTGGATGGATGTACTTATCAGTTTTGGGCGGTGAAGGTGATGTCTTTAAATCGACGGGATCGCTCTTCTTTTGGAAGACGCTAGTAACGCTAATTGATACATTATCACCAATCATCGGAGAGACGGAGCGTCTGCCATCACCGTAAGCTTTAAAGGACTTTTTATCCGCATCCATTTGATTTGGCGACACGTTGTTGCTACTGAAGGTTGGATCGAGTATCTTTGTTTCAGGTTCTTTAAGGTCGGTTCCTATACATATAGAACTAGTGAGAGGTCGAGGTCTGGGTTGGATTGGGGCCATCGGTTCAGGATCGCTTATACGCTTATTGTTGAGGGAAGGTTGCTGCTGAGAGGAGGGTGCCTGCTTCAAGTCCGTACTCTTTGAGTGTAATTTTGTCTTCCCGCTGTCATTGTGTGATTTGGGAGTCTTTCCAAGTCTGTAAAATACAAATTTGTATTAGAACCAATATTATAATGTTAACCGTGAAACACTAAAAAATCGCAAACAGTGTCTAGCAAATAGAACTTTTATACAGACAGCTTTTGTCTGGAAATTCAGTATGTTCAGCTTGCAATATCGTTTCAGCCATGAGTTATGAAACTTTGAAATATCTTATTATTAAAAAAATGTTAAGGAGTTCTACAAAATAAAATTTAAAACAATAAATAGAACAGAAAACTATCCTCGCGACCGCATAGGTACATCTCCTCGATATGTTATTCGAAGACGACAATAAACACCAACGAGTCAAGAAAATTATGAAATATTTGTAAAAAAGATCTAACTAAACACCACCAAAATAGTAGGTTCTGTAAACAAGCCACATTGTTTTACTAGATTGAAGATTTAATTAATATTTCCGAATCAACTAATGGAATATTTTACATCGGTACTGCAAAAATGACGCCATTATCAAGTTACATATTTTACCAATGACTTTTTGATGGCCGTTCGACACTAGTGCCGCCTAGCAGTAGACAAAGATGTTTTGACATTTAAGGAATTTTGTTGACCCTCAGAATACACGCTTAAATACTTCCCACAGATGGTTCCGCATGACGCATTCAAATGTTTTGGAGTAGTCAGTAAAACAGAGTATAATGTAGAAATTGAACTCCTGACATTTCTCGATAAGTTGTTGGATATTGAGTACTTGGTCTTGAGCTCTTCTACCCTTGAAAGATCCTACTTGTTGGCGGGGTATTTGCCAGTTTACGTAAGACTCTCATTAATGACGAATAACATTATTTTACTGGCGTGTGAAATTAAAGAAATCATCCTGTAGTTTTCGCTTTTCTTAGATGAACCTTTTTTGTGTAAGAGTAAGGAAAAAGGGTATTCAACCGAATCCTTAGGCCATTTTCCATGTCATTACAAATTGAATGTAGTTTAAGAATATCAGCTGGGGACCCATCATTTCTTGTTGATTTATGGTTTTTCTGGCTGCTTCGACTTCATCTTGAAGAATATTGGCCTTAAAATCATTCCATCCGATAGATTAGTTCATCCGTCCACGTCAGGGTCAGTTTTATCTTCCCTTCGGTATGAATCTTCACCTATAAACAACTTTGGCTAGTTCGTGAATAGGGTTGCCATCCTTGGCGTCTTTCATCAGTACATACTTACTTTCTCTTTACTTTATCATGCCTAGATTTTCACTATATTTCTTGTGTTTATCTTGAAAGTACACTACCATCTTTACACTCTTCTAATTTATCACTGATTGTTTTACGTGTATATATGCACTGATGGTTTTTAAATATGTAATTTAAATGGTCTAATTGACAGTTAATTAATAAAGACTACCAGGAGACCAGCTCTGAGAGAAGGTACTCGCTATCGGTATACTCACTTGGCTTGCTGCAGAAGAGTTGGCATGCGAACAAAGCCGGAAGGAAAGAGCGGCAGAACCACTGCGTGCAGGTACCTGGCCGTGGCTTCTTCATCGTCAGATAATCCTTGGCCTTTGACCAGGTCCGATAGAAGGGAACTGGAATCAGGTTAAATTGACAATAAAAAGTTTATCTAACAATTTTTTCTTGTATGGTGGGGAGGATATTATTATCGGTCAATTTTTACAGCGCCATTTCGTAATAAATATCACCTAAAGGGTGGTAGGGTGGCAAAGGCAGAATTCAGTATCTCCGCATAGTACTGACCACTATTGACAAATCTTCTAAAAGAGTTTCACTGTATAATATATAGTGGAACACATCACGTCAATGGTATACCGTAAACTAATCAATACTCACCGAACTTGGTCGCTCCAGGAGAATCTTCGTTTGGGTAACCGCTTTTCAGGAATCTTTTTGTCATCATCAAGTGTAGAGTTTTGGAAAACTATTTGTTTACTGAAATTAAAAATAAATAAATGATCACAACTATCAGTTGGGTGACACTAGCAGAATTTTATACCCAGAATGCTGAATCTTCATAAACCTTACCATGGAAATAATTTTATTTGCAACTTACTTTAATTCCATAATTTTATGGGACTCTGTTTTGTAGTTTTCTAGTAAGGCAGGTTTCATCATTTCTATTATCCCCTTAAGTCTGAAAAATAAACATTCAATATTTTAATTTGATGGATTGTCATATGAATTTTTGTTTTAAAATTATATCTTTTCCGGGCTTTTTTTAAAATCAAATTTTATTTTAATCATCCTGTATGCTTAAGCAAAGGGGCGAAAAGAAAATATGCACACACAACAAGATTGTAAAATAGGGGAAAAGGTGAAACTGGATATTGTAAATTCTTAAAAAATAGACTTTTTCTCTGACAATGATGATTGATTGATTTGCTAAAAACATTTTTTCTATTTTTCCACACTGGCAGATCGGAATTGCAACAATAAATTACAGGAGAACCCCGATAATTCAAAATTTTTGTTAACAAAATGTTCTACAAGAATATTATATATATGTCAATCAAAAATTATTAATATCATCGTTGGAAAGCCAAAAGGGCTGAAGCGCCATTTTGAGAAGTTTACACAAGAGCATTTTAAAGTATTTTTTTGTTTTACAATAAAATTCATAATTCTTCAGTACCTGGTTGGATGTTGAAAAAAAAAAGTTAACTCAATGCTCTCACTGAGTTACCTGAAGCGACAAAAAGCTAAAAAAAAGGTACCAAACTTGTGTCGATTGAATCAAGCCTTCCCCAAATGGTAAATATATTTTAGATGGCTGAAGGGTCACAAAAGTCTTCAGAATCAAACGAGAGTCAAAGAATTCCATGCAGAAAAAAAAACTGCGTGTTCAACTCATTTTTAACCAAAGTATCGCTTAAGTTTGCCTTTCCAGCGACGATATGAAATGTGAAATTTATTTTAGTCAGTGCACGCAAATTTGCCCATGTACTTCAAAAATTTCGATTTGTACAAAAATATATACTTTAAATTCCTAAATCTAACCTGTCAGACCGGTTGTGGCAGTAAATAGATTTATGCGGGTTAATGTCATAAATTTTGTAAATATGAATCCTACTGATCAGCCGCTCGGGTAATCGTCTACGAAATTTCGATTAACACGGTAATTATTTCTATTATTACAAAATTACTTTCAATATCTGAAATTGACGATACGGTCGCGTTGATAAACGTTTACGAATTTTACAAATTTATTTATATATCTGAATTTGAAGGGTCGGTAGCGTTTTGTTCTTCAAATTTTCAATTACTCCCACATTTGAAATTTGGTTTTTGACATCCCGTGAATTTTAAATTAACGAGGTTCTACTGCAATAATATTTTAGATTTTTTATTGATTTCACTGAAACAAACACATCTCAAAACTTTCAACACTGTTGACACAATCCCAAAAAAGTTCACTTTTGTAAAAACAATGCAACAAATTCAGCGTACGAATCATATGCGGTGGACAGCTATTATATTATTATTTACTACTGTTACTTTTATTGTCAAGAAGGCATAATCCATTTTAACTCTTTTCCAACGGCGAGTGACTATAGCCATTTCTACAAATCGTTCGCACCACGCGGCGGCTGACTTAAAGTCATTTTTAAGTTTCGAGTTCGTTTTCCAAAGCACATGAATTTTTTTTTTTTACATGAATACCGCACAAGAGTCTCAATTGCTCCCAACCGTCTAGAGCCAGTGAGACTATGGCATCCCCAAATTGGGTATGTTGTGAGGCTGAAGGTAGTGGGGAGGGGAAGGAGATCGGGAAGAGGAAGGTTGGGAAGTACCTGGCTATTCAGATCTGGTCACCAAACACGGCTTAAGCCATTTCAAGCAACGTTTCGATTCTGAATGGTGGTCTTTCACCAGGGCGATACTTAGAGTATCTACCACTCTGGAACGTGTCATGAAATATACTTGTTATTATTTTTATATGAATTAAATGTGTTATGACACATATTAATTAAATAAAAGTTATTGGCGCACGCCGGGTTTGAACCCGCGACCTTTGGATTCGTAGTCGAGCGCCTTACCACTCGACCATGTATGCCGTATTCGGGCGAAATTTGTGTTAAAAATAAGAATATTGATCCAAGATCTTGATCCAAGCGAAACCGGTTGGCCTTCATCATAATAAATTCTGTGGTTTTAAAACAAAGTATGTCCAACCACCATGTGATTGCTTCTTACGAAAAAAAAAAAATAAATAAAAATAAGAATATTCATTTGTGGAGCGATTTCTCTGAGAATCTTTATCAACCTCTTCATTGTTTATCTTATAAAATAATAAAATCGAGAGCCCAGAGACAGCTGCTAGCCGCGGCCATATAGATCGCCTTGTCTCGTTTGAAATTTATTGCGATTGTTTATATTTATTTATAACACGATTATGGCGTTATCTTAATTTTGGTTTATCTCAAGTGAATGTTTATTGATACTTCAATATTGGAGGATGATTTTAGGATAGTTCATAATTCGAATGATGATTTTGTTTTCCTAAAAGGGTCGTTCTAAAAATAACATTCAATCAAAAATGCGTAAATGAAAAATTTGCCGCGTAGGAACGACTGCTTAGGTATATTTATTGAGCAGCTAAAAGGTTGAAAATATTATGTTTGCAATGTAAAATTTAAGAAGAGAAGACATGGGAGCAACTTGTTAATAAAATAAAAGTAAATTATATTCTTTATATTTTTGAGATCTTGGGGATTAAAAAATAAAGGGGGTCTACCTATCCAAGGGGTCGGAAGAAGTGTGCGGAGTCCTCATCTGTTGGTCTGCAAGTCTCCTGGCCCTCTGGATGAGGCCCGCTTTGCCCCTTCGAAGCAGAGCAGCCGCGTGGGAGAAGAGGGCTTGGCGTACAGACGGAGGCACAGACCCTCGGCGGCAGTGTTTCTCCATCCTGCGGGTGTAAACCAGATTATCCACATTAAAAAAATTATACAGAGGGATGAAAAATGCGATAAAATGGGATTTATTCAAAGCTAATTATAAAAAATATCTTCTATTACACTTTCTGCATAACTATGTCCAATTATACTTCTATCTGTCATAAAATCATGATCATAGTAGAACAGATTGCCAATATGATTATTTTTTTTATTTTTATATTTTCAGTTTTTAACAATGTATCCATACTGAGGTAAATTAAAGCTACTGTCAAAACAATCATCATGTCATTCTCTGTAGGGATGGACAGAGCGGATGGAACACCACATAACTCTTTTGTTATACCATATAAGTATTATTCTCACCCCAGAATGATCTCGTTAACCTCGGAGCCAGACAACTTGCCCGTGTGCGAGCTGAAGTGGGCGTCTGCCATGGCCTTGAGCCGGCGCGCCAGCAGGGCCGCCTTGGGGGGCAGCTCGGGGGGTAGTGGGGGCAGGGGGGCCACCAGGGGGACGGAGGAGTGCACCGTAGGAGGCGCCACGTCCCTAGAAAATGAAAACAAATTTGTAGCAGTACATGTTGTAACTAGATAGGATGATATGCATTAAAAAACCACAAAATATACACAAAATAAGGAGGTAACAATAAAAGAAGAATTTGTCCACCTAATTATATTGTTGGAAAATCGCATTGAACTGTTTGCGTTAAAACTATACGTCATAATTACTCATTTTAAATAAACCCTGTAGCATATAAAATCACTGACACTTATCTGATATAACTTAGAAGAAATCTAATCTTGAAATTGAATAATTTTTTAGTCAAATTTTCTTTGATTACTATGTGGGTAAATATTATAAAGGTGATGAAAAAATTAAAACAATAGAGACCCCTTTATTTAGTGGCAGCTCGTGAATTTAATGTTCTAGAGTGCTAAGATTGAAAAATAACGTCATTATTGATGTTGTGGCCGAAATCATTTTTTTTTTTAAAGATTTTTCAGAAAACTATGCAGTGCACCACTAAAACTAAAAACTCCTGAAAATCTTCAAACAAATTTAAAATTTAAAAAAAAACCTTTCAACTACAATACCAATAAGGTCATATTTTTCAATCTTAGCACTCTAGTACATTAAAAAGTCACGAACCGCTAATACCTAATTTTTTTTGTTATATAAAATAAACAAAGGAAGATGTTAGTGCTCCACACAGCGATTAATCTAATCATGTACAACAAGATTTTACAATATTAATACTATCAGAAGTAAACATGCTATACAATGCACTGGCAGTTGTTAGTCCTTCAAAAGGTCGAAGCCCTATAAATGGTCACCAACACTTAAATTGGTCGTAGCCTAACCAAAAAACACCCGAAAGTCGGCGCAAGCTGGTTTTTACCTGCTAGTCAATGTGAATACAGTGAAACCCATTTATAAGCTTCCCACATAAGAAGTTTGTTTTTTTTCGTCCCTCAGAAAACCTTATAAGAGAGTTTCACTGTTCTAAAGAGTTGGAATTAAGTATAGTACCTTGAACTGTCAGAGCTGATGGGATTATCGGAGCTCGGAACGGCAGGAGCCTTGTGGCTAGAATCCGAAGAACAATCCGTGCTTGCTTCCACTATGCTGTTATCCATGCCGACTGAAACACAAATAAATACTTATTCATTCAAATCATGAAAATTGACAGACAGACCACCAGTCGTACTCAAAATGTTGCTTGAAATGGCTTATGATCAGACAATCGGATTTGAATAGCCAGATACTTTTCAGTGTCAGAATAATACCCTAATAGGGATAACCATTTTTTTTTTTAAAGAAAGACAAACATTCCCGGGTTACGAATAACCTGACAATATTTGAAAAACTCCTACTGCCATCATAAGAAGCGGAAGATGTTGCTTGTGTAATGATGAAGGACTTAGCCAGCAGAGGAATTGAACGCACGATGCCCAGGTGGGAATCTGACGCGTTTGTCCACTCAGCTACCGACCGGTCACCGGAACCATAGTTCCACAACTCCGGCAGATGGAACTGTTTAGCTGCTTTGCCAAAGTAATTGCCCCCCAACCGATTAGGAGGTGATGATATACCTTCTTGCTATGTACTATAACTGGCTAGACAGGTAGTCTTATCTCATCTTCTTTCCCTTCTCCTGTACTGGGGTGCCTTGTTGAGGCGATGGGCCCCCCCGTCGCTTCGACAAGGCACCTCCAGGTGACCCTGTTTTGGGCTACTTCAGCGTCCTTGGCACTGATGCAGGCACTGTCTTTTCTCGCACTGCCTCTTTTCTCAACTTTGCCTGATCTTTGGGTGATCCACTGGACGTTCGATATGTAGGTGATAAACAAAGAAAATAAAAACATCCTGGTTCCCGGAATACCAACTGGGAAAATACTTTTTCTCATAATGATTAAATAATATATCGCTTTTCTGTGAATTTTCAGTACTTCAAGATAACTAACATGACGCATAAAAAAATTATCTTACCTTTAGCCCTGGCTTCTGCCAATATTTCTCTGACAGTTTGCTTTGGGTGGAGAGCAGGGCTGGCGGCCGCGACCGCGAGCGGCTCCTGATTGTTGATGTTGGGAATCTCGTCCACAGAATTCTTCGGTTTTTTCTTCGGCTGGCCATCTTTGCCGTCCTGGTCTTTCACCTTGGCCGGCTTCGACTACAAATTATAATTTTTTTGTTATTTTCAGTGTATATCGAACCTGATCTATGCGGCTATTGCATACACGATCCATCGGCGGCTATCTCTAAACACGGGTGTCACACATGTGATTCAACGAGCTTCACTAAAACATATATTTTGTCAGAATGTGCTGCATGATGGGATAGATGCTATGAAAAGGCCGGCGTTGTAAAGGTCAAGGTTATGGAATTGACAAAGAAAGGACAAAAGACACAGAAAGTACACACACAAAGAGTGAGGTTAAATGCTTAAATAGTAAGTAAATCCATTGAAAAAGCGAGGTTAAATGCTGGATGAGCGAGTTTATCGCCTGAAATATTGAGGTTATGTCATGAAAGATTTAAAAATAGGTAGCTTACCTTCTTTCCATCCTCTCCAGACTTGTCAGAGTCGGTGACATTGCTGGTCTTGCCATTGCCATTCTGCTCGTGGCCGTCGCCATCTGACCGCTCCTGCTTCTCACCTGTGGAGGCGTCCGACTCACCGTCTGATGAAGAGGGATCTTCATCACTCCCGCTTGACGACAAAGCGCGCTGAAATAATAGCAACAATATTCATTAAGGGTTGTTAAAAATGTCTGAACATTTTCGGTTAAGATGATGTTTCTAGAGTCCCACTAATTAGGGCCAGTGGGACTATGCAGAAGAGATAGCTAAATCCATTTCAAGCTAGTTCAGAATCGTCTGAATGATGATCTCTCCCCCCACCCAGGGCTTTACTGAGAGTATCTTCCACCCTGGAAAAAGATGTGAAATTATGCTACTTATGATATCATAAAATTTCTTATCTGAATAAACTGAACAATTGTACGAGATTTGAACCACCAACCTCTGGAACTAGAGTCAAAGCAATTACCGCTGTTCTAGGATCTCATTCATCATCCTGAACCTTGGTTGTTTCGAGGAAAAACCACCACTCCTGCTGTCTCTTTTCAGTTCCTTGTGCATAAGGATGTGGTGTTCGCCATACGCCATCCATCCACCCAAATTTAGGACCCCCAACACTCCTTGATTCTGCAGGCTTGTCATCGTCGAGATGTAGTTGCTTTAAAAGCTATTCAGTACCTTGTTAGTCCTGCGATGAGAAGGCGGCGAGGAGTCTCCGAGATCCGTACCCACTCCGGTGATGTTCTTGAACTCCAGGGAGCCGCTGTTGATGTAAAATCCGCCGCAGACAGTGTCGCACTCGGGAGGGATCATCTCATCGTACTACAATTTAATACCATCATTGTTATATTGTTGTGATTAAATTCATAAGTGCTTTCCAGAAAAGCTCTTGGTTGAATACCACATAAACCACTATTGCGTATTAGCTAAATTTTTTTCTCTACATTGCCACATGACTTTTTCATACTAACAATAATCAAGATAGTTAGACCTTGTCTCTACCGAAATATCACTTTAAATTCGGCAGTATTACTTTTTTTACTATTTACAATGTGAAAATTGAGTTTCTGTTAATCCACTGATGTTTTTATTATATAATTTGGTATGGAACATTTACAATTTGTGACCTCGAGGTAAAAAAATAAAGAGTGGGTAATTAATTAATGATATACAAGTAAATAATCATCCTTTCTAAAAACCTGGTCAATTCTCTAGAGATTGAAAAAAGATACAAGGCTGCAGAAACCTGGCTCGTAAAAAAAGGAGTTGATCAATGAATAAGTGAGGAAAAGGCTTGAAATAAATCTGCAGTCTTTTATATCCAACGGCAATATATTGGATCCAGACCATCATGAGACTTCAGACTGCCATCTTCAGGAAGCCTGAAGAAGTATAGTTGAATAATAATTAATAGTAATAATTGTATTTTCGTAGAAAGCAATAACTTTGTGGTTTGACATTTTAAACGTTCATTTTTATTTTTTTAAAGAAAGACAAACATTCCCAGGTTACGAATAACCTGACAATATTTGAAAAACTCCTACTACAATCATAATAAGCGGAAGATGTTACTTAAGCAATGCTGGAGGACTTAGCTAGCAGAGGAATTGAACCCACGACATCCGGATGGGAATACGACGCGTTTGTCCACTCACCAACTGACAGGTCATAAAAATGAAACCATAAATTCCGTGGTCTTATACAAAGTTATTGTTTGAATTCAGTAATAATTGTACTCACTCCGTCGGTGTTGTCGATGAAGGAATCATTCTCATCATAACCAGCCCCAATGTCGGCGTAGTCATCTTGCTTACAGCGGCTTTTGGAGCTGCCGTAGGTACTGGTTCCTCCCTGGAAACCATCAAATAGGCACATTCAGTTCATATTTTGTTTATATCTATTTTTAAGGCCTACTCCCTAGAATATTTCCAATATTCCGAAAATATCATAAAACAATACCATATGTAAAAAAAAAAAAAGTTGTATTATGATGCATATTGAGGAATATAACTCAATATAGGTGTCAATCAAAAAAGAAATGTCAATATAGTGAAAAAAAATGAGTTGATAATACAGATTTCATCTTACCAATGATTTTGAGCCATTAAACCTTAAAAGCGATCGTAACAACAGTTGAAAGGCAAGAAATCAGCATTGATACGCAGCTGTATCAACTAGACATGGGCAGATTCATTTTCGGTAGTGGATCAAATCAGTCTGATTCTCCTAGTTAAGTGAGTTTATTAATTTATTTATTTGATTAATTTCAATGTTTGATTTGATAATGCTTTTTTTTTTGCAGGTATAATACTCACATTTTATAAAAGTGCATTTGAAGCAAATTTAAATGAGTGGGGAGGGGAAGGAGATGGGAAAAAGGAAGGTTGCGAATTACCTCGCTATTCAGATCTGATTATTAAATATGGCCAAAGCCATTTCAAGCAATGCTTCGACTATGAATGATGGCCTTTCACCAAGGCGATACTGAGAGAATCTACGACTCAGAAACGCACCAGACATATGTAGGTACTTTATATATTCTTATATTTATATACAGTTCATTTTTTTGTCCTATTTTCATCTCTTTTACGGGAGTTCACTGCAAAACCAGTCTTTAGAGAAAACGACCACTGTTTTTGACGTGATTTTGTATCACAAGGAATTTCTGAACAAAGGTAGAACATTTTGTACTTACATATTTCTGTTCAAACTGCTTGGCGATTCTTTCAACGTCCTCATCGTTATCAGAGAACGGGTCCCTCAGGCCGTTGGGAGGTCTGCTCTTCTTCTCTTGCTCTTTCTCCGCCCTTCTGCGGCCCTGGCAACATTAAACCATCAATGTTAAGGTGAATTGTCATTAAATCATAGCATTTCAATTAATTTAAATATAGAAATATAAGAGACAATTTACATAAAATAACGGTATTGAGAAGTAATAAACATAATGCCATCATATTAAAAATACGATATATATTATGAAGCTAAAGTAGATGATAGAATAAGTGTGGGATGCCTGAGGAAGACACGGCACAACCAAGTGAATCAAATACTTGAATAGGGTCATGTCAAGAAAAAAAAAAAATTGACTTGTTTTAGTATTGAACCAGCACAGCGATATGTACAATCAAAACCATTTCACAAATTAGAAAATTTATATGTATATAAATAAAAACAAAGCTTGTAGAGGCAAATGTTTGATTCTACAATTACAATATACTGAAATTATAAACCTAACCTAACACCAAAATTGATGACTCCATTTTATACACTGCATCATAACCACGCCTAGTCAAAGTTATTATACTACAGATTTATAGAAGGACCGCTCTAGACCAAGGCGCAAAAACATGACACGCTGAAAAAGGAGCTCGCAGCCAGGTTTGCTAACTCTATTTCCGGCCTGTCTTTTTCACAAGTAACAGTGTTAAATAGTAATTCAAGTCAGTTGATAGTAATAATTATTGTGAATCTGTTTTTACAAAACAAACCCTTTATAAACCATTTCTTTAAAATAACGACATTGGGGGTGTGTGAATTAAAAATAATTATTTCAAACACTACATTTCTATCATTTTAAAAGAATTTGAAAAGTAAAAACTCAGAATGTGTAATTTAACAGATATAAATAAAAACTGGAATTGGACACGATCTTGCTACCAAAAAAGTAAATAATAAACAAGCCGCTAGGAATTCGAAAAAAGTAGCGAGAAACTGAAACAGATCGACGCAGCGGGTAATCAGAATCGATAAAAAACCAACTAAGCATAAAAACGAACAAAAAAACAGTACAATGAATCTGCGAGAATTCGACAAGCAATTATAAAATAGTGGTAAGAAATCGGCAACTGGTCAGCCCTCATGTACAGAAACAAATTGTGAAATATTTTAACCGTATTATTAATCAAATTTAATCCATAAGGGGATGAAGATTCAAATGTCTCCCGGCATCAGGAAGATATCCTGCCCGTAGCACATAACCTATTCCAGGATGCGAGTCGGTATTTGGAATAGAGGATATGGTACAAGTGTCCAGCCTTAATGGGAAGAAGAAATATTGTGGAGCCAGGAGACAGCAGAATATCCTACGACAAGCCTGTGAACTTTGTCAAGGGAATAAGGTAAAACATGATAAAAGTGTTTACAGGAGCTGTATAAACCATCTGCATATCAATAATAATAACCTAGGTAAGGTAACGTACATAAATTTACAAGCATCGGTTCAGAAGAAAATAATAAACAGTGGAAAGTACTCACACACAAGCAGTTAATGATCACGTTGAATGACAAATTGTTACTATGACGTAATAAACAAACTTATCAGCAAAATAAATTCTTGCTTACTCGCAGGAGGGGCAGGTCAACAATCCCACAAAATGTCAGAATAGCTAAATAGATTCTTGCTTACTGGCAAATCAGCAAAAAAGTCATGCTGACAGATAGGAAGTAAGCTGAGAGGGGTCAATAGGAAATTTCGCTGTGGTCATGAACAAGGTCAACAAATGTGCAAATTGACAAAAAACGTAAGAAAAAATTGCATATAGTAGTTTTTTTTATAGTGCATACCGCACTAGAGTCCCAACTGCTCCCTACCGCCTAGAGCCATTGAGATTATGGCATCCCCAATCGGAGTATGTTGTGAGGCTGAAGGTAGTGGGGAGGGGAAGGAAATGGGGAGGGGTTGCAGATGGGTAAGAGGAAGTTTGGGAAGTACCTGGCTATTCAGATCTTGTCACCAAACATGGCTAAAGCCATTGCAAGCAGCGTTTCGATTTTGAACGGTGGTCTTTCACCAGGGCGATACTTGGAGTGTCTACCACTCTGGAACGTGCCGCAAATAAACTTTACACTATTTTATATGAAGTTAAATGTCTTATGACACAAATTAATTAAATAAAAGTTATTGGCGCACGCCGGGTTTCAACCAGCGACCTTTGTGATTCGTAGTCGAGCATCTTACCACTCGACTATGGAGGCCATCAATATATATAGTAGTGGCGGGTAGAAATAAATTTACAAGCTGATTGTATGTTGTTTTCTATTCTATATTACTAAAATATCACACACAGGACAAGGAAATTTGCTTGAACAAGAAGGTAACATTAAAAAATTGGGTTGAATATTCTAATACCAGCTGGGACAAAATTTGAAATTTATTGCAAAATAATTAAAATTTGCAGTGGAAATGCGCAAGAACGAAAAATGATCTGCCTGAGAGGCATACAGGGTGGTTTTTATTAATTTCACACAATTATTAATTATTACCCGCTGAGATTTACTACTGAAATGGTTTACTACTTCTGGAATTGCAGGTGTTCTATTGGCAACACATCACACATGTTGATGTTAGTTCTCCCCGGAAACACATCATAAAACAATGTCTCTGAAGCAATAAACACTATGCGGCCTGTGAACATTTCTAAAATGGATAAATACTACTACTGTCCAAAGGGTTGTGCATCCCTGCTTTATACAAGATTGGTTTTAACATACCTACACTAAAACAGGTTAGGATAAGAGAAGCAAAAGAGGAAGGTTCAGAATCACCTGGCTATTCAGATGTGATAACTTTGGCTTTAGCTATGTTAAGCACCTAATAATAATATTTGGATAATTTGTATAGCGCCGTTTTTGTGAAAAATCACCTCAAGGATATGAGTGTGTTCAAAATGTGGATACCAGGAAAGAATGCAAGGCTGATGTAAGCGTAATAAATAGGATCAAGAAAGGGACATTTAGATGTTTTGGGCATGTAGAGCGAATGAACGAAGAAAGGAGTGTGAAAAGAATATATGATGCGAAAGTGAATGGAAGAAGAAGTCGGGGACGCCCAAGGAAGACATGGCACGATCAAGTAAATCAAATACTTAAATCAGGCAGTGTGAAGAGTCAGAATAACAGAAGATTATGTATGAATGTGAATGAAGCAAGGAGTGTGTGCTAAGACAGAGTTGTATGGCGGTCCGTTCTCTCTGCCCACTCTTGCGGAAAAAAACGGTGTGATGGTTAGTTAGTTATGTACATAATCTTCCATTTTCTTCCACCTCACAACATTATCCTATTGAAAATGAAAAACCACCATTCAGAATAGAAACATTGCTTGAAATGACTTTAGCCATGTTTGGTAACTAGCTATGAATAACCAGGTACTTTCCACCTCACTCTTCTCCATCTCCTTTCGTCCCAATCTCCTTCCCTTTCCCAAACCCGTCAGCCTCACAAAATACCCCAAATGGGGATGCCATAGTCCCACTGGCTCCAGACTGTTAAACTCTGCGTGTTATAAATAGATATTTTAAAAATGTATGATAATGCATGTATAATCCATTTTATTAATCTTCTATTACAATTCAATAGAAGAATTATTATAGAATCTAATTATTAGATCGTATAGTCAATCATTTATTATTATTTACTGTTTCGGATTTAAAGCCACAATTATGGAGATACGACCTCATATTCAATAATAGACATTGCGAGGTCAATCACCTCAGCATTGCCTTTCCTTGCATACGATATCGTAATGTAATAGTACAGTTAGAAAATAGTTAGTTCAGAAGACTACATAAATAAATAATGCAGAAAAGGCTTCAAAGCTGTCGTAAAGTTATATCTAGGAAATATAAACTGCCACCCGCTGAGAATATACATGAAAATAGCGAAGGAAATACAATAAGAACTACAATATCTCATTAATTACGTAGATATTCAAGTACCTACCTTAAACTTTTCATACCAGAGAAATAGGGTAAATTACAAAAACTAAATGCAGATGTCCAATCAGTGCTCAGAATGAAAACCTGCACACAAAGTATAGTCGTTGGTGATGTTGTAATTTGAATTGAATGCGCAAAAGTATTTGCGCAACTACTTACTCTCCCGCCTTGCATGAGACCATCTAGTCCATTACTACTTCAAAACGGTACCTACATGGGACACTCGTACACAAAGTTGAAGATGCGAGAGAAATGCGATCCTTGCAGCACGGATGAGAACTACAAAGATAATCTTGTGGTATTTTATTGTTTTCTAAAGGCGGTTCGTTAGTTTCGGTCCGCTCTGATAGATGGCACTATTTAAAATAACAACTTGTTTTATGCACGAGTTTCTTACATTGTATTCAGCAAAATAATTACAATACAAGCGGACAGTAAACAGTAGAACTTTGCAAAAAAGAGCAAACATGGTATAACGGACGATTCGCAATGGTGGCGTATATTACGATATTTTTTACATGATAAGAATAAAAAGTTAATTATCATTATTCCTATTATCTTTCGGCGAATGTTTTACTTATTAAAGATTGATAAAAAACGCGTTTTCGTTACAACTCAGCAAATATCACACTACAATATAAAACAAGTGTAGTTTTTTTATAAACAAGATAATCATAATCTAAGACCTATATGTATTTCATACTTATTTAACTTAATTTTCGTATGGGTAGTCAGGTAATAAGGCGTGAATATATGGCGTTCGTTGGGTGGGTATCTAAAATAAAAATCGACTTTAAAATCAGCAAATAATAACTTTTTGACAGATGTGTCATAGTATATCCCCCCTACAACTATGTATACAAAAGAAACCTTAAACGACACACAAAAGTATTTCAGATTTGCCGCATTTATGTATCAAAAGTATATAAATAAATATACTAAATATACTTAATAAACATAATATTACAATTATGATACAAAATACACGGAAAAATTGTTAAAAGTTAAGATTTTAAAAAGGGCCGGATATATTGCCCTGCATTTACCGCGGTTAGGTATTTGGGGAAACGCGGGGCGAACGACCCACGTATTAGAATTTATTATTTTATGAAGATTAAATAAATCTACCATAAAATTTGAATTTGTTCACTGCATTAAGAAACAAAAAGGTACGAAGGTATAATTTATTGGATTCAAAAATCAGATTTTGGCATCCCGCCTTAGAGTCCAAGATGGCGGATAATAAGACCGTTTTTCGATTCAAGAATCACTTTCGTGGTGTTTCGAATAAAGGAATTCAATTTTTACATCTTCCTGAGGATCCAAGATGAAATTAGATGCCGTTTTTCGATATAAATATCATTTTCATGGATTAGGTTCAAAGAATCCGATTTTGGCATCCGTATAAGATCCAAGATGGCCGATTTGAATAATTAGACCCCGTTTTTTTATACTGGCATCAAGATGGCGGTAGTAAATATTTTTTTCTCTTCAGATTCATGTTAAGCACCTATCTAACATGACTTGTTTCAATTTCGAACAAAATCGAAGCAGAGCTCTAGAAATTCAAGATGGCCGCCGAAATGATGTATTTCGTTTGGTACAGATGGACATACTTATATATATGCAACCGGGGGCGCCGCTAATGTAGATTTTGAAGACAAAAAAAATGTACGGATTCAAAAAAAAGTGTCGCTATTGACCGACTGCACAAATAACCTTGTAGATGTATTACCGTATTCATCTGTTTTTTCCAGTGTGCAGGCGTGCAGTATATATTATGTCTTTTTTGCCCCCTCTTGAAGAACGTTTAAAAGAAATGTGGTTACAAAACTAATAAATCGAAAATAATTCCTAGTTTCCATAAGCTGGCTGACAGAGTTACACCTGTCTCCCCACTTATTCCCAACAAAAGGAATAAAAAATATCGAATTCAAAACGGACATGCCTTTCCATTTATTTCGGATATTTCGATAGATTTTTAGTATGGCGGAACGGATTTGAAAACTTCAGAGTTGGGGCGAATTACAGCAAAAAAATTAGGTGTTTTTTTAATGAATGCACTTGTTTTGTTTAACCTCATTTTCTTATAGATTATAGAAGATTTTTTAGTTAAAATGACTAGTAGGTCACAAGACCAGAGAAGGCATTTATTATAAATTAATGTATTTCGTATAAAATTTCAAAGATTACAATTGTTCACTGGAAACCCTAATTATTTTCCTAACTACCCGTATAATAAGAATAAAAGTGAAATTATATAGCGCACTTTTGTGATAGTTCACCTCAGTTACAGATATAATCAGTTATAGTATTGCTTGTATTAGAAGTACATATTCAAAATGGCGTTTAGCACCATTTTTGAGTGCTGACCCTTCAGAAAAAAGTTTGTAAGAAACAAATATGTTTGTACCTATATTTGCGGCACGTTTCAGAGTGGTTGATACTCTCAGTATTGCCCTTGTGAAAGATCACTTTTTTTTTCAATAAAGAAAGACATACATTCTCGGGTTACGAATATCTTGACAATATTTGAAAAACTTCTACTACCATAATAATAATCGGAAGGTGTTGCTTGTGCAATGATGGATGACTTAGCTAGCAGAGGAATTGAACCCACGACGCCAGAGTGGGAATCCGACGCGTTTGTTCACTCAGCTACTAACCGGTGAATTAAAAATCAAAACTTTGCCTAAAACGGCTTTAGCCGTATTTAGACCGTTTAGTGACCAGAGCTGAATAGACGGGTACTTTCCAACCTTCCTCTTCCTCATCTTCTTCCCTCTTCCAACTTACCTCAGCTACACAAAAATACCCAAAATGAGGGTGCCATAGTCCCACTTGCTCCTGGCTGTGAGGACTATTGTACATATTGACTTTTTAAGTTTATAAATTAAAGAAAAGCTTGTAAAAAAAAGCGCGAAACAAAACTTCATTCCTCTATTTAAAAAAAAAACGAAGAAAAGCCTTCAATTTCGTCAAAGAAAAAGTACCGCGAAACAAAACGCTATTCATAAATTTAAAAAAAAAACGAAGAAAAGTCTTTGATTTCATCAAAGAAAAGGTACCGCGATACAAAAGCGTGCCATTTACATAAGTACTTACGATGGCCGCGATACAGAACAAAACAGTATTTATGTACAGAGCGAAAATAATAAACGCCGCCCCGCCCGCCTAACAATGTACCAATCGCATAACCCACAAGTGTATGTATTCAGATCAAACGCGGCGACAAAATGAAGAAAATGCGTCCGAAACCAACCTCCGACCCTACGTCCCATCTTATATCTCGAAACAATCATTTCTGCATCCCGAAACAACCGCTAAAGTGCAGTGATACACAAAACAACACCATACACACAAACAATTATTATAATCACGGCTGAGCTATTTTTAATTACGCTCAAAAACAAATCTATAATATTATCATGTAATGGCCATTACACAAAAAGGCACAGTAGATACATATTTTTTGTGAGTAATCCAAAAGAACCAATGAAAGTGCAGCAGTCTGCCAGTAATCCGCAAAAAACAAACAACATAAATAATGGCTAAGCTATTTTTAATTAGTTCATAAAATAAATCCATCTAATTCAATCTAATATTGATGTTAAAATTGGGGCATTCATTAGTAAATTAACGAGAGATTACTTATTATTGAAAGCGAGATTCATCATAATTGCACATGTCGCTAAGTACGGAACGTATACGTATAAAAGAGTACATCACGTGACAGCTGTCATCGATATGTAAAAACGTTATATTACCAAAGTAATTAAATACATAATAATGTCGGATCTAATGTCGTTAATCGTAGTTTTCAATAATCCGATGTTACATTACTGCTCGGCTCGAAGTTGCATGACACTTTCGACGGGCATGTGTATCTACATTCTGCATACAGCTGGTACAACAATGCTGACATTGTATATAAGTACAAGATTTGTTTAGAAGTAGTAAATAAGAAAAGTAGATAATAATTATGATTATGCACAAGAATAAGAGAAGGTACAGAATGGTGCTACGTGCGGGCGAAGACCGCTAGTATTATTTATTAGGGACGGGGTTAGCCTAGGTCGCGGAGTTGTCCGGACTCTAAGCACATAAGTTCGATCTCGCCATAAAAGGGAATGTCGAGACACGTCCATTAATCTTCAATCATGTCGGGAGCGTCTCAGGAGAACATGAGAAGCTGTCAACTGACTGATGAGAGCCTATGGTCGCACCTGTCAAGCGACCGACACCTCCCCGTAACGCGAAAACTGAATTCATCCGCTGCAAACATGGCGACCGCACACTATAATCCTTCCACCACCTAATTACCGTGAAATAAAATTCTTCGGAACGGTGACATGCCCTAAAATCTAAATTTCACCGAAGGGCTGCCAGCCCAATGTTGAGGATTCTAAATTTCAGCTAGGCAGTCACAATTTTCAAACAGCGACGCTGACATTGGCGCAAATAACTCCGGACATTATTAAAGAATGAAAAATTCATGTCTCTTGCACAAATCGTGACCATTTTCTGTGATAACTTACCTCTTCAGCTCTGACTAGTTCCTTGTAGTTGAATTCGGGGCATTCTTTCTCGTTAGACTCGAACAGATCCAACGCTATTCTGATGGTTTTTGTCACTTTTTGTTTAGTCTTCTTCGAGCCATCCACTGTTATTAGATTAGCACGTTTTTGATCAGACATTATACACAATTTTTGCCGGCAAATATGACTTTGACACACAACAACACGCTCCACATTTTCAAACCGTCCAGCACACTTCTTCCATATTGAAATTTATTGTTTGGGTTGCGCGCGCATCGTGAAATGAGACTTCATTACGTAATAAAATCTGCTATTCACAGATGGCAGCAGTCAGTCTTGCAGCAGTCGGTAACAGTTCTATGTTCTGGTACTGACCAGCGAGGTAGGTACCTAGGTACCTACTGTAGCTATCTTCTGCTTTTGGTAGGTGACTACGCAGCTTCTTTACAGATTGCGCAATTAGTGTATTATTATCCCGAAAGATGTCATTATTTTCGTTTTCAAAAAGAAAATTAAAGTTATAAAAAAATACAAGAAATTTTTAACATTTAGTGTCACTAGTATCTTACTTCGACAAAAAATTATTAGTTGAGGTGATTTTTCACAAAAACGGTGCTATGCAAATTATCTAAATTTTAGTATGATACTAACCATTATGCGTTTATTATTATTATATTTATTTTCATCTCCCTTGTATATTTATTTACTAGTTTTAAGTTCATACATACCTTTGTTTTCTTCCTTTTATACCACATAGCGTAAATTAATATTTAAAAATGGAAGGAGTCGAGGACGCCCGAGAAAGACATGGCACGATCAAGTAAATCAAATACTTGAATCGGGTCATGTGAAGAGTCAGAATAACAGAAGAGTATGTATGAGACGATGTATTAATGTAAATGAAGCAAGAAGTGTGTGCCAAGACAGAGTTGTATGGCGGTCCGTCCTCTCTGCCTACCCCTGCGGGGAGACGGCGTGATGGTTAGTTAGTTAAAACAAAAAAAAATTTTTTTTGGACTTGCCGAAAATCCAACCGATTCATCCGAGTTCCTCGAGATACGGTGACTTTTGGATCGGCGTAAGGTCAATTGGCCTATTGGATTGGATTGGTGCAGGGCAATTTGGCTTGTTGGATCGTCCATGAGTGGGGGCCTTAACACCTGCAAAGTTGATGATATTTAATAGTTGTTGATAACCTTAAATAACAATAAATATCATTGTAAACCAAGAATTCGGAAGGACAAAAAAAACTTATAATTTGATTACGATAATTTTTAAGCTTCTCTTGTTAATTTTTAGCTTTTTCAATTAAACACGCATATTTTTGTCATTTTTCAGTTTTATTGTATCCTTAAGGCATATATTTTGTCATTGTTAGTGCATATTTCATCATTGTTAGTGCAAATTTTGGCATCTTTTAGTGCATATAATCCAATGACTAATTATAATATATTTACCGTCTTACTTATTAGATTTTTAGGCGCCAGTTCAGCGTTGGGTCAGTTACATCGGACATAGCTCATTAACACTAAATTAGACGTATAAGCCGTGGTTATAAGGCAATTTTTTTGCTATTCCCAACTTACTCCACGCGTAATATTTACACCTGTTTATAAGTAAGAGGGTTAGGGTTTAGGAAATAAGGAGGGGAGTTTGTAAATAAAATACATCATGAGAAAGAATGACTATGCATTTATTCACAATAGGCAAATAATGTAATCCAATTACCTCATTTGACAGTGCAAGCAAACAGTTTTAGGTAATGCATTATTGATATGGTAAAACATAACATAAAAACTAGAAATGCAGTTTTCTCCATAAATATAAACATCCGTTGGGACATTATAAAAGATTTATTTCCTTAAGAACAACAATCATCTAATTAAGACACGAGGCAATACGTTTGTCAAGCGGTAAGCGAGAATTTCCATTTTGAGGGTTCGAACCCACACCCACATAAACATACACAAGAATCCACACTCGTATTTATAACATAGATCCGCTTCAGAAATGCATCAAGTTGTTGATGACCCAACTCCGTTTGAAAAGGCCATTCTACAATAACGCAGCTAACCTCACACAGTACTAACAGACTGAAAAACTACCTTTTCCCACTGGCAAGTTTACACATTCCACTCAGAGCCTATGTCATCTTTCGAAATGTTGTGTGGAGGGTATTTTGAAGGAAAGTAAGAAGTGAACTGGGATATTGAAGAGATCCATGTTTGGGGAGGAAAGTAAAGCTGGCAAATCATTCCACAGAAGAACGAGTTGTAAGAACTACTCATTCTTATTTGGAAAATGTCAATCATGTACAAATTTTCAACAGTTGAAGGGTTTCAATATCACAGGGGCCTACTTCTGCCTATTTTCAATATAAAATAGGCCTCTGTAATCTTAACCCCCAAATTAAAATAGTGTTATTTCCTGCTAGGTGTAGCAACACTGAATAATTATTTTAGACTGATTATGTAAGCGGTGGGTAGTATGCTAAGTTGCCAGCGGAGAAAAATAATCATTGTATTACGTAGGTATCTTGTGTGTAATGTAGCTTTGTAGAATCACCATCATAAGAATTATTCAATACCGTCTCAGTCCATTTACCGAACGTGACAATATAGCGGGCAATAATATTTATTTACCATTGCAACAACGACAAAATACGATACTCTTTTTTTTCTTCTTTCTTCGGCGGCAGTGACATAGATTATTTTATTTACATTGTCTATAAAATGTATTTCTTACAGTGTAATGTGAAAACTGCCCAAGCAATGCTCGCCATATAGAGTAAGCACACGGACAATACACCAAACTATCGAGGAATCCAAATACTCTAATTTCTTCCATACCCATGCATTGAGGAAACTTCAACACTATATATTACATCACCACCGACTTCGCCATTTTCTTTTTAAACACCATCTTGATGATAATCTTCCTATTTACTCATTCATAAAAATATCTGTACACTCGCTCTCCGATTAATTTTACTAAAGATTTATTGTTCATATTTTCATGTTTCAACACTAAATCATAATAATTCTCAGCCCAAATGTTAAATTTATGAAGTAATTAACTATCCAAATTATAATTCAACCAAAAAATCAATTAAAAGTCTCAATCAGTCAATTCATAATTTTAACCGATAAATTAATAATATCAATCCATCAATCAATAGTTTCAACCAATCAATTAATAATATCAATCAATCAATTAATTATATAAATCAAGTATTTTAACATTATTTTTCCATTTTTAGAACTTGTTTTTTAAGGCAAGATAAATAATGAAACATGAGCAGCATTTTGAGAATTTTAGAATCTTTTTTGGTTAACTTGAATATATTTTTCTTTGTGTATGAAAATTAGCTATGTAAAGAACCACTCGAAAAAAATAATGCCTTTGGTTATCGAATAGGATTTTATAAATACATACCTACATCATTTTAAGCAACTTAACATCACTATTTGAAGACTTAATTAATTCAAAATTTTAACACTGATAATTTTCTCAGGAATTTTATGAGTTTTTTTTTACATTTCCCATAGTTATGTGTAGTAATATCTATGTTACATCCATGTTATATTAATGTAAATATATGTTTTGCAATAACCAAAGTTTCTTAGCATTAAATATTACCCAAATTTTCTTGTTATAATCTTCTAGTTAACATTAATAAACCTAAGTACGTTTTTATAAAGTAAAATAAAATCGGTTATTTGGAAAAAATCATGAATTATGTGAAAGTTTTTTTTTATGTATATTAACAACAGACAATTAAATTCATTAAATTCCAGAAAAAAATACTGATATTTGAATGTAAATAATATTATTGTGATTTTTAGTAGATGTTAAAATTTAAAATCGAGAATGTTACATAATGTTATAAAGTTATTTTTTCTTGGTGGTTAACATTATAATAAAATAATAAAGAATTCATTTTAAAGATGTTTGCGAAAAAACAAACTAGAAATGCCAAAATTTAAGTTATATTATTTTCGAGTACGTTTCGAAAAATGGTAAATGGTAAATAAAAACTTTTTAGTATTATTTAATCAGAGAAACATCTAATTGATAGAATGTTTTATTTCAAGAAAATTCATTAAATAATGCAGAGTTAATTAATATCTTTGTGGTTGACAGAAATAAATCAATATTTATTTGAAACATATAAATATATTTAAAGCCTTATTCTACTTTATTTCAAAGCCATTTACAATTTTCTGTATGGAAGGTAAAAGAGGCAGTGTGTTTAGTAAACACAAAGCTTTATTAAAAATATTGCATGATTCATTTAAAAAAGTTACGGGTTATAGATGTAGAGAGATATAGTCACTACAACAACGCATTACGAAAATAAAACTGCGGCAACATTCTCAATTACCGCGACAGTTAAATTTATTCAACTAGAATATTTCTGATGGTAAGTAGCATTAAATATAGTGGATATCTTTACAGTAGCTCATTGTAATAAGAAAGCTTTAATTGGGTTATGAAACCTTAAGTTAGGTTAGGTTACAGAGTGAAGACAGTTTCATTTGTGGATTAACCTCGCAGCCTATAAAGTGTATTCAACACTTTGCAAAGGAAGCCTATATATTTATATAGAGGAGGTTAGAGGTGAGAACTTGTTTTTTTTTTAAACAAAGACAAATATTCTCAGGTTAGGAATAACCAGACCATATTTGAATTCTACCAACTCCCATCAATAAAACTGTTATTGTTGCTTGCGAAATGATGGAGGACTTAGCTGGAGGACAAAACCTGTAACACCTGAGTGCGAACCCGACACCATAGGCCACAAACCGGTCTTTGTTAGATTAGATCTGGCTGGAGAAACTCATGGTGACTGGTGGATAGGAGGAATCTGATTAGGTTAGGTTGGATCTCGTCAGGTAAGGTTAGTTCTTGTTAGATTAGATTTCATTTTGCTGTTAGGTTAGTTCATTCAGGTTAGTTTGGGCAATGGCGGCAACTGAGAATAAGGCCGCTGATTGCCATAATATAAGGTACATCTAACAACTGAACATTGGTGATTAACGATAATACTTAACTCTATAACTAGCTTGTTAACATTAAGTTTGTAGAACGGTGCACTGAAAAGCTCATGGGTTTTCAAAGCTTGAACAATCTTTTTAAAAACTATTATTATTACATCAAACACACACATAGTCGCTTTATCATTTCATGCGCGCACTTACAGCTAGTATATTTCACTATGTAGAATACACAAAAATATAAAGTTTATCTTGCAACAATTTTAATGACACCTCTACCGGATGTTGACCGCATACTCAATTATCACTTTAAATCATTCATACAAATGTTTTTCTTTCCCACTATTTACCAAATAAGCTTTATTTTATGCCAAAACAAGGCAGCGACTCTACTAAATAATCGGCTTGGGCGGAAACTCCATGAAGAAAATAACTTGCATTTTCAAATATCTAATAATCTTTTTTTACAACAAGTATCCAGAAAAGTTATAAAAAAGTAATGTGGCTTCTTTCGTTAAAATACTGAAAAAGAAAAAAAAAGATTTCTTCCTTTACATTTTATGTCTAATTATCGATTTATTGTTGATAGGTAAGTTTGAAATTGGAAATATTATGTTGCCAGTTGAAAAAAAATCTGAAGCAAGTTGTCTTCAAACCTGTGTATTTAGTAGAATCGTTGCCATAGTCAAAAAGCGACAAAATATAAATATAATCGAGGTTATATTCAATATTCTTCTTTCATTAAAAATACGACACAAAAGTATCAAATGAAAGTTTTGCGAACACTAAAAATGCAGTTTTACAATTTTATATATAAATATATACAAAGATCCACTGACATAATCCTGCAGAAACGGTACAATAATGAAAAAGTTTGCACATTTTAAAATCTATTTCTAAGTTGTAAATACTTTACGGTGGACCACACTTGACCAGTGTTAAAAAAAATACTTATAAATAATTTTACATTACAATCCAATAGTACGGATTTTCCGGGTCAAATTTCATAATATATACATGTTACATCTTCGTCTCAATCTTAGCAAAACACCAAAACACACTTCCTAAGTTCATTTTATATATTTTAGTGTTGCATATTTCATTTCACATAGTACAAATTAAATCTAAAACAAATATATTCTTACATTTACATAAACACACATTCAGATCATGAAAATGAAAACAATTCATAATAATGCAATATTATAAATAATGATTCAGCAATCGCCTCCGATGCAATTCGCAAATTATTCAGCAGCTAACTTCTAAATAAAATATCATTTAGCCTTTGAAATGTTGCATTGCAGACTATGGACTAATGCTGGCCAACGACTTATTATAATATCCGAGTCATATATGATTTAAGATTCTCACAGTGAAGAGTGTTGTGTTGGTTATTTGCGGGGTGTTAAGCAGAGTTGTGCTACTTCTTCTTTCTAGAGTCAACGCTTCGGACTGCCTTATAAAGCCCATCATAAGAGACAGACGCAGAAAACAGTCAGAATATTATTATGTATATGTGTTGAAATCACAAATTAGAAAGGCAAACATAGAACTAAAATAAATTCTTCATTCCATTGGGCATTATGTGCTAAAAATAATGCAAACAATTGATGCTTGGATGTATCATAGCAATTTGGTGGAAAATTAGGTAAAAAATATAGAAAAACAAGGGAAAGTTAATGCAGATATGCATAAATATCATTGGTAAGAGTTATTTAACTCAAACCTCAAGAAAACACAGTAATTATTTCTCCTGCTATACAAATGTGCTTCTAGATGTGATGTCTAGATTTCTGCCAATCATAAAACACACCTTTTCTCTCTTATGTTGTCCCATTTTCCTCACTCAGAGACATAGATTGTATGTCAAATGTAACTCGTAATACATAATAATTTGTAAGTCAAAACTCAAAATATTATAATAAGTCATTTGCACTCAAAGGCTTAATTAAAAAAAAAAAATTGACATGAAATAGAAATGCAAAGCATTTAATATATAATTTTCTACAAAATGGGTCCCGCATAATAATATATAATAGTGTCTATAAAGATCATTTTGTATTGAAATTAATCCTTACTGACACTTTTTTAATCCCTGCAACCAGCAATTACTTAAAAGCTACGTAAACATATCTATTGGCAATGTTCCATATATATTTTTTGCTAAAATAGAGTTAAGAATGAACAAGCGTGAGAAATAAAAGAAAATAAATTCTTGTTGGTTTTTGTGTTTGTCTTGATTTTGTGTTATAGACTTGTATCAATTACTCTGTTATCAATTTCCTTTACAATTCCTTGTCAATAGACTAGGCTTGCATCAATTACTCTGTTATCAATTTCCCTTACAATCCCTTGTCAACAGACTAAAATTTTATTAATTACTCTGTTATCAATTTCCCTTACAATCCCTTGTCAACAGACTAGATTAATATAAATTACTCTGTTATCAATTTCCCTTACAATCCCTTGTCAACAGACTAGATTTTTATCAATTACTTTGTTAGAAATTCCCCTTACATTCCCTTATCAACAGTTGTGAAGTTAAATTTTAAATATCCAGGTCTAGAATGTCCATATCTCGTCTACATAACTTATGAGAGCTATGCAGACCGTCGCAAATTGATATACAAATGAATGTCATGTGAAACGCTTTCTAATGTGATTTTGCATTTCAGTGGGAATAGAATCTGAAAGCTCTGGATAAGCCGGTGATTAACCATTACTTTACAGAGTCATTGTCAGGGTTGACAACATAATAAAGAAACAAAAATGCTTTTTTCTCAAATTCAGATTCGATCAGATGATTGTTTATGAATGAAATATAGGTAAAATATTTAAAAAAATCATAATAAACAAATTATCATAATATTTACGTAAGTATTTTGTCTAAGTTTAGAAGCACTGTAATAAAATCGTCGAATTCCTGAGGCATCAAACAAGATGTAAACTAGCATTGTGTTTTTTTTTTGAAATTTCATTGGATTATAGCTTGAGTATTAATTTATTAGCATTCCGAATTGCGAAAAATATCAAAATATGACTAATCTATTTTGTTAGCATAAATTATAACACATTTATTTTTAATTGCTAAGAATAATACATAATTATCAATTAAATTAAGACTAATTTAAATCCTTATTTGTAAATAGTTTAATTTTAATACGTATGGTTATAGTACAAATACTAGTTTCTATAAATGTTACACAAATGTTATGCTGATAAAAACGTACTGGCAAATTATTTGGTATTGAGTAAAATGACTAATATTTAAAGTAAGCAATTTAATGTTGAATTAAATTAATATTGTGTATTTTCTGAGTATCATAATGTATTTTAAGGTTTACAGAATGGTTTGTCAAAAAAAATGGGTCCAAAAACCTTTCTCATAGTTGAAATAATAAAACAGTTTGTCAAAAGTTTTTTTTTCAAATTCAGTTAGTCCAACCTTTATGTCCAAATCGTATAACTGTATGTTTGGAAAAAAAGGTGAAAGAAAGCTTTGGTTTTTGATGTTCTTCGGACAAACCATCTGTTTACTGTTCATATCTTGCGGTTTATTTCATAAGCTTTGGAGTAATATTTTGACTTTGCCAAATATTGAAATACATTCAACCTTTTTATAAATCAAAGCGCTGTCGACGTAATTTTTCACAAAATCGGCGCTATATAAATTATTTACGATTATTCTCTTCCAGTGTATATTCCCAACATTTGAATTTCCTAAATTGAAAAATACATTCTTATTTACAAGTTTTGTAGACCCTTTCCCAGCTCATGGTGTCCCAATGATTTTCAAATACAATTAATTATTTATTTCTAAATTAAATTAAGCAAATAACGTTTTGATTTTAGTAAGATTTAAAAATACTTGATAATAATATTATTACTGCAGGATACAATTTTCAAAGTGTTCTAGTTTGATTTAAGCAAACAAAAACAATTCAATTATCCAAAATTCAATGCAAGCATTACCCTCAAAGAAATCGAATCCCAAATGCGGTTATAATCTTTTGACAGCGTTTTAAGAAAGGTTGACAAGAAATTTGTTGTTTTTTTTATATTCTAACATTTGCACTTTTTGTTACTACAGGGTGAACAAACAATATTGTTAGTTACTACAGCAATTCTATAAAAATACAAACTCGCTTGAAGTGGCTTGCGGATTGGATAGATTCATTTTTACCTACAGACAAGTGGAATGAATGAAGTTTGCTGTCTTTTCTATGTTTCTGATATTTTCACCCTGAATTCCTATTACCGTTACCCAGTTGGGTGACGTTATGATGCGGGATTGTATGGGAGGAGAGGCTGTAAGAACATATTTAGTTATCTGGATCTTCGAAGAGGTCCAAATTAAATGAATTTTGGATTTTCTAACCATCCTGCCAAGAACAAGTGTTATATTCCAAATTCTGTTCAACCAATTATCCAATGGGAAATTTTGATGGCATAGTACACAAATGTTTGGCAAATTTTATGTAAATACAATTACTGTATTTGTAACGCATCTCTCAATATGATTTTACAAGCAAATGTTAATTTGATATTATATTAAATTCATTTTGAATACATATACATTGCCATTAATATTATATTCAATGCTTGAAATCTTTAGACACGTTCAACTTTAAAAAATTACTGTCCCTCTCATCTCTTATGCAACACCAATGCTACAAAAAGCACATTTACGTATCATGGAGATTTCTTAAAAACGGGGCAATTTCAGTTAATTTAACGGTGACGTTATTACAGATTATAGACTATGGTCGATGTCCACGTCCAAAAGCGAAATGGAATAGTGTAAATTTAGTTAATTGAGAAAAGTTTTAAAAAAGAATTTTGAGTTGCACTTAAACCATTTGCACACTCTACCATCAATTTAATCTTTGCAATCAATAAACCACAATCAAGCATTGTACATTCATAGAACACTTATCAATTCAAATTATACATTATTGAGTAATATATTATAGCCTATGGCTGCACAAAAGCGCAGAAAGTTAACAGTGGTAGGTGGAGAAGTGGGGAAACACAGTTAGGCCCTGTTGTTTGAACTCCCTGTCACATTTGACATGGTCATCAAATCAGGCATTTTGATTTTTTTGACATATGCCACTAAATAAATAAATATTATTTTTGACAGGACTGCTAACTGCCGATTGTTGGCCCCTCAGCGTTTGGGTTGTTGGAACAGTCATCAAGCATAATGGTCATTAAAATTTGATAAAAGACATATGAGAAGATATAAGCACGATTGTTTGCTGTTCCAAACTTGAAATCCTAGTCCCGAATACTTTTTTTTACAATAGTGCACAATATTCTACATTATTTCTTGTTTTGAAAGACAGATACTTTCCCAAAAGTTTAGGTTGTTTGATCAGCTGTCAAGCAAAATGATCATCAAAATTTGAGTAAATGCTGACGGGTCGATAATCAGAGGATGAAAGTCCATTACAATATTCGAAGTGACCAATAATAATAATGATTTTTGGATAATTTGCAAAGGTTCGTTTTTGTGAAAAATCGCCTCATTGGCTTGATGGAAAATTGCATTGATTGATTACAGTGTTAAATGTGACGGGGATTCAAACAGCAGGATTTCAGGTAAGGTTGGGTAAGGTTAGGTAATCTTATAAAATAATATACAGGCTAGAGATGCACAGGGGTGGGGCGGTGATGTGTTGGGAGGTGACGGGGGGCAGTGCAGTTAGGTGAGGCTGCGAGGGTGGGGTGGGTGGGGAGGCAGGGGGCGGCGGGTGTCCAGGGTGGGGCTGAGCAAGGAGCGCAGCTGTTCGCTGTGGTGGTGGGTCAGGGGGGACTGGAGGTGGCGGTGGGGAATCACCTGGAACAAAAAATCATTTTTGAGATCATTAATAAGATTATTCATTAATTGCATACATGGCAGGCATACGCAAACCATAGAGAAGAAGAATAAATCACGCAAGTGTTAATTTTCCTAAATTAACTCTTTTGTTCATATGTTTATTGGAAGTTATTTTTTTAATTATTTTCTCGGGTTATGCACAGCTTAACAGCCTCTATGGACTGCACACTCTTTGCTCCTGAAAAATGCGACAAAAGTCACACAAAGGTCTACACTAATTTGTTTTTTGTGCTGTGAATACAGAGGTATGTTGTGAGGGCTGATATTTGAGATTTTAGTCACAGGAAAATATATAAATAAAAGATTACATTCCTAATATTCTTAAAAATTCCTTTCATCACGCGGATAATACCTGTTTTTTTTAAATTTCTCAATCCAAAATTCTACCCCAAAGTAATAGATGATTTACAAAGATAATTCTATTAATTATGGGTATCATTCTCCAATGTTCAAAATGTCGAGACTTGTTAACTCAAGCCATGGTCTTGAAATTTTTGGTAGCAATCTAAATGATTTTTGTCATTCTTTACGACTCCACCAAAACTTTGATTTGACCTTGGCTTAGATTTGAATGTTCTTTCTTATGTATATTTTGTCCTATTTTTGTCATTGCTTCGTTTAGTATTATGTATGTGCTGTTCTTTCTCTGTTGCTCTATTTTCCCATTTTGTGTTAGGTATTTTTTTTATAATTGGACTTTAGTCCGTTAGTTTGTAAATAAAAGTGAAATCATTTTTATTGTTGGTCATTCTAAGAAGAATTGCTAGTGTTCAGTCTGTGGTCAAAGTGAGATGAGATGAAAATGATTATATTTTAAAAGGGTGCTACTAACCTCCCTCTCATTAATGATGATGGGGGTCGTGAGCGCGGCCTCGTCTCAGGACGTTTTGCGCGAGGTGAGCGAGCCCACCAGGGACTTGAGCGTGGCCCCCAGGCCCCCGGTGCCCGGCGGGCCCCCCGAGGCGCACGTGGCGCTGGAGCCGCGGCGGGGAGCCAGGGAGGGGGGGCCAGCCCGCGAGGCGCCTCCCGGATGTGCGTCCAGACACTTTTGATAGCGCAGCTGAAAAATAATACAAATTATAGTCTGATTTAAGCGTAATTAGTAAAATTGAGAAAGGGACGCTTAAATGGTTTGGAAGTGTCGAGGGGATGAACGGATAAAGGAGCGCCAGGAGAATATATGACGTGAAAGTGAATGGTAGAAGCGAGGAAGACATGGTACGACCAAGTGAATCAAACACCTGAGTCAGGTCAGTCAGGTGAGTCAAGTCAGAATATAGCATGATGGTAACAGAGTTAGATAGTTAGTTATATTTCGAAGATTTGTCAGATATTAACACACTTTGTGCGGGTAGTTGCGGGAACCAACTGCTCCCTGTAGCGGGCAAAAACAAAGGTCGGGTTTGAAAATATCGGTTCGGTTTGAAATGGCCACATCTTCGACAAAAATTAATATTTTTTAGAGAAAATTTATTTGTATACTCTTCACACCCTAGACTATAAGAGTCTCAAAGAAGTTATATACATATTTGGTAAAGTTACGCAATAAACTTAGGTGAAAATCTATGTTTTGCTATAATATTATGTTGTTTGAAGTGTAGAGAGCTTTAAATTCGATGGAATGTCATATAATAATGATTTGACACTGGCCTAAATGATAACCAAACCAATAACCACGTGTTACATCGTCGGTGGCATAAAAAAGTATAAGTTTCAGAGTATTTAGTGGACCTCGACACAAACAGCAATAAAACCCAGTGCGGAGGGTAGGGGACAAAAACCATTGGAACGGGGTAAAGAACAAATACGAGTCCAAAACAACTGTATAAGTTATTTTTCAATGAAATTAAAGATAATCACTTACCGCAATATGCTTTTCATATTTTTCTACGGAATTCCGTTGGCAAATTTTATAATTAAAGTTTTAGAATAAATATTTGAATGTACACCTAAACAGTTTTGATTATCATCTTGTATCATTTTTCACTTGTCCCATAAGCAAAATTATTCCCAACATTTTTTTCAAATCTATAATGTCCATGGGCTTCCACTTAAGGGATTTCTTTGTCTATATCTTGAATCATTTTGGGTGTGGCAACGATTACTTTCTTCTACCATCATTTCCCATAAACAATTCTACAACATCCATTATATTTTCAGAATGGATTGGTGTTACACAAACACCAGCATGACCTAGAAATGGTTCGATGTTTGGTGGATTGTCCATTTCACACCAGTCAACCACTTCTACTTCCGAATCACTTCCTTCCGAATCACTTCCTTCCGAATCACTGAACTCTAATGGTATTACTGGCAATTTCCGCGTACAAGAAAATTCTATACTATCACTGGAATCTTCACTGTCACTACCAAATTCAGGCAAATAATCACTCGAATAAATTATCTGCGAATATTTCGTCATTACTTTCGTTATTTCCGGAATCCATTTTAAAATTGTTAAAATCTTTTTAAATATTCGACAAAACCACATTCAATATTCTCGAGCCGTTTCATATACACAACCTGTTGCAAATAAACTTTTTTTAAACTGAAATTCATTTGTAAATATTTATTGCAGTCCGTTTACCTGCGTTAGGTTATCGCTGTCTGTTTACAGGCAGAGAATAAAATGGCGCGCTTTCGGAAATCTATATTTTTCTCACTCGCTTACGTTAGAGTCATGCGCTGGCAAACAGAGACAGAAATATTTAATCAGCTTATTCCAAAACATGGGCCATTAAAATTCGTAAAAGTACTATCTTGTAGGGTATATTTCAGAGAATTCGATGATGATTCCTCAACGAAAGCCCATTTCAATTTCGTTAACCTCAATAAGAAATAGTAAACAAAGCTGTATGTTGATTTGTGTTGAGATATCCATATACGCAAAAGATGTAAAGATTAAAGAATAAGAAAGACTTATAACATTTTTTAAAAATATTCTACTTATACTTTGAACCTTTACGAACAGATTGGTATATAATATTTATACTAAACATTGAGAAAGCAATACTTTTTCTGGCGTTGAAGTCGAAGCGGCCGAAAAGGTAGATCTACCCTTCCCGCTGTTAAGCGATAGTCGGCCGAGCGGGTAGAACTACTCTTCCCGCTTTAAGTGTGTTAAGCAATGGACCGGACAAAATGGAAACTAAATACACCAAATAATGATTGAGAAGGTGGGCAGGAAAGGCGGTTCGTTATTTATATAAATAGCACTATAAGTGAGGGCTACAAAAGCAAAAATAACAAAATATTATATTTTTAAAAAATTTTTTTTCTAAACAGAGAGCTTCAGGCCTCAAAAAGTTTAGATATAAAAATAAAAGCTATTTATAACTACATCTTGAAACGTAATTTGAATACAATGCCTTTTTCGTACAAATGATAGTTGAAGTTGGCGGAGATTGTTGTCATTGCAGGATTTGCTTTAGTTCAGGTCAACTACTTCTTTAGTCAGTGGAGGGATCTTACAAAAACGGATCTACAGTTGATGTGAGGTAAAATATAAATAAATATAAACAAGAAGAATCTTGAAAGTAGTTGACCAAAATTCTGCTTGACACATGAATGATTAAATTAGTGCCTTGCAAAAGGCCTCCATAGGTTATATCAGTGCCTTGCAAGTGGTCTCTATAGGTAATACTCGTACTTTGCAAGCGGCCTCTATAGTCTTGCACAGCGCGCCGCTGGACGGTTCGCACTGGAACACGTGTGCCACGTAGAGGTCCTGCGCTGTGTGCATGACGAAAGCGCATCGCCTCACATCGCGCCCGATGCCCAGGAAGGACAGGTATCTCACGCGGCATTCCGCCACTACAGCATCATCCTGTAAATAATTAATTGACAAATTGAGTGTTAGGTTGTAAATTTAAAGACACTAAAACTAAGAGTCACCCTACAATGCACTCCCTCGTTCATCATCTTTTGCCAATTAGTAATTATGTATACAGTCAAACCCTGTTAAGAAGTTTTTCAAGGGACCAGCCAAATAAATCTTCTTAAGCGGGAAAACATCTTAAGAGGGTTTTTAAATTTCCCAAAATTTTAGATTAAATTTGACATCTAAATTTAGGTTTTTCTAACATTGCAATATGATGGATAAGTAGATAAAATAAATATATATATGTCGACAGCTTGGTGCAAAAAAATGTTATTATGAGAAGTCAAAAATTACTTTACTCTATTAGAATTTAAAATAATAATATACTCCTACATGGTTTCGGGTGTTTTACAGCAACTAGGAAATATTTTGTTTGGAAACTTTTTTTTTTGCTTGGTTGAACTTAACAATGTATGTTCCAAAACACAAAAAAAACTAAACTTTAAATTTATCTACTTATACCAAATTAATGTAAAATAATAAAGAAGAATAGCGCAATCTTTTATCCTTGCGGAAATAATACTAAGCGACCGCGAAACGTCAACCGAAACCATTTGTTTATTTTATATTCATAAAAATAACTGCACTGTTTACCCACAACTTTCTTCTCGTAAATTCTATTTTCCCTTCAATAGTCGATTTGTCAAAAACAAACTTAATAAATAAAAACAATCAAATACGTATAGTACAAATAAAATATCTACTAAGATATTTCCCACTACAATTTATTTATTTTTAAAGAACTCTCACGCTCTGTTGCAGAATGGAGATCATAGATGGCGCCACCTGCACGCTGACTGGCGCCCACGCCTCCCTCGGAACGGTAGCCGACATGAGGTCGATAGCGTCGTTGAGAATCTCCATGCCGGTCGCCTGCGAGACTTCCGTGCTGCCCAGGTAGGCCGCCCGCAACACCTTTTTAGGCTCCTCCATGGGCGTGGGGAAGGATTGTGCTAGAAAGAAGAAAGTATAATGATGATGCTATGTCAAGACTGAGTAATTGGATCACCGCTATGAAGTGACTGACAATAACAAAAAATCGTTGTAGATAATTATCCATCATGAATATTAATTGTATTTTTAAACTAAAATACATATGATATTATTATTGAAGTTTTGCAGGCAGAGTTGAAGATTCTATCCATAAGGAGAGTCTCAAATAAAAAGGATTTTCCTTTTGGAATCTCTCCTCACTGACGTAAAATACATTCACGTCAGAAGCGATTCTATAGAAACGTTGACAAATTGGTCCTACACCAGCCCTTTGGAGCAACATAAAACCAGAGAATATCCAGCAGGAAGTAAGTTTCGTAGAGTCACAAATACTAGTCGAATTTCCTCTTACAAAGAAATCTTTCAATGCATGCAAGCAAGCAAGAGTCATGGGCTATCACCGATGCATAAGCAGTTTGGGTTAGGTTTTAATAGGTTAAGTTAGGTTAGGTTAGTTTAAGTTAGGTACAACATGTAAGAATGACTAATCCAAGTCAAGGGCTTGGCTCTGTACTGCTTCGTAGGCAGATTGAGTTAGATTAGGTTAGGTTTGGGTTAGGTCCGACTAGGTTATGTAAGATGAGGTTAGGTTCAGCAGGAGTGACAACTCACCAGTCATGGGCTTGGCCCTGCGCTGCTCTGTGGGTAGGTTGGTAGGTCGGGCCGGCGGACCCTGCAGCGAGCTCTCGATCATGATCCTCTTGCAGATGTCTCGCAGCGTGTTGGCGATGGTGCGCGCCGGCATGTCGCAGCGGAACACGTGGCACATGTGGCGGCGGGTCACGCGATCACGGGCCACGTAAGCAAAATCCCTAAGTATCAGAAATAAAAAATACACTGACATCATGAACACCTTCAATTAGTAGATAATTGAATCTAAAAGTTTGAAGAATTTTCGTTCACTTCAACCCCTTAGAATAACAAGGTTCTGTCTGACACAGCAATGCTATGCGATAATGAGCTCTAAAGTAGATTTTTCCAGTTCAGAGGCCCTGAGGGAAATCATTTCCCTCAGGGCCTCCTGTGGAGTTTTATGTGGAAATCTTACATGAAAAAATAGTTTTAATTTTTGGCTTAAAACTTCAAAATGAAGGTATTACAGCACGGTTAACTTTGCAGTCAGTGACATCACCACAGTAGATATTTTAGCTACAAAACAATCAATAGTTTTAACAAAATTCCGTTCATTAGTTAGTTAGAGTACAAATTGCTTGAATACACTATGATTATGGTATCCATGAAGATTGGGGTATTTTGTGAGGCTTAAGGGAGTGGGGAGGAGATGGCGATGGCGAAGAGAAAGGTTGGAAAGTACCTGGCTATTCAGATCTAGCCACCGAACACGGCTAAAACCATTTCAAGCAATGTTTCAATTCTGAGTGGTAGTCTTTCACCAGGGCGATACTGAGAGTATCTACAACTCTGAAAAGTGCTACAAATATATTTAATTTAATAAAATAAATATACTATTATTTAAATTCCAGGCAGGGATTTGAACCCGCAACCTCTGGATCCGAAGATCCTAACCGCACAGCTAAGGAAGTCATCTGAAAGTTAACCATGTAAAGCTGTAAATAGTTTGGTAAAGTTGCAGACCCACAATTATTCGAACCACATGTCGAAAACTTAATCAATGCAAACGACTTTTTCATAAAATGCAGAATTCAAAATAAAAAGTTTAGAAAATATAATAGGAAAGAATGAAGTAATGCGTACCTCTCCCTGTTGGTGGAATCAATAGAAGAGTCCGAGATAGCATTGGGACAAGCGTAAAACATTGTTAGCAAATTTCATCAGTAAAAGTGTAATGGTTTATTTGTAACGCATGATACCTGATGACTGACCTTCCATTGTCTCGGCCAACGCCCCAAACACGAATAGTGTGAATCGGCTGCGTGTGAAGTGTCGTCAAGTTTTCTGGGTCCATAAGCTTCAGAGCTCCTTCGTCCAAATCCATGAATAGGTCTTTGCCCTGGAATTTATAAATTAATCAGCATTAGTACGAGGGTCATCCAGAAGGTAAGTTTATAAGGGCTCCCGAGGCCGGGGGAATTTTTATGTTTCGAAGTTGGCGTGACGGGGGATGAGACGAGGGTGTGTCACTACACCCCAGAATCCAAAAGACAATCACTTCAGTGGAGTCATTCATCTTCCCTAACCACCAAAAAGTTCATGACGACTTATTCAGCCGGAAAAGTCATGGCATCTGTTTTTTGGGACCGTAAGGTCCTTTTGGTGAATTATTTGCCTAAAGGAATAAAATACACCAAAAACATACTTTTAACCATTGATGCAGAGGCTCACTGCATGAGACGATGTATAAATGTGAATGAAGCAAGGAGTGTGTGCCAAGACAGAGTTATTTGGCGGTCCGTCCTCTCTGCCTACCCTTGTGTGGAAACGGCGTGATGGTTAGTTAGTTTTAGTTAGTTAGTTTCACTGCAATACCCTAAAAAAACTCAGAAGAGCCATTCAGAACCGCAGAACGGGAATGCTGACCCGGGGAGTCAGCCTCCTGCATGACATTTCACAGGAGCTGCGGACATCGTTTGGATCGGATATTGTCACACACCCCCTTCCCTAAACTAAAGCAGTTTTTGGGTGGAAAACCTTTTTCTAACGATCAAGAGGTCGAGCAAGCTGTGAAGAATTGAATACTGGAATTAATTAAGGCTCTAAGTACCAAAAAATTAAAAACTGTTTTTTTTTAAAGAATCGTATTTTATTTACATCATAAAATACGATTCTGTAAAAAAAATAAGTTGTTAATTTTTTGGCACTTAGAGCCTTAATTAATTCCAGTATTCAATTGGCGGCGGAGGTCTATGACACCGGAATACAAAAGTTGGTGCCCCGACTATAGAAATGTCTCGATCTCGACGGCGATTCATATATATCAATATATTTGTGAAGTATCCTGTAAATTTAAATAAAATATAAGCATTTTTCGACCCTACATAAATTTTGTAACCTCACTTTCTAGATGACCCTCGTACCTGCATTTCCCAGAGTTTCAACACCCTTTTTTTTCTTAGAGAATAATTTTTTGAAAAAAAATGACGTCTTACCTCACTTTAATAAAGTTATTTAGATATTTTTATAGACATCTGAACGGTCACCGTAATCACCATTCAAGTGAAACAGTCACGTTGTTATGCTTGTAAGCTGATCGCAATTTGATCAAAAGCTGAAATGAGAAAAGAATCGTCGTTTAACGGGAACCATTCAAATGTCAAAAATACAAAATGGCGCTGAACATTGAGTTGGTGTTATCAAATATGATGTAGTTTGTAACCTTAGATTAACCTAGAGACCTAACTTTGCGAAAAATTGTAGCAAGTTTATGACCAAGCTTGACCACAGGAGGTATGACGTATAAGCTACCAGCCAATACGAGGCGAAGAAAACCGTAAAGATGAACATTATTCCGTCTTTATCTGTTCGCGAACAATTTTGCGTTGCTACCATGAGAAAGAAAGAGACATGGATACGTTCAGATGTTGGACTAATCAGGGAATCCCCATTCTTACAAAATTACGTGAGAATCCTGTATATCTCTAAGTAAAACATATTAAAAATGCATGAAAACTCATTTCAAACGGAAGTTTATTTTATTAAAACGAATAGTACAAAGATCGATTAAATATTGGTGTGAGTTACTAGCTGTTTTGTAGGTTAGGATGTTAAATATTTGAGATTAACTAAAAAAGACGAATTCTTTGATACATACCTATGAAAACTGTTTTTTTTTGGTCCTTTTGTACTTCGGTTGAAGAATCCATCAAATGCACATATAGTCATATCGTTTTTTTTGAAGATTGCACTAAATTCACTTAAGTTATGATATTTTTACGCACATTTTACTGCCGGCTCGACTAACATAAGTGATACGTGTGAAGTTCGCCGACACCAAGAACTGATTGATTACACGGCGTTTAGCCCGCCCCAAATCGTATATTTTTTACAGCAATTGTTTGTCTCTTTTTCTCATGCGTTTATAGAACCGAACATAAAGAGAGAGCTGTATTTTGCGAGTATGTCAACGATTTGACTCATATTAGAACGGTCCTTGAAGGAACAATATATGGAGGGATAGCTAATTTGTTTTACCCAACCCATCCGAAATTGTAATAAATCACTGTTTCCGTGTTTTTACATCGTACACCATGAGAGAGAAAGAGACAACAAATTTCTTGGACGGCTTCTAAATACTGTCGTAATGATCTTAAGCTGGTTATTTTCGCTGGTTAACAGCGGGACTCCGCCCACATTTTTTATTTTGCCACTAAACTTGACACAACTAAACGGTTTTTTAGGTTAGATGCTATATTTTTGTTGATAAAAATACTGTGAAAAAGTGGCTATACGAATACACAAAAACATTGTGTCGATATGTGATATGAATGGATGTATAAATACCGTAGCCTTAGTCTTAGCCACGCCCATTTGCGCCGAGTCATGTTAAAATCATCAAAAACAAGTCCAAAACTGACTTCACTGGCTTTGGCTTGGGCTACCTCTTGTATACTCTAAGGAACGGTCTCTCTATATTGTTACTCTAAGTTTGTAACGCGCCAACCTTATAGCAAATGCAGAACACCCAACAGAAGCATAATCTTATTTATATTAAAATATTATTAAGTGTACAACTTTGCTACCGCCGTTTTCTTCCGAAATTCGAGGCTTTATTGTAAAAAAACTAGTTATACATTTATGATTCTAAGTATTGTCCATCGCTGGCCACTACTTTCTCCCGTCTTTCGAGCAACGTACGAATCCCGCGTTGAAAAAGCTAGTCATCTTTTGAAGCAATCTACGAATCAATTATTTTTTTTACTTCTTCATAAGACTGGAAGTGCTGGTCAGGCAGGTCGTGTGCCATTGATCGAAACAAGTGATAATCGGAGGGAGCAACGTCTGGAGAATACGGCGGGTGGGGTAGGAACTCCTATCTCAACGTTTCTTGACCACTTTCTAAAATAATAATTCCAATTTTCTTCATTAAAACCCCCCGCAAATGACGAGAATTTGGCACGTAAACTGACATTTTCAAACGAGAATTACTTAATTAGCGTTGGGAAAAACTTCAATGTTTTCTGAATGCTTCACGAATTGTTAGTTCTTTAAAATGAGCCCTTCGAAGTGAACACTTCAGTTGAAGTCGAACTCGCAAAAAAGAGATTTGAATTTATCCGGTTATTCGTTCAGTTCTTTTTGGAACCGGTTCCTCGCCGAAAAAGCACGTACTAGTCGGTAGAGATTTCAAAGTAAAAAGAACTAGAGCCGGTTCCTCGCCAAAATAAAGTTCACCTTCTCAACTGTACTACTGTGAATTGAAGTACTTCTTTCAATGAAATGAATGAACGCTAAAATGAACTGCCGACTTCCGTTGAAGTATTTTTTCAATGAAATGAAGTTAATGAAGTAAATGAAGGCTAAAATGAACTACCAACTTCAATTGAAATATTTGTTCAATGAAATGAAATAAATGAACGCGAAAAGGAACTACCAACTTCAATTGAAGTATTTGTTCAATGAACAATGAATGAAGTAGGAACTGTTGCCAAAATAAGTAGTTCTTTGAAGTAGTTCTTTCGAAGCGGTCACAACGCCAAACTTAATGATGCAGACACAAATCGACTATTTTGTTCTATGGGGTTATGTTGACAGATATGTTATCACTAGGCCTAAATTTCCTTGCAAAAAAAGTGAAATAACGCCTTTGACCTGAACACAGTCGATATATAAAATGTAATAATCTTGAATTTTTCTTCACACATATTTTGGTCACTATCTAAGAATAAATAACATCCGAACTTACATCTCCCCATCGGCCTACGACCTCCAGCAAGTCGTTTCTGCCCAGGCTCAGGTCCACGATGCACTTGTTGACGGCGCGGCTGCTACGCTCGGGCGTGAGGTCCTCCTCGGCGATCTCCACCCAGCCCAGAGAGCGGACGAAGAAACGAACCGCACGAACGTCGGGGTCAGGCCGAGCGGGGTAGCTGCGACGCCTGAAAGGGTTAACAGTGTTTATTTCTTGAACGACATGGAGGGGTACCTTTGCGAAACAGTGAAGTCAGGACGGTTGACTTTATACTGACTCGATAGAAAGAGACAAAGATATATAAAAAGGATGTTGGATAGCCTATTAGTTACCGCCCGCATGGAATTCTGACATTTTTAATAAACATGTTTGAACACATTAAACAAAACAATATATATATATATATATATATATATATATATATATATATATATATATATATATACATATATATATATATATATATAGATTCTTAGAGTATACTCTCAGAGTAACAATATAAAGAGACCGTACTAATTTGTGACAAATCGTTGACAAACTCGCAAAATATAGCTCTCTCTTTTATGCTCGGTTCTATAAGCATATGAGAAAAAGAGACAAACAATTGTTGAAACCAATACACGATTTGGGGCGGGCTAAATGCCATGTCTTCGTTATTTAATCCGCACAAACTTCAGACACGTTTGAACTGTCAGGCGAACGGACTGTCAAAAGTACGTAAATAGTTAAAAACTTGAGTTATTTTTTGTGTAATATCTAGCAAAACATCATGGCCATATGTTCTATGCTTGGTTGCTTTAATCGAAGTACAAAAGGACCAAAAAAAAAACAGTTTTCACACGTATATACCATAAAAAACGTCTTTTTTAGTTTGATCTCAAATATTTAACATCCTAACCTACAAAACAACTAGTAACTTACACCAATATGTAATTAATCTTTGGACTATTCGTTCCAATATAATAAACTTCCGTTTGAAATGAGTTTTAATGGATTTGTAATATTTTTAACTTAGAGATTATATTGTTACTCTGAGGAGATGTCACATGAGAAACCATTAGAACGGGGAACCCCCTATTCGTACGGCTTCTGAAAGTATCCCGGTCTCTTTCTTTCTCATGATACTAACGCTAAATTGTTGGCAAACAGATAAAGACAGAATAGTGTTTATCTCTTAGTTATCTTTATGATTTCGGTTGCCTCCCCAGATTCAGGGATATGCCAAAATTGGAATATTATTATATATTTAATTATTTTTAGATTTCCAAAGGATGAAAAAAGGCGAGAAAAATGGATCCGTGCTACGAGAAGGCAAAATTGGACTCCTAAATACCATAGCACAATCTGCTCAGTCCATTTCCCAAGTAATCACTTCGACAAAACATCTCCGTTGGGCCCACTAATGGACGATAATATTTGGATACCTTCACTTTGAACATTGCCCCGTTTTTCTAGGTCCTGTATTATATAATTTAAAGATGTGAATTTTCGTAAACGTCGACGATTTGATTGTTGTAATGCGGAGATTTTTTTTTCTAGTTTCAAAATTCGCGTATTACGTTAAAGTATTATATTTTTTAAGACTACCTTTTTTTTAGTATCTACGATTGGTGCAACTACAGAATTCTCGGGCGTTACGGATCTAACATCAAATTCCAATCTAATTTCTTTTTCTTTGATTTAACAAATATGTTAATATGCATTCATACGTTTCATCTGGATTTTTATACCCTTAGCTTCTAGTTAATTGTTTTTTTTTTTAATCTATTGATGTGCACATGCACTATTGTACCCATTTCTGAACCTGTTCTCTGATGATTTATGATAACGATCATGCATCTAGATAGTTTTAATTTTGTATACATATTATATATTATTTTCTCCTTGTTAGTTAGAATTATTAGCTTAATTAATTAAGTATGAAGCGCACTTGACGTGAAATATCACAAAACTGTGCTATATAAGTTCACTGTTATTATTATCTGCATTCGAAATTTCCTTACAAAATAACGCGGGACGGAAAACATCCCTACAATACTTAAAAGCGGTGTCATGTTTTGTGAAATTTTTTGTGTCTCTTTCTCTCTCATGGTGTACGACGTAAAAACGCAGAGAAAGTGATTTATCGCAAATTTATATAGGTAAAAAAAAATTGATCTCTCTCCATATATTCTTACTCCAAGGTTAAGAAAATGATTTAACATCTGTTATCACCGTACATTTTTTTATTTTTACTTTTGTTTGTAAACTATTTTGTTGATGGAACTGAAGTTCATTTTATAATATGTATTATAAAATGTTCTGTACTAATAATTTAATTCGTTTATATTTTTTATCTATAAATAAGATTTTAATAATCTTATTGATTAATGTATATTTGAATAAACAAAAAATATACAACATTCATTCTTTTTAATGATTCACAACTACCTACTCACAACAAAATACCTAATTTACTTAATTTGTGACAACCCTGTTAGTGATTTTACTCTGAGTTTAAGCCACACCCTTTGGTCATTGCTTGGTCAAAAAGTAGCGACAAAATTTCGCAAAGTTAGGTCTCTATATATTGTTACTCTAAGGTTTTGACCAGTTTTATTTTCTGCATCGAATGCTCTGACTCTCGTTCAGAGAACGGAGAACCGAAGAACAGAAATATTCCGCTGGGTTTGTTTGCAAATTGAACGGCATAATACGCCACATACTTGTATGCCAGTTCCTCTCGCCGCTTCCTGTCGTCGCACTCTGCGTCGAGCGCCGAGCTGGTGGTGCTGCGCGTCACCGACGACGTCATGGCCCCCTGGCCGGCGCCCGTCTCGCTGGCCGCACCCATTTCCGGGGCCTCGCGCTGGATGGTGCCGCTCTTGATGTGCCAATAGTAGGGCCCGTCGTTATCTGAAGGAACGAAAATACATTTTAATATGTACAAAAAAGAAGCTTTTAAATAGATAATTATTTGAATACGTGTGTAAATAATAAATAAAAAGACAATGGTCACTACCGAGACACGACCTCGGATTATCTACTCCATTCGTAGAGTGTCTCAGTTGTGACCATTGTCTTTTTATTTTCTGACTTTTTCTGTTTCATATTTTTGTTTTAGATTATTGATATTATTAAAATATTAAAAAAAAAACACACGCATTAATGCTTTAAAGTTATTTCCAATTTTAAGATAATTATTTATCGTTGAAAGTACAGTTTTTTAGATAGCTGGGTGGCGCCGCGAGCCTGCGTACATAAAATACGTACAGTTTCAGGACTGTTTTGTAGTGACATTTTTTTTATTATTATCTTGTCTTTTTTCTTGACAGTTTCTTTTTACATATTTCAAATATCTCTATCTCATGATGGAAATGAAGTTTTAAGTATTAACTTCCAGACAATAAAAGCTCTATAAAATAACTGTTCAAAAGTTTTGCTGCTTTGGAAAACAAAAGCTTTATCTTTAACGTTTTTATTGAAAGCAAACACTCAGTTGTTTATACAATCTTAATGTTAACATGTTTAATATACAATATAAATAGTAACAGTTTATATAAATAGTTTATATAAACAGTAACATGTTTAATATACAATATTGTATAGGATTGGCTATGCATATTTCAAGTGTAATATAATGGTATTATTAAAATAAAACTTCACTTTTTATTTGAATAATTAGTATTATATGAAAAACCCATGTAACTCGACTTGACAAGAAAAATATTAGTTTATTTAAGCCACCGATTTCAAATATAGAATAATATCGACGCTGGAAAGGGAAAAAATCAGTTTAATCAGTTTGTCTTTCTACATTGAAAGCTCTTGACTCTCGTTTGATTCTGAACACTGTTGTGACCCTTCAGCCGTCTTTAAATATATTTACCGTTGGGAGAAGGCTTGACTCAAGCGACACAAGTTTACGGACTTTTTTTAGCTTTTGGTCGCTTTAGGTTGCCTGAGTTTTTTTCAAAATCCAACCATGTACTTCAAAGTGCTCTGGTATGAACTTCCCAAATGGCGCTTCAGCCCTTTTGCCTTTTCGGCGTCGATATATAGTATGATTCTACTTCAAGGTCGTCCACCATGACACCAGGGATATACCAATATGGCGGACGATAAATATACTAAAAATGTACACGTATACCAATCTGAACATTGATTTCCGGCGTCGACACAGATTTTATCGACAATGTTGGTAATTTGGTATCGTTCCCGAGCTCGACCGCAGATCCCCAACTAACAGACGACAACTCACGTCGACCAAATACGCTTAATTTAGTCGATGTGAAATGTGGTTTGTTCGTTGGAACAGCAGTCGGGAAATTACCGACATAGTCGATAAAATCTGAATCGGTAATTTGGAATCGTTCCGGAGCCCGACTGTAGAACGGCCAACGAAAAAACGACACTTCACGTCGACTAAACACGCTTAATTTAGTCGAAGTGAACTGTCGTTTGTTCGTTGGCGATCTGCAGTTGGGCTCGGGAACGATTCCAAATCATCGACAGGGTCGATAAAATCTACAACGAAGTTTAGTGCTAGGGCCCCCGGGACCTCCACTGATCACACCTACCTTCGTGCTTCTCCCAGCCGGGCGGCAGCGGGGGGCCGCGCCCTGCAGCGGGGCGGCGGGCACCTGCTGCCTCCGCCTGACGGGCACGGCGTACAGCTCACCGCGGGGCCCGGCGGCGCGGTGCCGCACTGCCGCCGCGGCGCTGGCACCCTTTTCGCTGTCGGCGAGGTCGGCGCTGGTCTTCTCGGGCGGGGGCGACTCGTCCGCAGCGCCGGTGTTGTAGTCTTTGTCAGATATACTGCAAACGGAAAGAAATACCATTCATGGACTGCTATTGAACAGGCAAATTCGTCTTATACTTGATACGAGTTGATAGCAATATTCGGTTCGAACGAAAATTTCGCTGTTTGACTCAGGGCCGGGCCTGGCAAGAACTTTTCATTGAAAACAGAAACAACTACATTTTTTGGTAATATTATTCAGTCGCCAATTCAATGCATTTTGAATAGTAGCGGATGCTGGACTGATTTATGATTTATGTTTTATTGTAACATGAAATTATTATATTTTGTGGTTTGACATATTTGCAGAAATAAAAAAAATAACATTGCATTAGACCACAAAAATTATTTAAAAAATGATGACCGACCGGTTTCGCTTGAAAAGTGGAACTTTTCTGGCACCAGGAACCGGTTCCAAGAAGAACTGGATGAATAACCGGTTCCTCGCCGGACACCGGTAACTGGAACCGCAGGTACACCTAATTTTCGAGATCAACCATCCCTTTTCATAACTTAGATTTATACAGTAATTTTAAATTATCAGTAATAAAATTAAATTATATTTACATTTGTGGGTCCGACTTCGCGGACCCCAGGAGGGAGTCTGGGTTGCCATTTATACTTTCTCGTCTGAAACAAAGAAACAAAAATATGAGTTTTTTCATTTGAACAAAAAAATACATTTTTTTTATTTAATACATTGGTCAACAGTGATTCATATCAACGCACTCACAGACGTTAATTTTAAACATATGCTGATATCAGTAATTATAGACAAACACTTCATTGTTAATAAAAGAAATAAGCATATCGTCGCTGGAAAGGCAAAAATGCTAAAGCGACACTTCGCCTGAGTTATTTTTTTTTCAAAAATCCTACAAGGTACCTTTTTTTTTTTTTTTTTTTACGTGAATACCGCACAAGAGTCTCAACTGCTCCCAACCGTCTAGAGCCAGTGAGACTATGGCATTCCCAAAAAAGGATATGTTGTGAGGCTGAAGGTAGTGGGGAGGGGAAGGAGATTGGGAAGGGGAAGGTTAAGAAGTACCTGGCTATTCAGATCTGGTCACCAAACACGGCTAAAGCCATTTCAAGCCACGTTTCGATTCTGAATGGTGATCTTTCACCAGGGCGATACTTAGAGTATCTACCACTCTGGAACGTGCCGCAAATATACTTTTATAGGTACTGAAAACTTATGAATTTTATTGTAAAACTAACAAAAAAAATTTAAGGTGCTCTGGTGTAAGCTTCCCAAAATAGCGCTTCAGCTCTTTTGCCTTTCCGGCAACGACGACTATTATCAACGATGACTATTAAAGTGGTACAAGGCAGTGTAATCAGTTTTTGATGATTTTTGCCAGACTCGGCAGACCTGGGCGTGGCTAGGACCAGGGCTAGGGTATTTATACATCCATTCATAGCACATGTCGAAATAATGTTTTTGTTTATTCGTATAACCACTTTTTCACAGTATTGTCATCAACAAAAATATAGCATATAACCTAAAAAACGGTTTAGTTGTGTCCAGTTTAGTCGCATAATAAAACACGTGGGCGGAGTCCCCGGAGACGCGGGAGATATAAAAGCGGTGTGTTATTTTTGCTGTCTCTTTCTCACTCATGGTGTACGACGTAAAAATCCGGAGAAAGTGATTTATCGCAAGTTTGTATAGGTTAGGTAAAAATAATTAGCTCTCTCTCCATACATTGTTACTCTAAGCTATTATCTATTAAAAATCAAATTTAAAAAATTATATATTTTTAGAATTAGAAAAATTGGTTTTACGTAAATGTTTAAAATCTTGTTAATATATGATTTGAAGGCGGCTATTTTCTTTATTACCTCTCTTTTCATTTTCCCTTTCTCTCCCTTGCTCTTGCAGGAACTTAAAATATTGTACATATCAGTTAAATCAGGCAAAGTAAAATTGAAAACGCTGCAATTAAGCCTCGCATTAGGGCGGAGCTAATGAAAAAACAAATTTAAGTTTTAATCAGGCTAGATTGTTATTTTACGCGCGTTTCACAACGACGGAAGAGCTAGGGAGGATGCGTTAAATTGCATTAGTACCGGTTTCAAGACATAACATAAATTTTAAAGACTCCAAACACCTTAAAAACAATTATTAAAGAATACCACGTATTTACGTAACGACTTTTAGCTGCACAGTACAGGCACAATTTCATAATATATTATTTATATGAATATTTGAGGCACGTTCCAGAGTGGTAGATACTTCAACTTTCGCTCTGGTGAAAGACCACCATTCAGAATCGAAACGTTGCTTGAAATGGCTTTAGCCGTGTTTGGTGTCCATATTTGAATAGCCAGGAACTCCAAACCTTCCTCTTCCCCTTTCTCTACTCACTACCTTCAGCCTCACAACATCCCTAATTGGGGATGCCATAGTCTCACTGGCTTTAGACGGTTGAGAGCAGTTGTGCGGTATTCACTGTAAAAAAACGTCTCGAGAAGTATAAAATGACAACACGCCTGTTTAGCGAAGAGTCCGTTTACTAAATATAGCATCATCAATCGGGGTATGTTGTTAGGCTGAAGAGTAGAGGGGAGGGGAGGGGAAGGAGATGGGAAAAGATGAAGGTTAGGAAGTATTTGGCTATGCAGATCTGGTCACCAAACACGGCTAAAGCCATTTCAAGTTTCGATTATTACAGCAAATTATAAACACAGCTAAATAGTGATTCTGTATTAGTGATAAAACGAACTCTTCGCAAATACTTCACTGAAATATACGAGTTACAACACAAGAGTGAATATTTATATATATACGAGTATATATATATTTGTCTATTTTATTATTTTATATGTATTATTATTGTTATTTTTTACACTGCATTTTGTATTCACCACTGGTTATATGTTTTAGTTAATTTATTTTTATTTTTCAAGAAGTATGTACTTTTTTGTGTTATTTTTTAATGTATCATGTACTTTATAATGCTCTACCTGTCAACATAAATATATTGTACAAATTTGTTGTAAAAGCCCACTAACGCGTAAATAAATCATTAAATCAAACAGAGATCTTTATCTTTTTTGACGTGTCAGTGGTTGGTGTGTGTTTTATGATAATATTTAGGTGAGGAGAATATGCCATCACATATCCGCTAATAACACTTGTCTCGCTTATTTAAGCCTGATTCACACCAACGTCCGGTTCCGCTCAGTGCCGATATTGTTCCGCAAGAAAGCTTATTGATATGGTATGAATATCAATCAAGGAGTATGTGCCAAGACAAATTTGTGTGGCAGTATATCCTTCTGCCCACCCTTGTGATATTTAACTACTTATTTAGTTAAATAATTATTTTGAAGTGTAAAAATACTAACATCGCAGATTTTTTTTTTTCAAAAACCATTTTTTTATCACTAAATAATATTTTTATTGATTATTAATTATTAAAAAAATCATTTAGTGGTGGTTATCATTAAAAAAAGGTTTAAAAAAAAAAATCTGCGTTGTGAGTATTTTTACACTTCAAAATAAGTATTTAACTAAATAAGTAGTTAAATATAATAAGGGTGGGCAGAAGGATATACTGCCACACAAATTTGTCTTGGCACATACTCCTTGATTGATATTCATACCATATCAATAAGTTTTCTTGCGGAACAATATCGGTACTGAGCGGAACCGGACGTTGGTGTGAATCAGGCTTTATCATTTTTTTTATTATGATTACCGCAAGGAAAAAATCGAGAATCGTTAACAATTTCGGATATAAGGCATCTAAATTAGGGAAACAAAAAGCCTAGCAGTGTTTTTCCAGCGCGGTTCTCCTGAAATGAGCAGCAGCCGTTAGCGGCATTGAATTGCCCAATAAAACCACCCTTTGTCCGAAATCGACGGCAGCAAGTTTTAATGTGGAAAGGTTTTAAATAAATAAACGGAAAATTGGCCCAAAGAGAACCCATTTCCCGTTTTTAGATTCTGGAAAAGCTTCTGTACGACGTAACGAAGACTTGAGAAGAAATTATTTGATCGATTTAACGGATTTATAACGCGGGCTGGGTTTAAATATCGCGAAATGGGTAATTGGATTTGATTTTATAGGTCGCGGGTTCGATTCTCATCGCAGTGCAAAAATATATTGGAAATGTTTTATGACTGTTCATTTCACAAGTGGGAAGCGATCGTCGATCAGGGTAGAGATGGTCGATATTCCTGTCCCGGTTAAAAGGAACCGGTTCCTAGCCGGTCACTGGAACCGTCGATATTATTTCTCCGAGGAACCGGTTCAAATAAAAATATCGATATCCTTTGTCCCCCTCCCTGAAAAAGTTTTTTTGGCGAGGAACCAGTTCCAGTTCGTTTCGTTTTCAAATACCTACTGACTGGTACTTTTTTTTGGCGAAGAACCAGTTCTTTTCGTTTTCAAATCTCTACCTACTAGTACTTTTTTGGAGAGGACTTTTGTCGATTTTCTAGTACTTTTCAAAAAAATCTCTTTTGTAGAACTTTTCTGGCACCAGAAACCGGTTCCAAAAAAACTGGATAAATAACCGGTTACAAAAATAACTGGAAAAATAACCGGTTCTTCGCCGATCACCGGTAACTGGAACCGCAGGTACACCCAATTCTGATATCGACCATCTCTAGATTTTTACACCCTTAGCTTCTAGTAAATTGATTTTTTTTTTCAATCTGTTTATGTATCCACTGTTACACCCACATCTGATTTTTTTTTCTCATGATTTTTGATAACGATCATGATTTTAGATGGTTTTAATTTGAACACATATTATTGTTATTTTTCGTTTTTTTTATATTTTCATAGAAAGCAATCACTTTGTGGTTTGACATGTTTGGTGAAAATTAAATAATAACTTTATATAAGACCACAGATTTTATTTCATTTTTTATGACCGACCGCCTACGCTTAGCGTAAGCATCATCAGGGTACAACATCAAATTGATTTTATATTATATATTATTTTCTCCTTGTTAATTAGTCTTATAAGCTTAGTTAATTTAGTATGAAGGGCACTTGGGGTGAAATATCACAAAACTGGGTTATATAAGTTCACTGTTATTATTATTATAAAAGCACAAAGTACCAAATTGAAGGAAATCAAATGAAAACCTAATAATATATTTACAAGATAGCACAAGCGCAGCATTAGTGTTGTGTTGGCACTGTAATCAACGGCAATAAAGCCTAAAGGTGCCTGTTTAATAATGATTGTGTGTTTGAAACTTATCCCATTCCCCAATTTCCATAATGATCCCTAAACTGTACACAGTAGTTAAGGATTTTAATATCCCTACCGCTAAGGACTATGACGAAAGAATTATAGGGGATCGGTTACAATTGACGAATAATTCGAGTTATTATATCGACTGCGTTTAGGTGAAAGGCGTAATTTCACATTATTTTTGCAAGGACATTTAAGCCTTAGTGATATTATAACGGTCTTTCTGTTATTTTTTTTTATTCCGGATCTCAGGGAGGGTCGTGCAATCCCATAAGTTCCATATAATTCATAAAAGAAAAAGAAAAATGTATTGAATAATTATTATAAAATTAAAATGAAGTTTCGTTTCAAGACATCATGAGTTCGACTCCATTGTTTTGCTTGAAATCTGATCATAATTTGATTAAATGCTGAAACGGGCCGAGAATCGGTGGTTAACGGGGGCGATTATTTGAAGTGGTGACGGTAAATAATTAATAATGGCGTTATTCATCGATTTGCGACAGCGTAAATGTGAATAAGTGACAGTGGATCAAACCACTAGGCCTAAGTTTGCTTGCGAAAAAATGTGGAATAACGCCTTTCGCCTAACACAGTCAACATAAAAAAGGTATTTTTAGTTAGAAAGAATTCCGAGAGACGAAACCCAAGCAGAGTAGCAAAAATATATATTGGACATTAGAATACTACCATTAAATAACCGGTAATATTTCATTATTTCAAAGTTTTCATGTACGAGTATATAAATAGTTTCAATCTGAATACCGTACAGGTGTCCTAACTGCTCTCAAATGTCTGGAGTCTATGACATCCCCAATTGAGGTATGTTGCGAGGCTTAAAAGAAAGAGATAGAGAAGACGAAGGTGGAAAAGTACCTGGTTATTCAAAGCTGGTCACCAAACACGGCTGAAGCCATTTCAAACAACGTTTCGATTCTGAATTATCGTATTTTACTAGCGCGATATCGAGAGTATCTACCACTGCCGCAAATATTTTAGATATTATTTTAAAATTAATTTAATGTTAAATAAAGAATATAAGTATATAAAAATTTGCGCACGTTGGAAATCGAACCAGCGATCTCCAGATTCGGAGCCGAGGATGTTGATTGCTCGGCCACGAAGTCATTGAATTAGCCGTGTTTAGTTTATCAGTTCTAAATAGTCAGATACTTCCCAACCTTCCTCTTTCTCATCCTTTCCTTGCCTTTCCCGATTCCTTTCGAAATGGCCACATTCCCAAAATCGGGAATCCATAGTCCCACTTACTTTGGAGCAGTTGGGAGTTTTGTGAATGCCGCATAAGAGTTTCAACTGATCCTTATTGTCCGAATCTAGTGGAACAATAGGGGGTGAAGGGAGTGGGGAGGTTGAAAATTACTTGGCTGTTCAGATCTGGACACTAAAAATGGCTACTGTCATTTCTAGTATGGATGGTTGATTTCGGAAAATTGGGTGTCACTGCAGTTCCAGTTACCGGTGACTTGCGAGGAAACGGAAAAATTCACGAATAAGATTTTTATATTAAGAAGCCAGGTTTATATTATATTTAGAACGGATTCCTGTGATTTTTTTTTTATTTTAGAGGAGGTTGCTAGCGATATTCTGAGAACGAAAAGAACTGGAACCGGCTCAAAAATTAGAGACAGGAATATCCACCATCTCTTATTTTAAATAATGTTTTAAGATTCTGAATGGTAGACTTTCACCAGGGCGAAAGTTAGAGTATCTACCACTCTGTACTACTTTTGGTCGCCGTTAATTTCATCAGCATGCGCTATTCTCTAAAAGTCTATAATCTCCGCTCTTTACCCGTCGCGTCGGTTGAGCGACGGTTAAACGCGTCGTTAATATTAACGCCGACATAACGGGCGCAGCCGTCCAACGGCGCGGGCCGTTGCTTAACCCGGTGGACAGTGATTGACGGGACTTTATTATTATGCCGAAAGCTGAAGGGACCCGCGGGGCTATTATTGTGAAAATGCCAAAAACATGGGGTTGAAATGTTCGAAATGGAAAAGAATTATTTTTTTCGGTCTAATTGAATGTTTTAGATAATTTCTTGGAAGTGTTTCTTCGCGGTCGATAGTGCCAGAAATATGTAAGGATATAATGAATGGTTCCGGTTAGGTTGTTTTAGTTTAGTTTGGATTGTGAAAATGCCAAAACAAGGGGCTAAAATGCGAAAAAATAGAATTTTGTACACTATTTGAAGGTTTAAAATTAATTTCATCGTAAGTGGCCTTGTAAAAAATGTGGATATCCAAAAATAATGCAAGGCTGACGTAAGCGTAATGAATAGGATCAATAAAGGGACGCTTAGATGGTTGATGAAAAATGCATTTTCGTGCTGCATCTTTCCAGTGGCATAATCAAAGCAGATAATTTGCCGTTGATTTTTTCGGATAATAATTACCTATCAGTGTATCAACCATTAGACTTTGCAAAATTGGATAGAACGCCTAACTACCCGGGATCGTGCCCATTATAAGTGAACACGGTAATGATACGTGCTCGATTATGCACTATGAATGCACTGTGTAGAGCGAATGAACGGAGAAAGGAGTGTGAAAAGAATATATGATGCGAAAGTGAATGAAAAAGAAGTCGGGGGCGCCCGAGGAAGACATGGCACGATCAAGTGAATCAAATACTTGAATCGGGTCATGTGAAGAGTCGGAATAACAGAAGAGTATCTATGAGACGATGTATGAATGTAAATGAGTGCGTGCCAAGACAGAGTTGTATGGCGATCCGTCCTCTCTGCCTACCCCTGCGGGAAAGGGGCGTGATGGTTAGTTAGTTAGTTGTCGTAAGTGTTCTTAACGGTCGATAGTGGATATTATTTCTAGGTCGATAAAAGTTCTAGTACCCTTTCCAATTTCAGTTTTAATCGACATTGATTTTGTTCCACCAGCTCCAATTTCGATGTGGCCGACCATCATAATGCTTTGAATTATAATATAGTATCGTGTAAGAACTCTCTAAATACAAGTTTTCATTAATTGAATTTTCCTCATTAAAATTAATGCAAGTTTAGCTGGTGAAATAAAAATAAATAAAGGCTTGGAGTGGAAAGGGTTAAGTAAGAATGCCAACAATATAGAGCTAAAATGGTGAAAATGCGAAATTATTACCTTGGACTAAGTGAACTCTTAAAAGCATTCTGCCAAAACTTAAAGTTATATTAACTTACATAAGGATCAATGTTAGTTGAGGTGGGGGACATGGGTGTTAAAATTAGAAAAATTGGACCACCCCCGAGTGAGTTGCTTTATTCTGAACCCAGAGTATGCGGATTTAAAACCAGGCAAGAAAAAAAATGATTAAGTTAGTGAAATATATCGCTGAAGATCAAATGTCAACCTATTTATTTCTATGAACTTCGAACAAACAAGCTTAAACGTACGAGCGGAGACCGATTTCACGTCATTATCTCTAACCGCGAGGGTTATGATAAAGTTAGAAGCAATGCCAAGTGCTTTGGGATTTTTCTTCTAATAAACTGGTCATTTTATTTTATTTTATTTGGGAGACCAATAGTTTAGATATAAATTAGGTAGAATATTACTTGGGTAGTATGAATATGACCATTTATAGGTTTCCCACCTGGGCAAGTTATATACAAGTAAGTGAATATAATTTAAAAAAAATCAAAGAAGAAATTAAAATAAAATTTAAAATAAATACACATCAAATTTAAAATATAGAAATACAACAACACAAAATAAGAAATATAAATTTACAATTATTTCTAAAAACTAAATACACATCAAATTTAAAATATAGTCTGAAGATGGCCGAAACCGGTCCACAAAATAATAAAGTGGAATAAAGTTACAAATTTGTTTTATTAAATCAAGTTTCATAACAATATGTTTAAAAGAGTTGATGAAAGTGAAGGACACGAGGGGGTCGATCTATATGAAATAAATATGTATAATGACTATATGTGATTTCATATGAATACAAGAAGTTTTTTTAAAATATAATACGAGGCCTGTTCAAAAAAAAAGGTGAATTTTGAATTTTCGCGGGCTGTGTACATTCGATTATCGTTTTTTTTGTTATGTTGGTACACATATGTTAGAATTATCAGCCATTTTGGATTAGTGGTTTGTTTTTTGACAACTGGAAAGGTTGGTCACGTTTTTGTGTGTTCTTCGATTTTTAACTTTTGAAAAAAATGGATCAAAGAATATAATCCATGATTTGTTTTTCCACAACTCCAGGACGCTCATCGTCATTAACATCTTCTCGGCCTCCTGTAAAGCGCTTGTACCACATATAAACATTTTTGAAAATGAAGAAAGTTAAAGTTAAAAGATTGGTGATAATGTAGGATGAGTAGGTATCTGCAGTTATAAAAGCTCGAGAGATCGCCGGTGTGACTTTAGGGATAACATAATTTGAACTATTTTCAACCCCCCTACAATGACAGTAAAAAAATATCAAATTATCAAAAATTTACAGAATTTATATACGGTAACCATGTTACGTATTATTGTAGTAACGAAAAATACCCCACTGAAAGTAGGTAGGTCTAGAAGGCATAAATCATTTCAGAAGAAAGGCTCTGTTATTTATAGCAACGGAACGTTCCTTCGGGCCAAGAAGCCTACGAAATTTCCCAGCTGTATCTCTACTCACACCCACGGCTACCAGAGAGTTTAAAGCCGGATCAATTTTAGATTTATTGCTAGTTATACAAAATATTTAACACCATAAAAGTTCGCGAGATATGGACGTAATTTACTGCGCAAATTTTGGCGTGGTACGATAATTTTCAGAAGTAAAGTTGTACCGGAAAGGCAAACGTTTATTTCTTGTTTTAAAATGACAGTCTCCCAGAAAAAATGTATTATTCGTACACGAAGTTTTTTTTTTATTTGACTAGCTTTACTTCGAGGATTCGTTCGAAGCATTTTTCTCTCGGTAGATTTAAACATTCTTGTCGTGATATTTTGTCATGATTCATTAATTTGGAGCTCTCTATCTAATAAATAAAAATAGAAAAATAACTTTGTATAATTTTACGAATATTATTTTAATTTTCGTGACCGACCGGTTTCGTTTAGCCTAAGCATCATCAGGGTATAAAATACTAGTACTAAAAACAACCCGTTATGTCAATATTGGAATCTAAGAACATCCTAGATGTAAATAACCACGGTTTTTCTGAATTCGCTAATCATCTTATGGATAAAGATCATACCTTCAATAAAAGCACCGGTGCTCATATTCTTCACAAAAATGATCATGGCATTAGATCAAATAATTTAGAAGCACTAGAAATAAAGAAATTCATTAAATTAATAGTCATATTCTTAATTGATCAGGTAAATTGGTCCAGTAGTCCAACATTATGTTTATTAAAAGTAAACTCATTGGTCTCTTTCCATTCATATTATGTGTCTCTTTTTCTCTGTTCCTTTGTTATAATTTAAATGTTATTCTATTATTTTCTCATTGTTTTGTTATTTTATTTTATAATTTGTTCTTCCTCTGTATGTGTATATAACCACACACTTTGTATTTTTTGTTTAATTTAAATTAAATTTTGTACCCTGATGATGCTTAGGCTAAGCGAAACCAGTCGGTCATAAAAAAATAAAATAATATTCTTTGGTCTTATACAAAGTTATTTTTTTATTTCTTTAAATATGTCAAACCACAACGTGATTGCTTTCTACGAAAATATAAAATAAAAATATTTTTACTCTCTTTTCTATTTATATTTCTATTTTGTCTCATATATACTCTTCTGTTATTCTGACTCTTCACATGACCTGACTCAAGTATATGATTTTACTTGATCGCGCCATGTCTTCCTCGGGCGTCCTCGACTTCTTTTTCCATTCACTTTCGCATCATATATTTTTTTTCCCACGCCTTTCTTCGTTCATTCGCTCTACATGCCAAACCAAACCAAACTATCTAAGCGTCCCTTTCTTGTTCCTATTAATTACGCTTACGTTAGTCTTGCATTCTTTCCGGATATTCACATTTTTAATACGGTCATACATGGTTTTAACGCTCATACGTCTCAGGGATCTCATTTCCACAGAAAACTTACCTTTTCATATCCTTAAATTCATTAAAAGAATCTCAACATAATCTGTATCTCGACGAATCACCTTAAGATGAACGATTTTTCACCAAATCCTATACGTACAACAAATTCAGAAAGTCCATTCTATAATTTCGCTCCCATGCCCTGAATCGGATTTTTTTTAAATAAAAAATATCATAATTATAATTTTAAGGTAATACGTGTCTATCTGGTGGGACATGCCAGGTATGTATGTTCCTGTGAATTTCTCTTTAAACTAGGAATTAATATCTAATAATATTAATATCTTTCCTTAAATTCATTAGCAGATTATCACCATTGTCTGTTCCTCACTACGAAAAATTAAAAAAATACCTCCGATATACTTAAAATTTGCTCTCATGCCCTAAAAATGAAAAAAAATAACAATAAAAAAATAAAAAAATAATAAAAATAATAAATAAATAAAAATAAATAAATATGTAAGAATCAGCTAAATTTTAAGTTATTATGATATGGTGATTGTGTCCTGCCAGAAGTGACCTGCCAGGTAAGTATGTTGCTGTATATTTATGTAAACTAAGAATTAATATTAAGTAGACATTAAGATTTGTACAGCGCCCTTGAGGTGATTTTTCACAAAAACGGCACTATACAAATCATCCAATTATTATTATTATTATTTATAACTTTCATTTAAAACATTGCTCCAATGCATATATTATTCACGACGTTGGAGCAAGGTAGCAAAAATCATCACAAAATTGAAAGCAACAGAGTAAATCTTTTTAGAATTTACGGTCAAGTCTCTAGATATTACTGCGTACTGAAGTCAGTTCGAACTTCGCAACTTTCCAGTAAACTTTACGACTGCCGTCCCATTGGTATAGCTTGAGTACCCACACACGACTAGGCGTGATAATAAATAAATAAAGCCTTCTGAAGTATTCTGACGTACGTACGTACGCAATACGTAAAGATGGCTTCCCGCGGTGCGTGATTTCACGTATGGCAGCACGCACCGCGGATAGTGGCGGACGACCGCGCAACGCACCTGGGCCGTTTCCACGGTGCGTTTCGGTCTGTGCGGGTTCGCGTGCTAGTCGCTATGTAGTTATCAAAACACACCTTTTGCTTTTAGATATAATAATCTCTACATACTTAGTATTTAAAAAAAGTACACTTGGAGTGCCGTTATGCAAGACTTATCGATAGAAATCTTGGAGGACAATATATGGAGGTATAGATTTGCAAACGACTGTAAGTCAATTCGTTGACATTGACCTGACTCCAAGCTAGGATTTTGGGTTGACGTGCAATAGTGCACGTTTCTTTTTAACACAAACGTGTTCCCGCCCGGGAGTAGATAGAGAGAGACATCGATATATTTAAGGGCGATTGTTTGAAGGAAAGTGTATTTTGTATCATTTCGGCCATTTTTAATGAAAATATTTTTTTAATAACAAAACAAAACAATATTATAAACAAGGGCCACTACAAATATTTGAATAAACGTAAATATAGGGAATAAACTTACAAACTGTTTGACATTAGTTATTCCGATGAATGATGTGCAGTTCGCGCGTATGCAGGACATGCTCAAAAGCGTCGACGCGGTGTGACATTATGTGACATCTTGCTTTGTCTCTCTCTTTCTCATGATATACGACATAAAAACCCGGAGAAAGTAATTTATCGCATTATTTATTTTATTTTTTATAGTGAATACCGCACAAGATTCCCAACTACTCCCAACCATCTAGAGCCAGTGAGACTATGGCATCCCCGATGGAAGTATGTTGTGAGTCTGAAGGTAGTGGGGAGGGGAAGGAGATTGACAAGGGGAAGGTTGGGAAGTACCTGACTATTCTGATCACCAAACACGGCTAAAGCGATTTCAAGCAACGTTTCAATACTGAATGGTGGTCTTTTATCAGGGCGACAACAAATATACCATATAATATTATTTTGAATGCATTAAATGTGTTATGATACATACTGATGAAATCAAATTTCTTTGCGCACGTCGGGTTTGAACCTGGGACGACAGGATTCGTAGTAAAGCGCCTTACCACCCGACCATAATAGATTGGGTAAAAATATAAGCTCTCTCTCCTTATATTGTTACTACAAGGTAGACATAAAGGAAATTGACAGTGAAAAGATGTATAATTTATTTGAGATCTAAATAACCACAAGAAAAATATATACATAAAAATCAAAAATATAATAGTAAGATAACCATAAAAGAAAACGAATCGAATAATTTTAAAACATCTGATTTGTAAAAGTACTTTAACTTTGAGGTTTGCTAATCGCCTACCGCTCGCACCGCACCTTTGAAGCTACTGACGCGCGGCGGATAGGACGGACTGCCAAAACACGTTTGCGTCGCCGTGGACAAGGTGCGTTGGAGCGCGCCCGTGCGTGGTAATCCGCGAAATCACGCACCGTGGAAAGTCACATTTAACACGGGCGTCTAGAAAGCTCCGGTCAAGGACGCGCAGACCTCTACGCGTCTGGTACAAATTTACCTCTTCGCAAATTCTGTGCTCCGGATATTTCATACGCAATTCTGAAGGGATTTTTAAGAAGTGGCGGAAGAGGATGGAGCGACTTACGTACGTCACATCGTTTGATTATGTTTTTGTGTATACCACACAAGAGTCGCACTGGCCAAAGCCAGGAATCTTTGTTGAATCGCGTCACTGTGGGTATTTTTTGTGAAAACCTCTTCATGCATTCTGTGCTCCTGGATATTCAATTAATTTTTAATGAGTTTCAAAGGCATTAAACTGGGGATAGAACGGTAAAATTCAAATCACCCTTTAACAGGCCAAAAATGTGTACTGGTTTTTTTGTTTTATAAAAAATGTTTTTCTATTTGATTAAACCTAAAAGGTGAGTTGGAGAATAAATCAATTTCGTTGATCATACCATGTTCTAAATGTCTGTTTTAAATGAGAGACTTTGTTTTTAATTCTTATGAAACGTATTTTAACATATCTTCGCTGGAAATGCTAAACGGCCTAAGCGAAACTTTGATCAAAAGTGAGTTAAATATGCAGTTTTGATCACTTTTTTTCTACATCGAATGGTCTGAGTCTCGTTTGATTCTGAAGAATTTTGGGGCCTTTCGGCCATCTAAAATATATTGACCATTTGGGAGAAGGCTTGACTCAAGTGATACAAGTTTGGAACTTTTTTGACTTTTTGTCGCTTTAGGTAATTTGGTGAGCATTGAGTTTTCAAAATCCACCCAGGTACTGAAAACTAATGAATTTTATTGTAAAACAAAAAAAACTTTAATGTGCCCTGGTGTAAGCTTCTCAAAATGGCGCTTCAGTCATTTTCGACTTTCCGGCGACGATATGTGGGCTGAAGCAAAAAAACCCTCGAACAGTGAGCTCTGGTTAATCGAGATGGTATTTTCTGTCCAGAATTTCGGGATCAACGCATTTTTTTCACCTGGCAACGTTATTTCCACAATGAGTGATGAAGCTTTGAAACTTAATGAAGCCAGGAGGTTACTAATAATAAAAAATAAAAGGTATACAAATCGATATACCAGTAAGAAACATCGAACTTCCATACAGCTTGACAACCTTAACGTTGCAGTCGATGGCTTCGCTAATATATGTTTTGTCGACATTAAAAAATAGTTCGCTTGTTCTTTCTTCATTAGACCACCTGCAAGAGTTAAGTGCGTCAAGCTGTAGATGCCGCATAGCACGCGAGCACTGAGTGATATCTCATAAAGGCAGGCTCGGGCATTGCAGAGCCATAAATTATGCCACGGCTCGATAATCTGAACTGGGCAACGTATTGTCTGCGCATTATGTCTACATGTGGGCTTATTATATCTGTTGGCCGCAGTACAACGTATTTACTACGTGCAGCAGTATCTAAAGGGATAATTCACAAGGTCAGATCTTATTCAAACTCCGATAATATATATGGAGAGACAGCTAAATATTTTTACCCAACCTATACAAATTTGCGATAAATCACTTTTTCCGGGGTTTTATGTAGTATACAATGAGAGAGAAAGAGGCAAGAAAAGTCATCACATAATATTGCAGCACTTTTATGTATGTAAGAATGTTCTCCGTCCGCGCTAACTTCACATCATCGAGTCGCATAAATTACTTAAACAGATTTTGAGGTTATTTCCTATATTTGTGTTGATTAAAAAACTTGCAAATAAATCAAACATGATGGTGATATGTGCCATGCGTGAATGTTCAAATAAAACCAAACTAAGATTATAAAACATCACTTTTCACAGCTATTTCAACAGTTATGAATATTTTTCACCGAACTTTTGAATTTTCACATTTTTAATGATATAAAGACATAAAATCAACAAAAAGCTTCCATCATTATTTTAGAAAACCTTTTGTTTATTAGTGTTTGTGTGATATTTTGACTTTATAAATAATTTTAATGGTGTATTGATATTGTTTTGTTCAAATATGTTTATTAAAAATGTCCGAGTTCCATGTGGGCGGTAACTAATAGGCTATCCAAAATCCTTTAACATATCTTTGTCTCTTTCTATCGAGTCAGTATAAAGTAAAAAATCATGACTACACTGTTTCGCAAAGGTACCTCTCCGTGACCCCAAAGATAGAAACAGTGAAGGAAGTGGCTACGTAGGTTTACGGAAAACAGTGGTTTAATTTCACCATGAAAAGCTCGCAGCAAAACGTCTTTATTGTTAGCAGCATCTAAGAGGGAGTTTCATAGGGTCAGACGTTTTCCAGCCTCCGATAGGAACATGAGAAGAGAAAGAAGCGGGTGCATATAAGAGCATACAGGCCAGAAACAAATGACTTTATTCCTTAGAGAATATCCACAGATAATATGGAAAATTTGGCGAATTGGATAAAAGGAAATTGTAGGTAAAGGTTTTATTTTTATTCTAGGCAATTCAAATTTCATCCGAAAAACATTTTGATTGAGTCTATTTGATGTGACCTGCCAGTAAGTATGTTCCTGTATATTTTCTCTGTACTTAATTTAAATAACTATTCGTATTAACTAGAAATTAAGATTTGTGCAGCGCCCTTGTGGTGATTTTTTCACAAAAACGGCGCAATACAAATTATCCAAATATTATCATTATTATTTCAGATTTGAATTTCTGATGTCCGGTACAATTCGAACACTTTCAAAAGAATGAAACGAAACGAGGGTGTCATACTTCATGTACCACTACATAGTACGTATGAAGGATAAAATTGTATTATATTTTGTTGCTCGTACGAAAACAACAGGTACTTGAATGAAATTTGAAAAAATAGCTTTCTCTCGGCCGAAATAGAGCCTCCCTCCCTCCGCCCGCATTTCTCCAAGTCGCCCCTACTCAATGATGCAGATTACAGCGGGGGTGGAAGCGATTGTTACATATTTTATCTCGAACATAACAATAAAACGGTGTTCCTCGTAAGGGTAGCAAGCGAACTATGGAGATGCAGGGTGTTTGAATGTTATGGGAAATGCAAGTGGACAGTGTGATTCTCATCACGTAAACTGGATTATTAAAATGAGACAATGTGATAAATGAGATTCTAACATAATAAAGCGACTGTGATTCCAGTAATGAAATATAGTAGTTTAACTTCACACAAAAGATGTTCGATGTATTTAATATTGGACTAGCTTTCTACGAAAATACAATATATTAAAATAAATGAAAAAAAACGAATAAGACCACGAATATTATTTTAACTTTTATGACCGACCGGTTTCACTTAGCCTAAGAATCATCAGGGTAAATAATTAAAATAAACAAAAAATACAAAGTGTGCGGTTATATATTCATACAGAGGGAAAAAAATTATAAAATAAAATAACAAAACAACGAGAAAAAAATAGAATAACATTTGAATTATAACAAAAAGAACAGAGAAAAAGAGACAGATAATATTAATTGAAAGAGATAAAACGTCAACCGAGAAGATGATTAAAGAATAATGATAAATTTTATGAGTTTACAGGAATATTGGACTACTGGACAAATTTACCTGATTATTAAGAATATGGCTATTATTTTTAATAGCTTTCTTTATTTCTAGTGCTTTTAAATTATTTAATCTAATGCCATGATCATTTTTGTGAAGAATATGAGCACCGGTGCTTTTATTGAAGGTACGATCTTTATCAATAAGATGATTAGAGATTCAGATTTTTTTTTTGATTTTATGGATTCTTTCGTAATCCTCTGCTAACTAGCTGGGGCTTATACAAATACCCCTCATAATGTCCATCTAACTAGTACTGCGGCTCATTAGGCCTTATTACTATTACCATCTGATAGTTGTATTTAATTGACTGAATTTAAGTTTACATTAGTGAGTTCTTAGGGAAAAGGTCTTTACTGAATAAAAAACCCTAGCGAATTCAGAAAAACCGTGGTTATTTAAACATCTAAGATGTTCTTTGATTCTAACATATTAGATTAAGTTGCGAAACAAAGCATTTCCACAACTTTCAAACGCCCTCTACTCAGAGGAAGTGAAGTCCACTTTGTAATCCGAGAATTCCGGAGCCAATATCATCATAATTTCATAAACCGTTGCTCTATGGACCATACAGCGGGAGGCTGGGCGTATGCAAAGCCGGGAGAAGTGCACGGCCCGTCTCGTATTTCCGCTTACGAGAGGCACTGAATATAAATTGTTTATGTTTACGAATGAGGTGAGATATAAAATCAAAACGTACCTGTTAAATCGGTATGTTTGTTTAGAAGCAGTGAATTGCATTCACGATCTTTCACTGTTTAATGAAATACGTAAAGTTAGATCCTCAGAGCAATAATATACCAAGAGGGATAGTTTTGCGAACCACTGTAGTCAGGATTGTTGATCTTTTCCCGACTCGGGATGGACACACCTTTTTACATCCATTCATATCACATGTCAACATAATGTTTGGTTTACTTGTATGACCGCTCTTTCACCGTATTATTACCAACAAAAATATAGAATATAACCTCGAAAACCGTTGAGTTATGTCGCATAACAAAACGTAGTGGGCGGAGTCGGCGGAGACGCGGTAGACGGAAAACATGCTTACATACCTAAAAGTGGCGCGATATTATGTGAAAACTCGTCTTGTCTCTTTCTCTCTCACGGTTTACGACGTGAAAACCCGGAGAAAGTGATTTATCGCAAATTTGTATAGGTTGGGTAAAAATATGTAGCTCTCTCTCCATATATATTCTTACTCCAAGGTTAGGTCAGATACATACTAATACTGAAATTAAAACTAAAATTAATAAATTAGAATAGAAAAAAAAATCGTAGGTAGAATGGCAAGACGCTCGACTATGAATCGAAAGGTCGCGGGTTCAAACCCGGCGTGCGCAAATAACTTTAATCAATTAACATGTGTCATAACACATTTAATTCATATAAAATAATACGGCACGTTCCAGAGTAGTAGATGCTCTCAGTATCGCCCTGGTGAAAGACACCACCATTCAGAATTGAAATGACTAGTTGTTTGTGACCAGATCTGAATAGACAGGTACTTTCCAACCTTCCTCTTCCCATCTCCTTCCCCTTTCACTACCTTCAGCCTCACAACATACCTTAATTAGAGATGCCATAGTCCCACTGGCTCTAGACGGACAGGAGCAGTTGGTACTCTTGGGCGGAATACAATATTTTTAAAAAAAAGTCGGCGACGCCCGAGGATGACATGGAAAATTTGACATCGAATACAAATGCATCGAATATCAGTATCATATATCTGCATCAAATATTTGAGTTGGGTCATCACAGTGTCAAAAGTCAGAATAACATAAGAGTATGTATGAGACGATACATGAATTTGAAAGAAGCAAGGAGTGTGTGCCAAGACAGAGTTATATGGGGGTTCGTCCTCTCTGCCTACCCCTGCGGGGAAACGGCGTGATGGTTAGTTAGTTAGTTAGTAAGTCAGTATATTGCGGGGTTGGGGAACTTTTTTGGGTTCTACCCCAACATAATAGTATTTTAGTATACGTAGGTATCGCAGCGAATAGCGGATTTTGAGTCGAACACAGTACTCGAAAAGATGCATTGCTTGCATACATCACGTTTCAAACATGTTTATCTACTTTAGAAAAGAAAATCCCAGTGAAACATATTTTAAAAAAAACCTTCAGTTTTGAATAAGAAAAAGCCTTTGGTTATTTCAGTAATAATGAATAAAAATAAGACACTGTAATAATAAAATTTCTGAATATTAGAGATTAAAGAATAAACCCTAGTTGTCTCTTTTTCGCTAGTAAAAAGAAGTAAGCTCAAGCAAGACAAAATAATATTTTTTCAGTTTCGTTTGGCAGTAAGATTGAACCTAGGAAATTAGTTTTGTACAGCGCCCTTGAGGTGATTTTTCAAACTACAAAAATGGCGCTTTACAAATTATCCAAATGTTATTATTACTGCTATTATCATTATTAAGGACACATTGTTGGATGTGAATACATATGCACCAATACACACAAACCTAAATTCGTGTTGTTTGGGTCAACTCTGATTGCACGAGATACAGCAAATTCTGAAAATTTAAATCCGCCGTGACAGTCATGCACTTGCTTGGCTTTCCGGTGTCGCATAAATTCGTGGAATTTTAGACAGGAAAATTACAGACTGTTGACGGGGTCTTGTATTAGAACATGTAACTAGAACCTTTTAGCGCCTTCGGGGGTCACCTTCAATTTTATTTAGGCACGGGGTTGAATTTCCAATCATGAGACTTTAATTTACGCTCTTGCGCGTAGTACCCACGTAGGTACTAGTTGAAAAACTGTCAGGGTAGCGTAAAACATTTACTCTGTTCACACCTCAGAGCAATGATATACAGGAGGGAGCGCTTCTGTAGTCAGTATTGATGTATTTTGCCTGACTCGGCTAGACCTGGGCGTGGCTAGGACTAGGTCTAGGGTATTTATACATACATTCATAGCACATGCAAACATTATGTTTTTGTTTATTCGTATAACTACATTTTCACAGTATTGTTATAAACAAAACAATAGCATATAACCTAAAAAACCGTTGAGTAATGTCCAGTTATGTCGCATATCAAAGCGTAAGACGGCCTCCATGGTCGAGTGGTAAGACGCTCGACTACGAATCCAAAGGTCGCGGGTTCAAACCCGGCGTGCGCCAATAACTTTTATTTAATTAATATGTGTCATAACACATTTTAATTCATATAAAAATAATAACAAGTATATTTGCGGCACGTTCCAGAGTGGTAGATACTCTAAGTATCGCCCTGGTGAAAGACTACCATTCAGAATCGAAACGTTGCTTGAAATGGCTTAATCCGTGTTTGATGACCAGATCTGAATAGCCAGGTACTTCCCAACCTTCCTCTTCCCGATCTCCTTCCCCTCCCCACTACCTTCAGCCTCACAAAATACCCAATTTGGGGATGCCATAGTCTCACTGGCTCTAGACGGTTGGGAGCAGTTGAGACTCTTGTGCGGTATTCATGTAAAAAAAAAAAAAAAAGTAGTGGTCGAAGTCGCCGGAGACGCGGGAGACGGAGAACATGTTTACATACCGAATGGTAGTGCTATATTATTTGAGAACTTGTCTTGTCTCTTTTTCTTCCATGGTTTACGACGTAAAAACCCGGTGAAAGTGATTTATCCCAAGTTTGTATAGGTTGGGTAAAAATATTTAGCTATACTTCCTTATATCATTACTCCAAGGTTCACACGGAAACATATTATGCATAAAGTACTGCTTTCATTGAGAATATTCACAGTATGCGAATTGTTGTATAGTTGATTTCATATCAATTAAACTATATATAAGAGTAGTAGATAGTGGGAAAGTAAATATAACAATTTTGGACATTTTCGTGCTTTTTTAAATGGCTCTATTTTCGTACATATTTTCAGGAACCAATTATAAACGAAAGTCGAGGACCGCCTGTGTTTAATTTTCACAACACCATGCCATGGTAATGTTTTTTTCATAAAAAAACTGTTCGTAAAATACTGAAACATAGAAATAATTCTGTATTCTTTTGGAGGCATTTATTTTACGTCTCTACTCTAATATTCATCTGGGCCCAGAGAAAAACATCTGACTGATCTTATACGCCTTATCTTCTTTACGATGTCATCAAACATATTCAACTTCCACATTCCTTTATCGCGAAGACTTGAAACTACCCAGCATGCTGGCATATCAGGCGTAATATATCACAGAAGCCAGAGGTGAAAATATCGCCCGTCTTTGGCGGGCTTAATGTTATGACGATAATATCTGGCCGGTGCGTGTTCGCATAAAAAGCCATTTCATTCGTATATCTTCCGACGATGCCTAATCAAATAGGATTCTTTTAACGTCCCCCCTGGGCTGTATAATATCGGGCAGAGTGTGGGGGGTGGGTTAGAGGGTGTGAATACACCTTTATACTTGCACACGTGCTATAGTTAGGGTTGTCATAAATTATCAGAGACAAGTCCGGACATTTACTTAAATTAAGGGTTGTTCGTTTTAGGGTTCTTTTAGTGCGATGCAAAAATTGTCATCCTGATGTATGGAGTTTGATTGAGGAGTATTCACACTGACACAGCATGTTTCAACTGCTGTCATTGTTCATATCGTCGCCGGAAAGGCAAAAGGGCTGAAGCGCCATTTTGGGAAGTTTACAGAGAGCACATTAAAGCTTTTTTTTTTGTTTTCCAATAAAATTCAATTCAAGTCTGCGGTACCTGGTTTGATTTTGAGAAAAAAATACCTCCGGTAACTCAATTCTATCACTGAAAAAATAAGCTAAAAAAGTCCCTTGTGTTTCTTGAGTCAAGCCTTCTCCAAAACAGTAAATATATTTTAGGTGACTTAAGGGCCACAAAAGTCTTCAAAATCAAACGCGTGACAGAGCATTCGATGCAGATTTTTAAAAATCAAAATTGCACATTTAACTCATTTTTGACCGAAATATCGCTTAAGCTCTTTTGCCTTTCCAAAGACCATATATAAGGAATACCGCATAATACACAGCTGCTTCCAACCATCTGGAGCCAGTGAGACTATGACATCCCCAATTGGTTAGGTTGTGAGGCTGAATGTAGTGAGGAGAGGAAGGGGACGAGGAAGAGGAAGGTTTAGAAGTACCTGTCTATTCAAATCTGGTCACTAAACACAGCTAAAGCCATACCAAGCAACATTTCGATTCTGAATTGTGGTCTTTTACTAGGGTGGTACTTTTGATGCAAAAATTACAATCTTGATTTTGTATGGAATCTGACAGGGTTTTTATACTGACACAGTATGTAACTAACATAAAGTTTCAACGACTTTTTATTCGTATGTTATCAATACTCAACAGTTAACATTCAAACATGAAATTTCAATGAGTGTTATTGTGGCCTGTCTAATGTAATTTTTTCTCCAAATTTACACCGATACATCAACAAATAATCGCGTTTCATCAACAATTCGCATATTTGGCATTGGGACTTGTAGCATTGATAATCCAAGTAAAAGTATTAGTAGATTAAAACATAGTATATGATTCGCTCTATTTCAATATCGACATATTTTAAGTTAATCTGAATGGTCACAATTGGCGGAAGTTTAAAACTGGGAACGAATTCAACTGAATTGATCTTTTTAAAGGAGACAAGTTCTAAAATTAGCCACACGTGTCAAGGGAACAGATATTTACAGATGGACGCCTGCCTATACATTATTTAGACATGGACAACGGGGCGAAAACTCGTTTCAAACTCAATGGATGCTGGAAAAATAGTATGCTTCGCTTGCGTTCATTGCAGAGATGAAAATACCTTGGAGAATGGTATTTTTGTTTCTATGTATTCCAAATGCTGTGCAAAAGATATTTTCAATGAGAACAAGAAGTGAAATCAGGTCTTCGATGGACTATATTAACTTAACTGTGAAGCTGAAATTTGTTTGTTTGAAACAGATTGACAGGAGCAGTTGGGATTCTTATGTGGTATTCACTTAAAAAAAAAAATATATATATATATATATATATATTTATATATTACATATTTTTCAATCCCTATCTCGGGCAAAGCCGGGGGAGAAAAGAAGGTGTTTTATAAGGAAGGAAACACAAATCTGACAGCAATAAAACCGACCAACTATAGGGCGTAAAACCGATCCGTCCTCATGTGCGAAATTAATGTCAACTATGCAAGGGTGCTGGGCACGTGTTTGTCAAGTCCCGCGACAATGCACCGGTGGTGACGCAGATTTCCTTCCATTGAAAATTGAAATACCGTTAAATAGAAGCAGAAGTTCATGTTTCAACGATTTCCATCCGGCCATTACGATGTAAAGTTCGATCACACGAATTGCTCGTTTTCGCACTGAGTCAAGGGTTAATTTCAGGTATACATAGGTGACTGTCAAACTCAACGCTAGGTTTCGGAGTGGAGTTACAAAATGTGTGAATTTTAGAGATGGTCGATATTCCTGTCCCGGTTAATAAAAGAACTGGTTCCAAGCCGGTCACTGGAACCGTCCATTTTATTTCTCCGATGCACCGGTTTTTTTGTAACCGGTTTCTATTTTTCGCAAATAAAAACGGCGAATACTCATTTAATGCTTTTCGCCGAAAAGTTGCGTTGTGGTTTATTTTAGCAACCCCCCTTTCCCATGAAATGAAAAAAATCACAGGGTTCTTTTTTAAAATATAAATATGACTTCATGATATAGAAATCTTCTACGTGGAATTTTCTGGTACCAGGAACCGGTTCCAAAAATAACTGGATAAACAACCAGTTCCTCGCCAGTCACCGGAACTGGAATTGCAGTGACACCCAATTTCCGATGTCAACCATCCCTAGTGGATTTATGCTACCCAGAAGGTCAGGACGAGGTACCGGTGTTGTAATTCAACTCTGTCGACAGTAATATTTACATCTCAGAAGTCAAAGGTCGGAAATCACAGTTACTTATGAATTGATACATTATGATTTAACCAATATTTTTCACAATCCGGAGGTGTCGGATTCGACTCTCGGAAAAATCGAAAATAAAAATTACTTATAATAAATCTGGCGAAACCGGGTAGTAACTAGTAGCGATTATTAAAAGTGTGTTGTATTCTTCCGTCTTTGAAAACGAGCGTTCCGGTTTATAAAATTCAGTACACCAAGCACTGTATTAGTCTCAACTAGCGTTGTGACCGCTTTGAACGAACTACTTCTTTTGGCAACAGTTCCTACTTCATTAATTGTTCATTGAACAAATACTTCAATTGAAGTTAATAGTTCATTTTAGCGTTCATTCATTTCATTAGCTTCGTTTCATTGAACAAATACTTCAATTGAAGTTGGCACTTCAATTTAGCGTTAATTCATTAAAAGTCAGAATACAAAGAGCTACTTCAATTTGCAGCAGTACAGTTGTGAAGGTGAACTCCAAAGCGCTACCGACTAGGACGTGTGTTTTTGGCGAGGAACCAGTTCCAGTTCTTTTTCATTTCAAATCTTTACCGACTAGTACTTTTTTATTTTGGGAAGGAACCGGTTCCAGTTCTTTTCACTTTCAAAGCGCTACCGACTAGTACGTGCTTTTTCGGCGAGGAAGCGGTTCCAAAAAGAACTGAACAAATAACCGGATAAATTCAAATCTCTTTTTTGCGTGTTCGACTTCAATTGAAGTGTTCACTGCGAAGGGTTCATTTTAAAGAACTAGCAATTCGTGAAACATTCACAAAACATTGAAGTTTTTCCCAACGCTAGTCTCAACGTATTAACTTAATAATTCCGGTTAGTACATCGGTGCTGTCGCAAGTCGGTGCCTGGAGATCGATAGGCGGGCGCCGAGACGGCTGCCCCGCACCCCTTGCCTATCCCCTCCCTCCCTTCAGCCGGTGACGTCGGCGTCGGAAGCCGGCGTACAATAACACATATGGTGTGCCGGTATGTCGTACACTCGGCTATATACCGCACTAGAGGTCATGAGCTCTGTGTTAATGTGAGTGATGTATTGTGTGACATATTTTTTTATGTTAATTGCGCAGACTGCGGGGAGCCAGTGGAACTAAATTACCTGCTAGTTTAAGGCTGATTCACACCAACGTCCGGATCCGCTCAGTGACGATATTGTTCCGCATGAGAGCTTATTGATATGGTATGAATATCAATCAAGGAGTATGTGCCAAGACAATGTTGTGTGGCAGTATATCCTTCTGCCCACCCTTGTGATATTTAACTACTTAGTTAGTTAAATAATTATTTTGAATTGTAAAAATACTTACATCGCAGATTTTTTTATTGAAAAACCATTTTTTTATCACTAAATAATATTTTTATTAATTATTAAAAAATATTGTTTAGTATAAAAAAAATGGTTTTAAAAAATCTACGATGTAAGTATTTTTATGGTTCAAAATAATTATTTAACTAAGTAGTTAAATATCACAAGGGTGGGCAGAAGCATATACTGCCATACAACTTTGTCTTGGCACATACTCCTTGATTGATATTCATACCATATCAATAAGCTCTCTTGCGGAACAATATCGTCACTGAACGGATCCGGACGTTGGTGTGAATCAGCCTTTAATGTGTAAATAATGAATTTGTACATATTGTTATGAATAATATATCACATTCACCACATGGCATACAAATGACTTACAGCGCGAATATCGTAACTCCATTACTAATGTTTAAAAACAAAAAAAATTAAGTTTTCAACCCTATAAAATATGTTTTCAAGTTCAAATTTTCAACCCTTGGATGATATTTTTTATTTATTAAAATGATAATATCGACGCTGGAAAGTCAAAAGTGTTTAAGCGACACTTTGGTGAAAAATGAGTTAAATTTGCAGTTTAGATCAGGTTTTTTCTGCATCGAATGCTTTGACTCTCGTTTGATTCTGAAGACTTTTGTGGCGCTTCAGTCATCTAAAATATATTTATTATTTTGGAGAAAGCTTGACTCAAACGACACAGGTTTGGGACTTTTTTAAGCTTTTTGCCGCTTTAGGTAACTCAATGTGAGCATTCTGTCACCTAAATTAACATTTTTTTTCGAAATCCACCTAGGATTTACTCAAAAAAATATATTTTAAAGTGCTCTGGTGTAAACTTCCCAAAATGACGCTTCAGCCCTTTTGCCTTTCCGGCGTTGATATAGTACAAAAATATTTTTTTTTGATATATTATATTATTATATTGTGATATAGGTTATGGAAAAATACATTGAAACAGCTATTCCTGACTGTTCAATGCTTCTAACCTAAATAATATAAAAAATATAAATGAGTGTAGTATTATTTATTAAGGAAACGGGGTAAGTTGTTTACTATTTAAAATCTTAGCCATAATGCATATATGTCTTATTCAGAAACAGCAAAAAACACAAAAGGTGAGCTCTGGCGTTATGAAATTAGCCCAGTTATGATAAAATGCACCACTACTATTTAAGTTGAGTTTATACGGGTAACAATGAGAAAAAACAAACAAATATATAAACTTCTCATTAACTACAATTTTATGTGGGATAAGGTCAATGGGTCGTGAGAATTAGAAGGGTCGGTACTTACCTAAATGTAAGTAATATTAGTCAACTGAATGAGGGATGCGTCTAGTCGTCGTTGACATAATTTTGCGAGTAAAGATGATTGATACGTTTTCGGGAATGAGGCTTTGGGCTGCATAATTTCATAATTTGTAGGAAGCAACTGGTGAATAAATAAAAACGAGGGCAGTAAAAAGCAACCGTATTTTCCGTGTTAATTTCATAAATATTCAACGAAATTAGTACATAAGTTGTATGCAAAGTGTGGTGACTGGAGTATTAATAAAAGTTGACTTATTTCTATGGCGTAATTTTTGTGAAATATTACCTTAAGGTCACTTCACAAAGTAAGAAAATAACACACATATTCCCAGGTATGAACAAGGCAAAACGTTCTCAAATTTACGAAAAGCGTTTTAGTTAATAGTAACGGTACAAAATGGAATATATTATACCAACATAAGAATTAGTTAATATCCAGTTATATGAATATTGTTTTGATTTGTGTAGTTTATTATATTATTACACTAGTTGTTGTGGGTAGTTTATTAGATAGGTAGGGATTTTGAAAGGTTATTTTTCAAATTTTATAATTTCTAACATCAGTTCCTAATTTGAAAAGTTCACACTTGTACGTATGCACGTACGTACGCACAAAGGAAATTATTCTTAGATATAGATAGTCAATTAGGTGACATTGCTAGAAATAAACCTAACATGAATTTTCTAACATACTCGTATATCGTAAATGTATAATATTTTAATAATTAATAAAAGCACATAAGAAATAGGTCATTGGCGAAACGTAAAAGTAATGCATTGACCGGTCGGTAGCTTAGTGGACAAACGCGTCAGATTCCCACCCGGGCATCGTGGGTTCAATTCCCCTGCAGGCTAAGTCCTCTATCATTGTATAAGCAACATTTTCCGCTTATTATGATGATAGTAGAAGTTTTTCAAATATTTCCAGGTTATTCGTAAGCCGGGAATGTTTGTTTTTCTTAAAAACAAAAATAAAATAATAAAAGAATACGACAAAATATAAGAGGGAAAATTAAGGGTAGAAAAACTGGCTATTCAGATCAAGTCAGTTAAATTTTGAAACACACGTTTTTAGACACTTTTTAAATTATCGATGGTGATTTTTGATGATGAAAGAAAATTGTGTAAAAAATAAATAAAATATGTTTTATAAATAGAACACATACACTTTGTTTATAACCACTTTATTATTTAATATTATGTTTACCGGTTTCGGAAGTACCCTTCCATCATCAGGGCAATATTAAAATTAACCTAAAATACAAAATACTGAGATATATATGCATATTTAGGAATTGGAATGAGAAGGAGAAGTAATAGAGGGGATTCTGGGAATAACCGAGCGGTTTATTGGAAAAATATCTAGGATAGGACTATAAGATAAATTAATTTGATGTTTAAAATATTGCATTTACTGTTTAATGATTTTCTAATTTCTAGTGCTTCTAAGTTATCTAATTTTATAAAAATATGTTTTGTTTAGTCTTATAAAAATAGAACAGATTTTTTTCTGTAAATAGCAAAACACGATGACCGAATCGGGGATACATTTAATTCAATATTTGTTTAATTTAAATTCATGTTCTTTATGCTGTAAAAATTCCCCATTCCAGGTCAACGAAAACAGCAAAAAATCAAATTTATCAAATTCACCTTGGAGATATTATCAAAAGCCATAATATATATTTTGAAAAAGGTTACCCTATAAAATACACGACACGCGATAACGTCCAAAGCTCGGAAAGTTTTAATAGAAAAACTCCAAAGATGAAGGGACGGAGAAACTTTTGACGTTCCTGTCTAGTTTTTCAATATAAGTAGAAGAGTTTTGTCAGATTGAGTTGACCTTGTGTTGACATCGACAAAAAACATGGTGATATACTTTTTCTTTTGTGCGGAGGAAATCAAGTTCGTAACATTTCGGCTATGAGTTTAATGCGTTAGACAATACGCTACGGAGGCGAAAGATAATATTTAGTAAAACTTATTATTCAATATATTGTGATTTGCTATTTTGCGCAATGGTTTAGGCACTGGACTAGAACAAATCTTATATGCATTTAATTAAATTAAGCAAACGAATGACAAACATTCACTCGGTGAACGAGTTTAAATAGAATTTTAACGCATTTTATTTGATTAAATGAGAACATTGAAATGAATTTTAATATGGGCATTTTACTTTATAAAATAAACGTATTTAATTTAATGGCAAAAACACATAAAATAAAATAAATAAATTATTTAGGTGGGTACCTAAATATTATAAACATATTTAAAAAAAATGAGATTTTTTATATTAAATAAATTCATCCAAATTTATGCACGTACACATTTGATTGAATTAAATAAATGCTTTTAATTTGATTTAACCCGAAATTCATAACAAAAATATAATTTCCACTATGAAAAGATAATAAATTCGAACAAAAACATTAATAAAAATGGATGTTTTAAAAAAAAAAAAAAATAGTGAATACCGCACAAGAATCTCAACTACTCCCAACCGTATACAACCAGTGAGACTATGGCATCCCCAAATAGGGTATGTTGTGAGACTGAAGGTAGTAGGAAGGGGAAGGAGATGGGGAAGAGGAAGGTTGATAATTACCTGACTATTCAAATCTGGTCACCAAACACGGCTAAAGCCATTTCAAGGCACGTTTCGATTCTAAATGGTAGTCTTTCACCAGGATGATACTTAGAGTATCTACCACTCTGGAACGTGCCGCAAATATACTTTAGATATGGAAGAGCATAAAATCAATTAAAAATCATCAATTCGAAACGCATATTGAAACAAAGCGACATTTGTACATAATAGCAAAACTTCACACATGAATGTATATCGGCAAAAGGGTGATTATTGGATCAAATTACCTTAATAAGTTAAAACCAACCTCCGAAAGGCATCAGAAGAAGAAGGAATGAAATCCATCATAATCCACCGAAAATAAATCAATCTTCTCGGTAAAAACTTGTCCTTAATCAAATAACCTCAAACTTAAGTTAGTATTAACCTATAACACAAACAAGGTTATAGCTAACCTCCGATATGGGAGGGCACCACGAGAGAGAATTTTAGCATAACCCCGTACCGAATATAAATCAATCTAGACTCTAGACGGGAAAAGTGTTTCCCTAATCAAATAACCTTAAACTTAAGTTGGTATTTGCCCGTTGGACAAACAAAGCCATAAACTTTCGGCTCCTTTATTTTATACGGGAAAATCGATCAGGTTTATCTTTAGAACACTAACTCTATGTCACCACCGAACCCCTTGTTGAATCCGACTGTGAAAAAATCCAACCAAAATATTTTTATCACAAAAAATGAAAAGAATTTAAAACTTCATTACACGCGACGTATACCTCTACCGTCTTTAGATTTTTACGCGCCGACTTAGCGTAGTTTTTTTTAAATTTTTTTATTTATAGTTCAACCGTCTTACTTATTAGATTTTTACGCGCCTACGTAGCGTTGGTTTAGTTACACCTGACGTAGGCCATTAAATTAGACAGATAAGCCGTGGTTTTAAGGCAAGTTTATCGCTATTCCGACCTTATAACACGCGTAACATTTACACTTCGTTTATAAGTAAGGGGGTTTGTGTTTAATTTGTAGAACTCCATTTTAATTTTTATATAATTCAATTGAATTAAATTTAATATTATTATTATTGAGTTCTGCTATTTTAAGTTTTTTATTTTAGTTTTTAGTGACAGCTGTTTCGGCGTTTAAGGCCATTGTCAAACTGAGAGAGACTTAGCGTAGGTTTAGTTACACCGGACGCAGGCCATTAAATTAGACAGATAAGCCGTGGTTATAAAGCAAGTTTATCGCTATTCCGACCTTATAACACGCGTAACATTTACACCTCGTTTATAAATACGAGGGCTAGTGAATACAAAGCATAAACGGACATACTTAACTGTGAAGTCGCAGATATTGTCAATACATTGACGATCTCCGTCATAAGGGGTAAGACGCTCGACTACGAATCCAGAGGTCGCGGGTTCAAACCCGGCGTGCGCAAATAATTATTTAATGAATGTGTGGCATAACACATTTATTCATATAAAATAATACATCGTTGCTGGAAAGGCAACAGGGCTTAAGCGACACTTTGGTCAAAAATCAGTTAAATATGCAGTTTTGATCAGCTATTTTTGCGACTCTCGTTTGATTCTTGAGACCTTTGTGGCCCTTCAGCCATCTAGAATATATTTACCTTTTGGAAGAAGGCTTGACTCAAGCGACACAAGTTTGCGGCTTTAAACTTTTTGTCACTCCAGGTAACTCAGTGAGAGCATTGAGTTACCCGAGTCACCTTTTTTTTTCAAAAACCGACCCAATTCTGAATTTTATTGTAAAACAAAAATAACTTTAAAGTGCTCTGATGTAAACTTCCCAAAATGGCGCTTCACCCCTTTTGCCTTTACGGCGACGTATTGCCCTGGTGAAAGACCACCATTCAGAATCGAAACGTTCTAGAAATGGTTTTAGCCGTGTTTGGTGACCAGATCTGATTAGCCAGGTACTTCCCGACTTTCTTATTCCCCATCTCCTTCCCCTCCTCACTACCTCAAGCCTCACAATATACCCTAATTGGGGATGCCATAGTCTCACTGGCTCCATACGGTTGGGAGCAGTTGGGACTTTCGTGCGGTATTGAGTAATTTTTTTAAAACGTGGATTTCGATACTCACAGTTTTGGTATTGACTTACTTCCTTTCCAGAAAGTTTAAGTTGTGGTGAAGAGGTTTGTACTATAAATCTCAGGGAATATAACGATTTTTGTTTAAAACAATGGGATAAACTGGGCACATTGCCCAATTGGTATGAGCCGGAAAACTGCTGCGCACTTTGTAAAATGATAAATGGTATTTTGATTCCTGTACTATGAAATAATATGTACTCGGGTTTCTCTGCAGTACAACAACTACGAAATACGATACATGACTAATACAGACGAAAAATACAATCGCGCTCAAGTAGAGCGTGTGTGGGGATCGTCTAATGAGAAAATAAATAAATTGTGTGTAAATATATATATTTAAAATCCATGGTTTGTTTTTCCACAACTCCAGGACGCTCATCGTCATTAACATCTTCTCGGCCTTCTGTAAAGCGCTTGTACCACTTATTAACACTTTTTTGAGACAAAGTAGACTCGCCGAATGCCACAGTCAACATTTTAAGTGAGAGCGTTGGAGCACTTTATTCCATTTTTAACGCAAAATTTAATACATATTCTTTGATCCATTTTTTTCAAAAGTAAAAAATCGAAGAACACACAAAAACGTGACTAACCTTTCCAGTTGTCAAAAACAAACCACTAATCCAAAATGGCTGATAATGCTAACATATGAAAAACTTATGTGTACCAACATAACAAAACAAAAAAATCGATAATCGAATGTACACAGCCCGCGAAAATTCAAAATTCACCTTTTCTTTTGAACAGGCCTCGTATTTATCTATATGTGTGTGTTGTCTACGCGCTTTGTAGCTGCAAGACATGGTATTGTAAGTATCATTGTCAACAATGTTGAAAGTTTAGTGGATTATCAGTGCTTGCTTCAGTGAAATAAATAATCTTGCCAATGTTACTTGTATTGCTGCAATTCAGCCGTCAGTGTAGCAAATAAGACAAACCATATCATTTATTTAGTAAACTAACAAAATTATCAATGTGTCAATAATTGAATTGCCAAGCGCAATTTTGAATTCGCGTGAATTTTTTTACTAAACAATGCTTTACTTTTATTTGTTATAGTTAATACCGCACAAGAGTCCCAACTGTCTGGAGCCAGTGAGAATATGGCTTCCCCAATCGGAGTATGTTGTGAGGCTGAAGGTAATGGGGAGGGGAAGGAGATGGGGAAAAGGAAGGCTGGTAAGTACCTGGTTATTCATATCTGGTCACTAAACACGGCTAAAGCCATTTAAAGCAACGTTTTAATTCTGAATGGTGGTCTTTCACCAGGGCAATACCTAAAGTATCGACCACTCTGGAACGTGCGGCAAATGTATCTATTATTTGACATGAATTTCATGTATTATGACACGTATCAATTGAACATATTTTCTGCACACGCCGAGTTTGAGCCCGCGACCTCTGGATTCGTAGTCGAACGTCTTACCACTCGACCACGCGAAATTCTACATCATTTATTTAAAAATCGACTTTATTAATTTGTTGTTGTCTCCAACTAGGGGTGCGATATATTCCAATAACTTTATAACTATTCCTCGTGCAAGTTAAGGGTGTAAATTCTCTCCACTGCAAATACTATTTGCAGTAACTCAACTGCAGAGGGAGGAATTTCAGCAAGTAAGGAGAACAGTGTTTGAACATAAATTGTCAACTGAATATATTAGCATTATTTCAAAATTTGCAAGTTGTCACATTGTCAAACAAACTTGCGATATCTGAGAAACCGCCTTGTTATATAGCGCCTGCATACATCACAACGTCCAGACAAAAAACATTCACAAAGTAATTTTGATTGTTCTTAAACGGGAAAATATTCCTAGTCGGACAGTCAAAAACTTTCTTTTAAACAATGTTAATTATGTTTTTCTTTACTAAATAAAAAAAATCAATAAAAATGTAAGACTACCGTGGTCAAGCGGTTAAGATCCTCTACCTCAAATCCAGAGGTCACGAGGTCAAATACTGGGGTGGGAAATTAAAAAAAAAGTGTTACTTCACATTTAATTAATATACAGTAATTTTATGGCACGTTCCAGAGTTGTGGAACCTCTCAGTATCGCTCTAGCAAAAAACCACCATTTGAATTTAAAACTTTGCTTGAAATGACTTAAGTCGAGTTTAGTGACCAGATCTGAATAGTTGAGTACTTCCTAATCTTTCTCTTTCCTATCTGATTTCTTTCCCTACTCTCGTCAGCCTCACAGATACCCAAATCCGGTAAGCCATAGTCTCACTGGTTCTGGACAATCGGGACTTTTGTGGAGTATAAACATTTTTTTGATTTTTAAAGAGTTGATAAAAAGAAGCACCTTGTGCTTCGAACACATATTGTACAAATATGATCTACAAGCTACCCGGTTTCGCTCAAATTTTAACACTCTTTCTATGAAAAAAATATTCTTACTGAACGAATGAAACATGTTATGGAACAACGAATATGGCGAATTGTCGAATATTTTGACGGTTAAATGGATATTTCAAAGGGCTATGCCTCATGATTGAAACGAGGTTACGACCTAAAAAACGTGTGTTGACGTAGATATTTCAACAGAAAAAGCTAGTAAATTTATACAACTTTTTACAATACTATGCATAGAAGACAATCATCGGAAAGAATATCGTAGAACCTTATTTGAATGATATTTACATATCATGTTCAGAAAATTTTGCGTTAGCCGTTACATATGTATCGCATTTAAATATAGAAAACATACTTGGTATTTCCTAAGGCAAATAAAATCCCAAAAAGGACTTCTTTTTTAATTTTCATCCACCAAAAAAACAGTATTTTTTCCTAATAAGCAGAGCGTCAAATTTTCTAGGTTATCTTTTAAAACGTCAGAAAATTTCAACCTATTTTCCGTCTGGCCGCTAGTTACGTAACCATAGACAAACGCAAATTTAAATTTTTAAATTTCGTTCCGCGAACCACGAGCCAGGCCCGGCCGGGGTATATGAGGCGAGGCGGCGGGCGGCGACATCAGTCGGCCGGGCTGGGAAAACCGGATGACCGGCTGCCGGCTGCCGGTTTTCCTGGGAAGCTATGTACAACGATTTTCCTCGTAACATCTGCATTACATAATCGATGTGTAATGCCCGTACGGGAGTTTGATGACCTCCACCCTTGGAGAAACAATGTATGGAGAGAGAGCTAATTCTTTTTACCCAACCTATACAAATTTGCGATAAATCACTTTCTTTGGGTTTTTACGTCGTACACTACGAGAGAGAAAGAGACAACAAAAATAACACACCGCTTTTATGTACTGTAAGGATGATCTTGGTCTCCCGCGTCTCCGCCCACATGTTTTTATATGCGACCAAACTCAACACAACTAAACGTTTTTTTTAGGTTATTTGCTATATTTTTGTTGATAAGAATACTGCGATTAAGTGGTTATACGATTAAACAAAAAAATTATGTCGACATGTGCTATGAATGGATGTATAAATACCCTAGTCCTAGCCACGCCCAGGTCTGCCTAGTCCGGGCAAAAATCAACAAAAACTGACTTCACTGCCTTGGATAAGTACCCCTCTATGTACTCTAAGCCTCCACCAAAAGGTTTCGAAGCTGTCTCAATGATAATGTATTAATAATACACTTTTTTTTTTAAATGAAGCAACTTTACTCGGGTTCTGAATAACCCAGGGGTCATTGATTTTTTTCCACTTCCATCATTAAATCGGATTTTGTTTTTTGTGTAACAATGAAGAACTATGAGCTAGCCAAGGATTTAAAACCTTTATGGAATGTCTCATATAATATAGTACTCTTATATTATTCTCTGTACTCACGCACTTACTATATTTTGATTTAATATCGTTTCCGGAAAGGCTTTTTTTTATACAATAAAATTCATAAGTCTTCAGTACCTGGTTGGATTAAAAAAAAAGTTGACTCAGGTAACTCAATGCTGCCACTGAGTTACCTAAAGTGACGAAAAGCTAAAAAAAAGTCCCAAACTTGTGTCGCTTGACTCAAGTCTTCTCCCAGACGGTAAATATATTTTAGATGGCTGAAGGGCCACAAAAGTCATCAGAATTAAATGTCCGAGCATTCGATGTAATTTCTATAACAAATAATATAACGCTCGATAAATTAAGATTCCCCCGCAGGCATTTTGTTTTGCCCGAATACCGGCCGTTTTAGTGCGTTAGTCCACAAACAATTTTATAGCTAAGACATAAAATTTGGAGATAGCGCTTAAGGGCGAGATAAATTTGGAGATAGTTAGGTATACGAAGTTGGGAGCCTATAAAGATGTTGGTTGACTTCTGCATCGACATTTAGGAAGACATTTTTATGTGTTTTTGGTTTACCCTCAGCTAACTAACTGTCAACAAAAAATTTAATTAGAGAACTTTGACCAAAAAATAAATCATAATTTATCTTGGCTCATAATGACAAATTGAGCAGATCAAAAACAAGGTAAAAAATTTCAAATAGGCATCTTAAAAAGTTGATCCTCATGGTTTCGAAATCTACGTGACAACTACGAGCGCCTTTCTGCCGAGTTGTTCCGGGCTGCAGTTTGAATGGGGAAGATTGGCTTAATGGTAGCCAACCCTCGATAGAAAAGAGCCCCCGAAAAAAAAAAAACCAAAACTTTGTCTCAATAAGTGACCAAATGACGTCTTCAACGACTCTTGACCGTAACAAATCGGTAAGCTCCTTGGCTCAGGATCCAGAGGTAGTAGTTTTGAAATCCAGCGTGTTATAAAAGCCCTGGTGAGAGACTACCATTCAGAATTTCTATTTTTCGTCTCTACGGTACTTGAAATAGCTTTAGCTGTGTTTATTAACAAGATCTATGTTGGATTTCAAAGAGATATTTTGTTGGGTTCTTACCTTCTCGTTTTTCATCCAGCTCCTACCTTATCCAACCATTGCACTGTATTCGATTTCCGTATTCAACAACACCGAGTTTGAAAACAAGTGACAATCAATAAAGAGAAGAGAGTTATGTGAAAAAACTTGATCGTTCGTTGGTGTCTCGCTTGGTCGTTCGGTTTGTTGTTGTTATTCAATTAATGTTAAATTAAATGTGTGTTTTAGTTGTGGTGTTCGTTTATAATACAATGTGTAAGAATAATCAAGAACTTCAACTTCACCGGTGAGTGAATTGGTTTCCTTAATTCCTTCATTCCATAATCTCTCCATATTCATAATCGGACACTTCCATCAAGTAGTATAGTTTATCGTTTTACAGTCCACTATTTTCCGAATTCATCTGAAGCTGAAAACACATTCCGTGTTTCATCGAAGCTTCGGATCCAACAATCTAAATAACTTAATTACGTCCCAACATTCCACTTCCTCTTCTGTATCTTCTCCCCAGCTTCTAACCTCAGATAATATGAGACTTCCTTGCCTCACACATTCCCCAAATGGAATTGCAATAATGTCACTGTGTCTTGGCAGTTGACACTATTTAACGTTATCAGATAAAAACAAAAGATAGGTGCCAGTATAAAAATAAATATGTTTTAATCCCTGGATAACCACTTCATAAATCCACAAATGTTAAACATCCAGTATGAAATATTATATTTTACGAAAAATACATTACTGATGGTTACATATTGCTGATGGTACTAACAAACTGACAGTAAACTCGTGTAGTCGTATATGTATATAATATAACCATTCCTTAGTTCTGGTAATCGTTGGTTAATGGTTCACTGAACAAACATAACCGACTGTATACAATAAACCAAACAAAATAAACATGAACTGAGCCTGTACTTTGTACGATACTTTATCAAAATACATGCTTTACGGTTACAAAATTCTAAATAATATCAGAACTGAAATGGATGACCTGGATTTGTAATTTAACGAAATTGTTGTAGGTTCTAGTACATTCAGTAATGATATTTCCTACTTTAGCCGTCTGTCTCAAATGTGTCGACTAAATAATAGATAGAGTGTACTAGTGTACACATTTTTGTCGAAAATTTGTACAGTTTTAGAAAATATGTCCTGCTATTGCTTAAGAATATGTAATAATATTGGGCTAATTTTGTTATGTATCACTTTTTTTTTGTCTTTTGTTTTTATTTGTATTTTTTATCATTGATTGAATTTTTAAAATTTTATATTATAATTGAATTTTCCAAGTTCGGGTAGGTTTAACCTTTCATTACATTTGACATCGTCACAAATCAATGATTAGCCCCATTTTTTTTTTTTCATCTTAACGGTCCTCGTTAAGCTCCGATTGTAAGTCCGTTTTAGCTTTTGTACAAATATCAATCAGTTAAAAAGTATAATAGCTTTTTCAAATGGTGAAATGAGCCCAAATCCACATTTAACGGGGATCATTAAAATGACGAAAAAAAAACAAAATGGCGCTAATCGTTCAATTGCGACGAAAGTTTAAAAGACCTTAACCTAAGACTTGCGTCTAATAATAATATTTTCTTCATATATCTAGATTTTTTTTTTCAATTAAAAAGTGAACCAAACAGTTTTTCAGTGAATTATCGTTAAAACAGTTTAGCAGGGGAAAAAAGAGTTAGGCAATTACGTTTTTTGCCTTTTTCGTTTCATATTATCTATCTCTTTCTCTCTATTCCTTTGTTATAATTTAAATGTTATTCTTTTGTTTTCTTACTGTTCTTTTTTATTTTATTTTGTGTTCTCCCTCTGTATGTATATATAATCACACACTATGTATTTTTTGTTTAGTTTAATTTCGTACCCCGCAAATACTTAGGCTTTGCTTAACCGGTCAGTCATAAAAATAAAATCTATGGTCTATTTAAAATATATATAAATATATAAGAAAGACAAACATTTTCGGGTTTCAAATAACCTGAGAATATTTGAAAAACTCCTATTACCATCATAATAAGCGGAAAGTGATGCTTGTGCAATTATGGAGGTCTTAGCCAGCAGAGGAATTGAACCCAAACGCCCGGGTGGGAATCCGACGCATTTATCCACTCAGCTACTGACCGGTCAACAAAGTTAGTATTTTTTTTTTTTTTTACAATGCTTTTATCAATTTGATTCTGCGAGATATGGTGAATACAAATCTATCAAAAAGTTAGTTAGTTCCTCTTTAAGCCGCCTACATAGATGTTGATGATGCAAACTCCACGTGTCGGATTTTAACACTTTATACTCGTAATATAGCAAAGCCAAACTGAATAAAATCATTAAATGAGTACATTTTATTATGTATCCAACTAACGCAACAAACAACCTCTGCGGGAAGGCAGAGGTCGCGGGTCTAATTCCATTTCCTCTAATCTAAATGACAATCTATGGACGCTAGATGTGTTATTTGTGGAAATGAGTTCCACGTGAATACGCCGGCGGTTGTATCTGATTAACTTCTATGGATACGATCAATTATTTATTGTCATTATTATTTGCTAACAGGGGGAAAATGGCTTTTCAAGGCCATCGCAGACATTATTTTTGTTATGGTTTTTTCAAAACATTTCAGAAAATTTCAGTAAAAATTGTGTTTATAACATGATTAACATTTTGTTTTTTGCCATCGGGGAGCCAAGAATAAACATGTAGAAGGTATTTAGAATTATTTTTTGGCCTTCGATAGTTCTTCATATGCATTAAATCCAGAGGTCGCGGTATCAAATCCCGAAATGCGCAAATAAGTTTTCTTGAATGAATATGTGTAATTTCACATATGATTGACATAAAATAAATGTATATGTGCGTCATGTTCCAGAGTGGCAGATACTCTCAGTATCGCCCTGGTGAAACACCACCATTCAGAATCGAAACGTTGCTTGAAATGGCTTTAGCCGTGTTTGGTGAACAGATCTGAATAGCCGGGTACTTTCCCTCTTTCTTCTTCCTTATCTTCTCCTCCGCACCCTTTTCAGCTTCACAACATGCCTCAATTGGGGTTGGGAGCAGTAAGTCTCTTGTATTACAAAGATGGCAGCCAAATCGGAAGAAATTGAAAAATAATATTAATAATTTTCAATAAAGTATGAGATCGATTAAAATGCCGGTTTTTAATAAGGTATTGGTGGCTGAATTGGCAGAGGCGTTACTCCCGGATAGAGTAGAGGTTCCGAGTTCGAATTTCGGTCGCAACCGTTATTCTTTTATTTTCTGGCTTTTTATGTTTCATATTTACGTTGAAGATTATTGATATTATTTCAATAATTAAATATTAACGTATTGATCGGATTCTTTGTTTTTCAGCTACATTCTAAAAATACTAACTAACTAACCATCACGCTGTTTCCCCGCAGGGGTAGGCAGAGAGGACGGACTACATTAGACTACATTTATCAGCTACATTCTACGTTTAAATTTCAAGGTTTACTTAAAAACCCGCAGTGATAAAGAAATGATTTGCGGCCATGGATATAGAATCATCATTCCTATACAAGCCTTTAGATTATTTGCTTATCTGAGAAAGCAAATGGTTTTTCAAAAACAACAAAAAAATGCCACCACTCCGCCCCAAGCTCCCGTTAAATGATGTTTTTCCTTACGTTTTTCATCTTCTGCAGCCGCTTTATTATTATTTTTTCCAGTTAGTCAAGCAAACGTAATAACTCTAAACAACTACTACTTACCTCTTAACTCTCTCAGCTAAATGACACTCTTTCTTTTCTCTAGCCAGCAGGCAGTAGGCACTAGGCTAGGCACCAAGCACCAGGCTGGCAGAGCCTCACGAAGGCTGCCGGGCGGCGGGTGGTGGGTGGCTGTGGCAACTTAATTCGGGTCGGCGATAAAACCCAGACTGTATACGACCAGATGTCAGATGGCCGGCTTATTTACAGCGGGGTTCGTAAACCTTTGTTCTAGGAGCTGCAGAGTGTAAAAGCCTTTTGTAAGAGGCCATGAAATACGAGTGTTTGTATAACGAAACGTTTATCCATTAGAAACGTTGTTCGAATTGGCTTCTTTGGCATATTTATCGAAGTTTTAATGCAAAGAAGCGAATAAGCTACAACTGTTGAGACATTTTGTTTGTACAACGGTGTAAGGTAGCTTAATGTAGGAAATAATATTAAAAAATGGGCATAGTAGAACCAATGAGAGTTCCGTCGAAAGCCATCGAGATTCACCAGCCGATGTCGTTCTAACAATCATAATGGACCATCAATTTATATGCGGTAATGGTATCACATTATTTCCGTTTCCATGCAAAACGTGTGAGAGGGGTGATAATTATGGAAGAATTTAGCACGATAAACATTATTTGTAGATGACTCCCCACAGTATGAGGTCGATCATTGAAATAATTAAAAAAAAAAAAAAGAAAATATAGTCACAGCAACTAAATGACATTCAAACAGGTGTAATCTACCCATAAATAGGTGATATTTCATATGTGTATGCATATGTGAGCCCTTGGAGTAAGAATATATATGGAGAGAGAGCTAAATATTTTTATCCAAACTATACAAATTTACGATAAATCACTTTCTTCGGATTTTCACGTCGTAAACCGTGAGAGAGAAAGAGACAAGACAAATTATCACATAATATCGTACCACTTTTCGGTATGTAAGCATATTTCCGTCTTCCTCGTCTCCGGCGACTCCGCCAACTAAGTTTTGCTATGCGACATAACAGGTCATAACTCAACGGTTTTTGTGGTTATATCCTATGTTTTTGTTGATAACAATACTGTGAAAAAGTGGTTATACAAATAAACAAAACATTACGTCGACATGTGCTATGAATGGATATAAAAAAAGTGTGTCCATGAAAACCCTAGCCACGCCCGAGTCAGGAAAAAATCAACAATCCTGACTACACTGTTTCTCAAAGTTATCCCTCCTGGTATATTATTGCTCTGAGTGTAAGCCATTTTAGTAGTTAGTGCATATTTGAGTCTTTTGTCGCCATTAATGCATATTTCATTCTGCAAATATTAGCTTAACACTTTAAACTATAAACTGGTAATTTTATAGCTTACACGAAATTAAAAAAAAAAAAAAACTTTGAACTCCCCACATCCAGTGGCGGCTCGTGAGTTTTTAGTGTGTTAGAGTGCTAAGATTGTAAAATACGTTATTGTTAATGTTGTTGTAGCCGAAAATGATTTTCATTTTTTTTCAAGATTTTATTTTTTGTATGAAGATTTTCAGGATTTTTCAGTTTTGGTGGTGCACTGCACGGATTTCTGAAAAATCTTCTTACAAAAAGTTGAAATTTCGAAAAAAAAAAAAAAATTTTCGTCTACAACAACATCAATGATGACGGTTTTTTTCAATCTTACCACTCTAGCACACTAAAAAGTCACGAGCCGCCACTGCCCACATCTTATAGTGACCTAAATGCGAAAATATATTTTTGATATATGATCGTCTCAGGACGGTCTAATATCTGCTAATGCAACATTGTAATGTCAACTTGTTCAATTTACGTCAACAAGTAATGTTGTTCTTGTAGAAAACAATGTTTGTTGTTTGTTATTTACTCTCCATTAATCAAATGCCAGCTGTTTTGATAAGAGTTTTGAATCGGATCGTTCAGTATCTCCCTGCTCGGCATGACGAGGTGGCCGAGTGGTTAAGGCGTTGGACTGCTAATCCAATGGGCTCTGCCCGCGTGAGTTCGAATCTCATCCTCGTCGGAATTTATTTTTTTATGTATTCTTTGAAAATATACTCAAAACCCTTTCAACTAATCCTCTATTTTTTTTTTACCAAAGATGTACGAATCTTAAAAGTTTTAACGACATGAGACTGGGAGTTTTAAAAAGATTTTTTCTATTTATTTTTTTACTCGGTTATGCCTCTCTCGTAACACTCTTTTTCGAAATCGTTTTCTTATTTTCTGACAGTTGAATGGATATGACAAAATTCTATAGCTCGTAGTAAAAATTACCTAAAAGTAGTCGCATTGGCATATAAAATACAGAATTGTGCAATTTTCATAACATAGCTTTTGCCAAATAGTTTTTGCTGCTTCGGAGAACAGATTGCCTGTTTTATATAGTAGTATTTTGCTCTTGAACAAAATCTCTTCCGATATCGACTTATTTCATGTCAGTGAGGAGAGATTCAGAAGTGAAATCCTATTGATTCTTGAAAAAGTTTCTCCTCAATTACCTGATCATCACCACTGCCTGAAAATTTTTTTGAAATTTTATTTTTCTTGCGTATCTATATGGTACTTTAATTTGTATTTATTTTGTAAAAAATAAATCTTATTTCTTATATGCATTAAATTCAAAAGTTTGTCATGTATGAGGAATTTAATAAAGAAATTATTATTATAGTACTATGATTTTATATAATATGTTAAGTTTTAAATTTTTAAATTTTATGATATTCCAGAACGCACGTCAAAGGTGTACGAGCCCTGGCAAGCAGAATTAAGGGTTTAGCAGCTTTGTCACTTTGCGGCGATTTAGAGATACCAGCTGGTTAATTATTTGATGGCGGTTCCTACCTTTTTCTAAAAAAAAATAACAAAAACGGACATAATTATAACGAAAGGGAAATTAAAATCCTCCTCTGGCCATAATTAACCCGCAGACAATTAGGGGGATTGGAATAAAAATAATATTCTCTCTTTTTAACCTGAAAATGTATTCAATGAAAATGTGAGTTTATTTTATTTTTTTGTGTGGGCTTTAGTTTTTATAATGTATTCAGAGATGACAATAATTATTCTATGAACTGTTGAGTATAAGCACAAGGCAGAACGACTCAAATAATGGAACATTGGGCAACTTTTCCTTCTTTTCGTATGGTGGTACAAGGGGATATTTGGACTTCTAACTTTACCAATTTTTAGAAAAACTGCATAGTTAGTTAAAAATGCCAAAATTGTGAAAGAAATAATAGACTGATAGACAGCCAGGTTAATTAACTATATAGGCTACAATACTTCGCTTCCATATAATGCATTAGCTTCAACGTAAATTCAATAAACTCGAACCCGCTGAGTGCTTCCGAAAGGCTATCATGCCAGATTTATCATGAGTTATTATGAGTTATCATGAATTATCCTTAGTAACCACGGGCTGTGTATCATTACCGATGGCGGAAGTCTCGCCACTAATCAGTTAATAGGGATTATATACCATTAAAACTAGAAATAAATATGTTCGATGAATGGAAAAAAAGGACTCTCAATACAAGAGAGGTGAAAAAAGTTAAAGAAACGCGAGGTTGGATTTAAATATGCATTCTACGACATTTTAGATCAATAGATTTGAATAGGCAGCCAAAAAGCAGTGGAAATGAAAATAGCTATTCTTCCCTTTGCCAATCAATCTTCTGCCTGAACTTTCGCTCTAAAGATGGACAAAGCTCATCATCGAAAAAAAACCTGCAGAATGTAACTAAATATAAATTCAGTGATGATATGCCATCAAGTGCGTGCACACTTAATGCGATTTCGTCATCTACATAATAATATTATATGCAGAGACGTGCACTCTATAAAGGCACAGAAGCACTGCCTACCCTGCCGTAGTCGCATAAAAAAGTACATTAAATGAAATTATTACAAAAATAAAATTACAATTTAAAAAATACGTAGGTCAGCTAATCGCACCGCCGCGAGCGCCCCATCGATATCCTACTATAACGTGTCAAAAGCAGGAACTACATATGCCTAAACGCCCCAAACGTCACATTAGATTATTATATGTTCACTGGGACTAGACTACACCGGAAATGTATGCTGTGAACTGTGCGCGCGTTCAAGTGACTTATTTGTGTTAATATCTTTGTTAGTGTCTAGGCAGTGCTTTTACAGAACAACTCCAATAGCAATCATTGACATCTGGTGGTACCTATTTTTATTATGAATTAATCCGCTGTTTTTCCTACTACCTACCCTGATCGAAAACTCTGTGCACCCCACTCATTGGACTGCGAGATACGTATAAACGAGTTAAATTATCCTCAGTGCGTAAGTGGAGAGTAAGAAAATATATCAAACTTAACAGCTTTACTTGCATTGATTGTGATAGAAGCATAATGAATTAATGGCCGTGGATAGCGGTAATTTGCTCACCCTGTCCAACAGTAGAGTGCATAATACATAACATAAAGGTCCAGTAGACGATTCCAGACGAATGGCCGATAAAATGGCTTTACGTGCAACAGACGGCGAGACACAAGCCGTGCTTCCACTTCGCCCTCACCGAGTGCATGGGGGTGTATGCTCTACAAGAGCAGGGGGTTGAAAGTGCAGACGGGGTAGTATATCTAGATATACGTCTTAATGGGGGTTTTATTAAAGTAGGGGGCTATTGGCAGGGTTGTACTTTTGGCTCGAATACAGCTGTTTTTTTACGTGTTAAGCATTTTGGTCTTAATACGGAAAGATGTCTCGGTAGAGCTGCATTTAATGAAGTTTTTACTATCTTGAGGGTTATTTTGAGAGCTTTTATACGCTGCTTGTTAAACTCTAGCCCGTTTTTCTTATGTTAAGCAGCCAAATGTTATTCGAGAAACAACAGAGATAGGGGTAGATAAGGAAGAAAGAAAAAGATTTAAAAAAAATTTTTATTCAATCAGAATTAACTTTAAAGCTTTAATGCTTAATATTTTTATATTGATAATCTTCAACGTAAATATGAAACAGAAAAAAACGATCGCGGCCGAGACTCGAACTCGGAACCTCTACTCTATCCGAGAGTAACGCTTCTGCCGATTAAGGCGCCAATAACTTATTAGAAACCGGTATTTTTAATCGATCTCATACTTCATTAAAAATTATTAGTAGATTTATTTTATTTTTTTCTTCCGAATTGGCTGCCATCTTTGTATGGTATGCAAAGCTCTACCCAAACACATATTATATACCTAGATGGAATGAAGACCCGTTTCTTACTGTTTCATATTTACGTTGAAGATTACTGATATTATTTCAATAATTAATATAAAAACATATTATTTCTCCGAATATGAACTTTGAGGTCGATGCATGGAGAATCTTTTTAATGAAAGTGATAATATACAAAAGGCCAATAAACCATTCCGAAAAGCCGAGTAGCTGTGTTAATTAAGAATGGGTGGTAAAACGACACGTTTTCATGCGGAAAATGTCACCGTGTAAAAATGTTGGGCACGGATTTGGCGGGTCTCCCAAGTGTAAACCGACGCTGAAAGGATCAGTGACGCTAGTACTCCAGAAAACCTTCCATTGAAATACTGGTAGAATGAACACAATACTCCCACCTGACGTCTACGTTCTAAAAATTACAATCTGCTTGTTTAGACAGGAGAATCTATCGAAAATACTACCCATTTTAGTTCTGACACGTGGTGCAGTGATGACTGGTTAGCATACATCATCTTGAGTACGACCATTCGATTCCTGGTGAAGTGTAAATGAAGTTGTTATTTTGCCACCCCCCAAAACAGATTTGACGGCATGAGTGGTCGAGTGGTAAGATGCTTGACTACAAATCCAGAGGTCGCGAGTTCACACCCGGTGTACGCAAATATTTTTATTTTATTTAATCAATATATGTCACAACGTATTTAATTAATAATACATAGTATATTTGTTTCACGCTTCGGAGTGGTAGATACTAGTATCGCCCAGGTGAAAGACTACCATTCAGAATTGAAACGTTGCTCAAAATGGCTTAAGACCTGTTTGGTGACCAGATCTGAATAGCCAGGTATTTCCCAACCTTCCTCGTCCCCATTTGCTTTCCTTCCCCACTACCTTCAACCTCACAACACACCCCCATTGGGGATGCCATAGTCTCACTGGCTCTAGACGAGTTGCGAGCTGTTGATACTCTTTTGCGATATTCAGTATAAAATAAATAAAATATTGAATTTGAATATCGCTTATGTGTGATAACTGATAATTTTCATAGGTTAAAATAAAATAAGTCAGGAATACCAGGCGACTATGTTGTATAAAGAGTAAAACGTTAAAAATAAAATAACCCCTGTATTAATAATATAACACGTAATAAGGCTCTTTTAATATACTATATTTTAAATTTGCTATATCAAAAATACGGTAAGTATGTTGCTGTATAGTTATATAAACTAGGAATTAATATTACGTAGAAATTAAGATTTTTACAGAGCCCTTCAGGTGATTTTTCACAAAAACGGGGCTATACAAATTATGCAAATACTATTATAATCATTTATTTGCATTGCCAGTTCATCTCTGCATCTTGCCTGCCGACGCATCACGCCTGCACTGAGGCACAACGCGATGGCAAATAGTGCAAACTCCGTGAATTGCGAAAACTTTATTTAAATTTCCACTTCGTCGGCAGTAGAGCTTTCGTTTAGCGAGATTAATTAGGAAGAAATACGTGAGGGGGTGAATGGCGTGATGATGGGACGTAGATACGTCTGAGTTTGTGAATTATGAATATTGCGAGAACTTTGAGTGAAGACGTTTCCGCGCAGGGGTAGGCAGAGAGGATATAATACAACAAAACTTCTACTTGATACATACTCCTTGTTTCATTAACTTTCATATTTTGTATCATATATATTCTGTTATACCGGCTCTTTACATAAACCGACTGAAAATTTTGATCATTTTATCATACAATGTTTCTTTGAGGCGTCCACTACTTTTTCTTCCATTCACTTGGGCGTTGTTTACAAAAAATGGAGAATACGTTTTGTAATATAAAACTTCAGTGTAACGTGCGTACTTACTCCGGGATGTAAAAATGAATGGTAAGAAAATTATTTCCATATTAGAAAGCAATCACTTTGTGGTTTGACATATTTAATGAAAATGAAATAATAACTTTGTATAAGACCACAGATTTTCTTTTATTTTTTTATGACCGACCGGTTTCGCTTAGCCAAAGCATCATCAGGGTACAAAATTTAACTGAAATTATTTATTTACTTATATACGCCCTTATGGGCTTTTACATAACAGTGTAATATATAACATTAAATAATAGTGACATAAAAATAACATAGAGTAAATGATTAGCACCCAAAAACATAACGAAGTTAATATAAATATTATATTGAAATAAATTAACATTAATATTTTTGAAAGAGGTATGCTATTATAGCCTTCTTGTAACTAGATTCAGTGCAGTTGAATATATCTACTATTTCAGCGAAATAATTACCCACTGTACGCAATCTAGGTACAAGCGAGTATCTAAATGACTCAGTCCTGATATTATTGTTACATTTAAAAATAATTTTGGATCGAGTGGTTCTGTTAGGTACATGGAAGGTAATTAAACTACGTAAATCAGGGCTGTCTATAATACCATTAACAATTTTAAAAATAAAAGTAAAGTCGGAAACAAGCCTCCTGTCTGAGAGTGTTAATAATTTTAATTATTTCATTCAATAAATATAATTTATGGTTTCAATAGATAGACCAAGTTTGTAGTTAATGTATCCTAGAAATTTATGTTGCAATTTTTCAATGGAATCAGAGTGGATTTTAAAGTGAGGGGACCAGACAGAAGAATTATATTCGATTTGACTTCGAACTAATGAAGAGTACAGGATTTTCAAGGTAGAAATATATTTTAATTCACTGGCATTTCAAAGAATAAAGCCTAGCAATTTTAAACCTTTACTTGTTATTATATTGATATGTGAGAGAAAATTTAATTTAGAATCGAAAGTAATGCCGAGGTCATTAATTTCGTTGACAGATGTAAGGGAAAGAAATATCAATTATAAACTTCGTTTGATTTTGTACCCTGATGATGCTTAGGCTACGCGAAACCGGTCGGTCATAAAAAAGAAAATAAAATCTCTATACAAAGTTATTTTTTCATTTTCAATAAATTATTTCCACGTTGCCTTATTTTGAAGTTAACAATGCTACTTAATGAACTTAAGATTAACGAGAGAGTGTTTGGAAGCTAATTGAGCAGTCCACAATGGAGTTCTGACGCCAACTCTGATGAAGGTACCTATGCCAGTGAGGTATGCAACTGGCAAGGGAACGAGTGGTAAATACTTGTAAATTTATCCATTCGGAATCACAACGTTGCTTGAAATGGCTTTAGCTGTGTTTGATGACCAAATCCGAATATCCAGATAATTCCCCACCTTCCTCTACCCTATCTCCTTCCCCTCTCCGCTATTTGCAACCTCACAATATACCCCGATTGGGGATGCAATAGTGCCACCGGCTCTAGACGGTTGGGAACAGTTGGTAATCTTGTGCGGTATTAACATAAAAGGGTGATACTGAGAGTATCTTGTGATTATTGTTGCAACGACGCTGAGGCAGATGTAAATGTCACAGGTGCACGTAATTTCTCAAAAGGCTATAAAAGGGTAAATTAATGTTCCTCATTTGTATTCCGTCCCAAACTGCAGTCAAATAACCTCTATTTTATGCACTTTGCATTTTCTCGGGACAGCAAATTGTTTTCTTAATAATATGCAAACAACGCCAGCAATTTCATCATCGCAACTGAATTTGCACCCGAGTCACGAACAGCAGTGCAATTCTCCACGCATCAATGTGAATAAAGCAAGGATTGTGTGCCGAGACAGAGCTGTATGACGGTCCATCCTCTCTGCCTACCCCTGCGGAGAAACGACGTGATGGTCGATTAGTTAGTTTAGTAAGCGGTTTACCCAATACCGAATCTGAATTTGCAATCTACTTCTTTGACGGCCTCCATGGTCGAGTGGTAAGACGCTCGATTACGAATCCAAAGGCCGCGGGTTCAAACCCGGCGTGCGCCAATAACTTTCATATAATTAATTTGTGTCATAACAAATTTAATTAATATAAAAATAAAAATATATTTGTGGCACATTCCAGAGTGGTAGATACTCTAAGTATCGCCCTGGTGAAAGACCACCATTCAGAATCGAAACGTTGCTTGAAATGGCTTTAGCCGTGTTTGGTGGCCAGATCTGAATAGTGAGGTACTTTCCAATCTTCCTCTTCCCAATCTCCTTCCCCTCCGCACTACCTTCAACCTCACAACATACCCTACTTGGGGGTGCCATAGTATCACTGGCCCTAGACGGTTGGGAGCAGTTGAGACTTTTGTGCGGTATTCATATAAAAAACTTCGGATAGAATCTTCGCTTAAAAAAAAATTGCAAGTCACGTTAAATGAATTGAAACAATGTAAGCGATTTTATGGAATATGAAAATGCGGTAAATAAAAACGATATAACATAAGCTGGGCTCAGTGGTGCGGTTGATTTTAGTTTAAAAAAAACATAATATTGACAATGATTAAGTCTTGGTAGCAGCCAAATGTTTTTTCTGCGTTTTTTTTCTGTATTGATTGAACGTTATTAAAATTATTTCAGGCGGATTTATTATTATAGGCGGCTTTGCACTTCAAAAATTGATTCATTGAGTGAACAAATACAACACAGAATAGTAGATACTCTTTGAATCGGCTTATTAAAATACCAAAATTTAGAATAGAAACGTTGCTTAAAATGGCATTAGCAGTGTTTGATGACTAAATTTGAATATCCAAGTACTTCCCAACCCTCCTTACACTCATCTTCTCCCCCCCCCACACCCCCTTCAACATCACTGGCCACTGGCTCGGGGAAACGCGTGTATATGCCGTTCAATATTTTTATATTAAAAAAAATAAAAACGATTTTCTCTCTTTCTCTGTTTATTTTTGGTTGTTTTTATTTAAATATGTTATGTTGTCTGTGATTGAAATAAATAATGTTACAAATACGTACCTTTTAAAATATAATTTAATAATAATAATTATTATTTTATTCCAGAAGGTATGCAGGTATAGTGCAATGCAATACATTCCATAATAAAAAAATAAAAATAATAAGACCAAAAATACAAAATAAAAATACATAAAACAAAAGTAAGAGTCTTAATACATACTCGTATTATGCAATAAATAAATAAAAAATCATAAAAAAATTAAAAATTGTATAAAAAAAAATTAAACATAATAATAAAAATAGATTGTTAATTATAGAACCTGTAGACAAACTTCTACTGCAGCAGTTTAACGGTACTTTATTGTAATATATGTATATGTAACTTTTGAAAACAAAAAAATTAAATATGAAAAAAAAATCGTAAAAATAGTCCAGTATTTTTTGTTTTACTGTATTATTAAGTCATTTTACCAACATATCGATGTGCAATAGTATATCTAACCGTAAACGTTAATATAATTTATATTGTAATGCCTTTGATAAAAACCTTTTAACTTCGTTTACCAGGGTAGTACTGTATTAATATTATTATATGTTTCTGCCACTGAGAGCTCCGTTCCCGCATCACTTTTTGATACACTGTTACGTGTTATTTATTAGAAAGAGGGAGAGCGGTTGCATTTATCGTTTATTTAGTTTGATTAATGTTCACAGCAATCACAGCAGAAGCGTAGCGGATTGCAGGCGCTGCATATAGCATGATAATACAAAGAAAGGCAGGAAACAAAGAAAGAAAGGAAAGAAGAAACAAAGAAGAAATGAGAGAACTCATCAGTTCGCAAGTTTCGCCACGATGACTTTGTAGTGATAGGATATTTTGCCGAGTTCAACACTGCGGTGGATGCAGAACGTTTGTGGTGCGTCTCAACAAAAAAATTATCAACATCACAATATAGGATATGATGAAAAATGCATTAAAACCTTAGATGAATTGAATAATGTAGATACGTTACTGAGACAACGCCCCTGGTTGCACTAAACCAAGTCAACGAGACATACCTTCGAAACACGTTTCATATAGCTATCTCTCCCGCACACACATATTCATTGAATGGCTATCCTTTTCATACGCGGATGAACATTTAGTGGTGCAACATTAGTGGTGCTGCATTTTTCGTAAGATTTGTATGAATATGAGGTGTCTTGTATTTTATGTCTATGATTAAAACATGTTTTCTGCAAGGAAATGAAACCCGCAACGATCCTGACTTAAATACTAAGACGGATGTATTTTATTTTCACTATCTACTTTCTTTGATTTAATAATCAATTACAAAAACAGTGTCCTAAATCGACCGCCATCTTATTTTTTCTTTTCAACATTTTCAACCCTACTTACTAGCGGTGAAATTCACGTAAAACATTGCCCAATATATGGTCTCATCGAAATTTTAAGCTATACAAATATATATTTACAAAAATCTACCTCATAATGCACACCAGTTAAAATAAAATAAATTATATTAGGTTTTTTTTTTATTTATACTTTCGTAGAAAGCAATCAATTTGTGGTTTGGCAGATTTAATGAAAATGATATAATTACTTTCTATAAGACCACTGATTTTATTTTTATTTTTATGACCGACCGATTTTGTTGTTTTCTCACTGTTCTTTTATTTTATATTATATTGTGTTCTCCCTCTGTATGTATATACGTATAATTGCACACTTTTTATTTTTTGCTTAGTTTAATTTATACCCTGATAATGCTTAGGCTAAGCGAAAATGGTCGGTAATAAAAAAAAACTTTGGTCAGATACAAAGTTATTTTTTAATTTTCATTAAATATTAAGATGTTCACTATGAGATATTTGGTGTACATTGATTTTAAAATATGTCATAGAAATGATAGAAAAATATATTGATGGTAGGGTGGCAGAGTTGTATTTCATATATTTTGACGATTTAAAGGTCAAATCATAGGACAACACTTTTGCCATCAATTAAATTAACCAAATAAATTAACTTTTAACATCAATTAACTAAACCAATAAATTAACTTTTACCATCAATTTAATTCACTTTTAACATCAATTAACTTAACCAATTAAATTAACTTTTAACATCAATTAACTTAACCAATTAAAAAATAACTTAACCAATTAAAAATTAACTTAACCAATTGAATTTAATCATTTGATAAAACAAATTTATAACTTTATTCCACTTTTATTATTTAAATAAAAGTGGAATAAAGTTATAAATTTATTTTATTAAATCATTAAAATGAAAGTCCACCACGAATTAACAGTTTCAAAATTAGAAATAATTGAATTTACTTTTAACATCAATTAACTTAACCAATGAAATTTACTTTTAACATCAATTAACTTAACCAATTAAATTAACTTTTAACATCAATTAACTTAACCAATTAAAAATTTACTTTTAACATCAACAAAAATGAACATTAATTTCGCCGTTAGTGAGAAGATCCTATCTTCTACTAGTATTTCACCCTTGTGATATTCAGGCAGCGTTTCCTCCCTCGTCGCGCCCCAAAAGTGCAATCTTCTGTTCCTCCATTCCGAGAGGGTTGCAGATTACAGGGGAGGGGGGCGGGGTGTTTTCGCCGAAATGAATTTGCAGACGTGAGACATCAAGTTGGATAAATGGCATGTTTTGGTTGTAGGGACACGGAAGGACTACTTGCCAAAACTATTTGTGAAAATGACATAATATTGTTTGCGGTAAGGATATCGCAGTGAATGATGAATCGAACACAGTACTCAGATTTATGTCTTTGCTTCCTGACTGTACAAATTTGTATTCGTCTATAAAACCTTAATATATCTTCTGTACCAAAAAAATTATGTGACATATTCCTGTAAGTACATTATTGGATATTATTTTGTACGTGGGCCAGTTTTAACGCTTATTTATAAAAAGCATTACCGGGGGAACCAATTTTACATCGAGCTGTCCCATGGTTAGTCGAGTTATTTTAGTACCTGTTTCAAAACATAATTATTTTAATAATGGATTCAGGTATACGAGTGTGTTTTTGTATATTATTATTTCAATGAATATCTGTCGAAATTGTGGGGTATTAAAAAAACAATTATACACATATTATAAAATATGTTTTTTACTTATTGCCTGATGGTACAAATATGTACTGGGTGAAGTTTTCCTAAAAGGAGTTTTCTTAAAAATTAAAAGAAAATTGGAATGCTTTCCAAGTTATAAATTACAGATAATTCTCAAAATAATTTATGAAAGTCAGCATAATCTGTATTCAGGGAAGGGTTAAAAACTTGTTATTTGACTTAAAAAAAGAAATTTTTACTTGAATTTTATAAAATTTTCATTATTGATAGATACAAAAAAAAGTTCCGAAAATCAAAATCCCACTAATTAATACACTCGTTGTCTCTTTCTCGCTAATAACAATTAGAAGGTGTAAAAAAGACAAAAAGCTGTTCAATGACATTTGGCAAGGGTATCACTGTCGGAAGTGTATGCATATGTACCAATACACACAATTTTAACTTTGTGTTTGAAGTCAACTCTAATTGCGCGACCTATAATTGAACTCTCGATCAAATGATTCGTGTGGCCGAGCGGTAAAGATCCTGGGGTCGCGGGTTCAAAATTCAAGGTGCGTAAGTAAACTTTGTTTGATTCGTATGTTTTCTTTCACATATAATTTAAAACTTTCTTGTGTGAAAGATACTTTCAATAACACCCTGGTGAAAGACCACCATTCAGAAACGAAACGTTGATCGGAATGTGTCTAGCCGTGTTTAGTGACCAGATCTGAATATCCAGGTACTTACTTACCAACCGTATTCTTCCCCATCTCCCCCTCCTCACTCCCTTCAGCCTCACAGCATACCCTAATGCTATATATAGTTCCAAAGCCCGTCAGGGTAGTAGGAAGTCTTGTGCGGTATTCTCATGAAAAAATATCGATGCAGTAGATCAGATCGAGTGACTTACTCATTATTCACCGATGTTCTAGTCCCTATATGTTGGATATTGGCTATCATCAAGGCAATCTTTACCCTGCAGGCTGCAGCCCAGAACAATTCAGCCTTTCCTCTACCTCGTCTTCCACCAATCTTCCCCAAAATTAAAGAATTATTAAGAAAATTAAATGAATATTTTAAAGCTCCATAGTTTCTAATGCAAATTATTTCACAATCCGAAAACAATTGTGTCAAGACAGACATTTCAAAAACAAACATTTTTGTAAATTTCATGACGCCAGAACTCACTGTTTATTCTTTATACCTAAGATTCTCTCCAAGTTAAAAAAAATGATTGCATCAAAATAAAGAAAAGTAGCTATTCTTAAATAAAAAAGAAACCTACCCATTTCTTTGTACAAAAGGGGTAATAACCCTTCACAGCATAAAAGGGCGGTAGACGGTAGGGAGGCGGACTTCAAAAATAGGACGGAACCTATGCACATAGTGTTACTCACATAGTTGTATATTTATCAGTCTATGCTCTATGCACACAGAACCAGCAATTTCTCATGCACAAAGTAAAATATGGACTTCCTTGAGGGGACGGATGTTTAGTAAAATAGAGTTGCCAGTTGGCCATAAAGAAATGTATGTATGAAAACATTTTTATAAAATTGAAGACATATTTTTATGAGTGTGTATTTAAAATTCAGTTGTTAATGTAATACCGCATAAGAGTTTACCATCCGAAGCTAATGAAGTTATGGCATTCCCTACTTTTGGGAAGTTGAAGAAAGTGGCAGAGGGAAATGAGAAAGATAAGTTTGCGTAGTTTCCGGATATTTAGATCTGGTCACTAAAAATAGATAAAACTATTTCAAGCAAATACTTGAAAAACTTATTTTTACCTATGCTTTACTACCCAGCTACGCCTGAGTTCCAATACGTCGATGTATTTTTTCTTATTTAGCTATTTAAAAAAAAATACATATAAAAAATATGAACATGTTTTTTGTCATACTACAAATGCTTTTGCGAGCAGAAAATAGAAGCAAATGTTAACCTAGTGATTCGAGACAAAAGAATCTGTGCAAATTTAATGACGCCAGAACTCACCTTTCTAGAGATTTTCTGATTTAAAGCTAACCCTTTACCGCATAATTTTTTAATCCTTCCAGAAAAAATATAATTGTTTGGAAATGTATTTAGAATCATGTAAAAAAAAAAATGTTTTTAAAGAATTGCAAAATATTTATTATAAATGTTTGGTTTCATATTTGGCACTACATGTAATATGGCAAATAAATACAATATTCCCAAATTTGTCACACTATGCATTAAAGGTATACAAACCACACCAAGGAGTAGAAAAAAATCTTAATAATTATTATTACTTCTAAAATAATTCACACACTGAACAATCACAACCACGCTCATTCACAAAATGGCCGAAATGACAACTTACTGACGCGACTGTAGTTACTAAAAAGCTCGTAACTGGCAGCACTGTACGATTTATGATAATGCAGAGCTCACAGTAAGGATTTAGCTGAAAATAAAATACATATATGGCCCACATAGTCCTTTATGATGATAACATTCTTACGTTCCAAATTTGGAACAGTATGCGGTAAAGGGTTAAGATTTAATTTTAACTGGTATTCTACAAAACAGAGTGAGTAATTTTAAAAGCAGAATAACGTAATCACGATATGACGTAAGCATTAATTTATAAGATCCCTTCATTCGATAAATGATCTTCACATAAACTAACTGTATGCCAATTAATCTAACCGCTATCTCGTCAAGAATATTGAGACTTAACGATGGCTCATCAACTTTATTATCATACCGTTTATTTTATTGCATCGTTAAATGCATCAGGGCCGAAACTAGGGCAAGGCCACTGAAGCAAGAGCACCGGGCGCCAATCTCGAAAGGGCGTCAAAACGGTCCAGCAAAAAAAAGACAAGAAAAAAAAGATGTACTAACACATCATTATTATTTTTATAGAAAAATTCAGATCAGATAATGTTCTTAAAAATAATTCTTGATAACATGTAAGTACCCAAAAATATTATTTTTTTATAAATTTGCGAGTTTGAAAAGAATAAAAAATAACATCTCCCTATGGCGTATGCCATTGTTAAAAGTTAGTTAAAACCTTGTCGCGAATGACGTTTAATTATTGTCATACGAGAACACTCATCAATCACGCGCCACGATTTACACCCGAAAATATAACCCCCTTTAAAATAAGGGGAAAGAATGAAGCTCATGGATATTTTTCAGATTTCCGTAAGCTTTCCATTTTATTTTCATGCGAGACCGCACAATTTTTTCGAGTCAGTGTAGTTGTGGTATTGCCATTTGTGGAATACTGGAAGTGGGGGGAGCAGGGAAGAAGAAGAAAGTTAAAAATACTCTGGCTTTTTTGGTTTGATTTATATTATGAAGTGTACAACTTTGCTTCCGCCGTTTTTTACTAAATTCGAGGCTTTATTGTAAAAAACTGGTTATACATTTATGATTCAAAGTATTTTCCATCGCTGGCCACTACTTTCTCCCATCTTTCGGGCAGTGTAAGAATACTGCGATAAAAAAAACTACTCATCTTTTGAAGCGATCCACGAATTGATCCATTTTTTTTTACTTCTTCATAAGACCGGAAGTGCTGGCCAGCCAGGTCGTGTGCCATTGATCGAAGCAAGTTTAGTCGGAGGGAGCAACGTCTGAAGAATACGGCGGGTTGGGTTAGATTTCATATTTTAACGTTTCCGTAAGTATGTCTTGACCACTTTCTAAACATGGGGTCGAGCATTGTCGTGCTGAAAAATCACTTGTATTGCGGCCGTTTGTCTTTCAATGCTCGGCTCAAACGCGTTAATTGCATTCGATAAAAATCGCTTGTGATTTTTTCAGTCGGTTTTAACAGCTCATAATTAACTACGCCGAGCTGGTACCACCAAATACAGCGCATAAAATTCATAAAAATAGACGTTTATTTCTGGAATGCCTTATACTTTGCTTCTGATTCAGCAGCTTGACCAATTATATGCCGCGACAGATAACTCAGGCCCGAACCACACGGGTTTTTTCCGCCGGGGCTTCGCAGTTACAGCGCGGGATACTATACTCACACTTAGGTGTATGGGCAAGTGTTAGAAAGGATAATATCAACAAGATGACTAACCCTCTGCCTACTATTATACATTGTGCGTTCTGTAATACTTGGCCAGTAATTCATACCACGACGACCCATAGTAAAGCCGATTAGAGAGGGCTTAGCTTCACACCAGCCGGCCGTAGTCTGGTGGACGCCCGCATTTCACAGAGTTGGCGTCAGTATAATACCTGCGTCGGAGATTAAAGCTGCTCATGGATGTGTAAATCCGATACGTTTGATGTAAATTATTACCCGTGAGAGATCAGTCAAAAACCTTTATTCACCGAAAGTTTAGAAATAAATTTGGTAATTAATTCATATTTAAGTATGAAACCACTGTAAGATTCTTTGTAGTTTGTAAAGAATGTGATGGGCTGGCCACGTGGAAAGAATGCCAAATGACAGAACACTGAAGATCATGACCGAGGGGGAGCAACCCAGAGGCAGATCGAAGAAGAGGTGGACTGACTGCGTGAAAGAAGATTGGTGCAGATGGAAAGACTCGAAGACTCGACACGAGTGCTCAGCGACCAGAGCTGGTGGAAAATCTTTGTGAAGGTGGCCAAATCACATCAACTCTAGGATGTTTACAGGAAGTTAATGATCATTAAACAACCAACCAATTCGAACAAGTTGTTGGAAGAACCGCCAGTAAGAAGATTTTTTATAAGGATAGAATATCGTCTACAAAAAGAGGCTTTTCTATATTAAGCCTGAAGGAAAAGTAGTGTTGGAAGGCCTAAATTTAGGTGGTTGAACGATATGGAGGCCAACACTGCATCATTGTAGTAGATACTATCAATACCGTATTATTCTACAACAATAATTTCCAAACTAACTACCACATGCATGCACCCATTCCTCGCCTACATATTCTCGTAAACGAATACAGCGCAAAATTTGACATATTTCACATAAATTTGCCAAAATTAAAAAAAAAAACACTAAATTGATATATTTATTTGTCATTAATAGCGTGGGAACTATTGTTTAATTTTTGTTTGCAAACCATATTTCAAAACGTTTCACTTTTTACCATCTGTATTTATTTTGGGTATTTCTTTTTTTAATTATTCTCCATATGTTTTTCATGCACTTAATTTATGTTAATTTAATTTGTAAAAGCCCACCAAGGCGATAATAATTAAAATAAAAAAATATATCGCCCCGTGAAAGACCACCATTAAGAATCTAAGTGTTGCTTAAAATGGCTTCAGACCTATTTGGTGACCATATCTGAATATCCAAGTACTTTCCTGTCTTCCACTGCCCCATCTCCCTGTTCTCCCCATTCATTTAAGCCTTGAAAATTTCCAATTGGAGATGTCATAGTTCCACCAGCTCCAGACACTTTGGACTCTCAGAGAATTTTATGTATGGGTTCATAACCGTCTCCGAACTTTTATATATGTCGTGACTTTCATTTTCCCTTTTGTCGCATTAGTAATTTAATTCGGATTTAATAGACCCAAAGACTTCACATCGTGCATCGATTAGCGCCTATAAATAGAAGGTCTCGAGATAGGTCGAGGGTTCCATATTTATAAACAAAATTACGTGAACTGTGAACTATATGTACTCGTATGCTCATGCGTCGTGTACGCAGTACGCTATACGCTGTACGCCATACGCCTGTGCTCTTTTGGTCAGACGAAGTGAATATTTTATTCTGGGAACGGTTTATTTTAAACTACCAACCATAATGGCTAACAGTTTAGACGTGGAGAACGAGCGCTGTTGGAAAATAAGAAAAATGGCACATTTCGGGAGATTACAACTACGTTTCCTAACTAATATAATCAAAACGAAGGAGAACGTTTCGGGCATTATAAAAGCACCGCAATAATTATTTTCTTAAAGATCTCTCGAGCAAACGAACTTAACCTTTTAAGGAATTACACGCATTCGTCCGATTATTGATTGAAATATCGTAATCGTACTTGTACGAATATTAATTATCGTAGTTATATTCGTGTGCTTATTGAAAGTAAAAACATAATCGTACTTGTACGAATATTGATTATCATAGTTATATTCTTGTGCGTATTGAAAAAAACGTAATCGTACTCGCACGATTATCGATTGCGCAATCGCACGAGCATCTACTCGAATGCTTCTTGATCGAATCAACTTAGGCTGAGGTTTTTCAAACTTTCGACCCATTTGACATCGTCACAATTCGACGATTAGCGCCGATTTGCGTTTTTGACATTTGGACGGTCCCCGTTAAACGCTGATTGTCGGTGAATTTTAACTTTTGAACAAGGTGTAATCAGCTGAAAAGCATAACGGTCGTGTCAGCTGATCAAAATTTATTCAAAAGCGGAAACTGACCGAGAAATATTCTATCATAGATCTAAAGTTAATCGTTGAAAAAATCTTATAATAATCATAAAATTACGATATTTTTTATAGCGCCGTTTTTGTGAAAAATCACCTCAAGGGCGCTGATATCTTACATAAATACATTTTACTACCGATATCCACTTTTCAATGTCTATTGTAAGGAACTGAATAAAGAAACATTAAAAAATGAGGCTATCTTAAAATAATGCAGCGTCGATTTAAGCGTAAATATATAGTAAGTAATATAACTAATTAAAGATGGTCGATATTCCTGTTCCGGTTAAAAGGAACCGGTTCCAAGCCGGTCACTGGAACCGTCGATATTATTTATCCGAGGAACCGGTTCCTTTTTTTGGCAAATAAAAATCGATATCATTGTCCAAGGAACCGGTTTTTTATGGTTGTATTTGCTAGTACTTTATTTGGGGAGGAACTTTCGTCGATTTGCTGGTAATTTTGATTTTAAATCTCTACCGACCGAGAGGAACTTTTGTCGATTTGCTAGTACTTTTCGAATTGAATATAAAAATCTCCTTCGTGGAACTTTTCTGGAAACAGGAACCGATTTCAAAAAGTTCTGGATAAATAACCGGTTCCTCGCCGGTCACCGGTAACTGGAACCGCAGGTACACCTGATTCTGATATCGACCATATCCATAACTAATAAGTTTTTTTAAAGATGTTATATTTAATATATTAATAATCACTTAATCACTTTCTCGATCCGGTTTAAATAAAACTGTACTATAGACCAGGAAGATCTATGTTTCTGGCTTAATTTGTCGATGGTTTGACGAGGGTTGGAATCAACCAGATATTTTAATTTGTCTTCATCAAAATCTGACCATCGTCCACTTCGAAGAAGGTCCTCCAGGTTCCGATTACCCAATTTGAACTTTAGAAGTCAGAATTGAAACTGCTGACTTCTCCATAAATGTTTTGAATGGCTTCCGTGGCTATTGTCGCATTTAATCCCTCGTCGAAGAAAAGTAGCATGCAGCGCCGCAAGATACTCTAAGTATCGCCCTGGTGAAAGACCACCATTCAGAATTGAAACGTTGCTTGAAATGGCTTTAGCCGTGTTTGGTGACCAGATCTGAATAGCCAGGTACTTCCCAACCTTCCTCTTCCTAATCTCCTTCCCCTCCCTAGTACCTTCAGCCTCACAACATACCCTATTTGGGGATGCCATAAACGGTTGAGAGCAGTTGAGACTCTTGTGCGGTATTCATATGAAAAAAAAAATTAAAATGTTCGTCGTCAATTTGAGCTTCTTTTTATTAAAGAAAAAAAATATATATCTCACAAAGATGTTTTATCTTTCGCGTATGGACACAGACTAACTCAAACCAGACCATCTAAAAATAATGGTTTAATTCCTGGTACCCCCTAATAATTGTGATATTACTTTTGCCTTCCTGGCGTCGAATCCCGACCTCCTAAACCAATCATTCCCAAAGTGGGTCGATTCCGACCTGCAAGGGGTCCACGTCAATGAAAAAAAAAATGGGGGTGCATGAGACGTAAATGGGGGTCCACGGGAGTGGATTCCATTTAGGCAGGCCGTCACCAAAATGTTGGCTTCCCGCAAATGTAATAATCCACCTCACAGATAGTACCTATGTAGGTACTTACGTAATACTATCTTATAATGGACTTTAATTCCCTAATTACATTAATAATAATAATTTTTGTGGAAGATATTTTGCCGATTTGCTAGTACATTCGATTTCAAATCTCTACCGACTAGTGCTTTTTTTTCGGAGGGTAAATTTTGTTGATTTGCTAGCACTTTCTGGGGGAGGATTTTTTGTCGATTTGCTAGTACTTTTCGATTTCAAATCTCTACCGACTAGTGCTTTTTTTCGGAGAGGAATTTTTGTTGATTTGCTGGCACTTTTCAATTTGGGATCTCTGCCGACTAGTACTATTTTTTGACGAGTTCGACTACAATTGAAGTGTTCACCGCGAAGGGTTCATTTCAAAGAACTAGCAGTTCCTGAAGCGTTCACAAAACTTTGAAGTTTTTCCCGACGGTAAAAAAAATCAATACTAGGAAAGCAGGGGGTCTATACAAAACAGAAAAAATCGACAAGTGGTCTACGGGACAAAAAAGTTTGGGAACCTCTGTACTAAACCAAGCATATGCCCATATCATGGTGGTCTGCATTCTGTATAAAAGTATATAAACATAGCACTTCTCGATAACAAGACTTGGAGGACGTGCTCTCGGGATGGGGGAAGATTGGAGGTTTAAAAAAGGGCAATGAATAAAGAAAAATAACTAGAGGATAAGTAGACTTACCTCCTATTGTCAGTGAAGTCATCGTCGTCGTATCCGTTCTTGCTGGGCAGCCCCGCCCCGTGTAAGGAGAGGGGACCGAACCCGGCCGAGTTGCGGTTGAGCGCGTCGTCCAGGCGCGCCGGGTCCAGGTGGTAGTTGGGGTTCTCGTACGACAGCAGCCCGTTTTCTGCAAGGGGAGCAATAACTACAATCAACGACTGTTTTCAAACATACGTACATATATCGACTGTGACAGATTTAGGTGAACGGCGCTATTCAACAGTTTTAGAAAGGAAATGGACGGGGAAAGAAAGGGACGCTTGGATGGTTTGGGCATGTAGAGCGAATGAACGAAGAAATGAGTGTGAAAAGAATATATGATGCGAATGTGAATGGAAGAAGAAGTCGAGGACGCCCGGGAAAGACGTGGCGCGATCGAGTAAATCAAATACTTGAATCGGGTAATGTGAAGACTCAGAATAACAGAAGAGTATGTATGAGACGATGTATAAATGTGAATGAAGCAAGGAGTGTGTGCCAAGACAGAGTTATATGGCGGTCCGTCCTCTCTGCCTACCCCTGCGGCGAAACGGCGTGATGGTTAGTTAGTTTTAGCCGTGTTTGGTGACCAGATATGAATAGCCAGGTACTTCTCAACTTTTCGCTTCCGTATGAATTGCGTATAACATGAATAAGGTATTTAGTAGAACCTTTTTACAATTGTTTCATACATAAATTGCCGCATAGATGGAGTTACATTATTTGACGTTTGAAATAAACAATGACGGAACTTGACATAAATATAAACAACAGGAAACCGTCATAATGTACACATTTGATTGCATAACACGATAAATACCTTTAAGTGCAATAAATTACATTTTTATAAATTATTGAAACAATATTAACAATATTCTAAGTACATGAAAATAGAAAAGACATTAGGTTGTGACCGAGACTCGAACTCGGAAACTCTACTCTACCCCGGAGCAGCGCATTAACCAACGTTTCCATCTAAACCAATTGATTTTCCGTCATTTTTAACAATCTCGCACTTCTTGAAGACTGTTAACATAATTTATTTATTTTTGTATTAAGGGACAAAAATTACAAAAAATACACAGCACGAAATGTGAAAAAAATAGAATCATAGAAAGAACAGCGCATTCATAATATTATAATGAAGCAATTACGAAAATAGGACAAAAATATACATTTGAGAGAACATTCAAGTCAAAGCATGAAAAAGGTTTTGGTAGAGTCGTAAAGAATGACAAAAATCATTTAGACTGGTACCAAAAATTTCAAGACCATGACTTGAGTTAACAAGTCTCGACGTTCTGGACAGTGGAGAATGATACCAATAATTAGTAGAGTGATGATTGAGGAACAGCAGTTTATTGTGTATAAGTCTACGGCAAGAAATAAAATAAAATAATATAATTTAATATTCTTATTTCAATTTTATTTTATGTGATATTTGTACATAATTATGGAGCTTTACCTTGTCTTTGGCGTATAATATGTTTCAACATATTAAAACAAACGAACAATTCACTATCACGTAAAGAAGACACCATGAGCGACGTTGTGAATCTATCAGAACTGCCGTAGCTATTAGCTTTAAAATAGTGTCCATCGCACAAACTGATACATTGCCTCATCACACCTACAGCTGTAGCAATTAGTTAAGCGTATTCCCACACCGTTCAAGGTGCACTATTTAGACAAATGATTAATCCAGGTATCTGGGCAACATCCGCATCATTGACTATCGCCTGACCAGTGGCGGAATTTCTAATTTACTGCCCCGGGGCAAGCATTCTCTTATTCTGACCATCTCTTTTCTTTATTGGTCTTTTTCATGTGAAGACATAAGTCCTGACTGCTCTCAACCGTCTGAAGTCAGCGGGACTATGGAATCCCAAATGGGTTATGTTGTAAGACTGAGGAAGTAAAGAGGGGAAGAGGAAGGTTAAAAAGTAGTTGGATTTAATAAAAAAATAGTCCCAACTGCTCCAATCCGTCTTGAGCCAGTGGGACGCTGACATCCCAGCTTGGGGTGTTTTAATAATAATAGTAAATTGATAACTTTTATAGCGCCGTTTTCGTGGAAAAATCACCCCACCCCACCAATAGTTTTGTGAGGCTGAACGTAGTAAGGGGAAGGAGATGGGGAAGAGGAAGATTTAAAAATACCCGGCTATTCAGAACTGGTCGCTAAACACGGCTAAAGCTATTTCTAGCAAAATAACATGTTTTGGTCGAAGGCGTTATTCCACAATTTTTTGCAAGGAAATTTAGGTCTTAGTGATAACATAACGGTCAGGCTGATATGCTGGACACGTTATCCTAATTTGCGACGGTGTAAAATGTGGCAGTGGTTCAAAACATTAGGCCTAAGTTTGCTAGTAAAAAATGTGGAATTACGCTTTTGACCAAAACTCAGTCAATATATATATATATATATATATATATATATATATATATATATATATATATATATATATATATATACTCGTATATACATGGCCTGTTCAAAAGAAAAGGTGAATTTTGAATTTTCGCGGGCTTTGATCAAAAGTAAAAAATCGAAGAACACTCAAAAACGTGACCAACCTTTCCAGTTGTCAAAAACAAACCACTAATCCAAAATGGCTGATAATGCTAACATATGATAAACATATGTGTACCAACATAACAAAAAAAAACGATAATCAGATGTACACACATATATGTATATATTTATTTATTTATTTTTATACGCCCTCATGGGCTTTTACATATCATAGGTATAAAATAAAATAATAGTGACATAAAAAATAACAATGACATAAAAAATATTAACGTATATAAACTAGCATGTTATTTGGTACAAATTCCAGAAGCCATAGCATAGTTCCGCCACTGCTTCTGACATCACTGTACTAAAAAAAACGCTGTGTACTGACATGGCATGATTTTGTTGTTTTAGTTAAAATTGATAGCAAGTAACGTATTAAAAAATGTGCCGATACAGAATAAAGGTCGATGAGGTAATTACAAACAAAATATCTATAGTAATTAGCATTTAATCGTACTTAAATTAACAGCAGGAGGGATTCAATTTATTTTTACGCTTGGACAGCGACATAGCGGCCGATTAACAGGTAAGCATATTAAACGGATACTGCCATTTACTGGCAAATACAAATTATTATTGTGATTACTGTTACGACTAGTTAGTAGCCAAGTGGATAAATGCGTTGGGTTCACACCGAGACTACGCGGGTTAATTATTTGCTAGCTAAGTCCTTCATCAGTGTACAAGCAATATTTTCCGCTTATAATGTTAGCAGTAGAAAGAATTCCAATATTGTCAGGTTTTTCGTTACCTGGTAATGTTTGTCTTTTTTTCAAATACATAAGTAGACTATTTATTTATGGATGCGACAAGTAATGTCAATTTTTACACTTTTGTGAATTATAAAATATTTAAATGCAGTTATCGCGTTCAATGCAGTTCTTGAAAGTGGCTTAATATCTACAAACATTTTTTTTTTCTTAAGAAGGTAGACAAACATTCCCGGGTTATGAATAACCTGAAAATATTTGGAAAACTCCTACTGCCATCATAAGCGGAAGATGTTGCCTGTGCAATGATGGAGGACTTAGCCATCAGAGGAATTGAACGCACGACGCCCGGGTGGGAATCCGACGCGTTTGTCCACTCAGCTACTGATCGGTAGCAAATAAATTTGGTATAAACATAAAAGTGATGGTATACGTTGTATACAATAAATCTCATGCCATAATTTAAGGATCAGCACTCAAGAATGACGCTATACGGTACTTTCTAGCATTCTAATATAAGCAGTAATACTACAAATGATTCATCTGAAAATTTTCTATGGATAGTTAGAAAAATGACTGAAGTTTCCGGTGAATACATTTTAAAAACTGTAAACCATTAAATTCTATTAAAAACATACTGATACATCAGTAAAAGGTGCAGTTTTAAATCCAGCAAAGGCATTTTTAAACGTTTTACCTAAAATTCCAGTATACATTTCATAAAGAATTGTATTCAGTGGAAACCTTAGACATTTTCTCAACTACCCGTTTAGAATTGACAGATAAAGAAGTTGTAGTTTTTCTTGTACTAGAAAACCAAAAAGTGTGAATTTTTGGGTGCTGACTCTTTAAACTTTCATCTTTCTACCGAGAATTAGAAATAAATCAAGGAATAGTACAAACATTAAAAAAATAAGGAAAAACCGTAAAAAGTACACAATTGAGGTGAACTATGACAAAACTGCGCTATATAAATTCATTTTAACAAATTTATAAATTTTCATCGAATGGTCAAAAATGTGAAACTCCACTAAACATCAACATGTAAAAACTCAAAAATCTTGATCACAATGTATAAGATTATCAAACTAACGCGTGACTGGTACGAGTACAGTTCCGTTATTCTCGGCTGCAGGTTAAAGATTACCCTGACGATAGCCAACCTCCGACAGGAAAATAAAGGCATCTTTCTGTCGGCAACCTTATCTGGATATTAACGGTTCTAAACGCAGAGAAATATTATTTTTTCTCACTCTAACGTTCACTAATGACTAATGATGTGATGAACTAGTCATAATATGACTGTTGCCTTTTGACCTTCATCTGTGCTGACATTTGCCATGACACAGTCTGAACATATTACGAATCCTACCGCAAGGGCTGTAAATTAGGCCCATTATCTTTACGGCCCTCTACAATATCCACGAATTCTTCGATTCTGTCGTAGCTCTAAGCGAATCGTTAAAAAATCTTATCTTACATAACGACCCCTTGGAATAACAAGGTTCCATCTGACACGGAAATGTTATGCGATAATGAACTCTAAAATAGGTTTCTTTAGAGCCCATTATCGCACGACATTACTGTGTCAGATGGAACATAGCTACTCTCAGGGGTCGATATGCATGATATGTAGGAGTTTCACGGTGTCGTGACTCAGTACTAAGCTGTAGCGATGTAACCGCTCGGTGCGAACTACTTCATTTTGCGGCAGTTCACACACTACTACAAAGAACTACTTCATTCTAGGACAGTTCAAACTTCACACATTTCTCACTGTGCGAAAGGAACCGGTTCCAGTTTTTTTCATTCTCAGAATATCGCTAGCTGTTTATATATTTATCGCTAGTGTGTTTTTTTAATAATATTTAGGCGGGGAGAACGAGCCATCATATATCCACCGATAACACTTGTCTCGTTTATTTTAACATTTTTTATTAATGATTACCGCATTCAGTCTTAAGGAAAAAATACAAGGAAAAAATCGAGAATTGTTACCATCTCCTCCCCCACTTCCTTCAGTCTAACAACATACTCAAATTGGGGGTGACATAGTCCCACTGGCTCCGTACACATGAGAGCAGTTGGGACTCTTGCTATCAACATAAACAGTACCCACACACTCACTTAAAGAAGGACGTTAACGCTAAATTAATCAATCCCACTGAGATTACGCAAGTACTGTGGCGAGAAGGGGTAATTACATTGTTATGATGATTTAATGATGATGAGAATAATGTATTACCCAACGATGGTCACATAGTATTTTTATAATCCAATAATTGATGTTTAATGAAATTAAAACACTTTAATATTTAATATTTTCGCTGCGACGGTGATTGAACACTGAAAGTCAAAGCGAAAAAAATCAGGTTGCGGAGACTGTCATAATTATTTCAATAGTCTGTTGAATAATTCGATATTTATTGTCTACGAAAACAAGTGATAAAAAATGTCTGCCTAGCAAACTAGTTTGATAATGCCTTCAGAAAGCGAAATAGCTGACACGCGTAAAATAACAATTTGGCAAAAAAATGGAACATTAATAGAGGACTGAACGCTGTTGTGCAAATAAATAAAAATGTCCAAAGCGAAGCAAGCAGTCCACAATGGAGTGCTTATACCAACCCTGATGGCAGTGAGGGATGTAACTGGCAGAAGAAATCATGTATAACCGTGTTAAAAATGTGGATATACGGAAAGAATGCAAGGCTGATGTAAGCGCATCGAATAGAATCAAGATAGGGACGCTTAGATGGTTTGGGCATGTAGAGCGAATGGACGAAGAAAGGAGTGTGCAGATAATATATGACGCGAAAGTGAATGGAAGAAAAAGTCGGGGACGCCCGAGGAAAACATGGGACCATTAGGTGAATCAAATATTTAATTCGGGCTATGTGAAGAGTCAGAATAATAGAAGAGTATGTATGCGACGATGAATGCATGTGAATACAATAATACATTTGAGGCTTGTAGAAACAAACACGGCAAAGTCCACCAATAATGGAAAATGAGTTAAATATGAGGTTTGAAAGAGTAAAAAAAATGCTTCATGATGCAATGTTGCTTTCCTAACAAACACGGCTCTAAACCATTTATTTTTACGGATTAAAATTGAGTTCCATAACAAACTCGGCAAAGTCCACTTCTTTCCAAATCAAAGACGGCAGTTTTCAAACGGACCAATAGGAGCGTTGTAAATAGCTGTTTTCAAGATGGCGGCTCTTTATGTTTCATACAACATTACAACCGAATTGTCTCCTCAGCTGCTTAATTTCTACGTGTTTTTTACTATATTTTCGTAATTTTATTTTTTTTAAGGTATAGTTTATAAAAATGGAATGTGCCCCCAACAAAGTAGTACAAGAATCGGCGAGGAAACGCATAAAACAGCCCCAAAATTGGAAGGTGAACATTGCTATAAAACAGAGGTTATTACCACATTGTTTTTGTAAAAGTTGAGATATTGACAATTTCGCAAATTACCGAAAATGTCCGCTGACGTGCATAATGAACTTTTGTTTCTTGTTATTTTTTATGGACATAATTTTTTTACCTACTAAACAGCATAGTGGTAAAATAAATGAGTTTTTACTTATGATTTAGAGTTTTATTGAATAATATGATTACTTTATTAGTAGTTATTGTTATGTCATTAATATTGTAGAAATCATTGCTGTATGAAAAACAAAAATGTATCAATGATAATTCCAAGCAACATAGAACCCGAAAAAATGTTTTGAAATCGTTAAAAGTAAGAGATGTCAACTATCTTTTGACCAAGCATTTCGGTGAACTGGAAAACTAAAGAACTGGAGAAATCTTCCTGCTCTTAAATATTATTCCGCATTCATATCTTATTAAACCTTTAAAACAAATTAATATAAAAAAATACCAAAATATTAGTTATTATTCTTTTCTGATTTTTTTTCCCGATTTTTTTAGTTTTTTTTTTTAAATTATTAATTAGGTCATCATAACTTACAAACTTTTTCAAAATATTTTGTAAGATATTATTGTTTTGTATTTCTATCAAAATAAATACTTTTTTAAATGTAAAACTATTTTGTTACCGACTTTGACTGCAACCTTGTGAACAAACGTGTCCATTTCAAAACTGGCAAAGTCCAGTTGTGTTGAAAACAAAAGCGGCAGTTGTCAAATGTGAATAACAAACACGGCAAAGTCCACCAATAATTTGAGTATATTTTTTGTTTTGCGCCAGTTAAACTAATGTATCAAGAAGAAAATTAATGTTTTTAGTAAGTACTATTTGACGAATTTATTTTAGTGACAGTATCACAAGTAATTTTCAAATTAAACGTTTTTTGTTCTTCCTCGAAAACTGTAGTCAATGGACTTAGCCGTGTTTGTTTCTACAGGCCTCATTTTTAAACAATAAATATAAATCTTCTTATTTAAAAAAAAAAAATAAAGCTCCCCCCATGTTTTACAAAATATAAATAAATAAAATAAACAATTATTATATTTTTGCACGATTAAGAAAATTATGTTCTTTAGAATTTTCCCCGAATCTGTTTTTATGTTATCTTCATTCATATTAATTTATATAAAACACAATCAATCGAAATAATTTCGCGATAGAAATGCTCTCCAAATCTAGAATAAAAACATCAACGGAAAATGTGAAGGCATTTACTCTCACCTGCTTTTCACAGACAATATTAACGTCACCTTTAACTTACTGTGTTACCACAACAGCAATATAAAGAAGCACAAAAAATATTCCCAAGAGAAGGAGTTTAGTGCACGGTTCAAACACATCACGTTCTCGCACCTGTTAGCCACTTGAATTTAATAACGAGAAGGTGGAAGGTGGAAGAAGTCCGGCCCGCTTGCGGTAATTCGCCCCAAGGTGACTCATTGCCTGTCTGCACCTCGGATAGAGAAAATTCTGAAACGTCTGGCCTTTTAAAGGCACGTATTTATATATATTTTAGAGCAAATGGTAAGACTTTTCAAACGTATAAAAATATACCAAAAATAAATCGAATAGTTTCAGCATATCGACGGTGTAAAGGCAAAAGGGCTTACGCGACACTTTGGTCAAGGATGAGTTAAATATGCAGTTTTGATCAGTTTTTTTTGCGTCGAATGCTCTGACTCTCGTTTGATTCCGAAGAATTTTGAGGCCCTTCAGCCATCTAAAATATATTTACCATTTGGGAGAAGGCTTGAATGAAGCGACACAAGTTTGGGACTCATTTAGCTTTTTGTCGCTTCGGGTAACCCATTGAGAGCATTGAGTTACCTGAGTTAACTTCTTTTTTTCAAAATCCAACCAGGTACTGAAGATTTTTAAAGTTTATTGTAAAACAAACAAATAAATATTAAAGTTCTCTGGTGTAAACGTTTCAAAATGGCGCTTCAGCCCTTTTGGCTTTCCAGCGACGATATGGTAATCACAAAAAAAACTCGCGGTGTAACGGCGTCATGAAAATTGAAGAGCTTTGTTTGTCTGGTATTTCTGGCAACTCTTTTAAGCTCACAACGTCCTTTAAATAATGAGCTATGAATCTTTGAAATATTCAAAACAAAACCAAATTTTGATTGCTGAGTGTTAAAATCTGGACGAAGCTGGTTAGTAAATTCTAGAACTCATTTAAATGAAAATATTTGCCAATTGTTTCAGAGTGAAAGTTATGACACAAACTTTTGTCTTTTATAGGTCACTGTATGTTTTGTTACATTATCATCAGCAAATATCTATTTACTATTGAAAGAAGGTTCCATCTTTTGTATGTAATTTTAAATAGACCAATAGAAAAAGTTTATATTTGCAATTTAACCTTTCAATCATATTTAGTTTCAAGGACTGAATTACCATGATACACAAAAAAAGGATTAAGGGCCAGCACCCAATAGTAACGTTAAACGTCACTTTTTGGCATTCTAATACAACCAATACTACAAATGATTTATCGGCAAATTTTCTATGGGTAGTTAAAAAAATGTCTGAGGTTTCCAGTGAATACAATTTTGAGCTGTACTCTTTTAAAACCTATGAAAAACATACTGAAATATCAGTAAAAGGTGTAGTTTTAAAACAAGCAAATACAATTTTTTAACATTTTACCTAAAATTCTAATTTGCATTTCATAAAGAATTGAAAAGATCACTATTTAAGAATTGTATTCACTGGAAACCATATTTTTTATTATAACTACCCATATAGAATTAAAAGATGAATCATTTGTAGTATTGCTTTTACTAGAAAGTCAAAAAGTGTCTATTTTTGGGTGTTGACCCTTAAGTTTGAAATTTGAATTACCATGATAAAAAATTATTTGTTTATTCTTGTTAGAATATTTAAAAAACATGGGTTTGGTCCATGTCTGTCTCTCTAGGATTTACCTGTGTCGAGACAGACGTAGAGTACATAAATTATATAATATTAACTGTTAAACATTAATAAAAATAAAATAAAAAAGGTTAACTGTATATTTTTTTTAAATTGTTAAATTTCGCCCCAAACTCAATTTAAAATTCTTATGAGAGTCTGCCAAACTATCTCTGTCTTTTTAATTACAAAAAGCAATCACAGCAGTTGTCATACTTTCAAATCAAAGAAGGCAAAAGAGGCGAAATGGCGTTCGCTTGAATGCGACCCGATCGGGAAAGAATAAAAGAGAAAAAGCAAAGAGAAGAAGAGAGAAGAGAAGAAGTCAGCAGAGATAGAAAAGGAGACTTTCCTCAGTATTATTTCCCCTGGGCAATGCAATGCTGGTGCATTCAACTTCAATACTCGTGCGTTCACAGCGCTTACTTTTATAGTTTCTTCTCTTTGACCTTTCATTATTAACACACCACACTAGCGGGAAGTTCACGTTAAAGTACTGCGCAATATACGATTCTTTGAAATGCAGCTTTGCTCCCCAAACGTTGTCACATTTTCTACCGATTTCTATGTTCTAATTTATATTCGCTAAATACCTTATAATGAACAACTTCTTTCAGTGGGCTAAGATAATATTGTACTTAACTGGTCTGGTTCTATTTTCAACAGTTAAACTAGCAATTTAAAGCTTCACAGCATTTTTAACAGTAAAACGGGTAATTTTCTTCATTAATTTCACAGCTCACGCAATTCGAGACAGAAAAGCTGTACAATTTTCAGAACGACAGAGTTCACAATTTTATTTTATTTTTTTATAGTTAACATCGCACAAGAGTCCTGATTGCTCCCAACCGTCTAGAGCCAGTGAGACTATGGAATCCCTAATTGAGGTATATTGTGAGACTGAAGGTAATGGGGAGGAGAAGAATATGGGAAAGAGGAAGGTTGAAAACCACCTGGCTATTCAGATCTGGTCACCAAACATGGTAGCCATTTCAAGCATTTCAAGCAGTTTCGATTCTGAATGGTGGTCTTTTACCAAGGCGATACTTAGAGTATCTACCACTCTGGAACGTGCCGCAAATATACTCGTACTTTTTGGTGCTTATGCGTTAAACGGGTAGTTCAAAGCTACTCAGATCATCAAGGAAATGACATTGCTTTTTATTAAAAAACGGTTGCTTTGACCTAGAAATTCAAGGTAGAAAAGCTGTTCAAATTTCAGAACGACAGAGCTCAACTTTGGAGAATTTTTGCTGCTTTAGACACCAGACAAAGAACCACAAATGTTCTGATTTATTGTCAAAAAAACCTATTATAAATTAAATTATGAAATCAAGTAAATATGCAGTTTTCATAGAAATAACTTAAGAATTATAAAGCTTTCCCATGAATCGCTAAGCGGCATTCTACATTATTTCTAAGAATATAAGTGAATTCATACAAACACACATTCATTCTTACATTTCCCTAGAAATTGAATCATATCTACTTTTCCCACGAAAAAGCTAAACGCTAATAATGGAGTCAAGTTGCACTCTGTTTGTGTAACCGCTTTGTCTTATTGATTCGTATAGAATGCAGCACAGCGATGAAAATATGCAGATTACCAACATAAGCAAAAAAAATAATCCTTCTGCATCATCGATAAATGAAAATGTTTTCTATAAAGGGTTGAGGACATTTTAAGTCAAAATAGAAAAATAAAAAATTATTCTCACGAGATCGGTTTGAAATACTTAATTTTCTATGTAAATTCAAAATACTAAGTTTTGCTGGTTCATTTATTTTGGTAGTATAATTTCATATTCAAAATTATATCAAACTAAATAGGAAACAAACGTTTTTGAGATGACACATTTATCACAACCAACACCACACTAGTCTTAACTGGTCGGAGCCAGTCGAACTATGGCATCTCTAATTGGGGCATTTTGGAGTGGGTAGAGGAAGGAGATGGAAAAGAAGGTGGTGAAGTACCTGGCTGTTCAAATCTGGTAACCAAACACGGGTGAAGTTATTTCAAGCAACGTTTCGATTCTTAATGGTGGTTTTTCACCAGGGCGATAATAAGAGTATCTATCTGGAACGTAAAGCAAATATTGGACATATTTATTACTTTATACCGCTAAGCTACGGAAGTCGTCAGGCTATCGTCAGAACATCTTCCGGTCATTATCATAAACAACTACTTAATAATAAGCTAAGATTAAAAAAATGCTACAGCACATAAAAGCTTCATTTTTTCAGTCCGAAGATAAAAAGTATTTTATATGTAATATTGATAAAATTAGTTTATAAAAAAGGGAAAAGGAGTTATTTACTATAATAATTCCTAATCAGATCTGAATAAAAAAAAAATAATTTTCTCCTTTCCGTACTGCATTTCTTTATTTTTACAACATTGTCAATATATACAGCGCCCTTGAGGTGATTTTTCACAAAAACGGCGCTATACAAATTATCCAAAATTATAAGAAGGGTGGGGGTACCAAAGTCGCAATAGTTTCGGATATGACACATTTTAAATGTCAATTTTCCGAGTGACTAACATCACATCATCTCTAATTCTTTCATCGTTTGAAGTGACAGATGGCAGGCGCCTATGGAAGTAAAATAATAATGCGAAAACGTTTTCACACAAGGGGAAATAGGTCAACCATTTACCGGCACCGAATAAAGCACATTTGTGCGAAAAAGGCTGTAATTATATACGTATCTCCTATTCTGGATCGAGGTTCAAATATACACTTAATATTGAATTCATTAAATTCCACGTGAGAATTAATTTTTCATAACTTCAGGTGAAATGTGATCATTTTTTTTTCAAATACCTTTCTTGAACGGAGAATTAATTTTATTAGCTGTGTGTGGACGAAAAGTCTTATGAGAATTGTCGACAACATTTTCCCTTCAAATCGGTATATTGGTAAAAAAACAGATTTAACTCGTATGTAACTGTGTTTATTATTTGCCTTTTTTGGGTATTGAAAACGCGTCTAGCCAATGACTTAATCAATGAGGTTACCCCACTATTAAGCTACAAATGTTAAAATATATATTTTTTGAAAAAGTAGTCAAAAAATGTTGCTGAAATTTTTCATAACCAATAAGAATACATTACAAAAGTACAAACTGCTCCCAATCGTTTGGAGCCAGTGGGACTATGGCATCCCTAATTGGAGCATGGTGTGAGACTGAATGTTATGGAAATGGAAAGGAGATGGAGAAGAGGAAGGTTAGGAAGTACCTGGCTATTCAGATATGATCAATAAACACGGCTGAAGCCATTTAAAGCAATATCTCGATTCTGAATGGTGGTCTTTCACATGAGCGTAAAGTATCTACCACTCTGGATCTCTCATCTACTTAAAGTATCTACCACTCCGGATCGTACTTCAAATATACTTTATATTAATTGTACATGAACTAATACATATTATTGAAATAAAATTAATTTGCGCACTCGGGTTTGAACCCACGACCCCTGGATTCTTAGTTGAGCGTCTTAACCGCTCGACCACGGGGCCGTCAATTTATTGGCGAATGACGTATTTTTTTATAGGGGCAAACAAGTTAACTATGTAATAATGTTGTTTTTAATTTGATCTTGTTATTTATGTTGAAGATTTCAATTTACGTCAACCCATTTAATTAAATCGCAATAAAAGGAAAGTGTACTGGTTTTCACTTTTATGGGCATTGGACAATCGGACATGTTTTGTGTCACCAATGCTTCGCAAGACACGAGTAATAGTTGTAACAGGTATTTTCAAACGCATAACAATCCGGAAAATGTCACTAAATAATTACACCATGGGAAAACTTCCAAATACAACTTTGATGATTTTTTTAAAAATATATTTTTTGTTTTAAAGGTTATTTTACTAAAAAATATTTATTTGATGGTGTGACTATATGGACTTTAATTAGTAAAGGTTTAATCGATTATTTTTGTCTCTAAATAACGTCTAAAAATATTCTTATTTTAACTACATATTATTATCCCAAATTTATGTCACTGTTTTTACAAAAGTTGGTGGTGTGATAGGATCTTCACAATGGAGTTATGATACCAAATCTAATGATAACAATCTTATTTTTAAACAGGATTTTAAGGTTCACAATTCGCTACAGTTTAGGTGAATAAATGCTATAAACGCATTTAGTTTTATGCAATAATATAGCATATTATTTTCCATTTATTTACCTTTTCACCCTAAAACTTGTATTTAATTCATAAAAATAAAAACATGATAAAAAATACAAATAAATACACACGATTCGCGGAAGGTTTTTCCAGATTTTCTTAAAAATGCATATAAAAGCGGCAAAAAATAATTTCAAAAATTTTGGAAAATAGCTGTTTTTCAAAAACCGGTCCTCAATTACAGTTAAAACGTCATCTCTTCGAGAGTTTCAAACCGAGAGGACTACCCCCACTCCAGTCTCTTCCTCCAAGTCGTCCGTCCAGTTTCCGCCACTTCGCCCTTTGGGGAAGGGCCGGCAAGAAGGAAAGAGAGAAAGTCCGCTCGTAAACAGAACGGCGCTGGGTTTGCGGGAAAATTTCCCGACGTGAGACGTGGAAATTATAATTTACCGTCTGAAACGTGAAACGTGAGACGTGAGGCGTCGCTCGTGAGGCGTCGTTCGTGAGGCGTCGCTCGTGAAGCGTCGCTCGAGAGCCGCGGGGCTTCAATCAATATGATGTGTGCTTCCTGCGTCACCTTCGCTGGGCCAGACTTCTTTCTGACAAAAACATGTGTTATTTTGCAAAAAAATGTGCTAGAAATGCGTCATAGGTGCCTTACTTACGAAGTAAACGTGCGAGATGGTCATTTATTTATTTTGTGTACGCCTGTGGGGCTTTTACAATTTGTAAGATGGTAGCAATACTAATACTCTGGTTACAATGGTTCATAATTTAGATAAACAAAATATCAGACATGAAATGAATTGTTATGGTATGTTATGAGGGTTTTTACTGTGGGTAGGCACGAATCTGCATCATTAAAACTAAATACGATTGTTTCAATTTCTATATAATGGGGCATCCTCAAAATACCTTAGAAAGATTGTTCTTCATACATTTGTCAATAATTGCAAATAATAAAATATTGTACTAGATATATAAAGCAAAAAATTGAAATCCTGGTCACAAAGTGAAGGGCGAAAATATATCAGATTGATGGAAGACGTAACAGAGGAAGACGCAGTACTTTATGGCTTTGAAATTTACTTGATTGATACGAGTGCAGTTTGGCTTATTTGTTCAGGGCTGCAGGGTAAATATGACCCTGATGATAGCTGATTTCCGATAAGAGAGGGTATCAATATTTATGCAAGTTAATGTACGAGTATGTCCGTTTATTTATGTTCGTTTGCCGAAAGCATTGGAAAATATTTTACAAATTTGGTTCATATCTCACCATGGTATGAGTTTCTAGTTCTCCGAGGAAACGTGTTATTTTTTATGTAATTTGTGTTTCAAATAGACAATTTATGAATAAATTAATTTAAAACACACATTTTTTTAGAAAAGGCCCTTGGGGTGATTGAATTACTAAATGGCAAAGAGTATTTCTAATAATAACAAAATCGTTAGATTAAAAATAAACTTTCGTTTTAAACTTCCTACGTTTGCTGAACAAAAATACGCAATCATGCATATACGAGTATTCCATAGAATACAACCGTATTTATCAATAAATAACAATAAATTTACTTCCTTCTCTTGTTATTTATATTGACTTGGGGTTGTTTGAGGGAATTTAGTTTGCTTTTCTTTTTCCAGCCCTAACGGAGAAAAATATCTACTTGAATAACTTTCAAAGCGACTGAAACAGAGCGTACGGAATATATTGTATGTGAAATAGTAGCTCCTTTTACTGTGAAGAAATGGAATGATTTTGTTGGGAGGATTATTTTTAATGGTGTATGTGTAATCCTAAGTATAAATTGATTATATATTTTCTTAACTTTTTTTTAATGTATTTCATTTAATATATTTTGGTTATTCGTCAAATATCTTTACAACCTCACCATTATTTTTTAGCTTGTGACTTATTCCTGAAGATTCATTTAATTCCTATTCTCGTCGCATGTTTGTGATGAGATGGTTTAATGCGTTGGATATGTAGAGCGAACGGACGAAAAAAATAATATCAGAAGAACATATTATATTACACGATCCGCGAACGGATGGAAGAAATAGTCGAGGAAGACTTTGAAAGGCATGGCACGACAATTTGAATAAAATATTTTAGATTGAAAACAAATTATATATAAGACGAGAGGTATTTGAATTTGAATGAAGCAAGGAGTGTGTGCCGAGAGAGACTAGTTTGGCGTTCCATCATTTCTGTCTACCCCTACTTGTAAATGGTATAATGATTAGTTACTATTAAAAATATACTTATTCTTCTCAAAAAAACGTGCTCACATATTTAATTAACCTTTCCGAAACAATACAAAATTTCCTTCTAAATTACGTTAATATTGGCTGGCTTCAATTAAATACGTAATCTACAATACATAAGCTTTCGTTTAAGTTTATTGATTCCATAGTTAACGTACGTTCTCTACATACATACCAAATACGAACCTGAATCTACTTAGACCGCTAAAGCCTCCAAATGATGAAAAACTTCCTCGCTAGACTAGGTGGCCCGCCTCGGGGGCAAATCAACCAGCTTTTCCTCCTTCCATTGATTTATATGGAAAACACATGGAAAAACATGGCTTTCCTTTTAACCCTCTAGAAACCAGTAAACGATTTATCGTTTTTTTTGGGATAGGCTAGAACTGTCAACAAAGATCGTTGTTTGGGATAATATTGAAAAGGACAAAAACATGTTCTAAACATGCTTTATTTGGTTTCATTCATAATTCTATTACTATTGTCTTAAACATTTTAGATGAAAATAAAATAATTTTTTTTTAAACATGTATCCTTGTGAATGTTATTATGTGTAACGTATTTTTTTTTTATTTCAGCTCGATGATCGGAAATTTGGTTTTAACCGTTATTTAGTAAGTAGGAATTAAATTTCGCTAGACTTAAATTGTTGAAGAATTACTAAAGAGATTCAAAATAATTGACAGCGACATCTGTCCATGCGATGATGATTTTCAGCAAAATTTTATAAACTTAGGCATCTGTCAATATAACCCCATAGAAACATTAGTCGATGTGTCTGCATCATAAAGTTATTCTCGATTGAAAATGACAGTTTACGAGTCTAATTCTCGTTATTTGCGGGAAGTTTTAATTTTCTGCTCCCTTTGACTTACACTCGTTTCGATCAATGGCACACGACCTGGCTGACCAGCACTTCCGATCTTATGAAGAAGTAACAAATTGGATCGGTTCGTGGATCGCTTCAAAAGATGATTAGTTTTTTCGTACGCGGGATTCGTACGCTACCCGAAAAACAGGAGAAAGTAGTGGCCAGATATGGACATTACTTTGAACATAAATATATAACCCGGTTTTTTATAATATAGCCTCAAATTTCGGAAAAAAAACGGCGGAAGCAAAGTTGTACAGCTAATATATACATTGACATCTCTGGCACACGCCAGTCAAAGCGCGGTATCCAGGGGGTTAAATTTCTCAGTTTCTCCTAGGAGACTTATGGCTTCTGCGGTTTGAATCCCCCACTCGATTAATGTGCGATAAATAAAATTCGAATATTTTTTCAAGTCTGAATATAAATATATGGCGGAGAAACGACCGTGATAAATTTGACTTGCAAATCGCAGTGAAGTGTTCACCTAGGAAACGGATGAAGTCACGTGGCATTTCGATGTGCGTTTAAGTAAAGGGTAGTGATGCCATGATTCTTACATCTACGATTACGATTATACAATGAACAATTGAAAGATTACGATTAAGAGCAACTTATTTATATACTAACGGACCATTGTCTAGTTACAAAAAAAAATCATAACACGAAATGGGAAAAAGAGCAACAGAGAAAGAACAGTACATGTACATAAGAAGCAATGACAAAAATATACTAGGAAAATTCGAGTCAAAGCCTGAATAAGGTTTTGGCAGATGCATAAAGAATGACAAAAATCATTTAGACTGGTACTTTCAAGACCATGGCTTGAGTTAATAAGCCTCGACATTTTGAACAGTAAAGAATGATACCCATAATTAGTAGAGTGATGATTGAGGAACAGCAATTCATTGTTTCTAAGTAATTCGGCAAGGAATTTGTTTGTTACATCAAAATAAAATTTATATTACAGTGAGATGAAACTATTCACTAGAAAAATAAAAAAGAATGTTTCCTATGTATGTATGTGATAAAATATGCTTATTTTATATTATACTCAAGTTAGTTTTAGTGTTATGAAATTTGCACAGCGGTTTCTGTTTGGAACTTCTAGGTCAACCCTTATGTTTTCAGCTCTAAAATTATTTCCATCCTGAGCTATGGAGCTTTGAAATATCCATTTAACTGTCAAAAGTCTATAGTGATCCACTACAGATCGAATGTTGTTTTTTAAAAAAATCAGTGGTTTAAAGCAGTGGACCTTCATTGTCAAGAAAGCAAATTTTATAATTAAAATACAAACTTAAAGAAATTCATTCAGAAACAATATATTGCTGGAAATGGCTTTAGCTACGTTTGGTGACCAGATCTAACTAGCAAAGCACTTTCCAACCTCCCATTCCCTCTCCTCACTCTCCCCAACTTCCATCAGCCTTACAAAATTAAGTATTACAAAATATTTGCCTTAGCTCTACTGGCTCCGTGCAGTTAGCACTCTTGTGCGATATCACATAAAAAATAAACCGAACTAAATCAAGTGCCCTAACCAGTACACTACCGAGTAAATAAATATTATCAGAAAGTATTAAGAATTGGCATAGCCTTAAAAATTATATTTCCATATGGTTGTAGGTCAACGAATAACATTTCCCTTTATTTTGTTTGGGAAACATAAAAAACTACCCTTTTGTAAAAATTTCTGCACGATAGAAAGGAATTCGATTACATCATAAGAACAGTAAACTCATTCCGAAAAGTATGTCAACATGTCGACCGATTTGGCTTCCTTAGAAAATCGGAATTAAAAATGGCTTACCTTGAATATAAAAAAGGTGCTCTACTTTTGTTCGTACCTGGGACATCTAAGACTTCGATTAACCTATAGGAAAATGTGCCAAATTCGACCACCTAACTAAAGATATAAGAGCGGTTTTTTTTCACTGACTAACTTATTTTTTGTTACCCGTGTCAAACTAATAGTTGGACCTATTACTTAATATTATTTATTTCCTTTCTTTTACAATATTTTTGAACATCTTATTAGTTATTTTTGTATCTGCTATTCAATACTCTTTTTATTTTTTTCTATTTTACATATTTCTTGCACTAATGAGGTTACTGTTTTGAAAAAAAAAAATATTAAAATGTATGTAAAAGCCTAAAACGGGCGTAAATAAATAAATAAAAATAAATAAATAAATTTAAAAAAATCACGAAATGGAACTTGACTTGCCAAGAATATTTGTTGCTTTAATCCACCCATTAAAATAAATATACATAGAATAATGTCTGCTAAAATACATTATAGGTAGGTACTTTACCTAGGTAGGGATTTGAAAAGATTATTTTTTTAGTGGACAATTTTCTAAACACATTTTAGTGTCAGTTCCAATTTTTAAAAGTTCACACTCTTACTTATATACGTACGTACTCACTAGGGAAATTATTTAGTTTATAATAAAACTTAAATAAAAAATATTTTAGTTTTAAGCCACTTTATTTATACACATATAACAATTCAACCGGTTTCGGTTAAACTTAACCTTCTAAAAATCAATTTAACCGAAACCGGTTGAATTGTTATATGTGTATAAATAAAGTGGCTTAAAACTAAAATATTTTTTATTTAAATTATAATGTCAAGCTACAAAGTGATTGCTTCCTTCGATAAATTAATAATAAAACGTTACAAATTATAAGGGATATTTTGTTCAAGTATTCATAAGAATATTTGTAAACTAAATATTTATTTTGAATGACCTCCGTGGCGGAGCGGTTAAGATATTCGACTACAAACTCGGGGTCGCGGGTTCGAATTCCGGCGTAAGCAAGTAAATTTTTATTTAATTACTAAATGAATTAAAAACAAATTTATTTATTTATTCTTGTTAAAATTTAAAAAAAAAAAAACATGGGTTTGGTCCATTTCTGTCTCACTAGGATATTCCTGTGTCGAGTGGTAATGCGTGTCATTTCACGTTTAATTCATATAAAATAATATATTTGCATCACGTTCCAGAGTGGTAGATAGTTTTAGTATCGCCTTGTTGAAAGACCATCATTAAGTCCAGGCGCGCACGGGTGACTTTTGTTACGGCAACAGTTCCGTCACTGTCACTGTCTTCCAATCGAGCACGCATCGAACAGGCGGATGAGTCACCGAATGACATTTTGTCACCCGTGCGCAAGCGCCCATACAAAAGTACACTCCAATAGATTTGAAGATGGTGACGAAACTGTTGCCGTGACAAAAGTCACCCGTGAGCGCCTGGCCTAAGAATCAAAACGTTGCTTGAAATGGCTTAGGCCGTGTTCAGTGACCAGATCTAAATAGCCAGGTACTTTCTCTACTTCATCTTCCTCATCTCTTTCCCCTCCCCATTCCCTTCAGCCTCATTAAATACCCTAATTCTCTCTTGCAATACCAAAAAATTAATACGTTAAAGTAGATTTTAACTACAATGCTATTTTTAATCGCTTTTGTACAAAGGTCTTAATATTATTGCTTCAAGTACATACAGTTATAGAACCTGTGTATTCGGGGGCGTCAATACTGCAGATATTGTGATTGTTGGTAAAAAAAAAACCTTCTATTAAAATATTAAAAGACCATGTTTTCTACAACCAAGTTTTGAATATTTCTATCCTATTTATTTATTATTAAAAAAATACATTTATAATATAATTTCAACCACATATAACTCTCAATTCAAAACAATCCCTAACCTTTTTACAACCCCATTTGTTTAAAAAGTTTTAAAACAGGCTTTTTTTATTTAGCACACGTACAAAAATGGTAAACACATTCAGGTATGAAAGAAAACATTACAAGAAATTACCTACCCTAATGATGATATAATGTTACATTCATAGATAAAGGCTGCTCGTTACAGCTCTTTAATAAACTGGCAAAAACCTTTTTTTTTCTAATATGGCAACTTAATTAAAGTCCTCGTTAAAATTGCATTTAAAGCGTTGATGTTCGTTATTTTTAAATTTCTGTGAAGAACTTATTTCCATGCTGACGGATGGCAACACAGAATTTCAATATTTTTGTGTTCTATATTCAAATTTAAATTGACCTAATTTCAAACCATTTTTTTTTTAAATAATCATTTAAAGGGCGCTACATCTCGAATTCGATTCTGTTGGATTAACTTCCATTACTTTTGACTGAATCAGTTTTAATCACGGCTCGTACACAAATCACGTACCCTACTACAACTTCGAAATAATAATATTCTCCTACGTACATCTTCAATGTAGCGTTACTCGAAATAGATTGGATTCCTCTCGTATCATTAAAAATTTTGCCTGCACACAGGATGTCCGTAATACAATATTAAACTTACGATTTTGATACGATAAAGTTCGACCAAGGATCGTCAACTAGTTGTTCTTGAGCGCATTGCTTTTTCCAAGGCAATTAACAAATAATGCTCTCAGGGCGTTTAGGGTGAATAGTGCTCTTGAAGTAACAATATATATGGAGGGAAAGCTAATTATTTTTACCCAACCTATACAGACTTGCGATAAATCACTTTCTCCGGGTTTTCACGTCGTACACCATGAGATAAAAAGATACAACAAATATAATACACCGATTGTAGGTACTGTAACGATGATCTTGATCTCCTGGGTCACCGCGGGACTCCCCCACATTTTTTATTATGTCACTAAGCTTGAAACAACTAAGCGATATTTTAGGTTATATGCTATATTTTTGTTGATAACAATAGTAAAAAATCTAAGAACACACATAAACGTGACTAACCTTTCCAGTTGTCAAAAACAAACCACTTTTCCAAAATGGCTGATAATGCTAACATATGATAAACATATGTGTACCAACATAACAAAAAAAAAATCGACGATTGAATGTACACAGCCCGCGAAAATTCAAAATTCACCTTTTCTTTTAAACAGGCCATGTATATGTGTTGTAAGAAAACGAAACAACTCTCTTAAAAGTTAAATAAAAACATACATTTGTATAATATTGACGCCCTGCGTAATCGAATGGTAAGACGCTCGACTACGAATCCAGAGGTCGCGGGTTCAAACCCGGCGGGCGCAAATACATTTTATTTAAATATGTGTCACAATACATTTGCGGCACGTTCTAGAGTGGTAGAAAAGTATCGCCCTGGTGAAAGACCACCATTCAGAATTGAAACGTTACTTGAAATGGCTTAAGCCGTGTTTGGCGACCAGATCTTAATAGCCAGGTACTTCCCGACCTTTCTCTTCCCCATCTCCTTTCGCTCCCCACTACCTTCAGCCTCATAACGAATCCCAATCGGGGATGCCATAGTGTCACTGGGTCTAGACGATTGACTTTAAAAAAATTCTAAAATATTTAATTTTTCAAATCAAAACTTCGAAAAGGTTGCAGTCCCCGTATCATTGTAGAATGTAGAGGATCGAATACCTAAAATCTAGAATATTCTAGAAGTTCGGGCTTTAATATCTTGTTCGGGATGAAATGATGTGCTCCGTATAGCGATTCTATACGAACAGGCTTATGCATTGTGTTATTGCCAGTCCCTACTACCCTGTTCCTGCAGTTATATTGGATTGTTAGACCTGCGTGTTTTTTTCTTTTTCAAGGCAGAATATTAAATATTGTGTTTCCTTGTGATATTTGAAAAAAGAAATTTGAAAAATAAGGTTATACTAAATGGATTTTATGGCAACTACAATATGGTGGAGTTTCAACCTTATGTGGTAGAGGGACTTCGTAGCAAGGTAATCTACGCATTCAAAATTGAAGTTCCTGCCGCAATGCAAAATGTATAGTCGCCGGAAGGGCAAAAGGGCTGAAGCGCCATTTCGGGAAGTTTACACCACAGCACTTTGAAGTCTTCAGTACCTGGTTAGATTTTGAAAAAAAAAAGTTAACTCAATGCTCTCAGTGAGTTACTTGAAGCGATAAAAAGTTTTATAAAGTCCCAGACTTGTGTAGCTTGAGTCAAGCCTTCTCCCAAATGGTAAATATATCTGAGATGGCTGAAAGGCTACAAAAGTTTTCAGAATCAAACAAGAGTGAGAGCATTTAATGCAGATTTTTGACCAAGGTGTCGCTTAAGCCCTTTTGCCTTTCCAGCAACGAATTATAATAACACGGATTTACGATTTCATAATAAATTAACTCTACCGGTCTGGTGTTTTGAAGTTGATTGAAAATTGATCCATTTAGGCAAAAATTATTAATTGTTTTTTAAGCTTTTTAACACTCCAAAGGAGGGTTCTAATGGCACCCCGGACGAGGGTGTTATGTGATATCTTAAATAAAGATTACTGAAATATTATGAATAAATTTCTCTCTTAGTATTACCAAAAACAAATTACCATAAAATTATACCATATAATTATGTCACGAAAACGCTTTGATAAGCAATGTCAAATGGGTTAACTACGTCACCCCCTTCGGATCGAACGTTTGTTTTTTTTCCTACAGGTACGAAAAATAAACAGTAAAATCTGACAGCTCTGAGCATTTTCAAAAGTACAAATTTGTAATTCTCATTATAAGGTATTTATCGAATATGCATTATAACTAAGAACAAGAAAACGATGGAAAAATGTATTCACGTTAGGGTGGTAGAAGTGAAATTTCGATTTATTTACGACCTAGATGGATCTTTATTTTATTTCTTTATTTATGAGATAACAATTACTACGATGGGTTTTGCTATGCCTGTATCGCTAGAAGAAATTCCCGTGTCGAGACAGGCGTAGTACGTAAATAATTTAATATCAGGTTTACGGAAGATGGGGAAAAAAGATTTGTAGGTTTAATCACAAAATAGGGAGGAAAGATAAGAATAAAATAAAGAGGAAAACAAAGATAGATTTGAAGTTAAATTTTAAAATATTATTTCTGATAGTATATAGAGGTTTACTAATAAAATACTGTCGTATGGGTTTTATGATAAAAGTAAGATATATATCGTAGCTGGAAAGGTAAAGGGGCTCAAACGACCCTTTGGTCGAAAATGAGTTGAATATGCAGTTTTGGTTAGTTTTTTTTCTGCGTCGAATGCTTTGACTCTCGCTTGATTCTGAAGAGTTTTGTGGCCCTTCAGCCATCTAAAATATATTTACCATTTGGGAGAAGGCTTGACTCAAGCGACACAATTTTGGGACTTTTAAAAAGCTTTTTGTCCTTTTAGGTAATTCAGTGAGAGCATTGAGTTAAGTTTTTTTTTAAATTTAGCAGGTACAGAAGACTTATAAATTTTATTGTAAAACAAAAAAAGACTTCAAAGTACTCTGGTGTAAGCTTCCCAAAATGGCGCTTCAGCCCTTTTGCCTTTCCGGCGACGATATATCGTATTGTAAAAATTTTGAACAGTGCCAGGGAATATTTCTCCCTCTTCCCGTATCAATAATTGTTGTTAGAGGTGTATAATGAGGAGATAATCTTTATTTTATTTAACTGGTGTCTTATAATGAAATTTTGTAGACTGTTTTTTGTGCTTATAGCAATAATTTATTAAAGTCCACTCACCAAGGTAAGGGAAGAAATAAGATGGACGAAAAGTAAGACTAAAGATACAAATAGAGAACGATAAACATAAAGACAAACATAGATTAAAAGTTGAGTCGGCACATCTATGAATGTGTTTTATAGAAGTTGTTTACAATCGTGGAACAATCAACTTCAAATGTCGATTTAAAAAATAAATAAAAATTATAATGAATACCGCAAAAAAGCCCAACTGCTCCCAACCGTCTAGAGCCAGTGAGACTATGGCATCCCTAATTAGGGAATGTTGTGAGGCTGAAGGTGGTGGGGAGGGGAAGAAGATGATGAGAGGAAGATTAGGAAGTACCTGGCTATTCGCCAAACACGGCTAAAGCCATTTCAAGCATCGTTTCAATTCTTAATGGTAGTTTTTCACCAGTGCGATACTTAGAGTATCTAACACTCTGAAATGTGCCGTAAGCATACTTATTTATTTACTTTGTATCTAAATTGAGTCATTGAATGTATTCGTAAAACTCCGTACAAGAATTTAATCGTTAGTTTGGAGGGCAGTTAATATAAACTTATGTCTATTGTCCAACAGACTAAGCAACCATCAAATCTGTCGGAGAGACTTGTCTATTGTCTCTGGTTTTTGTTAGTAGTAATGTAACCCCGGCCCAGTGGGGTGGAGGGAAGGGGGAGGAAGAAGGGAAAGGGGAAGACGTTCAGCACCGCCGGATCCTGTCCGCTCGGGAGAAGATGGCTGCATTTTAAATTCACGGCACAGGACCGACCTGAATCGTCGATAATTCCTAATTGGAAGTGCGACCTTATTCTCAACTCGGACTGACCACTGAAGAGACAAACCGAGAGAAGTGTACAGTGAGCGTGTCTGTGTGCCTGAATATAAGGCCAATTTTGTCACATTTTAAAATATATCAAAATTCTTTCATGAACAAATAATCAATTTTACTAACCTATATACTACAAAATGATTTATCAGTAATTTTTTTACGGGTAATTAGAAAAATCTCTGAGATTTTCAATGAATACAATTTTTTAACTGTGATTTTTTTATATTTTATGAAAAACATCATAAAATCTTAGTAAAAGGTGCAGTTTGAAAACCGGCAAAGGCATTTTAGAACGTTTTATTTTAAATTGTAGTATGCATTTCATAAATAATTTAAAATATTGAAAATTACAAAGTGTCTAATTATTTCATTTCTTTTTGACTTATATACTATACTACTTAATATTTTGATTTATATGAATTTTAAATGGTTCTTACAGACTATTTTGAATTGATTAGTTGGCATAATTTAGATGGTTTCCGGCAGCGCATTATAACATTTCATCCCTTTATAAAATAAGCTATTTTGTGTATTGGCTTTATTCTTTTTTGATAGTCTGATTTCGTTGCATGTCCTTGTATAATGTTTGCGAATATTCACATTGTAGATTATTTTCATTTTTGTATGCACCTCTAACCACAGTTGATACAAGAAGAGAGAGGAATATTCCATGGCACTGCTCAAAATTTCTACAATACGATATGATATATAAGAATTAAATTCAATATTTGGAAAAGTTTTATCAATTTCACCCGAAGTGTTTATTATATAATTGGCTCACCTTCTCTGTTACAACCCATCCAATTCAACATTCCTTGCCGTAGACTGAGAAACCATGAATTGCTGTTCCTCATTCATCACTCTACTAATTATGGGTATCATTCTCCACTGTCCAGAGTGTCGAGACTTGTTAACTCAAGCCATGGTCTTGAAATTTTTGGTACCAGTCTAAACGATTTTTGTCATTCTTTACGACTCTACCAAAACTTTGACTTGACTTTGCCTTTGATTTGAATGTTCTTTCTTATGTATATTTTGTCCTATTTTTCTCTTTGCTTCATTTAATATTATGTGTGTGCTGTTCTTTTCTCTGTTGCTCTTTTTTTCCCATTTCATGTTATGTTTTTATTTTTTTATTTGGACAATAGTCCGTTAGTTTATAAATAAATAAGTGATGAAAAATTGGCCTTACTTCGTACACACTAGACATACCCACATCTACCTTCTATCGGCTTAATACGTTGGGTGGGTAATATATTGATTATGATCCGATTTTTAATTCGCGCATAAATTTGTCTAATTTATTCAGCAGCTTTGGGGTTTAGAATAACGCTTCCCGGATAAGTGGTGATAATTCTAATGGAACATTCCACCTTTCGATGCGTACTTGTAATTATTTCCCGGAGAACAGACGAGCCGGGAATATTAATTCGGCTTTAGGTAATTTCCACCGGGAATCGGAGTTCTGATCTGCTAATTGAATTCTGCGTGGGGATTTATTGGCAGGAATATTTTTTAAATCCGGTAATCAAACGAAAACAGATTTTTAAAAGCTTTGAGTTTCGGGAAATGCCGAGCATTACAAATAAACATTATTTTTCAAAGAAATCACTACACAGTTGTATTTAGATAAGAATATTTGGGAACGTAACCGCAAACATACTATTTATTATTTTATATGAATTAAATGTATAATGACACATCTTAATTGAATAAAATTTATTTACGCACGCCGGGTTTGAACCTGCGACCTTTGGATTCGCAGTTGAGCGTCTTACTACTCGACCACGGAGGCCGTCAATATTTCATCGTTCATGTGACGATTAATTAAGCAAATAATGTGTACTAAGATAGAGTCGTGTGGGACTCCATCAGTTCTGCCTACCCATTCGGGGAACGGCGTGATGGTTAGTTAGTGAGTTAGTTATGATTCAAACACTAAATAAACAGTAAAAATGTGGTTTGTTTTTCATTTACTTCTCCGTTGATGAATCGAATCAATATGAATTTTGTATGTAATACAACACGCCGGAATCAATATGGTACATCTCCATCAACGTAGGAAGTGGTGTTCTTGAATCAAACGAGGATTTAATTACAAAAACGATTCATTATTTCTATCTCGAGTTGACGTCCCGTGTCTCTAAGAAGGAACTACTCCTGTGTATGCGAATGGAACACATATTATATTTCAGTTCTAGCATAAGTCTAGTGGAACAGGGTTGTTTAAAAATACTTCGTAAATTTCCGGGTAATTCCAGGTTTTTTGAGCAGCCTTGAACCCTTTTCTATATATGCGCCCTTGAGGTGATTTTCCCACAAAAACGGTGCTATAAAAGTTATCCATTTATTATTATTATATATAATAAAATCAATCCTTAGGCGTTCATTGCCTATCAATTATTCAAATTGTGTGAGGGGAAAAGTCTTGAAGACAAATATATGGCCTTCTGAAAAAAAAATTATATAACGTGAAATTATGAATTAATTATGAAAATATGAAATAAAGGTATATTTAAGTTAGGTTTATAATTTCTTCACTAAAATAATGTATTGGTACTGAGGATAATGTTTTAAAGATTAACTAGAATTCAGAGAAAAAAATGTGAAAAGTGGTCACAAATTATAGAATTTATTAATAAATATCCACTTAACGTCATTATTAATCGCAATAACTGCTAATTATATTTTTCTGTCAAAGAAAAAAATGCTTTTTGAAATAAAGTATCACGAAATATGAAAAAAATTGAATTTTTCGAGAAAAAAACAATTTACCGTGAAAACTGCTTTTTTTCTATCTGGATTTTCTATTTGATTTGGTTAAAAACGATTACTTTATCGCGCAAGAAAATCGTATAAGAAATTGAATTCACTGAGTTTTTTAATGGTCCTATTTAATAGCGGAGAAATTTACGTAAAAGTACAGCACAACATATGATTTGAACGATCAATAAATAATTTACTCGGCAAAGATGTTAATTATAATTATTAAAATTGTAATTAACTTTGAAACATTAACTTACGCTTATTTATCATTAATTATTAATAATCTAAAACACAAATATGAAACATAAAGAAGCCAGAAACTAAAAAGAACAATGGTAATAATCGAGACTCGAACTCAAGGCCTCTACTCTATCTGGCAGATTTTGAATATCATCAAAAGATGGCAGCCTAAAATCGAAAGAAATATTAAAATTTTCAATAGAAGTATGATATCGTTTAGAAACGCCGCTTTCTAATGAGGTCTTGATGGCTTAATTGGCATAGTGTCACTCCTAGATAGAGTAGAGGTTCCGAGTTCGAGTTTCGATCATGACCATTGTTCATTTTAGTTTCTGTTTCGTGTTTGTGTTTTAGGTTAGTAATATTATTTGAATATTTAATTACAATTGTTTAGCTGTACATCAGATTTTTATCGAGTTAAAGCTTAATTTAGATGTTTGGCAGACGTTAGCGCCACACACGGCCATAAATCTAATCATGTACTACAAACTTTTTAGAATATTAATACATGTATTGTGATACAATGTTTTTTTTACATGCAATGCACCGGTAGTAAGAAGGAATAGGAGCAACTTTATTATTTCTTACTTCATTTCAATTTTGGATATTTGAGATTCTTAAAATTATTATAATTATTTAAAATAAAAACCATTTATGAAATTTAAAATAAAATAAAAACAATTTATTTAATTAATTAATAATCAATAAATTTTAATAATTATAAAATAAAAATTAGAGTATATTTATGGTTTTAAAGTTTATTTTGTAGAACTCCATTTTAATTTTTGGGTTTTTTAATTTTATTTAAACAATAATATTATTATTTTTTTTTTTTACTTTTAGTTAAAAGCTCTGCGATGTAATTATTTTTACGCGTGACAGCTGTTTCGCCTTCTGAGGGCAGTTTGATAATGCCCTCAGAAGGAAACAGCTGTCACGCGTAAAAATAATTACATCGCAGAGCTTTTAACTAAAAATTGTTTTAAAAAAAAAAAAAAATAAAAATAATTGTTGTTTAAATAAAATTAAAAAACCTGAAAAATAAAAATTAGAGAACGAAATAAAAAAAAACAACAAAAATCAAATAGGAAAAAACTACGACATTGGTACGAAAATTCGCTATTAGGTAAAATTCCAGGTTTTTCAGTTCTGTGGCCACCCTGTATTATAATGAGCGTGTGACGAATCTCCATGAGTTTATAAATAGTGACAAGGATCTTTCCTGGCGTATTTTATTAGACGGTGATTACATTTTTAATGTCTGAGAGTGGGATTTCGCAAGCGACTTGCTTAGTTGGCGGAGAGGAAATTGTCAGTTTCTTCAAAGACCAATTAATACTAAAATGACTTTGTTATATTTTGTTTTTGCTACATAAGCTATATCCTGCATACATGGCAAACATTAATATTTAGTATAAAGGCAAAAAGCATTAGCAAAAATACATCGTGTAACACGACAAGGCGCGCGGCTCCGAATACTTTCTCGCTCCCGTCTAAAGCACTGTCCCTCTCTAGCAATGTTGAGCTATGTGGATCCAGGGCCGGACTCCAATTGGGCAATCGCCGACGCAATTCTAGGAAATTCATCTACTACTCCCACTACGTCCTGAAGGCCGCTGCCCGCCGGCCTATAAAAGGCGCTGCTCACCCTTGAAACAGCAGAGAGCCAGAACAAGTCTCAAGGCCTGATTACTGATTGCGCGTTGTTCCCTTTCAGTGAGGTCTTTGAGTACTTAGTGAGAGAGCCAGAACAAGTCTCAAGGCCTGACTACTGAATCCGCGTTGTTCCCTTTCAGTGAGGTCGTTGAGTACTTAGTGAGAGATCCAGAACAAGTCTCAAGGCCTGATACTGATTGCGCGTTGTTCCCTTTCAGTGAGGTCTTTGAGTACTTAGTCAGAGATCCAGAACCTAGTCTCAAGACCTGATACTGATTGCGTGTTGTTCCCCCTCAGTGTGGTCTTTGAGTTCTAAGTACGAAATATCTGTAAGCGTTCGATTGAATTGTGCGCCGTCGCCTTTCAATTTGTTTTTGTTTGTAAAATATTGTTTGAAGTTTTAAAGTTATAAGGGAAAACCCTTTCAAGTCTCTTTTAATTTATTCTTGTTTAAATATAAAATAAATACTGCGTCTCTGTACCGAACTCCACTCACTCTTTTAATATAATAAATTCTTTCCAGTATAAATTGTCGCCAAACGTGTGACAACGACGGGGAAAAATTGTTATAATCGTTATTAAATCAGAGTGTTTAATAATGTATCATCTTAAACTTATGGTATCGCAGCGAATGTTGAGTCGAACACACTACTCACACAGTTGCAACGCTTGCATATAACATGTTCCAAACATGTTATTCCACAGAAAAAAAATCAGTGAAATTTAAAAAAAAGTACATTTTTAGTAAAGAAAATAATTTTAGAATATCTTAAAAACTTTTATTAACCGATACACTTGTTGCCAATGTTTATCAAAAAACAATGAGAAGACGTAAGCAGGACAAAATTCTGTTTCTCAGTGACGTTTGGCAAGGACATCACATATATACATATTCACCAATAGACACAATCATAGGTTTTTGTTTTTTGGGTCATTCTAATTGCGCGACCTATTACCAAAAATAGTGCAGTAAATTCTCTCGAACTCGATTTTGTCAAGAAAAAATGCAATACCCAATATACTCGTAGACTCAGAAACCATAAATTGCTGTTCCTCAATCATCACTACTAATTATGGGTATCATTCCCCACTGTCTAAGACGTCGATAGTTTTTAACTCAAGCCACGGTCTTGCAATTTTTGGTATCAGTCTAAATGCTTTTTGTCATTCTTTACAACTATACCAAAACTTTAACTTGACCTTGGCTTTGATTTGAGTTTTCTTTCATATGTATATTTTGTCCTATTTTTGTCATTGCGTCATTTAATATTATCTATGTGCTGTTATTTGCCTGTTGCTCTTTTTACCTATTTCGTGTTATGTATTTTTTTGTAATTGAGCAATAGTCCGTTAGTACATAAATAAATTACTTCTTCCGTATTTTGAAAAAGTTCAATGAGAAATGGGGTTAAGGCTGGTATAAACCGGGTATTAACTACGTGTACATAATAATATGGAAAAAAGATAAAATATAAATATACCTATTATAAAAAAGTGCTAAAAAACTACTTGTAAAAATACAGAGATTATTAAGTTAATATGTTAGATAGTTAGTAGGATATTAATATAAAGCCATAACCAGGAGGGCAGAAAAGGTAAGAGATGGGTGACCGTAACCAAAATATCCAATTGATGCTGAGATCAATACTCACTGACGCCTTGGTGGAGCACCATGTCTGCTAACAGGAGCACAGGCGCGGCGAGGAGGGGAGCGGTTCACAAGATCAACATCACCACGACGAGGCACACGACGCCTTGCAATCCACGCTCCATGCGCCAATACCGCCGATTCCACTTTCTGTCACCCTGGTACTTTTTATTAAATAACTTTTAATTTTCGCCTTCAGAGCTTCCGTTACAAACAAGGCGATGTTTCTTTATATTACCAATACCACTTTATGGTGTCCTGGTACTATTTAATCAATTAACTTTTAATATTCGCCTTCAGAGTTTTTGTTTGTCTTCAATTTTTGCACAATAACTAAAATGGTTAATGTTTCTTTGCTTTTTATTACCGATTCCACTTTCTGGTTTCCTGGTATTTTTTTTATCAATTAACTTTTAATATTTGCCTTCAGAGTACATATTTTTTAATTTTTGCACTGTGGTCAATGTTTCTTAGCTTTTAATTACCTATTTCCCTTTTTTAAATTTAATGTCATTCCTTTTGTATTTTCACACTAAAACGAGTCAATGTTTTTAATATGGAATCTAAACCAACACACGAATTAGGGCTTCTGTTTTATCTTGTGTGTTTTCTGTATTTTCTGCGTTCGCCCTAATATTTTGTAGATAATTTAGTAATTCTTGTACCACTGAACACTACTTTGCCTACTGTTTAAAACGTTTAGTTTTTTTTTAATTCAGCATTCGAGATAAAACATGAAATACTGTTTTTTTAAAAAAACATGACACTTCTTAGAGTCTGTTTGAAATTTCATCAAAAATATTTAATCAGTCAAAATAACACGATTTCATCACTTTCGCACAATTTCAAAAACACTTTGAAGTAATATTTGTCACAAGACCACGTTCTTTCGCCTCTTGAAAATAATCCACTTCTCTGTGGCGGCTTTCGAAAACTGCGTTAGAATTTTTGTCACTTTGAACTTTGAACTTTTTCAATGTTTATTTTTCAAAGTTCTCCGGGCTGATTTTACTCCCGGGACTTCTTTATTTGTTTAGAAGCTAAAGAAATTTCACTGTTAGGAAAAAGAGAATAACGAGTTAGGTACCCAAAAAACATATTTGTGGTTGTGACGTATGCGACCAGACTTTCTACGTTTTACGGCTTGGGGCGATACTTAGAATATCTACCACTCTGAAACGTGCCGCAAATATACTTTTTATTGTTTTATATTAATGAAATGTGTTATGACACATATAAATTAAATAAAAGTTATTGGCGCACGCCGGGTTTGAACCCGCGACCTTTGGATTCGTAGTCGAGCGTCTTACCACTCGACCATTGAGTCCGTCAAATGTCAATGTCCTTATAAAGCTATGATTTGTTTTATTAAATGTGAAAGGCTTTTTTTATTTAATTAGTTTGTCAACTATTGGCATTATCACGTAACTGAAGGAAAAGGATTATTGAGAAGGTAAGTAAAATCAAACGAACAATTCTGAAATTTTCCTTACTACTCCAAACTACGATAGTTAAAGCATCGGAGGTCGCTAGAATAATGTTTACAATTTATCGGACATAGTCGTATCTACTCTTGAAGTAACAATATATGGAGAGAGAGCTAATTATTTTTACCCAACCTATACAAATTTGGGATAAATCACTTTCTCCGGGTTTTTACGTCGTACACCATGAGAAAGAAAGAGACAACAAAATCTCCCAAATTATCACACCGCTTAGTATTGTTAGAATGTTATTTGTGGCCCGCGTCTCCGTTGACTCCGCCCATACGTTTTGATTTTTGACATAAATTGACATAACGGTTTTTTATGTTATATGCTATATTTTCGTTTATAACAATACTGTGAAAAAGTGGTTATGCGAATAAAATAAAACATTATGTGGACATGTGCTATGAATGGATGTATAAATACCCTGGCCCTAGTCCTATCCACGCCCAGGTCTACCCGAGTTCGGCAAAACTCATCAAAACCGACTACAACAGCGCTCCCTCTTGTATTTAATTGCTCTGAGTATCTACTCATGCGGATATACTCGTACATCGGACGGTTAACTGTTAACACTATTAAATCATAAATTCTATTCTCTATTGAACAAAATTTGAAGAATCTCATTTAATAAGAAAGCTGCTCTTCTTAATTGGTTAACCTCCAAACCACTGAATTTCTTCAAACGTTAAACCGAAAAACTGCTAAAACGTTGAGATTCAATGCAAGAGAATATATCATTGGCTGGTTTATGTGCTTTCACGAATTCAAAGGGACACTCTGTTTCAATTTAAAACTCAATTCCACTCTCCCTTTAATTTCGGCAACGTCCAAACAAATTCTCTGAATCCAAAACAAACTTGAACAAATATTTGATCGCCGAATATCAAATCTCCCGAGTACTAAATAAAACCAATCAAAGGATAATAATTAATCTACGCAGCGGGGTTGGTTAGCTTTCAATTAAATCTTCTTTAGTGCGGATTTTCCCCCGGGCTCTGACGTCATCCGACCCCAATGTGACAGCCCCATCCCCTGGGAATTCGAGAATCCATTTCCTGATTGAACTGTAATTAATCGGTAACAGAGATGCTATATTTGCGTAACCTTCAGGTAGATTCATTTTTGTTGCTAATTCAAAGAAGTCTGGAATAAGTCAATCATTTGAATCTATTTTTAAACTTTTATAAAACGACATGCACCAGCCTTCTGCGGTCTAGTTTTGAACAGGTTTTACCGAATGAAACGTTTATAATTCTAAATAAATAAATAATATCAATAATCTAAAACACAAATATGGAACAGGAAAAGCCAGAAAATAAAAAGACAATGGTCACAACCGAGACTCGAACTCGGATCCTCTATTATATCTAGGAGTAACGCCTTAACCAATTTGGTCATCGGGACCTTATTAGAAAGTGGCATTTTAATCGATCTCGTATTTTCATTGTTTTTAATATCTTTTGATTTTTGACAACCATCTTTATAATGGATTCAAAGCTCAACCCGAATTTATTGAATACCTAGATGGTGTCTTGGATAAATATCCATTTTTTAAATACGGAAGATATTTTGACTTCTTACAGTCTCGAATTAACATTGAAATAAGTTTAAAGCATTATAGCTGAAATAATTCAACATAATTTATATGCTATATACATACACATACTTCGCCTATATATTCACGTTTCGAGAGCTCCATTTTTACATGAGTAGATTTGTATTTATTTAATGAAATTTTATGTTACAATAGTAATAATGATGTTGACATCTCATGGTGCTCTGCCCGTGCTGAGGCCCTTAATTTACAGAGTTGTATTATTAGATTTGTGTAGGTTAGGTTAGGTTTTATCAGTCATGTATGTTGTGTACGCCCCAATTTTTATACCCCTCTAAAATTATTACTCAATAGATGTGTTTGTCTTTTAGAATACGATAAACATTTTGAAAGTTCGATTTGGGATTCCCAGTGACTCAGTGGGAGTTTAAACCGCCCGCGGCCCAGTGGGAGGTGGGAGAGAGGGAGGGTTTGGGGCGGTTTGTATCGGGCTCGGAACCGAAACACCCCCGGGTGATATTGGATTCTGCCAACGCCGTACTACACGGGGCACCTGCACATTCAAAACTTCGTATCCATCGGTAATCAAATTTGAAAAGCTAATACACTTATATATTACAGAAAAAATATATACACAGGGTCTTATTGGGGTATAGACGATATACTAAAAATAAATATGTCTCACAAAAAAATTATGTTGTTTGCAAAATTATAAATTATTTATAACAGATTTAATTACAGCAAATTTTTTTCGCTTTGAGAGATTTTAGAAATATCTGCTCACAAAAAACGAGTATAAAAGTATTATTTTCTTATGTGACGTATGATTCCAGGCGAGTTCCAGCTGACAGTGTAACTATTGTATATCTTTTTGAGGAATTTATAATAAGTACATGGAAGGAGAGAAGAAGGAGTAGAGGAAGGTGATCTAAGTACCTGGCTACACACATAAAATCATTTCAAGCAATTCTTCGATTGTGAACGGTGGACTCTTGATCCCGATGCAACGCTGAAAATATCTACTTCTCTGCAACGAGGCAAATATTAATTTCTTTAAATTCTATGTGTACAAAAAAACCTGTGTCTAATTAATCTGACAATGTTTATTTGCCCGCTCCGGGTTATAAACCCACGACCTCTGCGCACAGGGCCACGGAGGTGACCACTAGGCTACCGAGGTAGGTATCTAATTCAGTGTTTGATGATCGAAACGGATCATTTAAAGGAATAAAATTGTTTTTTAGGGTTTTAGTCGAGCATTAAGGGTTGATATTTGATTAACAAGTTAAACTTACGAAATTCCAATATTCTATACGAGTATATACTTTATGTTCGTATGTTATAAACCTGTTGGAGTTGTACCTCTATCCCACGGTATCGGGTAACCGATTTTGAAAAATTCATCCTCTACCTTGCTTTTTTAGCGCTAGTAATCATAATATTTTCCAATATGGAAACTTAACGATATATAATATAGGAAAGTGCGATATTGCGAAGTCCTTATTACATATTTTTTTCTATCGAATTAAAAAACCCAGCGGACTTCGAAAGCAAAAAGAAAATAAAGAAGATTAGGTTGCGATCGAGACTCGGTCTCGGGATCTCTCCTCTATCCGGGGGGAACGCATCTACCTCTGCGCTACCGAAACTCATTTAAATACTGCCATTGTTATCAATCCCATTTTTCTCAATAGTCTTTTTTAATTTTTCTGATATTGGCTTCCATCATTGATGACGGCCTCCGTGGTCGAGTGGTAAGACGGTCGGCTACGAATCCAGAGGACGCGGGTTCAAACCCGGCGTGCGCAAATATTTTTTATTTAATTAATATGTCATATCACATCTTATTCGTATAAAAAAAATAATGCATAGTATATTGCGGCACGTTCCAGAGTGGTAGACACTAAAAGTGTCAAGACTCTAAGACCAACATTCAGAATCGTGACATTGCTTGAATTGGATTTAGCCGTGTTTGGTGACCAGATCTGAATAGCCAGGTATTTTCCAGCCTTCCTTTTCCCCATCTCCTTCCCGGCCCCACTACCTTCAGCCTCACAACATACCCCAATCGGGGATGCCATAGTCTCAGTGGCTCCAGACGGTTATGAGCAGTTGAGACTCTTGTGCGGTATTCACTATACTCGTTTATATATTTTAAAAATCTTTATATTCGAAATCAAAATTCTGTTCGAACACAATTGCAAACAAAGATGGCGTCATGCATAGAACAATCGTTGTTTATTTATAGAGGATATTTGACTTTTTGCAAAGTCTAGAATTTACATTTTTAAATTAAAATAAATTTACTAAAGCCTTACTCTTCGTGTGACTTTAAGATTTTCCATATTAAATCGCTGAAATAAAGTGGATATATTTTTATCAAAAAAGGTATTTTTCTCATTCAGAAAATTTCAACCCACACACACAACCATTAATTTCAGTTTTTGCCGCCCAGCGGTCAATAAATTCTCACCAGTTACAATACTCGAGATGACGGAGAATAGGAGGCATTAGTTCCCCCATAACTCCAAAAATTTAGAATGAATGAATAGGTTAATTTTGATTTTATAATTTAAGAAATAATTCACTTATTTATTTATTTATAAATTAACGGACTTAAGTCCAATTACAAAAATACATATAAAACACGAAATGGAAAAAAGATATGAATTACAAACTAAGATAACACTAAAAAAACATTTTTAGTGCATTCCTAGTTTGATTAGACAATTTAGGAACATTTTTTTTTTTGTAATTTTATTTTTTGTACAAAATGAACATTTTAAATTTTTTTATATGAATACCGCACAAGAGTCTCAACTGCTCCCAACCGTCTAGAGCCAGTGATACTATTGTATCCCGAAATAGGGTATGTTGTGAGGCTGAAGGTAGTGGGGAGGGGAAGGAGATAGGGAAGAGGAAAGTTGGTAAGTACCTGGCTATTCAGATCTGGTCACCAAACACGGCTAAAGCCATTTCAAGCAAAGTTTCGATTTTGAATGGTGGTCTTTCACCAGAGTATCTACCACTCTGGAACGTGCCGCAAAAATACTTTTTTTTATTATTTTTGTACGAATCAAATGTGTTTTGACACATATTAATTAAATAAAAGTTATTGACGCACGCCGGGTTTGAACCCGCGACCTTTGGATTCGTAGTCGAGCGTCTTACCACTCGACCTTGGAGGCTGTCAAAACTAACAGTGGGTATAGTATAAATTGAATAAATGTATAATTTCTAGTTTCTAGTTAATGGTAATTACCTCCCTAATTGAAAAATTTCTCGTGCTTAGGGAGGGAGTACTATCATGGATTTCTTGAAATTATTTTGTATGATTAAAAATGAATTGTAATTAATCTATAATTATTGTTGTCCGATTTATTCTTAATTGTCCAACGAGATTTTTGGTCCGAGCCGAGAGTCGAACAATAACAGAACTCATTTTCAACACGCCTACTTGACTCCAACTAATTTATTGGAAGTTTGTTATCGACACAACTAGTACATATATTATTATAGGACATTTTTATAGCACCGTTACGTAAGAAACATTAACTCAAGGGCGCAAAACTTGTTTTTTGATACTGATTATTTCAAAAACATATCGTGCAGCAGCTGAGCGCATAGATAATCCTATTCCACTCCTCAAATATAGGCCAGGGAAACGGGAATTGAACCGTGGCCAAGACGAACCTGGTATCAACGTTTGGTTATGTTCCACTGCACCAATTGTTTTGTCCAACTGGGTTAATTGGTTTATAAATTGGAGTTCACATGCACATTTGGAGACGTTCTTTGTTAAGTAAATGTATTGTTTTAAGATTGCTAATAAAAAAATATTGTATTAATACTTTTGAGTATTTTTAAATTTTTTTTTTTATTCATTCAACTTTTTATTTCTTACATTATTTTTTACATTAACTACCTCACTAGGTCATAAGAACCTGTTCTGAGGCAACAGTGACAGGTGACAGTGAGTACAAGTAGAATAATTTAAAAAAAATGATGATATTTGTTACACAATGTTCTAGTTTGTCATGGTGAAGAATTTCAAGTGCTGTTTTAGGAGGTCTTCAATTTCCTTGCGGTCCTTACTCATTAGCCATTTAGTAATGTGTTGATCAAAGGAATACATATTAGTGATGGCTACAGTCTGTGGTGGGAGTTTGTTGTAAGTGTGAGGCGCGATGTACATATGGTGTCTTTGTGCAAAAGCTGTATTGTATTTAGGTACTAAAAGTCTTTCTTGTTGTTTGGCCCTATTACAAGTTTTACTACCCGGCTTTGACAAATACAAGAATTGAATAAAAATGGAACAAACATTTTGACATATCGTCTCCGGAAAAGCAAAAGGGCTTAAGCGACACCTTGGTCAAAATGAGTTTAACATGCAGTTTTGATCAGTATCAGTATTTTTTCTGCATCGAATGCTCTGACTCTCGTTTGATTCTGAAGACTTTTGTGGCCCTTTAGCCATCTAAATTATAATTATTTAATGAAAGAATTAAAACGATTAACACTCTCAGACAGGAGGCTTGTTTCCGACTTGACTTTTATTTTTAAAATTGTCATGGTATTATAGACAGCCCTGATTTACTTAGCTTAATTACCTTCCATGTACCTAACAGAACCACTCGATTCAAAATTCTTTTTAAATGTAACAATAATATCAGGACTAAGTCATTTAGATACTCACTTGTACCTAGATTGCATACAGTGGGTAAATCTTTGGCTGAAATAGTAGATATATTCAACTGCACTGAATCTAGTTACAAGAAGTCTATAATAGCATACCTCTTTCAAAAATATTAGTGTTAATTTATTGCATTATAATATTTCTATTAACTTACCTATGTTTTTGGGTGCTAATCATTTACTCTATGTTATTTTTATGTCACTATTATTTAATGTTATATATTACACTGTTATGTAAAAGCCCATAAGGGCGTATATAATTAAATAAATAAATAAAATATATTTTTCATTTGGGAGAAGGCTTGACTCAAACGACGCAAGTTTGAGACCTTTTTTAGCTTTTTGTCGCCTCGGGTAACTCAGTCGACGCATTGAGTTACCTGAGTTGACTTTTTTCTTCAAAATCCAACCAGGTACTGAATTTTTATGAATTTTATTGTAAAACAAAAAAAAACTTTACAGTGCTCTGGTGTAAACTTCCCGAAATGGCGCTTCAGCCCTTTGGCCTTTCCGGAGACGATATCATCATTATCAGTTAAAAGTTAGATAGCTCATGATGGAAACTATGTTACGGTCGTAAAACAACTGCGTTGGCCAAAAACTTCTAGACAAGAAAAGATAAGCAAATTTTATAAGGCCAGAGCTCACCGTTCGGAAGTTTCCGCGGCTTCATTCATAGATTTCTGCTTTGTGGTTAAGATTATTGGACTGCTCCGAATTTGAATGTGTATATGTTTACCTATTGCAAGCAATATGTCAAAAAATACAGATCGGCGGCAATAATGAGGATGACATAGATCCCCTGGCTCCAGGCAGTGGTATCACATAAAGAAAAAAAAAGTAGGTACGACAAAATAAATAGAATTAAGGTCAGATGAAATAATTATTATTGTATTGAAAGCTGTGAAGTCGTTATTAATGTGTGATGAGTGCGGAAAGGCGAAGCACTACTATCTGCTAATGGTTGATGAAACGCTAAATGGTAGCCAATCTTCACGGAGCTATTGTATAGTGGAGATCGCATTTGTAAAAATGCTCGCATGCCAGTAATAAGACGTCAACATAAATATACGGATATGACAATTAAGGTAGCGAAAAAAATATAAGTTGCTTTAATCCATCCATTTCAAATATAGAATAATGTCTGCTAACATACATTGTAGGTAGGTACTTTGTTAGAATTTTTATTTTATTTTTATAGTGAATACCAAACAAGAGTACCAACTACTCCCAACCGTCTAGAGCCAGTGAGACTATGTTATCACTAATTGCGTAATGTTGAAGGTAATGGGAAGGGAAGGGGAAGGGGAAGGGGAAGGGAAGGGGAAGGGGAAGGGGGAAGGAAGGGAAGGGAAGGGGAAGGGGAAGGAAGGGGAAGGGGAAGGGAAGGGAAGGGGGAAGGGGAAGGGAAGGGAAGGGGAAGGGGAAGGGGAAGGGGAAGGGGAAGGGGAAGGGAAGGGGAAGGGGAAGGGGAAGGGGGAAGGGAAGGGGAAGGGGAAGGGGAAGGGGAAGGGGAAGGTTTATATTTTTAATTTGATCATTTTCTGAACATATCCGGCAGTTCCAAATTTGGAAAGTTCACACTCGTACCTGTGCACGTACAAACTCGCAAAGGAAATTATTTACATCAAATTGGAATTAACTTTGAAGCTTTCATGCTTATTATTTTTTAAGTACTAATTTAAATAATATCAATAATCATCAACGTAAATATGAAACCGTAAAAGTATGACGATCGCGACCGAGACTCGAACTCGGAACCTCTACTCTATCCGGGAGTAACGCTTCTGAAAATTCAGCTACCGAGACCTTATAAAAAGCGTTTCTGCCGGATAGAGTAGAGATTCCGAGTTCGAGTCTCGGTCGCGACCTCGGTTATATATATTTTTTTTAAAATTTTTTATTTATATGAATACTGCACAAGTCTCAACTGCTCCAAACCGTCTAGAGCCAGTGAGACTATGGCATCCCCAAATAGGGTATGTTGTGAGGCTGAATGTAATGGGGAGGGGAAGGAGATTGGGAAGAGGAAGGTTGGGATGTTCCTGGCTATTTAGATCTGGTCACCAAACACGGCCAAAGCCATTTCAAGCAACTTTTCGATTCTGAATGGTGGTCTTTCACCAGGGCGATACTTAGAGTATCTACCACTCTGGAACGTGCCGCAAATACACTTTTATTATTTTCATATGAATTAAATGTGTTATGACACATATTAATCAAATAAAAGTTATTGGCGCACGCCGGGTTTGAACCCGCGACCTTTGGATTCGTAGTCGAGCGTCTTACCACTCGACCATGGAGGCCGTCTGTTTCATATTTACGTTGAAGATAATATTATTGATATTATTTCAATTATGTATGGTTAATGTGTCTGGCTCAGGTAAACCATTCCTTTTGCATCCGTCTTAATGGCCGTGCTCGAAGACGCGTAACAAAAAAAGCTCGTTATTATATAAAAGCAATTTGCAATATTACCCAGATTTTTACTTGTAGTCTAGGCTAACGGAGATGCAGATTATGAATTATTAGACAGATAATGAAAATGAAGAAAGAATTTAATTCTGCTATTCCATTCAATGGCTTAACAAAGAATATTCAAAGTTAACAACATTTCGTCACCTAAATGCATTCATGAAATTTTATAGAGGAACGATTATAAGTAGCGTTGTGACAGCTTTGAAAGAACTACTCAAAGAACTACTTCTTTTGGCAACAGTTCCTACTTCATTCATTGTTCATTGAACAAATACTTCAATTGAAGTTAATAGTTCATTTTAGCGTTTATTCATTTCAATAACTTCGTTTCATTGAACAAATACTTCAATTGAAGTTTATAGTTCATTTTAGCGTTCATTCATTTCAATAACTTCGTTTCATTGAACAAATACTTCAAATGAAGTTGGTACTTCATTGTAGCGATCATTCATTTCATTGAACACATACTTCAAATGAAGTTGGTACTTCATTGTAGCGATCATTCATTTCATTGAACAAATACTCCAAAGCCTATAAAGAAGTACTTCAAAAGTCCGACTTCAGTTCCAGTTCCAGTTCTTTCCACTTTCAAAACGCTACCGACTGGTACTTTTTATTTTGGGAAGGAACCGGTTCCAGTTCTTTTCACTTACAAAGCGCTACCGACTAGTACGTTGAACAAATAACCGAATAAATTCAAATCTCTTTTTTGCAAGTTCGACTTCAATTGAAGTGTTCACTGCGAAGGGTCAATTTTAAAGAACTAGCAATTCGTGAAGCATTCACAAAACATTGAAGTTTTTCCCAACGCTAATTATAAGCATAAAATCAGTTTATAACTTTGCAAGTTTGAGCCTTTTTGGCCTGTTTGCATAATTGAGTATATTTTCGCCATTGGTACATATTTCAGCCATTTTATTTTTAAAAAATGAGCGGTAGTTGTATATGTAACTCCTCTACCCTTACACGAAATTAAAAATAATAAAAAAAACTCCCTAGTTTTCGCAGTCCAGTCGAGTCGACTGTTAAGTCGAACACATGACTCACACAGATGCACTGCTTGCATGCAGCATGTTTTAAATTTGTTTTTCGACATTCGAAGAAAATTCCAGCGAATCACAAAAAAAGTTTAATTTTACGAAAAAAAAACTTTCGACCGTTTCAGTTTATTTTCGAACTAATAAAAGAAAAATAGCACACTGTAAAAACTTTTCGAACAGTTGTTGTCCCCTTTTCGCAAATAACAATAAGGAGTCAGCAAGACGTTCGGTAAAAACATCGCTGTCAGAAGTGTACATATATGCACCGATACACACAATACCTAAGTATGAGTTGTTCGCATCGACTCTAATTACGGAACCTATACGAATAACTATATAAAATATAACTTATATTTCCAAAAATAAGGTTCTTTGTTCAATTTGTATGTACTTTTTTAGAGACGTAATACTTTCATCGGAATTCCTCACGCTATTTAGACTAGTCGAGGCTATTTTCGGAACCGCACAACATTCAGACAGGGCAACGCCGGGCACGAACCGCTATGACTAAATATTTACACAAACATCAACTTGAACTTTTCAACGCTGTTCGCTTCACTAAGTAATCTAGGCCTTGTGGTATTTTTATTGCACTGATGGTATTTGCATTCGGGAGTGATTGACTCATGACAAGCGATTTTTATTACGTGGAAATGTCAAGGTACTCGTGGGTATTTATGACATATCGCTACCGATAATATGATACCTACGTATTAATGCAGAAAAACCTGCCTTGAAACTTTCCACAAACATCCTGTTCAGCCTTCACTAAGTTTTTCAAACAAAATGACTTCGCAAGTAGTCTTGTTCTTGTAGCTCTTTGGCACCCGACCACTTCATTCAATCAGTGAATCAGCAACTTGCACGATGGTCAGTAAACTCCTTATTAGTATAACTTTTTTCCTTTTTTTTATGTAAATACCGCATCAAAATCCCAACTGCTCCCAACCGTTTGTATTGAGTGTTCTATGTCATCCCCGATCGGGGTGTGTTTTGAAACTGAAGGTAAAGAGGAGGGGAAGGAGATTGAGAAGAGGAAGGTTGAGAAGTACCTGGCTATTCAGATCTGGCCGCGGTCTGAACACGGTTAAAACCATTTTAAGCAACGTTCTGATTCTGAATGGTGGTATTTCACCAGGGCGATACTTAGAGTATTTTATGAGTTTCAATTTAAGTTACAGAAAAAAAAACACTAAGTCATCCTTTTCATAGAACAAACCTAGCGTTGTTTTCTCAGAGAAATATTGTCTACCGTTTTTTTTGTTCGATACCCAAAGTGGCGTCGTTCATATCTAGACGAGTAGTTTGAAACATCATTCGATTATCACGATTATCACAATGTGTCGATTACGCCCATCACTAATAAATTGTAAGAAACATGAGGAAATGAGAAAAATAATCGAGTTTTCATAGGCAGTGGAAAATTAAACGGGCGCAGCACTCCTTTGACGCACGATTTCAAGTATTCGGTGGAAAATTTTGTGAGTCACCATTTTACTGTTGGAAGGGAAGAAAAACAAGCAAGATGTTTGCTTTTATGGGGGTGGAAAAAGTCGTTAAGGATTAGTTCCGCGAGATTTACAATATTAACGTAAGCACGAAGTTCAAATGGCTGATGTCTAACTGAACAATTTGTCTATGGTATACGCTCTGCTTAAAATAAGCAAAGCACAAAATCAAACTTCAAATACTGTAAACTTATTATTGCAATTCAGATCGGTCAGTATTACTAAAACAAATATTTTGCAATCAAGAAAATACATTTTGAAAATTAACCTCCCATTAATTCATTCATTCTAATTTTTGAGTTATGTAGGAAATAATGCTTCCTATTCTCTGTCATCTCGAATAAGGTAACTGGTGAGAATTGTGTGTGTGGGTTGTATTTTTGAAATGGGAAGTATACCTTTTTATACAAAAAAAAAAACACTTTATTTCAGCAACGAAATATGGAACATGTTTTTTATATTTTATTTTGTTATTATCTATCGGGTGGATAAAGTATTAATTTCGGTCTAAGATTGTTGAGGGTCTTCTTCTGGGAAGAACCGCCCAAGACAATTGATGGATGGGTTGGAAATTAATGACAGTTTATTGACAAACCATGGCCTTTTTGTGATGTTGCGAAAAGTCTTATTTTAGAAGGTCGGGGTGATGTTTGACACTAAATGGAGTAAAAAATATTGTTCGATAGTAAATAACAAGAATATAAAAATGGTAACCATTGTAATGCACTAGTAAATATGGCATACAATCAATCCGGAGAATACGGTTCGATTACCTACAGTGGTAAACATGAAACTAATAAGAAGAGAGCAAGTGAGCACTTCGAGCTGGACGTTGAAATGTTGATTTGGTAAAAATGAAAAAATTTATACGAAAACGTTATGAAAAAATTGATGCATATTCTAAAATGAACCATTGTAAAAATGTATTTTTTTTGTTCATCTCACTTTCATAGAGTATTTTCACTGTTGTTTTTTCACTATTATTTATTAATTTATTTTATTAAGAAAAATATTACGAAAACAACGGTATTTATATTTTATTTTTAAGTTGACGAACAAATTTTCGACAACGATTTAAGTTGCGCGTATTTTAATTTGCCTCCAAAACGATATGTTCGTGCGAAAGGCGTCTGTGACGTCACAACGGCCAACAATCGTAGGCAATTCCAAGTCCCGATGACAGTTGTGTTAGCCGCCAGTAGTGGTACCTACGTAACAGATTTTGGAACGGTTTTAAGATCAATATTTTTTTTTAATGAAAATACTAAAATCTTACATTTTTAATGAGAGTCAGAAAAATTATCTTTAATTATTCGACACGTTTTTAACAGTATTCTTCAAAAAAGAATCTATGTTTATTTAAAAATTGTAAATTTGAAGAGATAAATTCCATCGCATCAATCGGTACACGCCTATCACCAGAATATTATTAAATAAACCAATCATGACTCATTAGCTTCCACAAGTTTTTTTGTGAAACCGTGACCTGATGAGCCAGCTATGAAAAGATGGCCTGTTAGAAAGAGTTATCGTTACCATACGTACACTGGTGAATGCATTCCAATGTAGGTTCATTCATAAAATGTGCTGCAACGAATGTAGCAAATATTTTATAAAATATATCGCCAGAATGACGAGGCGAGACGTGACGGAACAAAGCCGTATTTGTATTGAGTTACGGCGGCAGTATGTTGAATGTTTTATGATCATGCCAGTGTGAATAGGCTTTAAATATAGATTGCATGGTATATGTGTAGCATGATGCGTTTAGGTATGTAAAACGACACTATGTTTGTAGAACTAACGATGAAATCTTGCATCATGAAATTTGCACACCTTTTTCTGTGTTTAAATTTCTAGGTCAATACATCTATTTTCAGCTCACAATATAATTTTCATCATGACCTATGGTGCTTTGAAATGTTATTTTTAATCTCAGAGCAACAATATACAAGAGAGAGCGCTGTTGTAGTCAGATTTGATGAGTTTTGCCGGACTCGGCTAGACCTGGGCGTGGCTAGGACTAGGGCTAGGGTAATTATACATCTATTCATAACACATGTCGATATAATATTTTTGTTTATTCGTATAACCACTTTTTTACAATATTGTTTTAAACAAAAATATAGCATATAACCTACAAAACCGTTGACTTATATCCGTTTATGTCGCATGTCAAAACGTGTGTACTTTAAAGCGGTCTGATATTATTTTTTAATTTGAATATTGAAATTCATCGATGAATCAGTTTTTTCCTTCGAACATTTTGGCTGTCCACCCCTTTTTGAGGAACCGGTTCTTTTATTCAGAATATCGCTAACGATTTGATAGATTCTTCTCTCAAAGTATTTTAGTAAAACATTACGCATCCCGCACCCGTTTTTAGTATTAGATTAATCCGATAACACGTCCAATATACGCTAATTGAGTTACTTCGCCACTAGCTTCATTACGGCCCGTGAGCTGAATGACGTAGCAACAAAAAATACTTTGAAATTGATAATATTTACAGAAAAAACGCTCTCGTACATTAAATAGTTACTAAATCTTCACTAAATTGACTCCCTCAAAGGTAAGCAGAGAAAGCGGAGCTCCACAAATTCCTAGACAGTCCTAATTTACTGAAAGTTATTACTTTTCACATACTAACGAGAACTACTCGATCCAAAATTCTATAAATTTCTAACAATAATATCAGGGCTGAGTCATTCAGATACTCGCTTGTACCTAGATTGCATGTAGTTGGTAATACGTACGCAGAGGTGGCTGATGTATTTAACTGCACAGAATGTATGAATATTTAACGCTCAAAAAACCCTATCAAATTTAACTATAAAATAGGGAATGATTTATTGTCATCTATAAGGTCGATCAAAGACCTAGGAGTAGTCTTTGATCCCAAACTTACGTTTTCAGACCATATATTGCAGTTATCCACATCGTGCTACAGACTGTTAGGGTTTGTTATAAGATCTAGCAAACAATTTACCAAGCCTGCAGCGATGACTTCTATGTTCAACTGCATTGTAAGGTCCAAACTAGAGTACGCCTCTGCTGTATGGGCCCCATACCAAAATAAATATATACAATTATTAGAACAGATCCAAACAAAGTTTCTCAGATATTTGTATATGAGAATCCACGGCGAGTACCCAAAATTTATGCATCATAAAGATTTGCTCTCCGATACGCTTTATCAAAGTCTCCAGTCGAGAAGGAGTGGGGCCCTTGCAGTAACAGCGTACAAAATATTAAATAATTTGATTGACAATCCATACCTCCTGGAATGTTATAAGTTGTTTGTGCCAAACAACTACTGCCAGGGGCGACATCACGATCCGCTGTGCATTCCACATGGCAGAACAGACGTGTTGGCTCAGCACAGCATGACACGGGGTATGGTACTACTAAATAACATGTCTCTTGATATCTTCAACATAAACCTTGAAGATTTCAAGAGAAATGTTAAAAATATCTCTTAATTTACTTTTGTTACTTTCTTGTGTTTTGTAAATGGACATATACAGTCTGTAATGCACAAAATTTTTTTTTTTTTAATTTGGATACAAGAAGGCTATAATATCATATATCTTCAACCAATATTAATTTCATGTGATCAAACATTATTTTATAACTATTGTTTCGTTTGTATGAGCAAACATTTTTTTTTTATATGTGAATACTGCACAAAAGTTTTAACTGCTCGGGGCTAGTAGGATAATGGCGTCTCCGATTGAAGTATGTTGTAAGACTGAAAGTTATGGGGACGGGAAGGAGAAAGGAAAAAAGAGGTTTCGGAAGTACCTGAATACTCAGATCTAGTCACTGACGGCTTAGGTAATTTCGAACAATATCTCAACTCAAAATAGTGGTATTTCACCAGGGTGATACAAAGAGTATCCAACACTCTGTACATAAATATAAACATTAAATAATAATAATAAAAAGATAACTTTTATAGCGCCGTTTTTGTGGGAAAATCACCTCAAGGGCGCTTTTGGCGTATGTAACATTGACGAGAATTTAAAAATACTAACTTTCGTAAACGGCTATGCCCAGGTTTTGTTGCCAGTTATATTGTATGTCCATCGGAAGTCAGCTATCATCAGGGCAATATTGACTATTCAGTCTGCAGCCCGAAACAACTCAGAATTGCAGTCGTGCTATTATTTCAATATCGTATTTTCATCTGCCAGCTCATATTAAAGGTGTTTTAAATACAGATAGTATAGTGTGACACAAAATTGGAAGTAATAGACAAAACCTTTTCAATTAACGAATGCCTTTGTGACTCAACTTGTTTGATTGTTCGAAATTTGAAAGTTTTCTTTGTCTTGTCTTAATATTTTTCAGCTTAATTTTAATAATTACAAAAGGAAACTTTCCAGAAGCGAAGTTTCTCTATTTTACTAAATTAATTACAGCAAAAACGATGTTTTATTTTAAAAAACCCCTTTGTGTTAAAGTTTGTAATAAAAGATAATTTTAACAGTATTTTTTAATTTATTTTTTAAGAAAGACAAACATTCCCGGGTTACGAATAACCTGACAATATTTGAAAAACTCCTTCTACCATCACAATAAGAGGAACCATGCAATGATCGAGGACTTAACTGGCAGAGGAATTGAACTAGCGTTGTGACCGCTCCGTAAGAACTACTTCAAAGAACTACTTCTTTTGGCGGCAGTTCCCACTTCCTTCATTGTTTTATTGAACAAATACTTCAATTAAAGTTGGCAGTTTTGCTCATATGTTCATTTTAGCGTTGTGACCGCTCCGTGTGAACTACTTCATTTTGCGGCAGTTCAAACTTCATTCACTTTTCATTGAACAAATACTTCCATTGAAGTTAGATAACAAAGAACTACTTTATTTTGCGGCAGTTCAGTTGCGAAGTTGAACTTCAAAGCCTACAAAGAAGTACTTCATTTCAAATACTTCAATTGTAGTTGACTTCAAAGAACTGCTCCATTTTGCGGTAACGCACACTTCAATTGAAGGTTGACGAGGAATTTTCGGTACTTTGGTAACTTCGATTTAGTTCGTGAAGCATTCACAAAACATTGAAGTTTTTCGTAACGCTAAATTGAAACCACGACGCTCGGGTAGGAATCCGACGCGTTTGTCCAATCAGCTTCTAATCAGTCATACGTGAAAATACATGAAAGAAATTATTTATTTATATAAAGTAGCAAAAGCAAAAACTTTAGAACGGAGAGTTCTAGTGTTAAGAAAATGCAAAACTTACCGACCGTAATTTCTATGCCAACGCAACTATTTTAACCTACATCATCATTACGATCATGAGCTAGGGAGCTTTTGATTATTTGAACTTTGTATAATATTTTTTTGAACTCACAGCAAAATCCTTTTTTTTTATTATGTCCACTGAGGCGAAAGAAGAGTGTTGAAAGTCAGGCGAAACCGGGCAGTAATCAAGAGAGGATAATTAAAAACAAATTATTGTAAGTCACAACATAAATGGCGACCTCCGTGGTCGAGTGGTAAGACGCTCGACTACTAATCCAGAGGTCACGGGTTCAAACTCGGCGTGCGCAAAGAAAATGTATCTAACTAATATGTGTCATAACACATTTAATTTATATAAAATAATATATGGTATATTGTCAGCACGTTCCAGAGTGGTAGATATTCTTCATATAAAAAAAAAACTGTAGTGAGATTTTCTAAATGTTTTTGAATAATCACATCATAAAATGTGGCGTTTTTCCAACGTACTTAAATCAATTTGCTACCGCGTTGGCAGCCTCGATTGTTAATAACAATTATGCGAGCGAACTCCCGCCCGGGGCAGGCAGCTAATTAATTAGGTAAAATATTAACATGCAGGGAATGGCGCTAACAACTACCAACCCCTAGGGCCCGGGTAGGTACGTAGCTCACGAGAATATATTTACCCCTATTTTGCGGCTGTATTTTAAGGGTTGTTTAGGATGTTGATGTCAGTGAACTTTAATTTCTTTATAATTTGTGTTGGGGTGTACAGCTATAAGAATAAATTCAGCCTCTACCCTTTACATCAAACACTAATTGGTTTAATGATTTTAATAATACCAAATTTTTAAACTTTATTCCACTATTTTTTATTTAAGACCTGACCAATTTCACCTTATGACGGGCATCTTCAGACTGGTACAATTTTAAGTAAGTCTATGGAATATATACTATTAGGTCTGAAAAGGATGGGTATTGATATTCATAGTAAATCATCTGGGACTTGGGGATTTTAGTTTTATGGCTAACAAGAGGTGGCTTTACCAGGTGAAACCGGTCAGGTCTTAAATAAAAAAAATAGTGGAATAAAGTTTAAAAAATGGTATTATTAAAATCATTAAAATGGAGTTCCACCACGAATTAACAGTTTCAAAATTAGAAATATTAATTGATTTAGTATGAGAAATTGTCTTTTTCAATATTTTTCGTAATGAATACTGATTAATTCAATTATTTATCGAATTATTGATAGAATTATTTCCCAACTGAACCAGTGAGACTATGACATCTTCGATTATTGTATGTTCTGAGGCAGAAGATATTGGGAAGAAGAAGTATATGAGCAAGAGGAAGGTTTGGAATTAACTGGGTATTCAGATCTGGTCACCAAACACGGCTAAATCCATTTCAAGCTACTTTTCGATTCTGAACGGTGGTCTTTCAGCAGGCCGATACTTGAGTATATCTACCACTCTGAAACGTGCCGTAAACATACTGTATATTATTTTATATGAATTAAATGTAAGTACCTGGCTACTCAGATCTGGTCATTAAACACAGTAATTTTATTTTATTTTTTTTTTTTTTTTTTTTTTTTTTTTTTTTTTTTTTTTTTTTTTTTTTTTTTTTTATATTTTTTTTGCATATGAATACCGTTACATTATTCCCAACTTCCTGGAGCCAGTGCGACTATGGCCTCCTCAAATAAGTTATGTTGTAAAACTAAATAAAATGAGGGTGGGAATGAGAAGGAGAATGAGAGGAAGGTTAAGCAGTACCTGGCTATTCAGATCTGGTCACCAAACATAGCTAATGCAATTTCTTTTTTATAATCTTAAATTTAAATTTTTAAAATATTTATAGTAATTGTGGTACTAATCTGCCTTCTAAATAACACATCATGACACATCGTAACAGCTCGGTATTTGCGGGTAGGGATTTCGCTAAATAAATAGAAGCGGCGCACATTTTTTTCATTAAAATTTGAATCAGCATGGAATGCAAAGTATTTTTTTCAGTCTTTAAAAAAATGCCCCGTTTCCCTTTGAAAAGTCCAAGAAGCGTTTTCGATAAAATATTCAAGTCGCAGAACAAACACGTTCCTATATAACGCGAAAAGGCGGCAAAAGAAACGGCGAAAAAACCATCGAAGATGTGTTACATCTTGACAATTATATGGACATTTCAAATATCTGAGTTATTTGTTTATAAATAAAACAGATAAGCTTTGTTTGTATACTTTACATACTTTTAATAGGGATACAAGGGTTAAAATTCTTCACCGTTGTAATAAAGGGAAAAAATAGATAACTAAGAAGCATTAGAAAATAGAAAATCATTTAATCGTAAATGTAGTATTTTTAATAATCAAATTAATTTATCTTATTGTCCTATCCTAGATATGTTTCCAGTAAGCCGCTCTGTTATTCCCATAATCCCCTCAATTACCCCTTCTCCTTCCCATTCCAACTCCTAAATATGTTTTATATATATATATATATATTTTTTTTAAAGAAGACAAACATAAGACGGCCTCCATGGTCGAGTGGTAAGACGCTCGACTACGAATCCAAAGGTCGCGGGTTCAAACCCGGCGGGCGCCAATAACTTTTATTTAATTAATATGTGTCATAACACATTTAATTCATATAAAAATAATAACAAGTATATTTGCGGCACGTTCCAGAGTGGTAGATACTCTAAGTATCGCCCTGGTGAAAGACCACCATTCAGAATCGAAACGTTGCTTGAAATGGCTTAAGCCGTGTTTGGTGACCAGATCTGAATAGCCAGGTACTTCCCAACCTTCCTCTTCCCCGATCTCCTTCCTCCCCACTACCTTCAGCCTCACAACATACCCAATTTGGGGATGCCATAGTCTCACCGGCTCTAGACGGTGAAAAAAAAAAACATTCCCGGTTTACGAATAACCTGACAATATTTGAAAAACTCCTACTGCCATCATAAAAAGCGGAAGATGTTGCTTGTGCAATGATGGAGGACTTAGCCAGCAGAGGAATTGAACGCACGACGCCCGGTCGATATATCTCGGTATTTTGTATTTTAGGTAAATTTTAGTATTGTCCTGATGATGGAAGGGTGCTTCCGAAACCGGTCGACATAATATTGGATAATAAATGTGGTTATAAACAAAGTTTATCTGTTTTATTTATAAATATGGCAAGCCACAACGTAAATGCTTTTTACGGATATATTTATTTATTGTTTATTACGGTAGTTAATTGATCACAGGTGATGTTTTTTTGTTTATTTTTTCATCACGTGGATTGCGGAAAGAACTTTCAGAATCGGACCAAATCCCAAGTTATTTTAAATTGAATAATAGTTTATTTTGTTTTACACTACTTACTATTATTTAAATTTATAATTTCGGCCACAACGTGGTTTGCTTCCTGTGAAAATTTCACTTAATTTTAGATATCGAGCATCGGAATTGTAATAGCCAAATGTAACGCTGAAAGTTCAGCAATGTTCCATGGTGTCAATAGCACTTCGCAAGGATTTTTAAGATCAAGATCCTTGAGACGTATGTGCGGTAAAACCTTGAAGGAACAATATATGGAGGGATAGCTAATTTGTTTTACCCAACCCATCCGAAATTGTAATAAATCACTGTTTCCGTGTTTTTACATCGTACACCATGAGAGAGAAAGAGACAACAAATTTCTTGGACGGCTTCTATATACTGTCGTAATGTTCTTAAGCTGGTTATTTTCGCTGGTTAACGGCAGGACTCCGCCCATATTTTATATTTTGCCACTAAACTTGACACAACTAAACGGTTTTTTAGGTTAGATGCTATATTTTGTTGATAAAAATACTGCGAAAAGTGGCTACGAATACACAAAAACATTTTGTCGATATGTGATATGAATGGATGTATAAATACCGTAGCCACGCCCATTTGCGCCGAGTCATGTTAAAATCATCAAAAACAAGTCCAAAACTGACTTCACTGGCTTTGGCTTGGGCTACCTCTTGTATACTCAAAGGGTAAAACCATGTATGACCGTATTAAAAATGTGGATATCCGGAAAGAATGCAAGGCTGATGTGAGCGTGATGAATAGGATCAAGAAAGAGACGCTTAGATGTTTTGGGCATGTAGAGAGAATAGACGAAGAAAGGAGTGTGAAAAGAATATATGATGCGGAAATGAATGGAAGAAGAATTCGAGGACTCTTGAGAAAGACATGGCACGATCAAGTAAATCAAATACTTGAATCAGGTCATGTGAAGAGTCAGAATAACAGAACAGTATGTATGAGACGGTGTATGAATGTGAATGAAGCAAGGAGTGTGTGCCAAGACAGATTTATAAGGCGGTCCGTTCTCTCAGCCTACCCCTGGAGGGAAACGGAGTAATGGTCAGTTAGTTAGTCAATAGTACTTGGGAAGGAAAACCATTCAAGATTCTTAAAACTGCTTAAGTGACCAGATCTGAATAGTCAGCAACGGCGAACTTGCGTCGATTATTTCCCCCTCGCTCTACCATTTTATTCCTCATTAAATTTCCAAATGTGAGGTTGCCATAGTTCCACTGGTTCCGGGTTTTTAAAACAGTTTAAAGTTTGCCATGGAATATCTTCGAAGAGGCGCAATAGATCCACGCTTCCGGCTGTCGCGACTTTTATTGGGATATAAACACGAAAAACAGTTAAGTGTTCTTACATTTATCTCATAGTCAAAATCACGACAAAAAAACTGCATAATATTCTGGTCACATCACAAGTAAAAAATACTGCCACTTTGAAACTCAATCAATTATAAAAAGCGAGATAGAGGAACAATCATAGAGTTGGTAGAGTAGTATCTATCCAAGGCAGTGAAGTCAGTTTTTTACTTGTTTCTGATGATTTTAACCTGACTCGGCGCACTTGGGCGTGGCTAAGACTAAGGGTACGGTATTTATACATCCATTCATATCACATATCGACATAATGTTTTTGTTTATTCGTATAGCCACTTTTTCACAGTATTTTTATCAACAAAAATACAGCATATAACCTAAAAATCCGTTTAGTTGTGTCAAGTTTAGTGGCATTATAAAAAATGTGGGCGGAGTCCCGCGGAGAACCGGGAGCCTAAGATCATCCTTACAGTATATGGAAGCGGTCTATGAAATTTGTTGTCTCTTTCTCCCTCATGGTGTACGACGTAAAAACCCGAGAAAGTGATTTATCGCAAGTTTGTGTAGGTTGGGTAAAAATAATTAGCTCTCCCTCCATATATTGTTACTTCAAGGGAACAATGTAGATTCGGAAAACGGAATATTTTGAAAAAGGAAGTAAACAGGAAAAGAGAAAGGGATAGTTCTTCTCTCCTTCATGCTCCCGATAGTCACGATGCATTCGAAACAAATCTAATGCACTTTCGCTAGGAGATGCACCACGAGAATAGTCAAAAATCTAAACCCTTTCCACAACTTGTGACGTCTGTGAATATCAATTCAAGAATATTGAAGCCAAAGTATTTTTAATTTTTTTTTGTTTACAGTGAATACCGCACAAGAGTCTCCAACTGCTTTCAGCCGTCTAGAGCCGGTGGGACTATGGCTTCCTCAATTGGGGTTTGTTGTGAGGCTCAAGGTAGTAAGGGAGGGGAAGGAGATGAGGAAGGGGGACGGTTGAGAAGTACCTGGCTATTCAGATCTGGTCACCAAACACGGCTAAAGCAATTTAAAGCAACGTTTCAATTCTGAATTGTGGTCTTTCACCAGGGCGATACTTGGAGTATTTACAACTCTGTACTCTTAACGATAACGCAAAAAATCTGTGTGTATGAAGTAGTACTTGGAACTCTCAAATGTTAAGCTCTTAAAAAAGCATGATATTTACACAGCTTTTTCTGTATGGTGTTTGTAGGTTAATGCTTTTTAGCTCGCAACGTCTCAAATCTTTGAAATATCCATATAACTGTAAAGAAATAAGACAATACGCCCACAAATTTAATTGTTTGATAAGAAAAAACATCTTGAAAAAGTTGTTTGAAAACAACTTACAATATAGTTAATCGTAATATTCTAGCTTTGTTAAGCACCACTGAGTATGTCAAATTTTTATTTTTTACAATATATATTTTGTTTACTCCCGGATACGGTTGAGGATCCGAGTTCGAGTCTCGGTTGTGACCATTGTCTTTATATTTTCTGCCTTTTTTTGTTTCATGTTTGTGTTTTTTAAATTATTGATATTATTTAAATATTTTTAAAAAACACAGGCATTAATTCTTTAAAGTTATTTCCAATTACAACAAAACTATTTTATTATTGTCAATTTATTAATTAAGCAATTTCTACAAACTCCAAATGAAAACGAACAAATATACTATAGCGAAATTGACGTCAACAGCCATCCAGCATTCTGCCGCGACACAGTTAAATAATCCGAGTGAAAACCGAGGGCACCCGTAGCGAAGATAATTTCTAAGGGAGGGGGGGAAAAGAAATAAAAAATGTAGTCATAAGAAATGAAACAAATAATAATAACGGAGGAGACAAAGGGGAGGATAATAGAACGCACTGCGCCATGGTAAACAATGTGAGAAATGAATGAGGTAGAATATACTTGACTGCTGTTTGTCTCTACATAATATTTGTGTTACCGCAATCAGACGAATGTAAATCTGGCTGTTTGAAATTTGGATGGATGTATATTCATCCAAATATATGATTCTGTGATATTTTTATTGCACGGAAATTTTGTAGGAGGAAAATGCATGGGAGAATCTTAGAGATAAACTTGAAAATTAATTTGAAATAAAAAAAAACGCTAGCTTTTCTGAAACTATTATTTCGTGGTGGAATTTCATTTGATTGTGATTAGATAAGTTAATAACTTTATTTCAGTTATTTAAAATTTGACCGAACTGGTTTCACCTTGTTACGTGCATTTGCAGATTGATCTTGTGTCTTAAATCTAGAAGTCGGAGACGCCCAAGGAAGTCATGGCACGATCAAGTGAATCAAATACTTGAATCGGGCCACGTGAAGAGTCAGAATAACAGAAGAGTATGCATGAATGTAATCGAAGCAAGGAGTGTGTGCCAAGGCAGAGTTGTATGGTGGTTCGTTTTCTCTGCCTACCCTACGGGGAAACGGCGTGATGGTTAGTTAATATCTAAGAATACAGTATTCATATAAACCGTCTACAATAAAAAAAACATAGTTCGAAATGAAATTCGCAATAGGAAACATCAAAAAATATAGAGAAAACGTAGTAAATAATACTGTCGATTCAGTTGAATTTTTTTTGCTTACATATTCACATCTACAACTCACATAGTATAGGATTTGGCCTCCGTAGAACAGTGGTCTAAGCATGTTACTAAGTTGGGATCGATTCCTACCGCAGAGCAAAATAGGCTATTTGAGTCTGGTTGTCGTGATGTAGTGTGTTAAATTAATGGTAAAATTAGTATTAAGTTTACCCGAATAGCATTTGTATTATTTTTACAGGTTTCATCGATAGCTCCGTCGTAACTTTTATATCTTTATCTCACAGATGACGCACGTAACAGAAAGGGAGGTTACAACGAAGCTTTTAGATTTTGAACTATTTCCTTTCTCCTTTCCCCTGCGGAAAAACGGCATAATGGTAGGTATCACACAAGTTCCGAGTGACCTAGAAGTATTCCGGCTATTAACAAGTTAGTTACATCAGCAAGAAGTAGAGTATTTCAGTAAGACATAACGCCAAAGCCGGCGTACCGCAAGGGTCCCTACTGGGTCTCATCAGAATTCAAGTCGCTTCCTTCCCACCCCCCAGTAATCTTAAGGGGAAAGTTTCGTAGCGAGAACCCACCCCAAACCGCTCCACAACCACCCCGAAATTTCTCCCTTTTCATACTGAAGCACCTCGCATTACGGCATGGAAATGAGAAAATTCCGAGTGGAATCAATACCGGTCGATCTTTCGGAGATATAGACAGAATGAGAATAGATGGGTACCTTATAATATGAAGGAATGCACCTAATCGGAAGATAATATATTAAATCTATATATTTTATTTGTATATTTACGCCCGTTAAAGGTTTTTACACAATATTAACAATTTTTTTAATTTTTAAAACATTAAACTCATAACCATTTTTTTTATCACTAAATAATATTTTTAATAACTATTAATTAATTAAAATACTATTTAGTGATAAAAAAATAGTTTTTAATAAAAAATTCTGCGATGTAAGTATTTTTACACTTCAAAATGAGTATTTAACTAACTAAGTAGTTAAATATCACAAGGGTGGGCAGAAGGATATACTGCCACACAACTTTGTCTTGGCACATACTCCTTGATTGATATTCATACCATATCAATAAGCTCTCATGCGGAACAATATCGTCACTGAGCGGATCCGGACGTTGGTGTGAATCAGCCTTAATTTGCACAGCTCCAAACATTTAAAATAGCAACAATAATTGGAAGCATTACCTCCACGAATGTTACGTATGTGTTGATACAACATTACGAGCAGAATCGCTTTGTGGAAGCTTTCAGAAGCACTGAAACCCCCTGAAAAATACTGAAACGTTCCGTAATATTCAGCAAATACATGCTGAAATACCATGTTTCTGCAAGCACAGAATGGATTGCAGTCCCTCGGGGCTGATAGCAATAAAGGAGAAACACTGCGGTGTGTTGGCTATATTCACTGCAAAACGTGCAAGGACGTATTGCATATTGTGCTTTGTCACGGTGGATATTTTTATTATTACGAGAAACGAAGTAAACTAGTGTACTCAGAGTAAAGGGTAGGTGACAATACTGACATTGACAGGATACTCTGATAAGTGATAACTAACTAAGCATCACACCGTTTCCCGGAAGGGGTTGGGCGTGAGCTCAGAGCAAGAATATATGGAGAGATAGATAAATATTCTTACCTTACCTTTACAAATTTACAATAAATAACTTTCTCCGGGTTTTAAGGTCGTAAACAGCGAGAGAGAAAGATACAAGACAAGTTCTCACATAATATAGCACCACCATTCGGTATGTAAGCATGTTCTCCGTCTCCCGCGTCTCCGGCGACTCCGTCCACTACGTTTTGATATGCGACATAACTGGACATAGCTCAACAGTTTTTTAAGTTATATCAAATATTTTTGTTTATAACATTTCTGTGAAAAAGTGGTTATACAAATAAACAAAAACATTATGTCGATATGGGCTGTGAATGGATGTATAAATACTCTAGCCCTAGTCCTAGCCACGCCCAGGTCTAGCCGAGCCAGGCAAAAATCATCAAAACTGACTACAGAAGCGCTTCCTCCTGTATATTATTGCACTGAGAACGTGAAGATGGACTATAATAATAATAATTGGCTAATTTATATAGCGCCATTTTTTGTGAAATATCTACTGAAGGGCGCTTTACAAAACTTAAAAGCTACGGAAAAATTTACTTTAAAACTATTTAAATACCTAAAGCTAAAGCTAAAATTACCCTATTGATATTTACATATTATTTAAATTTGTCGCAGGCTGTGAAAAATTGAATAACTTTTTGTTTGGCAGTAGATCGAGGATTGAGGATCGCGGATCATTGCATGAAACCGTATTATTATACTGGTGAGTTTAAATGCTAACGGGTTAGCCTATCTGTGTAAATTAGGACAATTCTGCTATTATGTTATTTATGGATATGATTTTCTGAAAGGATAAGTTTTGAGTTTAGCTCTGAACTCTGTCGAGTATTTTGTTATTGTCAGATCATGTTGTAGTCTATTCCAGGCTTTGGGACCTGACATTCCGAAGGCACGCTCTCCGACCTTAGTGTCTGGTGTGCGCTTTGGTTCCTTCAACCTTCCGATAGCCGATGACATTGCCGATCTAAGGGTTGACTGTCGCGAATTGGAATCTTCAGGAATACACAGTTTCGATAAATAAACCGAAGCCATTCCGCTAATTGATTTAAATACCATAGTGGCTTCATGAACATTCATATATTGCATCACATGTACATACTCTTCTGTTGTTCCGACTCTGACCCGATGTGACATGACCCGACTCAATGTTATTCCCTTTATCATGCCATGTCTTCTTCGGGCGGTCACGACTTCTACCATTCGCTTTTCATGTCCAAGCTATCTGATACCCTGTTACCACCGGATACTCTGATTATTACGCCTGTTCTAAAGCTTGTGATGGCTGCACGAGTGCTACACCTGCACTTGCGTATCGCGCAGATGGTGGTTGAATTATTATTGGTTGTATAGTGGCTATGTTCGCTTATTAGAACCCTCTACACACCAGTACCCCCTCCACAGCATTGCCCCCTCCACGGCGATGATTCGCATGACATCCTTTGTTCGACCCTGGCACAAAAAGCGAACACGGAAAGGAGTGCAGGTGAGACAGCGCAAAGAACGGCGAGACTACATTCTCGCGCTCGGACTCCCTCGGGTAATATCATCGAGATTGCAGAACAAGCCTGAAAATTGTAATACAGAAATGAAGCGCTACAGTTATCCTTTCCGTGGCCGGGGGATTTTTAGAAATTCGACCCCTCTAACGGCGGCATTCATTCAACATTCAAGGTGATTTGACCCGACACCTACCACTGCGCAAACAATTTAAAATGAAATATGGTTGAGGAACGCGTTAGCGGGAATTAGCTAGAGCCTCGGAGAATGCTGCAAGGTCACACCTTCTCAAAACGACACAAGACACCACTAAATTTCCACTAATTACCAAGAAAATAATACCTGTAAAGTCTTGACATAATTACTTCATATTATAATCAGCCTCGCGGGCAGGTATATTCAATGAGCGCGTTTAATATCACTTTGGAGATGAGATGGCCCCTTCTGATTCGCTAATGCCCCTAATGTACTCACGGACCACGCTCCACTGGGCATGCAGTGGTTCAGGGGAGGAAATCGTGCGGTTCGCGTACCATTCGCGGAAGACGATTCAATGTTGAGTGGAGCGGCAGCTCGATTTACAAATGGTGGCGAAATATACCTCATCTAAGGAAATAAGCCTGCGGCGCATTCACATGATACTAATGTGGTTTTCCAGCGCATTTAAGAACATAATTCCTTAAGCTGTTTGAGGTTCATATTATAAACTGCATCTTATTTGATCTATTTTCCGTGTTATCTATCTTTCTTACCTATTTATTTTTTGGGGAAAACATACAGTTGTGTATACATTTTGATATATTGAGTAATTACATTGTTGCATTAACCATTGAAGATTCCGCTAATACATCTTTTATCGAAATTAGAATTAACTTTGAAACATGATGCTTATTTTTTTAAATATTTAAATAATATTAATAATCAAAAACACAAATATGACACAGAAAAAGCCAGAAAATAAAAACACACACACACAACCGAGACTCGAACTCAGATCCTCTACTCTATCCGGGAGTAACGCTTCAACCAATTCAGCCATTGGGATCTTATTAGAAACCGACATTTTCAATCGATCTCATACTTTTAATTGAAGATTATTGATATGATTTTTTTCAATTTAAAAAAAATACATTTTATCACTTGTTAACACTCGGTCGAACTAGTTAACTAAGTCCAAAAACATTATTCATTTAACATTTTTTTTGTCTATAATCTAATAAAAAATTGCATTTGGGGCGTTTTGTATCGAGGAAAAACAGTTATTTAAAAGGCATGTAAAATATTATGTTGCAGGAAATATCTTGAACTATTTATAGGGTTTTTAAATTGCTGAATTTAGTTCGGATTGTTTGAACCTAATCCAAAAATTTATCCGTAACTTTCAGAACTTGATACAGAAAAATCACGTTATCTCCCACCTCACTGGAAGAAACTTGCCTAAGAAATGTATATGGATAAAAGGAATTCTGTTGCAATCCCTTTACCTAGTCGGGTAGCGAACCCACTGCTTCGACAAATCGCCTTCAGGCGTGCCTGTCTCGTATTGCTTCCGGGAGTAACATCCAAGTGGAATGATAACTTAACCAGTTTAACATTCCTTGTCGTAGACTCAAAAACAATGAATCGCTGTTCCTCAATCATCACTCTACTAATTATGGGTATCATTCTCCACTGTTCAGAATGTCGAGACTAGTTAACTCAAGCCATGGTCTTGAAATTTTTGGTAGCAGTCTAAATGATTTTTGTCATTCTTTACGACTCCACCAAAACCTTGTCCAGGCTTTCACTTGAATGTTCTTTCTAATGTATATTTTGCCGTATTTTGTCATTGCTTCATTATAATATTATGTTGAAGCAATGACAAAACTGCTGTTCTTTCTCTCTGTTGCTCTTTTCCCTATTTCGTGTTTTGTATTTTTTTTTTGTAATTGGACAATAGTCTGTTAGTTTCCCTTGCTTATCAAAAGTACTATTTATAAAAGTTTAGAGACCCCTGCGGTACTGAAATTGAAGAATTTTGGGTTAAAATACCTGCCGGTCTGGAGACTGCCGTCATGGTGTGTGGAGCCACTTGTTGCCCCAGTTGTGGGGTTGGGTAAACAATTTTAGATTTGAATATTGAAATAAATAAATAAAAATTTCAATCAATTCCTCCAAGAGAAAGCAGAAATTTACACCGAGCTGAATATATACGAGTATGTGTTACCAACAGGTGTGAAACGTTGGACACATAATTTAGAAAAAAACGTTAACTAATACAGAATACAATATAAAATGGATTTCAGTACTAAAATGTTGACAGTATACAAATTAGATCAAAAAATTTAAGTAATGCAATATTAAATGGAAAGATGCATTATCGGTATCGACCTAAAGTACAAGGGTAAAAAGAATTCTACAAACAAAACACTATAAACGGATTGGACAAGAAATGAACAGTTGACCAAGCAAACAAATAAACAAACAAAACGAATAGGCCAAAAAAATTCAACTGACACATTTCTTAAAAAATCTCGTCATTCAGTGGTACACAAGAGGATATAAGAGAGTTCAAAGCATCCCTAAAACCATTACATTAACGAAATTAAAGACAAAACGTGTCAACTCAAACCAATAATCTGAACCAAAAAATGTTATGAATGATTATGTTGAATACGAGGATCTAAATAATAGGTACACAAAAGTGGATACCATTCTTGAATATGTATTTCTTTATTCGTGGATGGACGTACACTAGGCTTGCAAAATTAAGAAATAAATCGAGACATCTTTAATTCGACGCAGGGAGAAACACGCGAAGAACCATGGCTGAGAGAATACAAAGACAAACGTTGAAATTCTTTCATTGTTTATTAACTGCGCTCAGAAACCATGAAATTGATAGGCCGTCACGAGTCACGGTAATTAAGTCGTCAGATACGCAAAGGTGGGGTGTTTTACTGTGAACTTGGGACAACTGTGGATACGATACGCTGTCGTGTTTCTTACCCAGGGATACGTATTGTATCGGACGCTTTGAGCCTCCACCGGCTGCTCATTAGAGTGATAATAAATAATTAAATATGTTTTAGCATTAAGTGTAAATAATAATGTTAAAATTTCATGTTTTGTTGTTCCCGAGCAAATACTGCCCGGGAGCTATGTTTACGCCGCTTAGCCGGACTCATCTGACGTGCCTAGCGGCGGGGTACGCGCTATATACGTCCCACTCCACAACGATCAGAGGCTAAGCAATACAACAAGCTAGCTCCGACCCTTCCCCAAAGACGGCCGAGAGCTTATGGCGCTCTACCGGCCGTTTGACAAACAATTTACTAGGACTGGCAGTACTTACGCCGTATCCCCTCTCTAGCGCCCGGAGGCTGGCCGTCTCGGACAATGGACCGATCCGTAGCCAATGAGCGCTAGGCAGAGATTCGGCGTATTTCAAAATCTTATTATTGCGTAATTATGGTTAGGTATTAATTTGTAAACTAGCTTAGCGGGAATTCAGTTATCGGTACGATAAATAAAAGTACACAGATCTGACGGCTGAATTCCCTACTACATAATTGTATAAAATAAAAAGTTGTAATTATGTTAATTAAGTAGTTATAAGACAAAACATGTACCACCACCCCTTATGTAACCCCCCTAGTAATTTGTAAATTGTAAAACTTTGAGATTAATAAAAATGCTGGGAAGAAGTGGTTTATTGGAAACGAAAGGTCATAAAGAGAGCTGATGTTGGTATATGTTGCCTTCCCGCTAGAAAAATGCTAGCGGGAGCTACGAGCTCTCAAAGAGGAGAGCTCGCAAGAAACCGGGCGTTTTGAGCGCCCGAATCCCGGGTCCAGCGGATGCTGGGCCGGGGATATAAATACAGGGCCCAAACCGGTCCAAAGTAGAATACTCCCAGCATCTCTACCGACATCATCTCTCCTGACTCTACGCTTCTGACCGCTTCTTCCCGCCTGGACTCTACAACTTCGTTTGACTGCTTTTCCTTGGACCATCCGCCTTCTCCCGCCTTTGGAACATCGACTTGCTGCAACCGACCCAGGCCCGCTTCGCTGATTGACTTGAAGAAACTGGCCCCTTAAAATTTATAGTCAATGTGCTGACAAAACGTCTGGTACATTGTGGTCCTTCGAGCCGGATCATCTCGTCTTCATCAGCAGCCAAGATGTCACCAACACTGCGCTCAGGAAAGAGCATCCCGGAGGGATCTGCACCCGCTGAGGAAAATTCTCAAGCCGCCAGCAGCACTGCGCCCCGATAGGGGCCAACGCCCAACCGCCTACCTCGTCGGCTGCCGCGGCAGCCCGGGCCCGAGCTGCCTCCCAGGCTGCTGAGCAAATCGCACCTTCTGACGCCTCTCCCGCTCTCACGGCCAGCCACGATACATCGTCGGACAGCGAAGCCGCAACTGCTGACAGAATCAGACAGTTACGACGTGAGTTACGAGATGAGAGGCGCCGCAACCAGAAGCTGCAGGAGGCCCTTATCTCATCGATAAACGCCTCATCACAGCAGACTCCGCGACCTGAATTCACCGCATACAGGGAGCCTGCCACCGTGCCGCCACACTGCATCACGAAGGAAGCCGACAGCGACTTCATCCAAGGACTCCAACAAGGAGTCACTCCAGGCGCCATACAAGGCGACAATCACGGCGCAGAGCACCGGCCCGCAGCATTCGTGACGACGATGCAAAGCCGGACAACCCCTCTGCAGCCTCACATCAGCACACAGGGCGCCAGGGTGCAAGGCGCCCTACAAGGTGCTACAAGAGGTGCCTCAACAAGCACCAACATCGGGAGTCTGGGACCAGCACATCAGCCGTACCAGCCTGCTCAGATGACAAATCAAGGAGCCGCGGAAATGTCTACCGCTCTTTTAACACCGGAGTATGAGCCGGGAACAATCAACAATGAGAGCCTGGGACCAGCACATCAGCCGTTCCAGCCTACTCCAACTTCAATTCAAGGGGCCACGGAGATACCTACCGCCCCTTTTACACCGGAGTATCAGCCAGGTGCCAATGCAAGATACGCGGAATTTCCGAGTCGTCCTACAGAGAACGAAACGGCGCGTCATACCCAGAATTGGGTCAACAACAGAGCCGATCCGCTCTCACAAATCGCCGCGATCATGGCCGAAGCCTTCCGCAACTCTCAACAAGGTGTCAAACAAGGTGACACACAAGGTGTTACCCAGAGTGACACACACGGCGCAGAGTGTCAGCCCGCAGCATCCCACGTTGCGATGCGCGGCCCGATACCTCCTCTGCAGCCTCAAATCGGCGCATTTGACAAGCAAGGCGCCCTGGAAGGCGCCACGCTCGGCGCAGAGAACCGGCCCGTAGCATCCCACGATGCGATGCACGGACAAACACCCCCCTCTGCAGCCTCGAGTCGACGCCACGGACACACAAGGTGTCAAAGAAGGTGACACACAAGGTGTTACCCAGAGTGTCACACAAAGTGACACACACGGCGCAGAGTGTCAGCCCGCAGCATCCCACGTTGCGATGCGCGGCCCGATACCTCCTCTGCAGCCTCAAATCGGCGCATTTGACAAGCAAGGCGCCCTGGAAGGCGCCACGCTCGGCGCAGAGTACCGGCCCGTAGCATCCCATGACGCGATGCGCGGACAAATACTCCCTCTGCAGCCTCGAGTCGACGCCACGGACACGCAAGGTGTCAAACAAGGTGACACAAAAGGTGTCAAAGAAGGTGACACACAAGGTGTTATCCAGAGTGTCACACAAAGTGACACACACGGCGCAGAGTGTCAGCCCGCAGCATCCCACGTTGCGATGCGCGGCCCGATACCTCCTCTGCAGCCTCAAATCGGCGCATTTGAAAAGCAAGGCGCCCTGGAAGGCGCCACGCTCGGCGCAGAGTACCGGCCCGTAGCATCCCACGATGCGATGCACGGAAAAACACCCCCTCTGCAGCCTCAAGTCTACGCCACTGACACGCAAGGTGTCAAACAAGGTGACACACAAGGTGTTACTCAGAGTGTCACACAAAGTGACACACATGGCGCAGAGTGTCAGCCAGCAGCATCCCACGTTGCGATGCGCGGCCCGATACCTCCTCTGCAGCCTCAATCATCGAACCAGGGAGCTGTAAACATACCTACCGCCCCTTACACCCGGGAATATCAGCCGGGAACCACATATACGCAGATGATGGATCAAATACCAGCTGCGAATAGTGCATACGCAACATTCCCGAGTCGTCTTACAGCGGACGAAACGGCGCGACAGACCCAAGACAGGGTCAACAATAGAGCGGACTCGCTCTCACAAATTGTCGGGTACACGCGTACATACCTGCAGAACGGCCGCCCGGATAATGGCGGTGAAGTAATAAAAAGTGATAAAAAATACTACAAGTGCTTCACCGTCAAAAGTGCCACTGTCAAAAGTGATAGTGTCAAAGTGTGTGGGCGAAAACGCCACAAGTTTTCCGCCGCGATCGGAATAAATCTCGCGATGTGGAAAACAATCAAAAGTGTCCAAGTGCGTGGGCGAAAACGCCACAAGTTTTCCGCCGCGATTGGAAAAAATCTCGCGTTGTGGAAAACAATTAAAAGTGAAAGTGTCAAAGTGCGTGGGCGAAAACGCCACAAGTTTTCCGCCGTGATCGGCAAAAATGTCGCGATGTGGAAAACAATCCGAGAACTATCCGCCTTTCTCAAGGGGTTTATAAATGCGACTCCCAGATTGGGATTAGTGGACAGTGCCCGGTCGCCGCGCGCTCGCCGCGAGCAAATGTTCGCCCAAAGTGATCGCAATGAAGAAAGTGCGGTAAAAAATGTGAACTGTGCGCTATGTTCAAACACCTACAAAACTCGCGAGTGCCAAGTGTTCCGAGAGAAAAGTGTTCACGAGCGATGGCAAAAAGTGAGAGACAAACGCCTGTGTTACAAGTGTCTCAATTCAGTGGGAGTGAGCAGGCTCACCCGCGCTCTTCAAATACGCGGGACCAGTGAAACGCGTTTGACGAACAATACGTCACAGCGCGTGAAGTTATCAGTGCGCGGTAACAGTGGCAAAAACATTTTTTCGGCGAATATGGTCGAAAACCTTGTTGACCTGCCGCAACAAACAGTGGCCGGCAAACGGCAAATAAAACCCATGTTATTACTGGGAAAAGATAATGCTCACCTCATCGTGTCGAGGGAGGTACGTGAGGATGCGAGACAAAGGATGCTATCTCGTGCCGCCTGGATATTACACGGAGGTAGCAAACAAACCGAAGATGACGTCACGCTCAACGTCATCGGCAAACCGAACGAAGCAGATCGCCTCTCTGTGTCAATAAAACAAAGTTCCGTTATTGACTCGCCCGGCGTGACGTCAGCGGCCCGCATGGACGCAGCCACGCAAAGGGTAGAAGCCCTCACGGCTAACAAAACACGGCCCTGCGACACCGCCACGGTACGAGATGAGAGCACCCTTCTTACAAAAGGGGGCTTTCTACAGAAGAACTGAGCGCCCAACTGCCCCGCTCCTATTGGTGAAGTGCCGTCCAAACGGCGCGCCGAACCGGCCGCATCGATACGCAGCTGGGCAGTAAAAAACAAGAGAAACTGTGCCTAGTATTAAATTCTACAGGCGACCGTTTTCTCTACAAAATAAATAAAATAAATATGTATGTCCAAAAGGGACCAAAGTGAAAACATATTACGTCCAAAAGGGATGAAAAAGTGAAAAAAGATTGCGTCCAAAAATGGACGAACCGGCTACAACTCCTCTGCCATAGCGACGAGTCTACCCCGAGAAGCTGCCTGAGGGATAAAACAGTGTTGAACAGCTATTAGCCTTTTGTGACAAGAAAGTTAAAGTGTTGCACAATCGTAACCTCACTGAAAAATCCCAGGAAGGTACACATTCAACCTTCCTGGCAAGCAAGTTTAAAGTGGCATAAAAAAGCCCCTTTCCATCCCGCGCCTACAGCTACAGGCAGCATTGATGGCCGCACGTTTGGCAAATACAAACGAGCCTAAATTTATTGTCACCCCGTCCCCCTACATGAGAGGAGCCGGGAGCGTTTCAACACACAAAAACGAGCACCACGTGAAGAAACCCTTCTCTCGGCCCCGCTGACAAAATGTCTGCGCCGGAGACCCCCCGCAGAGGAGCGCCCCCGCCGCCTGAAAGGCCGCGCAGGACACCGCTGTACGAGAGGGCCCCGTCAAGTCCGAGGATCCGCGCCGGAGATTCCCCCCACAGAGGAGCGCCCACAGCCGCCTAAAAGGAAGGCCGCACAGGACGCCGCTGGACCAGGGGACCCCGTTGCGTCCGAGGATAGCTGGTGCCAATGGATTAGCACCGGGGTGGGTGTATCGGACGCTTTGAGCCTCCACCGGCTGCTCATTAGAGTGATAATAAATAATTAAATATGTTTTAGCATTAAGTGTAAATAATAATGTTAAAATTTCATGTTTTGTTGTTCCCGAGCAAATACTGCCCGGGAGCTATGTTTACGCCGCTTAGCCGGACTCATCTGACGTGCCTAGCGGCGGGGTACGCGCTATATACGTCCCACTCCACAACGATCAGAGGCTAAGCAATACAACAAGCTAGCTCCGACCCTTCCCCAAAGACGGCCGAGAGCTTATGGCGCTCTACCGGCCGTTTGACAAACAATTTACTAGGACTGGCAGTACTTACGCCGTATCCCCTCTCTAGCGCCCGGAGGCTGGCCGTCTCGGACAATGGACCGATCCGTAGCCAATGAGCGCTAGGCAGAGATTCGGCGTATTTCAAAATCTTATTATTGCGTAATTATGGTTAGGTATTAATTTGTAAACTAGCTTAGCGGGAATTCAGTTATCGGTACGATAAATAAAAGTACACAGATCTGACGGCTGAATTCCCTACTACATAATTGTATAAAATAAAAAGTTGTAATTATGTTAATTAAGTAGTTATAAGACAAAACATGTACCACCACCCCTTATGTAACCCCCCTAGTAATTTGTAAATTGTAAAACTTTGAGATTAATAAAAATGCTGGGAAGAAGTGGTTTATTGGAAACGAAAGGTCATAAAGAGAGCTGATGTTGGTATATGTTGCCTTCCCGCTAGAAAAATGCTAGCGGGAGCTACGAGCTCTCAAAGAGGAGAGCTCGCAAGAAACCGGGCGTTTTGAGCGCCCGAATCCCGGGTCCAGCGGATGCTGGGCCGGGGATATAAATACAGGGCCCAAACCGGTCCAAAGTAGAATACTCCCAGCATCTCTACCGACATCATCTCTCCTGACTCTACGCTTCTGACCGCTTCTTCCCGCCTGGACTCTACAACTTCGTTTGACTGCTTTTCCTTGGACCATCCGCCTTCTCCCGCCTTTGGAACATCGACTTGCTGCAACCGACCCAGGCCCGCTTCGCTGATTGACTTGAAGAAACTGGCCCCTTAAAATTTATAGTCAATGTGCTGACAAAACGTCTGGTACACGTATGTTACACCTGGAATTACTTCACAAGAATAATTAAAGTCAGCAGAAGACGAACAATTGTAGCTTTTGGCATTTATCTGTCTATCCTTGCAGATTTAAAACCACTGTTAAAGATTGAAACCTTTGATAGGAAGAAAGCTCAGAGCAACGATATACCAGGAGGGATAGCTTGCGTAGTCAGGATTATTGATTTTTTCATGACTCAGGCGTGGCTAGGGCTAGGGTATTTTATACAACCATTCATAACACATGTCGACGTAATGTTTTTGTTTATTTGTATAACCACTTTTTCAGTTTTGTTTTCAACGGCTTCCATGGTCGAGTGGTAAGACGCTCGACTACGAATCCAAAGGTCGCGGGTTCAAACCCAGCGTGCGCAAATAACGTTTATTTAATTAATATGTGTCATAACACATTTAATTCATATAAAAGTAATAAAAATTATATTAACGGCACGTTCCTGAGTTGTAGATACTCTAAGTATCGACCTGGTGAAAGACCACCATTCAGAATCGAAACGTTGCTTGAAATGGCTTTAGCCGTGTTTGGTGACCAGATCTGAATAGCCAGGTACTTCCCAACCTTTCTCTTCCCCATCTCCTTCCCCTCCCCACTACCTTCAGCCTCACAACATACCCTATTTGGGGATGCCATAGTCTCACTGGCTCTAGACGGTTGGGAGCAGTTGAGACTCTTGTGCGGTATTCATATATAAAAAAAAAACAAAAATATAGGATATAATCTCAAAAACCGTCGAGTTATGCCCTGTTATGTCGCATAACAAAATGTAGTGGGCAGAGTTGCCGGAGACGCGCGAGATGGAAAACCTACTTACATACCGAAAAGCGGTGCGATATTATATGATATCTTGTCTTATCTCTTTCTCTCTCACGGTTTACGACATAAAACACGCGGAGCAAGTGATTTATCGTAAACTTGTATAGATTGGGTAAAAATATAATATATTTGGCTCTCTCTCCATATGTATTCTTGCTCTGAAGTAGAAAGCTTATGAAAATATAATCAGTGACTAAATACGAGCTTACTGATGAAGTAGGACTATCAACATAACACCGCCATTAGGGATACACATGCAGCTTTTGGGAGTAGAAAGCACAGACAGCTGAAGGAAATGTGAGAAGGATGATAAAACACCTATTCATCTATGGCGCCTTGGTGGAAAGTAGGCAAATACCCATGAGCCACCTTGTTGAACTAAGAGACATCGGCGAAAATTCAAAGACACACCCGGTGAAGTTTATTATAGGAACTGGGCTACTGTCAAAAAACTAAGTGACACTTACGAGATATGGGTCTATGGTCTAAGTGCTCACAGGAGCTATGCAAGACTTCAACGTATCAACAATAATAATAGTATTCGACAACCTATGTGGTCGAGCGGTTAGGACCATAGACTAGGAATCCAGAAATCACAGATTGTAATTCCGGCGAGAGCAAATGATTTTTTATTTGATAACTGTGCTATTTTACATTTATTTTATATAAAACAATATATATCATATTTGTGGTACGTTGCGTGGGAGATACTCTCAGTATCGCCCTGGTGAAAGATCACCATTCAAAATCGAAACATTGCTTGAAATGGCTTTACCCACTTGTGTTTGGTGGCCAGATCTGAATATCCGGGTAGTTCCCGACCTGCATCTTGCTCATCTCCCTCTCTTTAGCATTTATTTCAACCTGACAACATAACCCAATTAAGGTTGTCATAATCCCACTGGTTTCGGACTGTTGGGACTCTTGTACGGTATTCACATATATTTTTTTATATTTTTTTTACACCAAAAACCTTTTTAAATTTTTTCCCTGTTAAAATATTTGAGTGGGTGAAAATGATCCATACCAAATTTGAACACAATATTACTCATTCTCCCTCTTTCATCTTATTGCATTACAGTTTATTGATATAAGAAGCAGGTGTAAGCGGAATGAATAGAATTGGACCAAATTCAAGAGAAATGTTGCAATCAACAACTTTACTGTTATTCGAATTTAAAACTGATTTCCTTTGCCATAGTAAACAAAGTAAATATTAACAGGATGCAACGAACAGCTGAACATATGGTTTTGTACTGTGGAACTAATTTACTTGGACAAAATAACTTGACAGATTCTGTAATTAAGAGTGCCTCCATTAATTGAATGTGGGCAGCATTTTAGTAAGCCATTTTGTATATTTTTAATAATAATAATATTTGGATGATTTGTATAGCGCCGTTTTATTATTTTTCTGAGGACGAATTAGCCAATAAAATGGTACAGCCTTTTAAATATTTCTACTCAATTTTCACCCGGTGTTTTCGAGAGAAATGGGGAAATATGTGAAGTGTAATATTTAACTTTAAAAACCATCGGTTACAATTATTTGTTGATATATTTAATTTTTATATAAGAACATGTGTAACCATTGCACATAATATACTTTTTAAAGAAAACATAAATAAATAAAACAATGATAATGTAATAGGGAAAATAATCGACTGGTGTGAAAATTACAATGATTTGAGATATGAAAAAAAGTTGAAGAAAAGAAATTGAAAAGAACGCTGAAAACGTAACTCAATATCTAGATCTAACACATACACTCACGAATGGTGAGCTCTGGCGTCATGAAATTTACTGATTTCATTTCTTCAAATGCGGCAAATGGTCAAAGTTCGTTTGGCGTGTCTCCTTTACAATAACACCGTGACAATAACGATAGCTCTCCGTAGCACCTTCCATTGAAATAACGGTAGAATAAACAGAATATTTTCTTCTGACTAAAGATTTCAATCCGTCCATTGTGAGAGGGGATTCTATTGAACGAATGGCACTTTTGAAGTACAGAATAACAGAACATTAGGACGGTACGAACTTTTTCGCTTGTCTGACTTTGAAAAGCTTATTTTTATAATTTGATAAATTGATTAATAATTTGATAATTTTCTTAACACACATTAGTTCTAAGGTTGGAGTAATAATATATGGAGAGAGAGCTAATTCTTTTTACCCAACCTATAAAAATTTGGGATAAATCACTTTCTCCGGGTTTTTACGCCGTACACCATAAGAAAGAAAGAGACAACAAAAATTTCGCAAAATATCATACCGTTAATAGGTATTGTAAGAATGTTTTCCGTCACACCCGTCTTCGGCGACTCCGCCTACTTTACGCCCACGACGTAACTCACCGGTTTTTGAGGTTATGTCCTGTATTGTTGTCGATTTCAATACTGTGAAAAAGTAATTTTACAAACAAACAAAACATCACGTCGATATGTGCTATAAATGCATGAAAAAAAAACCAAAAAGGGTTTTAAAATGATCACTTTTCGCAGGTATTTAAACTGTTTAAAATATTTTTGACAACACGTTAGGTTTATAGAATTATCAAGTATAAAAAGAAATTATATTAACCATAAACTTCCACTATTATTTAAGTAAACGTTATGCTATTCGTTTTGTAAGATATTCTGAATCTATAAATCATTTAATATCGTTTTGTTATGCGAACGCTTTTTTGAGGTTATGTCCTATATTTGCTTGTTTATAAAAAAGGTGTGTTATGAAAACCCTAGCCACGCCTGTTCAGAACAGTCAGGCAAAATTCATAAAAACTGACTATACTGCCTTCGATAGGTACGTCTCTACTCGGTTCTAAGTTTGTATACATAACACTCGTACGTACGTACTAGCGTTGTGACCGCTTTGAAAGAAATACTTCAAAGAACTACTTCTTTTGGCAACAGTTCCTACTTCATTCATTGTTCATTGAACAAATACTTCAATTGAAGTTAATAGTTCATTTTAGCGTTCATTCATTTAAATAACTTCGTTTCATGGAACAAATACTTCAAATGAAGTTAGTACTTCATTTTAGCGTTCATTCATTTCATTGAACAAATACTTCAATAAAAGTTAGATTACAAAGAACTACTTCAATTTGCAGCAGTACAGTTGCGAAGGTGAACTTCAAAGCCTATAAAGAAGTACTTCATTATAAGATTGAAGTCCGAGGAACCAGTTCCAGTTCTTTTCGTTTTCAAATCCCTACCGACTAGTACTTTTTATTTTGCGAAGGAACCGGTTCCAGTTCTTTTCACTTTCAAAGCGCTACCGACTAGTACGTGATTTTGTTGACGAGTAACCAGTTCCAGTTCTTTGTTGTAGTTTATTGTTTCCAAATCTCTACCGACGCTTTTTCGGCGAGGAACCGGTTCCAAAAAGAACTAAACAAATAACCGGATAAATTCAAATCTCTTTTTTTTAAGTTCGACTTCAATTGAAGTGTTCACTGCGAGGGGTTCATTTTAAAGAACTAGCAATTCGTGAAGCATTCACAAAACATTGAAATTTTTCCCAACGCTAGTGCGTACGCACCCAAAAGTAAATCACATTGTTTAAGTATGGAGAAGAACTTCATAACCGCTTGCGTTATGCAGGCGAGGCCATCAGATATCAGATGGTACACTCGGTGGCCAGACTGCCGACGGATGTTTGGCAACTCTCGCGGACTGCCGATTATTAAATGATTTCGTTGCTTAAAATACTTTCTTAAACACAACACGTTGAAGTTATTTCGTCCAAAATAAAGCACGGACTCGGAGTAACAATGTATGGAGAGAGAGCTAATTCTTTTCACCCAACCTATACAAACTTGCGATAAATCACTTTCTTCGGCTTTTTACGTCGTGCACCGTGAGAGAGAAAGAGACAACAAAAATAACACACCGCTTTTATGTACTGTAAGGACGATCTTGGTCTCCCGCGTCTCCGGGGACTCCGCCCACATTTTTTGAAATGCGACAAAACTGGACACAACTAAACAGTTTTTCAGGTTATATGCTATATTTTCGTTGATAACAATACTGTGATAAAGTGGTTATACGAATAAACAAAAACATTATGTCGACATGTGCTATGAATGTATGTATAAATACCATAGCCCTTGTCCTAGCCACGCCCAAGTCTGCCGAGTCCGGCAAAAATCATCAAAAACTGACTACACTGCCTTGGATATAGGTACCACTCTATGTAATCTAAGAGCACGGAAAGAAAAATCGATCAAATTGTTTGACTCTCAGGGCAATAATATACCAGAAGGGATAGCTTTGCAAAACAGTGTAGTCAGGATTGTTGATTTTTTCCTGACTCGGGCCTGACTAGGGTTTACATGGACACACCTTTTTACATCCATTCATAGCACGTGTCGACTTTATATTTGTTTATTAGTATAACCGCTTTACCACAGAATTGTTATCAATAAAAATATAGGATATAACCTCAAAAACCGTTCAGTTATGTCGCATAACAAAACGTAGTAGACGGAGTCGCCGGAGACGCGGTAGACGGAAAACAAGCTTACATACCTAAAAGTGGTGCGATATTATGTGACAACTTGTCTTGTCTCTTTCTCTCTCACGGTTTACGACGTAAAAGCCCGGAGAAAGTGATTTATCGTAAATTTGTATAGGTTGGGTAAAAATATTTAGCTCTCTCTCCATATATATTCTTACTCCAGGGCTGCACTTTTGCCGGAAGGCGCCGGTACTGCTTTTTTTTAAAGGAAAAACACAGATGGAGACAGTAATTAAAAATTTATATTGACATTCAATAGAGAATTCGCCTGTATTTCAACTATTTCTCACGGATATACATTCAATAGAGAATTCGCCTGCATTTTAACTATTTCTCACGGATATAAGTAGCGAGTTAAATAAATCTCTACAAATAATTTTTAGACAAATTTAAAGGGAAAAAAATAAATTAAAGATTGGGTTACACAGATTTTTTTTTAAAAGGGGCACGTGTCTAAACCAAAACTTAAAAATATATTTTTAGAACTATTTAAAGGGAAAAAAAAAAACAAAAATAAAAATGTTTTTTCACGGAGAAATGATAAAAAGTACACAATTTTTGAGAGAAATAAAAAATTGTCCTTTCACATTAAACTTTTTTAAACTTTGACCGGTTAGTAGCCGAGTGGACAAACGCGTCGGATTCCCACCCGGGCGTCGTGGGTTCAATTCCTCTGCTACCTAAGTCCTCCATCATTGCACAGGCAACACCTTCCGCTTATTATGATGACAGTAGGAGTTTTTCAAATGTTGTCAGGTTATTCGTTACCCGGGAATGTTTGTCTTTCTTAAAAAAAAAAACTGAAAGTCTGGCCTACGTTTTATTTTAACATAACGTATTCATTGATATCATATTTCTTAATGAAAGACATTATCACTTCCTTAAATGGTGTGCGACGAAGGACTCTGCTATTGCCTTAACATGTCCTACAATAGTGAGCAAGCGCTGTGAGTCTGTGACCCGTTTGTTTAAGTCCAGAAGACAGCTGTTACCCTTACCGGCTTCTTATCAATGTCAATATCGAAATTAATGTGCATTTTTCAAAATATTGTCAGTAGCCAGCCGCCTGTGGCTTTTGACCACATTCTTACGGTCTGCAATAATACAAAATAAAACGTTCCGGTACTGGATAATTTACGAAGGCACCCCTGGTTGGAACGAGCAGAAAAGCAGATCATTATTAACGCAGTTGTAATACAATCCGATTGAGCAAGTTCTTCTGTTTTCTTGAATGCACAGTCAGATATTTGTTCCGGTCACTAATTATGGGATTTTACGGCTTATCTCAAAACCTCTCAGTCGATCTTTTGTTAAAACTCTACAAACATCGGCATTGAAGCCTTAAAATCAAGCTAGTTCAATAATGTTGAAATCGTAAATCACATTTTTAAGTATCACTAAGCCTACGTGGGATGCCATGGGTTCGAAATTAATGTCGTTCACAGTGACATTGTTATATGTTATGGGAACCCGTCGGCTGTAGTTTATTTGGTTTCGATAAAGTCTGTCTCACGTGTTTTGGGGCATATGGGCGACATCGAGTGGGAGGAAAAAATCTAGCTGATAAATCAAGGGTCAAATTTCTTTGATTTATCAATGTCTTCATTTTAAAAATGACATCAGAGAAAACTCTTTAATAAATTGAATTTCGTGGAAAATTCCGAACTCTCGTGATTTAATAATTTTACGCAACGATTTGTACAATTCTGAAAACTGGTCTTTGACCAGATCGATACAGAAAATATAACCGCTTTGAAATGAAACGCAAATATAATTGTACATCCACAGAGCCTAGGACAGATTAGCACGAATTTTAATACGTGACACCAAGGATTAGATAGAGAAATACGATGATTAGAAGGTCTCAAAATAAGATAAGTAACAAATAGCAGTCTTTAACTCTTATGTGACTGAAGAAAACTACACCTTTTTAAAATTGATATGAAGGTTTCTTTTACAGTATATAATTTGCTGAAGTTTGCTGGACCACTTTTATAACGTAATATATTTTGACTCAGTTCAATACTTGGGGAAGTGGATATGAATTTCACCCAGTATCATCGTTTCTTGGGGTTTTTAATTAAATAGGTGGTTAATAATAGTATTAAGGATACAGGTCGTTTACTTTGAACATAACAGTACATATTTATCATTTAAAATAAGATAAAATGATTAATAAATACAGACAAGCTTCAAATGCCATATAAAACACATGAACCCGGGTACTCTTTCAGTCGTCAGAAGTTGTAAATTATACTTATGCATTTTCCGCTAACATACCACCCTCTACTTATCCAACGGTTATGTTCAACTGTCCATTTTCACTATTGTGGAGAAATCAGGAAGTTTCGGCCGGTTAGACTTACTGGAACATTAAAAAAATCTGTGTTGAAAACCGAAAAGGGTACCCGAGTACCCTTTCAGTCACATAAAGGTTAAACGCAAAATACCTCGAAATTTGCTAGGACAAACGCTAGAAATTGGATCACACAAAACTAAAGAGAACCAAGAAACTAATTGAGCATGGAACCATCGAAACATTCTGTAGGTCTCAAATAATAGTATGGGCTGGCCATGTGGGAAGAATATCAGTTGACAGGAGACTGTAAATCATGACCAAATTGGTGCCGCAGTAGAAGCGAACCAGAGGTAGACCGAGGAAGAGGTCTACTGATCAAGTGGAAGAACATTAGAAGGTCTGAGAACCGGAAACGATTGGCCAGGGAACTGAGCCGGTGGAGAAGATTTATGGGGAGACTAAATAGCACCAATGAATAATGAAAAGATCTATCAACCATAGAGTTGGTAGAGTAGTATCTATCCAAGGCAGTGAAGTCAGTTTTTGACTTGTTTTTGATGATTTTAACCTGACTCGGCGCACCTGAGCGTGGCTAAGACTAGGGCTAAGGTATTAATACATCCATTCATATCACATATCGACATAATGTTTTTGTTTATCGTATAGCCACTTTTTCACAGTATTTTTATCAACAAAAATATAGCATATAACCTAAAAAACCGTTTAGTTGTGCCAGGTTTATTGGCATAATAAAAAATGTGGGCGGATTCCCGCCGTGAACCAGAAGCTTAAGATCATCCTTACAGTATATAGAAGCGATCTATGAAATTCGTTGTCGCTTTCTCTCTCATGGTGTACGACGTAAAAACCCGGAGAAAGTGATCTATCGCAAGTTTGTGTAGGTTGGGTAAAAATAATTAGCTCTCCCTCCATATTTTGTTACTTCAAGCTATCAACTTATCATAAGTATTTTCATTACAATTCTAAGTGGTGATATTTTATCATAGAAAAATGGACATACCTTTAATCATACTCTCAGTTATTATTTATTACCGAGCATTAGTAATGCCACGAAGTCTTGTGTGAAAGCCAAGTGAATTAGTAATGCCACGAAGTCTTGTGTGAAAGCCAAGTGAATTAGTAATGCCACGAAGTCTTGTGTGAAAGCCAAGTGAATTAGTAATGCCACGAAGTCTTGTGTGAAAGCCAAGTGAATTAGTAATGCCACGAAGTCTTGTGTGAAAGCCAAGTGAATTAGTAATGCCATGAAGTCTTGTGTGAAAGCCAAGTGATTGTATTCAGTAAATTACTTTACCAGTATTATGATTTTTTCAACAATGTGATGGATATAGAATCTTTCTTAATCTCACATCGCGCGTACTTGCAGCCGCGCAATAATGTCGTGCGGGACCAATTACCGCCGGCGTTGTGTTTTATTGCCCGGTAATTATTGCAATCAAATAATTAAGGGTGACCTCAGAGACTATCTTGGAAGTTGAGAGTGAGGACCGATCTGAACGTACTGTAATTGAAAAAATATTTTTTTTAAATGCAAAAAAACTTTTTTTTTTCAAGAATGTGACAACCCATCATTGACTTCTGACATACAGAAATATAGGCGACTCGATAGCGTCCGTGGTCGAGTGGTCAAGACGCCTGACTATCAATCAAATGCCGGCGTGCGCATATATATTTTAATTTTTTTATATAAATACCGCACAAGAGTCTCAACTGCTCCCAACCGTCTAAAGCCAGTGAGACTATGGCATCCCCAAATAGGGTATGTTGTGAGGCTGAAAGTAGTGGGGAGGGGAAGGAGATTGGGAAGAGCAAGGTTGGGAAGTACCCGGCTATTCAAATCTGGTCACCAAACACGGCTAAACCCATTTCAAGTAACGTTTCGATTCTGAACGGTGGTCTTTCACCAGGGTGATACTTATTATGTATTATTTTATTTAATATGTGTTATTTCACATTTAATTCATATAAAAGTAATATAAAGTATATTTGCGGCACGTTTCAGAGTGGAAGATATTGTAAGTATCGCCTTGGTAAAAGACCACCATTCAGAATCAAAACGTGGCTTGAAATGGCTTTAGCCGTGTTTGGCGATCAAATCTGAATAGCCACACATTTCCCGACCTTCATCTTCCCCATATACTTCCTTTCCCCACTACTTTCAGCCTCACAACATACCCCAATTGAAGATGCCACAGTCCCACTGGTTTCAGACGGTTAAAAAATGGTTTACTGCCCGATTTCAATTTTAAAAACTCTTTTCGTTCATAAAATATTTAAAAATTTTGAACTAACATTATAACGTCACGCCTTATTTTTTGACAGTTAAATGGATATTTTAAATATCGTTGACCAAAAAATTCTAGACAGAAAAGCTGTGCAAATTTAATTTTTCCAGAGCTCACCGTTCAAAGTTATACGTGACTAGATTTACTACCCGATTTCAAGTTTCAAAACTCTGATAAAAATTTTTTAAACAACCAAATGATGTCACGCTTTATTTTTTGACAGTTAAATGAATATTTCAAATACCGTTGACCTAAAAATTCTAGACAGAAAAGCTTTACAAATTTGTATTTGCCAGAACTCATCGTTCAAGGTTTCGGCTACATTACAAACAGAGATTTCCCCCTTTATAGTGAAGATTCACACAAAGCTTATAAGATAAAAATTGACTCCCAAAAGCTAGTCCGAGCTTTTGTGCGATACCGTCCCAAGCGTCCAGCTTGCTCTGTAGAGGCCATTCACTTCAGTTTCAATATTTAAGTTCTAGTCTCAAGGAAAGCTTAAAATACACAAAGAAGCGAGTAGATACCTCTAGGCTAAACGGAAAGCACTCCGAAGGAAGAGGCAGCGGGCCCTTTGATAAACTTTTTCATTATCCGAAAATCCGTTTGGGCACTCGAGCCGAGACGAGAATATTCGAGAACAGTCGAGAATCACGGTGTTACGAATATTTCAGTCATTTCAAACTGTGTGAACGAGATTAATAGTTGAGATTTTTGATTGAGATCTTCTTTGTCTTGTAGATTTTTTTTTTAACGAAGGTCGGCCGTGACTGTCTCAATTGTGTGTCTAATTAATATAGAGAGGATGGAACGCCGTACGATCTGTCTTTGCGAACAACCATTGCTTCTTTCGCATTACACATCATCTTATGCAAAATTTTTATCCTGTTATTGCGACGCCATGACCCGGCTCATGTATTTGAATAACTTAACCGTGCCAAATCGCTATGAGGCTTCTTACATCCACTTGCACATCATATCGGTACTCACCTAACACTCCATTCTACATACACTCCCTTAACGTTATCAAATCATTTTAAAAACCAGAGTTACCTTGTCTATGGGATTAATTTATTTTTTAAGAAAGACAAAAATTCCCGGGTTACGAATAACCTGACAATATTGGAAAAACTCTTACTACCATCATAATAAGTGGAAAATATTGCTTGCGCAATGATGGGGGACTTAGCCAGCAGAGGAATTGAACCCACGACGCCTGGGTGGGAATCGGACGTGTTTGTCCACTCGGTAACTTTGAGTTAGGTTAGGTTAAGTCAATTCCGGAACTATTTTGAAAACCTAACTTATACTTTGGGAAATAATTCCGGCTATGTAATAAGGCTTTGCTACCTACTTACTTTTGTAGTCCTTGGCTAGAGGCATAATTTTTGCAAAATGACGGAATTTTTTTATTCCCTTCCGTATTTTTATACGCAGTTTATTTTGCTGTTATTCTCCACAGTGATTATGAATCGGGAAACTTATTAAAAATAATTAGACCTTCCACTCACTCCACTAGCTGGCATTGGTCGAAACAAGTGGAAAATTGCCATTTAACGGTTCCGAGGGGTCCGTTTGTTGGTTAATTGGTCCGGAAAACTCAACGCAATCATTTTCACGAAGGAAATACACTGCCTCTCGTCACGCATGACAGAAATTGTGTAGCTTAACAAAAATAATTATATAATAAGCGGATACTTTATACAGTGCTGTTTCGTTTGTGAAAATAACCCGTGGGAGGCTTATACTCGTATGTCAAATATGATGTTATAAAAACAAACAAATTAGGATGGAAAAAAAAAACTAAATGCTTTTTAATGCACCCCAAAAACTTGAATAGTTTTATGTCACTATCAACTTTGTAATATTTTCCTCGTCAGGTCATAATCGGTCTTTAGTAAACTGCAGTACGATTTTTTAAAAATACGAAATCGCTAAGGTGTTCTTATAGTTATATCGCTATGTTTTTAGTCATAACTTCTATTGTGAACTGGCAAACGCATTTTATTTTGAAACTGGAGATTAAAGGATCGATTCCCAGTTCAATCATAAAAAAATGTGAACTATCATTGATGCTGCTAATGATATGAGATATATTTATTTATTTAACAAGATCTCATAAAAAACAGTTGTTCACCAAATACATTAAGAGATGAATGATATAAAAATATTGTAGATACATGCATAGTGTAAAAAATAAATTAAACATTTATGTGCATCTCACATATAGACAAGGTATTATATATCCAAATGAGTTATATAAGTACAAACTGAAGTAGTGTGACGCACTATATATGATATAATAACGCAAATAAGGTTAGCAATGAAAAACAAAAAAACATAAGATATAAGAGAGGTTCGTTCTTATACACATATTATGAGATAATCGTTGAATTGGCAAGTGTAAAAAGGTGTGTAAAAAATATATATTTATACTCCCACACACGTAAATTCACTCTGTAATCCTCTGCTTCTCGCACGAATTCCTCTGAAATAGAATTTCAAAGAGTCTGCAAGCAGAGTGGAAAATCTTCAATTTTAAAAGCTCTGGAGAAATGCATTCAATCGAAGATCTCAGATTCAGTCGAAGGCATTTCACCCAAATGGTCGGTAATGTGTTAACGTTCGGTATCGACAGGTGTTAAATGCATTTAGGTGTTGAAATACAAAAACCTGTTCGAGTAAACAAACTTTAGAATACCCGAAAGTGTTAAAATGTTTGGCACCCAACGTGGGGCATACATATTTTTACATATATAAAAGTCAAAATAAGAGCGAAAAGAAAAGATTTTTTTACTGTATTGAAATCAAAAATATGGTATTTGAATGGAAGGACACAAAAACACAATGTGATATACAGTGGAACCTCTCATAACGAGCACCTCTCATAACGAGTAATTCGCATAACGAGCAAAACAGATTTTAAAAAAAATCCTCCCATAACGAGCGACATTTCGCATAGCGAGTGACGCAGATAGGGGAAGTCCCATCTTTACGTCAGATTGTGTCTTTAGCCAATACCATGGGACTAGAGGTGGATAACAACGATGTTGATGAGCTTGTGGGAGAGCACAGTCAAGAGTTGACCACCGAAAAGCTTATTGAGTTACATTGTGTTTCACAGTAAGAAGTTATGGAGGAGAGTTTGTTAGTGGAGGAGGAGGAAGTAGCAGAGCAACAACAATCTTCTGGCGCAATAAGAGAAATGCTGAAAGCATGGGAAACTGTTGCAACATACCATACATTGAGAAGCATCACCCTAGTAAGGAGGTGGCTATGCGTCCTAAAAGAGTATTTTTTCGACATGGAACGCACTATCGTATTTTACATTGATTTATATGGGGAGAATTATTTCGCTTAACGAGTGTTTCACATAACGAGTAAGATTCTGGAACAAATTAGTCTCGTTATGAGAGGTTCCACTATAGTTATTAACGGTGAAACTTTGGATCAAATGTATGATTTTGCTTAAGTCTTAGGAAGTATATTCGCGAGAGACGGGACGGCTGATTAGGACCTTAACAGAAGTGTAAATGTAATAAATTCAATTAGTGGAAGACTGAACGCAGAAAATTTTAAATTGTACCAAAATAATGCGAGGCTGATGTAAGCGTAATGAACAAGATTAAGAAACCGATAAATAGATGGTTTGGATACGTAGTATGGACGGAGACTTTATGACGCGAAAGTTTGGAAGAAGAAGTAAGGGACGCCGGAGGAAGTCTTACTATACGAGAAATGTACCAGCAAAATGTGGAAAACAGTGGAAATTTCGTAGAAAAGCTCCACCTAAGTAAGGCTGTGCGAGCAATGAATCTGTTCAAAGAAAATGCATTGTCACATTTTCGCAAAATCCGAAATAAAGTCAACAATATCAATAAATTCGATTACAGTTTTGTACTTTATAATAAATTTAATTTGACGGCCTCCATGGTCGAGTGGTAAGACGCTCGACTACGAATCCAAAGGTCGCGGGTTCAAACCCGGCGTGCGCCAATAACTTTTATTTAATTAATATGTGTCATAACACATTTAATTCATATAAACATAATAATAAGTATATTTGCGGCACGTTCCAGAGTGGTAGAAACTCGCCCTGGTGAAAGACCACCATTCAGAATCGAAACGTTGCTTGAAATGGCTTGAGCCGTGTTTGGTGACCAGAACTGAATAGCCAGGTACTTCCCAACCTTCCTCTTCCCAATCTCATTCCCCTCCCCACTACCTTCAGCCTCACAAGATACCCTATTTGGGGATACCATAGTCTCACTGGCTCTAGAGGGTTGGGAGCAGTTGAGACTCTTGTGCAAAAAAATAATAATAATAATAAAACATAAAAAAGTACATTATTTATTTTGTATAAATCATTTAAATATGAATATTTTAAAGTTTTGGAACGATTCATCTTAGTTTCCATTATTTCTTATGAGGAACTTTGCTTATACGGGTGTTTTGAATTACGAACACATTTCCGAAACGAAATATGCTCATTAACCGAAGTTCACTTTAATATGTATCAAACGATTCCTGAATGTGAATGAAGCAAGGAGTGTGTGCAAAGACAGTTGTGTGGCGTTCCATACCATCTGCCTACTTCTGTGGTGAACTGGTATAGTGGTTAATTTCTTAGAAGTCGTTAGTTAATCACCTAATCCTATATATATGGAAGCCATTATTTTTGAAGGACGAATTACTAATAACGTGTTCTTAACGGGTTGAAAGGGTATAACTAATAATGATATAATACATTAACTGAGTCCTGATAAGTCTACATCAAATAATAAAATATATATGATAGGTACACGCGTACACGAGTCACTCGCGAAAATATAATAAGCAAAATATCATGTTACAGACGTTGTGATAACATACAAACAGCTAATGATACATATTCATTATGACATCACTCTGTTCCCACAATACAGAATAACATTTTCGTAGAAAGCAATCACTTTGTGGTTTGACATTTTTAAAGAAATGAAGAAATAACTTTGTATAATACCAAAGATATTATTTATTTTTTTATGACCGACTGGTTTCGCTTAGCCTAAGCATCACCACGGTACAAAATTAAACTAAACAAAAATACGAAGTGTGCGGTTATTTATACATATAGAGGGAGAAAAAAATGTAAAACAAAATAACAAAACAATGATTAAATAAAAGAATAACATTTATTAAATTATAAGAAAGGAACAGAGAGAAATACCAGAGGGATCTTGTAGATAAAGAAGAAAGTTTCACACAAAGAATACAAGTAGATGAAGTGTTTACGCAATTGAAGCAAGCATCTCTGGGCTTCGTAATGCGTGAGGCGCCGTAATTGTTAACCTCCTAACTATAGAGTACAAGCTTTAGCGCCTGTACCCCAGCTCATCAACAGATATTAACTGAAAAAAAAATGTACGTTAAAAAAAATGTGTTTTGCAGGAATCAAACCGGTAACCTCCTAACTCAAAGTAAAATTCGCAGACCACTACGATATGGAAACCTTTGATGCCTTTTGTATATACCTCAGTAGGGATAGCTTGGCGAAACAGTGTATTCAGAACTCTTTCTTGACTCGGGCGTGGCTAGGGTTTGCATGGACACACCTTTTTACATCCATTTATGGCACATGTCAACATAATGTTTTGTTTATTTGTATAACCACTTTTCCACAGTATCAAGAAAGGGACGCTTAGATGGTTTGGGCATGTAGAGCGAATGAACGAAGAAAGGAGTGTGAAAAGAATATATGATGCGAAAGTGAATGGAAGAAGAAGTCGAGGACGCCCGAGAAAGAGATGGCACGATCAAGTAAATCAAATACTTGAATCGGGTCAAAATAACAGAAGAGTATGTATGAGACGATATATGAATGTAAATGAAGCAAGAAGTGTGTGCCAAGACAGAGTTATATGGCGGTCCGTCCTCTCTGCCTACCCCTGCGGGGAAACGGCGTAAGTTAGTTGGTTATTAACAAAAATAAAGGATATAACCTCAAAAACCGTTGAGTTATGTCGCATAACAAAACGTGGTGGGCGTAGTCGCCGGAGACGCGGGAGACGGAAAACATGCTTACATACCTAAAAGCGGTGCGATATTATGTGACAACTTTTCTTGTCTCTTTCTCTCTCACGGTTTACGACGTAAAAACTAAGAGAAAGTGATTTACCGCAAATTTGTATAGATTGGGTAAAAATATTTAGCTCTCTCTCCATATATATTCTTACTCCAAGGTATATACATGTATACCCACTGCGCGATTAAAACAGAAATATAATAACTATTATATTGAAACGAAGAAAAGCAGAAAAAACAGAAGAAGGAGACCTTTTCTTTCATTTCAAAAGACGGTTAATTCGAGTTGCTTCAGGCGCCACTTGGCTCTGGGCCGGAGCTCGGTGTGCGCACCATCGCACCGTAGAGGACATCTCAATTAAACTGAAATCTTCCAGCTTTGTGCCCTACTCAAATCTAGGACATAAAAAAATCTTTAAATCGTCAGAAATATGAAACAAAAGGACCAAGATTAAATTGCTTCAATTATTATCCATTGGGGCGAAAAACGAAATCGTTATATCGACCCGCAAATGGGGCCGAAAGTACTGTGGAATGATATTACCAGAGATGGACTTGGTTATCTCCCAGTTTTTTTTTTACCAATATTATTTTGTCTCAAAAATTGACAATTTAGGGTGCCATAGATTAACTTGCTCCGTACTGCGGGATACTCATGTGGTATTCAAACAAAAAAGTGGATTTTCTATGCTGTCATTTTATATAATTATAATATTGTTTTATAAAATATCAAAATTATTTATGCACCGGTGATCATATTGTTTAGAAAAATTATCATGGCATTAGATTGAATAATTTAGAAGCACTAGAAATAAATAAAGCTTTTTAAATTAATAGTCATATTCTTGATAATCAGGTAAATTTGTCCAGTAGTCTAATATTAGGTGTATTTCTTGTAAACTCATAAAATGTATCATTATTCTTTAATCACCTTCTCAGTTGACGTTTTGTCTCTTTAAATTCATATAACCTGTCTCTTTCTCTCTGTTCCTTTGTGATTATTTAAATGTTATTATTTTGTTTTCTCATTATTTTGTTATTTTATTTTATGTATTTATATATATATAACCTCACACTGTTGTACCCTGATGATGCTTAGGCTAAGGGAAACCAGTAGGCCATAAAAAATAAATAATATTCGTAGTCGTTTACAAAATTATTTTTTCATTTCTTTTGATATTATTATGTCGATAAAGACATTTACGACAACTGTAAATCCTTGTTTACAAGGTACCACAATAATTAATACTATGAAAGATAGACTGACAGCGTCCGTGTATTAAATATCCACCTGTGGGCGATTCTTACCGAGCAGAGTTACCATAAAGACATGTTTTATGTCAGTAGGTTTAACTGGTAGAAATATTTCCACAAGGATTTCTCTATCCCATAGATCGTATAAAATATCTCGTGTCAGTGATCCGTACTATTTTATTTTCCTGTTTATTACTTTTACAGAAAAAATAGCTTGTATGTATTAGAATGTAATAATAATAAGTAAGAGTAATCACACAACTAAATTTGGAAATATTTCCTTACAATACATTGCAAATACACAATACAACGCATTACCTAAAAAATTGAAACTCCCAGTTGCGAAGAAAAAAATATTAGCAAAAGCACTTAAAATTTTAATTGAAATTTATATTTTTATTAAAATTTTACATCCTATCTTTAAAATCTCTGTATGCGTAAATATCTTTCTTATTGTATTAATGATGTTTATCTAATTAATCTCTACTCGTACGAGTCTCTTTTTGATGTATTTTTCGCTTGTTCCCTCTTCTTTTATAATCCCTTTTTTAAATTTGTATGTCTTTGTAAAAATATTTTTCCATTTTATTTTATAATTTTGTCTTTAGCAGAATGCGTTTTTTTTAACTGGGAATAACATCAAGAAATGCATTTTTTGTGAAAATAATAACTTTGTATAAGACTACAGATTTTACTATATTTTTTATGACCTACCGGTTTCCTTTAGCCTAAGCATCATTAGGGTACAAAATTGCACTAAACAAAAAAATACGTTGTGTGTGGTTATATATACATACAGAGGGAGAACACAATATAAAATAAGAGAAAAGTAAGAAAACAAAAGAGTAATATGTAAATTATAACCAAGAAACAAAGATTATTATTTTTGTATAAAAAAAATTTAAAGAAAAAAATTTAAAATGTTTCATAAATAAAACACAAGATATTAATAAAATGATTCATTCTCGGTTTAACCATCAAATAAACTGTATAGTAGCGAGTTGATTCCCACCCGGGCGTCGTGGGTTCAATTCCTCTGCTGGCTAAGTCCTCCACCATCGCACAAGCAACATCTTCCGTTTATTATGATGGCAGTGGAAGTTTTTCGAATGTTGACAGGTTATTCGTGACCCGGGAATGTTTGACTTTCTTTAAAAAAAAAAACTTAACGGTTTTTGAGGTTATATCCTATATTTATGTTCATAACAATAATGTGAAAGAGTGCTTGTAAAAATAAACGCTAAATTGAGTCGACATGTGCTATGAATGGATGTAAAAAGGTGTGCCCGTGAAAACCCTAGCCACACCCGAGTCAGGAAAAAGTCAACAATCCTGACTACACTGTTTCGCAAAGCTATCCCTCCTGGTATATTATTGCTCTGAGGATAAAGCCTTTCACGTGGTAAAAAAAATTATACTTCACAAGAACGACTTCGGCAGTACTGTTTGTGAAACCGGCGAAACCCGTCGAATGTACCAATTGCGGCCCTGGCGCTGCTGTGGGAAAGCGAAAGCGTCCGAGACACAGAAGGAGTAGGAACTGCGACTGGCGCGAGTACCATCGGTGAAATTAGAAGGAGAACGAACCCATTAGCATACAATCGGCCGTTATTATCCGGCCCATTGTGCCGAGGGATAGGCGAGAAATCCATATTATCAGATATGGGCGGGCACTACACAGCGCTAAACTATAGAGTGTGAAGCTTCGGGCGATGGAATTGAAAATAATACAAAAACATGTTTTTTTGTTTTCGAAATCATATATTGAATACCTTACAGGAGTGCCTAACTGCTCCTAACCGTCTAGAACCAGTGAGACCTTGGCATTCTCAATGGGGTATGTTGTAAGGATGGAGGTAGTAAGGATGGGATGGAGATGGGAAAAAGTGAGGTTAGGTTAGGTTAGGTTTGAAGCTTCAGGCGATGGAATTGAAAATAATGCAAAAACGTGTTTTTTTTGTTTTTAAAATCATATAGTGAATACCTCACAAGAGTGCCAAACTGCTCCCAACCGTCTAGAACCAGTGAGACCTTGGCATCCTCAATGGGGTATGTTGTAAGGCTGGAGGTAGTTAGGGTGGTAAGGAGATGGGAAAAAGAAAGGTTAGGTTAGGTTTGAAGCTTCAGGCGATGGAATTGAAAATAATGCAAAAAAATGTGTTTCAAAAAATTAAATTATAGTGAATACCCGCACAAGAGTTCCAACTGCTCCCAACCGTCTAGAACCAAGGAGACTATGGCATCCCTAATTGGGGTATGTAGTGAGGATGAAGGTAGTGGTGAGGGGAAGGATATTGGGAAGAGGAAGGTTAGGAAGTACCTGGCTATTCAGATCTGGTCACCAAACACGGCTAAAGCCATTTCAAGCTACGTTTAGATTCTGAACGGTGGTCTTTCACCAGGGCGATACTTGGAGTATCTACCACTCTGGAACGTGTCGCAAATATAATATATAGTGTTTTAAATTAATTAAGGTAGTGGGGAGGGAAGGAGATGGGGAAGAGGAAGGTTAGGAAGTACCTGGCTATTCAGATCTGGTCACCAAACACGGCTAAAGCCATTTCAAGCTACGTTTAGATTCTGAACGGTGGTCTTTCACCAGGGCGATACTAAGAGTATCTGCCACTCTGGAACGTGTTGCAAATATAATATATAGTGTTTTAAATTAATTAAGGTAGTGGGGAGGGAAGGAGATGGGGAAGCGGAAGGTTGGGAAGTACCTGGTTATTCAGTCTGGTCACGAAACACGGTTAAAGCCATTTCAAGCAACGTTTCGATTCTGAATGGTGGTCTTTCACCAGGGCGATACTAAGAGTATCTGCCAATCTGGAACGTGCCGCAAATATACTATACAGTATTTCATACGAATTAAACGTCTTATGATATATATTAATTAAATTAAATTCATTTGCGCACACCGGGTTTGAACCCGCGACGTAGTTATTCAAACAATTTTGTCTTCGTTCAGTGTCTAATTTATAATAATAATAGCAGTGAATTTATAGAGCGCAGTTTTGTGATAGTTTACCTCAAATGCGTCTCAGACTAAATTACCTAACCCGATATATAACAAGAAAATAATACATAACAGATATGTACGCAAATCTAAATCTATCTAAAATCATGATCGCTATCATAAATCATGAAAAAATGTTGAGATATGGGTATAACAGTGCATGTGCACATCACCAGATTAAAATAATAAATAATTAAATAAAAAACACACGTTGTTTAAATCCACTTTATTAATAATAATAAAGTGGATTTAAACAACGTGTGTTTTTTATTTAATTAATAATGTCAATCCACAAAGTGTTTGCTTTTTCTGATAAAATAATAATTAACTAGAAGCTAAAGGTGAAAAAAATCCAGACTAAAATAATGTAGAATAGAGTTTAAACCGGTTAGTAGCGGAGTGGATAAATGTGTGGAATTCCCACCCAGGCGTCGTGGGTTTAATTCCTCAATCATTGCACAAGCTACATTTTCCGCTTATTTTGATGGCAGTAGGAATTTTTCAAATATTGTCAGGATATTCGTAACCTGGGAATGTTCGTTTCAATTTTTTTGTATTTTTTAAAAGTTAAATTTAAATTAGTTTCGTTGTGAAATTATTCCGAAGGTTGGATAGAAACAACCCATTGTGTAGGATATTAAAATACCTTAAGTTGCATTTCTAAAATTCAATAGATGTGAGATGTTCACGTTAATAAATAATAGAAATGTGGTTTTTTTTTAATTAAGTGTGTGAATTTTTATCATTTCTGTTAATTAATTTGAGTTATTCTGTAGAAGAGAAATCAACATTAGATTTCATGTGAGAAGAGTTCAAATTCTATACCGGTTTGTGACCGACATGCCAAAGTGTCGGGTTCACACCCGGGTGTTGCGGGTTCAATCATCTGCGAGATCAGTCGTCCATCATTGCACAAGCAAGATTTTCAGCTTGTAATTTATTTATCAACTTTTTGTTTCTTACATTATTTTTTTACATTACCTACCTAACTAAGTCATTAGAACCTGTTCTGAGGTAGGTGACAGTGAGTACAAGTTGAATAATATTAAAAAAATTATGATAATTGTTACACAATGTTAGATGATACAACAGATACTGACCGTAAAACTCTCTTGATACCATATAAGATACATTGACAGTAGGTAAAGTTGCAAGGCACTAAATCGTATAATTAATGACAGTGGATACGATACAAATATACATACATTTTACATCGTAACAATCCTACAATTGTTTATGGTGAACACATTACATTTTGTACCTAAAGAAAAAACAAAAAAATGCTAATTTTAAATTAGTATATAATAATAGTGGACCTATTATAGAATTATGGTGCAATATTTATATAATATCGTGTTATTATGTAAGAGGAACGTAATTTTTTAGAGTCGAGCATTTTACAAAGCTGCTCTAGTTTGTCATGGAATGAGTGAAGAACTGTACTGATGAGAGTAGGGAGAATTCAAATATGGTATTACCAAGTTATTTGTAACCCGAAAAAGTATATATTTTTTTAAATACCACTAAGAGAAACCCCCTCGGGACCTGTTTGGTGCAAAATGTATGAACCAACTTAAATTTTTCGTTTGTAATTTCAAATTTCGGCCCAAGAAAGCGATTTTTTAATTTATTTGCAAAGTAGTAAGACTGTTGTTTTTAAATTATCATACCCAAAATAACGTCAATTTGCTTCACTAGAGTTTTGATCACTCAGTCTAAGTGCTATACTTAGCTTTACTATTGCTTATTCCTTTTTTCTACCCTAGGTTTGACAGCACCGGCAACAACCATTACATATATATTTTCTAATGTAAATATGTTAGTCGTAAGTCACTAGTTATAAGTATTAGGCATTAGTCAATATTAATACGTCTTAGTTGTTTCTAAGTGACTAGTCATATGTTTGAGTTATAAGTCTAAATTTTAAGTCACTAATCATAAGTTTTAACTGTAAATTCATAGTTGTAAGTTACAATTTATACGTCACTAGTTATAATTCTTAGTGATTAAGTTGTAGGTTACGTTTATTATGTTGTAAAGCTTCCTTGAGGTGATATTTCTTTCAAGAAAACGGCGTTATAAAAATCAGGTAATTATCATTATTATTTTATATAATTTAAATGTTATTCTTTTGTTTTATTACTGTTCTCTTATATACACACCACGCATTTTTGTGTAGTTTTTTTTTTGTACCCTGATGATGATTAGGCTAAGCGAAACCGGTCGGTCAAAAAAAAAAAATCTGTGGTTTTATACTTTAAGTTATTATTTCATTTTTATTATTGATAATTTCCATGTTGTTACAAAAAATGTTTAAAGTGGCCTCTAAAATCGTAAAAAAATCGTATTGTTCTACGACACATATAGTATTTTATTAAAAAGAAAAATAAATAAATTACATAACCACACAGCATACTACATGTTTGCAATACATTTTGATTAAAAAAAAGATCATTCAGTTTGGCGGGGTATTTTATCCCTAAATCCAAAATAAAATGTTGTATAAAAAAGACCCCGGGTAACCTCAACCTAAAATTAGTACCCAGGCTGTTCAAAGCCTAATAAATCACAACCCTCTTCTTCCCTCTTTCCTTCCTTCCGGCGACTAATAAAAAATACTTGATTCTTGACAAAGTCCTCAGTTTTTCGTGATATTAACGAAACACATCCTCTTTATCTTTACATGCGATCAACAGAGGATGGTGAGACGAAATATCAAAAATTTTCAGTTCATTTTAACACGTATTAAGCCGTGAAACGATCCAAGTATGATTGAAACGGCTACGCGAGTTCTAAGTGGATTTTGCGGCTGAAAACGGTTTTTTTATGGATGTCATTTATCTTTATCACTTCATAAAAAGAGTATGCTATAAATCCATTATGAATAATAATTTATCTTTTTAATTTTTATTGTTTTAGATTGTGCATATCGAAATATATCTGTGACTCATAGCCGAAAAACGCACGAAAACATGTTTTTTATTCGTTCGGTCCAAACATCGTCGCTGGAAAGGCAAAAGGGCTGAAGCGCCATTTTGGAAAGTTTACACCAGAGCACTTCAAAGTTTATCTTTACAATAAAATTCATAAGTCTTCAGTACCTGGTTCGATTTTGAAAAAAAAAATCAACACAGGTAACTCAATGCTCTCACTGAGTTACCTGAAGCGACAAAAAGCTAAAAAAAGTCCCAAACTTATGTCGCTCGAGGCAAGCCTTCTCTCAAATGGTAAATATATTTTAGATGGCTGGAGGGTCACAAAATTCATTAGAATCAAACGAGAGTCGAAGCATTAGTTGCAGAAAAAAAAACTGATCAAAACTGCACATTTAAATCATTTTTTACCAAAGTTTCGCTTAAGCCGTTTTGCATTACCAGCGAAGATATGTTAAAATACGTTTCGTAAAAATTAAAAACAAAGTCTCTCATTTAAAACAGACATTTAGAACATTGTATGATCAACGAAATTGATATACTCGTATTCTCCAACTCACCTTTCAGATTTAATCAAATCTTAAATACCATTTTTACTGAAAACCGAAAAAGGTACACATACGAGTGTTTACAACTTTTTAAGGTAATTTTATTATTTATAATGTTTTTTCCTAAATTTGCACTCGTGTTAACATTTTTTAAATTTTTATATACGGTTGTTTTCCTTATTTTTCTACTGTTTTTATTTTATTAGTGTAATACAGTGTATTTTTAATTGCATGATTGGAACATTTTGAAAATGGATTGATGACCTCTCTTTTATTTTGTATCTTTCAATATGTATGTAATGTTGTCACTCTGTCAAATGTTCCAGACAAAAAACGCAACATTTATGATCTATTTCAAATAATTTATAGTTAAATCTAAATTTCAAACAATGCCGGGTAGAGACCACCTACAAAAACATTGTACATACCGCCGCAAATTGAACGTATTGTTATTTCATTCAGACGAGCAGAATAATTATCAGTGTAAGTGAAAACTTTCAAATAGTAATGTATTCGCGAACGACATAAATTAATAACATGTCCCCATCGAGACAATGCTAAATCTCACACCAATCTTCTCTCTTTGGCCTAAATACTGCGTTTCGCCCGTCAACACATCAATTAAAATTTCGCTCGCGATTCTCAGCGTTCGAAAACATCGAATGCATTTTGCAAAGCGCATCCGACGTATAAAAACCGTGTGTTATTTTGTACGAGTGGCTTAAACTAAGTCGAATTATGGCGACAGACTTTCGGCCTGACACTTTGTCAGTAGGGTTGTACAAATTCGATTTTGTTTCGAACACATTTTTAATATATTTAATGCAGGTATCTTTTTTTTACCCAAGTGTAAAAAGAACACATGATGCGAAAGTGAATGGAAGAAGAAGTCGGGGACGCTTGAGGAAGACTTGGCACGATCAAGTGAAACAAATACTTGAATTGGGCCATGTGTAGAATCAGAATAACAGAAGAGTATGTATGAGACGATGTATGAATGTGAATGAACCAAGGAGTGTGTGCCAAGACAGAGTTGCATGGCGGTCCGTCCTATCTGCCTACCCCTGTGGAGAAACGGCGTGATGTTTAGTTTTTTTTTTTACATTGAATACCACACAAGAGTTCCAACTACTTCTAACCGTCTAGAGCCAGTGTGACAATTGTATTCCTAATTGGGGTATGTTTTGAGGTTGAATGTAGTGGGGAGGGGGATGATAAGGGGAAGAGGAAGATCGGGCAGTACCTGGCTATTCACATCTGGTCACCAAACACGGATAAAGCCATTTCAAGCAACGTTTCGATTCTGAATGGTGGTCTTTCACCAGGGCGAGACTTGGAATATTTACCATTCTGTTAATATTTTTTTCGAAACTTAGTGCCAACCCTGCGCTACGCGGTGTGCGTTGAATTCCAAACACAGCAACGATAATATTTCCATTTGTTTGTACATAGGTACCTAGTTGCGTTTGATTATTTATTCCACGGGCATATAAACTCTGTTAGCTCCTGCGCCAAATACGCCCCCAGAATTCTATTTCCATAGTGATGTTATGCACTCTGAAAAACCAGATGGCAAATTGAGGCGGTCAGAGCAAAAGTGACTAAATCCAGAAAAATGCCTAACAATAACAAAAACATATTTATTTTAGGAAATGGAAAGCGTTTTTAATGATACAGCCGTACAAATGATAACTACGCTGTAACAAAAAATCCTCCCTCTTTATAAAAAAATAAAATTATTATCGACGGACCATCTTGTTATTATTTGTTTTAAAGCATAAATCTGTATGTATGAAACAGTAAAACTCTCGAACGGTGAGCTCTGGCGTCTTAAAATTTGCACTGATTGAGGAATTTCAACTCGCAATATTATTTCCATCATGAGCTATGGAGCCTTAAAATACTAATTTACTGTAAAAAAAAAGGCAAAACCGATTTATTTATTTTCAAGTGTGTACCGCACAAGAGTCCCAACTGCTCCCAACCGTTTGGAGCCATTGGGAATATGGCATCTCCAATTGGGGTATGCTGTGAGGCTGAAGGTAGTGGGGAGGGGAAGGAGATGGGGAAGAGGAAGGTTGAGAATTACCTGGTTAATCTTATCTGGTCGCCAAACACGACTAAAGCCATTTCAAACAACTTTTCGATTCTAAATGGTGGTCTTTTACCACTTATATTGGCGATACTTATAGTATCTACCACTCTGGAACGTGCCGCAAATACACTTTATATCATTATATATTAATCAAATGTGAAATAATATATATATAAATTTATTTTAATTTGCGCACGCCGAGATTTGAGCCCGCGACCTCTGGATTCGTAGTCGAGCGTCTTACCCCTCGACCACGGAGGCTGTCAAATACTACTTTATACACATCTTCCTACACCACACCAGCAAAGCCACTCTTTTAAGTTCATTCAACTTAAAAATGAACATCCTAATGTCAAGACTAACCAAGAAAAAAAATGTTAATCATTTTGTGTGCTTCGCGGTTATCGAATCTCCAGCCTCCCGCCTCGGAGACAAATGCTATCACTCTACAGAGACGGAGGTTTCACACGGCCGATTGTCAACATTAATGAATAGGTAGCGGTTTATAAAACTATATAACTTATTCAAGCCAATTAATAATGCTTTCAATTTGCTTATACGAGCGTGAGATTCTTTCTTACAATAAAATAGTTGTACCTATAACAATGCTGTCGCTCAATTATGCATTAAACAACATAATTTCCTTTGTGTGTACGTACGTACGGGTGTGAACTTTTCAAATTTTGTATTGATGGTAATTAAATTTAACAAATTTGAAAAATAACCTTTTAAAATCCCTACCTACACAATACAGTACCTCTAATTATTTTAGCAGACATTATTCTGTATTTTGAAATGTGTGGATTAAAGCAACTAACATTTTTCTTAGCAAGTCAAGTTACACCCTGTGATTTTTCACGGGTAACAAACAACTAGTTACATTTTATTATAAGCCATTATGTAAAACTGGTTTTAATACCCGGTTTCGCCCGAGTTTCAACGCTTTATAAAAAACATACAGGTATACAAAACAAACAGTACGAGGTTTTTTATTTAAAGAAAGACAAACATTCCCTGGTTGCGAATAACCCGAAAATATTTTAAAAACTCCTACTACCATCATAATAGGCGGAATTTTTTTATTGTGCAATGTTGGAGGACTTAGCCAGCAAATAAATTCAACCCACGACGCCCGGGTGGGAATCCGACACGTATGTCCACTCAGCTACTGACCGGTTAAAATGTTTCTTGGCATATTTTTATAAAAATAAAAAAATATTTAAATACTCCATAGCTCATGATGTATATGACGTTGCAGGCTGAAAAACCTGAGCAAACAACATGAGTTTTTTTCTACTTCATAATCAGCATTATGCTTTGGAAAAAATAATATGGCTCTTTGTATTGTTTTTCAACAGTTTTTTCAATGTTTCTTAACTCGTGATGGAAACAATGTTGCGAGCTGAAAAACCTTATTAGCAAATTTCATGATGGCGAAGTTCCCCGCTCAACAGTAGTTACTTCTTCACCAAATCAGATTTCTGCTTCTAGAAAAAAAATAGTATAAAGGTTTTATTGTTTTAATGTTAAATTAATCATGACGAAATGACACTGCTGACTGAAAATATTCGACCTTGAAATCTCTCTGCAAATTTCACCGTTCGAGAGTTTTTGCTACTTCGGAAAATAACAGTTTTTTGCTATCGTCTGTGGTTTTTATGAAACACTGTAAACAGCACCGTATAATTATTGTTCGTAGTTCTGTCATTATTTATTGTGATTAAAAAACATTACAACTCTTTACCACTTATTTATATGGGCGCCATTAGAAATAAATTATTTTGCATATATTATATAATCTTTACTTATTAATTACGTTTACCCACATCACATCACATCAGTAAATTATATTACGTCTGTGAGTACGTATGTCCGTAAGTGTGTGAACTTTTCAAATTCTAAACTGATGTTAATTGAAATTATCAAAATTAAAAAATAATCTTTTCAAATCCTTACCTACCTTTAACGTATTTTAACATTATTCTATTTTTGAAATGGCTGGATTAAAACAACTAATATTTTTTCTTGGCAAGTCAAGTTACAACCCGTGATTTTTCAAGAATAACAACTAGTATTATATCGTTACAGGAAAGGCAAAAGGATTGAAGCTCCATTCTGGGAAGTTTACATCAGAGCACTTAAAAGTTTTTTTTGTTTCACAATAAAATTCATAAGTCTTCAGTAACTGGTTTGATTTGAATAAAAAAGCTCAGGTAACTCAATGTTCTCACTGAATTACCTGTGGCGGCCGAAAGCTAAAAAAAAGCCCCAAACTTGTGTCGGTTGAGTCTAGCCTTATCCCAAATGGTAGATATACATGGCCTGTTCAAAAGAAAAGGTGAATTTTGAATTTTCGCGGGCTGTGTACATTTGATTATCGATTTTTTTTTGTTTTGTTATGTTGGTACACATTTGTTTATCATATGTTAGCATTATCAGCCATCTTGGATTAGTGGTTTGTTTTTGACAACTGGAAAGGTTAGTCACGTTTTTGTGTGTTCTTCGATTTTTTACTTTTGAAAAAAGAATAAAATCCATGATTTGTTTTTCTACAACTCCAGGACGCTCATCGTTATTAACATCTTCTCGGCCTTCTGTAAAGCGCTGGTACCACTTATAAACACTTTTTTGAGACAAAGTAGACTCGCCGAATGCCACAGTCAACCTTTTGAGTGCGTTGGAGCACTTTATTCCATTTTTTACGCAAAATTTAATAAATATTCTTTAATCCATTTTTTTCAAAAGTAAAAAATCGAAGAACACACAAAAACGTGACTAACCTTTCCAGTTGTCAAAAACAAACCACTAATCCAAAATGGCTGATAATGCTTACATATGACAAACATATGTGTACCAACATAACAAAAAAAAATCGATAATCGAATGTACACAGCCCGCGAAAATTCAAACTTCACCTTTTCTTTTGAACAGGCCTCGTATAATTTAGATGGCTGAAGCGCCACAAAAGTCTTCAGAATCAAACGAGAGTCAGAGCATTCGATGCGGAAAAATAAAACTGATCAAAACTGCATGTTTAATTAATTTTTAACAAAGTGTCGCTTAAGCCTTTTTGTCTTTCCGGTGACGATATAGTTATATAGTAAGTATCTAACTTAGACATCTCTGATTTTAAATAGAATTCACGGGTTGAAAACATCTATTCAAATAATCGATCAAGGTAAGGAGGTAAGTAATTGGCATTTCACTTCGTTCATTTGCAGGTAGGGGAAAATGTTTATTTATTAACGACAGGTAAATAACTAAACGTTGTACATACATCATAGAATAATTACGTTTTGAATACCTAACTATGAGTAGTTAGGAACACAAGGAGTAAGTATTCATAAAGCTGGGAAACATAGATTTTAATGGTACAGTGAATTAACAATTTAAACATAAATAACATCTATAAATAGAAAATATATACTTTGTTTTTAACCACTTTTTTATTTAATATTTTGTCTACCGGTTTCGGAAGTACCCTTCCATCATCAGGACAATATTAAATTAATCTTTAGATAATAACTTCATCTCTTCTGGAAGAAACATATGTGGAGATAAATTCTGTACACGATCAAAAAATGTATGTTTTTAACCACTTTTAATATACATTCTCCAGATACTTCAAAACATACATTTTTTGATCGTGTACAGAATTTATCTCCACATATGTTTCTTCCAGAAGAGATGAAGTTATTATCTAAAGATTAATTTAATATTGTCCTGATGATGGAAGGGTACTTCCGAAACCGGTAGACAAAATATTAAATAAAAAAGTGGTTAAAAACAAAGTATATATTTTCTATTTATAAATATGGCAAGCCACAAAGTTAATGCTTTTTACGAATATATAAATAACATCAATTAAAATATATTCTTGAGACAGTAACCGTATTACGTGTTAGATTTTTACGCGCCGGTTCAGCGTTGGTTTAATTACACCCGACGTAAGCCATTAAATTACACGCTTAAGTCGTGGTTATAAGGCAAGTTTTTTGCTATTCCGACCTTACACCACGCGTAACATTTACACCTCGTTTATAAATTAGGGGGCTAAGCTGCAGAAAATAGTGTTTGGTATATGACTGTTATTACATTCAATGCATGAGAACGGGTCGCTTTTACGACTCGTTCTTATGTTCAACAGCTCGGCTATGGAACGATTTGCCGGCCTCTGTGTTTCCTCCCTCCCTCAATATAAGTCTCTTCAAGACCCAAGTTCACTCATTCCTTTCCTCAAAAAGACACTCCACACAGCATCCCCAAAGATGACATAGGCCCTGAGGGAAATTATTTCCCTCAAGGCCTCCTATGTGGAGTTATTGTAAAAAAAAAAAAAAATACAGACGAGAAACACATTCGAAAATTTTGTAGGAAATACAATCGAAAATAAAACTGTAAGTTTTTGTGTGACTGTATTGACTTGCCATCGCATTGTGCATGTTCTTCTCAACCTAACCTAACCAGATAGAGCGTATGTGGGGATCTACAACAACGCTGTTGAGTTCAACAAAAGATTCAATTGCCCGGAGCCAGTGGAACTTTAGCATTCCCCTTCCGGTGACATTTTGAGTATAAAGGAAATTGGGGAGGGGTTAAATACTGAGTAGTGTTAAATACTCTATTATCGCTTTGGGGAAAGACTACCATTAAGATTCGAAACATTACTTAAAATGGCAATAGACGTGTTCAGTGACCAGATCTTAATAGCCAGGTACTAAACAATCTTCCTCTTTCTCATCTCCTTCCCCTCCCAACTCTCTTCAGCCCCACAACCTTCCCCAAACGGGGTGGTACCATAGTCCTGTTGGGTCCGGATAATTAGGATTTACGTAAAAAAAAGGGTAATTTAATAATACCAAATTTTAAACTTTATTCCACTATTTTTTATTAAGACCTGACCGGTTTCACCTTATGACGGGCATCTTCAGACTGCTCTGAGGATGCATCTTAAGGCTAGTCTGAAGATGCCAGTCGTAAGGTGAAACCGGTCAGGTCTTAATAAAAAAATTGTTGAATAAAATATAAAAATTGTTTGTTGGTTTGTTTGTTAACAGTTCCAAAATTAGAAAAAAGAAGATGAAATTAGATTAAAAACTACCTGGCTATTCAAATCTGATCATAAAACACGGTTTTCAGAAATATCAACCAAAAACTTTTTTCAAATCTCGTTAATTTAAAGTTAAGTAATTACCTACATGACTAAATTCATATTATCAAAATAAATACTAAATTTCCAGTGAATAAATTTAATGACAGTAATTAAATAGAGTTCCGGCGAGACCGAGCGCAAGTTTGAAAACGAGCTTTTAAACGAAATCCACTTTATTATTCGACTTCAAAACATCATTAAAATCAAAGCTTACATTAAACGGGGTTTTAGAAATGACCAGAATCTGACGGAACGCCTCAATTCAACTCGTACGTTCGTCTGTATTTATCTGTTTGCCCATAAAATACGGAACGGCACCAAAACACGACGGGAAGAACCTGTTTTTGGACATCGCGTGCACGAGACTGTGCTGCGTTTTGTTCAACTGGGAGTAAGTAAATACAAAATTTCTAAGATTCATGCGACAAAAATACCTTTCGCGTAAATCATATATTAATTATAAAGTTTTATTCCAGAAGGTATGCAGGAGTAGCGCAATGCAATACCTTCCATAATTGATATAAATACATAGTAATAATAATATTAACAAATAAAAATGAACAGAAATTCATAAGAATTTTTTTTTTTTTTTTTTTTAAATAATAATAATAATAACAGTGAACGTATATAGCGCAGTTTTGTGATATTTCACCTCAAGTGCGCTTCATGCTAAATTAATTATGCTAATAAGATTAACTAACAAGGAGAAAATAATACATAATAAATAAATTAAAAATAATAAATTTCAGACCAGTGGCAATACTTTCCGCACCGGCTAAATTGTTCGAATCGATTCTTCATAAATACATGCTACCACAAGTGGACCCGTTTCTAATTTCGGAACAGCATGGATTTAGAAAAGGTCGTTCAACAGAAACAAACCTATTGGTGTTTACCGATTATGTATCAAAATCTTTGGATAAAGGCCACCAGGTAGATTGTTCATATGACTTTTCTAAGGCCTTCGATACTGAAAATCACGACATCTTACTTGATAAACTGTCTACACCAGGTTTCTCTATACGACAGCTAAACTTTTTTGCTAGTTACTTTGGGAACAGAAAACAATTCGTATCACACGGAGTATTCACATCCAATTTGTTTTTTGTACGATCAGGAGTACCCCAAGGTTCTAATTTAGGCCCGCTCCTCTTTTCCATATTTATTAATGATATTTCAGAGGTAATTCTGCATTCTAGGTCTCTTCTATTTGCTGATGACCTAAAACTTTTCATTGAAATACAAACTTTAGAAGACTGCAATCGACTTCAGTCAGACATAGATAGAATTGTTGACTGGAGTAAAAAGAATAAGATTGAGTTCAATATATCTAAATGTTTAATTTTGTCATTCACTAGGACGTGTCATACCTGGTACTACCGGTATACGATGGACGACCTAAGTTTAAAACGTGTCTCCACTATGAAGGATCTTGGAATCATGTTTGATAGTAGGCTGACATTTCATGCTCACATTGAGATGGCTTGTGGCAATTCATTGAAAATTCTGGGTTTTGTCTTACGCACCGCAAGGAAGTTTAGAGACACCCAGGTTCTCAAAATTTTATATAAATCATTAGTAAGGAGTAGACTTGAGAGTGGGTCGATCGTTTGGAGTCCACACGAGGTCAAGTACTCCCTCATGTTGGAGAAGGTTCAGAAGAAATTTCTGAGATTTTTTTACTTGAGGGAGTACGGTTACTACCCGTGGCTCTATCCTACCGACTTTCTTTTGGGTATGCTCGGAACATACCATCTAGAGGTCAGAAGGGATGTGTACATTGCAACACATTTCTTCAGATTGATTCGTGGATGGTCTGAAAACTTAGCTATCATGGAGAGCATTCATTTCTTTGTTCCTGATGGTTATCTTCGTCATCGGCAGCATAGGTTGTTTTATCTCCCGGCCTGCAGGACCAACTTGCCAATGGTCATGCCGGTGGGGAGGGCAATCATGTTGTTGAATCGAATCGCTTCGGATGTCGATATATTTTGCATAAATGAAGCTTCGTTCAAACGACAAGCATTCCTGCTATTTGTATAATTATTCCTTGGTTTTATTTTATTTATTTTTTTATACATCATTTGGATGAAAAATTATGTTCAAATTGTATTATTTTTTATTGTTTTATTTTTTACTGTCTTTACTTTGCATTCATTGCAATTTATATTGTTTTAGAATTAATTGTTTTATATTTATGAATATTGTGTATTGATACACTTACTCGCTCTATTTAAAAACGCCTTGAAATAAATTTTTTGTAATGTTTTTTAAATAATAAATAACTGAATAACTGAATAACTGAATAATATGTATACAAATTAAAACTATCTAAAATAATGATCGTTATCATAAATCACGAGAGAAAAGGTTCAGATATGGGTAGAACAGTGTATGTGTACATCAACAGATTAAAAAACAATTCACTAGGAGCTAAGGGTATAAAAATTCAGATTAAACAAATTAATTCATATAAACACATTTGTCAAATCAAAGAAAAGGAAATATGATTGAGCACAGTTAATATGTTGGCACTTAAAACATTAATATTCAAGTATTGTAAGTAAACGATTCTAAAAATGCAAACAGTGTAAATATAGCAAGTAACAAAAGAAAATAAATATTTTATGACAATGAGTATATGGTTTTCAGTAGATAGTGAGGACATTGAGTTATAATGATAGAAGAAAGGAGAAAACCGAAACAAAGCAAATTAGGGACGTTTTCAAAGAAATTAAATTTCAATAAGTTACGTTTTGTATAAATTAATAATACAAGTAAAAAATATTAATGGAGGATATTAGGCCTTATTTCTGCAAAACGCCATCAAGAGGGAGTCCATCCTGGCAGCGTTAAGATTGATGGGGCCAATAATTTACTCCAATGCGCTTCTATGCTTGAGTTCGGGATCTGACGGGATTCCATGATGAGGTTATTTCTGGAGTTGTTAATCCTTTCCCGCATTCCTGCTAGCCTGGTTCATATAGGACGCGCACTTAGAGTTGACGATACAAACTTAGGATGGGGCGTATTGGTGCTAACGAAACGTCACTGAGAAACAGCAATTTGTCTTGTTTACGCCCGCTCATTGTTTTAAGTGAGAAAAAGACAATAGATGTATATATTCGAAAAAAAAATTCAGTGTGTTTTTATTTTAATTTATTAAACTTTTTGAAAAACCGAAATTATTTCTAGAGCAGATAATCAATAATTTCACTGGCCTGTCTGAGGCCTAGGAGTCGAAAGGTCTTATGTAAATTGGTGTAGGACACATTTCTGGGGAATCTCACACGCTTTTATGGGAGCTGCTGCTTCGGTGATCCAAGGGGGGAAGAGGTGAGGTCCAGGGTGTCGTAAATCAAACGAGCGGTCAGTAGATCAGATGGAAGGCAGCAGTAGGCAGAGCGGAGTCGAAAGGTGAATCTTGTAGTGTGGCGAGAGAGTGACTTGAGTAGGTTATTGCACTCGTATTTATACCCGGCGCCCTACTCCTGTCCTTTCATGCGGGCCGGGACGAATGCAACCCATTTTCATGTGCTTTGTGATTTTAGATTCGTTGTGTAATCCGCTACAAATCTCGCAGCGGATGAAACAAAAATGCAAGCTATTCACCTCTTCAATTTCTCTCGCTCAGCCTAAGCCGCATTTTCCCACATTTTTATTAATCTCAATAAAAATGACAAATACAACTAGAAGGGGTCCCAAGCCCGACATTTTCGGGAGACATTATAACAATGAACTTATGTCTAGACAAATTATTGATTCTTATTATTAATTAAGCTAAAGAGAGCTCGGCCGATCTTTTTGTTTACTTTATTTGGCGCTACCTGCGGCCGAACTCTCACAATATTAATCTAAAGTAGGTTAAAACATAGTGAGACACGGGTCTGGGGCTGACAATTCTGGATTTTGTCGTGATTGGCTCTCGGATCCAGCCACTTGAGATGACAGACTGCGGACGGTGGACCAGGATGCGGAGAGCGGGGGGCTGGTTCAGCACTTCAACGTAAATATGAAGCTCCCCTCAGTCCCCGCATCCTTCATTATCACTGAACTACTGGCACATTTTTTTTGACCCAGTGAGTTTCGGCGGCGCGGATTTCCTCAGCGCGCAGGGGCCCTTCACGTGGGGCCCGGCGGGGTCCCTCTCGACACCGCCTGATAAATCTGAGCATCCATCCAGTTGAGCGGATGAGCCGATTCCACGAAGAAAATCGCTCGATGGCGGGTAGAGCGTCCTCCTGTATTATAGTGAGGCCCGTAAATTTAGGCCTCGTCTCCAAGGTGAGTTCGTCTGGTTGTATGTGGTGGTTTTTCTGCACGGGCCACTCGCTCTCCGGTGTGGTGATGAAGGACGGTCCTGAAAACCACCTTCCACCGGGCGAGAGATCGGGCATATCCACGTCGCGGGTCCCGATGTCAGCTGGGTTGTTTTTAGTAGGAACCCATCTCCAGTCGGTGACGCTTCCAATACGTAGTGCGATATATCCGGCACTGCATTTCTTTTTTAATGCTATCTGCGAGGCGGGCGGCCATTAGCGCCGCTTGGAGCTCAAGGCGCGGAATCGATAGCGGTTTTAGAGGCGCCACCTTACACTTGCTCGCTAGAAAGGTTGAGTAGTTACCTTCCCGACAAGTCTCGACGAGGTATGCTATTGCGCAACAAGCAGCCTCCGAAGCGTCGCAGAAGAGATGTAGTTGGAAATTCCCTTTCTTTTGTAGAAGGCAGCGCCTCGGAATCCTAATTTCGTTCTGCTGCAACGCTTTGATCCACTCGCCCCACCTTGTAGCGTGAATTTCCTTGATCTGCTCGTCCCAGCCTATATTTGACCTCCAGACATCTTGTAGTAAGATTTTTGACCGTACCGTGAGGCAGGCTACGAACCCTACAGGGTCAAATATTTTCATTACGGTACTCAGTAGTTGCCGCTTGGTTGGGTGACGGCTGAGTTCATGCGTCTCGGTCTCTTTAAATTTGTATATAAAGTGATCGCAGCACCCGGTCCCGCAGAGCCCGGTGCAGGTGTACCCGGCTACGCACACCCTGCAGCCCCCGGTCCGGTCTACGCCGACTCAGGTGCACAAGACTTTGCGTACCGCGGGCCCGAACAACAATTCTCAGCTTCCGCGGACGAGCAAGAAGCCCTCACGTCCGATAGTGAGGCTTCTACGGAAGACACTCTCCGCCAGCTGAGACGAGAGCTACGGGAAGAAAACCGGCAGATCGCTCAACTGATTGCCGCGCTTGGAGTTTCGAGACAGCCGCTCGAGATATCGCCGGCGCCTCTCACCGAGCTACCCCCCCGCAGCGCAGTACATTGCCTAGACCCCGTGCCGGTAGCAACACACAATGCAGCACCGGGTCAGGCGGCTACAGATCACACACAGGCTGTTATCTATAGCACAGAACACCGGCCAGCGTCACATCTACCGACACCCGGCCAGATGACACCTTCGGGACACGTGCCTTCCCTAAGCAACCCGGTGGCGGACGAGATGACCCGCCATACACGTGAGTGGGTGAATCAAGGAACCCAAGACCCTCTCGCGCAGATTGCCGCGGTTATGGCGGAAGCGTTCCGTAGTTCCCAGGCGGGAAGTACTCCGAGACCGCAAGAAGAAGAGAACCGAATGGCGTCGCTTATTGCACGTCAGTCTACGGCAAAGGATTTGCCGATATTTTCCGGAGATGCTGTAGAGTGGCCCACATGGCAGGCCCAATTCTATCAGTCGACGGTAACATGTGGAATGACGGCGGCCGAAAATCTACTACGATTACAACGCGCGCTACGTGGAAAAGCGCGCGAAGCCGTCAGCGCGCTCTTAATGGACCCTGCGCAGGTCCCTGAAATTATGGACGTGCTCAAACACCGTTTCGGCGGTACACAAGCGATAGCCGCCATAATGAACGAGAAAGTGAAGAGGCTACCGCGGCTACCGGAAGACGCTTCAAATGAAGCTCTCGTAGAATTTTCCGGGACAATACAAAATGTTGTAGCATCACTCCGCAACCTGCCTGGCAATTATTTAAGCAACCCGGCGCTACTAAGTGAAGTAGCCTCTAAAATGCCGCTAGCACTACGCGTCGCGTGGATGGACAAAGTCGCTGATGACGCAGAGATTGCGAACATTCACCAGTTCGCGGCTTTCCTTAAGCGGCTAACTAACGCAATCCCGCGATCGGGTCTCATAGACAGTGTACGGTCGACGCGAGCTCGCCGGGAACAGGTACACGTACAAAGTACCACGATAGTGAACGATAAAAGTGAGGTGAAAAGTGTCAGTGAAAAATGTGCGCAGTGCGGCGGTGCGCATAAATTACGTGAGTGCCCACAGTTTGCCGCGATGGACATACCCGCTCGGTGGGAAATAGTGAGAAACACGCGCGCGTGTCACAAGTGTTTGGACAAGGGGCACTACACACGTACGTGTAAGTTACGCACAAATTGCGGGGTAGGTACGTGTCGTTTGTACCACCACAAGCTACTGCATGACCCGTCACGGTACGTGGTCCCCGTCGCCGCGTGTGAGACTGTAAGCACCACGTGGTTTGCGCAAAAAGCAGTGCTGTTAAAAATAGTGCCAGTTACGATAAGTGGTCCAGATGGACAAGCGTCGGTGCATGCGTTACTCGATGAAGGATCGACCATAACACTCGTCGATGCCGATCTCGCTAACGTAGTAGGTGCGAGCGGTCCCACCCGCGGGATCCGCATACATGGCGCCAATGGAATGTGCTCGTCGGATAGCGCTTCACAACGAGTGAAAATTTCAGTGCGCGGAGACGGAGAGGAGTACGTTATTACCGCCAATACAGTTACGAACTTAGATCTCCCGCAACAACTAGTGGCTGGCAGTCGGCAAGTGAAACCGCGGATTCTTATCGGCCAAGATAACGCACATCTTATCGTTTCGCGGGAGGTTCAAGAAGAAGACGGCGGCCGCATGACGTCACGGACAGCTCTGGGTTGGATCAAGCACGGGGGCACAAGTCAGAGCCTGGAAAATGGTACCACGCTGAGTCTCACAGGAGAGGCAGCCGACACAGACCGACAAATCAACGAACTTGTAAAACATCATTTTTCAGTTGACTCGCTCGGTGTTACCACCGCGAGCCGGGTTGACAATACGTGGCTGCCCGACAACCGCCAGTGCGCAGTAAATCGACTCGCGTCCTTAGAAAGGAAGCTGAAAAAGGGAACCCGGCTTAGCAGTGGCATATACTGAGAAAATAAAGCGACTAACTGAACGCGGATATGCGATCAAACTGTCCGAATCCGAAGCAAGCACGCCGTCTCGGAGGAAATGGTACTTGCCACACTTTTCAGTAATAAACCCGAACTGTCCCGGGAAATTGCGAGTTGTATTCGACGCCGCAAGTCGTTGCCGCGGAACCTCGCTAAATGATCGATTGTTAACCGGTCCAGACCTCTTATCATCGCTTTTGGGCAACATATTACGCTTCCGGGAGGGAAAGATTGCCGTAGCCGCTGACATAGAAGAGATGTTTCTACGTATAAAAATTAAAAAGGAAGATCAGATGTCCCAATTATTTCTATGGCGAGATACACCACACGAACCACCAAGTACCTACATGTTGACTTCGATGATGTTTGGTGCTACGTGGCCGGCGAGGAGCTGGCCGCCAAGGGCTCCGTCACCCACGACCCCAATCCTAGCTGACCAGGGCACAACTGACGCTGCACCGGGGAGAGTGTACCGGATGGGGACGCGGGACGTTAAAGACGAGGATATCCAATCCAAAGAGTCCTCGCTCTCTAATTTTAGCGCGCCCGTGAGCTCGTACGCCTATGCTCTCTCTGTCAGTAGTTCAGTGATAATGAAGGATGCGGGGACTGAGGGGAGCTTCATATTTACGTTGAAGTGCTGAACCAGCCCCCCGCTCTCCGCATCCTGGTCCACCGTCCGCAGTCTGTCATCTCAAGTGGCTGGATCCGAGAGCCAATCACGACAAAATCCAGAATTGTCAGCCCCAGACCCGTGTCTCACTATGTTTTAACCTACTTTAGATTAATATTGTGAGAGTTCGGCCGCAGGTAGCGCCAAATAAAGTAAACAAAAAGATCGGCCGAGCTCTCTTTAGCTTAATTAATAATAAGAATCAATAATTTGTCTAGACATAAGTTCATTGTTATAATGTCCCGGTGCGGCTTAGGCTGAGCGAGAGAAATTGAAGAGGTGAATAGCTTGCATTTTTGTTTCATCCGCTGCGAGATTTGTAGCGGATTACACAACGAATCTAAAATCACAAAGCACATGAAAATGGGTTGCATTCGTCCCGGCCCGCATGAAAGGACAGGAGTAGGGCGCCGGGTATAAATACGAGTGCAATAACCTACTCAAGTCACTCTCTCGCCACACTACAAGATTCACCTTTCGACTCCGCTCTGCCTACTGCTGCCTTCCATCTGATCTACTGACCGCTCGTTTGATTTACGACACCCTGGACCTCACCTCTTCCCCCCTTGGATCACCGAAGCAGCAGCTCCCATAAAAGCGTGTGAGAGATCCACACATCTACAGCGGCTACTGCACGACTGGCCGGCCTATACCACTATACTACTGAAGAGAGAGCATAGGCGTACGAGCTCACGGGCGCGCTAAAATTAGAGAGCGAGGACTCTTTGGATTGGATATCCTCGTCTTTAACGTCCCGCGTCCCCATCCGGTACAGGTATCACATCCAGAGTTGACACGCGCACAGTACTCAATCAGATGCATTGCTTACATACAGCACGTTTTAAGCTTGTTATTCGATTTCAGAAAGTTAACTTTTTATTCAAAATCTAACCAGGTACTGAAGACTTATAAATTTTATTGTAAAACAAACAAAAAACTTCAAAGTGCTCTGGTGTAAACTTCCCAAAATGGCGCTTCAGCCCTTTTGCCTTTCGGCGACGATATGGTATTCATTAGTTATCCAAGAATCTCTCTACCGCCTGACAAAAAATGAACCATCATAATACAGTGTTGAAAGAAAGATGATTTTTGTAAGTAATGATGCGAAGGGAGGGCTCAGTTTGGTTCAGACATCTGCGTCATAAATCTAGATTCTGATTCTAGATCATTTATACAAGGGATGATAACCCGAAAATACGCTATTTATTCCACACAGAACGCTTTCCAACTGCTATAAATCGATTTAGAAATTATTTGATATAAAGCGTTTTTAGACGTCTTTACACAGCAGTTATTTAAATTTGAATAGGGTTGGTTTTAGCCATAGAGTATATGGAGTGGTATCTATCCAAGGCAGTGTAGTCAGTTTTTTGATGATTTTTACCGGACTCGGCGGATCTGGGCGTGGCTAAGACTAAGGCTAGGGTATTTATACATCCATTCATAGCACATATCCACATAATGTTTTTGTTTCTTCGTAGAACCACTTTTCACAGTATTTTTATCAACAAAAGCATATAACCTAAAAAACCGTTTAGTTGTGTCAAGTTTAGTGGCATAATAACAAATGTGAGCGGAGTCCCGCGGTGACCCAGGAGCCCAAGACCATTGTGACAGTACATATTTCTCTTCCTCTCTCATGGTATACGACGTAAGAACCCGGAGAAAGTGATTTATCGCAAGTTTTTATAGGTTGGGTAAAAAGAATTAGCTCTCTCTCCATACAATGTTACTCCAAGGTTTTAGCCACAGAGATACAGAGATAGCCCAGCCAAGGCAAGTGAAGTCAGTATTGTAAGAATTTTAACTGACTTCTCTAAAAAGGCGCGGCTAGGGATTTCATAGCCACACCTTTTTTACAAACGTTTTAGTACATTAGGGTTGCCACAAATCATTTTAATTAGCTTGATCTTGAATTTGAAATAAAAAGTGAATACATGAAGCATAACAATTATATTATTGAATCATCGCTATTTTCCACGTGGACCCATGAGGTATAGCTTTTACCAATGGTGAAGTTTTGTAAACTGGATGACAGAACTTTTATTTACCTCTTTTTTAAATTACATTAAGTATTTGATAGAATACATTAAAAAACTTCTTTTATATCATATTTAATCGTATGTCGGTGATATCATACAGAATTTCATCACCGTTCAACCACTCGTTTTTGGCAGGTTTCCCATCGGAAAATTACTAAATACACACAGATCCATAAATTTATATCTTTAAAGTATTAATGTTTTGAGACAAGAGAATATTACGTAAGTGATCAAAGTTGTAAATTTTACATGAATACAAAAAGTGTGGTAATTACCTCTAAGATTTCTGTAGTATTATTTAATTATTTTCCGAAGGCCTAATCCCAAATATAGAAAAAATATTTATAATTTTCAAGGAAGTATGAGATTGATAAAAATGGTTAGTAAGATAGTTTTTTTTTTTTTTTTGGTTTTTTACATTTTATTTAAACAATAATTATTATTATTTTTAAATTATTAAAAAAACAAGTTTTTGTCCGGTTAAAATCTTCATTTGAAAAATGTTCTAAACAGACAGTACTGTGGAACTTGGGAATCCAATCTCCCCGCTCTATTGCACGAATCCAAAGTTGTCGCCTTATCTCATCTTTTGGGAATCTTAAAAATAGTTAATAAAAAAAAACGTTTATCACAGCCCTTAAAACATACAAATATTGTACAAAAAACGTCAAAGCAAGATATGGGTCTCTCTCTGACACACACATATTCCCGCCCGTGTAAGTAGATAGAAAGAGACAAATATATATTTAAGAATACGGTTGTTTTTTGTGTAGCCGAATTGTTCTCGCCTACAAGTCTGAGATCCGGCCATTTTGATATAATTTGTAAACAAACAAACAAAACGATACCAAAAAACACCATTTAAATGATTTACAAATACAAAACGTATAACATAACGTTTGCTTAAATAAGAGTGAAAGTTTATAGTTAATATAATGTACATATATACTTATATAGGTACTTGATAATTCGATAACCACGATAGTAACGCGCTGTCAATATTTTATAAACTACGAATTTACGTGTGAAAAGTAATGTGTTTAACTGATTTTTGATGTATTTATACATGCATTCATAGGACATGTCAACGTAATGCTTGGTTTATTTGTATAACCACTTTTTCACTGTATTTTTTCAATGTAAATATACGACATAACCTCAAAAAGCGTTCGCATAACAAAACCACAACAGAAGCAATATTAAATGATTTATATAGTCAACACATTTAACAAAACGAATAGCATAACGTGTACTTAGATAATAATGGACGTTTATAGTATTTATGTACTCAATGATACGATAATTCAAACGCGATGTCAAAAAATATAAAACACTACGGGCTTACCTGTGAAAAGTTATGCTTTTAATACCATTTTTGGTTGTATTTTTACATGAATTCACAGAGCATATAGACATGTTGTTTTGTTTATTTGCAAAACCTCTTTTCCACCGTATTAATCAACCTTATAGTAACCAAAAACAATAGATTTAAATTTAACGTCAAACCGACAACTTTGACGTTAATTGCATCGTATTGAATGTAGGCGGGAACGATAATCTTAGAACATCCTTACGTGCCGTTCAAGCCGTCAAAAAAATGTGTTGTCTCTTTTTCTCTCATGGTGTATGACGTAAAAACAGGGAGAAAGTAATTTATTATTATTTAGGATGGGTTGGGTAATACAAATTAGCTATCCCTCCATTAGATTCTTACTCCGAGGTTTTAGCTATAGCTATAGGAATTGTGACGACGGTCCTGCCGCCAAGAGTTCCAATCTCTTTCATCTTTCATCTACGCGAGGACATAGAATCCGATAGAAAAATAAAGTCTGATCCTTACCGCTAATGTTATTGCTGACACACGTTTTTTAAATCGTTTTGCGGTAAGAATGTGAATAGTCAAACTAAAAAATACGAATTCTTGGATAAATACCTGTGGAAACTGATTTTTTTGGTCCTTTGTTACTTCAGTTGAAACAACCAACAACTGCACATATAGCAAGATCGTTTTTTTTAATATTGCACTAAATTCACTTAAGTAATTATATATTTTAAGCTTTTTGTCTGTCAATTCGACTGACAAGTAAACTACTGTGAAGTTAGTAATATATTGAAAAAATGGTTACACGGCTTTTAGCACGCCCCAAATCATATGTTCTTTATAACAATTGTTTGTCTCTTTTTCTCATATGTCTATAGAAACGAGCATAAAGAGAGAGCTATATTTTGCGAGTATGAACGATTTGACTCATAATTAGGACGGTCTCTCTATATTGTTACTCTAAGCCAAAAACTGACTACACTGCCTTGGATAGGTACCACTCTATATACTCTATGGCTGCAACACAGACTAAACACTAAACACAGGACGCGGAACCATTTACCACCTTCTTTCCTCTGGCTATTTCCAAAGTTGCTTGGTTAGCTCAGAAGCTCACTAACCGCACCTGGGCTTAGCCAAAACTTAATATTTTCTTATTTAAGAGTGCTGGGTGGAGGATCTTTCGAGAAGGAGAGGAGAGGAAGGAGTGAACCTGAATCTTAAAGAAACTCAAGTCGTTCCACAGTCGAGCTATTGAACCCGACTAGTGGTAAAAACGACCCGTTCTCATTGGTAAATGGCTGTAAAAAAAGTTGGGCATGCGTATGGCGTGGCTTCCGACTGCGTACCGGTGCCGATGGGATCAATGAAGCTATTCATTTGGAGCACTTTCCATTGAAATATCAATTGAACGAACTCGGCATTCCCACCTAACGTCTATGTGCCAAGAGTGCTTACAGTGCAAAGCTATTTTGATTCAAATAATTACTCTTATGTTATTCCTCCCGTGTTTAAGTGCTCAAATTACACGTATTGCATCACTTCCGATTTATAAGTGGAATAGAAGCGGAAGAATGCACTTAAACTAAATAAGCACAGTGTTGGTGATATCCAAGTTTGAATGAATCATTGTTTTTTTATCGAATGTTCGTAAAACTCGAATTGAATCGAACTCACTGATTCGAGTTTACCAATTCGTCGACAGTGCTCTTTTCTTAGAGTATATAGAGTGGTATCTATCCAAGGTAGTGTAGTCAGTTTTTGATGATTTTTGCCTGACTCGGCGGACATGGGCGTGGCTAAGATCAAGGCTAGGGTATTTATACATCCATTCATATCACATATCGCCATAATGTTTTTGTTTATTCGTATAACCACTTTTTCACAGTATTGTTATCAACAAAAATATAGCATATAATCTAAAAAACCGTTTAGTTGCGTCAAGTTTAGTGGCATAATAAAAAATGTGGCCGGAGTCCCGCGGTGACCCAGGAGCCCAAGATCATCGTGACAGCACATAGAAGCGGTGTATTATATTTGTTGTCTCTTTCTCTCCCATGGTGTACGCCGTAAAAACCCGGAGAAAGTGATTTATCGCAAGTTTGTATAGGTTGGGTAATAATAACTAGCTCTCTCTCCATATATTGTTACTCCAAGGCTCTTTTCTAACGATATGATTCGGCAATGTAATATTCTCGATGAATCGAATTTTGCGATACATTTAACGAACCAATTCAAACGACCCGGCAAGAAATGCATTACAAATAGCTAAAAATAATCGGGAAATTTCTTAATTAAATAATTTTTCAACTTTAAATCCCACAAAAGGAATCGGACTTTTTAATAACTTTGTATAAACAATATGAATCGATTCATATTAAAACTAATTAATGGACCGAATCATATTCAAGAATCGAATTTCATACCATCAAACCGTTAAGGGACATTTAAAAAATAATCTTAACATTTAATGCAGGTATTGGCCGGTTAGTAACTGAGTGGACAAACGCGTCGGATTCCCACCTGGGCGCCGTGGGTTCAATTCCTCTACTAGCTACGTCCTCCATCATTGCACAAGCAACATCTTCCGCTTATTATGATGGTAGTAGGAGTTTTTCAGAGATTGTCAGGTTATTCGTAACCCGGGAATGTTTGTTTTTCTTTTTGAAAAAAAATGCATTTTTTGTATAAAACAAAAATAATTTAATAGTGGGCGAGTTATGTTTTTATCGTTGAATCAAATTGCAAAATCGAGTTTCGTACCACGGTACAGAAGGAAAAAGTTTTAAAAAAATCATATTTAATATAACGCACTTTTGTTGTGTACAGGTTGAAACAAGTTGAGTATACAAGAGGTAGCCCAAGCCAAGGCAGTGAAGTCAGTTTTGGACTTGTTTTTGATGATTTTAACATGACTCGGCGCAAATGGGCGTGGCTAAGACTAAGGCTACGGTATTTATACATCCATTCATATGACATATCGACATAATGTTTTTGTGTATTCGTATAGCCACTTTTTCACAGTATTTTTATCAACAAAAATATAGCATCTAACCTAAAAAACCGTTTAATTGTGTCAAGTTTAGTGGCAAAATAAAAAATGTGGGCGGAGTCCCGCCGTTAACCAGCGAAAATAGCCAGCTTAAGATCATTACGACAGTATATAGAAGCGGTCCAAGAAATTTGTTGTCTCTTTCTCTCCCATGGTGTACGATGTAAAAACTCGGAAAAGTGATTTATTACAATTTCGGATGGGTTGGGTAAAACAAATTAGCTATCCCTCCATATATTGTTACTTCAAGGTTGAAACACAAAATGAATCGATTCATGGTGAACGAATTATGTTTTTACTATCGAACCATAGTGCGATTTCGAGTTTCTCACCACTACATACTGCATTCAGACCGTTCTGAAACCTACAAATAAACCATTTAAAATCCTTGAACCTTACGTAATAAACTACAGTAGCTTATAAGGATGGAAATACGGCTGTGGGCGCATTATTAGAGCTGGCAACACAATGGGAAGGACTTAATGCGCAGGCGACCTTTCCTGGGTAACGACGCGACACAACTATTATTCTTTTTCCAAAGGAATGCCAGGATAATGTAATCCTTTCAAATTTAGAAGATACAATATATTTGATGTAAATATTTTGCTTAAAAGAGTCGCACTAAGGCAGAGCGAGTGGGTCTATGACACCACTTATTATTTACAGATATCTCGAAGAAAGAAAAAACAAGGATATCGAATCATACAAAAATTGAAAAAATAATATTAATAATTTTCAAGCAGTATGAGATTGATAACAGTGACGGTGAATGAACTAATTGAGATAGTGCATTTGGTAGAATGGCACTCTCGGATAGAGTTAAGATACCTAGTTTGAGTATCGGTCATGACCGAATCTTTTTTTTTCGATTTATATACAAAAAAAACATCGTCAAAAAGCATGTTTTATTTTATTTTGTGAAACTCAGGCACAACATTTTTTATATTTTCGGATCAGAGTCTAAAAACCTTTACTCGCCATGTCATAGAATAAAATCAAATCCGTAAAAGGGTTCGTAAGTAGAACATTTTACATTTACAATTTCGCAGGTCTGAAACTTTATTTTTTTCTAGGCTTATAAAGAGACTCGCTGAAAAAACTGACGGGCTTAAACAAAGACCTAGATGTGTTCTACTCGCAGTATTTAATTAAATTTTCTATAATATTTCCAGGCGACCAAATTAAAAAACCAAAAACAAATGATTTTGCACTATTATGAATATCAAGAAAAAAATGGTTTGCAATAGTGCTGGACATAATCGGGTTATGTTAAAAGTTGAATTCAATGAATTAGTAATCGAAATGTTTACATTTATTGAATGCATTAGTAGTTAAAAATGAATTCATATTAATTGTTGCTAAAATTTGATGAAATAATTTTGTACTTTTTTAAGAGATTTAAGTGGTAAATCGAATCAACATTCGACGATCATGATGTTTTAATTATGAAAATCGCCAGTTTGTGATTAAATTTAGTAGGCGAGTACCCTCGTACTTATATTATTGAATGATCGATTGCCAACCCTCAAAATTGCATTGACGATATACCCAGGAGGATTATGGAATTATAATTTACTTAACTTATATCATAACTTGTTAAATTTTACATTGACGTTAACGTAAAATAACTAACAGTGTAATAGAAGAAAGATAATTTTAAAATAATGATAGCAACTCTCAGTTTATGGCGAATAGTGAACTAAAAAACCTCAGACGATATTATTTCCGAAGGCTCTATTCTGTATTATTTCGCCTGGCGTTTATATAACATGAAGTTGTCGAGTCACCCTGCACCCTTGTTGGGAAATCCGATGAATGGAAAACATCATGATAATAATCGATATTTTCTTCAAATGCGATTCGTCTCGGTTTTCATTTCTCTTTTCAGATATGTACTGATTCAATTAAATGTTTTCTTATTGGAAACGGGCAACATTCAAGTAAGACAATGTTTTTTTTTTTAATGACATCGGCATAAAATAATACTTGACGAATGAATGCGAACTTTGGCAATCATAAGCGAGTTTGGAGGTGTTATTTAAGAAAGTCAACGGATATTGCGAAGCGAACTTGAAAAGGAAAATGCATAATTCGAGTGCGGATGGCCGAAATGAGAATGGAAAAATAACTCAAGGCAGATCAATAATCGAAACGTCAAAATGTGTGAAGCGGGGGGCAAAAGGTGTCGTAATATCCTATAAACTGCGTTCACCGAGAATGTGGATGTACCAGGCGTCCTGCCATTGCGTAAAAGTGCTCAAAATACCTAAATATTGCTAAATTTTCATTGTACGAACCTGAGCACACCATTGTCGTGAATATCAAACTACTTCGGTTTCATAGAAGGTCGTAAAAGTCCGCTTTTCAATATAATATAAAACTCTATTGTTCCCGGTTCTGGAATGAATGCGACACAAAACAACCACACAAACGAGTACCTATAATAAACACACAACGATTTAAAACGCCGGCAACACGGCGTATTGTCTGTCAAGTCCGAACCTTCTGCAACGATTTGTTTTCACAGTGTATTGTTGAATTCACAATTCGAACGCCGGTATTGATCCTTTGCAAAACGATGCACACAACAACTGTCAAAGCTTCGAGCAAAACAATCGATTTTTTCTGACGTGAATGCGCCAGTCTCGACGGACGTTTTGAATAAACTGAAGTTGGAAGCGGCGAAGCGTGCAGCGAGGGGGGTTCTCCCATTCCGCCGAGCCGTTCGCCTGGCGGACGAAAAGTTAACTAAAACGTTGATATGCGGAGACATCTGGCGGTGTGTTTGACCGGCACGGGTGTGAGTCTTGACTAAATGGATTTTGCGGCATTTTGAGTGAGATTTTATGAAAGTATTACCAGTTTGTAAACGGTCAAAAATTTTGATGAAACTTAACGCCTATTGGTTTTGTTGACGCAAAATGATTTATAGTTAATAGATCGCAACACATTTACAATTAATTAAAGATTGTTTTTGGTAGGTAGGTACAATGACGTTACGAACAAGTCTGTAGTGTCATTGGGTTGATACTTATTATCTTCGAATATTTTAAATGTTCTATTTTTAACCACACGATAGTTCAACCAAGGTTGAACCAGTGAAATTGAACATTTAAGTATCAGAATAAAAGATGTGTTTTTTGGCATTTGAATAGCCAATTGATTTGCTATCAAATTTCATTCCAAAGACGTAATAAATAAAATTGCCAATATTTCTGTCCCGTTGATTTGTCGGTCACTGGAACCGTCGATATTATTTCTTCAAGGAACTGGTTATTTTTGGAGCCGGTTCCTTGGAATGAAAAACTGCAAATATTTAGGAGTACCCGCTATTTCGTTTGAATTTCGTGACAAATGATGGTCGATATTCCTGTCCCAGTTAAAAGAACCGGTTCCAAGCTGGTCACTGGAACCGTAGATATTATTTCTCCTAGAAACCGGTTCCTTTTTTAGCAAATAAAAATCGATATCGGTTGTCCGAAGAACCGGTTCCTTTTTTTGTCTAATAAAAAAATCCACAAAATTTCATGGCAAATATCATATCAAGAAACGGGTTTCAGGTTTCAGTTCTTTTCGTTTTCCGAAGTGGCGAGAGACCGTTCCAAGAAAATTTAAAAAAAAAATAGATGGAAGATGGAACCGGTTCCAAAAATGACTAACTGGAACTAGAGATGGTCGATATTCCTGTCCCGGTTAGGGGGGGTTTTTCTGAAAATCTCCTCCTGAAACTTTTTTGGCATCAGGAACCGGTTCCCAAATGGCCGGTTTCGGTTACTGGAACCGCAAGTAACCCAATTCTAATATGGAATTATGGATGACCATCTCTATTCTCTATCCGGAGCCGGTTTCTCGACTCGACGGCCAACGGTTAATGTTAATGGCACCGCAATGACCACGACAATGACGACACTTCCGAAATCGTGGAGCGCCCCCCATGGCCCCCATCAGTTTCAAATTAATAATATGTTAAAAAGTTTGTAACGACCGCTCAGAAAGCGACGGTTCCCCAACTGTCCGAGAAAACCCGAACAGCGAACGATCATCGATGGCCAGAAGTCTGCCCTGCGGCTAACTTCAGACCTGCCTCACGCTCAAGGAACCGCGCCACGTCTCCTCATCACGGGGTGTAACTCTGGTAGAGTGTACACGTTACGAGGGAGGAAGTACTACAGAAATGATCCTGTGAAGTACAGTCCTACCGATAGAAGACAGCCCAAGCTATATATAAACCCGTTAGAAGCGATCGCTTGCGATCTGTATACTATAGTGGCGCCATCTAAGAGGAAAATGAAAAAATATTATTATTTTAATTTTATGTGTTTTATTTTATAATAACACGTATTATTAATAAATAAATTAAAAGTTTTTGTTTTTGTTTTGCATTTTTTTAAACTTGACATAAACGGGAGGTAAATAGAAGAAAAAACATTGAACACGTAGGTATGATACGGAGAATATAACATCTTTTATCATATTATGTACCAATTTATTTTCAAAATATTTTTCAGGCTTTTTTAATAATATTAAAAAGTAATGATACATACGTTTATTTAGTGATTTAAATTTAATTTAATATTTTACATGGGTAATCATTAAGTACGCACAATCAAATAGGTAAAACATTTAATATGTATATAGAAATATTTAAAACTAATCTTTGGGTGTAGATGCATGGCATTCCATAGGAATGTAAACACTATGATGCCAAACGCAAACACAATGGCAAATTTTCGGCAGTAAGGTGACAGCAATATGTGGATTTTATATTTTTCTTTCTGAAAATGCAGAAAGAATGACCGCATTTGACTTTGAAACCTCTCGCGATAGATAAAAGATATTCCCCTATTTATATTACTATCGCACGTGAGTAGTGTACGAATAATTGCTATGGGAATAGAAAAATATATTTTCGCACATGCGTTTGTGCGACGTTGAAATCTTAGCTTTTGAAAAAATGTACGAAAGTCGAGCTATGCAGTTTCACTCCGTGTTCAATAAAAATTTAAAAACTGAAAATATTTGGGAATAGCCGTTGCTCTTTCTTTTAAACCTTTCCGCCACCGGGAATCGGTACCAAAAGTAACTGGATAAATAACTGGATCTTTGCTGGTGTCCAACTGGAACCGCAGTAACACCCCATTTTAAATGTCAACCATCCCTAACCGAACGACCTCTTCGCCTTCGGGAATCAGTTCTAAAAGTAACTATATAGATAAAAAAAAAAAACGGGTCCACAATGTCCACATCGGTCTCTGTGTGAAAACTGTGAAACCGCAATGACAACATTGACAACACTGGCAACTGACAACCCATTCCTATTCCTAATACAGTTACAGATATTAAATGAGTCGTATAGTTCCTATGTACGATAAGTCCAATATAATTCAAAATTTAAGTAAATATGAGGTTTTATTCTACCGGCTATTTACCATACTAATCAAATGTCAATAAGTTCCAAACGTACGTAAAATCTTACGAAAAGTGGGTTTTAAAATTACGATGAGTTTCAAACGGCGATAAATCCATTGTGCCGTTTGTTCCAAACGCCGATAAGTCCACCGCTTGTCCAGATAGCCAATGAGCGCGAAGCATTTCGCTAATTCCAACATGGCCGCTAAAGCACTTGTGAGGAGTGTTATTCTTTTAAAGTGTCTATCGTTTTATACATTTCTACAGCTAAATAATGTCCGATCTTACCAAAAATGTCATTCAAGTGACTGGAAATACATCAAGGAAACGAGTTATCAATAAGGAATCTTGGAAAAAGAATGTGGATAGCCGTAAAAGCTAATGAAAAATCTGCTATTTTGAATGGATTTGTAAATCGAATGTCTGTCATTACTGGGTGCTCCCAAAACTTCGCTCGTTTGTTTTTAATTATTTTTTAATTTTATTCGTTTTTTTCACAATTGTTCTTACTGTCTATTTTTTTTTTAAATACCTGGGCGAGAGAGAATAAAATTTCAATTGTTTAAATTTATTTAAAAAATTGAATTACGTAGGTATGGTTTTCATAATTTTAGTAAAATTAATTGACGTTTATTTATTTTTGAGAAAAAAACATTTTTTATTGAATCTGTGGATATAAATATAAAGCAAACATGCGTTTACCTATTTAATCATAAAACCATCATTTAAAAAAAAAAAAACTTATTACAGAAAAAAAAATTCTAGGTACGCTCCGACAAACTTGCTCATTTCTCCGTTGTGCGAGCATAAAACGAAGACCTTTAAATGTGACACCTTTAAAATAGTAGATTTGATGGATATCCTTACAATTTTTTATTTGAAAAATGAAAAAAATTATCAAGACAACTATATCATAAAATATTGTCATCTTGATAAATGCAAGCGCTGGCGTCCCAAAAAAACAGTTGGAATTAAAACAAGAGGCTTAAGTGTTAAACACACTCTACCGCAAAAGAGAACAATAGTTTGAGAATTTATTTTTATGTCTCCATTCTTTTTTTATATGACATTTTGTTTTATAATTTGGTTTTGTCAACTTCTTAAGGATGAAAATAAAAAGAATTTGTAAACACTAGTTTATTCCCATTTAATTTTTCTTTGTAAATAAAAAAAAAATAGAATCATTAAATATTTTCGTTTCTTATTCCTCGGTTTAAAATGTATGTAATTTTTTTTTTAAGCAAAGACTTTTATTTTTGTTTTGATTTAACTAGCAAATCGATAAACCTTTTTTGTGTATTTTTTCAAAAGAACAATAGTTTGAGAATTTATTGAAATGAATACAGAATTTTTGTAATTATAAAATATCTCTATTTCCTTTATTTTATATATTTTGTCATATAATTTGGTTTGGTCAACTTTTTAAATACGAAAAAAAAAATTTTTGTAAACACTAGTTTATTCCCATTTATTTTTTCTTGGTAAATAATAAAAAAAAAGAAACATTTAATATTTTCGTTTTGATTAAATCTTTTTTTTTTGGTGACCCTATACTTGTCTACCACGTGTCGACCGTATTGAGAAACAAACACCGATAAGTCACGACTGGTGAGTTCCAATATACGTTAAATTTGACAGTTGGTTTCAAATGCCGATAAGTCCATTCTTATTTGCGTAATTACTCCTAAACTATTAAGAAATTAAATGCTTTATTTTATTATAAACATCCGTAACCGTATTCCAATAATAAAGCACACCAAATGCAATAAATATTAGGTTGTAATGAATATAAGTCATAATTGAAAAAAAATGGTTTGCCAACATTTCACCATAGTGGACTTACCGTAGATAGGAACTATACGACTCAAATATCAACTATCTCTCTCTACAGTCTACAGTAAAACTCGTGGAAAATTATTGATTTAAAAAAATGAATAACAGCAGATTACTATTAGATTATCTTGATTTTATTCATATTATTTAGTAAGGTCATCAAAAAAGCGTCAGCCTCTTCGCATCACCCCGTTTGGACGTTTGGACGCGGAGTCGATACGAGCGGATCGGAATCAGAAATTCATATCCCAAGCTCATCATTCGCTTTCAATTGGTCAATTAAGACCCTATTGATGACAATCGTACAGCCACTTGCTAGTCTTTATATACGCTGGAAAGAAACTTCGCTATCCGAGCTACAGACAGTGCTAGCGTAATCTTGTGACAGCGGAACATACTAAAAATATACTTAGTCGTGTGCAAACTATGTTTTTTTATCGTTTATATTAAATCTGTAAAACAGTTAGTGCATTGGTGGATATCATTTTTTAAGAAAAATTGTACATCCTTTAATTTATTTAACAAATGAATCAACAATATTATTCTGTGATATCAAAGTACAGATCTACAAACTTATCTAGGAAGTCGGGGGCGTGGCTATTATAGATATTAAGGAAAATAAAAAAGTTGATTTAAAAAAGTATTCATAATATTTAATATTTGGATAATTTGTATCGTATAGCGTCGTTTTTGTGAAAAATCACCTCAAGGACGCTGAATTCGTTATTACCTCTTTTGGCTGCCAGCACAGATAAGTTTATCAATCTGTGATGTTGCGTTTGTTGGCGATAATATTAGTGACGTGAAGACTCTTCTTTTGAACATACATACCTCAATGTACGAATACGATCATTGTATGAAATTAAAAACAACATAAATAACTGTTTTATTTATCACAAGTATTATATAAGTCACTAACCCATTATAATTAAAACTCAATTTGCTTTTTATGACGTTGTTGCAATAGTTGATTAGCTAGCAACTTTTAAAATCACTCGAAAACGTAAATTTAAATACGTATTTATACGCGTTAAGGGTAATCGCAATTGGAGCAGTCTGATCAGGACGACGCGTTGCCGAGGTGACATATTTGTTAAGCCACTGTAGTTCTCAACTGCCGTTACGCTTGTTCACATACCAAGCGTTGTTTGCGCTGTGCAGAAATCGAACCCACAACCTCCGGACTCGATGTCAAATCCGTTGACCACTACGCCATGGAGGTCATTCTCTAACAGCATTAGAAGCGCTTTAGCGAATAACGAAGGTATTAATTACTATCGTTCAATAGATTTCAAAAGGAGCCAAAAGTCAATATGCTCCAGGCGCCTTTTAGGGCCGGGGCAGCTAAAGGGTTAAAAATATATATGCCAGTCATAAAAAATAACATTGTAGTGCCGTCTTGAATACGTAATTTATTTCACCATATTGTTGAAATATTTTTAGTATATCGAATTATTCCCATAATCTGTATTTAAATATTAGCGAGCGTCTTAACGTACTAAACTTTTACCTAATATAAAAAAAACCTCTAAAAACATGACGCCATAAAAAGAACTATGCGAATAGTGGTGTTATCCAATTCCCTCAACAATGGATTTCTAATTTAAAAAATAAACCCTGATAATTAAAAAATATTTTCTAAGCCTTGCAGCTAATGCTTTTACATATTTATAGTACCTATATGGAAATAATATTTTTATGCATAGTTCATATTAATTTGTAATGTCACCTTAACTCAATCATAATTCTTATAAATAAATTGTTCAAATTAATATAATGTTTTCCTCTTGGTTTTCCTATTACACTTTATCAGACTAAATTAATAAGTGAACATTTAATATCCAAATCCCCAATTAATGAGACCCAAGATAACTCTAATATTTATCTCACATTATTTAATAAAATGGTTTGTAATTAATAACAATATCTCAAAAACACACTGCCGACAGAGAAAAAAAAATGTCAAAAATATATACAACAGTTTTTCGGAATTTTCTAAAAATTAAACTGTTATTTTGCATAATTTCCGAAAATATATTAATTTAGTTTGCTTGTGGGAACGCGAAGAAATCCGATTTTCAGAAACTTTATGTCATCGTTCGTGTTGCTTTTCATTCATCAAAAACATAAATAATTACTTAATTTAATTGATTTAAACTAATTTGATTTTAATTCACTTTAATGATTAATACATTTTTTTAACCAATTTACATTGATTTAAACTTATTAGATTTTAATAAATTCAATTAATTTCAGCTTATTAGATTTCAATTAATTTAAGTTCATTAAACTTATTATTTTAATTTTCAAGTAAATAATATTTTATTAATAATTCAATTTAATTTGTCATTTAAAAAAAATAATTTGACAATTTTTTTTCCTTTATTTAAGTAATTTAATTTGATATTTATTTATTTTATTTCATTTGATATAATTGAATAAAAAATAATTTAGTTTGATTTAAATTATTTTATTTTAATTCAGTATTTTTAATATATATGTTATTTTTTGTATTTTTTTTTAATAGGAAATATAATTTTAAATCAAAAATGTTAATATTCAAATAATTAGAACAATTTAATTTTTTTCGGAACAAAATATTTTTCAAATTCATCGATTTTAAATCTGTATGGAATATGCCCTGACTATGTTATATATAATATTGATGAAACTAGATTAAAGATTTTGCATGACATAATCTTAGGTAATTTGCTTTTGGTATTACTTAGAGAAAAGTATATTCAAAATATTTAAATAATCTTTAACTAAGATATCACACCACACTCTTGTTCGGGGTGACATTAGAACCCCCCTCCATAACGGGAGTGTTAATATCAATTAAGTTGGATACTGCATTGTAGAATTCCACTATTTTAATGTATTTTACAATCTTGCTTTTTTCATTTTTCTGTGCAGACAAAGCTTGCTAGCCTATGGTCGAAGTAAAACGTAAAACAACAATGAAAGATGCTATTAAATGAAACGGTGTTTATAGCCTAGACATTTTCTGCACCAGGTAGCTAGGTTGTTTAAAATTGCAAAATAGATTTTTAATAACTAAATAATTATTATGCATGAAATGAAAAGTACCTACTCATACTTAGCTTCCGACAACTGTGTATTCCCAAAATGTCCTAAATATAAAGTAAAATCCTGTTTGTCTGAAATAATAAAAACTCTCGAATGGTGAGCTCTGGCGTCATGTAATTTCCACAGCATATTCTTCTGGGAATTTCAAGGCCAAAGCAACTATTTTTGGCGCGATTTCATTTTGTTGCGGTCTATATTGCTGTGAAATATGTTTTCATTTTTATATCAAAACAAGAGACAAATGTCATATTGTCGGTTCCATATTTTAAAAATGTTCAAAGGCCGTTGAAACTTGGGTGAAACCGGTTAGTAACTACTAATCAAAATATCGTCGCCGGATAGGTAAAAGGGCTGAAGCGCCATTTTGGGAAGTTTATACCTGAGTACTTTAAGGTTTTTTTGTTGTTTTTCAACAAAATTCATAAGTCTTCAGTACCTGGTTGGAATTGAAAAAAAAGTTAACTCAGGTAACTTAATGCTCTCACTGAGTTATCTGAAGAGAAAAAAAGCAAAAAAAAAAATAGTTCCAAACTGGTAAATAAATATGTTTTAGATGGCCAAAGGGCCACAAAAGTTTTCAAAGCGAAACGAGAATCAGAGCATTCGCGCAGAAAAAAAAAACTGACCAAAACTGCATATTTAACTCATTTTCGACCAAAGTGTCGCTTAAGCCCTTTTGCCTTTTCGGCGACGATATAGGTAGTGAGCATTCCTTAAATTCATTAGAAGATTATCACCATTATCTGTTCTTCACTACGAAAAATTAAAAATATAACTGATATACTTTATTTTAAATTTGCTCTCATGCCCTAAAAATGAAAAAATAATAATAAAAAGAAATAAAAAAAAATTAAAAATGAAAATATATGTAAGAATCAGCTAAATTTTAAGTTATTATGATATGGTGATTGTGTCCTGCCAGAAGTGACCTGCCAGGTAAGTATCTTGCTGTATATTTATATAAACTAAGAATTAATATTAAGTATTTTATTTTTTTTATTTTATGGATTCTTTCGTAATCCTCTACTAACTAGCTGGGGCTTATACAAATACCCCTCATAATGTCTATCTAACTAGTACTGCGGCTCATTAGGCCTTATTACTATCACCATCTGATGGTTTTATTTACTTGACTGAGTTTATTTTTACATTAGTGTTTTCTTAGGGAAAAGATCTTTACTGGATTAAAAACCCTAAGCAAGGAGTTAATATTAAGTAGAAATTAAGACTTGTACAGCGCCCTTGAGGTGATTTTTCACAAAAACGGCGCTGTACAAATTTTCCAAATATTATTATTATTACAGAAATAAGATTGTCATTTGTTGTATTAGCAATCGGTTTGAATGGCTGGGGCCCAGTTTCTCAGTTGTAGTGCTGTAGTGTACCGCTACGCCACCGGGACAGCGGAAGGTTTTACGGCCGGAAATATCCTTTAGACAAGCTATAAAGATCCATTTGACTCCGGGTATATTGTACCTATTACGTATGTAGCATTCCAGGCACGCAGACCCGGAGATGATTAACATAATCATTCTGACGGATGTATAAAAACGAAATAACGAAAATAAAGGAAATCTTGTGCAGAAGAATACGTGACGTTTGGGAGTCGTTCGTCCGATCGTATAATACCGCTGATAGCTCCGTTGTAAACTCTCACTCTTTCAACAACGATGCATGTGACAAAAAGAAAAGTTGAAACAGAGCTTTTGATGGTTATTTTCGGAACTGAGATTATGTTCAAATTGAGTTAAGTTCGACAACGTCTATGGTCGAGTGGTAAGACGCTCGACTACGAATCCAAAGGTCGCTGGTTCAAACCCGGCGTGCGCCAATAACTTTTATTTAATTAATATGAGTCATAACACATTTAATTCATATAAAAATTTTGAAAAGTATATTTGCGGCACGTTTCAGAGTGGTAGATACTCTAAGTATCGCCCTGCGAAACGTTGCTTGAAATGGCTTTAGCCGTGTTTGGTGACCAGGTCTGAATAGCCAGGTACTTCCCAACCTTCCTCTCCCCAATCTCCTTCCCCTCCCGACTACCTTCAGCCTCACAACATACCCTATTTGGGGATGCTATAGTCTCACTGGCTCTAGACGGTTGGGAGAAAAATAAATAAATATATACTCGTATATATTAAAAAAAAAATAGTGAGTAAATAAAATACTAAAGTTTATACAATGTTATTCTGCTGTTTTCTCGTCGTTCTCTAATTTTATTTTATATTTTGTTCTCCCTCTGTATGTACTTGTGTATAACCGCACACTATGTATTTTATGTTTACTTTAATTGTGTAACCTGACTTCGCTTAGGCTTAGCGAAACGGGTCAGTCATAAAAATTAAAATAATATCCGTGGTCGTATACAAAGTTATTTTTTCAATTTTTATACAATATTGCTGTTTGTACTAAACTTAATTTAATAAAAGTAATTTGTACTAGTTTTTATTTTCCTTGTAAGTAGTTCTTACTATAATTCTTACGTTCACCTATTATTACTATTTTCCTACTTTGTGTGCAAATCTTGTACAATCAAAATTACAGCTGCGTAAACGATTTTCATTAAAGGGAAAACTCTTTTTGCTTCGGGAAGACAATCGATGCTGGCTGATTAAATAGTGTTTCGTGGCTCGACACTAGTTACACTAGTTACACCTAGTTCATGCGGAGACCTGCTTTCGAAATTTGCTATCGATAATGACGTCTGTACAACCAAAGTCAAGTTTTAAGGCTGATTCACATTAACGTCCGGATCCGCTCAGTGACGATATTGTTCCGCAAGAGAGCTTATTAAGATGGTATGAATATCAATCAAGGAGTATGTGCCAAGACAAAGTTGTGTGGCAGTATATCCTTCTGCCCACCCTTGTGATATTTAACTACTTAGTTAGTTAAATAATTTTTTAGAATTGTAAAAATACTAACATCGCAGATTTTTTTTATCAAAAACTATTTTTTATCACTAAATAATATTTTTATTAATTATTAAAAATATTATTTAGTGATTAAAAAAAAGGTTAAAAAAATAAAATCTGCGTTGTAAGTATTTTTAAACTTCAAAATAATTATTTAACTAAATAAGTAGTCAAATATCACAAAGGTGGGCAGAAGGATATACTGCCAGACAACTTTGTCTTGGCACATACTGCTTGATTGATATTCATACCATATCAATAAGTTCTCTTGCGGAACAATATCGTTACTGAGCGGATCCGGACGTTGGTTTGAATCAGCCTTTATTGACGAAATATGGTTTTTTTAAGCCGGTACGTTTCTGCGACTGTGAATAACTACTGCCAGCGACATCGCATCGATAACTTCTATATACTGGCTTTATTTGTTGAGTTAAGTCGATATTTTTTATAATATTGAGACTCCTTCTTGGAGGAAATGGAGATGTACCTTTGCGAAACAATGTAGTAAGGTCGGTCGACTTTATACTGACTCGATAGAAAGAAACAAAAATATATTAAAGGATGTTGGATAGCCTATTAGTTACCGCCCACATGGAATTCGGATATTTTTAATAAATATATTTGAACACATTAAACAAAACAATATCAATACACCATCAAACTGATTTATAAAGTCAAAATATCACACACACGACGCCCGGATGGGAATCCAACGCGTTTGTCCACTCAGCCACTGACCAGCTATAGTCCTGCCACCGAGAACTCCGTCATAACTAGCGTTGTAACCGCTCTGTGCGAACTAATACAAAGAACTACTTCATTTTGCGGAAGTTCACACTTCATACATTTATCACTGTGCGAATGCCAAACTACTAAAAAGAACTACTTTATTCTGCGGCAGTTCATTCTTTACACATTTCTCAATCTTGTTTTCGAATACTTCGTAGTGTGGCGAGAAACGAGTAACCTGTTCCACAGTTCCAGTGTTTTTCGGAATTGGTTATACGGTGCGAATTGAGCGATTGAACTGTTAACCGTGAAGGGTTAATTTTAAAGAACTTGTAGTTCGTGAAGCGTTAGAAAAACTTGGAAGTTTTTCCCATCGCTAGTCATAACCTCTCTTTCTGTTAAAAGCGTCATCTATGAGAAACAGCGAGACATTACACCCTTACAGGTTAAATCGGATTTATCAGCAGTACGCTTCTACGTGTGTTTCTGAATATTCACAGTTGCCACCATCAACTTAAACCTGGCCTAATATCCCAGTTTAAACATAAACCAGCCGCAGCTCTATATCCGTACTAGCTTAGCGTAGAGCCAGTCCCATAGCGTGACTCCTACAATAATTATTATTATCGAACAGACCAAACGGCGCCAGCGAGCACTTTATTATACTACGCGAATAAACGAACACACTTTACCCATACGGTATACACTCCTTAGTTCGTTCTGTACTAAAAGCTTTTCGTTTGTACAGAGCTTTGATTGGATGTTCGAAACAATAGAACAATATTAGAAATTCTATAAAGTAATTGGACGACCCTGTCAACAAATGTTAAATTATTTTTTGTGTTTTTGGTAATTTTGAAGAATTTTCATTAAAAGTATAAAAATTATGACACAACCACACCAATACATTTCTGCTGGTAGAGTTATGACGTGTTAAAAAAATCTTTTAAAAATAGAATATTTTTGAGATATTATTGCACATCTAGTAGTTAGGTGGCCACCGTGGTCGAGTGGTAAGACGTTCGACTACGAATCCAAAGGTCGCGGGTTCAAACCTGGCGTGCGCCAAAAACTTTTATTTAAGTAATATGTGTCATAACACATTTAATTAATATAAAATATTTAAAAAATATATATTTGCGGCATGTTCCAGAGCAGTAGATACTCGTATCGCCCTGGTCAAAGACCGCCATTCAGAATCGAAACGTTGCTTGAAACGGCTTTAGCCGTGTTTGGTGGCCAGATCTGAATATCCAGGTACTTCCCAAACCTTCCTCTTCCCCATATCATTCCCCTCCCTACCATCAGCCTCGCAACATACCCCAATTAGGGATGCCAAAGTCTCACTGGCTCTAGATGGTTGGGAGCATTTGGGACTCTTGTGCGGTATTCAAAATAAATAAAAAATACCTGTGAAAAATCACGGGATGTAACTTGACTTGCCGAGAACAAAATATTAGTTGTTTTAATCCACCCATTTCAAATACAGAACAATCTGTTAGCTTACGGTGAGCGCTGACTGCATGGCAGTTTTGTTCTCTGGAAATTCTAAATGAACTACTTTTAGATTTGAAATTTCAATTAAATTATAAAACATACGGCGAGCAGCCATATTGTTTGTTACAAGCCCATAAGAATCATTTAAAATACATTAGTAATATTAAGCAGTAACTAACTAACTAAATAACTAACCATCACGCCGTTTCCCCGCAAGGGTAGGCAGAGAGGACGGACCGCCATACAACTCTGTCTTGGCACACACTTCTTGCTTCATTTACATTCATACATCGTCTCATACATACTCTTCTGTTATTCTGACTCTTCACACGACCCGATTCAAGTATTTGATTCACTTGATCATGCCATGTCTTTCTCGGGCGTCCTCGACTTCTTCTTCCATTCACTTTCGCATCATATATTCTTTTCACACTCCTTTCTTCGTTCATTTGCTCTACATGCCCAAACCATCTAAGCGTCCCTTTCTTAATCCTATCCATTACGCTCACATCAGCCTTGCATTCTTTCCGGATATCCACATTTGTAATACGGTCATACATGGTTTTACCGCACATCCGTCTCAAAGATCTCATTTCCACAGCATTCAGTCTACTTTCATCCTTCCTCTGCCAGTTCCATGCCTCACTGCCATACATCAGGGTTGGTATAAGCACTCCATTGTGGACTGCTAGCTTCGCTTCTTTGGACAATTTCTTATTTGCCCCAACAGCGTTCAGTCCTCCATTAATGGAGTTTCCTGCATTCACCCTTCTTTCAATATCCTTATCAGCCTTTCCGTCTCTTGTAAACATACTTCCTAAATACACGAACTCATCCACTTGCTCCAAGTATTCATCATTCACAACTATATTGCACGCTGTTCTCGTACTCTCTCTTTCAAACACCATCACTTTGGACTTACTTACATTCATCATCAACTCATTTTGCATACATACTTGGTTCATCCTAGACACGAGAAACTGTAGATCTTCCATATTGTCAGCAATCAGCACCGCATCATCCGCATACAATAGGCAACATACTTCCACACTGTTCATTTTCGCGCCCAAGCCCACACCTTTCAATTCTTGCATACAATTATCCATGTACAAATTGAACAACCACGGTGACATTACACAGCCTTGTTTTACACCTTTTGTGATGTTAAACCACTTCGTAAAATCACCGTTCACTCTAACACATGCAACGCTTCCCTCGTACAAGGACGCGATTGCCTGTATAAGATTTGTGTTAACTCCATACATGGATAATACCTTCCACAATTTGTCCCTATCAACTCGATCATACGCCTTTTGCAAATCGACAAAAGCACAGAAAAGTTTCTGGTTTTTGCCAAAAACTTCTCTGTAAGCATCCGCAATGAGAAAATTTGATCCATGCACCCCCTTCCACTCATGAAAGCACCTTGAATGTCCCAAATTTTGTCTTTTGTTTTCATTCTTACCCTTTCAATCAATATTCTACCATACAGCTTGCCAACTGAACTTAGTAAGCTTATAGCCCTATGGTTCCCACATTCCATGCGTGACCCTTTACCTTTGTACAGAGGCATGATCACAGCCCTTCTCCAATCTAATGGCGTGTAACCCTCCTCTAAACACTGGTTAAAAGTTTGCACAGCCATGTGAGAACTACACGGCTATCTCCTTTAAAGTATTCAGCAGCGAGATTGTCGAATCCAACAGCTTTACCATTCTTCATGCATTTAATCGATCTTTTTATTTCATCCATGCTGATTTCGACAACATTCACTTCATCATCATTCATACCTGATTCGACACTGGGAACACTGTCGCTTGGGGTGCTTTCAAAAACCTCTTCGAAATATTTCATCCATCTTTTCTTTTATTTCTTCCTCATTTGTCAACATTTTTCCATCTTTCGATTTTACAACTTTCACGCATCCGCTTTCTGGGCCGTTTCGGGACCTCTTGACCTCCTTCCAAAACAATTTAATGTTTTCTTGGAAGTGATTTGTCATTTTTATTCCCTCTTCTTCTTCCAGGCGTTTCTTTCGTTCTTTCACTCCAACACTTACTCTTTTCTTGCATTCCTTGTATACTTCTTTCGCTCGATCCCTCTCCGCGCTAGAAGCACTGCCAGTCGCTATCAGACATAACCATGCTTTCTTCTTTTCTGAGACCAGTGCTTTAATCTCGTCATCCCACCATGCGTCACCTTTCTTCCTACCTTGCGTGCTTATTCCGCAAACCTCTCTAGCAGATTCGCATAGACTCACTTTTTATATGGTTCCATGTTTCCTCTATGCTTAGACCATCCATTCCCTTCTCATTCAATCTTGTATCCATACATTTCTCATACTTACTTCTCACATTATCGTTTTGTAGTTTTTTTTCTATTTTGACTCTTGTTGGAGTCGACACCGTTTTCACTTTAGTTCGCCAGCCGCGAAAGAGGTTTAATCTAGAAACTACCAAGAAGTGGTCAGATTCAACCTCAGCTCCTCTGTAAACTCTCGTGTCCACGGTATTGGCTCTCAACCTAGAGTCAATTACTACAAAATCGATAATTGACCTTTCATTTCCCCTTTCCCACGTATATTGGTGGATACCTTTATGATCAAAGAAAGTATTCGATACAAACAGGTTCCACTCTAAACATACTTCGAGTATTCTTTTACCGTTATCATTCGTCCTTTTATCCCCAAACATACCTAAAGCCGACTCAAACCCGTCTCGTCTGATTCCCACCCACCCATTCAAGTCCCCTGCCATAATAATCCTTTCATTCGTATTTTTAAGCCTCATTACATCATTCACACTAGTCCAAAAGCATCTTTCACTTCGTCGCATTCAGAATTGACAGGAGCATAACCAATGACAAGAAACACCCTTGTCAACCCGATTTTGAACCGGATCCACATTATTCTCGCACTTACACATTCATACTGCAACATACATTTAGCCATTCTAGGAGACAGTAACGCTGCAACACCTTGACAAGCCCTCTCTGTTTCTGGTCGCCCGGACCAGATGACGAGCGTGTCATTATGTTGCACTGTACCGCTCTCTTTTTTTTTCATACTCTCTGTTAGACAGAGTACATCCAAACATTTAGCCATCATTATATCACATAGTTCATTCATCTTCCTTTCCATTCCTCCTCTCACATTCCACGTGCCAATTCGACATTGTTCACGTTCCGTCTCTTCTTTGCGCCACCGAAGGGTTGGCGGTGTGATGGATAGCGAACCTCATCGCCACCTGTTTCGGCCATGCCCTTCCTCTTAAACGTCACTACTTGACTAAGCTAAACATTACATTTAAAAAAATACACTATGACAATAACTATACACAAATAGATACAATAAAATAATATGTAATATTACACTTAATCTTAACGCCAATTAAACTGTCCAATGCTGTCCAAACTATAACTAGAAACTTCAAATTGTTTTAGTATAAATTGTCTCACACAAATAGTTTAAACACAAACTGACAAAAAACAAAACAAAAAAAAGGGTCCGGGTTCAGTCCGATATCCGATGTCGTCCTTCCAGGCGTAGTTATTTCATGGCTGACACTTGACTGCAATATCAATCTGTCAACCATGTGGCCGTTGGCAGCGAGCAGGGCGGGCAGGAGCGGTAAAGAGGGGGGCGGCAGGGGTGCAGGGTTCACAGATGATCTCTCTTGCGGGTGTTGAGGGTAAGCGAGGGTGCAGCGGGGCGCGGGTGCGTCACATCTCCACATATTAACACTTTTACCGTACCGGCATGTCTTCACAGTTTTATAACTTATAACACACTTATATACGTAAGATACGTATTTATATAACATAATACATTGTTTTACATATTACTCGTAAACCACTGACACATTTATTCACTGTTGTCCTTTAAAACTACGAAAAGGACTGCATCATTACTATCGACAGCGTATCGCAGCCGTCGACACGTCCGGCGAGGACGGCCGCCCGCACGGTCCTATGCAGTATATTAGTTATAATACTATTATCAAGTCAAAAATACTATGAATTATAATTAGATACTTTGTAAACTTTGATGTACAAGTAACTGAAATAAAATATATAAAATTAAAAACATATATCTCAATTAGGAAAGAGATTTTGGAAAAAGAAGGTGAAGATGGTTAGATATATTTAATTTTAATAAAGCGAGTTCCTTTGCTAATCCAAAGGATGGCTTTTACAAATGTTGCTAAACCGTCGTTATTGCTTAGTAAATGCTGTTGCAATCATCGCAAAAATAACAACTATCAAAAACTCTACGATAATAATTCTCGCATAGAATAATCAGTATAACAACATTTTTTAATCTTCAGCCATCTTGTATAAAATAGTGTGAAACGCAAATATTATTTTGTCATTCGATTTATTCCATCGATTTGTTTCACCTTTCTTCCGTTTCAATATTTTAACACAAACTAAATAGAAATGGCAACACCAAACTTTTGCCGACTCCACGTGCAAAGTTCAGGTAAAAAAAAACAGTCCTAAATAGAGCTGAGTTATGGCAACACTTTACTTTGCTTCTCATCGTAAATTATTGTAGTTCTGAAGTTCTGTTTTAAAGTTCTGGAGTTAGAGCTATGACTTCGTTTAATAATGCCGACTCTAGGCTGGAAATCGTTCTACACAATGATAATTATTGTAAAACTAGTTGTTACCCGTACAAATCACGGGGTGTAACTTGACTTGCCAAGAAAAAATAACACTAATAATCAACCCAATTTGAACAATGTCTGCTATAGTAAATTATTGGTAGGTACTGATTTAAGAACATTATTTTTTAAATTTGATCATTTCAATTAACAAATTAAATATAAAAAAACGAGAAAATTGTGTTATAACTACGTTAAAAGTAATTTTATTAATATAATTTTAAATTATTAAAAAAATAAACTTCAATATTAATATTATTCACAAACAAAATAACATTTTTTTTATTTAGACCAGGTATAATGAATTGAACAAGCGACACAAGTTTGGGACTCTTTTAGCTTTTTGTCACTCCAAGTAACTTAGTGAGAGCATTCAGTTACCCCAGCAAACTATTTTTTCAAAATCCAACCAGGTACTAAAGACTTATGAATGTTGTTGTAAAATACCGATAGCCCTTTTGACTTTCCAGCGACGATATATTTAAAAAAATATATAGTAAAATTGGCTTGAAATGTAGCATATTCCTAACATGATTAATTAACCTGCAATTGAATATGCCCCGACCAGTGGAAACACAAGAAAAACTTCTATAAAATACGCGAAATTTTATGCGGCGGCAAAAATGTCAACCTGTGACAAGCTACAGCGAGATTAAAACAGTATTCAATAAGGTTTTTTATCGGAAAACTTCTGAAAAAAAGAGAACAAAACACAATTCTGAATTCAATATGCGAGCGCTGTACAAAAAAAATGAGTCAAGGTCTCTCGAAATTTACGGAGAATTTTTCGATATTTCACCAGAATTTTATAAACCCGCCCTCCTTTCGAATTCGTGCCTCGAACGTCCTTCGGGCAGCCTTCACGTTTGGCACCCTTCGCGGAAATAGCGTGATCAACGTAGCGAAGCATAACTCTCCCGGCGTTAAGTGATTGCCCACATCAAGCTCGCCAATACAAACGAATCTTTTGTTTCGAAAATAAAACTTGTCCACACGTTAAATTTAGCGAATGGAGTTATGAATGCCCTAAAATTGATAAACGTTTTGGCAAATCGGATTTAACTGTTAATTATGGGTAAAAAATCGAAATAAACAACGTGTCGTTTAAAATCTGTAGCCAGTAGGTCCCAACATGTCAATGATATTCCTAGATAACCTAACCTTACTAAACCGAATATAACCTTACCAGATTATTTACCCAAATGATTTTTAAATTTCGAAAAAACGTTTAATTTTTATAATTATTATTTTTATTTTTTTTCATCAAAAGATGACTTCCTATAATCGGTAAAAATTCAAATATCAATAATTTTTAATAGAAGTATGAGATCGTTTGAAAATGCCGTTTTCTCGTGAGGTCTTGATGGCTTAATTGGCAAAGTGTTACTCCCGGATAGATTAGATTCCGAGTTCGAGTTTCGGTCATGAACATTGTTCTTTTTAGTTTCTGACTTTTTTCTGTTTCATATTTGTGTTTTAGATTATTTATATTATTTAAATGTTTAATTTTAAGTTGAGGGTCAGCAACCAAAAATACACACTTTTTAACTGTCTAATACAAGCAATACTACAAATGATTTATCTAAAAAATGTACTTGGGGAGTTAGGAAAATGTCTATGGTTTCCAGTGAATAAAAAATTATATTGTAATTTTTAAAATTCTATGTGAATTGCATTCTGGAATTTTAGGTAAAACGTTCGAAAACGCCTACGCTGATTTTCAAACTGTCCCTGTTACCGAGATTTTAGTATTTTGTTAAATAACTTAGAAGATCACAGTTAGTAAAATGTATTTACTGGAAATGTTGGACATTTTCCTAACTACCTTTGTAGAATTTACTGAAAAAAACATGTGTAGTATTGCTTGTACGAGTATTATAATGCTACGAAGTGACGTTTAGCGCAATTTTTGCGTGCCAAAGCTTAAGGCAAAGCGTTGAAGAAGTAAATGTATAACGTTAAAAATGTTGTTTTTCCCGAACTAGGTTAGTGTAAAAGAGGTGTTTTTCAAATACAACATTTAAATTCCATGCTTGTATATATTGTAAGTAAGACAATATAAGTACTGCAAAATGGTTTGCTGGAATACGTACAAATAATTGTTTATTTTTCCCAGAACTGATATAAAATGTAGATTAGATATCGTGTTCAATTGGACATAAACTGTGGTATTGTGGGTTACAAGAACTCGTTGATTGCAATCTTGACAAGCGTCGCCACTGAAGTATACCCAAACATAATGTCGACTGTGGAAATGCAGACAACAAAAGCCCAAAGTTTTGTGACAATTATTTAAATTCACGTTAATTCATAAATTGTAGTAACATCGTAGGTACTTTAATATATTTTTTTAATAAGGCTGTTGTTTATGAAACATATTTTAGATTTAAAATTACTTTATACTTCAAACGTTTTATCTGGATTTTTAGACCCTTAGCTTCTAGTAAATTATTTTTTTTAAATCTGTTGATGTACACATGAACTGCCATACCCATATCTGAACCTTTTTTCTCACGATTTATGATAGCGATCATAATTTTAGATAGTTTTAATTTGTATACATATTGTATATTATTTTCTCTTTGTTAGTTAGTCTTATCAGCTTAATTAATTTAGTATAAACGCACACTTGAGATGAAATATCACAAAACTGCGCCATATAAGTTTACCGTTATTATTATTATACTTTGTCTTGATAAGTAGTGTCGAAACTTGAAGGCGTGTCTAAAAAAATATTTATGTTTTTATCAAATAAAAAAAAAATATGTTCACCAAGTACGTGATTGGGTTTTAAAAAATGGAGGTTTTTGTCAAATATGAAAACAAGGCTGTAAACTTTAAACAGCGCTTATGCAATTTGCGATTTTCCCGACGAAGCAAAAAATATTTTCACATTCTTTCTCAGTGCGAACTTTGAGCTTCCACTGTATATTTTTGCCTGTGTTACATTTCTCATAAATCCATACGTTTTTCTTTTCCGGGAACTAATTTATCTGACTAGGGATGAAGATCTCGAGAGTTACATGTTCGCCTGGGAGGGCGGGGGCTACAGCGTTTATTTTGGGCGTATTTCCAATTAGCCCATGCAGCCTACTAAGTTCTGGGCGAGCCAGGGGAAAAACCACTTAGCTCGCATTTACGAGAAAATAACATCAACATATGTAGAGAGCAGAGGTAAACGTATCGCAACTTGAGTTAAAAACAGTACCCACACAGATGCATTGCGTACATACAGCGTGTTTCAACCTTTTTTTTAGACTTCAGAAAATAAAATTGTAAGTGAAAAATAAAAAAGTTCATTTTTAACCTTTATGTGACTGAAAGGGTACCCGGGTACCCTTTTCAATTTTCAACATAGTTTTTTTCCAGTAAGTTTCCATAGTTATGTTCCAGTAAGTCTAACCGGCTGAAACTTCCTGTCTTCTCAACAATAGTGAAAATGAACAATTAAACATAACTGTTGGTAATGAGCGGAAAACGTTTAAGTAAAACCTACACCTTCTAATGACTAAAAGAGTTCCCGGGTACCCTCATGTGTTTTGTATAGAATTTGAAGCTTGTCCATATTTATTAATCGTTTTATCTTATTTTAAATGATAGATATGATATACTGTTGTATTCAAAGTAAATCACCTGTACTCTTAATACTATTTCTAATCACCTACTGAATTAAAAACCCCAAGAAAAGATGGTACTGGGTGAAATTCCTATCCACTTCCCCAAGTCTTGAACTAAGTCGAAATGTATTACGTTATAAAAATGGTCCAGCAAACTTCAGCAAATTGTATACTGTAAAGTAAACCTTCATATCAATTTTAAAAAGGTGTAGTTTTCTTCAGTCACATAAGGGTTAATATAGTAAAAGCATACTGTAAAACTTCTAAAAACTGTATCAACCCTTCGAATACTTAAATTATATTATACGCTTGTTTTCTATTTCCCACAAGTAAAAATAAGCAAGCGTAAGCAAGACAAAAGGCTGTTTTTCGGTGACGTTTGACAAGGACATCACTGTCTGAAGTGTATACATATGCACCAATACACACATTACAAGTGAGTGTTGTTTGGATCAACTCTAATTTCGCGAACTCTTTCGTTCAGAATTCACGAAGAGTTAAAAGATCTTCCGTTAAAGCTTTGATGTTTTTTTTGTGTTGTTTAAAAATGTGAACAATTAACATAGTAACAATTAAAAATAACCTCCATGGTGTAGTGGTTAAAACCCTGGAGTCTAAGGTCAGAGACTAAGTGTAGGTAACATTAGGTACTTATATATTAAACATATTATAGCTTTTTACTTTACTTTTATATTAATTATTTAAACAGTGGCAATAATCTTCAACGAAATATGAGAAGAAAAAAGACAAAGATAATAAATAAAAAAAAACAAACAGATCTCGGTAGCTCAATTGGCAAAGCTGTTACTCCCAGAGCAAAGGTTTCGGGTTCAAGTCTCAGTCCTAACCTAATCTTTTTATTTTCTGTATCGTTTTCTGTTTCACATTTCGCTAATGATTATTGAAATAGTTTCAGTAATTAACTATACATTACTTTTAGTAGTTTCTATGGACCCTCGCCCAAGTTAAAATAAAGTTATTTCTCTGAAATGAGCAACTAATAAACACGGGATAGACGATATGGCATATTGTCTTATAGTATAGACGGAAAATTAAATATTTTATAGCACTTAAGCTCATTATTAAAAAAACCCTTGCAAGAAGATATAGGTATATTGACTTAAAAATTATAGACAAAAAAGCATTTCAATTTCCAAGCCCCCAATCTCACTGTTCGAGATATTCGGAAAAACAGATTTTTTTCTTAATAGTTAAGAAGAAAAAGTTTTTAAATTGATTATAAAATATATCAATTCTGTCAGTTATTTTTTTTACTAATAAGACGTCCCTGTTCTACAAAGCTGTAAGGGGTATAATTTTTTTTTCTGAATCTGACGCAGTACAAGCTAATCGATCGATGAGCTCTGGAGTCGTGAAATTTGCATTGCTTTTTCTGCTTGTAACTTCTGGATCAACGCAACTATTTTTAGCTTGCAAAGTCATTTAAATTATAAGCTACGAAACTTTGAAATATAATATGTATTAGTTGTCAAAAAATACGACAAGCCATGTTGTTTGTTCTAAATTTTCAAAATGTTAAAATATTTCGAAAAACGAGTGTTGGAATCTCGGGCAAAGTTGGGTAGTAAGTCTACGTAATAACGTCTGGTGAAAACGAATTTGTGAATTTTTATCCACAGTCATTTAAGCAGCCAAACAACACGATTTATAAATCGACCGACATTTTTTCAATCACACGTGCTACATGTAAAAAATGTCATTCGCAACACGACTACATTGGCATTGCCACGACAATGCAAAGTTCAAAGGTCTACATGGAAGGCAAAGTCAATACCATATCTGATACTATGAAGAGTTAAATATTTCAATTGGAAATAACTTTAAAGCATTAATGCTTATGTTTTTTTGTGATATTTAAATAATATTAATAATCTAAAAAAGAAAATAAAAAGACAATGGTCGCAACCGAGACACGAACTCGGATTATCTACTTAATCCGGGAAAAATGCCTTAATCAATCCGGCCATTGGGACCTTATTAGAAAGTGGCATTTCAATCGATCTAATATTTTCATTGAACATTATAAATACTATTTTTAATTTCTTCCATTTTTTTGCTTGACACTAACTAACTAACCATCACGCCGTTTCTCCGCAGGGGTAGGCAGAGAGGACAGACCGCCATATAACTCTGTCTTGGCACATACTCCTTGCTTCATTCACATTCATTCATCGTCTCATACATACTCCTCTGTTATTCTGACACTTCACATGACCCAATTCAAGTATTTGATTTGCTTGATCGTGCCATGTCTTTCTCGGACGTCCTCGAATTCTTCTTCCCTGATCATAATTTGATCAAATGCTGAAACGGGCTTAGAATCGGTGGTTAGCGGGGGCGATTATTTGAAGTGGTGACGGAAAATAATTCATAATGGCGCTAATCCTCGATTTGCGACAGCGTAAATGTGAATAAGTGACAGTGGATCAAACCACTAGCCCTAACTTTGCTTGCAAAAAATGTGGAATAACACCTTTGACCTAAATACAGTCGACGGCCTCCGCGGTCTTGCGCTTATTAAATTAATAAATAAATATTGTTTTTAATACAAATAATATAATAGCCAGGTACTTCCCAACCTTCCTCTTCCCTATCTCCTTCCCCTTCCCTATCTCCTTCCCCTACCCACTACCCTCAGCCTCACAACATGCCATAGTCTTACTGGCTCTAGACGGTAGGGAGCAGTTGGGACCTTAGAGTACATAGAGTGATACCTATCCAAGGCAGTGTAGTCAGTTTTTTATGATTTTTGCCGGACTCGGCCGACCTGGGCGTGGCTAGGACTAGGCCTAGGGTATGTATACATCCATTCATAGCACATGTCAACATAATGTTTTTGTTTATTCGTATAACTACTTTTTCACAGTATTGTTATCAACAAAAATATAGCACATAACCTAAAAAACCGTTTAGTTATGTCCAGTTTAGTGGCATATGAAAACATGTGGGCGGGGTCCCCGGAGACGCGGAAGACCAAGATCATCCTTACAGTACATAAAAGCTGTATGTTATTTTTGTTGTCTCTTTCTCTCTCATGGTGTACGACGTAAAAACTCGGAGAAAGTGATTTATCGCAAGTTTGTATAGGTTGGGTAAAAATAATTAGCTCTCTCTCCATACATTGTTACTCCAAGGTTGGGACTCTTGTGTGGTATTCGTGTAAATAAAAATAAAAACTTAATTCTAATTTTAAAATAATAATAATTTATATTTAAGCAAATCATACTTTCTTATCATCTGGTAAGTGATGTTGAAAATATACTTGTTGGGATAAGTTAGTTAGAAACTCGTTTTCTTCAAATTTTCCTAAGCCTCCACTCCGTCAATCTGGCGGAAAATCTAAAGCAGAATGTGACAGTTACAGATGTGCGGCCGCCGACAGTTTATTCGAGAGCCTTCGGGCGTAGGAAAATTAAACTGAATTGAAAATTTCAGGAAAATTCAGCGCTTGATTTGCGGAACCGGGACGACTAGCGGCCGGAACTGGAATTGAGATCGAGTTAATTATAAAATATATTCTCCAGTTTAAATGTGAAAATTTAATTGAGACGGTAGCGGGCGCGTACTTGGATGGATGAAATTGGGAATTGAAAGAGCGTTTTTTCAATTATTAAGTAAGCAGTCTGCTCGTATAAATGCTGGTATCTTTGTTTTAAGGCAGTAAGATGAGCCTTTTGGTAGAATTGATAAAGCTTTATCTTGAAACCCAGAAGTCACGAGGTCAAGAAAAAAAAATACAAATAAAACGTAACAAATTGATGTTTTTTCATAAGAAGCAATCACTTTGTAGTTTGACATTATATTAAAATAAAAGAACACTCTGTTTAAAACTATGAATTTATTATGTTGAATGTCAACCGGTTTCGCCTAGGTCAAGCTTCGTCAGGGCACATATATTAATAATAATTAATGACGGCCTTCATAGTCGAGCGGTAAGACGCTCGACTACGAATCCAAAGGTCGCGGGTTCAAACCCGACGTGCGTCGATAACTTTTATTTAATCAATATGTGTCTTAACACATTTAATTCAAATAAAAATTAAAAATAAATTTATATTAGCGGCACGTTCCAGAGTGGTAGATACTCTGAGTATCGCCCCGGTGAAAGACCACCATTCAGAATCAAAACGTTGCTTAAAGTGGCTTGAGCCGTGTTTGGTGACCAGATCTAAATAGCCAGGTACTTCCCAACCTTCCTCTTCCCTTTCTCCTTCCCCTCCCTACTACTTTCAGCCTCACAACATACCCTATTTTCAGGATGCCATAGTCTCACTGGCTCTAGACGTTTGAGAGCAGTTGAGACTCTTGTGCGGTATTCATATAAAAAAATATATTTGAAAAAAAATGCTGAATGCCAACCGGTTTCGCTTAGGTCAAGCTTCATCAGGGCACATATAATAATAATAATTAATGACGAAGCTTGATCTAAGCGAAACCGGTTGGCGTTCAACATTATAAATTCGTAGTTTTAAACAGAGTCTTCTTTTATTTTAAATTGATGTTTGTTTTAATCACTGGGTATTAAAAATGTTTAACTATTGTTTAAAATTAAGCTTTCAGAGTGTCGAATACTGTTGAATCGAAATTTTGCTTAAAATGTGTTTGGTTTAATTGACGGCCTCCGTAGTAGAGTGGCAAGATGCTCGACTACGAGTCCAGAGGTCGCGGGTTCAAATTCGGTGTTCGCAAATACATTTCAATTATAATAATCAATATGTGTCATAATACTTGGTGAAAGACCATCATTCAGAATCAAAACGTCGCTTGAAATGGCTTTAGGCGTGTTTGGTGACCAAATCTGAATAGCCAGGTACTTCTCAACTTTCCTCCTTCCCATCACCTCCAAAGTGGTAGATACTAGTATCGCCCTGGTGAAAGACCACCATTTAGAATCGAAACTTTGCTTGAAATGACTTTATCCGTGTTTGGTGACCAGATCTGAATAACCAGATACTTTCCAAGCTTCTTCTTCTCCATTTCCTGCCCTTCCCCACTACCTCCAGCCTCACAACATACCCCGATTGGGGATGCCATATTGCCACTGACTCTAGACGATTTAGAGAGAAGTAGGGACTCATGTGCGGTATCCTCCTTCCTCTACCCCATCTCTTTTCCCTCTCCACTCTCTTCAGGTTCACGACATATCCCAATTGGGGATGCCCTCGGAGTAAGAATATCTATGGAGAGAGCTAATTTGTTTTACCCAACCTATACAAAATCGCGATAAATTACTTTCTCAGGGTTTTTACGTCGTATACCGTGAGAGAGAAAGAGACAACAAAATTTTGGCAAAAATTCGCACCGCTTCAAAGTATTGTAAACATGTTCTTCGACTCGTGCGTCTCCCGGGACTCCGCCCACACGCTTTGATGTGCAACTAAACTGAACATAACTCAACGGTTTTTTAGGTTATATGGTATATTTATTTTTATAAGAATACTGTGAAAAAGTGGTTATACGAATAAACAAAAACATTATGTCGACATGTGCTATGAATGGATGTATAAATACCGTAACCCTAGTCTTAGCCACGCCCAGGTCCAACCGAGTCAGTAAAACCTAGTAAAAACTGACTACAGATCGATCTACAGCGTTACCTCTTGTATATTATTGCTCTTATGGGATGCCATAGTTTTACTGACTCCGGGCAGTTAAACTCTTGTTGGAAATATTCAAATGAAGAAAAAAAAGCGATCGATTCGAAGAACTTTTATGAAACATACATTTTATTTTAGGTTGTAAAGCTTTACTACGCGATTACATGCAAGAATAATATAACAATCATTGTTAACGGTCTTTCTTATGATTTAACAAAACGATAAATTCCCTGGCGGGGTTTATTGGACGAAATCTAAACAACGGACTTGAAACTCTAAATGGAAAGTGGCCAAAGTATTGTTGTTATAATCCGTTAACCCTTTTGTAAACAAACAACATAAGGGGTATAACATTATCATAAAGGTTTCTCAGCCCCAGCGCCTTACACGCAACACTTACATTTCCTTCCTACGTTAACCCTTTACAAACCAGGAATTTTCAGTTTGTTTTTAAATTTTCAAAATAATTTTGTTTAGTAATGTCGCAACTCATTTAATGTTTTTTCAGTAATCATTAAGGCAAGGAACTGTTCTCGAAATGTGATTTCACGAGACGCAAAGCTGTGTAACGTCACTATGGTTATTCAATGTGTACCATGTGGATAATTGTGCGCAAGGGCTGAAAGGTGTAGGCCTAGGCGCAAAAATGATTGATCTGAAATAATGTTGCCTATATATAAATTAGAATCAACCGAGTCTCGGTCTCGACCAAGTTCTTTTTATTTTCTGTTTCATATTTCGTTGGATTGACATTTCGATAATTAACATCAAAATCAAAAGCACAAAGTTTTAGAGTTAATTCTAAATTGAATATTAAAAATCTAGACTTTGTAAGAAATCAATAGATCTTCCGTAAAATGAAAATTTATAGTTTATCCAAGACATTAAAATACCGGTTTCTAAAAAGGTTTCGGTAGCTTAACTGGCAGAGAAGTTACTCCCGGATAGAGTAGACGTTCCGTGTTCGTGTCTCGGTGGCGATCTAATTATTTTTTTTGTGTCTTTTTCTGTTTCGTATTTTGTTTAAAAGTATTGATATTATTTAAATAAGTATGTTGCTTGTTGTGTGCTGATGATCCAGTGCACATTTCTAAATGTAATGGAAATCTGCAATTATTATGCCTGGGTTAATTGAAATATGTTTGCAGAAATGATTTAATGATGGATAGCTAAAAGCAAGTACACAGCCGTGGTATTGGACAAAAAGGTTTAGATAACACTGTGTAGTAAAGTAGTGAATCTTTGAGCCTGGTGGAGGAGTGTGAATATTTGGGGAGTGTGTTCATGAGAGACTGAAAGGCTGATAACGACACTAACAGAAGGATGAATGAAGGAAACTGCATTCAAGGGAGACTAAACGCGGTAGTCGCTTTTAAAAAGTAGTCCAAAGAAGTGAGGCTAGCAATCCAAGGCTGGCATTACGTTCTAATACCAACCCTGATGAATATCAGTGAGGTATCGAACTAGCAGATGATGGACTGATGTAGAAAATAGATCCTTAAAGCGTTTGTGTAGTAAACTAAAATATGATGTAAGCGTAATTAACAAGACATCTTGAATATGTAGAGCGGGTAGACATGGCAGTGATACCAACAAAGTAAAACACTGTAGGCGACCAAAAGATAAACCAACTAATAAATTAATTAAATCTTCTTGTGGTTGCCACAATACCTACATACCCAACGCCCCCGACTGCACAGATGCATGTATAAGTATGTAGGGAACTTAGAAATCAAAACCGTAGAAAACAATGAATAAAGAAATAATAAAATATAAAAACACACAAAAAAAGATTTCAGGTGCCACTAGAACCTGAACCCGGATCTACCATCACTTCGTCGTCTACAACGCAAACAGGCATACCTCATCAAATTAATTTAACAAACTTTCCGGGAGTGTCAAAAAACTGTATTTTTATTACATGTTTCGCTAGTGGGGTCAAAACACAAAATGAGGTTATGAAATTTTAGAGATGTGTCGGTTTGCGACAGCATAAAGGATGGATATTTAATCATTTCGGTACCTATCTCATTTTTTAAGTTTTCTGAGATACGCTTACTTGAGTTGTGGGCGAGGACCTGTCCAATCCGAGAGTATTTTTCCATCACATGTTTCATTTCGTTGCCGGAAAGGCATAAGGGCTGAATCACCATTTTGGGAAGTTTATACCAAGGAACTTTAAAGTTTTTGTTTTAGAATAAAATTCATAAGTCTTCGGTACCTAGTTGGATTTTGAAAAAAAAAAGTTAACTCAGGTAACTTAATGCTCTTACAGAGTTACCTGAAGCCACAAAAATTTAAGAAAAGTACCAAACTTGTGTCGCTTGGGTCAAGCCTTCTCACAAATGGGAAATTTATTTGAAATGGCTGAAGGGCCACAAAAGTGTTCAGAATCAAACGAGAGCATTCGATGCAGAAAAAAAAACTGATAAGAACTGCAAATTTAACTCATTTTTTATTAAAGTCTCACTTAAGCCCTTTTGCCTTTGCAGTGACGATATCTTTCCCAATAGAGATACATCCAAAGTCTGTCAGAATATTCTGTTTTGATTATTAAAATGAAAATAGTTTTTGCGTGAATTGTGTGTTGTGTGGTTCTCAGCGAGTTAATAGTAACCCGGAAAGTGTGGGCAGACCCTCACCTGAGTTATCGTGTCCCCGCAAACTTTCCGGGCATAACTTCAAAGGGGACCCGGATAACTTATGGCAGTGTCCGGGCTAACGACACCCGCATGTGAGAATGGATTTCTATCTAATCTGGAAGGTGATATTTTCCGGGTGCTCGAGCAGTGAATGGAAGATTTGAAAGCGTAAATACTCGAAAAATTGCTTTAATTTGAAATATTATGCATTTTGAAATTATCGTTCTTAGAGAGTAATGTTAATGAACGACCTTCGTGACCAAGCGGAAAACTCATCGGTATAGAGCATAGGTTCTTAAGGTGGGCGATAACGCCCCCTTGTGGGCGTTTGAGACTTTCAGAGGGGCAGTAGAAGGCACTAGATAATACTTCTCAATATAATTAAGTATGCGTTTTAATTGTTCTCATTGAAATATTCTTTTTTAAACTCAGAAATAAGATAAGAGTGTTATCTTATATTACGACTTTATCATATTACAGTGTAAGTACACGTTTAAATATAATCGTGGCAATAGCTGTTTCAGATTCGCGACAGATGGTAAGTAAAAAAAATTGAGGGGGGAGGGGCTCTCTAAAAAAAATATATCTCGAAGTAGGCGGTGGGCAAAATAAGGTTGAGATACTATGGTATAGAGTACCTCCCTGGTGAAGGACCACCATTCGAAATGGAAACGTTACTGCGTGTTTGTATTTTTTTTTTTTTTTTTATCTATACGAAGGACAGACAGGGGAATTATATCGCCACCCGGCTGAGCAACTTTGTAAAGCGGGTCAAGGAAAGGGTTTGTTAATGCGAGCATTGAAAATACGCGGATTTAATGAAGGGTGAAACACAGAGCCGGTCGCTTGTTCCACATACGAGCCGCCTCACACAAAAACGAGTCGGAGAAACGACCCGTTATACTTAAGCCGATATCAACTGTGAGCGGGTGATCCGCTCATGTTTCTGGCGATCAATGCTGCTAGCTAATTTGAGTAGGCTCTATTGAAATACCCGTAGAACAGGCTCAGCATACCTGAGTTGCGTCTACGCATTGGAGATGGTAATCGGTGTTGTTTGTGTTGTTTTTATTATTTTCTATTATAATTGACAAATTCTGAATTAAATTTCAAAAGACATAAACACTTCCAATGCATATTTACAATCATGTAAAAATACAATGATATAATATGCAGTGAAAGATTCATGTCAAAAACCTTAAACTTTTTTTACTTCTTTTAAAAGAAAGACCAACATTCCCGGCTTACGAATAACCCGCTAATATTCGAAAAACTCCTACTACTATCATCATAAGCGGAAAATATTGCTTGTACAACGATGGAGGACTTATGTTAGCTAGCAGGAGAATTGAATCCACGAAGCCCGGGTTGGAATTCGACGCGTTTGTCCAATTATCTACTAACCGGTTAATTTAGTTTGATTCTGTAGTTTTTGATATCTTGTCATACTATACACAAGAGAGTAAAATTGTCGACGCAGTGAGTTTTTATATGGGGCATTAACGATCGACTATTCACACCGAGGCTAAGACACTTATGTTTTTATTTCTACTAGTTACTGCCCAACTTTGCCAAGTTTCATCACTTTTTTTAAACCTTTTTCTTGTTGATCAATTCAAAGCAACAGAGGATGTGGCAATGAGCGCACCATCGAAATACCGCAGACAGATATAAATTCTTCAAATTGCGCTATTTGTTTTTAAAATATCTAATGAAAATTAAATAATAACTTTGTAAAAGACCACAGATTTTATTTTATTTTTTTTATGACCGGCCGGTTTCGCTTGGCCCAAGCATCATCCGGGTACAAAATTAAAATAAACAAAAAATACATAGTGTGTGGTTATACGAGTATATAAATACAGAGGGATAACACAATATAAAACAAAATTAGAGAACAGTAAAAAACAAAAGAAAAACATTTAAATTTTGACAAAGGAACAGAGAGAAAAAGATAGATAATATAAAATGAAAGAAAAAACAGGTTTAAAAACATAAACAAATAAATTTTCTACGAAAATATTTTAAATATCTGGATGGATATTAATCAGGAAAACCAAGAAGAACGGTTCCAACTGATGGAAATATTTTTGTAACTGTATATTTATACATATTTGTGTGTTCATAGTACCCATATTATAAATAATTTTTTCCGGCTACTAAAAATAAATTATGATTTCCCACTCTCTCTTTTATTAGCTAGCTACTTTTTTATTGTTTTAAAAACCAAGGCATACACAGCTATACGTACTTTTTTCAACAAACTTTTTTTATGAATTCCTACTTTAGGTTTTAATTTCATATTGTTCCAAATGCTTTTAAGTCAAATGGTTTTTTCTGAATGCTTATAATTATCATCTAAATTAGTTTTTGTTTGTTTATTTTACCACCTATTTTTTGAACAGTTTTTAAATTTGATTTCACTTATGTAATGTGTTTTTTTATTGATCTAAAATGAGTTATTAACTCATCGGGATTGCCATGTAGCAAGATATAAAAAAATCTAATTAAAAACAAAACACTAACTAGAAATACGCCACAACTCATGACTTTCGATCACGAGTGACTTGTGCCAGTGCAGACTCGTTGAGTTGTTCCGGGTTGCAGCCAGTAAGGTGAAGATCACTCTGATGAGAGCCAACCTTCGACAGAAAGATTAAACTCTGTTTGCAGCTAATTACAACCGTTCCAAATAGCGGAAATTCATAGAAAAGAACGGCATCGCGTCAAAATACTTACTTTGTGGATATGGGTTAGTAGGTAAAAGTTTCGTATTTGAGGTGTTTAAATATTTTATTAATTTCAGCCCTTACCCTTTGTGGGGGGTTTAATATTGGTTATTCATCCGAGGGTCGTAGGTCGGATTGGGCAATACCCTTAATACTTGATGAGGTTGTTCGTGGGTCTCGCCTATGAATGAAAATGCCTCCATAGCAGGCTCTACAACAACAGGTAAACGGTGAGTTTAAGTTCATGGGGATCGTATATACATATTTGAAACATTGAATATTGTAGGATTTTCCGACCCGACTGAAGATTGATTGAAGGAAACCCTTCATTCCTCCATCTACCATAACATTTCTTCCATCCTTTTGCCCGATTCCTTTCGTCGCGCAACTTTTTCCAATATTAGGGGTGCTTTAAAAGCTCCTAAAAGATCGAATCTTACTTGGGTATCCACGTATTTAAAAAAAAAACATAAACGGTCAACTGTAATAATTGTAAAGCAGGATTCTTTTTATCATTCTGAAAAAGAAACAATCTTTGACGGCGTACTCTGACGTCTTGAAATTTGCACAGAATTTTTCGTCTAGAATTTTTAGATCAACGCAAGTTTTTTCACCACGTGACGTCCATGGAGCTTTTTTATAGCCAATTGACTCTATTTTAAATGTTGACTAAAAACTTGGCCTCGGGTAGAAAAGCTAGTTGGAGGGAAAAGTTTTTTTTGACGAGCAATGATTAATATATTTATAAATTATAATATTTTCACTACCTTCAAAACTTGCAATCTGCATTTTTATGTATATTATTATATTGAATTATAACAACATATTTTTTACTACGGGATGAATAAGGGTGGTAATAGGGAACAAAGGGTTGTTTTTTAAGATTGAAAATTGATAAAAGTCGACACCTAGCTTTTGAGATCGAATTTCTAAGACCCGGTTGTTTCATCTGTGGTATATATATATATATATATATATATATATATATATATATATATATATATATATATATATATATACTGTAACTCGAGCGGTAGTTCAAATGTACTACATGTATTCTCGATTAGTCGATGATTGTCTCTCACCAGGGCGATACCGAGAGAATCGTTCATTCGGGAACAAGTCATTTTAATGTTGATTATTGAAAGAATATTAACACTTACACGGCTAAAGCCATTTCAGGCAACGTTCAGATTTTGAATAGTGGTATTTTACCAGGGCGATACTGAGAGAATCTACCATTTTGGAACGTGGAGCAAATATACTGCGTATTATTTTATTCTTATTTTTCATAATAACATTATTATTATTTTTGTGCACACCCGGTTGGAACTCGCTACCTCTCAATCCTAAGTTACTGATCTAAACCACTCGGTCATGGAGGTCTCCAGGTCAGCTGTTCCCTTTAGTCAGTAAAATGGTAAAAAAGTTCAAATGAGTTTCTATTATTTTCGTCGAAATTCTCTACCCTAATATTCGAAACACATTATTATCCAGTTTTAATTACTTTCATTCGAACGATAGTACAAAAACAACGCTTCGATATTAATATTATATTGCCAGCACGAAAAATCATAGAAAATAGGGAATTCAATATAACACATTGAAGTGGCAATACCGTCCCTGCGAAGGGAGTTTCCGGTGCCACGTTTAGACCTCTATTGATGTAGATATTCTCTTTTATTGATACGGTTATTGCAGCTGTTAGCCATATTGGATTACTGGCCCAGCGAAAGTGCCAAAGAAAGGGTTTGAAATTGTGATCTTTGGATGTTTCTATCTATTTTTGCAGGTTTTACAAGAGTCATCATCATCATCACCACGTAGCTTCATTTCATGTTCTTCACTGGCTACGGCTCCTCAGTCCTTCCTATCCTGCTGTAGTTCTCTTCCAATCACATCTTCCTCGGTCTGCTTCTGACTTGCTTCCACTTGGTCAAAATAATGTTTCACAAGAATGACGTTAGAATATTTTCAGAGCCTCCGTTTGAACTTTGTCAACATAGTTTTTAGCTAAAATTAATAAATAAAAATCAAAGAACATCTTACATGTTTGAATAACCACGGTTGTTCTGAATTCGCTAATCATCTTATTGATAAAGATAATACCTTCAATAAAAGCACCTGTGCTCACATTCTTCACAAAAATGATCATAGCATCAGATTAAATAATTTATAAGCACTAGCAATAAAGAAAGCCAGTAAAAATAATTGTCATATTCTTAATAATCAGGTAAATTTGTCCAGTAGTCCAATATTAGGTAATTTTCCTGTAAACTCTTAAAAAAATCTAATTATTCTTTAATCACCTTCTCAGTTGACGTATTGTCTCTTTAAATTCATGTTATTCGTCTCTTTCTCTCTGTGCCTTTTTTATAATACAAATGTTATTCTATTGTTTTCTTGTTTCTCTGTTATTTTATTCTATATTTCGTTCGCTCCCTGTCTTTATATATCGTATAACCGCACAATTTGTAGTTTTTGTTCAGTTTATTTTTGTACCCTGATGATGCTTAGGCTAAGCGAAACCGGTCGGTCATAAAAATTAAAATAATATCCGTGGTCTTATACAAAGTTATCATTTTTTTTAATAAAAAATTATATCCCGTGAAATATCTTTTTTTGTCTTCACGCTCGTTGGATCCCATTCTCGTTCCCTTTAACATCCACGTTCCTTTTCGTAAATAATATATTTTTTAAATAGGTTGTGGTCGAACTTCGTCACATTTGACGGACGAACAAATCGACAATCAGCGCCATTTTGATTTTTTGACATTTGAGCAGTCCTCGTTAAACGATATTCACCAAATTGTAGTAAGCCGTATGTTACAAAAAAATTACCGTCAAATCTAATAAATAAACAAAGGTTACGAATTTTGAAACAACTTAACCTTAATCCCTCAAAACGTGTATGAGACATACCAACCATTTGAATGGCGCTTTTAAACGAAACAACCCAGCCTTAATACATTAAGTGCTAAATCGGTATATAGCAAGTCCTTTACAAAAATACATCTGGGTTGTGTAAAGGCGTTGATAAATAAATACACATATTTTTCTTTTATTCGGTCAAATCTTAAGACCTAAGTGCTAAGATGTAAAAACACCATTTTCCGCAGATGTTTTGTCGCCAATTAATTTCATTAAAGCTCTCTTGGCTTGAAAAGTTTTATTAAATATGTAATAAATTACCATAGACTAGAAGTTGAACCTGAAGGCAAAACACATTACAGAAAAGTAATTTATTCAAGAAACAAGCTTTACACAAAATTTCCTTTAATATTAAATTGAATGGACCATAAATTATTTCCGCTAGTGAAACATTTTTGTCTTTATCTAACAGCACAGGCACTTGATCAAAAAACTTTTGAATTCATGTCTCCCAAATAGTTGACCGTCTTCGTTCTAAAGCTCTCTCTTTGTGAAGAGTTTCACGGTTATTAATTATAACAGGCGTGGAAAATGGGATTTTATTGTACCATCCGGATTCGTCTAAGCTACACGCAAATCAAAAAATCTGGTAATTTTAAACGTGAACTTATTTCACATAAAAATTAGTTCTGCTTGTCAGGGCGGCGAGTAGAGAAAGGAACTCGTCTTTTGTTAAGGTAGGTTTTCCTTTTTTGTTAACACAATACTTGAGACTCCGAGGTTCCCTGATATTTGGGGATGTTTGCTGTGTGGATGGTATTTAAAGTGAAGAAGTGAACCTGGGTCTTGAAAACAACGATGTTGTGGGGGGGGGAGAGGACAAGGTCACGGACCAGTGATACCAACCTAAAGCTGAACACAACCCCAGTGGTGATACGAGGTACAAGTGGAAAAACGACACGCGTTTGTTGTATTTTCCGGTTGTGTATGTGCTTTGGAACATCTTCCATTGAAATAAAATTTTGTTTGTTTCGTCGGTTTTGTCTCTCATATCCTATTTGTTCGTCTTTTCGTTTTTTTTTTGTCTTGTTCTAAGGGTCTTGTTTGTCCTTCTTATTTTGTTTATTTGTCTTGTCCGTCTTGTCCGCCTTTTAAATCTTGTCCAGCTTGTTCGTCTTGTTTGTCTGGTTCGTCTTATTCGTCTTGCTCGTCTTGATCGTCTTGCTCGTCTTGCTCGTCTTGCTCGTCTTGCTCGTCTTGCTCGTCTTGCTCGTCTTGCTCGTCTTGCTCGTCTTGCTCGTCTTGCTCGTCTTGCTCGTCTTGCTCGTCTTGCTCGTCTTGCTCGTCTTGCTCGTCTTGATCGTCTTGCTCGTCTTGCTCGTCTTGCTCGTCTTGCTCGTCTTGCTCGTCTTGCTCGTCTTGCTCGTCTTGCTCGTCTTGCTCGTCTTGCTCGTCTTGCTCGTCTTGCTCGTCTTGCTCGTCTTGCTCGTCTTGCTCGTCTTGCTCGTCTTGCTCGTCTTGCTCGTCTTGCTCGTCTTGCTCGTCTTGCTCGTCTTGCTCGTCTTGCTCGTCTTGCTCGTCTTGCTCGTCTTGCTCGTCTTGCTCGTCTTGCTCGTCTTGCTCGTCTTGCTCGTCTTGCTCGTCTTGCTCGTCTTGCTCGTCTTGCTCGTCTTGCTCGTCTTGCTCGTCTTGCTCATCTTGTTCGTCTTATTCGTCTTGCTCGTCTTGCTCATCTTATTTATTTATTTGGAACATTTGACAGAGTGACAACATTACATACATACTGACAGATACAAAATAAAATGTAGGTCATCAATCCATTTCCAAAATGTTCACATGATGCAATTATAAATACACTGTATTACACTAATAAAAACAATAGAAAAATAAGGAAAACAACCGTATTTAAAAATAAATATCAACACAAGTTTGAATTTAGGAAAAAAACCTTATAAAACATAAAATTACCTTAAAAAGTTGTATATGTGTGTACCTTTTTCTGTTTTATGTTTAAAGTAAAAATAGTATTTAAGATTTGAATAAACCTAAAAGGTGAGTTGGAGAATATATCAATTTTTTTGATCATACCATGTTCGTCTTGTTCGTCTTGTTTATCTTGTTCGTCTTGTTCGTCTTGCTTGTCTTGCTCGTCTTGTTCGTCTTGTTCGTCTTGTTCATCTTGCTCGTCTTGCTCGTCTTGCTCGTCTTGTTCATCTCGTTCGTCTTGTTTGTCTTGTTTGACACGTTTGTCTTATACCCTGTCCGTGTCACCCACCTCGTCCATCTCGCCTTGTTAGGTTAAGTACATGTGTAAAGGGTCGACTCACCAAGGAAGATGTCCTCCTCGTCGTGGTGCTGCGCGAGGGCCGCCATCGCCCTGCAGAGGGCCGGCGGCGACTGCAGGCCGACGCCCGCCTGCCGCGTCGCGCGCAAGGACAGCGGAGACGCGGCCAGCACCGCTCCGCAAGGCATCACCACCGCCACCGAGCACCCGCCGCTGTCCACACCACTACAGCAGGCCCATCACCACTCGCGCTCTCAAGTCCGCTCTTACCACCCTCGCGCTATTGTTTCTCTCTATTCGAACTTAGTATTGATTATATGGAAAGATTTGACTCATCTCTGGGAACACTGCGCCAGTTAAAAATATTATTTTTTTTTATTTTATTTATCGAAACTGTTCAATTTTAACAATTTTTACATCTACTGCACTGAATTTATGGAAAAATTGCTTTGCTGCAAAAAAATAAATTAAAAATACATAAATCTTTTTTTTTGTCAACTCGTTTCGTGACATCTTTAAGGTACTTGAAAAAACTGATAGTTAAAATAAATAATACAAAGTGATTTATTTATCATTAATATCAACCTTCACAAAAATAATTTTACTATTTAATAGTAGTAACGTACAAGACATTACTACGTAATCTTTTTTTTAAAGAAAGAAAAACATTCCCGGGTTACGAATAACCTGACAATATTTGAAAACTCCTACTGCCATCATAATGAGCGGAAAACGTTGCTTGTGCAATGATGAAGGACTTGGCCAGCAGAGGAATTGAACCCACGACGCCCAAGTGGGAATCCGGCGCGTTTGTCCACTTAGCTACTAACCGTTAAAATCAGACCAGTATATTCATAGTAACGGGACGCAGCTACATCATGTGTACGTTCATTTTTTTTCAAAAGTAAAAAATCTAAGAACACACAAAAACGTGACTAACCTTTCCAGTTGTCAAAAACAAACCACTAATCCGAAATGGCTGATAATGTTAACATATGATAAACATATGTGTACCAACATAACAAAAAAAAATCGATAATCGAATGTACACAGTTCGCAAAAATTCAAAATTCACCTTTTCTTTTGAACAGGCCATGTATGTTGTTTTGAATTAAGTCATTTTTATTTCAATTTGTCTAAGTCTAAAACAAAGTTCGTACGAGTATATTTAAAAATACGTTCAGTTCAGTATTTACTGAGAAGAAACCAACACAACGCATCTTATAACCCAATTATTGGCTCTGGCTCAATAATTGGCGTTTAGTTGCTACTTTTAACAATACGTTTAGTCAATTTATGAAACCAACGAGAACGTCACACGAGTAAAACAGAAGGTCAGGGATTTTAACTCGAGAATTAACTTCCAGGCAAAATCTACTCAGATAATACTAAATTTAAAAAGTAGTGGCCTTTTCAAGGTGCATTTTATTTAGATAACTACCATCGTGGCAGTCTAGTAAGGATCTTCACTCTTTGCGAAAAGGTCCTAAAACCTTAGAGTACATAGAGTGGTACCTATCCAAGGCAGTGTAGTTAGTTTTTGATGATTTTTTCCGGACTAGGCAGACCTGAGCGTGGCTAAGACTAGGGCTAAGGTATTAATACATCCATTCATATCACATATCGACATAATGTTTTTGTTTATTCGTATAGCCACTTTTTCACAGTATTTTTACCATAAAAAATATAGCATATAACCTAAAAAACCGTTTAGTTGTGTCAAGTTTAGTGGCGTAATAAAAAATGTGGGCGGAGTCCCGCCGTGAACCAGAAGCTTAAGATCATCCTTACAGTATATAGAAGCGATCTATGAAATTTGTTGTCTCTTTCTCTGTCATGGTGTACGACGTAAAAACCCGGAGAAAGTGATTTATCGCAAGTTTGTGTAGGTTGGGTAAAAAGAATTAGCTCTCTCTCCATACATTGTTACTCTAAGCTTAAAACAAACTAAGAACGTACATTTATCAAATCAATATGTTTTTTTTTTTAATTCGATAAAAACAAATGCGCAATGAAGAACGAAGTTTTGAGCTAAGTCTGCAGAATTGTTCCTTAGATACATATCTAGCAAGGAAAAATGAGATGAGTCAGAAAATAAAATAATGTGTTTTTTTTTTAAAGGGACATATGACAAAGGACATGATTACAAAGAAAAAAACGAAATTCTTAAAAAAAATTTTGGTTCTCCTGAATATCAGCGTTTATTGACTCATTCCACACAGAAATGTTTTCGCACTTCTAGAATGGAAAATTCTTTAAGATTTCCTCTGAGGAGAGTCCACCGTTCTACACATGTTTAATAACCAGGTCAGAATAGCTAGGTATCCTCCCAACTTTCCTCTTCCCCTTTTACCACCCCTCCCTCACATCCTTCCACTCCACAACATATCCCAACCCCCATCAGCCTCGGGCCGTGAGACTGTGTGGAATTCACATAAAAAGTCTTGTTTTCTTTGTTAATGCAAAATTCGCCCTTTGAAAGGATGCATTTACATATTGCGTAGTAAATAAACCCCATCAAGGGATTAAAGATGGGATGGGAAACCAGAAACTACTGCCCATTTCTTTATGGATGATTTTCCTTTGAACCGTGCAGTGTGATTTCCACCCAATCTGATATTGGAGAAGAAATAAGCAGAAAATAAAATGGAATGGAGGAATGCTCTGGGAATATTGAACTGGAGCGGAATGCACTTTTATTTATTTATTTATGTTGGACTTTAGTTTATAGAACTCTATTTGATATTCGTTACTTTAGTATACTTTTATTCTGCTACGAATTTTATATTATTAATAAGTGTCTGCGGCTTCAAATTTTACTCATGCGCAAAAATATTGGCATATTTTACGATTTTACTATGGGAGTACTGAAAATATATCACTTATAATTTATTTATCAAACTATTTGCTATTCGTGAAAAGTTACGGGATGTGACTTGTCTCGCCATGAAAAAATATTAGATCGATTTCAATTTTAGAATAATGTCTTATAGAGTACTTTATAGGTAGGTACCTAGGTGGGGTTTTAAAATATATTTTTTAAATTTGATAATTTCAATTGATATCAGTTTCAAATTTGAAGAGTTCACACTCGTACGTAAGCACTTACCAATGAATTTATTTATAGCTAATATTCTAACTGCTATGGAATATTTTTCGAAAAAAATACTAATCACTAGGGCTTTGCCATCGATTCTTAGTCAATGGGATGAGTTGAGTTTTTTTGATTGGATCATAATTAATAATATAATAACAGTTTGGTAATTGAGTGGACGATATAATTGTCAGAAATAGTAGAAAATACTCCATGTAGAGTAAAAAAAAGAAGTAGCTGTTAATAGTTTATCATCAAAAACTCCCAAATGTTTTTTTTTCTTTCTTAAAAAAGATGCATTTAAAAACATTTAATTTTTAATAGTATACAGATGGTTTTGAAAACAAATAAAAACCGCTAGAAAAACAATGATAATTTTTCTTAGAAATTGTGAAAGGAAAACTCACGAATAGAGAAGGGTTGTTTTATAAATAAACGTTAATTTCTGCTTTTTCTGTTTTTACTCGTACGTATACATTTCCACAGAAAATATTGTAATAAAAACTCTGTTTTTAATAATTTAATTTTCTTTTAAAGTGGAAAACTAAGAAAATAAGTACCTTCTAAGATCAAACTACCACGAGCTAAGCCAGGTAATAACTCAAAAACCTATGGTTTTCGATAGTCAAACGCGTTATTTTTAATCCCTTTACGATAAGCTAGAAGGGAGCATGCAACATTTGTCAGATGACTGCCAAATTACAAGAATTATGGAATATTTCTTGATTGTAATGGTGCGCTCTTAAATATTGTTTAATCTCTCTCATCTATCTTAAAAAAATCATTAATTTGACATTTTTACAAACAAATCGTCACAAAATTTTCCCGCAGGGTATGCAGAGAGGATAAAAGGCCACACAATTCTTGGCACACATTCCTTACTTCATTCAAATTCTGAAGAATTAGAATTATCAAGAATTAGATTCACTTGATCGTGCCACCTCTTCTTGAGGCGTCCCCGACTAATTACTCCATCCACTTGTGCGTAATATATTGTATTGATACTTCTGTCTTCGTTCATTCGCTCTACCTATCCCAATTGTTTTATCACATTATGTAAATCGTTAAGAGCTTTCATCACCTTTAACATTTTCTATGCGTAGGAAATTCTCTTCGATCTTTCCTGTATTAAAATTTTATTTAAGCAGGAACAGCTTTATCATAGTAAGGCTATATGCCTTTAATATCAATGGTAAATCGCTAAATGTCTGTGTTGAATTATTACCTTGTTTATAATTTTTTTCTATTTATATTTAAAATAGAGAAATATCAATATTCAACATTGAATTCGCAGGCAAGAAAGCTCGAATATTTAATAATTACGAGATTATTTTTATAGATAAGTACTGAAAGCAGGTGTTTAACACTAAATTAGTTATAGGTAAGCACTTCACTAGGGTAGAGGGTTTCTAGAAGGCTGATGATATATCTGAAACAAAGAAAATACAATAAAATTAAAATGTGACTATGGATAATGAACAACTCAACATTTCCCAGCTACCTCAAAGAGCTAGCTGAATTAATAAATAATATTTTCTCTCCTACAATAACTTAAATCATAATTCCCAAATAACTTACGCCTCATAAAGTACTTGCAATAATAGAACAAGACATGCAAATTTACTTTAAAAACGTAAAATAAATACATCCTTTAGACAAAAACACTTCAAATGCAAGGAATTGAACTTTACAATTCACTTCTTACACAATTTAAGACACCTCCGCCTACACCATACAAAATACTTATATAGATGGATCTGTTTGCAATCCTCCAAAATTATACAAAGTGTACAACTTTACTTCCGCCGTCCAGAATTGGAGGTATTACTTGATCACTACTCGTGTCAAAGTCAAGTAGATTTGGCGCGATCATTGGGAATGACGGCGGAAGCAAAGTTGTACATCTAATGTGTTCATAATATTTTAGTAATCTTTATCTAAGATGTCGCACCAAACTCTCGTTTGGGGTGAAATTAGAACCCCCTTCGGTACGGTAGGGTTAAAAGGGTGTTTAGCGTATATAAAATTGAAATTAAAACATGTATTAATGTTAGGTTGCTATCCTAACGTAACGTGCATTTTCGATATTTTTTTTCTAAAAAGAAAGACAATCATTCAGGTCAAGAATAACCTGACAATATTTGAAAAACTCCTACTATTATAATAATAAGCGACGCCCGGATGGGAATCCGATGCGTTTGTCCACTAGGCTACTAACCGATTAAACTGGACTTATATTATAACTACACACAAAAATAATGACGCTACTGTGAAGCGCCGGCAATTAGTGAAACGGTGGTACACGGATGAATGAAACACAATGAACTTTTCGGAGTACAGACGTCAGGTGGGAATGCTGTTATTGTTATACCGGTATTTCAATGGAAGATGCTCTAAAGAACTTGGGTCATTGCACCGGTGCATGACCAGGATACTCGCTAAACGATCGCCCAACATTTGTACACGGTTGTCATTCGACACATGACTCGTTATTGTATTCAATAGCTCAGCAATGGAACGAATTGCCGGCTTCTGTGTTTCCTCCCTCTTACAACATGGATCTCTTTAAAACCCGAATTAATTCCTTCCTTTCACACAGCATCTCAAAAGATGACTCCCCGAGGGAGATTATTTCCTCCATGGCCTCCTGTGTGGAGTGAATATCATATATTTGTATATATATATATATATATATATATATATATATATATATATATATATATATATATATATATATATATATATATATATATATGAAATATGAACCTCAACTGGGTATAAAATCTATTTTTATTTTCCTCTACATATATCTGAGGGACCATCAAACTTTTCTATTAAAGAATAGCAAGGAAGTAGGTTATACGTTTCCCAGAATTGAATATTATGTTCTACCAGATCTACTTACTTTTGACTTTTTTCTTGTTCTTTTCTTATTCTTGTCATCTGTCAGAGGGGGATGTAACTCAGATAACGCAAATGAAGAGGATACAGTTCAGCATTGCGGAAAACTTTGTGGTATACACAAGCGCTATCGTCGTGTTCCCGTGTAATCATTATGATGTTAGATTAAGAAAAAAGTGCATCATTTCAATGATAAATACATCTATTTTTTATTTATTTATAGTTTTTGTGTTCAATTTGTAGAACTCCATTTTAATTTTTATATAATTTAATTGAATTAAATTTAATATTATTATTATTGAGTTTTGCTATTTTAAGATTTTTTATTTCTGTTTTTAGTTACAGAGAAAAAAAAAAAAAAAAAAAAAAGAAAAAAAAAAAAAAAAATACATCAGTGCGGATTTTTATTGAATGACTGATTATCTAGATCATACCATGAGAGACGACAGATACAAGAAAACCCCCAGTTGTAAAGTTCAGGAAAAGCTTTCTGGAAGATGCATCTTTTCAAAGCTTACGTGACTGGTACGGGGACAGTTGCGCTGATTTGTTCTGTGTTTCGGGGGTGAGCATCCCTTTAATAGCGAACCTTCAATTACATTTTTTTTAAATTTGATATTTTACAAAATTATTAAATAAGATAAATATTTAAAAAAAATATAACATGTTGCGACCTCCTAGTTTACTAGGCACATGTTCTTATCATGGCGGCCTGCATTTTATATAAAAGTATCATAACATAGTAATACTCGATAACAAGATAAAATAACCATTATCTAGTTAGTCCGGGGATATCGTGATGGACCACAGCGCACACAGCATGACAGCAGGATCTGATCAATGATAGGAATAGGGATGGTGCAAAGGGCAACACTTCCTTTAGGCACCACAGCGATTGGTTCACGTCATTTCAATGATAAGAGTTAAGCGACTCTTATTTTTTTTTCAATCAGACAATATTTTTTTGCGGAAGATTTCCATTTTTTGTCGTCCACTTTCTATTAGCCATAAATGTTGTTATTCGTTTTTTAAGTTTGAATTCTATTTTAATTGTATTTCTGTTCTATCGGTATTTCTATGAATAACTACCGTCATGCCTCCCTTTTAAACCGGTGTGCAAGGAGTAACAACAAACGCATGGTTAGCATCTCTACCACTTTCTATAGCCTTATCTTTTTATCCATCTTATCTCTTTCTTATCTATAGTAAGTTGTACATAGTAAATATTTTAAGGAATACGAGCTTATTTTTTTTCTATGAAATACATATTGTTTCCTTCTTTAACCTTCCCCATACCGAGCTCGAAAACGTATATCCTCTCCTAAAATGACACGCCAGCGTTACTGTTTGAATATATGAGTTATTTACCCGTTGAAGTTTACTCAGTTATTTACACGTTTCACTGTTGACGTTTAAATATGTATGTCATATGCAGTATTTTAACTATATATATGTACAATAATCTATAAATTATTTGAGCTCTGATAGCGTGTAGCCATCCGAGTGGACGACACGTTGTTCACGTCTCTCGGCCAATTCGCCGGACGTAAAGCGATTCCACTCTCTGACGTCGCTCCGTCGCACTCTAAATCACAAATTAGACATAGATTTTCTAGTATAACGTATTTCTTGATATATTTATACGTGTTATCTTTGCCCAACGATTTAAAAAATTACATGTATCCGTCGCATTTCTCTTATCTCGCCATAAAATATATTGATAATCTTGCGAAAAAAAAAAAATTATACGATTCAATGACATGTTATAAAATACATATTCGTAAAAAGCATTTACTTTGTGGCTTGCCATATTTATAAATAAAACACATAAATTTTGTTTATAACCACTTTATTAAATAAAGTGGTTATAAACAAAATTTAAGTGTAAATAAGACACATACACTTTGTTTTTAACCACTTTTTATTTAATATTTTGTCTAGAAAATTTTAGACAAAATATTAAATAAAAAGTGGTTAAAAACAAAGTGTATGTGTTCTATTTATAAATATGGCAAGCCACAAAGTTAATGCTTTTTACGAAAATATAAAATTTATGTGTTTTATTAATACATCAATAATACTTTAAAAACAATAATAATAATAATACGTTAACATTGATTCACTTAAAACTAGAAGGTAAAAAACTGATTTAATATGTTTACATAAAATAATTCACGGTCATCTCGATACTACAGTATGTCTTAGCAGTATTGAAATAAATGTACCTAGCTCTTATTGTTTAAGACGCCATAGCACATTCCACCTGAGTACATTCAGAAATAATATTGCCTAATTTCGCCCTCTGTCTCAAATGTGCGGCCGGTAGGATAGAGTGTGCAGATGTAGACATTTTTGTCGATAATTTGTACGATTTCAGAAAAAATGTCCTGCTATTACTTAAACATATATATATTTAAAAAAAAAAAAAGAAAGACAAACATTCCCGGGTTACGAATAACCTGACAATATTTGAAAAACTCCTACTGCCATCAAAAGAAGCGGAAGATTTTGCTTTGTGCAATGATGAAGGACTTAGTCAGCAGAGGAATTGAACGCACGACGCCTGGGTGGGAATCCGACGCGTTTGTCCACTCAGCTACCGACCGGTCGTAATATTGTTTGGGCTAATTATATAGTGTATCTTTGTTGTCTCTCTTTGTGTATCTTGCTTTTGTTTGTATTATTTATCATTGATTGAGTTTTTCTAATTTTATATTTGATGTATCCATTGTATTTGTGATTTAAAAAAAATAAATTATTGTAATAAATGAATTTTCAAGTGAGAACCCAGTATTAATAAATAAATTATAATGAATTATTTACCAGCTGAAAATATTAGGCTGGTATTTTGTTAGCTCACGGAAATACAATTTAAAGATAAAGAATCTATGTTTCATGGATATTCGATTATCATCATGGATACTGGAAGGTTAAAATACAAAAATATCAAAACATTAATAAAAAAAACAGTGTCCATGTCAAATAAAAATATTCTGAGTATTTCTTTCATCGTAGGGTTGTTTACTTCTCCCTGCAGACACAAAGGGCTGGGGGTAGCTACTAGGTACTAGCTACAGGGCTATAGCTAGGTTCCCACCTGAACGACATGAGAACTGAGAGCACCGTATAGTACCTGCCACTCCCTTAACTTAATCCCTCCCAGAACAAACGAGGAGAGAAGACAAACTGCCAATTTCATTCCACGGGCGTAACTTTGCCAAAGGGTTGCAAGCGTCCTTTTTTAAATTTATACGGAACGTACTCACGGCGGCCTTCCCAAATAATTACGGAATGTTCTCGTTGGAACGAGGAATCCGGTAACACGTGAAATGGAAAATATGAGGTCGAATGTTGGAAGTTATTTTATTGGGGTAAAATATCACACAAAATGCTAGGACTGTTGGTCAGATTGTTAGTCTGAGAAATCTGACATATTCCTATTGTTATGATATATTTTACAGCTTATATTTTGACTTTGCATATAATCCGATGTCTAATTGGACGTAGTTATGCAGAAAGCGTCTAACCCACAATTTGCCAAAATCGAGTTTTATACAGGGTTTATATCTGCTGAAAACATCCAAGCTCCAAATGCAATAGATTTTTGGTAATATTTTTTTTTACATTGCAGATATTTGACCTAAATTGATGTTTAAAAATATTATAAAATGTAGAATAACATAAGAAATACATTTTTTAATAAGCACCATAATAGATTATAAACTAACTAACCATCACGCCGTTTCCCCGAAGGGGTAGGCAGAGAGAACGGACCGCCATATAACTCTGTCTTGGCACACACTCCTTGCTTCATTCACATTCATACATCGTCTCATACATAATCTTCAGTTATTCTGACTCTTCACATGACCTGATTCAAGTATTTGATTTACTTGATCGTGCCGCGTCTTTCTCGGGCGTCCTCGACTACTTCTTCCATTCACTTTCGCATCCTATATTTTTTTTACACACCTTTCTTCGTTCATTCGCTCTACATGCCCAAACTATATAAGCGTCCCTTTCTAGATCCTATTCATTACGCTCACATTAGCCTTGCACTCTTTCCGATAGATAATTGATTATAAATTACCTATTTATAATAATGCTCATAAAGCAAAACAACCATGATATTCACTGCCGATTACGCATATTAATACTTTTTTATCGTCATATTTTTAGGGGTTGAATGTTTTCTGCATAACTACGTCCAATTATGTATTAAAATATGCATTTTTATTTGTTCTTACATCAAGCTTTGAAGAAAGGATCTTCGAACCCACGAAACATTTAAATTTATTTTTTATATATTTATTCCAAATCTCAGGGAGGGTGGTTCCCATAAGTTCCATACGATACATTAAAAAAATACAAAGATAAAAAATAAAATAACATGAAAATTTAGTACCTAATTACAAAAAATCTAATTAAAAATATGCCAAAGCAAATTCTTAATAATCTGTAGACTTTGGTTATATGGAAGAAGTATACAGATTGATGTAATTGATGACCTCCCGAATGCAATTGCATTGAACACATAACATTTTAGAAAGTAAGGAGCTTTTTCTCTTAGTGTCATTAGGTTTCCAGAATTAACTGCATTTCTTCACTTTTCTTTAGCACTACCCGGCAAGTAAGTGATCGTTAGAAGATTGTTAAACTGTTATCAGTAATCGGTACTCAAAGCAGTCATTATCCACTGATTGGGGCATTCTCCGTGTTCGAGCGATTAATATCCTCGACTACGAACCCCAGCGTGCGCCAATAAATTTAATTCAATTATTGCGCGTCATTTCACATTTAATTAATGCAAAATAATACGCAGTATGTTTGCATGTTCCAGAGTGGATATTCTCAGTGTCACCATGCTAAAAGTTCACCATTCAGAATTGAAATGAAACGTTACTTGAAACAGTAGGGTCTGTTGTGCCGTAGTCACATATATGTATATATGTGTGTGTGTATATATATTCATATATTTATACATATATGTAATTCATATATACACACATACATTTATATATTTATATATGAATGCATGTGTGTATTTATGAATATTTCGTAAGAAGTTAACGCCTTGAGCCGTGTAAAAGGTATTTATTTTGATTCTGATAGATGTCAACAACATACAGAAAAGCGTGATGAATAGACTCAAGAAAAGGACGCTTAGATGGTTTGGGCATGTAGAGCGAATGGACGAAGAAAGGAGGTGAAAATAATTTATGATGCGAAAGAGAATATAAGAAGAATTCGGGGACGCCCGAGGAAGAGTCAGAATAACAGAAGAGTATGCGTGAGACGATGCATGAATGTGAATAAAGCAAGGAGTGTGGGCCAAGACCGAGTTGTTTGGTGGTTCGTCCTATCTGCCTACCCCTTAGGGGAAACGACGTTCTGGTTAGTTAGTTACAGAAATATATTGATAAAATGTATTCTTAAATGAAAGTACGTAAATACGAGAAATCATGTTTTTACATTGGAAAAAATGGGAATAACCTTAATTTTAAAAACTCGAATAGATTTTTACCACAAACCTCAATTCTTTTAAATCTTAAAAAGCTTTTATTTCATGCGACAAAATAATTTTTCAATCAATATATTGTAGGTCGTAACAACTCAACAGAAATGCAATCGCACTTTTATTTATCATTTATGTGATAATGTGCGAGAATTCCAACTGTACGAGCCAATTGAACTATGGCATCCTCATTTGGGGAATATTACGAGGCTGGGCTAGATGGGGAGGGGGAAGGAGAATAGGCAGATGAAGGTTGAGGAGTACCTAGCTTCTCAGATCTAGCTAATAAACATGGATAAAGATGTTTAAATCAAGGTTTTTATACTGAATGGTGGTGTCTCACCAAGACAATACTGTAAGGGTCCTCCATTTTGGAACAAGATCAAAATGGGTCCAGAGCCAAGGAGCTTACCGCTATGTCACAGAGGTCACCAAAATTTAACACCGAAATTAGGGACCCTCAATTAGCTTTTATTCCTTTTTGTGTATTATTTTGGCAGTTCTTCTTAGATTGCAGTCTTTCTACTGATTATTCCACAAAATGCTGTAGAATTTTTATTACGTCTAGTCTACGGTCTACAGACGCAAGTCTAGACTCTACGGTTGGCTTTCGTTCTGAATCGCATGATGAAAGTAATTCTGTAGTTATGACGTATTCATTCTAGTGTTAATTAATGTGAATTTTTTACTGCGCTTTGGATACAACACTAAAAAAAACATTGTTCTACGATGTCATACAACCAAATTTAATAAATCAAGGGACGTGAAAAGTTGCGAAGAAAAAAATCTGTTTTAACCCACCCATTTGAAATTGAGAATAATATCTGCTTAAATACATTATGGGTAGCTTGATTAGGTGGGTGAGGATTTTAAAATATTATTCGATAAAGGTTTTATCGACAATGTCGGTAAATCGCATTCGTTCCCGAGAACGCCTGCAGACAAACAACAGTTTGTCACGTCAGCCAAATATGATTAATTTAGTCGACGTGAACTTTTGCTTGTTCGTTAGCGATCTGCAGTCGTGCTCGAGAGCCATGATAAATTACCGACACTGTCGATAAAACCTTTAGTGCTGCGCTTGTGTTAGGGTCTCTGGTAGATGGAAATGTACAAAATGTATTTTAGCTGTGTAAAATGTATTATTTTCTTTGTTTTCTCAACTGTTGAGGGTATATTAGTAAGGTTGAACGAAGTGGGGAGTGGAAGAAGATGAGAAAGAGGGAGGTTTGGAAGTGCCTGGCTCTTCAGATCTGGTCACCAAACTCGGAGAAAGTCATTTCAAGCAACGTTTCGATTCTGAATGGTGAACTTTCACCAGAGCTATACTGAGAGTATTTACCACTCTGGAACATACCGCAAATATGCTACATATTATTATTTTATATTAAATTAAATGTTACGTGTTTATTTTGATGGCCTTCATGGTCAAGTGGTAAGACGCTCGACTACGAATCCAAAGGTCGCGGGTTCAAAGCCGGCGTGCGCCAATAACTTTTATTTAATTAATATGTGTCATAACACATTAAATTCATACAAAATTAATAAGAAAGTATATTTGCGGCACGTTCCAGAGTGGTATGTACTCTAAGTATCGCCCTGGTGAAAGACCACCATTCAGAATCGAAACGTTGCTTGAAATGGCTTGAGCCGTGTTTGGTGACCAGATCTGAATAGCCATGTACTTCTTAACCTTCCTCTACCCAATCTCATTCTCCTCCCTTACTACCTTCAGCCTCACAACATACCCCATTTGGGGATGCCAAATCTTGATGCCAAGTCTCACTGGCTCTAGACGGTTGGGAGCAGTTGAGACTCTTGTGCGGTATTCGCATTAAAAAAAAAAATACATCTATATATATATTAAAAAAACAAAATTGCACACGCCAAAACTTGAACCCGCGACCATATGAATTCGTAGTCAAGGATTTAAACCGCTCGACCACGGAAGTTGTCAAAACAGTTGTTGGTTTATTATTTGTTTTACTAATTTACCAGGAAAAGAGGGGTATGTTGTTAATTAGTTTAAAATATCAGGCGTGCTGAATACGTTAACCGTCTAATTTCCTAATTACGAGCAGCTTTTTCACTTGATTTTATAACATTTAAAATTTAACTTTTCAAATACTGACAGTAAACCAATTTGGGCACGAGATTCACAAAATTGATATCATTCTACACTGTCGACTCCACAAAACCTTGTTCAGGCTTTGACTTGAATAATCTTTATAATGTATATGTTTGTCTTATTTTTGTCATTGTTTCATCAAAATATTATGTGTGTGCTTTTTTTCTCTGTTGATCTTTTTCCCATTTCTTGTTGAGTATTTTTTTGCAATTGAACAATGGTCCGTTAGTATTAAAAAAATGGGCTTTACGGTGAATTTTTCTGAGTACCCGCCTAATTCGAGATATACGGCAACGCGAAGAGGCAACTTCAACACTATCGTTATTAGTGCAAGAACTGCGTAGCCACATTTGTAATTTATGGTTATTATAGAAAGCGAAATGTCATAAATTCTTTAAGTACCTAAATATGTTTAAGAGTCAAACTTTTGACTCGGGGTAGGTTAGTACCTTCTCCCTGTTCGCGGTCTATGTGAAAGCTTTATGAAAAATCGATTTCTTTATGAGGTTAGTAAAACTAGAGGCCTGTGGCTCAAACAAAAGCTCGTAGCGGGGTTATTTCTCGACCCATTTTTTTAACTCCCTCAAAATAAACTGATGTTATTTTTCGATGAAATATGCTGTTCCATCGCCGATCTAAATTTAACGAGATTGGATTTTGCTGTACTAAAAAATGACTGCAAATTAATATTTAAGTAAGTATAACGTAGAAGTATGGCAACCAGAGTTTTTATTTTAATTTTTTTTTTTTTATTTAGGAAAACATACAGATGTTGATAAATATAATAATTACTATGTTGTATTAACCATTGAAGTTCCTGCTAGTAATATATATTTTTTAACCAAAATGGAAAAAAATTATTATTAATTTAACAAAACATTGAAAGCAAAGCTGATAAAGAAAATAAATGATCATTCAAAGAAACACTAACTTAAATAAATAAAAGTATGTATATAGATGAAGTTAAATAAAACTATACAAAAATAATACTTCATAAAATAATGTTAAAAAAGTGAAAAATACAAACAAAATAAAAGAAAGAAACACAGCATAATAAAAAAAAAAAATACGAGTTCAATAGAAAACAGTATTCACATAGATGCATCGCTTGCATACAGCATGTTACCAACTTATCATTCGACTCTGAAGAATACATTTCCAGTGAAATTAAAATAAATGTTTTTTAACGTGATAAAATAAAACACTATAAAAACTTTACAAGAATATTTAAATTAAAACAACGTGTATCTACACATTTTGTCCCTTTTTCACTAAAAACATTAAATATATGCGAAAGCAAGACAAAGGGTTGTTCCTCAGTGCGTTTCGCAAAGACATCACTGTCGGACGTGTATGCACATGCACCAATGTATACAATCCAAAATGTATTGATGCAAAAATACATATATATATATATATATACACTTTCGACAGTCAAAAGCTTTTTTTTTTTACGTAAATACGCACAAGAGTCTCAACTGCTCCCAACCGTCTAGAGCCAGTGAGACTATGGCATTCCCAAATAGGATATGTTGTGAGGCTGGAAGGTAGTGGGAAGGGGAAGGAGATTGGGAAGGGAAGGTCGGGAAGTACCTGGCTATTCAGATCTGGTCACCAAACACGGCTAAAGCCATTTCAAGCAACGTTTCGATTCTGAATGGTGGTCTTTCACCAGGGCGATACTTAGAGTATCTACCACTCTGGAACGTGCCGCAATATACTTTTTATTACTTTTTACATGAATTAAAATGTGTTATGACACATATTAATTAAATAAAAGTTATTGGCGCACGCCGGGTTTGAACCCGCGACCTTTGGATTCGTAGTCGAGCGTCTTACCACTCGACCATGGAGGCCGTCTGGCGTAATGAAATTTGTACAGTTTTTCGTATGTCTAGAATTTCTAGGTAAATGCATTTATTTTCAACATACTTTATTCTTTCAATAGAATGCAAGGCTGATGTGAGCGTAATGAATAGGATCAAGAAAGGAACGCTTAGATGGTTTGGGCATGTAGAGCGAATGAACGAATAAAGGAGTGTAAAAAGAATATATGATGCGAAAGTGAATGGAAAAAGGAGTCGAGGACGCCTGAGAAAGACATGGCACGATCAAGTAAATCAAATACTTCAATCGGGTCATGTGAAGAGTCAGAATAACAGAAGAGTATGTATGAGACGATGTATGAATGTAAATGAAGCAAGGAGTGTGTGCCAAGACAGAGTTGTATGGCGGTCCATCTCTTCTGCCTACCCCTGCGGGGAAACGGCGTGATGGTTAGTTAGTTAGTTTATTCTTTCATTCATGAGCTATGGAGCTTGGAGAAGTGCATTAAAAAAAGGCCAGGTTGCTAACCGCATATTCTACAATAATTGTTATAAGAAACGTTGCCTGAAATGGCTTTAGCCGTGTTTGATGACCAAATCAGAATAGCAAGATACTTATCAACCTTCATCTTCCTCATCTCCTTCCGCTCTCCACTACCTTCAGCCTCACGACATACCCCAATTGGGGATGCCATAGTCTCACTGGCTCTTGGGAGCAGTTGGGACTCTAAAGACATTTCGACCGGTCGGTAGTTGAGTGGACAAACGCGTCGAATTCCCATCCGGGCGTCGTGCGTTCAATTCCTCTGCTGGTTAAGTCCTCCATCATTGCACAAGCAATATCTTCCGCTT